>OX451738.1:768219579-770619579 GCA_948472305.1 Vicia faba
CTACCTTCCATAATGACAAGGCTACCATCCATTGGAGTAACGAAAATCTCGACAACAAACTACCTTCCATAATGACAAGGCTACCATCCATTGGAGTAACAAAAATCGCAAAAACAGACTATCTTCCATAATTACAAGGCTACCATCCATTGGAGTGACAAAAATCTCGACAATAGACTACCTTCCATAATGACAAGGCTACAATCCATTGGAGTAACAAAAATATCGACAACAGACTACCTTCTATAATGACAAGGCTACCATACATTGTAATAACAAAAATCTGGACAACAAACTACCTTCCATAATGACAAGGCTACCATGCATTGGAGTAATGAAAATATCAACAAGAGACTACCTTCCATAATGAAAAGGCTACCATCCATTCGAGTAACAAAAATCTCGCCAACAAATTACCTTCCATAATCACAAGGCTACCATCCATTGGAGTGACAAAAATATCGACAATAGACTACCTTCCATAATGACAAGTCTACCATCCATTGGAGTAACAAAATCTCGACAACAAACTACCTTCCATAATGACAAGGCTACCATCCATTAGAGTAACAAAAATCTCGACAACAAACTACCTTCCATAATGACAAGGCTACCCTCCATTAGAGTGACAAAAATATCAACAATAGACTACCTTCCATAATGAAAAGGCTACCATCCATTGGAGTAACAAAAATCTAGACAACATACTACCTTCCATAATGATAAGGCTACCATCCATTGGAGTAACAAAAATCTCGACAACAAACTACCTACCACAATGACAAGGCTACCATACATTGTAGTAACAAAAATCTCAACAACAGTCTACCTTCCATAATGACAAGGCTACCATCCATTGGGGTAACAAAAATCTCGACAACAAACTACCTTCCATAATGATAAGGCTACCATCCATTGGAATAACAAAAATATCAACAACAAACTATGTTTCATAATGACAAGGCTACAATCCATTGGAGTAACAAAAATATCGACAACAAAGTACCTTCCATAATGACAAGGATACCATCCATTGGAGTGATAAAAATCTCGACAATAGACTACCTTCCATAATTACTAGGCTACCATCCATTAAATTAACAAAGATATCAACAACATACTACCTTCTATAATGACAAGGCTACCATACATTGCAATAACAAAAATCTCGACAACAAACTACCTTCCATAATGACAAGGCTACCATACATTGTAGTAACAAAAATATCTTCAACAGTCTACCTTCCATAATGACAAGGCTACAATCCATTGGAGTAACAAAAATATCGACAACAGACTACCTTCTATAATGACAAGGCTATCATCCATTGAAGTAACAAAAATCTGGACAACAAACTACCTTCCATAATGACAAGGCTACCTTACATTGTAGTAACAAAAATCTCGACAATAGTCTACCTTCCATAATGACAAGGCTACCATCCATTGGAGTAACAAAAATCTGGACAATAGACTACCTTCCATAATGACAAGGCTACCATCCATTGGAGTAACAAAAATCTCGACAACAAACTACCTTTGATAATGACAAGGTTACCATCCATTAAAGTATGGAAAATCTCGACAACAAACTACCTTCCATAATGACTAGGCTATGATCCATTAGACTAACAAAAATATTGACAACAGACTACCTTCCATAATGACAAGGCTACAATCCATTGAAGTAATGAAAATATCAACAAGAGACTACCTTCCATAATGACAAGGCTACCATGCATTGGAGTAATGAAAATATCAACAAGAGACTACCTTCCATAATGACAAGGCTACCATCCATTCAAGTAACAAAAATCTCGCCAACAGACTACCTTCCATAATGACAAGGCTACCATCCATTGGAGTGACAAAAATCTCGACAATAGACTACCTTCCATAATGACAAGGCTACCATCCATTGGAGTAACAAAATCTCGACAACAAACTACCTTCCATAATGGCAAGGCTACCATCCATTGGAGTAACAAAAATCTCGACAACAAACTACCTTCCATAATTACAAGGCTACCATCCATTAGAGTGACAAAAATATATACAATAGACAACCTTCCATAATGACTAAGCTACCATCCATTGCAGTAACAAAAATCTCGACAACAAACTACCTTCCATAATGACAAGGCTACAATCCATTGGAGTAACGAAAATCTCGACAACAAACTACCTACCATGATGACCAGGCTAGCATACATTGTAGTATCAAAAATATCGACAACAAACTACCTTCCATAATGACAAGGCTGCCATCCATTGGAGTAACAAAAATCTCGAAAACAGACTACCTTCCATAATGACAAGGCTACCATCAATTGGAGTGACAAAAATCTCGACAATAGACTACCTTCCATAATGACTCGGCTATCATCCATTATAGTAACAAAGATATCGTCAACAGACTACCTTCTATAATGAAAAGGCTACCATACATTGCAATAAGAAAAATCTCGACAACAAACTACCTTCCATAATTATAAGGCTACCATCCATTGGAGTGACAAAAATCTCGACAATAGACTACCTTCCATAATGACTAGGCTATCATCCATTAGAGTAACAAAGATATCGACAACAAACTACCTTCTATAATAACAACGCTACCATGCATTGGAGTAATTAAAATATCAACAAGTGACTACTTTCCATAATGACAAGGCTACCATCCATTCGAGTAACAAAAATCTCGCCGACAGACTACCTTCCATAATGATAAGGCTACCATCCATTGGAGTAACAAAATCTCGACAACAAACTACCTTCCATAATGACAAGGCTACCATCCATTGGAGTAACAAAAATCTCGCCAACAAACTACCTTCCATAATGACAAGGCTACCATCCATTATAGTGACAAAAATATTTACGATAGACTCCCTTCCATGATGACAAGGCTACCATCCATTGGAGTAACAAAATCTCGACAACAAACTACATTCCATAATGACAAGGCTACCATCCATTGGAGTAACAAAAATCTCGAAAACAAACTACCTTCCATAATTACAAGGCTACCATCCATTAAAGTGACAAAAATATATACAATAGACTACCTTCCATAATGACAAGGCTACCATCCATTGCAGTAACAAAAATCTCGACAACAAACTACCTTCCATAATAACAAGGCTACCATCCATTGGAGTAACGAAAATCTCGACAACAAACTACATACCATAATGACAAGGCTAGCATACATTGTAGTAACAAAAATCTCGACAATAGTCTACCTTCCATAATGACAAGGATACCATCCATTGGGGTAACAAAATTCTCGACAATAGACTACCTTCCATAATGACAAGGCTACTATCCATTGGAGAAACAAAAATCTCGACAACAAACTACCTTCCATAAGGATAAGGCCACCATCCATTGGAATAACAAAAATATCGACAACAAACTATGTTCCATAATGACAAGGCTATAATCCATAGGAGTAACAAAAATATCGACAACAGACTACCTTCCATAATGACAAGGCTACCATCCATTGGAGTAACAAAAATCTCGAAAACAGACTACCTTCCATAATGACAAGGCTACCATCCATTGGAGTGACAAAAATAACGACAATATACTACCTTCCATAATGACTCGGCTACCATCCATTATAGTAACAAAGATATCGACAACAGACTACCTTTTATAATGAAAAGGCTACCATACATTGCAATAACAAAAATCTCGACAACAAACTACCTTCCATAATTATAAGGCTACCATCCATTGGAGTGACAAAAATCTCGACAATAGACTACCTTCCATAATGACTAGGCTATCATTCATTAGAGTAACAAAGATATCGACAACAAACTACCTTCTATAATAAGAAGGCTACCATGCATTGGAGTAATTAAAATATCAACAAGTGACTACTTTCCATAATGACAAGGCTACCATCCATTCGAGTAACAAAAATCTCGCTGACAGACTACCTTCCATAATGACAAGGCTACCATCCATTGGAGTAACAAAATCTCGACAACAAACTACCTTCCATAATGACAAGGCTACCATCCATTGGAGTAACAAAAATCTCGACAACAAACTACCTTCCATAATGACAAGGCTACCATCCATTATAGTGAAAAAAATATCTACAATAGACTACCTTCCATAATGACCAGGCTACCATCCATTTGAGTAACAAAAATGTCAACAACAGACTACCTTCCATAATGACAAGGCTACCATCCATTGGAGTACCGGAAATATCGACAACAAACTACCTACCATAATGACAAGGATACCATACATTGTAGTAACAAAAATCTCGACAACAGTCTACCTTCCATAATGACAAGGCTACCATCCATTGGCGTAACAAAAATCTCGACAATAGACTACCTTCCATAAGGATAAGGCCACCATCCATTGGAATAACAAAAATATCGACAACAAACTACCTACCATAATGACAAGGCTAGCATACATTGTAGTAACAAAAATCTCGACAATAGTCTACCTTCCATAATGACAAGGATACCATCCAATGGGGTAACAAAATTCTCGACAATAGACTACCTTCCATAATGACAAGGCTACTATCCATTGGAGAAACAAAAATCTCGACAACAAACTACCTTCCATAAGGATAAGGCCACCATCCATTGGAATAACAAAAATATCGACAACAAACTATGTTCCATAATGACAAGGCTATAATCCATAGGAGTAACAAAAATATCGACAACAGACTACCTTCCATAATGACAAGGCTACCATCCATTGGAGTAACAAAAATCTCGAAAACAGACTACCTTCGATAATGACAAGGCTACCATCCATTGGAGTGACAAAAATCTCGACAATAGACTACCTTCCATAATGACTCGGCTACCATCCATTATAGTAACAAAGATATCGACAACAGACTACCTTCTATAATGAAAAGGCTACCATACATTGCAATAACAAAAATATGGGCAACAAACTACCTTCCATAATTATAAGGCTACCATCCATTGGAGTGACAAAAATCTCGACAATAGACTACCTTCCATAATGACTAGGCTATCATCCATTAGAGTAACAAAGATATCGACAACAAACTACCTTCTATAATAACAATGCTACCATGCATTGGAGTAATTAAAATATCAACAAGTGACTACTTTCCATAATGACAAGGCTACCATCCATTCGAGTAACAAAAATCTCGCCGACAGACTACCTTCCATAATGACAAGGCTACCATCCATTGGAGTAACAAAATCTCGACAACAAACTACCTTCCATAATGACAAGGCTACCATCCATTGGAGTAACAAAAATCTCGCCAACAAACTACCTTCCATAATGACAAGGCTACCATCCATTATAGTGACAAAAATATTTACGATAGACTCCCTTCCATGATGACAAGGCTACCATCCATTGGAGTAACAAAATCTCGACAACAAACTACATTCCATAATGACAAGGCTACCATCCATTGGAGTAACAAAAATCTCGAAAACAAACTACCTTCCATAATTACAAGGCTACCATCCATTAAAGTGACAAAAATATATACAATAGACTACCTTCCATAATGACAAGGCTACCATCCATTGCAGTAACAAAAATCTCGACAACAAACTACCTTCCATAATAACAAGGCTACCATCCATTGGAGTAACGAAAATCTCGACAACAAACTACATACCATAATGACAAGGCTAGCATACATTGTAGTAACAAAAATCTCGACAATAGTCTACCTTCCATAATGACAAGGATACCATCCATTGGGGTAACAAAATTCTCGACAATAGACTACCTTCCATAATGACAAGGCTACTATCCATTGGAGAAACAAAAATCTCGACAACAAACTACCTTCCATAAGGATAAGGCCACCATCCATTGGAATAACAAAAATATCGACAACAAACTATGTTCCATAATGACAAGGCTATAATCCATAGGAGTAACAAAAATATCGACAACAGACTACCTTCCATAATGACAAGGCTACCATCCATTGGAGTAACAAAAATCTCGAAAACAGACTACCTTCCATAATGACAAGGCTACCATCCATTGGAGTGACAAAAATAACGACAATATACTACCTTCCATAATGACTCGGCTACCATCCATTATAGTAACAAAGATATCGACAACAGACTACCTTTTATAATGAAAAGGCTACCATACATTGCAATAACAAAAATCTCGACAACAAACTACCTTCCATAATTATAAGGCTACCATCCATTGGAGTGACAAAAATCTCGACAATAGACTACCTTCCATAATGACTAGGCTATCATTCATTAGAGTAACAAAGATATCGACAACAAACTACCTTCTATAATAAGAAGGCTACCATGCATTGGAGTAATTAAAATATCAACAAGTGACTACTTTCCATAATGACAAGGCTACCATCCATTCGAGTAACAAAAATCTCGCTGACAGACTACCTTCCATAATGACAAGGCTACCATCCATTGGAGTAACAAAATCTCGACAACAAACTACCTTCCATAATGACAAGGCTACCATCCATTGGAGTAACAAAAATCTCGACAACAAACTACCTTCCATAATGACAAGGCTACCATCCATTATAGTGAAAAAAATATCTACAATAGACTACCTTCCATAATGACCAGGCTACCATCCATTTGAGTAACAAAAATGTCAACAACAGACTACCTTCCATAATGACAAGGCTACCATCCATTGGAGTACCGGAAATATCGACAACAAACTACCTACCATAATGACAAGGCTACCATACATTGTAGTAACAAAAATCTCGACAACAGTCTACCTTCCATAATGACAAGGCTACCATCCATTGGCGTAACAAAAATCTCGACAATAGACTACCTTCCATAAGGATAAGGCCACCATCCATTGGAATAACAAAAATATCGACAACAAACTACCTACCATAATGACAAGGCTAGCATACATTGTAGTAACAAAAATCTCGACAATAGTCTACCTTCCATAATGACAAGGATACCATCCAATGGGGTAACAAAATTCTCGACAATAGACTACCTTCCATAATGACAAGGCTACTATCCATTGGAGAAACAAAAATCTCGACAACAAACTACCTTCCATAAGGATAAGGCCACCATCCATTGGAATAACAAAAATATCGACAACAAACTATGTTCCATAATGACAAGGCTATAATCCATAGGAGTAACAAAAATATCGACAACAGACTACCTTCCATAATGACAAGGCTACCATCCATTGGAGTAACAAAAATCTCGAAAACAGACTACCTTCGATAATGACAAGGCTACCATCCATTGGAGTGACAAAAATCTCGACAATAGACTACCTTCCATAATGACTCGGCTACCATCCATTATAGTAACAAAGATATCGACAACAGACTACCTTCTATAATGAAAAGGCTACCATACATTGCAATAACAAAAATATGGGCAACAAACTACCTTCCATAATTATAAGGCTACCATCCATTGGAGTGACAAAAATCTCGACAATAGACTACCTTCCATAATGACTAGGCTATCATCCATTAGAGTAACAAAGATATCGACAACAAACTACCTTCTATAATAACAATGCTACCATGCATTGGAGTAATTAAAATATCAACAAGTGACTACTTTCCATAATGACAAGGCTACCATCCATTCGAGTAACAAAAATCTCGCCGACAGACTACCTTCCATAATGACAAGGCTACCATCCATTGGAGTAACAAAATCTCGACAACAAACTACCTTCCATAATGACAAGGCTACCATCCATTGGAGTAACAAAAATCTCGCCAACAAACTACCTTCCAGAATGACAAGGCTACCATCCATTATAGTGACAAAAATATTTACGATAGACTCCCTTCCATGATGACAAGGCTACCATCCATTGGAGTAACAAAATCTCGACAACAAACTACATTCCATAATGACAAGGCTACCATCCATTGGAGTAACAAAAATCTCGAAAACAAACTACCTTCCATAATTACAAGGCTACCATCCATTAAAGTGAAAAAAATATATACAATAGACTACCTTCCATAATGACAAGGCTACCATCCATTGCAGTAACAAAAATCTCGACAACAAACTACCTTCCATAATAACAAGGCTACCATCCATTGGAGTAACGAAAATCTCGACAACAAACTACATACCATAATGACAAGGCTAGCATACATTGTAGTAACAAAAATCTCGACAATAGTCTACCTTCCATAATGACAAGGATACCATCCATTGGGGTAACAAAATTCTCGACAATAGACTACCTTCCATAATGACAAGGCTACTATCCATTGGAGAAACAAAAATCTCGACAACAAACTACCTTCCATAAGGATAAGGCCACCATCCATTGGAATAACAAAAATATCGACAACAAACTATGTTCCATAATGACAAGGCTATAATCCATAGGAGTAACAAAAATATCGACAACAGACTACCTTCCATAATGACAAGGCTACCATCCATTGGAGTAACAAAAATCTCGAAAACAGACTACCTTCCATAATGACAAGGCTACCATCCATTGGAGTGACAAAAATAACGACAATATACTACCTTCCATAATGACTCGGCTACCATCCATTATAGTAACAAAGATATCGACAACAGACTACCTTTTATAATGAAAAGGCTACCATACATTGCAATAACAAAAATCTCGACAACAAACTACCTTCCATAATTATAAGGCTACCATCCATTGGAGTGACAAAAATCTCGACAATAGACTACCTTCCATAATGACTAGGCTATCATTCATTAGAGTAACAAAGATATCGACAACAAACTACCTTCTATAATAAGAAGGCTACCATGCATTGGAGTAATTAAAATATCAACAAGTGACTACTTTCCATAATGACAAGGCTACCATCCATTCGAGAAACAAAAATCTCGCTGACAGACTACCTTCCATAATGACAAGGCTACCATCCATTGGAGTAACAAAATCTCGACAACAAACTACCTTCCATAATGACAAGGCTACCATCCATTGGAGTAACAAAAATCTCGACAACAAACTACCTTCCATAATGACAAGGCTACCATCCATTATAGTGAAAAAAATATCTACAATAGACTACCTTCCATAATGACCAGGCTACCATCCATTTGAGTAACAAAAATGTCAACAACAGACTACCTTCCATAATGACAAGGCTACCATCCATTGGAGTACCGGAAATATCGACAACAAACTACCTACCATAATGACAAGGCTACCATACATTGTAGTAACAAAAATCTCGACAACAGTCTACCTTCCATAATGACAAGGCTACCATCCATTGGCGTAACAAAAATCTCGACAATAGACTACCTTCCATAAGGATAAGGCCACCATCCATTGGAATAACAAAAATATCGACAACAAACTACCTACCATAATGACAAGGCTAGCATACATTGTAGTAACAAAAATCTCGACAATAGTCTACCTTCCATAATGACAAGGATACCATCCAATGGGGTAACAAAATTCTCGACAATAGACTACCTTCCATAATGACAAGGCTACTATCCATTGGAGAAACAAAAATCTCGACAACAAACTACCTTCCATAAGGATAAGGCCACCATCCATTGGAATAACAAAAATATCGACAACAAACTATGTTCCATAATGACAAGGCTATAATCCATAGGAGTAACAAAAATATCGACAACAGACTACCTTCCATAATGACAAGGCTACCATCCATTGGAGTAACAAAAATCTCGAAAACAGACTACCTTCGATAATGACAAGGCTACCATCCATTGGAGTGACAAAAATCTCGACAATAGACTACCTTCCATAATGACTCGGCTACCATCCATTATAGTAACAAAGATATCGACAACAGACTACCTTCTATAATGAAAAGGCTACCATACATTGCAATAACAAAAATATGGGCAACAAACTACCTTCCATAATTATAAGGCTACCATCCATTGGAGTGACAAAAATCTCGACAATAGACTACCTTCCATAATGACTAGGCTATCATCCATTAGAGTAACAAAGATATCGACAACAAACTACCTTCTATAATAACAATGCTACCATGCATTGGAGTAATTAAAATATCAACAAGTGACTACTTTCCATAATGACAAGGCTACCATCCATTCGAGTAACAAAAATCTCGCCGACAGACTACCTTCCATAATGACAAGGCTACCATCCATTGGAGTAAAAAAATCTCGACAACAAACTACCTTCCATAATGACAAGGCTACCATCCATTGGAGTAACAAAAATCTCGCCAACAAACTACCTTCCATAATGACAAGGCTACCATCCATTATAGTGACAAAAATATCTACGATAGACTCCCTTCCATAATGACAACGCTACCATCCATTGGAGTAACAAAATCTCGACAACAAACTACATTCCATAATGACAAGGCTACCATCCATTGGAGTAACAAAAATCTCGAAAACAAACTACCTTCCATAATTACAAGGCTACCATCCATTAAAGTGAAAAAAATATATACAATAGACTACCTTCCATAATGACAAGGCTAGCATCCATTGCAGTAACAAAAATCTCGACAACAAACTACCTTCCATAATAACAAGGCTACCATCCATTGGAGTAACGAAAATCTCGACAACAAACTACATACCATAATGACAAGGCTAGCATACATTGTAGTAACAAAAATCTCGACAATAGTCTACCTTCCATAATGACAAGGATACCATCCATTGGGGTAACAAAATTCTCGACAATAGACTACCTTCCATAATGACAAGGCTACTATCCATTGGAGAAACAAAAATCTCGAC
Source organism: Vicia faba (assembly GCA_948472305.1). Taxonomy (NCBI): domain Eukaryota; kingdom Viridiplantae; phylum Streptophyta; class Magnoliopsida; order Fabales; family Fabaceae; genus Vicia; species Vicia faba. The sequence continues at coordinate 768,230,358 of OX451738.1, forward strand.
AACAAACTACCTTCCATAAGGATAAGGCCACCATCCATTGGAATAACAAAAATATCGACAACAAACTATGTTCCATAATGACAAGGCTATAATCCATAGGAGTAACAAAAATATCGACAACAGACTACCTTCCATAATGACAAGGCTACCATCCATTGGAGTAACAAAAATCTCGAAAACAGACTACCTTCCATAATGACAAGGCTACCATCCATTGGAGTGACAAAAATAACGACAATATACTACCTTCCATAATGACTCGGCTACCATCCATTATAGTAACAAAGATATCGACAACAGACTACCTTTTATAATGAAAAGGCTACCATACATTGCAATAACAAAAATCTCGACAACAAACTACCTTCCATAATTATAAGGCTACCATCCATTGGAGTGACAAAAATCTCGACAATAGACTACCTTCCATAATGACTAGGCTATCATTCATTAGAGTAACAAAGATATCGACAACAAACTACCTTCTATAATAAGAAGGCTACCATGCATTGGAGTAATTAAAATATCAACAAGTGACTACTTTCCATAATGACAAGGCTACCATCCATTCGAGAAACAAAAATCTCGCTGACAGACTACCTTCCATAATGACAAGGCTACCATCCATTGGAGTAACAAAATCTCGACAACAAACTACCTTCCATAATGACAAGGCTACCATCCATTGGAGTAACAAAAATCTCGACAACAAACTACCTTCCATAATGACAAGGCTACCATCCATTATAGTGAAAAAAATATCTACAATAGACTACCTTCCATAATGACCAGGCTACCATCCATTTGAGTAACAAAAATGTCAACAACAGACTACCTTCCATAATGACAAGGCTACCATCCATTGGAGTACCGGAAATATCGACAACAAACTACCTACCATAATGACAAGGCTACCATACATTGTAGTAACAAAAATCTCGACAACAGTCTACCTTCCATAATGACAAGGCTACCATCCATTGGCGTAACAAAAATCTCGACAATAGACTACCTTCCATAAGGATAAGGCCACCATCCATTGGAATAACAAAAATATCGACAACAAACTACCTACCATAATGACAAGGCTAGCATACATTGTAGTAACAAAAATCTCGACAATAGTCTACCTTCCATAATGACAAGGATACCATCCAATGGGGTAACAAAATTCTCGACAATAGACTACCTTCCATAATGACAAGGCTACTATCCATTGGAGAAACAAAAATCTCGACAACAAACTACCTTCCATAAGGATAAGGCCACCATCCATTGGAATAACAAAAATATCGACAACAAACTATGTTCCATAATGACAAGGCTATAATCCATAGGAGTAACAAAAATATCGACAACAGACTACCTTCCATAATGACAAGGCTACCATCCATTGGAGTAACAAAAATCTCGAAAACAGACTACCTTCGATAATGACAAGGCTACCATCCATTGGAGTGACAAAAATCTCGACAATAGACTACCTTCCATAATGACTCGGCTACCATCCATTATAGTAACAAAGATATCGACAACAGACTACCTTCTATAATGAAAAGGCTACCATACATTGCAATAACAAAAATATGGGCAACAAACTACCTTCCATAATTATAAGGCTACCATCCATTGGAGTGACAAAAATCTCGACAATAGACTACCTTCCATAATGACTAGGCTATCATCCATTAGAGTAACAAAGATATCGACAACAAACTACCTTCTATAATAACAATGCTACCATGCATTGGAGTAATTAAAATATCAACAAGTGACTACTTTCCATAATGACAAGGCTACCATCCATTCGAGTAACAAAAATCTCGCCGACAGACTACCTTCCATAATGACAAGGCTACCATCCATTGGAGTAAAAAAATCTCGACAACAAACTACCTTCCATAATGACAAGGCTACCATCCATTGGAGTAACAAAAATCTCGCCAACAAACTACCTTCCATAATGACAAGGCTACCATCCATTATAGTGACAAAAATATCTACGATAGACTCCCTTCCATAATGACAACGCTACCATCCATTGGAGTAACAAAATCTCGACAACAAACTACATTCCATAATGACAAGGCTACCATCCATTGGAGTAACAAAAATCTCGAAAACAAACTACCTTCCATAATTACAAGGCTACCATCCATTAGAGTGACAAAAATATATACAATAGACTACCTTCCATAATGACAAGGCTACCATCCATTGTAGTAACAAAAATCTCGACAACAAACTACCTTCCATAATAACAAGGCTACCATCCATTGGAGTAACGAAAATCTCGACAACAAACTACCTACCATAATGACAAGGCTACCATACATTGTAGTAACAAAAATCTCGACAACAGTCTACCTTCCATAATGACAAGGCTACCATCCATTGGCGTAACAAAAATCTCGACAATAGACTACCTTCCATAAGGATAAGGCCACCATCCATTGGAATAACAAAAATATCGACAACAAACTACCTACCATAATGACAAGGCTAGCATACATTGTAGTAACAAAAATCTCGACAATAGTCTACCTTCCATAATGACAAGGATACCATCCAATGGGGTAACAAAATTCTCGACAATAGACTACCTTCCATAATGACAAGGCTACTATCCATTGGAGAAACAAAAATCTCGACAACAAACTACCTTCCATAAGGATAAGGCCACCATCCATTGGAATAACAAAAATATCGACAACAAACTATGTTCCATAATGACAAGGCTATAATCCATAGGAGTAACAAAAATATCGACAACAGACTACCTTCCATAATGACAAGGCTACCATCCATTGGAGTAACAAAAATCTCGAAAACAGACTACCTTCGATAATGACAAGGCTACCATCCATTGGAGTGACAAAAATCTCGACAATAGACTACCTTCCATAATGACTCGGCTACCATCCATTATAGTAACAAAGATATCGACAACAGACTACCTTCTATAATGAAAAGGCTACCATACATTGCAATAACAAAAATATGGGCAACAAACTACCTTCCATAATTATAAGGCTACCATCCATTGGAGTGACAAAAATCTCGACAATAGACTACCTTCCATAATGACTAGGCTATCATCCATTAGAGTAACAAAGATATCGACAACAAACTACCTTCTATAATAACAATGCTACCATGCATTGGAGTAATTAAAATATCAACAAGTGACTACTTTCCATAATGACAAGGCTACCATCCATTCGAGTAACAAAAATCTCGCCGACAGACTACCTTCCATAATGACAAGGCTACCATCCATTGGAGTAAAAAAATCTCGACAACAAACTACCTTCCATAATGACAAGGCTACCATCCATTGGAGTAACAAAAATCTCGCCAACAAACTACCTTCCATAATGACAAGGCTACCATCCATTATAGTGACAAAAATATCTACGATAGACTCCCTTCCATAATGACAACGCTACCATCCATTGGAGTAACAAAATCTCGACAACAAACTACATTCCATAATGACAAGGCTACCATCCATTGGAGTAACAAAAATCTCGAAAACAAACTACCTTCCATAATTACAAGGCTACCATCCATTAGAGTGACAAAAATATATACAATAGACTACCTTCCATAATGACAAGGCTACCATCCATTGTAGTAACAAAAATCTCGACAACAAACTACCTTCCATAATAACAAGGCTACCATCCATTGGAGTAACGAAAATCTCGACAACAAACTACCTACCATAATGACAAGGCTAGCATACATTGTAGTAACAAAAATCTCGACAATAGTCTACCTTCCATAATGACAAGGATACCATCCATTGGGGTAACAAAATTCTCGACAATAGACTACCTTCCATAATGACAAGGCTACTATCCATTGGAGAAACAAAAATCTCGACAACAAACTACCTTCCATAAGGATAAGGCCACCATCCATTGGAATAACAAAAATATCGACAACAAACTATGTTCCATAATGACAAGGCTATAATCCATAGGAGTAACAAAAATATCGACAACAGACTACCTTCCATAATGACAAGGCTACCATCCATTGGAGTAACAAAAATCTCGAAAATAGACTACCTTCCATAATGACAAGGCTACCATCCATTGGAGTGAAAAAAATAACCACAATATACTACCTTCCATAATGATTCGGCTACCATCCATTATAGAAACAAAGATATCGACAACAGACTACCTTTTATAATGAAAAGGCTACCATACATTGCAATAACAAAAATCTTGACAACAAACTACCTTCCATAATTATAAGGCTACCATCCATTGGAGTGACAAAAATCTCGACAATAGACTACCTTCCATACTGACTAGGCTATCATCCATTAGAGTAACAAAGATATCGACAACAAACGACCTCCTATAATAACAAGGCTACCATGCATTGGAGTAATTAAAATATCAACAAGTGACTACTTTCCATAATGACAAGGCTACCATCCATTCGAGTAACAAAAATCTCGCTGACAGACTACCTTCCATAATGACAAGGCTACCATCCATTGGAGTAACAAAATCTCGACAACAAACTACCTTCCATAATGACAAGGCTACCATCCATTGGAGTAACAAAAATCTCGACAACCAACTACCTTCCATAATGACAAGGCTACCATCCATTATAGTGAAAAAAATATCTACAATAGACTACCTTCCATAATGACCAGGCTACCATCCATTTGAGTAACAAAAATGTCAACAACAGACTACCTTCCATAATGACAAGGCTACCATCCATTGGAGTACCGGAAATATCGACAACAAACTACCTACCATAATGACAAGGCTACCATACATTGTAGTAACAAAAATCTCGACAACAGTCTACCTTCCATAATGACAAGGCTACCATCCATTGGCGTAACAAAAATCTCGACAATAGACTACCTTCCATAAGGATAAGGCCACCATCCATTGGAATAACAAAAATATCGACAACAAACTACCTACCATAATGACAAGGCTAGCATACATTGTAGTAATAAAAATCTCGACAATAGTCTACCTTCCATAATGACAAGGATACCATCCATTGGGGTAACAAAATTCTCGACAATAGACTACCTTCCATAATGACAAGGCTACTATCCATTGGAGAAACAAAAATCTCGACAACAAACTACCTTCCATAAGGATAAGGCCACCATCCATTGGAATAACAAAAATATCGACAACAAACTATGTTCCATAATGACAAGGCTATAATCCATAGGAGTAACAAAAATATCGACAACAGACTACCTTCCATAATGACAAGGCTACCATCCATTGGAGTAACAAAAATCTCGAAAACAGACTACCTTCCATAATGACAAGGCTACCATCCATTGGAGTGACAAAAATCTCGACAATAGACTACCTTCCATAATGACTCGGCTACCATCCATTATAGTAACAAAGATATTGACAACAGACTACCTTCTATAATGAAAAGGCTACCATACATTGCAATAACAAAAATCTCGACAACAAACTACCTTCCATAATTATAAGGCTACCATCCATTGGAGTGACAAAAATCTCGACAATAGACTACCTTCCATAATGACTAGGCAATCATCCATTAGAGTAACAAAGATATCGACAACAAACTACCTTCTATAATAACAAGGCTACCATGCATTGGAGTAATTAAAATATCAACAAGTGACTACTTTCCATAATGACAAGGCTACCATCCATTCGAGTAACAAAAATCTCGCCGACAGACTACCTTCAATAATGACAAGGCTACCATCCATTGGAGTAACAAAATCTCGACAACAAACTACCTTCCATAATGACAAGGCTACCATCCATTGGAGTAACAAAAATCTTGACAACAAACTACCTTCCATAATGACAAGGCTACCATCCATTAGAGTAATGAAAATATCAACAAGAGACTACCTTTTATAATGACAAGGCTACCATCCATTGGAGTGAAAAAAATCTCGACAACATACTACCTTCCATAATTACAAGGCTACCATCCATTGGAGTAACGAAAATCTCGACAACAAACTACCTTCCATAATGACAAGGCTACCATCCATTGGAGTAACAAAAATCGCAAAAACAGACTATCTTCCATAATTACAAGTCTACCATCCATTGGAGTGACAAAAATCTCGACAATAGACTACCTTCCATAATGACAAGGCTACAATCCATTGGAGTAACAAAAATATCGACAACAGACTACCTTCTATAATGACAAGGCTATCATCCATTGGAGTAACAAAAATCTGGACAAGAAACTACCTTCCATAATGACAAGGCTACCTTACATTGTAGTAACAAAAATCTCGACAACAGTCTACCTTCCATAATGACAAGGCTACCATCCATTGGAGTAACAAAAATCTGGACAATAGACTACCTTCCATAATGACAAGCCTACCATCCATTGGAGTAAAAAAAATCTCGACAACAAACTACCTTCGATAATGACAAGGTTACCATCCATTAGAGTATGAAAAATCTCGACAACAAACTACCTTCCATAATGACTAGGCTACGATCCATTAGACTAACAAAAATATTGACAACAGACTACCTTCCATAATGACAAGGCTACAATCCATTGAAGTAATGAAAATATCAACAAGAGACTACCTTCCATAATGACAAGGCTACCATGCATTGGAGTAATGAAAATATCAACAAGAGACTACCTTCCATAATGACAAGGCTACCATCCATTCAAGTAACAAAAATCTCGCCAACAGACTACCTTCCATAATGACAAGGCTACCATCCATTGGAGTGACAAAAATCTCGACAATAGACTACCTTCCATAATGACAAGGCTACCATCCATTGGAGTAACAAAATCTCGACAACAAACTACCTTCCATAATGACAAGGCTACCATCCATTGGAGTAACAAAAATCTCGAAAACAAACTACCTTCCATAATTACAAGGCTACCATCCATTAGAGTGACAAAAATATATACAATAGACTACCTTCCATAATGACAAGGCTACCATCCATTGCAGTAACAAAAATCTCGACAACTAACTACCTTCCATAATGACAAGGCTACCATCCATTGGAGTAACGAAAATCTCGACAACAAACTACCTACCATAATGACCAGGCTAGCATACATTGTAGTATCAAAAATCTCGACAATAGTCTACCTTCCATAATGACAAGGATACCATCCATTGGGGTAACAAAATTCTCGACAATAGACTACCTTCCATAATGACAAGGCTACTATCCATTGGAGAAACAAAAATCTCGACAACAAACTACCTTCCATAAGGATAAGGCCACCATCCATTGGAATAACAAAAATATCGACAACAAACTATGTTCCATAATGAAAAGGCTATAATCCATCGGAGTAACAAAAATATCGACAACAGACTACCTTCCATAATGACAAGGCTGCCATCCATTGGAGTAACAAAAATCTCGAAAACAGACTACCTTCCATAATGACAAGGCTACCATCAATTGGAGTGACAAAAATATCGAAAATAGACTACCTTCCATAATGACTCGGCTACCATCCATTATAGTAACAAAGATATCGACAACAGACTACATTCTATAATGAAAAGGCTACCATACATTGCAATAAGAAAAATCTCGACAACAAACTACATTCCATAATTATAAGGCTACCATCCATTGGAGTGACAAAAATCTCGAAAATAGACTACCTTCCATAATGACTAGGCTATCATCCATTAGAGTAACAAAGATATCGATAACAAACTACCTTCTATAATAACAAGGCTACCATTCATTGGAGTAATTAAAATATCAACAAGTGACTACTTTCCATAATGACAAGGCTACCATCCATTCGAGTAACAAAAATCTCGCCGACAGACTACCTTCCATAATGACAAGGCTACCATCCATTGAAGTAACAAAATCTCGACACCAAACTACCTTCCATAATGACAAGGCTACCATCCATTGGAGTAACAAAAATCTCGCCAACAAACTACCTTCCATAATGACAAGGCTACCTTCGATTTTAGTGACAAAAATATCTACGATAGACTACCTTCCATAATGACAAGGCTACCATCCATTGGAGTAACAAAATCTCGACAACAAACTACCTTCCATAATGACAAGGCTACCATCCTTTGGAGTAACAAAAATCTTGAAAACAAACTACCTTCCATAATTACAAGGCTACCATCCATTAGAGTGACAAAAATATATACAATAGACTACCTTCCATAATGACAAGGCTACCATCCATTGAAGTAACAAAAATCTCGACAACAAACTACCTTCCATAATGACAAGGCTACCATCCATTGGAGTAACGAAAATCTCGACAACAAACTACCTACCATAATGACAAGGCTAGCATACATTGTAGTAACAAAAATCTCGACAATAGTCTACCTTCCATAATGACAAGGATACCATCCATTGGGGTAACAAAATTCTCGACAATAGACTACCTTCCATAATGACAAGGCTACTATCCATTGGAGAAACAAAAATCTCGACAACAAACAACCTTCCATAAGGATAAGGCCACCATCCATTGGAATAACAAAAATATCGACAACAAACTATGTTCCATAATGACAAGGCTATAATCCATAGGAGTAACAAAAATATCGACAACAGACTACCTTCCATAATGACAAGGCTACCATCCATTGAAGTAACAAAAATCTCGAAAACAGACTACCTTCCATAATGACAAGGCTACCATCCATTGGAGTTACAAAAATATCGACAATAGACTACCTTCCATAATGACTCGGCTACCATCCATTATAGTAACAAAGATATCGACAACAAACTACCTTCTATAATAACAAGGCTACCATGCATTGGAGTAATTAAAATATCAACAAGTGACTACTTTCCATAATGACAAGGCTACCATCCATTCGAGTAACAAAAATCTCGCTGACAGACTACCTTCCATAATGACAAGGCTACCATCCAATTGAGTAACAAAATCTCGACAACAAACTACCTTCCATAATGACAAGGCTACCATCCATTGGAGTAACAAAAATCTCGCCAACAAACTACCTTCCATAATGACAAGGCTACCATCCATTATAGTGACAAAAATATCTACGATAGACTACCTTCCATAATGACAAGGCTACCATCCATTGGAGTAACAAAATCTCGACAACAAACTACCTTCCATAATTACAAGGCTACCATCCATTGGAGTAACAAAAATCTCGAAAACAAACTACCTTCCATAATTACAAGGCTACCATCCATTAGAGTGACAAAAATCTCGACAACAAACTACCTTCCATAATGACAAGGCTACCATCCATTATAGTGACAAAAATATCTATAATAGACTACCTTCCATAATGACCAGGCTACCATCCATTTGAGTAACAAAAATGTCGACAACAGACTACCTTCCATAATTACAAGGCTACCATCCATTGGAGTACCAAAAATATCGACAACAAACTACCTACCATAATGACAAGGCTACCATACATTGTAGTAACAAAAATCTCGACAACAGTCTACCTTCCATAATGACAAGGTTACCATCCATTGGCGTAACAAAAATATCGACAATAGACTACCTTCCCTAAGGATAAGGCCACCATCCATTGGAATAACAAAAATATCGACAACAAACTACCTACCATAATGACAAGGCTAGCATACATTGTAGTAACAAAAATCTCGACAATAGTCTACCTTCCATAATGACAAGGATACCATCCATTGGGGTAACAAAATTCTCGACAATAGACTACCTTCCATAATGACAAGGCTACTATCCATTGGAGAAACAAAAATCTCGACAACAAACTACCTTCCATAAGGATAAGGCCACCATCCATTGGAATAACAAAAATATCGACAACAAACTATGTTCCATAATGACAAGGCTATAATCCATAGGAGTAACAAAAATATCGACAATAGACTACCTTCCATAATGACAAGGCTGCCATCCATTGGAGTAACAAAAATCTCGTAAACAGACTACCTTCCATAATGACAAGGCTACCATCAATTGGAGTGACAAAAATCTCGACAATAGACTACCTTCCATAATGACTCGGCTACCATCCATTATAGTAACAAAGATATCGACAACAGACTACCTTCTATAATGAAAAGGCTACCATACATTGGAGTAATTAAAATATCAACAAGTGACTACTTTCCATAATGACAAGGCTACCATCCATTCGAGTAACAAAAATCTCGCTGACAGACTACCTTCCATAATGACAAGGCTACCATCCAATTGAGTAACAAAATCTCGACAACAAACTACCTTCCATAATGACAAGTCTACCATCCATTGGAGTAACAAAAATCTCGCCAACAAACTACCTTCCATAATGACAAGGCTACCATCCATTATAGTGACAAAAATATCTACGATAGACTACCTTCCATAATGACAAGGCTACCATCCATTGGAGTAACAAAATCTCGACAACCAACTACCTTCCATAATGACAAGGCTACCATCCATTGGAGTAACAAAAATCTCGAAAACAAACTACCTTCCATAATTACAAGGCTACCATCCATTAGAGTGACAAAAATCTCGACAACAAACTACCTTCCATAATGACAAGGCTACCATCCATTATAGTGACAAAAATATCTATAATAGACTACCTTCCATAATGACCAGGCTACCATTAATTTGAGTAACAAAAATGTCGACAACAGACTACCTTCCATAATTACAAGGCTACCATCCATTGGAGTACCAAAAATATCGACAACAAACTACCTACCATAATGACAAGGCTACCATCCATTGGCGTAACAAAAATCTCGACAACAGTCTACCTTCCATAATGACAAGGCTACCATCCATTGGCGTAACAAAAATCTCGACAATAGACTACCTTTCATAAGGATAAGGCCACCATCCATTGGAATAACAAAAATATCGACAACAAACTACCTACCATAATGACAAGGCTAGCATACATTGTAGTAACAAAAATCTCGACAATAGTCTACCTTCCATAATGACAAGGATACCATCCATTGGGGTAACAAAATTCTCGACAATAGACTACCTTCCATAATGACAAGGCTACTATCCATTGGAGAAACAAAAATCTCGACAACAAACTACCTTCCATAAGGATAAGGCCACCATCCATTGGAATAACAAAAATATCGACAACAAACTATGTTCCATAATGACAAGGCTATAATCCATAGGAGTAACAAAAATATCGACAACAGACTACCTTCCATAATGACAAGGCTGCCATCCATTGGAGTAACAAAAATCTCGTAAACAGACTACCTTCCATAATGACAAGGCTACCATCAATTGGAGTGACAAAAATCTCGACAATAGACTACCTTCCATAATGACTCGGCTACCATCCATTATAGTAACAAAGATATCGACAAAAGACTACCTTCTATAATGAAAAGGCTACCATACATTGGAGTAATTAAAATATCAACAAGTGACTACTTTCCATAATGACAAGGCTACCATCCATTCGAGTAACAAAAATCTCGCTGACAGACTACCTTCCATAATGACAAGGCTACCATCCAATTGAGTAACAAAATCTCGACAACAAACTACCTTCCATAATGACAAGTCTACCATCCATTGGAGTAACAAAAATCTCGCCAACAAACTACCTTCCATAATGACAAGGCTACCATCCATTATAGTGACAAAAATATCTACGATAGACTACCTTCCATAATGACAAGGCTACCATCCATTGGAGTAACAAAATCTCGACAACCAACTACCTTCCATAATGACAAGGCTACCATCCATTGGAGTAACAAAAATCTCGAAAACAAACTACCTTCCATAATTACAAGGCTACCATCCATTAGAGTGACAAAAATCTCGACAACAAACTACCTTCCATAATGACAAGGCTACCATCCATTATAGTGACAAAAATATCTATAATAGACTACCTTCCATAATGACCAGGCTACCATCAATTTGAGTAACAAAAATGTCGACAACAGACTACCTTCCATAATTACAAGGCTACCATCCATTGGAGTACCAAAAATATCGACAACAAACTACCTACCATAATGACAAGGCTACCATACATTGTAGTAACAAAAATCTCGACAACAGTCTACCTTCCATAATGACAAGGCTACCATCCATTGGCGTAACAAAAATCTCGACAATAGACTACCTTTCATAAGGATAAGGCCACCATCCATTGGAATAACAAAAATATCGACAACAAACTACCTACCATAATGACAAGGCTAGCATACATTGTAGTAACAAAATCTCGACAATAGTCTACCTTCCATAATGACAAGGATACCATCCATTGGGGTAACAAAATTCTCGACAATAGACTACCTTCCATAATGACAAGGCTACTATCCATTGGAGAAACAAAAATCTCGACAACAAACTACCTTCCATAAGGATAAGGCCACCATCCATTGGAATAACAAAAATATCGACAACAAACTATGTTCCATAATGACAAGGCTATAATCCATAGGAGTAACAAAAATATCGACAACAGACTACCTTCCATAATGACAAGGCTGCCATCCATTGGAGTAACAAAAATCTCGTAAACAGACTACCTTCCATAATGACAAGGCTACCATCAATTGGAGTGACAAAAATCTCGACAATAGACTACCTTCCATAATGACTCGGCTACCATCCATTATAGTAACAAAGATATCGACAACAGACTACCTTCTATAATGAAAAGGCTACCATACATTGGAGTAATTAAAATATCAACAAGTGACTACTTTCCATAATGACAAGGCTACCATCCATTCGAGTAACAAAAATCTCGCTGACAGACTACCTTCCATAATGACAAGGCTACCATCCAATTGAGTAACAAAATCTCGACAACAAACTACCTTCCATAATGACAAGTCTACCATCCATTGGAGTAACAAAAATCTCGCCAACAAACTACCTTCCATAATGACAAGGCTACCATCCATTATAGTGACAAAAATATCTACGATAGACTACCTTCCATAATGACAAGGCTACCATCCATTGGAGTAACAAAATCTCGACAACCAACTACCTTCCATAATGACAAGGCTACCATCCATTGGAGTAACAAAAATCTCGAAAACAAACTACCTTCCATAATTACAAGGCTACCATCCATTAGAGTGACAAAAATCTCGACAACAAACTACCTTCCATAATGACAAGGCTACCATCCATTATAGTGACAAAAATATCTATAATAGACTACCTTCCATAATGACCAGGCTACCATCAATTTGAGTAACAAAAATGTCGACAACAGACTACCTTCCATAATTACAAGGCTACCATCCATTGGAGTACCAAAAATATCGACAACAAACTACCTACCATAATGACAAGGCTACCATACATTGTAGTAACAAAAATCTCGACAACAGTCTACCTTCCATAATGACAAGGCTACCATCCATTGGCGTAACAAAAATCTCGACAATAGACTACCTTTCATAAGGATAAGGCCACCATCCATTGGAATAACAAAAATATCGACAACAAACTACCTACCATAATGACAAGGCTAGCATACATTGTAGTAACAAAAATCTCGACAATAGTCTACCTTCCATAATGACAAGGATACCATCCATTGGGGTAACAAAATTCTCGACAATAGACTACCTTCCATAATGACAAGGCTACTATCCATTGGAGAAACAAAAATCTCGACAACAAACTACCTTCCATAAGGATAAGGCCACCATCCATTGGAATAACAAAAATATCGACAACAAACTATGTTCCATAATGACAAGGCTATAATCCATAGGAGTAACAAAAATATCGACAACAGACTACCTTCCATAATGACAAGGCTGCCATCCATTGGAGTAACAAAAATCTCGTAAACAGACTACCTTCCATAATGACAAGGCTACCATCAATTGGAGTGACAAAAATCTCGACAATAGACTACCTTCCATAATGACTCGGCTACCATCCATTATAGTAACAAAGATATCGACAACAGACTACCTTCTATAATGAAAAGGCTACCATACATTGCAATAAGAAAAATCTCGACAACAAACTATCTTCCATAATTATAAGGCTACCATCCATTGGAGTGACAAAAATCTCGACAATAGACTACCTTCCATAATGACTAGGCTATCATCCATTAGAGTAACAAAGATATCGACAACATACTACCTTCTATAATAACAAGGCTACCATGCATTAGAGTAATTAAAATATGAACAAGTGACTACTTTCCATAATGACAAGGCTACCATCCATTCGAGTAACAAAAATCTCGCCAACAGACTACCTTCCATAATGACATGGCTACCATCCATTGGAGTAACAAAATCTCGACAACAAACTACCTTCCATAATGACAAGGCTACCATCCATTGGAGTAACGGAAATCTCGACAACAAACTACTTACCATAATGACAAGGCTAGCATACATTGTAGTAACAAAAATCTCGACAATAGTCTACCTTCAATAATGACAAGGATACCATCCATTGGGGTAACAAAATTCTCGACAATAGACTACCTTCCATAATGACAAGGCTACTATCCATTGGAGAAACAAAAATCTCGACATCAAACTACCTTCCATAAGGATAAGGCCACCATCCATTGGAATAACAAAAATATCGACAACAAACTATGTTCCATAATGACAAGGCTATAATCCATTGGAGTAACAAATATATCGACAACATACTACCTTCCATAATGACAAGGCTACCATCCATTCGAGTAACAAAAATCTCGCCGACAGACTACCTTCCATAATGACAAGGCTACCATCCATTGAAGTAACAAAATCTCGACACCAAACTACCTTCCATAATGACAAGGCTACCATCCATTGGAGTAACAAAAATCTCGCCAACAAACTACCTTCCATAATGACAAGGCTACCTTCCATTATAGTGACAAAAATATCTACGATAGACTACCTTCCATAATGACAAGGCTACCATCCATTGGAGTAACAAAATCTCGACAACAAACTACCTTCCATAATGACAAGGCTACCATCCTTTGGAGTAACAAAAATCTCGAAAACAAACTACCTTCCATAATTACAAGGCTACCATCCATTAGAGTGACAAAAATATATACAATAGACTACCTTCCATAATGATAAGGCTACCATCCATTGAAGTAACAAAAATCTCGACAACAAACTACCTTCCATAATGACAAGGCTACCATCTATTGGAGTAACGAAAATCTCGACAACAAACTACCTACCATAATGACAAGGCTAGCATACATTGTAGTAACAAAAATCTCGACAATAGTCTACCTTCCATAATGACAAGGATACCATCCATTGGGGTAACAAAATTCTCGACAATAGACTACCTTCCATAATGACAAGGCTACTATCCATTGGAGAAACAAAAATCTCGACAACAAACTACCTTCCATAAGGATAAGGCCACCATCCATTGGAATAACAAAAATATCGACAACAAACTATGTTCCATAATGACAAGGCTATAATCCATAGGAGTAACAAAAATATCGACAACAGACTACCTTCCATAATGACAAGGCTACCATCCATTGAAGTAACAAAAATCTCGAAAACAGACTACCTTCCATAATGACAAGGCTACCATCCATTGGAGTGACAAAAATCTCGACAATAGACTACCTTCCATAATGACTTGGCTACCATCCATTATAGTAACAAAGATATCGACAACAAACTACCTTCTATAATAACAAGGCTACCATGCATTGGAGTAATTAAAATATCAACAAGTGACTACTTTCCATAATGACAAGGCTACCATCCATTCGAGTAACAAAAATCTCGCTGACAGACTACCTTCCATAATGACAAGGCTACCATCCATTGGAGTAACAAAATCTCGACAACAAACTACCTTCCATAATGACAAGGCTACCATCCATTGGAGTAACAAAAATCTCGCCAACAAACTACCTTCCATAATGACAAGGCTACCATCCATTATAGTGACAAAAATATCTACGATAGACTACCTTCCATAATGACAAGGCTACCATCCATTGGAGTAACAAAATCTCGACAACAAACTACCTTCCATAATGACAAGGCTACCATCCATTGGAGTAACAAAAATCTTGAAAACAAACTACCTTCCATAATTACAAGGCTACCATCCATTAGAGTGACAAAAATCTCGACAACAATCTACCTTCCATAATGACAAGGCTACCATCCATTATAGTGACAAAAATATCTACAATAGACTACCTTCCATAATGACAAGGCTACCATCCATTTGAGTAACAAAAATGTCGACAACAGACTACCTTCCATAATTACAAGGCTACCATCCATTGGAGTACCAAAAATATCGACAACAAACTACCTACCATAATGACAAGGCTACCATACATTGTAGTAACAAAAATCTCGACAACAGTCTACCTTCCATAATGACAAGGCTACCATCCATTGGCGTAACAAAAATCTCGACAATAGACTACCTTCCATAAGGATAAGGCCACCATCCATTGGAATAACAAAAATATCGACAACAAACTACCTACCATAATGACAAGGCTAGCATACATTGTAGTAACAAAAATCTCGACAATAGTCTACCTTCCATAATGACAAGGATACCATCCATTGGGGTAACAAAATTCTCGACAATAGACTACCTTCCATAATGACAAGGCTACTATCCATTGGAGAAACAAAAATCTCGACAACAAACTACATTCCATAAGGATAAGGCCACCATCCATTGGAATAACAAAAATATCGACAACAAACTATGTTCCATAATGACAAGGCTATAATCCATAGGAGTAACAAAAATATCGACAACAGAGTACCTTCCATAATGACAAGGCTGCCATCCATTGGAGTAACAAAAATCTCGTAAACAGACTACCTTCCATAATGACAAGGCTACCATCCATTGGAGTGACAAAAATCTCGACAATAGACTACCTTCCATAATGACTCGGCTACCATCCATTATAGTAACAAAGATATCGACAACAGACTACCTTCTATAATGAAAAGGCTACCATACATTGCAATAAGAAAAATCTCGACAACAAACTATCTTCCATAATTATAAGGCTACCATCCATTGGAGTGACAAAAAGCTCGACAATAGACTACCTTCCATAATGACTAGGCTATCATCCATTAGAGTAACAAAGATATCGACAACATACTACCTTCTATAATAACAAGGCTACCATGGATTAGAGTAATTAAAATATCAACAAGTGACTACTTTCCATAATGACAAGGCTACCATCCATTCGAGTAACAAAAATCTCGCCAACAGACTACCTTCCATAATGACATGGCTACCATCCATTGGAGTAACAAAATCTCGACAACAAACTACCTTCCATAATGACAAGGCTACCATCCATTGGAGTAACGGAAATCTCGACAACAAACTACCTACCATAATGACAAGGCTAGCATACATTGTAGTAACAAAAATCTCGACAATAGTCTACCTTCAATAATGACAATGATACCATCCATTGGGGTAACAAAATTCTCGACAATAGACTACCTTCCATAATGACAAGGCTAATATCCATTGGAGAAACAAAAATCTCGACATCAAACTACCTTCCATAAGGATAAGGCCACCATCCATTGGAATAACAAAAATATCGACAACAAACTATGTTCCATAATGACAAGGCTATAATCCATAGGAGTAACAAATATATCGACAACATACTACCTTCCATAATGACAAGGCTACCATCCATTGGAGTAACAAAAATCTCGAAAACAGACTACCTTCCATAATGACAAGGCTACCATCCATTAGAGAGACAAAAAACTCGACAATAGACTACCTTCCATAATGACTCGGCTACCATCCATTATAGTAACAAAGATATCGACAACAGACTACCTTCTATAATAAAAAGGCTACCATGCATTGGAGTAATTAAAATATCAACAAGTGACTACTTTCCATAATGACAAGGCTACCATCCATTCGAGTAACAAAAATATCGTTGACAGACTACCTTCCATAATGACAAGGCTACCATCCATTGCAATAACAAAAATCTCGACAACAAACAACCTTCCATAATTATAAGGCTACCATCCATTGGAGTTACAAAAATCTCGACAATAGACTACCTTCCATAATGACTAGGCTATCATCCATTAGAGTAACAAAGATATCGACAACAAACTACCTTCTATAATAACAAGGCTACCATGCATTGGAGTAATTAAAATATCAACAAGTGACTACTTTCCATAATGACAAGGCTACCATCCATTCGAGTAACAAAAATATCGTTGACAGACTACCTTCCATAATGACAAGGCTACCATCCATTGGAGTAACAAAATCTCGACAACAAACTACCTTCCATAATGACAACGCTACCATCCACTGGAGTAACAAAAATCTCGACAACAAACTACCTTCCATAATGACAAGGCTACCATCCATTATAGTGACAAAAATATCTACAATAGACTACCTTCCATAATGACAAGGCTACCATCCATTGGAGTACCGAAAATATCGACAACAAACTACCTACCATAATGACAAGGCTACCATACATTGTAGTAACAAAAATCTCGACAACAGTCTACCTTCCATAATGACAAGGCTACCATCCATTGGCGTAACAAAAATCTCGACAATAGACTACCTTTCATAAGGATAACGCCACCATCCATTGGAATAAAAAAAATATCGACAACAAACTACCTACCATAATGACAAGGCTAGCATACATTGTAGTAACAAAAATCTCGACAATAGTCTACCTTCCATAATGACAAGGATACCATCCATTGGGGTAACAAAATTCTCGACAATAGACTACCTTCCATAATGACAAGGCTACTATCCATTGGAGAAACAAAAATCTCGACAACAAACTACCTTCCATAAGGATAAGGCCACCATCCATTGGAATAACAAAAATATCGACAACAAACTATGTTCCATAATGACATGGCTATAATCCATAGGAGTAACAAAAATATCGACAACAGACTACCTTCCATAATGACAAGGCTGCCATCCATTGGAGTAACAAAAATCTCGAAAACAGACTACCTTTCAAAATGACAAGGCTACCATCAATTGGAGTGACAAAAATCTCGACAATAGACTACCTTCCATAATGACTCGGCTACCATCCATTATAGTAACAAAGATATCGACAACAGACTGCCTTCTATAATGAAAAGGCTACCATACATTGCAATAAGAAAAATCTCGACAACAAACTACCTTCCATAATTATAAGGCTACCATCCATTGGAGTGACAAAAATCTCGACAATAGACTACCTTCCATAATGACTAGGTTATCATCCATTAGAGTAACAAAGATATCGACAACAAACTACCTTCTATAATAACAAGGCTACCATGCATTGGAGTAATTTAAATATCAACAAGTGACTACTTTCCATAATGACAAGGCTACCATCCCATCGAGTAACAAAAATCTCGCCGACAGACTACCTTCCATAATGACAAGGCTACCATCCATTGGAGTAACAAAATCTCGACAACAAACTACCTTCCATAATGACAAGGCTACCATCCATTGGAGTAACAAAAATCTCGCCAACAAACTACCTTCCATAATGACAAGGCTACCATCCATTATAGTGACAAAAATATCTACGATAGACTACCTTCCATAATGACAAGGCTACCATCCATTGGAGTAACAAAATCTCGACAACAAACTACCTTCCATAATGACAAGGCTATCATCCATTGGAGTAACAAAAATCTCGAAAACAAACTACCTTCCATAATTACAAGGCTACCATCCATTAGAGTGACAAAAATATATACAATAGACTACCTTCCATAATGACAAGGCTACCATCCATTGCAGTAACAAAAATCTCGACAACAAACTACCTTCCATAATGACAAGGCTACCATCCATTGGAGTAACGAAAATCTCGACAACAAACTACCTTCCATAATGACAAGGCTAGCATACATTGTAGTAACAAAAATCTCGACAATAATCTACCTTCCATAATGACAAGGATACCATCCATTGGTGTAACAAAATTCTCGATAATAGACTACCTTCCATAATGACAATGCTACTATCCATTGGAGAAAAAAAAATCTCGACAACAAACTACCTTCCATAAGGATAAGGCCACCATCCATTGGAATAACAAAAATATCGACAACAAACTATGTTCCATAATGACAAGGCTATAATCCATAGGAGTAACAAAAATATCGACAATAGACTACCTTCCATAATGACAAGGCTACCATCCATTGGAGTAACAAAAATCTCGAAAACAGACTACCTTACATAATGACTCGGCTACCATCCATTGGAGTGACAAAAATCTCGACAATAGACTACCTTCTATAATGACTAGTCTACCATACATTGCAATAACAAAAATCTCGACAACAAACTACCTTCCATAATTACAAGGCTACCATCCATTGGAGTGACAAAAATCTCGACAATAGACTACCTTCCATAATGACTAGGCTACCATCAATTAGAGTAACAAAGATATCGACAACAAACTACCTTCTATAATGACAAGGCTACCATACATTGTAATAACAAAAATCTGGACAACAAACTACCTTCCATAATGATAAGGCTGCCTTACATTATAATAACAAAAATCTCGACAACAGACTACCTTCCATAATGACAAGGTTACCATCCATTGTAGTATCAAAAATCTCGACAATAGACTACCTTCCATAATGACAAGGCTACCATCCATTGGAGTAACAAAAATCTCGACAACAAACTACCTTCGATAATGAAAAGGCTACCATCCATTAGAGTATGAAAAATCTCGACAACAGACTACCTTCCATAAAGACAAGGCTACCATGCATTAGACTAACAAAAATCTCGACAACACACTACCTTCCATAATGACAAGGCTACAATCCATTGGAGTAATGAAAATATCAACAAGAGACTACCTTCCATAATGACAAGGCTACCATGCATTGGAGTAATGAAAATATCAACAAGAGACTACCTTCCGTAATGACAAGGCTACCATCCATTCGAGTAACCAAAATCTCGCCAACAGACAACCTTCCATAATGAGAAGGCTACCATCCATTGGAGTAACAAAATCTCGACAACAAACTACCTTCCATAATGACAAGGCTACCATCCATAGAAGTAACAAAAACCTCGACAACAAACTACCTTCCATAATGATAAGGCTACCATCCATTAGAGTGATAAAAATATCTACAATAGACTACCTTCCATAATGGCAAGGCTACCATCCATTGGAGTAACAAAAATGTCGACAACAAACTACCTTCCATAATGACAAGGCTACCATACATTGGAATAATGAAAATCTCGACTACAAACTACCTACCACAATGACAAGGCTACCATACATTGTAGTAACAAAAATCTCGACAAAAGTCTACCTTCCATAATGACAAGGCTACCATCCATTGGTGTAACAAAAATCTGGATAATAGAATACCTTCCATAATGACAAGGCTACTATCCATTAGAGTAACAAAAATATCGATAACAAACTACCTTCCATAATGATAAGGCTACCATCCATTGGGGTAATAAAAATCTCGGCAATAGACTACCTTCCATAATGACAAGGCTACCATCCATTGGAGTAACAAAAATCTCGAAAACAGTTTACCTTCCATAATGACAAGGCTACCATCCATTGGAGTGACAAAAATCTCGACAATAGACTACCTTCTATTATGAATAGGCTACCATACATTGCAATAACAAAAATCTCGACTACAAACTACCTTCCATAATTACAAGGCTACCATCCATTGGAGTGACAAAAATCTCGACAATAGACTACCTTCCATAATGACTAGGCTACCATCCATTAGAGTAACAAAGATATCGACAACAAACTACCTTCTATAATGACAAGGCTACCATACATTGTAATAACAAAAATCTCGACAATAGACTACCTTCCATAATGACAAGGCTACCATCCATTGTAGTATCAAAAATCTCGACAACAGACTACCTTCCATAATGGCATGGCTACCATCCATTGGAGTAACGAAAATCTCGACAACAAACTACCTTCCATAATGACAAGGCTAGCATACATTGTAGTAACAAAAATCTCGACAATAATCTACCTTCCATAATGACAAGGCTATGATGCATTAGACTAACAAAAATCTCGACAACAGACTACCTTCCATAATGACAAGGCTACAATCCATTGGAGTAATGAAAATATCAACAACAAACTAGCTTCCATAAATATAAGGCCACCATCCATTGGAATAACAAAAATATCGACAACAAACTATGTTCCATAATGACAAGGCTATAATCCATAGGAGTAACAAAAATATCGACAACAGACTACCTTACATAATGACAAGGCTACCATCCATTGGAGTAACAAAAATATCGAAAACAGACTACCTTCCATAATGACAAGGCTACCATCCATTGGAGTGACAAAAATCTCGACAATAGACTACCTTCCATAATGACTAGGCTACCATCCATTATAGTAACAAAGATATCGACAACAGACTACCTTCTATAATGAAAAGGCTACCATACATTGCAATAACAAAAATCTCGACAACAAACTACCTTCCATAATTACAAGGCTACCATCCATTGGAGTACCGAAAATATCGACAACAAACTACCTACCATAATGACAAGGCTACCATACATTGTAGTAACAAAAATCTCGACAGCAGTCTACCTTCCATAATGACAAGGCTACCATCCATTGGAGTAACAAAAATCTCGACAATATACTACCCTCCATAATGACAAGGCTACTATCCATTGGAGTAACAATAATCTCGACAACAAACTACCTTCCATAATGATAAGGCTACCATCCATTGGGGTAATAAAAATCTCGGCAACATACTACCTTCCATAATGACAAGGTTACCATCCATTGGAGTAACAAAAATCTTGAAAACAAGCTACCTTCCTTAATGACAAGGCTACCATCCATTGGAGTGACAAAAATCTCGACAATAGACTACCTTCTATAATGACTAGGCTACCATGCATTGCAATAAGAAAAATCTCGACAACAAACTACCCACCATAATTACAAGGCTACCATCCATTGGAGTGACAATAATCTCGACAATAGACTACCTTCCATAATGACTAGGCTACCATCCATTAGAGTAACAAAGATATCGACAACAAACTACCTTCTATAATGACAAGGCTACCATACATTGTAATAACAAAAAACTGGACAACAAACTACCTTGCATAATGACATGGCTACCATCCGTTGGAGTACCGAAAATATCGACAACAAACTACTTACCATAATGACAAGGCTACCATACATTGTAGTAACAAAAATCTCGACAACAGTCTACCTTCCATAATGACAAGGCTACCATCCATTGGGGTAACAAAAATCTCGACAATATACTACCTTCCATAATGACAAGGCTACTATCCATTGGAGTAACAAAAATCTCGACAACAAACTACCTTCCATAATGATAAGGCTACCATCCATTGGGGTAATAAAAATCTCGGCAACAGACTACCTTCCATAATGACAAAGGCTACCATCCATTGGAGTAACAAAAATCTCGACAACAAACTACCTTCCATAATTACAAGGCTACCATCCATTAGAGTGACAAAAATCTCGACAATAGACTACCTTCAATAATGACTAGGCTACCATCCATTAGAGTAACAAAGATATCGACAACAAACTACCTTCTATAATGACAAGGCTACCATACATTGTAATAAAAAAAATCTTGACAACAAACTACCTTCCATAAAGATAAGGCCACCATCCATTGGAATAACAAAAATATTGACAACAAACTATGTTCCATAATGACAAGGCTATGATCCATAGGAGTAACAAAAATATCGACAATAGACTACCTTCCATAATGACAAGGCTACAATCCATTGGAGTAACAAAAATCTCGAAAACAGACTACCTTCCATAATGACAAGGCTACCATCCATTGGAGTGACAAAAATCTCGACAATAGACTACCTTCCATAATGACTAGGCTACCATCCATTATAGTAACAAAGATATCGACAACAGACTACCTTCTATAATGAAAAGGCTACCATACATTGCAATAACAAAAATGTCGATATCAGACTACCTTCCAAAATGACAAGGCTACCATCCATTGGAGTACCGAAAATATCGACAACAAACTACCTACCATAATGACAAGGCTACCATCCATTGGAGTAACAAAAATCTCGAAAACAGACTACCTTCCATAATGACAAGGCTACCATCCATTGGAGTGACAAAAATCTCGACAATAGACTACCTTCCATAATGACTAGGCTAACATCCATTATAGTAACAAAGATATCGACAACAGACTACCTTCTATAACGAAAAGGCTACCATACATTGCAATAACAAAATTCTCGAAAACAAACTACCTTCCATAGTTACAAGGCTACCATCCATTGGAGTGACAAAATTCTCGATAATAGACTACCTTCCATAATGACTAGGCTATCATCCAATAGAGTAACAAAGATATCGACAACAAACTACCTTCTATAATGACAAGGCTACCATGCATTGGAGTAATTAAAATATCAACAAGTGACTACTTTCCATAAAGATAAGGCCACCATCCATTGGACTAACAAAAATATAGACAACAAACTATGTTCCATAATGACAAGGCTATAATCCATAGGAGT
The DNA here is from genome assembly GCA_948472305.1 of Vicia faba. Classification (NCBI taxonomy): domain Eukaryota; kingdom Viridiplantae; phylum Streptophyta; class Magnoliopsida; order Fabales; family Fabaceae; genus Vicia; species Vicia faba. The sequence continues at coordinate 768,255,036 of OX451738.1, forward strand.
AACAAAAATATCGACAACAGACTACCTTCCATAATGACAAGGCTACCATGCATTGGAATAACAAAAATCTCGACAACAGACTACCTTCCATAATGACAAGGCTACCATCCATTGTAGTATCAAAAATCTCGACAACAGACTACCTTCCATAATGACTAGGCTACCATCCATTATAGTAACAAAGATATCGAGAACAGACTACCTTCTATAATGAAAAGGCTACCATACATTGCAATAACAAAAATGTCAACAACAGACTACCTTCCATAATGACAAGGCTACCATCCATTGGAGTACCGAAAATATCGACAACAAACTACCTACCATAATGACAAGGCTACCATACATTGTAGTAACAAAAATCTCGACAACAGTCTACCTTCCATAATGACAAGGCTACCATCCATTGGGGTAACAAAAATCTCGACCATATACTACCTTCCATAATGACAAGGCTACTATCCATTGGAGTAACAAAAATCTCGACAACAAACTACCTTCCATAATGACAAGGCTACCATCCATTGGGGTAATAAAAATCTCGGCAACAGACTACCTTCCATAATGACAAGGCTACCATCCATTGGAGTAACAAAGATCTCGAAAACAAGCTACCTTCCATAATGACAAGGCTACCATCCATTGGAGTGACAAAAATCTCGACAATAGACTACATTCTATAATGACTAGGCTACCATACATTGCAATAATAAAAATCTCGACAATAAACTACCTTCCATAATTACAAGGCTACCATCCATTGGAGTGACAAAAATCTCGACAATAGACTACCTTCCATAATGACTAGGCTACCATCCATTAGAGTAACAAAGATATCGACAACAAACTACCTTCTATAATGACAAGGCTACCATACATTGTAATAACAAAAATCTGGAAAACAAACTACTTTCCATAATGACAAAGCTACCTTACATTATAGTAACAAAAATCTCGACAACAGACTACCTTCCATAATGACAAGGCTACAATCCATTGTAGTATCAAAAATCTCGACAATAGACTACCTTCCATAATGACAAGGCTACCATCCATTGGAGTAACAAAAATCTCGACAACAAACTACCTTCGATAATGACAAGGCTACCATCCATTAGAGTATGAAAAATCTCGACAACAGATTACCTTCCATAAAGACAAGGCTACGATGCATTAGACTAACAAAAATCTCGACAACAGACTACCTTCCATAATGACAAGGCTACAATCCATTGGAGTAATGAAAATATCAACAAGAGACTACCTTCCATAATGAGAAGGCTACCATGCATTGGAGTAATGAAAATATCAACAAGAGACTACCTTCCATAATGAATAGGCTACCATCCATTCGAGTAACAAAAATCTCGCCAACAGACTACCTTCCATAATGACAAGGCTACCATCCATTGGAGTAATAAAATCTCGACAACAAACTACCTTCCATAATGACAAGGCTACCATCCATTGAAGTAACAAAAACCTCGACAACAAACTACCTTCCATAATGACAAGGCTACCATCCATTAGAGTGATAAAAATATCTACAATAGACTACCTTCCATAATGACAAGGCTACCATCCATTGGAGTTACAAAAATCTCGACAACAGACTACCTTCCATAATGACAAGGCTACCATACATTGGAATAACGAAAATCTCGACAACAAACTACCTACCAAAATGACAAGGCTACCATACATTGTAGTAACAAAAATCTCGACAACAGTCTACCTTCCATAATGACAAGGCTACCATCCATTGGTGTAACAAAAATCTCGACAATAGAATACCTTCCATAATGACAAGGCTACAATCCATTAGAGTATGAAAAATCTCGACAACAGACTACCTTCCATAAAGACAAGGCTATGATGCATTAGACTAACAAAAATCTCGACAACAGACTACCTTCCATAATGACAAGGCTACAATCCATTGGAGTAATGAAAATATCAACAAGAGACTACCTTCCATAATGACAAGGCTACCATGCATTGGAGTAATGAAAATATCAACAAGAGACTACCTTCCATAATGACAAGGCTACCATCCATTTAAGTAACAAAAATCTCGCCAACAGACTACCTTCCATAATGACAAGGCTACCATCCATTGGAGTGACAAAAATCTCGACAATAGACTACCTTTCATAATGACAAGGCTACCATCCATTGGAGTAACAAAATCTCGACAACAAACTACCTTCCATAATGACAAGGCTACCATCCATTGGAGTAACAAAAATCTCGACAACAGTCTACCTTCCATAATGACAAGGCTACCATCCATTGGGGTAACAAAAATCTCGACAATAGACTACCTTCCATAATGACAAGGCTACTATCCATTGGAGTAACAAAAATCTTGACAACAAACTACCTTCCATAATGATAAGGCTACCATCCATTGGAATGACAAAAATATTGACAACAAACTATGTTCCATAATCACAAGGCTACAATCCATTGGAGTAACAAAAATATCGACAACAGACTACCTTCCATAATGACAAGGCTACCATCCATTGGAGTAACAAAAATCTCGAAAACAGACTACCTTCCATAATGACAAGGCTACTATCCATTGGAATAACGAAAATCTCGACAACAAACTACCTACCATAATGACAAGGCTAGCATACATTATAGTAACAAAAATCTCGACAATAGTCTACCTTCCATAATGACAAGGCTACCATCCATTGGGGTAACAAAAATCTCGACAATAGACTACCTTCCATAATGACAAGGCTACTATCCATTGGAGAAACAAAAATCTCGACAACAAACTACCTTCCATAAAGATGGCCACCATCCATTGGAATAACAAAAATATCGACCACAAACTATGTTCCATAATGACAAGGCTATAATCCATAGGAGTAATAAAAATATCGACAACAGACTACCTTCCATAATGACAAGGCTACCATCCATTGGAGTAACAAAAATCTCGAAAAAAGACTACCTTCCATAATGACAAGTCTACCATCCATTGGAGTGACAAAAATCTCGACAATAGACTACCTTCCATAATGACTAGGCTACCATCCATTATAGTAACAAAGATATCGACAACAGACTACCTTCTATAATGAAAAGGCTATCATACATTGCAATAACAAAAATCTCGACAACAAACTACCTTCCATAATTACAAGGCTACCATCCATTGGAGTGACAAAAATCTCGACAATAGACTACCTTCCATAATGACTAGGCTATCATCCATTAGAGTAACAAAGATATCGACAACAAACTACCTTCTATAATGACACGGCTACCATGCATTGGAGTAATTAAAATATCAACAAGTGACTACTTTCCATTATGACAAGGCTACCATCCATTCGAGTAACAAAAATCTCGCCGACAGACTACCTTCCATAATGACAAGGCTACCATCCATTGGAGTGACAAAAATCTCGACAATAGACAACCTTCCATAATGACAAGGCTACCATCCATTAGAGTGACAAAAATATCTACAATAGACTACCTTCCATAATGACCAGGCTACCATCCATTTGAGTAACAAAAATGTCGACAACAAACTACCTTCCATAATGACAAGGCTACCATCCATTGGAGTACCGAAAATATCGACAACAAACTACCTACCATAATGACAAGGCTACCATCCATTGGGGTAACAAAAATCTCTACAATAGACTACCTTCCATAATGACAAGGCTACTATGCATTGGAGTAACAAAAATATCGACAACAAACTACCTTCCATAATGATAAGGCTACCATCCATTGGGGTAATAAAAATCTCGGCAACAGACTACCTTCCATAATGGTAAGGCTACCATCCATTGGAGTAACAAAAATCTTGAAAACAGGCTACCTTCCATAATGACAAGGCTACCATCCATTGGAGTGACAAAAATCTGGACAATAGACTACCTTCCATAATGACTAGGCTACCATCCATTAGAGTAACAAATATATCGACAACAAACTACCTTCTATAATGACAAGGCTACCATACATTGTAATAACAAAAATCTGGACAACAAACTACCTTCCATAATGACAAGGCTACCTTACATTATAGTACCAAAAATCTCGACAACTGACTACCTTCCATAATGACAAAGCTACCATCCATTGTAGTATCAAAAATCTCGAAAATAGACTACCTTCTATAATGACAAGGCAACCATCCATTGGAGTAACAAAAATCTCGACAACAAACTACCTTCGATAATGACAAGGCTACAATCCATTAGAGTATGAAAAATCTCGACAACAGACTACCTTCCATAAAGACAAGGCTATGATGCATTAGACTAACAAAAATCTCGACAACAGACTACCTTCCATAATGACAAGGCTACAATCCATTGGAGTAATGAAAATATCAACAAGAGACTACCTTCCATAATGACAAGGCTACCATGCATTGAAGTAATGAAAATATCAACAAGAGACTACCTTCCATAATGACAAGGCTACCATCCATTTAAGTAACAAAAATCTCGCCAACAGACTACCTTCCATAATGACAAGGCTACCATCCATTGGAGTGACAAAAATCTCGACAATAGACTACCTTTCATAATGACAAGGCTACCATCCATTGGAGTAACAAAATCTCGACAAGAAACTACCTTTCATAATGACAAGGCTACCATCCATTGGAGTAACAAAAATCTCGGCAACATACTACCTTCCATAATGACAAGGCTACCATACATTGTGGTAACAAAAATCTCGACAACAGTCTACCTTCCATAATGACAAGACTACCATCCATTGGAGTAACAAAAATCTCATCCATTAGAGTAACAAAGATATCGACAACAAACTACCTTCTATAATGACACGGCTACCATGCATTGGAGTAATTAAAATATCAACAAGTGACTACTTTCCATTATGACAAGGCTACCATCCATTCGAGTAACAAAAATCTCGCCGACAGACTACCTTCCATAATGACAAGGCTACCATCCATTGGAGTGACAAAAATCTCGACAATAGACAACCTTCCATAATGACAAGGCTACCATCCATTGGAGTAACAAAATCTCGACAACAAACTACCTTCCATAATGACAAGGCTACCATCCATTGGAGTAACAAAAATCTCGACAACAAACTACCTTCCATAATGACAAGGCTACCATCCATTAGAGTGACAAAAATATCTACAATAGACTACCTTCCATAATGACCAGGCTACCATCCATTTGAGTAACAAAAATGTCGACAACAAACTACCTTCCATAATGACAAGGCTACCATCCATTGGAGTACCGAAAATATCGACAACAAACTACCTTCCATAATGATAAGGCTACCATCCATTGGGGTAATAAAAATCTCGGCAACAGACTACCTTCCATAATGACAAGGCTATCATCCATTAGAGTGACAAAAATATCTACAATAGACTACCTTCCATAATGACCAGGCTACCATCCATTTGAGTAACAAAAATATCGACAACAAACTACCTTCCATAATGACAAGGCTACCATCCATTGGAGTACCGAAAATATCGACAACAAACTACCTACCATAATGACAAGGCTACCATACATTGTAGTAACAAAAATCTCGACAACAGTCTACCTTCCATAATGACAAGGCTACCATCCATTGGGGTAACAAAAATCTCTACAATAGACTACCTTCCATAATGACAAGGCTACTATGCATTGGAGTAACAAAAATATCGACAACAAACTACCTTCCATAATGATAAGGCTACCATCCATTGGGGTAATAAAAATCTCTACAATAGACTACCTTCCATAATGACAAGGCTATCATCCATTAGAGTAACAAAGATATCGACAACAAACTACCTTCTATAATGACACGGCTACCATGCATTGGAGTAATTAAAATATCAACAAGTGACTACTTTCCATTATGACAAGGCTACCATCCATTCGAGTAACAAAAATCTCGCCGACAGACTACCTTCCATAATGACAAGGCTACCATCCATTGGAGTGACAAAAATCTCGACAATAGACAACCTTCCAAATGACAAGGCTACCATCCATTGGAGTAACAAAATCTCGACAACAAACTACCTTCCATAATGACAAGGCTACCATCCATTGGAGTAACAAAAATCTCGACAACAAACTACCTTCCATAATGACAAGGCTACCATCCATTAGAGTGACAAAAATATCTACAATAGACTACCTTCCATAATGACCAGGCTACCATCCATTTGAGTAACAAAAATGTCGACAACAAACTACCTTCCATAATGACAAGGCTACCATCCATTGGAGTACCGAAAATATCGACAACAAACTACCTACCATAATGACAAGGCTACCATACATTGTAGTAACAAAAATCTCGACAACAGTCTACCTTCCATAATGACAAGGCTACCATCCATTGGGGTAACAAAAATCTCTACAATAGACTACCTTCCATAATGACAAGGCTACTATGCATTGGAGTAACAAAAATATCGACAACAAACTACCTTCCATAATGATAAGGCTACCATCCATTGGGGTAATAAAAATCTCGGCAACAGACTACCTTCCATAATGACAAGGCTACCATCCATTGGAGTAACAAAAATCTTGAAAACAGGCTACCTTCCATAATGACAAGGCTACCATCCATTGGAGTGACAAAAATCTGGACAATAGACTACCTTCCATAATGACTAGGCTACCATCCATTAGCGTAACAAATATATCAACAACAAACTACCTTCTATAATGACAAGGCTACCATACATTGTAATAACAAAAATCTGGACAACAAACTACCTTCCATAATGACAAGGCTACCTTACATTATAGTATCAAAAATCTCGACAACTGACTAGCTTCCATAATGACAAAGCTACCATCCATTGTAGTATCAAAAATCTCGAAAATAGACTACCTTCTATAATGACAAGGCAACCATCCATTGGAGTAACAAAAATCTCGACAACAAACTACCTTCGATAATGACAAGGCTACAATCCATTAGAGTATGAAAAATCTCAACAACAGACTACCTTCCATAATGACTAGGTTATCATCCATTAGAGTAACAAAGATATCGACAACAAACTACCTTCTATAATAACAAGGCTACCATGCATTGGAGTAATTAAAATATCAACAAGTGACTACATTCCATAATGACAAGGCTACCATCCCATCGAGTAACAAAAATCTCGCAGACAGACTACCTTCCATAATGACAAGGCTACCATCCATTGGAGTAACAAAATCTCGACAACAAACTACCTTCCATAATGACAAGGCTACCATCCATTGGAGTAACAAAAATCTCGCCAACAAACTACCTTCCATAATGACAAGGCTACCATCCATTATAGTGACAAAAATATCTACGATAGACTACCTTCCATAATGACAAGGCTACCATCCATTGGAGTAACAAAATCTCGACAACAAACTACCTTCCATAATGACAAGGCTATCATCCATTGGAGTAACAAAAATCTCGAAAACAAACTACCTTCCATAATTACAAGGCTACCATCCATTAGAGTGACATAAATATATACAATAGACTACCTTCCATAATGACAAGGCTACCATCCATTACAGTAACAAAAATCTCGACAACAAACTACCTTCCATAATGACAAGGCTACCATCCATTGGAGTAACGAAAATCTCGACAACAAACTACCTACCATAATGACAAGGCTAGCATACATTGTAGTAACAAAAATCTCGACAATAGTCTACCTTCCATAATGACAAGGATACCATCCATTGGTGTCACAAAATTCTCGATAATAGACTACCTTCCATAATGACAATGCTACTATCCATTGGAGAAAAAAAAATCTCGACAACAAACTACCTTCCATAAGGATAAGGCCACCATCCATTGGAATAACAAAAATATCGACAGCAAACTATGTTCCATAATGACAAGGCTATAATCCATAGGAGTAACAAAAATATCGACAATAGACTACCTTCCATAATGACAAGGCTACCATCCATTGGAGTAACAAAAATCTCGAAAACAGACTACCTTCCATAATGACTCGGCTACCATCCATTGGAGTGACAAAAATCTCGACAATAGACTACCTTCTATAATGACTAGTCTACCATACATTGCAATAACAAAAATCTCGACAACAAACTACCTTCCATAATTACAAGGCTACCATCCATTGGAGTGACAAAAATCTCGACAATAGACTACCTTCCATAATGACTAGGCTACCATCAATTAGAGTAACAAAGATATCGACAACAAACTACCTTCTATAATGACAAGGCTACCATACATTATAATAACAAAAATCTGGACAACAAACTACCTTCCATAATGATAAGGCTGCCTTACATTATAGTAACAAAAATCTCGACAACAGACTACCTTCCATAATGAAAAGGTTACCATCCATTGTAGTATCAAAAATCTCGACAATAGACTACCTTCCATAATGACAAGGCTACCATCCATTAGAGTAACAAAAATCTCGACAACAAACTACCTTCGATAATGAAAAGGCTACCATCCATTAGAGTATGAAAAATCTCGACAACAGACTACCTTCCATAAAGACAAGGCTACCATGCATTAGACTAACAAAAATCTCGACAACACACTACCTTCCATAATGACAAGGCTACAATCCATTGGAGTAATGAAAATATCAACAAGAGACTACCTTCCATAATGACAAGGCTACCATGCATTGGAGTAATGAAAATATCAACAAGAGACTACCTTCCATAATGACAAGGCTACCATCCATTCGAGTAACAAAAATCTCGCCAACAGACAACCTTCCATAATGAGAAGGCTACCATCCATTGGAGTAACAAAATCTCGACAACAAACTACCTTCCATAATGACAAGGCTACCATCCATAGCAGTAACAAAAACCTCGACAACAAACTACCTTCCATAATGACAAGGCTACCATCCATTAGAGTGATAAAAATATTTACAATAGACTACCTTCCATAATGGCAAGGCTACCATCCATTGGAGTAACAAAAATTTCGACAACAAACTACCTTCCATAATGACAAGGCTACCATACATTGGAATAATGAAAATCTCGAAAACAAACTACCTACCACAATGACAAGGCTACCATACATTGTAGTAACAAAAATCTCGACAACAGTCTACTATCCATAATGACAAGGCTACCATCCATTGGTGTAACAAAAATCTGGATAATAGAATACCTTCCATAATGACAAGGCTATTATCCATTAGAGTAACAAAAATATCGACAACAAACTACCTTCCATAATGATAAGGCTACCATCCATTGGGGTAATAAAAATCTCGGCAATAGACTACCTTCCATAATGACAAGGCTACCATCCATTGGAGTAACAAAAATCTCGAAAACAGTTTACCTTCCATAATGACAAGGCTACCATCCATTGGAGTGACAAAAATCTCGACAATAGACTACCTTCTATTATGACTAGGCTACCATACATTGCAATAACAAAAATCTCGACAACAAACTACCTTCCATAATTACAAGGCTACCATCCATTGGAGTGACAAAAATCTCGACAATAGACTACCTTCCATAATGACTAGGCTACCATCCATTAGAGTAACAAAGATATCGACAATAAACTACCTTCTATAATGACAAGGCTACCATACATTGTAATAACAAAAATCTCGACAACAAACTACCTTCCATAATGACAAGGCTACCATCCATTGTAGTATCAAAAATCTCGACAACAAACTACCTTCGATAATGACAAGGCTACCATCCATTAGAGTATGAAAAATCTCGACAACAGACTACCTTCCATAATGACAAGGCTATGATGCATTAGACTAACAAAAATCTCGACAACAGACTACCTTCCATAATGACAAGGCTACAATCCATTGGAGTAATGAAAATATCAACAACAAACTAGCTTCCATAAATATAAGGCCACCATCCATTGGAATAACAAAAATATCGACAACAAACTATGTTCCATAATGACAAGGCTATAATCCATAGGAGTAACAAAAATATCGACAACAGACTACCTTACATAATGACAAGGCTACCATCCATTGGAGTAACAAAAATATCGAAAACAGACTACCTTCCATAATGACAAGGCTACCATCCATTGGAGTGACAAAAATCTCGACAATAGACTACCTTCCATAATGACTAGGCTACCATCCATTATAGTAACAAAGATATCGACAACAGACTACATTCTATAATGAAAAGGCTACCATACATTGCAATAACAAAAATCTCGACAACAAACTACCTTCCATAATTACAAGGCTACCATCCATTGGAGTACCGAAAATATCGACAACAAACTACCTACCATAATGACAAGGCTACCATACATTGTAGTAACAAAAATCTCGACAGCAGTCTACCTTCCATAATGACAAGGCTACCATCCATTGGAGTAACAAAAATCTCGACAATATACTACCCTCCATAATGACAAGGCTAATATCCATTGGAGTAACAATAATCTCGACAACAAACTACCTTCCATAATGATAAGGCTACCATCCATTGGGGTAATAAAAATCTTGGCAACATACTACCTTCCATAATGACAAGGTTACCATCCATTGGAGTAACAAAAATCTCGAAAACAAGCTACCTTCCTTAATGACAAGGCTACCATCCATTGGAGTGACAAAAATCTCGACAATAGACTACCTTCTATAATGACTAGGCTACCATGCATTGCAATAAGAAAAATCTCGACAACAAACTACCCACCATAATTATAAGGCTACCATCCATTGGAGTGACAATAATCTCGACAATAGACTACCTTCCATAATGACTAGGCTACCATCCATTAGAGTAACAAAGATATCGACAACAAACTACCTTCTATAATGACAAGGCTACCATACATTGTAATAACAAAAAACTGGACAACAAACTACCTTGCATAATGACAAGGCTACCATCCGTTGGAGTACCGAAAATACAGACAACAAACTACTTACAATAATGACAAGGCTACCATACATTGTAGTAACAAAAATCTCGACAACAGTCTACCTTCCATAATGACAAGGCTACCATCCATTGGGGTAACAAAAATCTCGACAATATACTACCTTCCATAATGACAAGGCTACTATCCATTGGAGTAACAAAAATCTCGACAACAAACTACCTTCCATAATGATAAGGCTACCATCCATTGGGGTAATAAAAATCTCGGCAACAGACTACCTTCCATAATGACAAGGCTACCATCCATTGGAGTAACAAAAATCTCGACAACAAACTACCTTCCATAATGAAAAGGCTACCATCCATTAGAGTGATAAAAATCTCGACAATAGACTACCTTCAATAATGACTAGGCTACCATCCATTAGAGTAACAAAGATATCGACAACAAACTACCTTCTATAATGACAAGGCTACCATACATTGTAATAAAAAAAATCTTGATAACAAACTACCTTCCATAAAGATAAGGCCACCATCCATTGGAATAACAAAAATATCGACAACAAACTATGTTCCATAATGACAAGGCTATGATCCATAGGAGTAACAAAAATATCGACAATAGACTACCTTCCATAATGACAAGGCTACAATCCATTGGAGTAACAAAAATCTCGAAAACAGACTACCTTCCATAATGACAAGGCTACCATCCATTGGAGTGACAAAAATCTCGACAATAGACTACCTTCCATAATGACTAGGCTACCATCCATTATAGTAACAAAGATATCGACAACAGACTACATTCTATAATGAAAAGGCTACCATACATTGCAATAACAAAAATCTCGACAACAAACTACCTTCCATAATTACAAGGCTACCATCCATTGGAGTACCGAAAATATCGACAACAAACTACCTACCATAATGACAAGGCTACCATACATTGTAGTAACAAAAATCTCGACAGCAGTCTACCTTCCATAATGACAAGGCTACCATCCATTGGAGTAACAAAAATCTCGACAATATACTACCCTCCATAATGACAAGGCTAATATCCATTGGAGTAACAATAATCTCGACAACAAACTACCTTCCATAATGATAAGGCTACCATCCATTGGGGTAATAAAAATCTTGGCAACATACTACCTTCCATAATGACAAGGTTACCATCCATTGGAGTAACAAAAATCTCGAAAACAAGCTACCTTCCTTAATGACAAGGCTACCATCCATTGGAGTGACAAAAATCTCGACAATAGACTACCTTCTATAATGACTAGGCTACCATGCATTGCAATAAGAAAAATCTCGACAACAAACTACCCACCATAATTATAAGGCTACCATCCATTGGAGTGACAATAATCTCGACAATAGACTACCTTCCATAATGACTAGGCTACCATCCATTAGAGTAACAAAGATATCGACAACAAACTACCTTCTATAATGACAAGGCTACCATACATTGTAATAACAAAAAACTGGACAACAAACTACCTTGCATAATGACAAGGCTACCATCCGTTGGAGTACCGAAAATACCGACAACAAACTACTTACAATAATGACAAGGCTACCATACATTGTAGTAACAAAAATCTCGACAACAGTCTACCTTCCATAATGACAAGGCTACCATCCATTGGGGTAACAAAAATCTCGACAATATACTACCTTCCATAATGACAAGGCTACTATCCATTGGAGTAACAAAAATCTCGACAACAAACTACCTTCCATAATGATAAGGCTACCATCCATTGGGGTAATAAAAATCTCGGCAACAGACTACCTTCCATAATGACAAGGCTACCATCCATTGGAGTAACAAAAATCTCGACAACAAACTACCTTCCATAATGAAAAGGCTACCATCCATTAGAGTGACAAAAATCTCGACAATAGACTACCTTCAATAATGACTAGGCTACCATCCATTAGAGTAACAAAGATATCGACAACAAACTACCTTCTATAATGACAAGGCTACTATACATTGTAATAAAAAAAATCTTGATAACAAACTACCTTCCATAAAGATAAGGCCACCATCCATTGGAATAACAAAAATATCGACAACAAACTATGTTCCATAATGACAAGGCTATGATCCATAGGAGTAACAAAAATATCGACAATAGACTACCTTCCATAATGACAAGGCTACAATCCATTGGAGTAACAAAAATCTCGAAAACAGACTACCTTCCATAATGACAAGGCTACCATCCATTGGAGTGACAAAAATCTCGACAATAGACTACCTTCCATAATGACTAGGCTACCATCCATTATAGTAACAAAGATATCGACAATAGACTACCTTCTATAATGAAAAGGCTACCATACATTGCAATAACAAAAATGTCGATATCAGACTACCTTCCAAAATGACAAGGCTACCATCTATTGGAGTACCGAAAATATCGACAACAAACTACCTACCATAAGGACAAGGCTACCATCCATTGGAGTAACAAAAATCTCGAAAACAGACTACCTTCCATAATGACAAGGCTATCATCCATTGGAGTGACAAAAATCTCGACAATAGACTACCTTCCATAATGACTAGGCTAACATCCATTATAGTAACAAAGATATCGACAACAGACTACCTTCTATAATGAAAAGGCTACCATACATTGCAATAACAAAATTCTCGAAAACAAACTACCTTCCATAGTTACAAGGCTACCATCCATTGGAGTGACAAAATTCTCGATAATAGACTACCTTCCATAATGACTAGGCTATCATCCAATAGAGCAACAAAGATATCGACAACAAACTACCTTCTATAATGACAAGGCTACCATGCATTGGAGTAATTAAAATATCAACAAGTGACTACTTTCCATAAAGATAAGGCCACCATCCATTGGACTAACAAAAATATAGACAACAAACTATGTTCCATAATGACAAGGCTATAATCCATAGGAGTAACAAAAATATCGACAACAGACTACCTTCCATAATGACAAGGCTACCATGCATTGGAATAACAAAAATCTCGACAACAGACTACCTTCCATAATGACAAGGCTACCATCCATTGTAGTATCAAAAATCTCGACAACAGACTACCTTCCATAATGACTAGGCTACCATCCATTATAGTAACAAAGATATCGACAACAGACTACCTTCTATAATGAAAAGGCTACCATACATTGCAATAACAAAAATGTCGACAACAGACTACCTTCCATAATGACAAGGCTACCATCCATTGGAGTACCGAAAATATCGACAACAAACTACCTACCATAATGACAAGGCTACCATACATTGTAGTAACAAAAATCTCGACAACAGTCTACCTTCCATAATGACAAGGCTACCATCCATTGGGGTAACAAAAATCTCGACCATATACTACCTTCCATAATGACAAGGCTACTATCCATTGGAGTAACAAAAATCTCGACAACAAACTACCTTCCATAATGACAAGGCTACCATCCATTGGGGTAATAAAAATCTCGGCAACAGACTACCTTCCATAATGACAAGGCTACCATCCATTGGAGTAACAAATATCTCGAAAACAAGCTACCTTCCATAATGACAAGGCTACCATCCATTGGAGTGACAAAAATCTCGACAATAGACTACATTCTATAATGACTAGGCTACCATACATTGCAATAATAAAAATCTCGACAATAAACTACCTTCCATAATTACAAGGCTACCATCCATTGGAGTGACAAAAATCTCGACAATAGACTACCTTCCATAATGACTAGGCTACCATCCATTAGAGTAACAAAGATATCGACAACAAACTACCTTCTATAATGACAAGGCTACCATACATTGTAATAACAAAAATCTGGAAAACAAACTACTTTCCATAATGACAAGGCTACCTTACATTATAGTAACAAAAATCTCGACAACAGACTACCTTCCATAATGACAAGGCTACAATCCATTGTAGTATCAAAAATATCGACAATAGACTACCTTCCATAATGACAAGGCTACCATCCATTGGAGTAACAAAAATCTCGACAACAAACTACCTTCGATAATGACAAGGCTACCATCCATTAGAGTGATAAAAATATCTACAATAGACTACCTTCCATAATGACAAGGCTACCATCCATTGGAGTAACAAAAATCTCGACAACAGACTACCTTCCATAATGACAAGGCTACCATGCATTGGAATAACAACAATCTCGACAACAGACTACCTTCCATAATGACAAGGCTACCATCCATTGTAGTATCAAAAATCTCGACAACAGACTACCTTCCATAATGACTAGGCTACCATCCATTATAGGAACAAAGATATCGACAACAGACTACCTTCTATAATGAAAAGGCTACCATACATTGCAATAACAAAAATGTCGACAACAGACTACCTTCCATAATGACAAGGCTACCATCCATTGGAGTACCGAAAATATCGACAACAAACTACCTACCATAATGACAAGGCTACCATACATTGTAGTAACAAAAATCTCGACAACAGTCTACCTTCCATAATGACAAGGTTACCATCCATTGGGGTAACAAAAATCTCGACCATATACTACCTTCCATAATGACAAGGCTACTATCCATTGGAGTAACAAAAATCTCGACAACAAACTACCTTCCATAATGACAAGGCTACCATCCATTGGGGTAATAAAAATCTCGGCAACAGACTACCTTCCATAATGACAAGGCTACCATCCATTGGAGTAACAAAGATCTCGAAAACAAGCTACCTTCCATAATGACAAGGCTACCATCCATTGGAGTGACAAAAATCTCGACAATAGACTACATTCTATAATGACTAGGCTACCATACATTGCAATAATAAAAATCTCGACAATAAACTACCTTCCATAATTACAAGGCTACCATCCATTGGAGTGACAAAAATCTCGACAATAGACTACCTTCCATAATGACTAGGCTACCATCCATTAGAGTAACAAAGATATCGACAACAAACTACCTTCTATAATGACAAGGCTACCATACATTGTAATAACAAAAATCTGGAAAACAAACTACTTTCCATAATGACAAGGCTACCTTACATTATAGTAACAAAAATCTCGACAACAGACTACCTTCCATAATGACAAGGCTACAATCCATTGTAGTATCAAAAATATCGACAATAGACTACCTTCCATAATGACAAGGCTACCATCCATTGGAGTAACAAAAATCTCGACAACAAACTACCTTCGATAATGACAAGGCTACCATCCATTAGAGTGATAAAAATATCTACAATAGACTACCTTCCATAATGACAAGGCTACCATCCATTGGAGTAACAAAAATCTCGACAACAGACTACCTTCCATAATGACAAGGCTACCATACATTGGAATAACGAAAATCTCGACAACAAACTACCTACCAAAATGACAAGGCTACCATACATTGTAGTAACAAAAATCTCGACAACAGTCTACCTTCCATAATGACAAGGCTACCATCCATTGGTGTAACAAAAATCTCGACAATAGAATACCTTCCATAATGACAAGGCTACTATCCATTGGAGTAACAAAAATCTCGACAACAAACTACCTTCCATAATTATAAGGCTACCATCCATTGGAATAAAAAAAATATCGACAACAAACTATGTTCCATAATGACAAGGCTACAATCCATTGGAGTAACAAAAATATCGACAACATACTACCTTCCATAATGACAAGGCTACCATACATTGTGGTAACAAAAATCTCGACAACAGTCTACCTTCCATAATGACAAGACTACCATCCATTGGAGTAACAAAAATCTCGAAAATAGACTAACTTCAATAATGACAAGGCTACCATCCATTAGAGTATGAAAAATCTCGACAACAGACTACCTTCCATAATGACAAGGCTACGATGCATTAGACTAACAAAAATCTCGACAATAGACTACCTTCCATAATGACAAGGCTACAATCCATTGGAGTAATGAAAATATCAATAAGAGACTACCTTCCATAATGACAAGGCTACCATGCATTGGAGTAATGAAAATATCAACAAGAGACTACCTTACATAATGACAAGGCTACCATCCATTGGAGTGATAAAAATCTCGACAATAGACTACCTTTCATAATGACAAGGCTACCATCCATTGGAGTAACAAAATCTCGACAACAAACTACCTTCCATAATGACAAGGCTACCATCCATTGGAGTACCGAAAATATCGACAACAAACTACCTACCATAATGACAAGGCTACCATACATTGTAGTAACAAAAATCTCGACAACAGTCTACCTTCCATAATGACAAGGCTACCATCCATTGGGGTAACAAAAATCTCGACCATATACTACCTTCCATAATGACAAGGCTACTATCCATTGGAGTAACAAAAATCTCGACAACAAACTACCTTCCATAATGACAAGGCTACCATCCATTGGGGTAATAAAAATCTCGGCAACAGACTACCTTCCATAATGACAAGGCTACCATCCATTGGAGTAACAAAGATCTCGAAAACAAGCTACCTTCCATAATGACAAGGCTACCATCCATTGGAGTGACAAAAATCTCGACAATAGACTACATTCTATAATGACTAGGCTACCATACATTGCAATAATAAAAATCTCGACAATAAACTACCTTCCATAATTACAAGGCTACCATCCATTGGAGTGACAAAAATCTCGACAATAGACTACCTTCCATAATGACTAGGCTACCATCCATTAGAGTAACAAAGATATCGACAACAAACTACCTTCTATAATGACAAGGCTACCATACATTGTAATAACAAAAAACTGGACAACAAACTACCTTGCATAATGACAAGGCTACCATCCGTTGGAGTACCGAAAATACCGACAACAAACTACTTACAATAATGACAAGGCTACCATACATTGTAGTAACAAAAATCTCGACAACAGTCTACCTTCCATAATGACAAGGCTACCATCCATTGGGGTAACAAAAATCTCGACAATATACTACCTTCCATAATGACAAGGCTACTATCCATTGGAGTAACAAAAATCTCGACAACAAACTACCTTCCATAATGATAAGGCTACCATCCATTGGGGTAATAAAAATCTCGGCAACAGACTACCTTCCATAATGACAAGGCTACCATCCATTGGAGTAACAAAAATCTCGACAACAAACTACCTTCCATAATGAAAAGGCTACCATCCATTAGAGTGACAAAAATCTCGACAATAGACTACCTTCAATAATGACTAGGCTACCATCCATTAGAGTAACAAAGATATCGACAACAAACTACCTTCTATAATGACAAGGCTACTATACATTGTAATAAAAAAAATCTTGATAACAAACTACCTTCCATAAAGATAAGGCCACCATCCATTGGAATAACAAAAATATCGACAACAAACTATGTTCCATAATGACAAGGCTATGATCCATAGGAGTAACAAAAATATCGACAATAGACTACCTTCCATAATGACAAGGCTACAATCCATTGGAGTAACAAAAATCTCGAAAACAGACTACCTTCCATAATGACAAGGCTACCATCCATTGGAGTGACAAAAATCTCGACAATAGACTACCTTCCATAATGACTAGGCTACCATCCATTATAGTAACAAAGATATCGACAATAGACTACCTTCTATAATGAAAAGGCTACCATACATTGCAATAACAAAAATGTCGATATCAGACTACCTTCCAAAATGACAAGGCTACCATCTATTGGAGTACCGAAAATATCGACAACAAACTACCTACCATAAGGACAAGGCTACCATCCATTGGAGTAACAAAAATCTCGAAAACAGACTACCTTCCATAATGACAAGGCTACCATCCATTGGAGTGACAAAAATCTCGACAATAGACTACCTTCCATAATGACTAGGCTAACATCCATTATAGTAACAAAGATATCGACAACAGACTACCTTCTATAATGAAAAGGCTACCATACATTGCAATAACAAAATTCTCGAAAACAAACTACCTTCCATAGTTACAAGGCTACCATCCATTGGAGTGACAAAATTCTCGATAATAGACTACCTTCCATAATGACTAGGCTATCATCCAATAGAGCAACAAAGATATCGACAACAAACTACCTTCTATAATGACAAGGCTACCATGCATTGGAGTAATTAAAATATCAACAAGTGACTACTTTCCATAAAGATAAGGCCACCATCCATTGGACTAACAAAAATATAGACAACAAACTATGTTCCATAATGACAAGGCTATAATCCATAGGAGTAACAAAAATATCGACAACAGACTACCTTCCATAATGACAAGGCTACCATGCATTGGAATAACAAAAATCTCGACAACAGACTACCTTCCATAATGACAAGGCTACCATCCATTGTAGTATCAAAAATCTCGACAACAGACTACCTTCCATAATGACTAGGCTACCATCCATTATAGTAACAAAGATATCGACAACAGACTACCTTCTATAATGAAAAGGCTACCATACATTGCAATAACAAAAATGTCGACAACAGACTACCTTCCATAATGACAAGGCTACCATCCATTGGAGTACCGAAAATATCGACAACAAACTACCTACCATAATGACAAGGCTACCATACATTGTAGTAACAAAAATCTCGACAACAGTCTACCTTCCATAATGACAAGGATACCATCCATTGGGGTAACAAAAATCTCGACCATATACTACCTTCCATAATGACAAGGCTACTATCCATTGGAGTAACAAAAATCTCGACAACAAACTACCTTCCATAATGACAAGGCTACCATCCATTGGGGTAATAAAAATCTCGGCAACAGACTACCTTCCATAATGACAAGGCTACCATCCATTGGAGTAACAAATATCTCGAAAACAAGCTACCTTCCATAATGACAAGGCTACCATCCATTGGAGTGACAAAAATCTCGACAATAGACTACATTCTATAATGACTAGGCTACCATACATTGCAATAATAAAAATCTCGACAATAAACTACCTTCCATAATTACAAGGCTACCATCCATTGGAGTGACAAAAATCTCGACAATAGACTACCTTCCATAATGACTAGGCTACCATCCATTAGAGTAACAAAGATATCGACAACAAACTACCTTCTATAATGACAAGGCTACCATACATTGTAATAACAAAAATCTGGAAAACAAACTACTTTCCATAATGACAAGGCTACCTTACATTATAGTAACAAAAATCTCGACAACAGACTACCTTCCATAATGACAAGGCTACAATCCATTGTAGTATCAAAAATATCGACAATAGACTACCTTCCATAATGACAAGGCTACCATCCATTGGAGTAACAAAAATCTCGACAACAAACTACCTTCGATAATGACAAGGCTACCATCCATTAGAGTGATAAAAATATCTACAATAGACTACCTTCCATAATGACAAGGCTACCATCCATTGGAGTAACAAAAATCTCGACAACAGACTACCTTCCATAATGACAAGGCTACCATGCATTGGAATAACAACAATCTCGACAACAGACTACCTTCCATAATGACAAGGCTACCATCCATTGTAGTATCAAAAATCTCGACAACAGACTACCTTCCATAATGACTAGGCTACCATCCATTATAGGAACAAAGATATCGACAACAGACTACCTTCTATAATGAAAAGGCTACCATACATTGCAATAACAAAAATGTCGACAACAGACTACCTTCCATAATGACAAGGCTACCATCCATTGGAGTACCGAAAATATCGACAACAAACTACCTACCATAATGACAAGGCTACCATACATTGTAGTAACAAAAATCTCGACAACAGTCTACCTTCCATAATGACAAGGTTACCATCCATTGGGGTAACAAAAATCTCGACCATATACTACCTTCCATAATGACAAGGCTACTATCCATTGGAGTAACAAAAATCTCGACAACAAACTACCTTCCATAATGACAAGGCTACCATCCATTGGGGTAATAAAAATCTCGGCAACAGACTACCTTCCATAATGACAAGGCTACCATCCATTGGAGTAACAAAGATCTCGAAAACAAGCTACCTTCCATAATGACAAGGCTACCATCCATTGGAGTGACAAAAATCTCGACAATAGACTACATTCTATAATGACTAGGCTACCATACATTGCAATAATAAAAATCTCGACAATAAACTACCTTCCATAATTACAAGGCTACCATCCATTGGAGTGACAAAAATCTCGACAATAGACTACCTTCCATAATGACTAGGCTACCATCCATTAGAGTAACAAAGATATCGACAACAAACTACCTTCTATAATGACAAGGCTACCATACATTGTAATAACAAAAATCTGGAAAACAAACTACTTTCCATAATGACAAGGCTACCTTACATTATAGTAACAAAAATCTCGACAACAGACTACCTTCCATAATGACAAGGCTACAATCCATTGTAGTATCAAAAATATCGACAATAGACTACCTTCCATAATGACAAGGCTACCATCCATTGGAGTAACAAAAATCTCGACAACAAACTACCTTCGATAATGACAAGGCTACCATCCATTAGAGTGATAAAAATATCTACAATAGACTACCTTCCATAATGACAAGGCTACCATCCATTGGAGTAACAAAAATCTCGACAACAGACTACCTTCCATAATGACAAGGCTACCATACATTGGAATAACGAAAATCTCGACAACAAACTACCTACCAAAATGACAAGGCTACCATACATTGTAGTAACAAAAATCTCGACAACAGTCTACCTTCCATAATGACAAGGCTACCATCCATTGGTGTAACAAAAATCTCGACAATAGAATACCTTCCATAATGACAAGGCTACTATCCATTGGAGTAACAAAAATCTCGACAACAAACTACCTTCCATAATTATAAGGCTACCATCCATTGGAATAAAAAAAATATCGACAACAAACTATGTTCCATAATGACAAGGCTACAATCCATTGGAGTAACAAAAATATCGACAACATACTACCTTCCATAATGACAAGGCTACCATACATTGTGGTAACAAAAATCTCGACAACAGTCTACCTTCCATAATGACAAGACTACCATCCATTGGAGTAACAAAAATCTCGAAAATAGACTAACTTCAATAATGACAAGGCTACCATCCATTAGAGTATGAAAAATCTCGACAACAGACTACCTTCCATAATGACAAGGCTACGATGCATTAGACTAACAAAAATCTCGACAATAGACTACCTTCCATAATGACAAGGCTACAATCCATTGGAGTAATGAAAATATCAATAAGAGACTACCTTCCATAATGACAAGGCTACCATGCATTGGAGTAATGAAAATATCAACAAGAGACTACCTTACATAATGACAAGGCTACCATCCATTGGAGTGATAAAAATCTCGACAATAGACTACCTTTCATAATGACAAGGCTACCATCCATTGGAGTAACAAAATCTCGACAACAAACTACCTTCCATAATGACAAGGCTACCATCCATTGGAGTACCGAAAATATCGACAACAAACTACCTACCATAATGACAAGGCTACCATACATTGTAGTAACAAAAATCTCGACAACAGTCTACCTTCCATAATGACAAGGCTACCATCCATTGGGGTAACAAAAATCTCGACCATATACTACCTTCCATAATGACAAGGCTACTATCCATTGGAGTAACAAAAATCTCGACAACAAACTACCTTCCATAATGACAAGGCTACCATCCATTGGGGTAATAAAAATCTCGGCAACAGACTACCTTCCATAATGACAAGGCTACCATCCATTGGAGTAACAAAGATCTCGAAAACAAGCTACCTTCCATAATGACAAGGCTACCATCCATTGGAGTGACAAAAATCTCGACAATAGACTACATTCTATAATGACTAGGCTACCATACATTGCAATAATAAAAATCTCGACAATAAACTACCTTCCATAATTACAAGGCTACCATCCATTGGAGTGACAAAAATCTCGACAATAGACTACCTTCCATAATGACTAGGCTACCATCCATTAGAGTAACAAAGATATCGACAACAAACTACCTTCTATAATGACAAGGCTACCATACATTGTAATAACAAAAATCTGGAAAACAAACTACTTTCCATAATGACAAGGCTACCTTACATTATAGTAACAAAAATCTCGACAACAGACTACCTTCCATAATGACAAGGCTACAATCCATTGTAGTATCAAAAATATCGACAATAGACTACCTTCCATAATGACAAGGCTACCATCCATTGGAGTAACAAAAATCTCGACAACAAACTACCTTCGATAATGACAAGGCTACCATCCATTAGAGTGATAAAAATATCTACAATAGACTACCTTCCATAATGACAAGGCTACCATCCATTGGAGTAACAAAAATCTCGACAACAGACTACCTTCCATAATGACAAGGCTACCATACATTGGAATAACGAAAATCTCGACAACAAACTACCTACCAAAATGACAAGGCTACCATACATTGTAGTAACAAAAATCTCGACAACAGTCTACCTTCCATAATGACAAGGCTACCATCCATTGGTGTAACAAAAATCTCGACAATAGAATACCTTCCATAATGACAAGGCTACTATCCATTGGAGTAACAAAAATCTCGACAACAAACTACCTTCCATAATTATAAGGCTACCATCCATTGGAATAAAAAAAATATCGACAACAAACTATGTTCCATAATGACAAGGCTACAATCCATTGGAGTAACAAAAATATCGACAACATACTACCTTCCATAATGACAAGGCTACCATACATTGTGGTAACAAAAATCTCGACAACAGTCTACCTTCCATAATGACAAGACTACCATCCATTGGAGTAACAAAAATCTCGAAAATAGACTAACTTCAATAATGACAAGGCTACCATCCATTAGAGTATGAAAAATCTCGACAACAGACTACCTTCCATAATGACAAGGCTACGATGCATTAGACTAACAAAAATCTCGACAATAGACTACCTTCCATAATGACAAGGCTACAATCCATTGGAGTAATGAAAATATCAATAAGAGACTACCTTCCATAATGACAAGGCTACCATGCATTGGAGTAATGAAAATATCAACAAGAGACTACCTTACATAATGACAAGGCTACCATCCATTGGAGTGATAAAAATCTCGACAATAGACTACCTTTCATAATGACAAGGCTACCATCCATTGGAGTAACAAAATCTCGACAACAAACTACCTTCCATAATGACAAGGCTACCATCCATTGGAGTACCGAAAATATCGACAACAAACTACCTACCATAATGACAAGGCTACCATACATTGTAGTAACAAAAATCTCGACAACAGTCTACCTTCCATAATGACAAGGCTACCATCCATTGGGGTAACAAAAATCTCGACCATATACTACCTTCCATAATGACAAGGCTACTATCCATTGGAGTAACAAAAATCTCGACAACAAACTACCTTCCATAATGACAAGGCTACCATCCATTGGGGTAATAAAAATCTCGGCAACAGACTACCTTCCATAATGACAAGGCTACCATCCATTGGAGTAACAAAGATCTCGAAAACAAGCTACCTTCCATAATGACAAGGCTACCATCCATTGGAGTGACAAAAATCTCGACAATAGACTACATTCTATAATGACTAGGCTACCATACATTGCAATAATAAAAATCTCGACAATAAACTACCTTCCATAATTACAAGGCTACCATCCATTGGAGTGACAAAAATCTCGACAATAGACTACCTTCCATAATGACTAGGCTACCATCCATTAGAGTAACAAAGATATCGACAACAAACTACCTTCTATAATGACAAGGCTACCATACATTGTAATAACAAAAATCTGGAAAACAAACTACTTTCCATAATGACAAGGCTACCTTACATTATAGTAACAAAAATCTCGACAACAGACTACCTTCCATAATGACAAGGCTACAATCCATTGTAGTATCAAAAATATCGACAATAGACTACCTTCCATAATGACAAGGCTACCATCCATTGGAGTAACAAAAATCTCGACAACAAACTACCTTCGATAATGACAAGGCTACCATCCATTAGAGTGATAAAAATATCTACAATAGACTACCTTCCATAATGACAAGGCTACCATCCATTGGAGTAACAAAAATCTCGACAACAGACTACCTTCCATAATGACAAGGCTACCATACATTGGAATAACGAAAATCTCGACAACAAACTACCTACCAAAATGACAAGGCTACCATACATTGTAGTAACAAAAATCTCGACAACAGTCTACCTTCCATAATGACAAGGCTACCATCCATTGGTGTAACAAAAATCTCGACAATAGAATACCTTCCATAATGACACGGCTACTATCCATTGGAGTAACAAAAATCTCGACAACAAACTACCTTCCATAATTATAAGGCTACCATCCATTGGAATAAAAAAAATATCGACAACAAACTATGTTCCATAATGACAAGGCTACAATCCATTGGAGTAACAAAAATATCGACAACATACTACCTTCCATAATGACAAGGCTACCATACATTGTGGTAACAAAAATCTCGACAACAGTCTACCTTCCATAATGACAAGACTACCATCCATTGGAGTAACAAAAATCTCGAAAATAGACTAACTTCAATAATGACAAGGCTACCATCCATTAGAGTATGAAAAATCTCGACAACAGACTACCTTCCATAATGACAAGGCTACGATGCATTAGACTAACAAAAATCTCGACAATAGACTACCTTCCATAATGACAAGGCTACAATCCATTGGAGTAATGAAAATATCAATAAGAGACTACCTTCCATAATGACAAGGCTACCATGCATTGGAGTAATGAAAATATCAACAAGAGACTACCTTACATAATGACAAGGCTACCATCCATTGGAGTGATAAAAATCTCGACAATAGACTACCTTTCATAATGACAAGGATACCATCCATTGGAGTAACAAAATCTCGACAACAAACTACCTTCCATAATGACAAGGCTACCATCCATTGGAGTACCGAAAATATCGACAACAAACTACCTACCATAATGACAAGGCTACCATACATTGTAGTAACAAAAATCTCGACAACAGTCTACCTTCCATAATGACAAGGCTACCATCCATTGGGGTAACAAAAATCTCGACCATATACTACCTTCCATAATGACAAGGCTACTATCCATTGGAGTAACAAAAATCTCGACAACAAACTACCTTCCATAATGACAAGGCTACCATCCATTGGGGTAACAAAAATCTCGGCAACAGACTACCTTCCATAATGACAAGGCTACCATCCATTGGAGTAACAAAGATCTCGAAAACAAGCTACCTTCCATAATGACAAGGCTACCATCCATTGGAGTGACAAAAATCTCGACAATAGACTACATTCTATAATGACTAGGCTACCATACATTGCAATAATAAAAATCTCGACAATAAACTACCTTCCATAATTACAAGGCTACCATCCATTGGAGTGACAAAAATCTCGACAATAGACTACCTTCCATAATGACTAGGCTACCATCCATTAGAGTAACAAAGATATCGACAACAAACTACCTTCTATAATGACAAGGCTACCATACATTGTAATAACAAAAATCTGGAAAACAAACTACTTTCCATAATGACAAGGCTACCTTACATTATAGTAACAAAAATCTCGACAACAGACTACCTTCCATAATGACAAGGCTACAATCCATTGTAGTATCAAAAATATCGACAATAGACTACCTTCCATAATGACAAGGCTACCATCCATTGGAGTAACAAAAATCTCGACAACAAACTACCTTCGATAATGACAAGGCTACCATCCATTAGAGTGATAAAAATATCTACAATAGACTACCTTCCATAATGACAAGGCTACCATCCATTGGAGTAACAAAAATCTCGACAACAGACTACCTTCCATAATGACAAGGCTACCATACATTGGAATAACGAAAATCTCGACAACAAACTACCTACCAAAATGACAAGGCTACCATACATTGTAGTAACAAAAATCTCGACAACAGTCTACCTTCCATAATGACAAGGCTACCATCCATTGGTGTAACAAAAATCTCGACAATAGAATACCTTCCATAATGACAAGGCTACTATCCATTGGAGTAACAAAAATCTCGACAACAAACTACCTTCCATAATTATAAGGCTACCATCCATTGGAATAAAAAAAATATCGACAACAAACTATGTTCCATAATGACAAGGCTACAATCCATTGGAGTAACAAAAATATCGACAACATACTACCTTCCATAATGACAAGGATACCATACATTGTGGTAACAAAAATCTCGACAACAGTCTACCTTCCATAATGACAAGACTACCATCCATTGGAGTAACAAAAATCTCGAAAATAGACTAACTTCAATAATGACAAGGCTACCATCCATTAGAGTATGAAAAATCTCGACAACAGACTACCTTCCATAATGACAAGGCTACGATGCATTAGACTAACAAAAATCTCGACAATAGACTACCTTCCATAATGACAAGGCTACAATCCATTGGAGTAATGAAAATATCAATAAGAGACTACCTTCCATAATGACAAGGCTACCATGCATTGGAGTAATGAAAATATCAACAAGAGACTACCTTACATAATGACAAGGCTACCGTCCATTGGAGTGATAAAAATCTCGACAATAGACTACCTTTCATAATGACAAGGCTACCATCCATTGGAGTAACAAAATCTCGACAACAAACTACCTTCCATAATGACAAGGCTACCATCCATTGGAGTACCGAAAATATCGACAACAAACTACCTACCATAATGACAAGGCTACCATACATTGTAGTAAAAAAAATCTCGACAACAGTCAACCTTCCATAATGACAAGGCTACCATCCATTGGGGTAACAAAAATCTCGACCATATACTACCTTCCATAATGACAAGGCTACTATCCATTGGAGTAACAAAAATCTCGACAACAAACTACCTTCCATAATGACAAGGCTACCATCCATTGGGGTAATAAAAATCTCGGCAACAGACTACCTTCCATAATGACAAGGCTACCATCCATTGGAGTAACAAAGATCTCGAAAACAAGCTACCTTCCATAATGACAAGGCTACCATCCATTGGAGTGACAAAAATCTCGACAATAGACTACATTCTATAATGACTAGGCTACCATACATTGCAATAATAAAAATCTCGACAATAAACTACCTTCCATAATTACAAGGCTACCATCCATTGGAGTGACAAAAATCTCGACAATAGACTACCTTCCATAATGACTAGGCTACCATCCATTAGAGTAACAAAGATATCGACAACAAACTACCTTCTATAATGACAAGGCTACCATACATTGTAATAACAAAAATCTGGAAAACAAACTACTTTCCATAATGACAAGGCTACCTTACATTATAGTAACAAAAATCTCGACAACAGACTACCTTCCATAATTACAAGGCTACAATCCATTGTAGTATCAAAAATATCGACAATAGACTACCTTCCATAATGACAAGGCTACCATCCATTGGAGTAACAAAAATCTCGACAACAAACTACCTTCGATAATGACAAGGCTACCATCCATTAGACTGATAAAAATATCTACAATAGACTACCTTCCATAATGACAAGGCTACCATCCATTGGAGTAACAAAAATCTCGACAACAGACTACCTTCCATAATGACAAGGCTACCATACATTGGAATAACGAAAATCTCGACAACAAACTACCTACCAAAATGACAAGGCTACCATACATTGTAGTAACAAAAATCTCAACAACGGTCTACCTTCCATAATGAAAAGGCTACCATCCATTGGTGTAACAAAAATATCGACAATAGAATACCTTCCATAATGACAAGGCTACTATCCATTGGAGTAACAAAAATCTCGACAACAAACTACCTTCCATAATTATAAGGCTACCATCCATTGGAATAAAAAAAATATCGACAACAAACTATGTTCCATAATGACAAGGCTACAATCCATTGGAGTAACAAAAATATCGACAACATACTACCTTCCATAATGACAAGGCTACCATACATTGTGGTAACAAAAATCTCGACAACAGTCTACCTTCCATAATGACAAGACTACCATCCATTGGAGTAACAAAAATCTCGAAAATAGACTAACTTCAATAATGACAAGGCTACCATCCATTAGAGTATGAAAAATCTCGACAACAGACTACCTTCCATAATGACAAGGCTACGATGCATTAGACTAACAAAAATCTCGACAATAGACTACCTTCCATAATGACAAGGCTACAATCCATTGGAGTAATGAAAATATCAATAAGAGACTACCTTCCATAATGACAAGGCTACCATGCATTGGAGTAATGAAAATATCAACAAGAGACTACCTTACATAATGACAAGGCTACCATCCATTGGAGTGATAAAAATCTCGACAATAGACTACCTTTCATAATGACAAGGCTACCATCCATTGGAGTAACAAAATCTCGACAACAAACTACCTTCCATAATGACAAGGCTACCATCCATTGGAGTAACAAAAATCTCGACAACAGTCTACCTTCCATAATGACAAGGCTACCATCCATTGGGGTAACAAAAATCTCGACAATAGACTACCTTCCATAATGACAAGGCTACTATCCATTGGAGTAACAAAAATCTTGACAACAAACTACCTTCCATAATGATAAGGCTACCATCCATTGGAATGACAAAAATATTGACAACAAACTATGTTCCATAATCACAAGGCTACAATCCATTGGAGTAACAAAAATATCGACAACAGACTACCTTCCATAATGACAAGGCTACCATCCATTGGAGTAACAAAAATCTCGAAAACAGACTACCTTCCATAATGACAAGGCTACCATCCATTGGAATAACGAAAATCTCGACAACAAACTACCTACCATAATGACAAGGCTAGCATACATTATAGTAACATAAATCTCGACAATAGTCTACCTTCCATAATGACAAGGCCACCATCCATTGGGGTAACAAAAATCTCGACAATAGACTACCTTCCATAATGACAATGCTACTATCCATTGGAGAAACAAAAATCTCGACAACAAACTACCTTCCATAAAGATAAGGCCACCATCCATTGGAATAACAAAAATATCCACCACAAACTATGTTCCATAATGACAAGGCTATAATCCATAGGAGTAATAAAAATATCGACAACAGACTACCTTCCATAATGACAAGGCTACCATCCATTGGAGTAACAAAAATCTCGAAAACAGACTACCTTCCATAATGACAAGTCTACCATCCATTGGAGTGACAAAAATCTCGACAATAGACTACCTTCCATAATGACTAGGCTACCATCCATTATAGTAACAAAGATATCGACAACAGACTACCTTCTATAATGAAAAGGCTATCATACATTGCAATAACAAAAATCTCGACAACAAACTACCTTCCATAATTACAAGGCTACCATCCATTGGAGTGACAAAAATCTCGACAATAGACTACCTTCCATAATGACTAGGCTATCATCCATTAGAGTAACAAAGATATCGACAACAAACTACCTTCTATAATGACACGGCTACCATGCATTGGAGTAATTAAAATATCAACAAGTGACTACTTTCCATTATGACAAGGCTACCATCCATTCGAGTAACAAAAATCTCGCCGACAGACTACCTTCCATAATGACAAGGCTACCATCCATTGGAGTGACAAAAATCTCGACAATAGACAACCTTCCATAATGACAAGGCTACCATCCATTGGAGTAACAAAATCTCGACAACAAACTACCTTCCATAATGACAAGGCTACCATCCATTGGAGTAACAAAAATCTCGACAACAAACTACCTTCCATAATGACAAGGCTACCATCCATTAGAGTGACAAAAATATCTACAATAGACTACCTTCCATAATGACCAGGCTACCATCCATTTGAGTAACAAAAATGTCGACAACAAACTACCTTCCATAATGACAAGGCTACCATCCATTGGAGTACCGAAAATATCGACAACAAACTACCTACCATAATGACAAGGCTACCATACATTGTAGTAACAAAAATCTCGACAACAGTCTACCTTCCATAATGACAAGGCTACCATCCATTGGGGTAACAAAAATCTCTACAATAGACTACCTTCCATAATGACAAGGCTACTATGCATTGGAGTAACAAAAATATCGACAACAAACTACCTTCCATAATGATAAGGCTACCATCCATTGGGGTAATAAAAATCTCGGCAACAGACTACCTTCCATAATGATAAGGCTACCATCCATTGGAGTAACAAAAATCATGAAAACAGGCTACCTTCCATAATGACAAGGCTACCATCCATTGGAGTGACAAAAATCTGGACAATAGACTACCTTCCATAATGACTAGGCTACCATCCATTAGAGTAACAAATATATCGACAACAAACTACCTTCTATAATGACAAGGCTACCATACATTGTAATAACAAAAATCTGGACAACAAACTACCTTCCATAATGACAAGGCTACCTTACATTATAGTACCAAAAATCTCGACAACTGACTACCTTCCATAATGACAAAGCTACCATCCATTGTAGTATCAAAAATCTCGAAAATAGACTACCTTCTATAATGACAAGGCAACCATCCATTGGAGTAACAAAAATCTCGACAACAAACTACCTTCGATAATGACAAGGCTACAATCCATTAGAGTATGAAAAATCTCGACAACAGACTACCTTCCATAAAGACAAGGCTATGATGCATTAGACTAACAAAAATCTCGACAACAGACTACCTTTCATAATGACAAGGCTACAATCCATTGGAGTAATGAAAATATCAACAAGAGACTACCTTCCATAATGACAAGGCTACCATGCATTGGAGTAATGAAAATATCAACAAGAGACTACCTTCCATAATGACAAGGCTACCATCCATTTAAGTAACAAAAATCTCGCCAACAGACTACCTTCCATAATGACAAGGCTACCATCCATTGGAGTGACAAAAATCTCGACAATAGACAACCTTTCATAATGACAAGGCTACCATCCATTGGAGTAACAAAATCTCGACAACAAACTACCTTTCATAATGACAAGGCTACCATCCATTGGAGTAACAAAAATCTCGGCAACATACTACCTTCCATAATGACAAGGCTACCATACATTGTGGTAACAAAAATCTCGACAACAGTCTACCTTCCATAATGACAAGACTACCATCCATTGGAGTAACAAAAATCTTGAAAATAGACTAACTT
This sequence comes from Vicia faba, assembly GCA_948472305.1. NCBI lineage: Eukaryota > Viridiplantae > Streptophyta > Magnoliopsida > Fabales > Fabaceae > Vicia > Vicia faba. Next base: position 768,287,283 of record OX451738.1, read on the forward strand.
CAATAATGACAAGGCTACCATCCATCAGAGTATGAAAAATTTCGACAACAGACTACCTTCCATAATGACAAGGCTACGATGCATTAGACTAACAAAAATCTCGACAATAGACTACCTTCCATAATGACAAGGCTACAATCCATTGGAGTAATGAAAATATCAACAAGAGACTACCTTCCATAAAGACAAGGCTACCATGCATTGGAGTAATGAAAATATCAACAAGAGACTACCTTCCATAATGACAAGGCTACCATCCATTGGAGTGATAAAAATCTCGACAATAGACTACCTTTCATAATGACAAGGCTACCATCCATTGGAGTAACAAAATCTCGACAACAAACTACCTTCCATAATGACAAGGCTACCATCCATTGGAGTACCGAAAATATCGACAACAAACTACCTACCATAATGACAAGGCTACCATACATTGTAGTAACAAAAATCTCGACAACAGTCTACCTTCCATAATGACAAGGCTACCATCCATTGGGGTAACAAAAATCTCTACAATAGACTACCTTCCATAATGACAAGGCTACTATGCATTGGAGTAACAAAAATATCGACAACAAACTACCTTCCATAATGATAAGGCTACCATCCATTGGGGTAATAAAAATCTCGGCAACAGACTACCTTCCATAATGATAAGGCTACCATCCATTGGAGTAACAAAAATCATGAAAACAGGCTACCTTCCATAATGACAAGGCTACCATCCATTGGAGTGACAAAAATCTGGACAATAGACTACCTTCCATAATGACTAGGCTACCATCCATTAGAGTAACAAATATATCGACAACAAACTACCTTCTATAATGACAAGGCTACCATACATTGTAATAACAAAAATCTGGACAACAAACTACCTTCCATAATGACAAGGCTACCTTACATTATAGTACCAAAAATCTCGACAACTGACTACCTTCCATAATGACAAAGCTACCATCCATTGTAGTATCAAAAATCTCGAAAATAGACTACCTTCTATAATGACAAGGCAACCATCCATTGGAGTAACAAAAATCTCGACAACAAACTACCTTCGATAATGACAAGGCTACAATCCATTAGAGTATGAAAAATCTCGACAACAGACTACCTTCCACAAAGACAAGGCTATGATGCATTAGACTAACAAAAATCTCGACAACAGACTACCTTTCATAATGACAAGGCTACAATCCATTGGAGTAATGAAAATATCAACAAGAGACTACCTTCCATAATGACAAGGCTACCATGCATTGGAGTAATGAAAATATCAACAAGAGACTACCTTCCATAATGACAAGGCTACCATCCATTTAAGTAACAAAAATATCGCCAACAGACTACCTTCCATAATGACAAGGCTACCATCCATTGGAGTGACAAAAATCTCGACAATAGACTACCTTTCATAATGACAAGGCTACCATCCATTGGAGTAACAAAATCTCGACAACAAACTACCTTTCATAATGACAAGGCTACCATCCATTGGAGTAACAAAAATCTCGGCAACATACTACCTTCCATAATGACAAGGCTACCATACATTGTGGTAACAAAAATCTCGACAACAGTCTACCTTCCATAATGACAAGACTACCATCCATTGGAGTAACAAAAATCTTGAAAATAGACTAACTTCAATAATGACAAGGCTACCATCCATCAGAGTATGAAAAATTTCGACAACAGACTACCTTCCATAATGACAAGGCTACGATGCATTAGACTAACAAAAATCTCGACAATAGACTACCTTCCATAATGACAAGGCTACAATCCATTGGAGTAATGAAAATATCAACAAGAGACTACCTTCCATAAAGACAAGGCTACCATGCATTGGAGTAATGAAAATATCAACAAGAGACTACCTTCCATAATGACAAGGCTACCATCCATTGGAGTGATAAAAATCTCGACAATAGACTACCTTTCATAATGACAAGGCTACCATCCATTGGAGTAACAAAATCTCGACAACAAACTACCTTCCATAATGACAAGGCTACCATCCATTGGAGTAACAAAAATCTCGACAACAGTCTACCTTCCATAATGACAAGGCTACCATCCATTGGGGTAACAAAAATCTCGACAATAGACTACCTTCCATAATGACAAGGCTACTATCCATTGGAGTAACAAAAATCTTGACAACAAACTACCTTCCATAATGATAAGGCTACCATCCATTGGAATGACAAAAATATTGACAACAAACTATGTTCCATAATCACAAGGCTACAATCCATTGGAGTAACAAAAATATCGACAACAGACTACCTTCCATAATGACAAGGCTACCATCCATTGGAGTAACAAAAATCTCGAAAACAGACTACCTTCCAAATGACAAGGCTACTATCCATTGGAATAACGAAAATCTCGACAACAAACTACCTACCATAATGACAAGGCTAGCATACATTATAGTAACAAAAATCTCGACAATAGTCTACCTTCCATAATGACAAGGCTACCATCCATTGGGGTAACAAAAATCTCGACAATAGACTACCTTCCATAATGACAAGGCTACTATCCATTGGAGAAACAAAAATCTCGACAACAAACTACCTTCCATAAAGATAAGGCCACCATCCATTGGAATAACAAAAATATCGACCACAAACTATGTTCCATAATGACAAGGCTATAATCCATAGGAGTAATAAAAATATCGACAACAGACTACCTTCCATAATGACAAGGCTACCATCCATTGGAGTAACAAAAATCTCGAAAACAGACTACCTTCCATAATGACAAGTCTACCATCCATTGGAGTGACAAAAATCTCGACAATAGACTACCTTCCATAATGACTAGGCTACCATCCATTATAGTAACAAAGATATCGACAACAGACTACCTTCTATAATGAAAAGGCTATCATACATTGCAATAACAAAAATCTCGACAACAAACTACCTTCCATAATTACAAGGCTACCATCCATTGGAGTGACAAAAATCTCGACAATAGACTACCTTCCATAATGACTAGGCTATCATCCATTAGAGTAACAAAGATATCGACAACAAACTACCTTCTATAATGACACGGCTACCATGCATTGGAGTAATTAAAATATCAACAAGTGACTACTTTCCATTATGACAAGGCTACCATCCATTCGAGTAACAAAAATCTCGCCGACAGACTACCTTCCATAATGACAAGGCTACCATCCATTGGAGTGACAAAAATCTCGACAATAGACAACCTTCCATAATGACAAGGCTACCATCCATTGGAGTAACAAAATCTCGACAACAAACTACCTTCCATAATGACAAGGCTACCATCCATTGGAGTAACAAAAATCTCGACAACAAACTACCTTCCATAATGACAAGGCTACCATCCATTAGAGTGACAAAAATATCTACAATAGACTACCTTCCATAATGACCAGGCTACCATCCATTTGAGTAACAAAAATGTCGACAACAAACTACCTTCCATAATGACAAGGCTACCATCCATTGGAGTACCGAAAATATCGACAACAAACTACCTACCATAATGACAAGGCTACCATACATTGTAGTAACAAAAATCTCGACAACAGTCTACCTTCCATAATGACAAGGCTACCATCCATTGGGGTAACAAAAATCTCTACAATAGACTACCTTCCATAATTACAAGGCTACTATGCATTGGAGTAACAAAAATATCGACAACAAACTACCTTCCATAATGATAAGGCTACCATCCATTGGGGTAATAAAAATCTCGGCAACAGACTACCTTCCATAATGATAAGGCTACCATCCATTGGAGTAACAAAAATCTTGAAAACAGGCTACCTTCCATAATGACAAGGCTACCATCCATTGGAGTGACAAAAATCTGGACAATAGACTACCTTCCATAATGACTAGGCTACCATCCATTAGAGTAACAAATATATCGACAACAAACTACCTTCTATAATGACAAGGCTACCATACATTGTAATAACAAAAATCTGGACAACAAACTACCTTCCATAATGACAAGGCTACCTTACATTATAGTACCAAAAATCTCGACAACTGACTACCTTCCATAATGACAAAGCTACCATCCATTGTAGTATCAAAAATCTCGAAAATAGACTACCTTCTATAATGACAAGGCAACCATCCATTGGAGTAACAAAAATCTCGACAACAAACTACCTTCGATAATGACAAGGCTACAATCCATTAGAGTATGAAAAATCTCGACAACAGACTACCTTCCATAAAGACAAGGCTATGATGCATTAAACTAACAAAAATCTCGACAACAGACTACCTTTCATAATGACAAGGCTACAATCCATTGGAGTAATGAAAATATCAACAAGAGACTACCTTCCATAATGACAAGGCTACCATGCATTGGAGTAATGAAAATATCAACAAGAGACTACCTTCCATAATGACAAGGCTACCATCCATTTAAGTAACAAAAATCTCGCCAACAGACTACCTTCCATAATGACAAGGCTACCATCCATTGGAGTGACAAAAATCTCGACAATAGACTACCTTTCATAATGACAAGGCTACCATCCATTGGAGTAACAAAATCTCGACAACAAACTACCTTTCATAATGACAAGGCTACCATCCATTGGAGTAACAAAAATCTCGGCAACATACTACCTTCCATAATGACAAGGCTACCATACATTGTGGTAACAAAAATCTCGACAACAGTCTACCTTCCATAATGACAAGACTACCATCCATTGGAGTAACAAAAATCTTGAAAATAGACTAACTTCAATAATGACAAGGCTACCATCCATCAGAGTATGAAAAATTTCGACAACAGACTACCTTCCATAATGACAACGCTACGATGCATTAGACTAACAAAAATCTCGACAATAGACTACCTTCCATAATGACAAGGCTACAATCCATTGGAGTAATGAAAATATCAACAAGAGACTACCTTCCATAAAGACAAGGCTACCATGCATTGGAGTAATGAAAATATCAACAAGAGACTACCTTCCATAATGACAAGGCTACCATCCATTGGAGTGATAAAAATCTCGACAATAGACTACCTTTCATAATGACAAGGCTACCATCCATTGGAGTAACAAAATCTCGACAACAAACTACCTTCCATAATGACAAGGCTACCATCCATTGGAGTAACAAAAATCTCGACAACAGTCTACCTTCCATAATGACAAGGCTACCATCCATTGGGGTAACAAAAATCTCGACAATAGACTACCTTCCATAATGACAAGGCTACTATCCATTGGAGTAACAAAAATCTTGACAACAAACTACCTTCCATAATGATAAGGCTACCATCCATTGGAATGACAAAAATATTGACAACAAACTATGTTCCATAATCACAAGGCTACAATCCATTGGAGTAACAAAAATATCGACAACAGACTACCTTCCATAATGACAAGGCTACCATCCATTGGAGTAACAAAAATCTCGAAAACAGACTACCTTCCATAATGACAAGGCTACTATCCATTGGAATAACGAAAATCTCGACAACAAACTACCTACCATAATGACAAGGCTAGCATACATTATAGTAACAAAAATCTCGACAATAGTCTACCTTCCATAATGACAAGGCTACCATCCATTGGGGTAACAAAAATCTCGACAATAGACTACCTTCCATAATGACAAGGCTACTATCCATTGGAGAAACAAAAATCTCGACAACAAACTACCTTCCATAAAGATAAGGCCACCATCCATTGGAATAACAAAAATATCGACCACAAACTATGTTCCATAATGACAAGGCTATAATCCATAGGAGTAATAAAAATATCGACAACAGACTACCTTCCATAATGACAAGGCTACCATCCATTGGAGTAACAAAAATCTCGAAAACAGACTACCTTCCATAATGACAAGTCTACCATCCATTGGAGTGACAAAAATCTCGACAATAGACTACCTTCCATAATGACTAGGCTACCATCCATTATAGTAACAAAGATATCGACAACAGACTACCTTCTATAATGAAAAGGCTATCATACATTGCAATAACAAAAATCTCGACAACAAACTACCTTCCATAATTACAAGGCTACCATCCATTGGAGTGACAAAAATCTCGACAATAGACTACCTTCCATAATGACTAGGCTATCATCCATTAGAGTAACAAAGATATCGACAACAAACTACCTTCTATAATGACACGGCTACCATGCATTGGAGTAATTAAAATATCAACAAGTGACTACTTTCCATTATGACAAGGCTACCATCCATTCGAGTAACAAAAATCTCGCCGACAGACTACCTTCCATAATGACAAGGCTACCATCCATTGGAGTGACAAAAATCTCGACAATAGACAACCTTCCATAATGACAAGGCTACCATCCATTGGAGTAACAAAATCTCGACAACAAACTACCTTCCATAATGACAAGGCTACCATCCATTGGAGTAACAAAAATCTCGACAACAAACTACCTTCCATAATGACAAGGCTACCATCCATTAGAGTGACAAAAATATCTACAATAGACTACCTTCCATAATGACCAGGCTACCATCCATTTGAGTAACAAAAATGTCGACAACAAACTACCTTCCATAATGACAAGGCTACCATCCATTGGAGTACCGAAAATATCGACAACAAACTACCTACCATAATGACAAGGCTACCATACATTGTAGTAACAAAAATCTCGACAACAGTCTACCTTCCATAATGACAAGGCTACCATCCATTGGGGTAACAAAAATCTCTACAATAGACTACCTTCCATAATGACAAGGCTACTATGCATTGGAGTAACAAAAATATCGACAACAAACTACCTTCCATAATGATAAGGCTACCATCCATTGGGGTAATAAAAATCTCGGCAACAGACTACCTTCCATAATGACAAGGCTACCATCCATTGGAGTAACAAAAATCTTGAAAACAGGCTACCTTCCATAATGACAAGGCTACCATCCATTGGAGTGACAAAAATCTGGACAATAGACTACCTTCCATAATGACTAGGCTACCATCCATTAGAGTAACAAATATATCGACAACAAACTACCTTCTATAATGACAAGGCTACCATACATTGTAATAACAAAAATCTGGACAACAAACTACCTTCCTTAATGACAAGGCTACCTTACATTATAGTATCAAAAATCTCGACAACTGACTACCTTCCATAATGACAAAACTACCATCCATTGTAGTATCAAAAATCTCGAAAATAGACTACCTTCTATAATGACAAGGCAACCATCCATTGGAGTAACAAAAATCTCGACAACAAACTACCTTCGATAATGACAAGGCTACAATCCATTAGAGTATGAAAAATCTCGACAACAGACTACCTTCCATAAAGACAAGGCTATGATGCATTAGACTAACAAAAATCTCGACAACAGACTACCTTCCATAATGACAAGGCTACAATCCATTGGAGTAATGAAAATATCAACAAGAGACTACCTTCCATAATGACAAGGCTACCATGCATTGGAGTAATGAAAATATCAACAAGAGACTACCTTCCATAATGACAAGGCTACCATCCATTTGAGTAACAAAAATCTCGCCAACAGACTACCTTCCATAATGACAAGGCTACCATCCATTGGAGTGACAAAAATCTCGACAATAGACTACCTTTCATAATGACAAGGCTACCATCCATTGGAGTAACAAAATCTCGACAACAAACTACCTTCCATAATGACAAGGCTACCATCCATTGGAGTAACAAAAATCTCGACATCAAACTACCTTCCACAATGACAAGGCTACCATACATTGTAGTGACAAAAATCTCGACAACAGTCTACCTTCCATAATGACAAGGCTACCATCCATTGGGGTAACAAAAATCTCGACAATAGACTACCTTCCATAATGACAAGGCTATTATCCATTGGAGTAATAAAAATCTCGACAACAAACTAGCTTCCATAATGATAAGGCTACCATCCATTGGAATAACAAAAATATCGACAACAAACTATGTTCCATAATCACAAGGCTACAATCCATTGGAGTAACAAAAATATCGACATTAGACTACCTTCCATAATGACAAGGCTACCATCCATTGGAGTAACAAAAATCTCGAAAATAGACTACCTTCCATAATGACAAGGCCACCATCCATTGGAATAACGAAAATATCGACAACAAACTACCTACCATAATGACAAGGCTAGCATACATTATAGTAACCAAAATCTCGACAACAGTCTACCTTCCATAATGACAAGGCAACCATCCATTGGGGTAACAAAAATCTCGACAATAGACTACCTTCCATAATGACAAGGCTACTATCCATTGGAGAAACAAAAATCTCGACAACAAACTACCTTCCATAAAGATAAGGCCACCATCCATTGGAATAACAAAAATATCGACAACAAACTATGTTCCATAATGATAAGGCTATAATCCATAGGAGTAACAAAAATATCGACAACAGACTACCCTCCATAATGACAAGGCTACCATCCATTGGAGTAACAAAAATCTCAAAAACAGACTACCTTCCATAATGACAAGGCTACCATCCATTGGAGTGAGAAAAATCTCAACAATAGACTACCTTCCATAATGACTAGGCTACCATCCATTATAGTAACAAAGATATCGACAACAGACTACCTTCTATAATGAAAAGGCTACCATACATTGAAATAACAAAAATATCGACAACAAACTACCTTCCATAATTACAAGGCTACCATCCATTGGAGTGACAAAAATCTCGACAATAGACTACCTTCCATAATGACTAGGCTATCATCCATTAGAGTAACAAAGATATCGACAACAAACTACCTTCTATAATGATAAGGCTACCATGCATTGGAGTAATTAAAATATCAACAAGTGACTACTTTCCATAATGACAAGGCTACCATCCATTCGAGTAACAAAAATCTCGCCGATAGACTACCTTCCGTAATGACAAGGCTACCATCCATTGGAGTGACAAAAATCTCGACAATAGACAACCTTCCATAATGACAAGGCTACCATCCATTGGAGTAACAAAATCTCGACAACAAACTACCTTCCATAATGACAAGGCTAACATCCATTGGATTAACAAAAATCTCGACAACAAAATACCTTCCATAATGACAAGGCTACCATCCATTAGAGTGACAAAAATATCTACAATAGACTACCTTCCATAATGACCAGGCTACCATCCATTTGAGTAACAAAAATGTCGACAACAGACTACCTTCCATAATGACAAGGCTACCATCCATTGGAGTATCGAAAATATCGACAACAAACTACCTTCCATAATGACAAGGCTACTATCCATTGGAGTAACAAAAATATCGACAACAAACTACCTTCCATAATGATAAGGCTACCATCCATTGGGGTAATAAAAATCTCGGCAACAGACTACCTTCCATAATGACAAGGCTACCATCCATTGGAGTAACAAAAGTCTCGAAAACAGGCTACCTTCCATAATGACAAGGCTACCATCCATTGGAGTGACAAAAATCCTGACAATAGACTACCTTCCATAATGACTAGGCTACCATCCATTAGAGTAACAAAGATATTGACAACAAACTACCTTCTATAATGACAAGGCTACCATACATTGTAATAACAAAAATCTGGACAACAAACTACCTTCCATAATGACAGGGCTACCTTACATTATAGTAACAAAAATCTCGACAACAGACTACCTTCCATAATGACAAAGCTACCATCCGTTGTAGTATCAAAAATCTCGACAATAGACTACCTTCCATAATGACAAGGCTACCATCCATTGGAGTATGAAAAATCTCGACAACAGACTACCTTCCATAAAGACAAGGCTACGATGCATTAGACTAACAAAAATCTCGACAACAGACTACCTTCCATAATGACAAGGCTACAATCCATTGGAGTAATGAAAATATCAACAAGAGACTACCTTCCATAATGACAAGGCTACCATGCATTGGAGTAATGAAAATATCAACAAGAGACTACCTTCCATAATGACAAAGCTACCATCCATTCGAGTAACAAAAATCTCGCCAACAGACTACCTTCCATAATGACAAGGCTACCATCCATTGCAGTAACAAAATCTCGACAACAAACTACCTTCCATAAAGACAAGGCTACCATCCATTGAAGTAACAAAAACCTCGACAACGAACTACCTTCCATAATGACAAGGCTACCATCCATTAGAGTGATAAAAATATCTACAATAGACTACCTTCCATAATGATAAGGCTACAATCCATTGGAGTAATAAAAATCTCGACAACAGACTACCTTCCATAATGACAAGGCTACCATACATTGGAATAACGAAAATCTCGACAACAAACTACCTACCACAATGACAAGGCTACCATACATTGTAGTAACAAAAATCTCGACAACAGTCTACCTTCCATAATGACAAGGCTACCATCCATTGGTGTAACAAAAATCTCGACAATAGAATACCTTCCATAATGACAAGGCTACTATCCATTGGAGTAACAAAAATCTCGACAACAAACTACCTTCCATAATTATAAGGCTACCATCCATTGGAATAAAAAAAATATCGACAACAAACTATGTTCCATAATGACAAGGCTACCATCCATTGGAGTAACAAAAATATCGACAACATACTACCTTCCATAATGACAAGGCTACCATACATTGTGGTAACAAAAATCTCGACAACAGTCTACCTTCCATAATGACAAGGCTACAATCCATTGGAGTAACAAAAATCTCGACAATAGACTAACTTCCATAATGACAAGGCTACCATCCATTAGAGTATGAAAAATCTCGACAACAGACTACCTTCCATAATGACAAGGCTACGATGTATTAGACTAACAAAAATCTTGACAAGAGACTACCTTCCATAATGACAAGGCTACCATGCATTGGAGTAATGAAAATATCAACAAGAGACTACCTTCCATAATGACAAGGCTACCATCTATTCGAGTAACAAAGATATCGCCAACAGACTACCTTCCATAATGACAAGGCTACCATCCATTGGAGTGACAAAAATCTCGACAATAGACTACCTTTCATAATGACAAGGCTACCATCCATTGGAGTAACAAAATCTCGACAACAAACTACCTTCCATAATGACAAGGCTACCATCCATGGGAGTAACAAAAATCTCGACAACAAACTACCTTCCACAATGACAAGGCTACCATACATTGTAGTGACAAAAATCTCGACAACAGTCTACCTTCCATAATGACAAGGCTACCATCCATTGGGGTAACAAAAATCTCGACAATAGACTACCTTCCATAATGACAAGGCTACTATCCATTGGAGTAACAAAAATCTCGACAACAAACTACCTTCCATAATGATAAGGCTATCATCCATTGGAATAACAAAAATATCGACAACAAACTATGTTCCATAATCACAAGGCTACAATCCATTGGAGTAACAAAAATATCGACAACAGACTACCTTCCATAATGACAAGGCTACCATCCATTGGAGTAACAAAAATCTCGAAAACAGACTACCTTCCATAATGACAAGGCTACCATCCATTGGAGTGACAAAAATCTCGACAATAGACTACCTTCCATAATGACTAGGCTACCATACATTATAATAACGAAGATATCGACAACAGACTAACTTCTATAATGACAAGGCTACCATACATTGCAATAACAAAAATCTCGATAACAAACTACCTTCCATAATTACAAGGCTACCATCCATTGGAGTGACAAAAAACTCGACAGTAAACTACCTTCCATAATGACTAGGCTACCATCCATTAGAGTAACAAAGATATCGACAACAAACTACCTTCTATAATGACAAGGCTACCATACATTGTAATAACAAAAATCTGGACAACAAAATACCTTCCATAATGACAAGGCTACCTTACATTGTAGTTAAAAAAATCTCGACAAAAGACTACCTTCCATAATGACAAGGCTACCATCCATTGGAGTAACAAAAATATCGACAACATACTACCTTCCATAATGACAAGGCTACCATACATTGTGGTAACAAAAATCTCGACAACAGTCTACCTTCCATAATGACAAGGCTACAATCCATTGGAGTAACAAAAATCTCGACAATAGACTAACTTCCATAATGACAAGGCTACCATCCATTAGAGTATGAAAAATCTCGACAACAGACTACCTTCCATAATGACAAGGCTACGATGTATTAGACTAACAAAAATCTTGACAAGAGACTACCTTCCATAATGACAAGGCTACCATGCATTGGAGTAATGAAAATATCAACAAGAGACTACCTTCCATAATGACAAGGCTACCATCTATTCGAGTAACAAAGATATCGCCAACAGACTACCTTCCATAATGACAAGGCTACCATCCATTGGAGTGACAAAAATCTCGACAATAGACTACCTTTCATAATGACAAGGCTACCATCCATTGGAGTAACAAAATCTCGACAACAAACTACCTTCCATAATGACAAGGCTACCATCCATGGGAGTAACAAAAATCTCGACAACAAACTACCTTCCACAATGACAAGGCTACCATACATTGTAGTGACAAAAATCTCGACAACAGTCTACCTTCCATAATGACAAGGCTACCATCCATTGGGGTAACAAAAATCTCGACAATAGACTACCTTCCATAATGACAAGGCTACTATCCATTGGAGTAACAAAAATCTCGACAACAAACTACCTTCCATAATGATAAGGCTATCATCCATTGGAATAACAAAAATATCGACAACAAACTATGTTCCATAATCACAAGGCTACAATCCATTGGAGTAACAAAAATATCGACAACAGACTACCTTCCATAATGACAAGGCTACCATCCATTGGAGTAACAAAAATCTCGAAAACAGACTACCTTCCATAATGACAAGGCTACCATCCATTGGAGTGACAAAAATCTCGACAATAGACTACCTTCCATAATGACTAGGCTACCATACATTATAATAACGAAGATATCGACAACAGACTAACTTCTATAATGACAAGGCTACCATACATTGCAATAACAAAAATCTCGATAACAAACTACCTTCCATAATTACAAGGCTACCATCCATTGGAGTGACAAAAAACTCGACAGTAAACTACCTTCCATAATGACTAGGCTACCATCCATTAGAGTAACAAAGATATCGACAACAAACTACCTTCTATAATGACAAGGCTACCATACATTGTAATAACAAAAATCTGGACAACAAAATACCTTCCATAATGACAAGGCTACCTTACATTGTAGTTAAAAAAATCTCGACAAAAGACTACCTTCCATAATGACAAGGCTACCATCCATTGGAGTAACAAAAATATAGACAATAGACTACCTTCCATAATGACAGGGCTACCATCCATTGGAGTAACAAAAATATCGACAACAAACTACCTTCGATAATGACAAGGCTACCATCCATTAGAGTATTAAAAATCTCGACAACAGACTACTTTCCATAATGACAAGGCTACGATGCATTAGACTAACAAAAATCTCGACAACAGACTACCTTCCATAATGACAAGGCTACAATCCATTGGAGTAATAAAAATATCAACAAGAGACTACCTTCCATAATGACAAGGCTACCATGCATTGGAGTAATGAAAATATCAACAAGAGACTACCTTCCATAATGACAAGGCTACCATCCATTCGGGTAACAAAAGTCTCCCCAACAGACTACCTTCCATAATGACAAGGTTACCATCCATTGGAGTGACAAAAATCTCGACAATAGACTACCTTCCATAATGACAAGGCTACCATCCATTAGAGTGATAAAAATATCTACAATAGACTACCTTCTATAATGACAAGGCTACCATCCATTGGAGTAACAAAAATCTCGACAACAGACTACCTTCCATAATGACAAGGCTACAATGCATTGGAGTAATGAAAATATCAACAAGAGACTACCTTCCATAATGACAAGGCTACCATCCATTCGAGTAACAAAAGTCTCTCGAACAGACTACCTTCTATAATGACAAGGCTACCATACATTGCAATAACAAAAATCTCGACAACAAACTACCTTCCATAATGACAAGGCTACCATCCATTCGAGTAACAAAAATCTCGCCAACAGACTACCTTCCATAATGACAAGGCTACCATCCATTGGAGTGACAAAAATCTCGACAATAGACTACCTTTCATAATGACAAGGCTACCATCCATTGGAGTAACAAAATCTCGACAACAAACTACCTTCCATAATGACAAGTCTACCATCCATGGGAGTAACAAAAATCTCGACAACAAACTACCTTCCACAATGACAAGGCTACCATACATTGTAGTGACAAAAATCTCGACAACAGTCTACCTTCCATAATGAAAAGGCTACCATCCATTGGGGTAACAAAAATCTCGACAATAGACTACCTTCCATAATGACAAGGCTACTATCCATTGGAGTAACAAAAATCTCGACAACAAACTACCTTCCATAATTATAAGGCTACCATCCATTGGAATAACAAAAATATCGACAACAAACTATGTTCCATAATCACAAGGCTACAATCCATTGGAGTAACAAAAATATCGACAACAGACTACCTTCCATAATGACAAGGCTACCATCCATTGGAGTAACAAAAATCTCGAAAACAGACTACCTTCCATAATGACAAGGCTACCATCCATTAGAGTATGAAAAATCTCGACAACAGACTACCTTCCATAATGACAGGGCTACGATGTATTAGACTAACAAAAATCTCGACAATAGACTACCTTCCATAATGACAAGGCTACAATCCATTGGAGTAATGAAAATATCAACAAGAGACTACCTTCCATAATGACAAGGCTACCATGCATTGGAGTAATGAAAATATCAACAAGAGACTACCTTCCATAATGACAAGGCTACCATCCATTCGAGTAACAAAAATCTCGCCAACAGACTACCTTCTATAATGACAAGGCTACCATCCATTGGAGTGACAAAAATCTCGACAATAGACTACCTTTCATAATGACAAGGCTACCATCCATTGGAGTAAAAAAATCTCGACAACAAACTACCTTCCATAATGACAAGGCTACCATACATTGTGGTAACAAAAATATCGACAACAATCTACCTTCCATAATGACAAGGCTACCATCCATTGGAGTAACAAAAATCTCGACAATAGACTAACTTCCATAATGACAAGGCTACCATCCATTAGAGTATGAAAAATATCGACAACAGACTACCTTCCATAATGACAAGGCTACGATGTATTAGACTAACAAAAATCTCGACAACAGACTACCTTCCATAATGACAAGGCTACGATACATTAGACTAACAAAAATCTCGATAACAGACTACCTTCCATAATGACAAGGCTACAATCCATTGGAGTAATAAAAATATCAACAAGAGACTACCTTCCATAATGACAAGGCTACCATGAATTGGAATAATGAAAATATCAACAAGAGACTACCTTCCATAATGACAAGGCTACCATCCATTCGAGTAACAAAAGTCTCGCCAACAGACTACCTTCCATAATGACAAGGTTACAATCCATTGGAGTGACCAAAATCTCGACAATAAAATACCTTCCATAATGACAAGGCGACCATCCACTGCAGTAACAAAATCTCGACAACAAACTACCTTCCATAATGACCAGGCTACCATCCATTGGAGTAACAAAAACCTCGACAACAAACTACCTTCCATAATGACAAGGCTACCATCCATTTGAATAAAAAAAATATTGACAACAAACTATGTTCCATAATGACAAGGCTACAATCCATTGGAGTAACAAAAATATCGACAACATACTACCTTCCATAATGACAAGGCTACAATCCATTGGAGTAACAAAAATACCGACAACATACTACCTTCCATAATGACAAGGCTACCATACATTGTGGTAACAAAAATCTCGACAACAGTCTACCTTCCATAATGACAAGGCTACCATCCATTGGAGTAACAAAAATCTCGACAATAGACTAACTTCCATAATAACAAGGCTACCATCCATTAGAGTATGAAAAATCTCGACAACAGACTACCTTCCATAATGACAAGGCTACGATGCATTAGACTAACAAAAATCTCGACAATAGACTACCTTCCATAATGAAAAGGCTACAATCCATTGGAGTGATGAAAATATCAACAAGAGACTACCTTCCATAATGACCAGGCTACCATGCATTGGAGTTATAAAAATATCAACAAGAGACTACCTTCCATAATGACAAGGCTACCATCCATTCGAGTAACAAAAATCTCGCCAACAGACTACCTTCCATAATGACAAGGCTACCATAAATTGGAGTGACAAAAATCTCTACAATAGACTACCTTTCATAATGACAAGGCTACCATCCATTGGAGTACATAATCTTGACAACAAACTACCTTCCATAATGACAAGGCTACCATCCATTGGAGTAACAAAAATCTCGACAACAAACTACCTTCCACAATGACAAGGCTACCATACATTGTAGTGACAAAAATCACGACAACAGTATACCTTCCATAATGACAAGGCTACCATCCATTAGGGTAACAAAAATCTCGACAATAGACTAACTTCCATAATGACAAGGCTATTATCCATTGGAGTAACAAAAATCTCGACAACAAACTACCTTCCATAATGATAAGGCTACCATCCATCGGAATAACAAAAATATCGACAACAAACTATGTTCGACAATGACAAGGCTACAATCCATTGGAGTAACAAAAATATCGACAACAGACTAACTTCCATAATGACAAGGCCACCATCCATTGGAGTAACAAAAATCTCGAAAACAGACTACCTTCCATAATGACAAGGCTACCATCCATTGGAGTGACAAAAATCTCGACAATAGACTACCTTCCATAATGACTAGGCTACCATACATTATAGTAACAAAGATATCGACAACAGACTAACTTCTATAATGACAAGGCTACCATACATTGCAATAACAAAAATCTCGACAACAAACTACCTTCTTGTTGGCTCCTAAATTCGACACCCTTGTTTTTATTAATATCAGCCATTAAAGCTGAAGGATGTTTTCGACCAACTGGGTCTATAGAAATGCCCATCGGAAGATGGCAATGTACCTAGAGGATTTCTTCCAAGGGAGAATTTGGTTGCCTTCGACGTCGAAGATGTTTTTCATCGAAGATGCTTCTCGACGAAGGTGTTCGATTGTTCAGAGTGGAGCGGTTTGAAATTCAAGCGTTTGGAGGGAAAACGGTTCCCAGCGGTTACCAAGTGCAACGTGCAAAGATCTGGAGCGTCGAACGCTGAGAACGTGCCAAGTGGAGTCATCTTGAAGCAGTGTAACTGCATGACGGTTACTTGGGATGTTTTAGTATAAATAGTAGTAGTTCATGCAGTTTTTCGCGTGTGTTCACAATTATATACAAAGTCACTCATATGGATTCGAGTACCCAGCGTGTGAGAAAGAATTGTTGAGAATGTATGTGTGAAACACCACTTTTATTAATCAAAGTCATTTATTTTCCAGAAACTTTACTTGCTTTCTTCTTTACTTTTCCTGTCGAAGCCCTTTATTTCAAGCCTTCATCTATTTCGTCAAGCCCATTTCTTCATGCAATTTACTTAAAGCCTCTTTATTTTCTAGTCATTTAACCATTATCCAACTTAATCAAAACCTCAAAATCAACCATGTCTTAGGATCAATCTGATCGATCCTGCGAGTAACCAAATAAGTAACCATTTGGAGGATCCGCGGTTGATTACCAATAACCACGGTGAACAAATTGGCACACCTGGTGGGACTGTGTGTTGATTTTTGAAGTTTAACCATTTTAAACGTAATCTCATCTTTTTCGAGGAGTGTTGCATGTTATTGAGAAGTGGTAGAATATACACTAACGATACCAACACTGCCAGAAGAAGGGAAGAGATGGAGAATTCGCCAAAGAATAACGAAATCCCACAAATGAATGTGGGAGCAACGGTTATCCCGACCGTAAGTGAAGCGATAACCGCTGGTTCAACACCAGCAGTAACGGTCACAACAACGGGGCCATTACCTCCGTTCACAGGCCCCAGAGTGCCTTTGGGAACTCCCCCACCAAGGGGAAATTTAGGCACAAGGCCTTATGTTCCCCCAGGATTTATGACAGGCGGTCATAATCGAGAACCACTCTATGGCATGCCAACTTCTGACTTGGCTAGCCTGACGAATGCTGCGTCCACTTTTTCAGACCCTTTAGTGAGTGCCTCTTCGCAACTCCAAGGTTCTGGAGTAGGTATGGCGAATAGAAATAGGACCCAACTCTTAGGAGGAACGTCCCAAGTAGCACATGGCCTTACAAATTCCTCGACAGCAGTCTTGAGGCAACAAATGGACGAAAGTACCCATGATATGGTTCAAATGTTGGCACAAACTTTAAGTACAGTGCTGAACCCTCTAATACAAAACAATACTCAATCGAATCAGCAGATGACAGCGCAAATGACGCGTTTGGCTGATTTCTTTAGAGTACCCCAACCTATTCGACAGCCCCAAAGGGCGCAAATAAGGGGAAACCAGGGTGTATTCTTAGAGGAAGAAACCACTATCAACCAAGTCCAACAGCATGTCGAAGAAAACCTTAGGGCACGATTGGAGCAACCTGTCGAGGAACCTAGGGTAATAACCCCAGAGGTAAGGTTAGTTAACAGAAACCAAAATGCCGACGAAGTAGTTCAACATATCCAATACCAAAACATGGGTTTGGAAAATAATCTGGCAACCATGATCGAAAGGATCATGACTCAAAATGGGATGAATATGGGCTTTCGAAGGCCCAACTTTACATCCCCGCTGTCAGAATACGTGTTACAAACAAACTTACCTCCTAGATGTAAAGTCCCTAAATTCACTATGTTCTCTGGGGACACGACAGAATCTACTGTCGAACATGTGGCGAGATACTTGATCGAATCAGGAGATATTTCAAACAACGAAAACCTGAGGATTAAGTACTTCCCAAGTTCTTTAACAAAGAACGCTTTTACTTGGTTTACAACTCTCCCCCCCAATTCGATCCATCATTGGACCCAGCTGGAAAGATTGTTCCATGAGCAATTCTACATGGGGCAAACCAAGATAAGCCTGAAAGAATTGGCCAGTGTAAAGAGACGTTTCACAGAACCTATAGACGAATATCTAAATAGGTTTAGGTTGCTCAAAGCAAGATGTTTTACACAAGTGCCAGAACATGAGTTAGTCGAAATAGCCGCAGGCGGTTTAGATTATTCCATTAGGAAGAAGTTACACACTCAATACCTGAGAGATATGGCCCAACTGGCCGATAGAGTTCGACAGGTAGAACGCCTCAAAGCTGAAAAAGCAAAGGCAACGAAAACTCATAAGAGAGAGAGGATAGCGTATGTTGAGATGGATGACAAAGATCCAGAATCCTTCGACGACACTGTAATTGTCGAAGAAGGAGAAGTCGATTTAGCGGAACTAAAACAAGGGCCACCATACTCTTGCAAACTGTTAGTCCCCTCAAGTGGGAAAAATCCCACTGGTCCAGAAAGGACCAACGATAGGTTCCCCAAAAAGACTTATAGTTTTGATATTACAAAATGTGATGAGATCTTTGACTTGCTTGTAAAAGATGGCCAAATGATAGTACCCCCAGGGGTAAAAGTGCCTCCTCTTGATCAAAGAAAGAAGATAGGATTTTGTAAATATCATAATTTTCTGGGCCATAAAACGTCTCAATGTTTTCTTTTCAGGAATCTTGTGCAAGACGCTATCGAAGAAGGGAGGTTGAAGTTTGCTGAATCTTGTGGACTCTAATCCGTTGCAGGCTGAAGCCCACTATGCTAAACCTTCAGAGGTGAACGTGATCAAGGCATCCAGAAGCCAGTCGAAGAGGCCAGGAATCACAATGGTCAAAGTCTCAAAGGACCATGTCAACATGCCAATCTTTGGCAGTTTTTCTGGGAATTTATCCAGAAAGACAATTAAAGCGGTTCAGAAAGCGGTCGAAAGCCCAAAGCTGGGGACAGTTGGAGCCCAAAAATCTTGAACAAAACCCAGTTCTCACTTGGCCGCAGTTCAAGGCCAGACAGAGGACTTGGAGATTCAAATGAAGCAGTTGACTCTTGCCAACAAAGATGCCATAAATGTCAACATGGTCGAAGTCTCTGAACCAAAAGCATCAGAGGAGGCCATGAGGCAAGAACAAGCTAACAAGACTGCTTTCCCTCGGGAAAATGAAAATCTGGCAGATTTCCTGCAATGATGCCAGAAAAAGAAGTCAGAAGTGATGTTGTGTCCAAGATGTAGTTCGATCTTTGACAAAAAAGCTGCTGAACATATTCAAGGCGTAAGAGCAGCAAATAAGAGAAGGGAAAATGTTGATCTTCGACATGATCCTAGAAGAGCCTCCCAAAGAGGTTCAAACCAAGATAAGAGGCCATTGACTTTCAGGCCTCCAACTAATGTGCCAGTAGATACCTGGTACAAAACGTCTGGTCGAAAGAGGCCAAGCGAGGAAAGATGGCATTCTTTCGATGTGCCAAGAGGTTCATCTTTAACACAAAATAAAGAGCCTCAAGTTGCTGCCCCTAAAGTTACACAGGTGTCAAGCAACTACAAAGGGAAAAATCCCATGTCTCGATCTCAATGGAGGAGGTAGCAGAGGCGACGAAAGGCTGAGAGGGAGGCTGCTAATGAACCAAAGGCAGAAACCAGTTCAAATGTTCCTCTAAGGAAGCAAAGGAAACCTCTGGAAAGAGAGCCAGTAACCAACAGGCTAGTTTGGCCTAACCAAGGTGAAGTTGATGACCAAGATGGTTCTGAGTCTGATGACACTTTGGACATCATGGTGAATATAGTCTCAGTGCTGCCCAGAGAGTTCAACCGACAGGTGGAGGTCGAAACAAGTGATTGGGAAGTGGAGCAAGAAATGGCAAAACATAGGCCATTGTGCTATTTCGTCATGGATAATGGCACTACTGAGGAGCAAAATGGGTTCTTCGAACCACCTACAGAGGCGATGAAGAATCACCTCAAGCCTTTATTTATAAGGGCTAAACTCGAAGAAACTACAGTGAATAAAATCTTGGTGGATTATGGGGCAACCATCAACATTATTCCTCACTTTATGCTAAGGAAAATAGGAAAAAGGGATGAGGACATCAAGCCTCACAACATGGTCCTGTCGAACTATGAAGGCGGCATAGGGACCACTATGGGAGTGATCCAACTGGATATCAAGGTGGGATCTATCCTTCGACCAACAATGTTTATGATCATATCGGCCAAACCTAACTATAATCTTTTGTTGGGCCGTGAATGGATTCATGGTGTTGGAGCTGTACCATCATCAATACACCAGAGGTTGCTGCTATGGCGTCCTGATGGGATGGTCGAAAACATAGAAGTAGATCAAAGCTATTACCTGGGCGAAGTGAATCACCTAGGGCTGGCAGACTTCGACAAGAACTTGGCTCACATAGGGCCATGTCCAACACCTGACTTCGACTTGGCGCCAGCGCCAAATACTTTTTGTTCCCTATACCTGCACCCTGAGCATGGTTTTTAATGGGACAGAGAAGACTTGTCCCACATAGACTTCAGTGGGTTAACTAATATCCAACCAACTGGTTGGGGAAGTGAATTCAGTGATAATGACTGAGTCACAATCATTGAAGCGAATTTCGGCTTACGTAGCCGAAACAAAGATGATAACGGCTCTCGAAGCCGAAGTAAAGTACATGGCCACACAGGCCAATGATCAACAGTTATCTACTTCAGGTCCTGGAAAGGATTTCGATCCAGAACCTCCTGATATCATGCCAGAAGGAATGCAGGAACAGAGGCTCGACGCCATCTATGACGATGAGCCTTTGGGCTTCGAAAAGGACCCCTATGCGAACAATATCAAAATGTTAGCGCAAGATCCTTTAGAAGAAATCAACTTAGGCGAAGGGTCAGAGAAAAAGCCAACTTACATCAGCGCAAAAATTGATCCAGAACTTAGGTTGGAAGTAATCCAATTGTTGGAAGAGTTCAAGGACTGTTTTGCATGGGATTACGACGAAATGCTTGGCCTCGACAGAGGATTGGTAGAACTTCAGTTGCCAATCAAACCTGGGAAGAAGCCAATCAAGCAAAGTCCAAGACGCTTCGCTCTAGAAATACTGTCGAAGATCAAAACGGAAGTCGAAACACTGCTGAAGTGCAAATTCATACGCGTTACGAGGTATGTCGAATGGATTGCAAACATTGTGCCAGTAATTAAGAAAAATGGTACATTGAGGGTGTGCATAGATTTCAGAGATTTGAATGCTGCTACACCCAAAGATGAATATCCTATGTCTGTGGGGGAAATGCTAGTCGATTCTGCCGCTGGCTATGAATACCTGAGTATGCTCGATGGTTATTCAGGATATAATCAAATATTCATTGCTGAAGAGGATGTGTCGAAAATAGCTTTTCGATGCCCTGGGGCTCTAGGCACTTACGAATCGGTAGTGATGCCTTTTGGCCTAAAGAACGCTGGGGCAACATACAAGCAAGCAATGAATTCTATCTTCCATGATTTTATTAACACTTTTATGCAAGTATATATTGATGACATTGTTATAAAATCTGTTTCCAGGAAGAATCATATTGACCACCTTCGACAATCATTCGAAAGAATGAGAGAACATGGTATGAAGATGAACCCTTTGAAGTGTGCATTCTGTGTGAAAGCTGGAGATTTCTTGGGCTTCGTTGTCCACAAGAAAGGAATCGAAATCAACCAGAACAAGACGAAGGCTATTCTGGAAGCGAAAGCGCCATCGAATAAGAAGGAACTACAATCTCTATTAGGCAAGATAAATTTCTTAAGGAGATTCATATCTAACCTAAGTGGGAAAGCTCAAGCCTTTTCGCTCTTACTTCGACTGAATTAAGAGGGATTCGAATGGGGGAAAGAGCAACAAGAATCCTTCGACAAAATCAAAGGGTACCTCACCAAGCCACCTATTTTGGTGCCTCCTTGTAGCAATAGGAGTATGAGATTGTACATAGCTGCATCCGACAAAACTTTGGGAAGCATGTTAGCCCAAGAAGATGAGAATGGAGTCGAAAGACCCATTTACTATCTTAGTAGAGTTTTGAACGATGCAGAAACTAGATATAGCGAAGTTGAAAAATTGTGTCTATGTCTGTATTTCTCTTGTACAAAACTCAAGCAATATATAAAACCAGTTGATGTGTATGTTTCGTCTCATTTTGATGTTTTCAAGTACATGTTGTCGAAACCCATCTTGCACAGTCGAATTGGCAAGTGGGCACTAGCATTAACTGAATATTCCTTGACCTTTATGCCTCTTAAGGCAGTGAAAGGACAAGTGGTTGCAGACTTTATAGTCGACCACTCAATTCAAGTTTAGAATATTAATTATGTGGAGATAGAACCTTGGAAATTCTACTTCGATGGTTCCAACCATAAAGATGGAACAGGAGTGGGAGTCTTGATTATTTCTCCAGAAAAAATTCCAACAACATTCAAGTACAAGATATCCGGTTCTTGTTCGAACAATGAGGCTGAGTATGAAGCTCTAATTACTGGCCTTGAGATATTGTTGGAATTGGGGGCAACTCGAGTCGAAATAATGGGAGACTCAGAGTTAGTCATTAAGCAAGTCACAAAAGAATATAAATGCATAAGAGAAAATCTCATTATGTACTTCGTGATAGCAAATCGTTTATTGAAAAAATTTGAAATGGTCAATATTCGACACATACCCAGATTGGAAAATCAAATAGCCAACGACTTGGCACAAATTGCATCTGGGTACAAGATTTCAAAAACGAGATTACAAAGAGCAATCGAAGTTCGAGAAAAGATAAAAGCAACTTGTCTATCACCAACAGACTTGGAATCGACAAGACTAGAATATGCTGATCAAAGTAACTTCGAAATTTCGTTCATAGATAATTTGTCAGACCAAGATTGGAGGAAGCCCATTGTGGATTATCTTCAAAATCCAGTAGCTTCGACAGAACGAAAAACAATGTACAGGGCGTTGAGTTATGTACTCATGGGTAATGAGTTATTTAAAAAGACGCCTGAAGGGGTATTGCTAAAATGCTTAAGTGAAACTGAGGCATACATAGCCCTTTCGACTACGCACGCTGGAGCATGTGGGGCTCACCAAGTAGGCCATAAGATGAAATGGTTGTTGTTTCGACAAGGACTATACTGGCCCACCATGATGAAAGATTGTGTTGAGTTCGCTAAAGGTTGCCAAGAATGCCAAGTCCATACATGCATCCAACATGTACCAGCAAGCGAACTTCACTCGATAGTGAAACCTTGGCCCTTTAGAGGATGGGCGTTGGACCTCATTGGAGAGATTCGACCAGCATCATCAAAGAGCCAGAAGTATATATTGGTAGGCATTGATTATTTTACTAAGTGGATCGAAGCTATCCCTTTAGTCAATGTAGACCAAGAAAATGTTATTGAATTTATTCAAAAGAACATTATCTTTAGATATGGAATCCCTGAGACTATAACAACTGATCAAGGATCAGTTTCCACCGGTCGAAAGATGCCGGAATTCGCTCAGGAAACGGGCTTTAAACTCCTAACATCAACGCCTTATTATGCACAGGCAAATGGTCAAGTCGAAGCAGCGAACAAAGTAGTGATTGGCTTGATAAAAAAGCATGTTGGGAAGAAGCCAAAAAATTGGCATAAGACGTTAGACCAGATTTTGTGGGCCTGTCGAATGTTCCCAAAAGAAGCCATAGGTACAACACCATATAGGCTAACTTTTGGCCATGACGCAGTGTTGCCAGCAGAAATTTGTCTTCAATCTGCAAGGGTTCAGAGACATTATGATATTCCCTCTGAAATTTATTGGGATATGATGTTAGACGAACTAGTGGATTTAGACGAAGAAAGATTGCGCGCTCTTGACCTACTTAGGATTCAGAAGAAAAGAGTAGAAGACTCTTATAATAAAAAGGTGAAACCTAAGGCATTTTTTCCTGGAGAACTAGTTTGGAAGGTGATTCTTCCCATGGATCGAAGGGATCGAAGCATGGGAAAATGGTCACCCAAATGGGAAGGACCATTCAGAGTTATCCAGACTTTTTCTGGTGGAGCTTATGAAGTCGAAGAGTTAGGTGAAGATAAAAGGCTCTTGAGAGTAAATTGTAAATATTTGAAAAAGTATAAACCCATACTCCAAGAGATAAAAATAAATAACAAGTAACGACTAAATTAACCATAAATAAGCCAAAATGGAAATTTTTTATAAATTAGCCAAAATGGCAATATTGTCGAATACATATTACAATATATGGTTAAAGGGTTGAATCAATCAGAAGGGGATGGAATCTTTGAGTCGAAGGTATTTGGTTTGCTGCAACTCCAATCTTTTGTTGCACAAGGCGTTCGCCTGCGCAAGCTTGGCAATTTGATCGTCGAAGGCTTGAGCTTTCTCAGCAAATTCTAGGCCTTGTGTGATTTCAGCTTGACTTTCGGTGTCTGGAACAGTCGAGAGAAGTTCCTCCTTGCGCTTAGTGTTGGCATTCATCTTAGCCTCTAATTCTTTGATTTGCGCCTTTATGGAAGCATTCTCTCGATCTATGGCATCAACTTCTTCTTGTTTAGACGCTTTTTGCTTCGACAACTACGCAATTCGAGAAGTTGTCTCTGCTATAGCAATCCATGCAGAAGAGATTTTGCCATATAACACTTCAAGCTGGCTATTAAAGCCCCTTTGTCGCTGATAATCTGCTGAGACTTGATCAATAATGGAGTGTAACTCCATGATAAAGCCTGAAACCTCCGGAGGTACAGCTAGCAAGTATACGGCATTCAAAACAGCTCCCAAATATGATGGAGCAGTAGGGTCCCCCTCCAAAGCTTTCATCAAATCCTTCTTGAAGAAGTGAGCCTTAACCTTCGTCAAAGCCTCATCGAGAGGTGAAGTTTCAGTGGACTTCCCCGACAGAGTAAAAGCCTCCTGACTAATATCAGACGAACTTCCCTTGCTCTCGATGATGGCATTCAGATAGCCAACAGGATCAGTTTGCTTCAGGAGTTCTAAGTCTTCTTTCGACCTATGCTTTGTTGAGGTGACAACCTTTGCAACAGCGTTGTCTTGGGGTTGAGGCTGTTGAGTAGCATTTGCCTCGACTTGACTCTCTTCGACTTGGACTGCGGCAGTACCAGAGTCATCATGGTCCCCTTCGCCAGCGTCACCTTGATCCTCTTCGCCAGCGTCACCGCGGTCCCCTTCGTCACGATTTTCTTCCGACAGATCAACCACCTGAATCTCTTTTGGTTGTTGCTCTTCTGTTTGTGGATCTTCTGTTGGTTGTTCTGCTGTCTCAGCATTGGCCTCATTTGTTTCAGTATTGGCCTCATCGTTCGCCAAGTCTTTCTCTTGTGGCCTACTGAGTTCAGCAGAGTCCAATGTTTCAGAAGTCCTTGGCGCTGAGTTTTCAGTGGTTTCCTGGAAAAAGAAGAAGAAGGATCTTCTAAGTTAGAGAGAGACATAATCGAACTTGGGTATCAGCACCTGAGTTAAGAAGGAATCAAAGAGATTACCTGCAAAGGAGCTTCAGCCCCAGGGCTGGAATTGTCGCTTTCGACAGGTTTGTTGAGAAGAACATTTAGTTCCTCCTCCGTTGGCTCTTCAATAATTACTGGAGGTGGCCTGGGCTTTCTCCCAGCAACCTTTATTCTGATTGTTCGAGCCTCAGGAAGAGGAACGTCCTTCTTCAGCTTTCGCCTTTTAAGAGGAGCAGGGGGAGAATCGTCTTCTTCATCACTCCCAGATTCGACCGTCAGTGCTGGCCGTTTCTTGGGTGAAGGTGCCTAAAAAACCAAGTGGAGTTCGATTTAGAAGCTGCATCGAAAGTCAGAAAGTTAAAGCCAGAAGAAAATAATAAAAGTCTGGTTACCGATGCAGAAGGCTTTTTCGAAGGGCCTCCCCCCTGTTGGTTTGTTGTGGTCTTCGCCGGTGCTATAGTTTTCGCCTGTGGTGGAGGTTTTGTTAAGGGGCCTCCTCCCTGATGGCCTTCTGCAGCCTTCTTGGCTGCAGGCTTTCGACCAACTGAAAGTAGACAAGATAATTAACAGGCTACCAGTCGAAAGGGAAAGACAAAGTAATTTGGAAGAATGAACTTACATTTCTTTATTTTGTCCAAGACAAGAACAAAAGACTTCTGAAGTTCGTCCACGAAGTCCTTCTCGTCGAAAAACTCCTCAGTGTAGTAACTTTTCCACCACTCCTCGAAGGATGTTGAGCAGAGAAAGTTAAGCTGATAGTCAAACAACGAAAGGACTGTTCGACCAGCATACCTGCCGATATGCTTAGTGGCAGCGTCTTCAGTGTAGTCGTTGCAAAAGTATAACATAGACTTCTCCCTGGGAAAAATTGGAGAAGGTAGTGTTTGAATAATACCAAACTGGCGAGACACCAAGTTTGGTTGATACGCGATTAGACTCAAGTGAGTCTTGGAGCTCTTGAATCACATGGGCATTATTCTTGGTGTGAGAAATGCCTCCCACACTGTTGTATGCTCTTCGACCTGAGGACCACTTGACGCCTTAGGATGTGGCCTCGTGAACCACTCTGGGCCAACCTTTCGTCGAGCAAACGGAGCCATGGTCGAAGCAAACTCTTTCCTTTTTGCAAACATCAAGACAAAGTTTGTAAAAGTTTGTTGAAGCTCCAGCCTATCTTCCGTTGGGGTCAGAAGAGCCAATCTGGTGCCTTCGATGCACCTATTTGCTATTTCCGGAGCCTGCTCATTTATTTGAGTCTTCTGAGGCAAGAAAGACTCGAAGGTGGCATTGAGCCACAGCTGAAGCAGCCAAAAAGGTCCAGCAAGCAGCAGACTGGCTCTATTCTCGATGATCTTCAGAAGAGTCGCTCCGTTGCTAATCGACTCGTACAGATTCGCCAAAATCAATTCTGCCAAACAGATATTTTGGCCATGGTGGAGTTGAGTGGCGAGAGTGACCATCTTCTTGGTCACCTGTAAAGACTTAGTGCAAAACACAAAGCGTGACAGCCATAGGGCTAGAAACGCGATATGATGTACATCTGACACAGCGTCCGTCGACTTATCGTGGTAGTGATTGATGTAGGTGGTGTAGGTTGGTTTTATGGCAGAGAATCCAATCTGATCCTCCGACATTTCCTCTGGGTCGAAGTAGTCCCCAGTGGGTCGAAGGCCAGTGATGGCGGCCACGTCGAAGAGCGTGGGAGTCAGCATTCCACAGGGAAGATGGAAGGTGAAATGGGTGTAATCCCAGAAGAGTAAGGAAGCTATCAACATTTCTGGGGAATAGTTAAGACCCGTCTTCGACAACATAACCAGGTCGAATATCCTCATGTCTTTCCAGATCGAAGTCGGGCGTTTCTCCATTTTTTCCAGCCAAGCACTATAGTCAGGAGTAAGGCTAGGGCTAGACCTGAAAGCCCTAACACCTCTATTGAAGAAACGGAGGTCGATTTTCTCCTTAGCAGGATCTTCATTATCCTCTACATCTTTCTGGAGCATCCAACTGGTTTGAGTTTTTCAAGTACCGGAAAGTAGCTTTTGATCTTCATGGCTTCAGCAATGCTTGGGTATAATGGGCCAAACATGGCAAAGATTTGGTTGGAATATCCAACTGGAATCATGAGGTGGCGTGAATAAGCATCACGTACAGCAATGTCTAAGGGCTCAGGGATCCTTCGTTGGCCCGTGGGAGTAATTACGGGAGCAGTGGAGAAAATCCTGGGTTTAACGTTTCCAGAGGGGATGTTAGCGCTAGGAGCGGTGGAAGAACCGGATGCCATTGTTGATACTAAGGTTGAAGATGAAGTGAAGAACAGGTGGTTTGCAAAGTTGGCAAGAGTTTGTATGCAATAAGGAATATCTGAATGCAAGGTAGCGTGAAAAAGTCCCACAATGGGTACTTGGCGCTATTTATAGTAGTTGGGGAAATCCCCAAATTCGAGGACATTTAATGCCATTTAATGTTGCAGAAGGTAGTGGGTCACGTGGCGTCTCCCTGTTGATGTAGCCGTTCTGCAGAAATGAAAGGGTGCAGCGTGCGCCCTCGTTTTTGGGAATTGTCATGATGACAATTTGCGAAAAGACGTTTGGCACGCTGCACGCCGTACTGAAGTGACGTCTTAGGTACGGATGAAATGATGGCTTTTCCTTGGGATTGTCAGTGGTTGGTAGAAGACAAAGAAAAGTGCACCATTTAATTTGTGACTAAGAATGAAAAGACAGGTGTCGAATGGCATTTCAAAGAATGCCTTTTTCTTTCAGAGTCGAAATAAGGCATTCTTGGGGGGCAATTTGTTGGCTCCTAAATTCGACACAATTGTTTTTATTAATATCAGCCATTAAAGCTGAAGGATGTTTTCGACCAGCTGGGTCTGTCGAAATGCCCATCGGAAGATGGCAATGTACCTAGAGGATTTCTTCCAAGGGAGAATTTGGTTGCCTTCGACGTCGAAGATGTTTTTCGTCGAAGATGCTTCTCGACGAAGGTGTTCGATTGTTCAGAGTGGAGCGGTTTGAAATTCAAGCGTTTGGAGGGAAAACGGTTCCCAGCGGTTACCAAGTGCAACGTGCAAAGATCTGGAGCGTCGAACGCTGAGAACGTGCCAAGTGGAGTCATCTCGAAGCAGTGTAACTGCCCGACGGTTACTTGGAATGTTTTAGTATAAATAGTAGTAGTTCACGCAGTTTTTCGCGTGTGTTCACAATTATATACAAAGTCACCCATATGGATTCGAGTACCCAGCGTGTGAGTAAGAATTGTTGAGAATGTATGTGTGAAACACCACTTTTATTATTCAAAGTCATTTATTTTCCAGAAACTTTACTTGCTTTCTTCTGTACTTTTCCTGTCGAAGCCCTTTATTTCAAGCCTTCATCTATTTCATCAAGCCCATTTAATCAAAACCTCAAAATCAACCATGTCTTAGGATCAATCTGATCGATCCTGCGAGTAACCAAATAAGTAACCATTTGGAGGATCAGCGGTTGTTTACCAATAACCACAGTAAACACTTCCATAATTACAAGGCTACCATCCATTGGAGTGACAAAAATCTCGACAATAGACTACATTCCATAATGACTAGGCTACCATCCATTAGAGTAACAAAGATATCGACAACAAACTACCTTCTATAATAAAAAGGCTACCATACATTGTAATAACAAAAATCTGGACAACAAACTACCTTCCATAATGACAAGGCTACCTTACATTGTAGTAACAAAAGTATCGAAAAAAGTCTACCTTCCATAATGACAAGGCTACCATCCATTGGAGTAACAAAAATATAGACAATAGACCACCTTCCATAATGACAGGGCTACCATCCATTGGAGTAACAAAAATATCGACAACAAACTACCTTCGATAATGACAAGGCTACCATCCATTAGAGTATGAAAAATATCGACAACAGACTACTTTCCATAATGACAAGGCTACGATGCATTAGACTAACAAAAATCTCGACAACAGACTACGTTCCATAATGAGAAGGCTACAATCCATTGGAGTAATAAAAATATCAACAAGAGACTACCTTCCATAATGACAAGGCTAACATGCATTGGAGTAATGAAAATATCAACAAGAGACTACCTTCGATAATGACAAGGCTACCATCCATTCGAGTAACAAAAGTCTCGCCAACAGACTACCTTCCATAATGACAAGGTTACCATCCATTGGAGTGACAAAAATCTCGACAATAGACTACCTCCATAATGACAAGGCTACCATCCATTGTAGTAACAAAATCTCGACAACAAACTACCTTCCATAATGACAAGGCTACCATCCATTGGAGTAACAAAAACCTCGACAACAAACTACCTTCCATAATGACAAGGCTACCATCCATTAGAGTGATAAAAATAGCTACAATAGACTACCTTCCATAATGACAAGGCTACGATCCATTGGAGTAACAAAAATCTCGACAATAGACTACCTTCCATAATGACAAGGCTACCATGCATTGGAGTAACGAAAATCTCGACAACAAACTACCTACCACAATGACAAGGCTACCATACATTGTAGTATCAAAAATCTCGACAACAACCTACCTTCCATAATGACAAGGCTACTATCCATTGGGGTAACAAAAATCTCGACAGTAGACTACCTTCCATAATGACAAGGCTACTATCCATTGGAGTAACAAAAATCTCGACAACAAACTACCTTCCATAATGATAAGGCTACCATCCATTTGAATAAAAAAAAATATCGACAACAAACTATGTTCCATAATGACAAGGCTACAATCCATTGGAGTAACAAAAATATCGACAACATACTACCTTCCATAATGACAAGGCTACCATACATTGTGGTAACAAAAATCTCGACAACAGTCTACATTCCATAATGACAAGGCTACCATCCATTGGAGTAACAAAAATGTCGACAATAGACTAACTTCCATAATGACAAGGCTACCATCAATTAGAGTATGAAAAATCTCGACAACAGACTACCTTCCATAATGACAAGGCTACGATGTATTAGACTAACAAAAATCTCGACAATAGACTACCTTCCATAATGGCAAGGCTACAATCCATTGGAGTAATGAAAATATCAACAAGAGACTACCTTCCATAATGACAAGGCTACCATGTATTGGAGTTATGAAAATATCAACAAGAGACTACCTTCCATAATGACAAGGCTACCATCCATTCGAGTAACAAAAATCACGCCAACAGACTACCTTCCATAATGACAAGGCTACCATCCATTGGAGTGACAAAAATCTCGACAATAGACTACCTTTCATAATGACAAGGCTACCATCCATTGGAGTAACAAAATCTCGACAACAAACTACCTTCCATAATGACAAGGCTACCATCCATTGGAGTAACAAAAATCTCGACAACAAACTACCTTCCATAATGACAAGGCTACCATACATTGTAGTGACAAAAATGTCGACAACAATCAACCTTCCATAATGACAAGACTACCATCCATTGGGGTAACAAAAATCTCGACAACAAACTACCTTCCATAATGATAAGGCTACCATCCATTGGAATAACAAAAATATCGACAACAAACTATGTTCCATAATGACAAGGCTACAATCCATTGGAGTAACAAAAATATCGACAACAGACTACCTTCCATAATGACAAGGCTACCATCCATTGGAGTAACAAAAATCTCAAAAACAGACTACCTTCCATAATGACAAGGCTACCATCCATTGGAGTGAAAAAAATCTCGACAATAGACTACCTTCCATAATGACTAGGCTACCATACATTATAGTAACAAAGATATCGACAACAGACTAACTTCTATAATGACTAGGCTACCATACATTGCAATAACAAAAATCTCGACAACAAACTACCTTCCATAATTACAAGGCTACCATCCATTGGAGTGACAAAAATCTCGACAATAGAATACCTTCCATAATGACTAGGCTACCATCCATTAGAGTAACAAAGATATCGACAACAAACTACCTTCTATAATGACAAGGCTACCATACATTGTAATAACAAAAATCTGGACAACAAACTACCTTCCATAATGACAAGGCTACCTTACATTGTAGTAACAAAAATCTCGACAAAAGTCTACCTTCCATAATTACAAGGCTACCATCCATTGGAGTAACAAAAATATAGACAATACACTACCTTCCATAATGACAGGGCTACCATCCATTGGAGTAACAAAAATATTGACAACAAACTACCTTCGATAATGACAAGGCTACCATCCATTAGAGTATGAAAAATCTCGACAACAGACTACTTTCCATAATGACAAGGCTACGATGCATTAGACTAACAAAAATCTCGACAACAGACTACCTTCCATAATGACAAGGCTACAATCCATTGGAGTAATAAAAATATCAACAAGAGACTACCTTCGATAATGACAAGGCTACCATGCATTGGAGTAATGAAAATATCAACAAGAGACTACCTTCCATAATGACAAGGCTACCATCCATTCGAGTAACAAAAGTCTCGCCAACAAACTACCTTCCATAATGACAAGGTTAACATCCATTGGAGTGACAAAAATCTCGACAATAGACTACCTTCCATAATGACAAGGCTACCATCCATTGTAGTAACAAAATCTCGACAAGAAACTACCTTCCATAATGACAAGGCTACCATCCATTGGAGAAACAAAAACCTCGACAACAAACTACCTTCCATAATGACAAGGCTACCATCCATTAGAATGATAAAAATATTTACAATAGACTACCTTCCATAATGACAAGGCTACCATCCATTGGAGAAACAAAAATCTCGACAACAGACTACCTTCCATAATGACAAGGCTACCATGCATTGGAGTAACGAAAATCTCGACAACAAACTACCTACCACAATGACAAGGCTACCATACATTGTAGTAACAAAAATCTCGACAACAACCTACCTTCCATAATGACAAGGCTACCATCCATTGGGGTAACAAAAATCTCGACAATAGACTACCTTCCATAATGACAAGGCTACTATCCATTGGAGTAACAAAAATCTCGACAACAAACTACCTTCCATAATGATAAGGCTACCATCCATTTGAATAAAAAAAAATATCGACAAGAAACTATGTTCCATAATGACAAGGCTACAATCCATTGGAGTAACAAAAATATCGACAACAAACTACCTTCCATAATGACAAGGCTACCATCCATTGTGGTAACAAAAATCTCGACAACAGTCTACCTTCCATAATGACAAGGCTACCATCCATTGGAGTAACAAAAATCTCGACAATAAACTAACTTCTAAAATGACAAGGATACCATCCATTATAGTAACAAAGATATCGACAACAGACTACCTTCCATAATGACAAGGCTAAGATGTATTAGACTAACAAAAATCTCGACAATAGACTACCTTCCATAATGACAAGGTTACAATCCATTGGAGTAATGAAAATATCAACAAGAGACTACCTTCCATAATGACCAGGCTACCATGCATTGGAGTTAGGAAAATATCAACAAGAGACTACCTTCCATAATGACAAGGCTACCATCCATTCGAGTAACAAAAATCACGCCAACAGACTACCTTCCATAATGACAAGGCTACCATCCATTGGAGTAACAAAAATCTCGAAAATAGACTACCTTCCATAATGACAAGGCTACCATCCATTGGAGTGACAAAAATTTCGACAATAGACTACCTTCCATAATGACTAGGCTACCATACATTATAGTAACAAAGATATCGACAACAGACTAACTTCTATAATGACAAGGCTACCATACATTGCAATAACAAAAATCTCGACAACAAACTACCTTCCATAATTACAAGGCTACCATCCATTGGAGTGACAAAAATCTCGACAATAGACTACATTCCATAATGACTAGGCTACCATCCATTAGAGTAACAAAGATATCGACAACAAACTACCTTCTATAATGACAAGGCTACCATACATTGTAATAACAAAAATCTGGACAACAAACTACCTTCCATAATGACAAGGCTACCTTACATTGTAGTAACAAAAATCTCGACAAAAGTCTACCTTCCATAATGACAAGGCTACCATCCATTGGAGTAACAAAAATATAGACAATAGACTACCTTCCATAATGACAGGGCTACCATCCATTGGAGTAACAAAAATATCGACAACAAACTACCTTCGATAATGACAAGGCTACCATCCATTAGAGTATGAAAAATCTCGACAACAGACTACTTTCCATAATGACAAGGCTACGATGCATTAGACTAACAAAAATCTCGACAACAGACTACCTTCCATAATGAGAAGGCTACAATCCATTGGAGTAATAAAAATATCAACAAGAGACTACCTTCCATAATGACAAGGCTACCATGCATTGGAGTAATGAAAATATCAACAAGAGACTACCTTCCATAATGACAAGGCTACCATCCATTCGAGTAACAAAAGTCTAGCCAACAGACTACCTTCGATAATGACAAGGTTACCATCCATTGGAGTGACAAAAATCTCGACAATAGACTACCTTCCATAATGACAAGGCTACCATCCATTGTAGTAACAAAATCTCGACAACAAACTACCTTCCATAATGACAAGGCTACCATCCATTGGAGTAACAAAAACCTCGACAACAAACTACCTTCCATAATGACAAGGCTACCATCCATTAGAGTGATAAAAATATCTACAATTGACTACCTTCCATAATGACAAGGCTACCATCCATTGGAGTAACAAAAATCTCGACAACAGACTACCTTCCATAATGACAAGGCTACCATGCATTGGAGTAACGAAAATCTCGACAACAAACTACCTACCACAATGACAAGGCTACCATATATTGTAGTAACAAAAATCACGACAACAACCTACCTTCCATAATGACAAGGCTACTATCCATTGGGGTAACAAAAATCTCGACAATAGACTACCTTCCATAATGACAAGGCTACTATCCATTGGAGTAACAAAAATCTCGACAACAAACTACCTTCCGTAATGACAAGGCTACCATCTATTGGAATAACAAAAATCTCGAGAACAGACTACCTTCCATAATGACAAGGCTACTATCCATTAGAGTAACAATAATCCCTACAACAGACTACCTTCCATAATGACAAGGCTACCATACATTATGGTAACAAAAATCTCGACAACAGTCTACATTCCATAATGACAGGGCTACCATCCATTGGAGTAACAAAAATGTCGACAATAGACTAACTTCCATAATGACAAGGCTACCATCCATTAGAGTATGAAAAATCTCGACAACAGACTACCTTCCATAATGACAAGGCTACGATGTATTAGACTAACAAAAATCTCGACAATAGACTACCTTCCATAATGACAATGCTACAATCCATTGGAGTAATGAAAATATCAACAAGAGACTACCTTCCATAATGACAAGGCTACCATGCATTGGAGTTATGAAAATATCAACAAGAGACTACCTTCCATAATGACAAGGCTACCATCCATTGGAGTGACAAAAATCTCGACAATAGACTACCTTTCATAATGACAAGGCTACCATCCATTGGAGTAACAACATCTCGACAACAAACTACCTTCCATAATGACAAGGCTACCATCCATTGGAGTAACAAAAATCTCGACAACAAACTACCTTCCATAATGACAAGGCTACCATACATTGTAGTGACAAAAATCTCGACAACAATCTACCTTCCATAATGACAAGGCTACCATCCATTGGGGTAACAAAAATCTCGACAATAGACTACCTTCCATAATGACAAGGCTACTATCCATTGGAGTAACAAAAATCTCGACAACAAACTACCTTCCATAATGATAAGGCTACCATCCATTGGAATAACAAAAATATCGACAACAAACTATGTTCCATAATGACAAGGCTACAATCCATTGGAGTAACAAAAATATCAACAACAGACTACCTTCCATAATGACAAGGCTACCATCCATTGGAGTAACAAAAATCTCAAAAACAGACTACCTTCCATAATGACAAGGCTACCATCCATTGGAGTGAAAAAAATCTCGACAATAGACTACCTTCCATAATGACTAGGCTACCATACATTATAGTAACAAAGATATCGACAACAGACTAACTTCTATAATGACAAGGCTACCATACATTGCAATAACAAAAATCTCGACATCAAACTACCTTCCATAATTACAAGGCTACCATCCATTGGAGTGACAAAAATCTCGACAATAGAATACCTTCCATAATGACTAGGCTACCATCCATTAGAGTAACAAAGATATCGACAAAAAACTACCTTCTATAATGTCAAGGCTACCATACATTGTAATAACAAAAATCTGGACAACAAACTACCTTCCATAATGACAAGGCTACCTTACATTGTAGTAACAAAAATCTTGACAAAAGTCTACCTTCCATAATGACAAGGCTACCATCCATTGGAGTAACAAAAATATAGACAATATACTACCTTCCATAATGACAGGGCTACCATCCATTGGAGTAACAAAAATATTGACAACAAACTACCTTCGATAATGACAAGGCTACAATCCATTAGAGTATGAAAAATCTCGACAACAGACTACTTTCCATAATGACAAGGCTACGATGCATTAGACTAACAAAAATCTCGACAACAGACTACCTTCCATAATGACAAGGCTACAATCCATTGGAGTAATAAAAATATCAACAAGAGACTACCTTCCATAATGACAAGGCTACCATACATTATGGTAACAAAAATAACGACAACAGTCTACATTCCATAATGACAGGGCTACCATCCATTGGAGTAACAAAAATGTCGATAATAGACTAACTTCCATAATGACAAGGTAACCATCCATTAGAGTATGAAAAATCTCGACAACAGACTACCTTCCATAATGACAAGGCTATGATGTATTAGACTAACAAAAATCTCGACAATAGACTACCTTCCATAATGACAAAGCTACAATCCATTGGAGTAATGAAAATATCAACAAGAGACTACCTTCCATAATGACAAGGCTACCATGCATTGGAGTTATGAAAATATCAACAAGAGACTACCTTCCATAATGACAAGGCTACCATCCATTAGAGTGATAAAAATATCTACAATTGACTACCTTCCATAATGACAAGGCTACCATCCATTGGAGTAACAAAAATCTCGACAATAGACTACCTTCCATAATGACAAGGCTACCATGCATTGGAGTAACGAAAATCTCGACAACAAACTACCTACCACAATGACAAGGCTACTATCCATTGGAGTAACAAAAATCTCGACAACAAACTACCTTCCATAATGATAAGGCTACCATCCATTGGAATAACAAAAATATCGACAACAAACTATGTTCCTTAATGACAAGGCTACAATCCATTGGAGTAACAAAAATATCGACAACAGACTACCTTCCATAATGACAAGGCTACCATCCATTGGAGTAACAAAAATCTCAAAAACAGACTACCTTTCATAATGACAAGGCTACCATCCATTGGAGTGAAAAAAATCTCGACAATAGACTACCTTCCATAATGACTATGCCACCATACATTATAGTAACAAAGATATCGACAACATACTAACTTCTAGAATGACAAGGCTACCATACATTGCAATAACAAAAATCTCGACAACAAACTACCTTCCATAATTACAAGGCTACCATCCATTGGAGTGACAAAAATCTCGACAATAGAGTACCTTCCATAATGACTAGGCTACCATCCATTAGAGTAACAAAGATATCGACAACAAACTACCTTCTATAATGACAAGGCTACCATACATTGTAATAACAAAAATCTGGACAACAAACTACCTTCCATAATGACAAGGCTACCTTACATTGTAGTAACAAAAATCTTGACAAAAGTCTACCTTCCATAATGACAAGGCTACCATCCATTGGAGTAATAAAAATATAGACAATATACTACCTTCCATAATGACAGGGCTACCATCCATTGGAGTAACAAAAATATTGACAACAAACTACCTTCGATAATGACAAGGCTACCATCCATTAGAGTATGGAAAATGTCGACAACAGACTACTTTCCATAATGACAAGGCTACGATGCATTAGACTAACAAAAATCTCGACAACAGACTACCTTCCATAATGACAAGGCTACAATCCATTGGAGTAATAAAAATATCAACAAGAGACTACCTTCCATAATGACAAGGCTACCATACATTGTGGTAACAAAAATCTCGACAACAGTCTACATTCCATAATGACAGGGCTACCATCCATTGGAGTAACAAAAATGTCGACAACAGACTAACTTCCATAATGACAAGGCTACCATCCATTAGAGTATGAAAAATCTCGACAACAGACTACCTTCCATAATGACAAGGCTACCATCCATTGTAGTAACAAAATCTCGACAACAAACTACGTACCATAATGACAAGGCTACCATCCATTGGAGAAACAAAAACCTCGACAACAAACTACCTTCCATAATGACAAGGCTACCATGCATTGGAGTAACGAAAATCTCGACAACAAACTACCTACCACAATGACAAGGCTACCATACATTGTAGTAACAAAAATCTCGACAACAGCCTACCTTCCATAATGACAAGGCTACTATCCATTGGGGTAACAAAAATCTCGACAATAGACTACCTTCCATAATGACAAGGCTACTATCCATTGGAGTAACAAAAATCTCGACAACAAACTACCTGCCATAATGATAAGGCTACCATCCATTTGAATAAAAAAAATATCGACAACAAACTATGTTCCATAATGACAAGGCTACAATCCATTGGAGTAACAAAAATATCGACAACATACTACCTTCCATAATGACAAGGCTACCATACATTGTGGTAACAAAAATCTCGATAACAGTCTACATTCCATAATGACAAGGCTACCATCCATTGGAGTAACAAAAATCTCGACAACAAACTACCTTCCAAAATGACAAGGCTACCATACATTGTAGTGACAAAAATCTCGACAACAATCTACCTTCCATAATGACAAGGCTACCATCCATTGGGGTAACAAAAATCTCGACAATAGACTACCTTCCATAATGACAAGGCTACTATCCATTGGAGTAACAAAAATCTCGACAACAAACTACCTTCCATAATGATAAGGCTACCATCCATTGGAATAACAAAAATATCGACAACAAACTATGTTCGATAATGACAAGGCTACAATCCATTGGAGTAACAAAAATATCGACAACAGACTACCTTCCATAATGACAAGGCTACCATCCATTGGAGTAACAAAAATCTCGAAAACAAACTACCTTCCATAATGACAAGGCTACCATCCATTGGAGTGACAAAAATCTCGACAATAGACTACCTTCCATAATGACTAGGCTACCATACATTATAGTAACAAAGATATCGACAACAGACTAACTTCTATAATGACAAGGCTACCATACATTGCAATAACAAAAATCTCGACAACAAACTACCTTCCATAATTACAAGGCTACCATCCATTGGAGTGACAAAAATCTCGACAATAGACTACATTCCATAATGACTAGGCTACCATCCATTAGAGTAACAAAGATATCGACAACAAACTACCTTCTATAATGACAAGGCTACCATACATTGTAATAACAAAAATCTGGACAACAAACTACCTTCCATAATGACAAGGCTACTATCCATTAGAGTAACAATAACCCCTACAACAGACTACCTTCCATATTGACAAGGCTACCATACATTGTGGTAACAAAAATCTCGACAACAGTCTACATTCCATAATGACAAGGCTACCATCCATTGGAGTAACAAAAATGTCGACAATAGACTAACTTCCATAATGACAAGGCTACCATCCATTAGAGTATGAAAAATCTCGACAACAGACTACCTTCCATAATGACAAGTCTACGATGTATTAGACTAACAAAAATCTCGACAATAGACTACCTTCCATAATGACAAGGCTACAATCCATTGGAGTAATGAAAATATCAACAAGAGACTACCTTCCATAATGACAAGGCTACCATGCATTGGAGTTATGAAAATATCAACAAGAGACTACCTTCCATAATGACAAGGCTACCATCCATTCGAGTAACAAAAGTCTCGCCAACAGACTACCTTCCATAATGATAAGGTTACCATCCATTGGAGTGACAAAAATCTCGACAATAGACTACCTTCCATAATGACAAGGCTACCATCCATTGCAGTAACAAAATCTCGACAACAAACTACCTTCCATAATGACAAGGCTACCATCCATTGGAGTACCAAAAACCTCGACAACAAACTACCATCCATAATGACAAGGCTACCATCCATTAGAGTGATAAAAATATCTACAATAGACTACCTTCCATAATGACAAGGCTACCATCCATTGGAGTAACAAAAATCTCGACAACAGACTACCTTCCATAATGACAAGGCTACCATGCATTGGAGTAACGAAAATCTCGACAACAAACTACCTACCACAATGACAAGGATACCATACATTGTAGTAACAAAAATCTCGACAACAACCTACCTTCCATAATGACAAGGCTACCATCCATTGGGGTAACAAAAATATCGACAATAGACTACCTTCCATAATGACAAGGCTACTATCCATTGGAGTAACAAAAATCTCGACAACAAACTACCTTCCATAATGATAAGGCTACCATCCATTTGAATAAAAAAAATATCGACAACAAACTATGTTCCATAATGACAAGGCTACAATCCATTGGAGTTACAAAAATATCGACAACATACTACCTTCCATAATGACAAGGCTACCATCCATTGTGGTAACAAAAATCTCGACAACAGTCTACCTTCCATAATGACAAGGCTACCATCCATTGGAGTAACAAAAATCTCGACAATAAACTAACTTCCATAATGACAAGGCTACCATCCATTATAGTAACAAAGATATCGACAACAGACTAACTTCTATAATGACAAGGCTACCATACATTGCAATAACAAAAATCTCGACAACAAACTACCTTCCATAATGACAAGGCTACCTTACATTGTAGTAACAAAAATCTCGACAAAAGTCTACCTTCCATAATGACAAGGCTACCATCCATTGGAGTAACAAAAATATAGACAATAGACTACCTTCCATAATGACAGGGCTACCATCCATTGGAGTAACAAAAATATTGACAACAAACTACCTTCGATAATTACAAGGCTACCATCCATTAGAGTATGAAAAATCTTGACAACAGACTACTTTCCATAATGACAAGGCTACGATGCATTAGACTAACAAAAATCTCGACAACATACTACCTTCCATAATGACAAGGCTAAAATCCGTTGGAGTAATAAAATATCAACAAGAGAATACCTTCCATAATGACAAGGCTACCATGCATTGGAGTAATGAAAATATCAACAAGAGACTACCTTCCATAATGACAAGGCTACCATCCATTCGAGTAACAAAAGTCTCGCCAACAGACTACCTTCCATAATGACAAGGTTACCATCCATTGGAGTGACAAAAATCTCGACAATAGACTACCTTCCATAATGACAAGGCTACCGTCCATTGTAGTAACAAAATCTCGACAACAAACTACCTTCCATAATGACAAGGCTACCATCCATTGGTGAAACAAAAACTTCGACAACAAACTACCTTCCATAATGACAAGGCTACAATCCATTAGAGTGATAAAAATATTTACAATAGACTACCTTCCATAATGACAAGGCTACCATCCATTGGAGAAACAAAAATCTCGACAACAGACTACCTTCCATAATGACAAGGCTACCATGCATTGGAGTAACGAAAATCTCGACAACAAACTACCTACCACAATGACAAGGCTACCATACATTGTAGTAACAAAAATCTTGACAACAACCTACCTTCCATAATGACAAGGCTACCATCCATTGGGGTAACAAAAATCTCGACAATAGACTACCTTCCATAATGACAAGGCTACTATCCATTGGAGTAACAAAAATCTCGACAACAAACTACCTTCCATAATGATAAGGCTACCATCCATTTGAATAAAAAAAAATATCGACAAGAAACTATGTTCCATAATGACAAGGCTACAATCCATTGGAGTAACAAAAATATCGACAACATACTACCTTCCATAATGACAAGGCTACCATCCATTGTGGTAACAAAAATCTCGACAACAGTCTACCTTCCATAATGACAAGGCTACCATCCATTGGAGTAACAAAAATCTCGACAATAAACTAACTTCCATAATGACAAGAATACCATCCATTATAGTAACAAAGATATCGACAACAGACTACCTTCCATAATGACAAGGCTACCATCCATTCGAGTAATAAAAATCTCGCCAACAGACTACCTTCCATAATGACAAGGCTACCATCCATTGGAGTGACAAAAATCTCGACAATAGACTACCTTTCATAATGACAAGGCTACCATCCATTGGAGTAACATAATCTCGACAACAAACTACCTTCCATAATGACAAGGATACCATCCATTGGAGTAACAAAAATCTCGACAACAAACTACCTTCCACAATGACAAGGCTACCATACATTGTAGTGACAAAAATCTCGACAACAGTCTACCTTCCATAATGACAAGGCTACCATCCATTGGGGTAACAAAAATCTCGACAATAGACTACCTTCCATAATGACAAGGCTACTATCCATTGGAGTAACAAAAATATCGACAACAAACTACCTTCCATAATCATAAGGCTACCATCCATTGGAATAACAAAAATATCGACAACAAACTATGTTCGATAATGACAAGGCTACAATCCATTGGAGTAACAAAAATATCGACAACAGACTACCTTCCATAATGACAAGGCTACCATCCATTGGAGTAACAAAAATCTCGAAAACAGACTACCTTCCATAATGACAAGGCTACCATCCATTGGAGTGACAAAAATCTCGACAATAGACTACCTTCCATAATGACTAGGCTACCATACATTATAGTAACAAAGATATCGACAACAGACTAACTTCTATAATGACAAGGCTACGATACATTGCAATAACAAAAATCTCGACAACAAACTACCTTCCATAATTACAAGGCTACCATCCATTGGAGTGACAAAAATCTCGACAATAGACTACATTCCATAATGACTAGGCTACCATCCATTAGAGTAACAAAGATATCGACAACAAACTACCTTCTATAATGACAAGGCTACCATACATTGTAATAACAAAAATCTGGACAACAAACTACCTTCCATAATGACAAGGCTACTATCCATTAGAGTAACAATAATCCCTACAACAGACTACCTTCCATAATGACAAGGCTACCATACATTGTGGTAACAAAAATCTCGACAACAGTCTACAATCCATAATGACAAGGCTACCATCCATTGGAGTAACAAAAATGTCGACAATAGACTAACTTCCATAATGACAAGGCTACAATCCATTAGAGTATGAAAAATCTCGACAACAGACTACCTTCCATAATGACAAGGCTACGATGTATTAGACTAACAAAAATCTCGACAATAGACTACCTTCCATAATGACAAGGCTACAATCCATTGGAGTAACATAATCTCGACAACAAACTACCTTCCATAATGACAAGGATACCATCCATTGGAGTAACAAAAATCTCGACAACAAACTACCTTCCACAATGACAAGGCTACCATACATTGTAGTGACAAAAATCTCGACAACAGTCTACCTTCCATAATGACAAGGCTACCATCCATTGGGGTAACAAAAATCTCGACAATAGACTACCTTCCATAATGACAAGGCTACTATCCATTGGAGTAACAAAAATATCGACAACAAACTACCTTCCATAATCATAAGGCTACCATCCATTGGAATAACAAAAATATCGACAACAAACTATGTTCGATAATGACAAGGCTACAATCCATTGGAGTAACAAAAATATCGACAACAGACTACCTTCCATAATGACAAGGCTACCATCCATTGGAGTAACAAAAATCTCGAAAACAGACTAC
This sequence comes from Vicia faba, assembly GCA_948472305.1. Taxonomy (NCBI): domain Eukaryota; kingdom Viridiplantae; phylum Streptophyta; class Magnoliopsida; order Fabales; family Fabaceae; genus Vicia; species Vicia faba. Next base: position 768,331,885 of record OX451738.1, read on the forward strand.
CTTCCATAATGACAAGGCTACCATCCATTGGAGTGACAAAAATCTCGACAATAGACTACCTTCCATAATGACTAGGCTACCATACATTATAGTAACAAAGATATCGACAACAGACTAACTTCTATAATGACAAGGCTACGATACATTGCAATAACAAAAATCTCGACAACAAACTACCTTCCATAATTACAAGGCTACCATCCATTGGAGTGACAAAAATCTCGACAATAGACTACATTCCATAATGACTAGGCTACCATCCATTAGAGTAACAAAGATATCGACAACAAACTACCTTCTATAATGACAAGGCTACCATACATTGTAATAACAAAAATCTGGACAACAAACTACCTTCCATAATGACAAGGCTACTATCCATTAGAGTAACAATAATCCCTACAACAGACTACCTTCCATAATGACAAGGCTACCATATATTGTGGTAACAAAAATCTCGACAACAGTCTACAATCCATAATGACAAGGCTACCATCCATTGGAGTAACAAAAATGTCGACAATAGACTAACTTCCATAATGACAAGGCTACAATCCATTAGAGTATGAAAAATCTCGACAACAGACTACCTTCCATAATGACAAGGCTACGATGTATTAGACTAACAAAAATCTCGACAATAGACTACCTTTCATAATGACAAGGCTACAATCCATTGGAGTAATGAAAATATCAACAAGAGACTACCTTCCATAATGACAAGGCTACCATGCATTGGAGTTATGAAAATATCAACAAGAGACTACCTTCCATAATGACAAGGCTACCATCCATTCGAGTAACAAAAGTCTCGCCAACAGACTACCTTCCATAATGACAAGGTTACCATCCATTGGAGTGACAAAAATCTCGACAATAGACTACCTTCCATAATGACAAGGCTACCATCCATTGGAGTAACATAATCTCGACAACAAACTACCTTCCATAATGACAAGGATACCATCCATTGGAGTAACAAAAATCTCGACAACAAACTACCTTCCACAATGACAAGGCTACCATACATTGTAGTGACAAAAATCTCGACAACAGTCTACCTTCCATAATGACAAGGCTACCATCCATTGGGGTAACAAAAATCTCGACAATAGACTACCTTCCATAATGACAAGGCTACTATCCATTGGAGTAACAAAAATATCGACAACAAACTACCTTCCATAATCATAAGGCTACCATCCATTGGAATAACAAAAATATCGACAACAAACTATGTTCGATAATGACAAGGCTACAATCCATTGGAGTAACAAAAATATCGACAACAGACTACCTTCCATAATGACAAGGCTACCATCCATTGGAGTAACAAAAATCTCGAAAACAGACTACCTTCCATAATGATAAGGCTACCATCCATTTGAATAAAAAAATATCGACAACAAACTATGTTCCATAATGACAAGGCTACAATCCATTGGAGTTACAAAAATATCGACAACATACTACCTTCCATAATGACAAGGCTACCATCCATTGTGGTAACAAAAATCTCGACAACAGTCTAACTTCCATAATGACAAGGCTACCATCCATTGGAGTAACAAAAATCTCGACAATAAACTAACTTCCATAATGACAAGGCTACCATCCATTATAGTGACAAAGATATCGACAACAGACTAACTTCTATAATGACAAGGCTACCATACATTGCAATAACAAAAATCTCGACAACAAACTACCTTCCATAATTACAAGGCTACCATCCATTGGAGTGACAAAAATCTCGACAATAGACTACATTCCATAATGACTATGCTACCATCCATTAGAGTAACAAAGATATCGACAACAAACTACCTTCTATAATGACAAGGCTACCATACATTGTAATAAAAAAAATCTGGACAACAAACTACCTTCCATAATGACAAGGCTACCTTACATTGTAGTAACAAAAATCTCGACAAAAGTCTACCTTCCATAATGACAAGGCTACCATCCATTGGAGTAACAAAAATATAGACAATAGACTACCTTCCATAATGACAGGGCTACCATCCATTGGAGTAACAAAAATATTGACAACAAACTACCTTCAATAATGACAAGGCTACCATCCATTAGAGTATGAAAAATCTCGACAACAGACTACTTTCCATAATGACAAGGCTACGATGCATTAGACTAACAAAAATCTCGACAACAGACTACCTTCCATAATGAAAAGGCTACAATCCATTGGAGTAATAAAAATATCAACAAGAGACTACCTTCCATAATGACAAGGCTACCATGCATTGGTGTAATGAAAATATCAACAAGAGACTACCTTCCATAATGACAAGGCTACCATCCATTCGAGTAACAAAAGTCTCGCCAACAGACTACCTTCCATAATGACAAGGTTACCATCCATTGGAGTGACAAAAATCTCGACAATAGACTACCTTCCATAATGACAAGGCTACCATCCATTGCAGTAACAAAATATCGACAACAAACTACCTTCCATAATGACAAGGCTACCATCCATTGGAGTACCAAAAACCTCGACAACAAACTAGCATCCATAATGACAAGGCTACCATCCATTAGAGTGATAAAAATATCTACAATAGACTACCTTCCATAATGACAAGGCTACCATCCATTGGAGTAACGAAAATCTCGACAACAGACTACCTTCCATAATGACAAGGCTACCATGCATTGGAGTAACGAAAATCTCGACAACAAACTACCTACCACAATGAAAAGGCTACCATACATTGTAGTAACAAAAATCTCGACAACAACCTACCTTCCATAATGACAAGGCTACCATCCATTGGGGTAACAAAAATCTCGACAATAGACTACCTTCCATAATGACAAGGCTACTATCCATTGGAGTAACAAAAATCTCGACAACAAACTACCTTCCATAATGATAAGGCTACCATCCATTTGAATAAAAAAATATCGACAACAAACTATGTTCCATAATGACAAGGCTACAATCCATTGGAGTTACAAAAATATCGACAACATACTACCTTCCATAATGACAAGGCTACCATCCATTGTGGTAACAAAAATCTCGACAACAGTCTACCTTCCATAATGACAAGGCTACCATCCATTGGAGTAACAAAAATCTCGACAATAAACTAACTTCCATAATGACAAGGCTACCATCCATTATAGTGACAAAGATATCGACAACAGACTAACTTCTATAATGACAAGGCTACCATACATTGCAATAACAAAAATCTCGACAACAAACTACCTTCCATAATTACAAGGCTACCATCCATTGGAGTGACAAAAATCTCGACAATAGACTACATTCCATAATGACTATGCTACCATCCATTAGAGTAACAAAGATATCGACAACAAACTACCTTCTATAATGACAAGGCTACCATACATTGTAATAAAAAAAATCTGGACAACAAACTACCTTCCATAATGACAAGGCTACCTTACATTGTAGTAACAAAAATCTCGACAAAAGTCTACCTTCCATAATGACAAGGCTACCATCCATTGGAGTAACAAAAATATAGACAATAGACTACCTTCCATAATGACAGGGCTACCATCCATTGGAGTAACAAAAATATTGACAACAAACTACCTTCGATAATGACAAGGCTACCATCCATTAGAGTATGAAAAATCTCGACAACAGACTACTTTCCATAATGACAAGGCTACGATGCATTAGACTAACAAAAATCTCGACAACAGACTACCTTCCATAATGAAAAGGCTACAATCCGTTGGAGTAATAAAAATATCAACAACAGACTACCTTCCATAATGACAAGGCTACCATGCATTGGAGTAATGAAAATATCAGCAAGAGACTACCTTCCATAATGACAAGGCTACCATCCATTCGAGTAACAAAAGTCTCGCCAACAGACTACCTTCCATAATGACAAGGTTACCATCCATTGGAGTGACAAAAATCTCGACAATAGACTACCTTCCATAATGACAAGGCTACCATCCATCGCAGTAACAAAATCTCGACAACAAACTACCTTCCATAATGACAAGGCTACCATGCATTGGAGTAACAAAAATCTCGACAACAAACTACCTACCACAATGACAAGGCTAGCATACATTGTAGTAACAAAAATCTCGACAACAGCCTACCTTCCTTAATGACAAGGCTACCATCCATTGGGGTAACAAAAATCTCGACAATAGACTACCTTCAATAATGACAAGGCTACTATCCATTGGAGTAACAAAAATCTCGACAACAAACTACCTTCCATAATGATATGGCTACCATCCATTTGAATAAAAAAAATATCAACAACAAACTATGTTCCATAATGATAAGGCTACAATCATTTGGAGTAACAAAAATATCGACAACATACTACCTTCCATAATGACAAGGCTACCATACATTGTGGTAACAAAAATCTCGACAACAGTCTACCTTCCATAATGACAAGGCTACCATCCATTGGAGTAACAAAAATCTTGACAATAAACTAACTTCCATAATGACAAGGCTACCATCCATTAAGGTATGAAAAATCTCGACAATAGACTACCTTCCATAATGACAAGGCTACGATGTATTAGACTAACAAAAATCTCGACAATAGACTACCTTCCATAATGACAAGGCTACAATCCATTGGAGTAATGAAAATATCAACAAGAGACTACCTTCCATAATGACAAGGCTACCATGCATTGGAGTTATGAAAATATCAACAAGAGACTACCTTCTATAATGACAAGGCTACCATCCATTCGAGTAACAAAAATCTCGCCAACAGACTACCTTCCATAATGACAAGGCTACCATACATTGTAGTGACAAAAATCTCGACAACAGTCTACCTTCCATAATGACAAGGCTACCATCCATTGGGGTAACAAAAATCTCGATAATAGACTACCTTCCATAATGACAAGGCTACTATCCATTGGAGTAACAAAAATCTCGACAACAAACTACCTTCCATAATGATAAGGCTACCATCCATTGGAATAACAAAAATATCGACAACAAACTATGTTCCATAATGACAAGGCTACAATCCATTAGAGTAACAAAAATATCGACAACAGACTACCTTCCATAATGACAAGACTACCATCCATTGGAGTAACAAAAATCTCGAAAACATACTACCTTCCATAATAACAAGGCTACCATCCATTGGAGTGAAAAAAATCTCGACAATAGACTACCTTCCATAATGACTAGGCTACCATACATTATAGTAACAAAGATATCGACAACAGACTAACTTCTATAATGACAAGGCTACCATACATTGCAATAACAAAAATCTCGACAACAAACTACCTTCCATAATTACAAGGCTACCATCCATTGGAGTGACAAAAATCTCGACAATAGACTACCTTCCATAATGACTAGGCTACCATCCATTAGAGTAACAAAGATATCGATAACAAACTACCTTCTATAATGACAAGGCTACCATACATTGTAATAACAAAAATCTGGACAACAAACTACCTTCCATAATGACAAGGCTACCTTACATTGTAGTAACAAAAATCTCGACAAAAGTCTACCTTCCATAATGACAAGGCTACCATCCATTGGAGTAACAAAAATATAGACAATAGACTACCTTCCATAATGACAGGGCTACCATCCATTGGAGTAACAAAAATATCGACAACAAACTACCTTCGATAATGACAAGGCTACCATCCATTAGAGTATGAAAAATCTCGACAACAGACTACTTTCCATAATGACAAGGCTACGATGCATTAGACTAACAAAAATATCGACAACAGACTACCTTCCATAATGACAAGGCTACAATCCATTGGAGTAATAAAAATATCAATTAGAGACTACCTTCCATAATGACAAGGCTACAATGCATTAGAGTAATGAAAATATCAACAAGAGACTACCTTCCATAATGACAAGGCTACCATCCATTCGAGTAACAAAAGTCTCGCCAACAGACTACCTTCCATAATGACAAGGTAACCATCCATTGGAGTGACAAAAATCTCGACAATAGACTACCTTCCATAATGACAAGGCTACCATCCATTGCAGTAACAAAATCTCGACAACAAACTACCTTCCATAATGACAAGGCTACCATCCATTGTAGTAACAAAAACCTCGACAACAAACTAACTTCCATAATGACAAGGCTACCATCCATTAGAGTGATAAAAATATTTACAATAGACTACCTTCCATAATGACAAGGCTACCATCCATTGGAGTAACAAAAATCTCGACAACAGACTACCTTGCATAATGACAAGGCTACCATGTATTGGAGTAACGAAAATCTCGACAACAAACTACCTACCACAATGACAAGGCTACCATACATTGTAGTAACAAAAATCGCGACAACAGCCTACCTTCCTTAATGACAAGGCTACCATCCATTGGGGTAACAAAAATATCGACAATAGACTACCTTCCATAATGACAAGGCTACTATCCATTGGAGTAACAAAAATCTCGACAACAAACTACCTTCCATAATGATAAGGCTACCATCCATTTGAATAAAAAAAATATCGACAACAAACTATGTTCCATAATGATAAGGCTACAATCCATTGGAGTAACAAAAATATCGACAACATACTACCTTCCATAATGACAAGGCTACCATACATTGTGGTAACAAAAATCTCGACAACAGTCTACCTTCCATAATGACAAGGCTACCATCCATTGGAGTAACAAAAATCTCGACAATAAACTAACTTCCATAATGACAAGGCTACCATCCATTAAGGTATGAAAAATCTAGACAACAGACTACCTTCCATAATGACAAGGCTACGATGTATTAGACTAACAAAAATCTCGACAATAGACTACCTTCCATAATGACAAGGCTACAATCCATTGGTGTAATGAAAATATCAACAAGAGACTACCTTCCATAATGACAAGGCTACCATGCATTGGAGTTATGAAAATATACACAAGAGACTACCTTCCATAATGACAAGGCAACCATCCATTCAAGTAACAAAAATCTCGCCAACAGACTACCTTCCATAATGACAAAGCTACCATACATTGTAGTGACAAAAATCTCGACAACAGTCTACCTTCCATAATGACAAGGCTACCATCCATTGGGGTAACAAAAATCTCGACAATAGACTACCTTCCATAATGACAAGGCTACTATCCATTGGAGTAACAAAAATCTCGACAACAAACTACCTTCCATAATGATAAGGCTACCATCCATTGGAATAACAAAAATATCGACAACAAACTATGTTCCATAATGACAAGGCTACAATCCATTGGAGTAACAAAAATATCGACAACAGTCTACCTTCCATAATGACAAGGCTACCATCCATTGGAGTAACAAAAATCTCGAAAACATACTACCTTCCATAATGACAAGGCTACCATCCGTTGGAGTGAAAAAAATCTCGACAATAGACTACCTTCCATAATGACTAGGCTACCATACATTATAGTAACAAAGATATCGACAACAGACTAACTTCTATAATGACAAGGCTACCATACATTGCAATAACAAAAATCTCGACAACAAACTACCTTCCATAATTACAAGGCTACCATCCATTGGAGTGACAAAAATCTCGACAATAGACTACCTTCCATAATGACTAGGCTACCATCCATTAGAGTAACAAAGATATCGATAACAAACTACCTTCTATAATGACAAGGCTACCATACATTGTAATAACAAAAATCTGGACAACAAACTACCTTCCATAATGACAAGGCTACCTTACATTGTAGTAACAAAAATCTCGACAAAAGTCTACCTTCCATAATGACAAGGCTACCATCCATTGGAGTAACAAAATTATAGACAATAGACTACCTTCCATAATGACAGGGCTACCATCCATTGGAGTAACAAAAATATCGACAACAAACTACCTTCGATAATGACAAGGCTACCATCCATTAGAGTATGAAAAATCTCGACAACAGACTACTTTCCATAATGACAAGGCTACGATGCATTAGACTAACAAAAATATCGACAACAGACTACCTTCCATAATGACAAGGCTACAATCCATTGGAGTAATAAAAATATCAATTAGAGACTACCTTCCATAATGACAAGGCTACAATGCGTTAGAGTAATGAAAATATCAACAAGAGACTACCTTCCATAATGACAAGGCTACCATCCATTCGAGTAACAAAAGTCTCGCCAACAGACTACCTTCCATAATGACAAGGTAACCATCCATTGGAGTGACAAAAATCTCGACAATAGACTACCTTCCATAATGACAAGGCTACCATCCATTGCAGTAACAAAATCTCGACAACAAACTACCTTCCATAATGACAAGGCTACCATCCATTGGAGTAACAAAAACCTCGACAACAAACTACCTTCCATAATGATAAGGCTACCATCCATTGGAATAACAAAAATATCGACAACAAACTATGTTCCATAATGACAAGGCTACAATCCATTGGAGTAACAAAAATATCGACAACAGTCTACCTTCCATAATGACAAGGCTACCATCCATTGGAGTAACAAAAATCTCGAAAACATACTACCTTCCATAATGACAAGGCTACCATCCGTTGGAGTGAAAAAAATCTCGACAATAGACTACCTTCCATAATGACTAGGCTACCATACATTATAGTAACAAAGATATCGACAACAGACTAACTTCTATAATGACAAGGCTACCATACATTGCAATAACAAAAATCTCGACAACAAACTACCTTCCATAATTACAAGGCTACCATCCATTGGAGTGACAAAAATCTCGACAATAGACTACCTTCCATAATGACTAGGCTACCATCCATTAGAGTAACAAAGATATCGATAACAAACTACCTTCTATAATGACAAGGCTACCATACATTGTAATAACAAAAATCTGGACAACAAACTACATTCCATAATGACTAGGCTACATTACATTGTAGTAACAAAAATCTTGACAAAAGTCTACCTTCCATAATGACAAGGCTACCATCCATTGGAGTAACAAAAATTTAGACAATAGACTACCTTCCATAATGAAAGGGCTACCATCCATTGGAGTAACAAAAATATCGACAACAAACTACCTTCGATAATGACAAGGCTACCATCCATTAGAGTATGAAAAATCTGGACAACAGACTACTTTCCATAATGACAAGGCTACGATGCATTAAACTAACAAAAATCTCGACAACAGACTACCTTCCATAATGACAAGGCTATAATCCAATGGAGTAATAAAAATATCAATAAGAGACTACCTTCCATAATGACAAGGCTACCATGCATTAGAGTAATGAAAATATCAACAAGAGACTACCTTCCATAATGACAAGGCTACCATCCATTCGAGTAACAAAAGTCTCGCCAACAGACTACCTTCCATAATGACAAGGTTACCATCCATTGGAGTGACAAAAATCTCGACAATAGACTACCTTCCATAATGACAAGGCTACCATCCATTGCAGTAACAAAATCTCGACAACAAACTACCTTCCATAATGACAAGGCTACCATCCATTGGAGTAACAAAAACCTCGACAACAAACTACTTCCATAATGACAAGGCTACCATCCATTAGAGTGATAAAAATATCTACAATAGACTACCTTCCATAATGACAAGGCTACCATCCATTGGAGTAACAAAAATCTCGACAACAGACTACCTTCCATAATGACAAGGCTACCATGCATTGGAGTAACGAAAATCTCGACAACAAACTACCTACCACAATGACAAGGCTACCATACATTGTAGTAACAAAAATCTCGACAACAACCTACCTTCCATAATGATAAGGCTACCATCCATTGGGGTAACAAAAATCTCGACAATAGACTACCTTCCATAATGACAAGGCTAATATCCATTGGAGTAACAAAAATCTCGACAACAAACTATCTTCCATAATGATAAGGCTACCATCCATTTGAATAAAAAAAATATCGACAACAAACTATGTTCCATAATGACAAGGCTACAATCCATTGGAGTAACAAAAATATCGACAACATACTACCTTCCATAATGACAAGGCTACCATACATTGTGGTAACAAAAATCTCGACAACAGTCTACCTTCCATAATGACAAGGCTACCATCCATTGGAGTAACAAAAATCTCGACAATAAACTAACTTCCATAATGACAAGGCTACCATCCATTAAGGTATGAAAAATCTCGACAACAGACTACCTTCCATAATGACAAGGCTACGATGTATTAGACTAACAAAAATCTCAACAATAGACTACCTTCCATAATGACAAGGCTACAATCCATTGGTGTAATGAAAATATCAACAAGAGACTACCTTCCATAATGACAAGGCTACCATGCATTGGAGTTAAGAAAATATCAACAAGAGACTACCTTCCATAATGACAAGGCTACCATCCATTCGAGTAACAAAAATCTCACCAACAGACTACCTTCCATAATGACAAGGCTACCATACATTGTAGTGACAAAAATCTCGACAACAGTATACCTTCCACAATGACAAGGCTACCATCCATTGGGATAACAAAAATCTCGAGAATAGACTACCTTCCATAATGACAAGGCTACTATCCATTGGAGTAACAAAAATCTCGACAACAAACTACCTTCCATAATGATAAGGCTACCATCCATTGGAATAACAAAAATATCGACAACAAACTATGTTCCATAATGACAAGGCTACAATCCATTGGAGTAACAAAAATATCGACAACAGACTACCTTCCATAATGACAAGGCTACCATCCATTGGAGTAACAAAAATCTCGAAAACATACTACCTTCCATAATGACAAGGCTACCATCCATTGGAGTGAAAAAAATCTCGACAATAGACTACCTTCCATAATGACTAGGCTACCATACATTATAGTAACAAAGATATCGACAACAGACTAACTTCTATAATGACAAGGCTACCATACATTGCAATAACAAAAATCTCGACAACAAACTACCTTCCATAATTACAAGGCTACCATCCATTGGAGTGACAAAAATCTCGACAATAGACTACCTTCCATAATGACTAGGCTACCATCCATTAGAGTAACAAAGATATCGATAACAAACTACCTTCTATAATGACAAGGATACCATACATTGTAATAACAAAAATCTAGACAACAAACTACCTTCCATAATGACAAGGCTACCTTACATTGTAGTAACAAAAATCTCGACAAAAGTCTACCTTCCATAATGACAAGGCTACCATCCATTGGAGTAACAAAAATATAGACAATAGACTACCTTCCATAATGACAGGGCTACCATCCATTGGAGTAACAAAAATATCGACAACAAACTACCTTCGATAATGACAAGGCTACCATCCATTAGAGTATGAAAAATCTCGACAACAGACTACTTTCCATAATGACAAGGCTACGATGCATTAGACTAACAAAAATCTCGACAACAGACTACCTTCCATAATGACAAGGCTACAATCCATTGGAGTAATAAAAATATCAATAAGAGACTACCTTCCATAATGACAAGGCTACCATGCATTAGAGTAATGAAAATATCAACAAGAGACACCTTCCATAATGACAAGGCTACCATCCATTCGAGTAACAAAAGTCTCGCCAACAGACTACCTTCCATAATGACAAGGTTACCATCCATTGGAGTGACAAAAATCTCGACAATAGACTACCTTCCATAATGACAAGGCTACCATCCATTGCAGTAACAAAATCTCGACAACAAACTACCTTCCATAATGACAAGGCTACCATCCATTGGAGTAACAAAAACCTTGACAACAAACTACTTCCATAATGACAAGGCTACCATCCATTAGAGTGATAAAAATATCTACAATAGACTACCTTCCATAATGACAAGGCTACCATCCATTGGAGTAACAAAAATCTCGACAACAGACTACCTTCCATAATGACAAGGCTACCATGCATTGGAGTAACGAAAATCTCGACAACAAACTACCTACCACAATTACAAGGCTACCATACATTGTAGTAACAAAAATCTCGACAACAACCTACCTTCCATAATGATAAGGCTACCATCCATTGGGGTAACAAAAATCTCGACAATAGACTAACTTCCATAATGACAAGGCTACTATCCATTGGAGTAACAAAAATCTCGACAACAAACTACCTTCCATAATGATAAGGCTACCATCCATTTGAATAAAAAAAATATCGACAACAAAACTATGTTCCATAATGACAAGGCTACAATCCATTGGAGTAACAAAAATATCGACAACATACTACCTTCCATAATGACAAGGCTACCATACATTGTGGTAACAAAAATCTCGACAACAGTCTACCTTCCATAATGACATGGCTACCATCCATTGGAGTAACAAAAATCTCGACAATAGACTAACTTCCATAATGACAAGGCTACCATCCATTAGAGTATGAAAAATCTCGACAATAGACTACCATCCATAATGACAAGGCTACGATGTATTAGACTAACAAAAATCTCAACAATAGACTACCTTCCATAATGACAAGGCTACAATCTATTGGAGTAATGAAAATATCAACAAGAGACTACCTTCCATAATGACAAGGCCACCATGTATTGGAGTTATGAAAATATCAACAAGAGACTACCTTCCATAATGAAAAGATTACCATCCATTCGAGTAACAAAAATCTCGCCAACAGACTACCTTCCATAATGACAAGGCTACCATCCATTGGAGTGACAAAAATCTCGACAATAGACTACCTTTCATAATGACAAGGCTACCATCCATTGGAGTAACAAAATCTCGACAACAAACTACCTTCCATAATGACAAGGCTACCATCCATTGGAGTAACAAAAATCTCGACAACAAACTACCTTCCAAATGACAAGGCTACCATACATTGTAGTGACAAAAATCTCGACAACAGTCTACCTTCCATAATGACAAGGCTACCATCCATTGGGTTAACAAAAATCTCGACAATAGACTACCTTCCATAATGACAAGGCTACTATCCATTGGAGTAACAAAAATCTCGACAACAAACTACCTTCCATAATGATAAGGCTACCATCCATTGGAATAACAAAAATATATACAACAAACTATGTTCCATAATCACAAGGCTACAATCCATTGGAGTAACAAAAATCTCGAAAACATACTACCTTCCATAATGACAAGGCTACCATCCATTGGAGTGAAAAAAATCTCGACAATAGACTACCTTCCATAATGACTAGGCTACCATACATTATAGTAACAAAGATATCGACAACAGACTAACTTCTATAATGACAAGGCTACCATACATTGCAATAACAAAAATCTCGACAACAAACTACCTTCCATAATTACAAGGCTACCATCCATTAGAGTGACAAAAATCTCGACAATAGACTACCTTCCATAATGACTAGGCTACCATCCATTAGAGTAACAAAGATATCGATAACAAACTACCTTCTATAATGACAAGGCTACCATACATTGTAATAACAAAAATCTGGACAACAAACTACCTTCCATAATGACAAGGCTACCTTACATTGTAGTAACAAAAATCTCGACAAAAGTCTACCTTCCATAATGACAAGGCTACCATCCATTGGAGTAACAAAAATATAGACAATAGACTACCTTCCATAATGACAGGGCTACCATCCATTGGAGTAACAAAAATATCGACAACAAACTACCTTCGATAATGACAAGGCTACCATCCATTAGAGTATGAAAAATCTCGACAACAGACTACTTTCCATAATGACAAGGCTACGATGCATTAGACTAACAAAAATCTCGACAACAGACTACCTTCCATAATGACAAGGCTACAATCCATTGGAGTAATAAAAATATCAATAAGAGACTACCTTCCATAATGACAAGGCTACCATGCATTAGAGTAATGAAAATATCAACAAGAGACTACCTTCCATAATGACAAGGCTACCATCCATTCGAGTAACAAAAGTCTCGCCAACAAACTACCTTCCATAATGACAAGGTTACCATCCATTGGAGTGACAAAAATCTCGACAATAGACTACCTTCCATAATGACAAGGCTACCATCCATTGCAGTAACAAAATCTCGACAACAAACTACCTTCCATAATGACAAGGCTACCATCCATTGGAGTAACAAAAACCTTGACAACAAACTACTTCCATAATGATAAGGCTACCATCCATTAGAGTGATAAAAATATCTACAATAGACTACCTTCAATAATGACAAGGCTACCATCCATTGGAGTAACAAAAATCTCGACAACAGACTACCTTCCATAATGACAAGGCTACCATGCATTGGAGTAACGAAAATCTCGACAACAAACTACCTACCACAATTACAAGGCTACCATACATTGTAGTAAAAAAAATCTCGACAACAACCTACCTCCCATAATGATAAGGCTACCATCCATTGGGGTAACAAAAATCTCGACAATAGACTAACTTCCATAATGACAAGGCTACTATCCATTGGAGTAACAAAAATCTCGACAACAAACTACCTTCCATAATGATAAGGCTACCATCCATTTGAATAAAAAAAATATCGACAACAAAACTATGTTCCATAATGACAAGGCTACAATCCATTGGAGTAACAAAAATATCGACAACATACTACCTTCCATAATGACAAGGCTACCATACATTGTGGTAACAAAAATCTCGACAACAGTCTACCTTCCATAATGACATGGCTACCATCCATTGGAGTAACAAAAATCTCGACAATAGACTAACTTCCATAATGACAAGGCTACCATCCATTAGAGTATGAAAAATCTCGACAATAGACTACCTTCCATAATGACAAGGCTACGATGTATTAGACTAACAAAAATCTCAACAATAGACTACCTTCCATAATGACAAGGCTACAATCCATTGGAGTAATGAAAATATCAACAAGAGACTACCTTCCATAATGACAAGGCCACCATGTATTGGAGTTATGAAAATATCAACAAGAGACTACCTTCCATAATGAAAAGATTACCATCCATTCGAGTAACAAAAATCTCGCCAACAGACTACCTTCCATAATGACAAGGCTACCATCCATTGGAGTGACAAAAATCTCGACAATAGACTACCTTTCATAATGACAAGGCTACCATCCATTGGAGTAACAAAATCTCGACAACAAACTACCTTCCATAATGACAAGGCTACCATCCATTGGAGTAACAAAAATCTGGACAACAAACTACCTTCCACAATGACAAGGCTACCATACATTGTAGTGACAAAAATCTCGACAACAGTCTACCTTCCATAATGACAAGGCTACCATCCATTGGGTTAACAAAAATCTCGACAATAGACTACCTTCCATAATGACAAGGCTACTATCCATTGGAGTAACAAAAATCTCGACAACAAACTACCTTCCATAATGATAAGGCTACCATCCATTGGAATAACAAAAATATATACAACAAACTATGTTCCATAATCACAAGGCTACAATCCATTGGAGTAACAAAAATATCGACAACAGACTACCTTCCATAATGACAAGGCTACCATCCATTGGAGTAACAAAAATCTAGAATACAAACTACCTTCCATAATGACAAGGCTACCATCCATTGGAGTGACAAAAATATCGACAATAGACTACCTTCCATAATGACTAGGCTACCATAAATTATAGTAACAAAGATCTCGACAACAAACTACCTTCTATAATGACAACGCTACCATACACTGTAATAACAAAAATCTGGACAACAAACTACCTTCCATAATGACAAGGTTACCTTACATTGTAGTAACAAAAATCTCAACAACAGTCTACCTTCCATAATGACAAGGCTACCATCCATTGGAGTAACAAAAATCTAGACAATAGACTACCTTCCATAATGACAGGGCTACCATCCATTGGAGTAACAAAAAATATCGACAACAAACTACATTCGATAATGACAAGGCTACCATCCATTAGAGTATGAAAAATCTCGACAACAGACTACTTTCCATAATGACAAGGCTACAATGCATTAGACTAACAAAAATCTCGACAACAGACTACCTTCCATAATGACAAGGCTACAATCCATTGGAGTAATGAAAATATCAACAAGAGACTACCTTCCATAATGACAAGGCTACCATGCATTGGAGTAATGAAAATATCAACAAGAGACTACCTTCCATAATGACAAGGCTACCATCCATTCGAGTAACAAAAATCTGGCCAACAGACTACCTTCCATAATGACAAGGCTACCATCCATTGGAGTGACCAAAATCTCGACAATAGACTACCTTCCATAATGACAAGGCTACCATCCATTGGAGTAACAAAATCTCGACAACAAACTACCTTCCATAATGACAAGGCTACCATCCGTTAGAGTTACAAAGATATCGATAACAAACTACCTTCTATAATGACAAGGCTACCTTACATTGTAGTAACAAAAATCTCGACAAAAGTCTACCTTCCATAATGACAAGGCTACCATCCATTGGAGTAACAAAAATATAGACAATAGACTACCTTCCATAATGACAGGGCTACCATCCATTGGAGTAACAAAAACCTCGACAACAGACTACCTTCCATAATGACAAGGCTACCATCCATTAGAGTGATAAAAATATCTACAATAGACTACCTTCCATAATGACAAGGCTACCATCCATTGGAGTAACAAAAATCTCGACAACAGACTACCTTCCATAATGACAAGGCTACCATGCATTGGAGTAACGAAAATCTCGACAACAAACTACCTACCACAATGACAAGGCTACCATACATTGTAGTAACAAAAATCTCGACAACTGCCTACCTTCCATAATGACAAGGCTACCATACATTGTGGTAACAAAAATCTCAACAACAGTCTACCTTCCATAATGACAAGGCTACCATCCATTGGAGTAACAAAAATCTCGACAATAGACTAACTTCCATAATGACAAGGCTACCATCCATTAGAGTATGAAAAATCTCGACAACAGACTACCTTCCATAATGACAAGGCTATGATGTATTAGACTAACAAAAATCTCGACAATAGACTACCTTCCATAATGACAAGGCTACAATCCATTGGAGTAATGAAAATATCAACAAGAGACTACCTTCCATAATGACAAGGCTACCATGCATTGGAGTTATGAAAATATCAACAAGAGACTACCTTCCATAATGACAAGGCTACCATCCATTCGAGTAACAAAAATCTCGCCAACAGACTACCTTCCATAATGACAAGGCTACCATCCATTGGAGTGTCAAAAATCTCGACAATAAACTACCTTTCATAATGACAAGGCTACCATCCATTGGAGTAACAAAATCTCGACAACAAACTAACTTCCATAATGACAAGGCTACCATCCATTGGAGTAACAAAAATCTCGACAACAAACTACCTTCCACAATGACAAGGCTACCATACATTGTAGTGACAAAAATCTCGACAACAGTCTACCTTCCATAATGACAAAGCTACCATCCATTGGGGTAACAAAAATCTCGACAATAGACTACCTTCCATAATGACAAGGCTATCATCCATTAGAGTTACAAAAATATCGACAACAGACTACCTTCGATAATGACAAGGCTACCATCCATTGGAGTGACAAAAATATCGACAACAAACTACATTCCATAATGACAAGGATACCATCCATTGGAGTAACAAAAATCTTGACAACAAACTACCTTCCATAATGACAAGGCTACCATCCATTAGAGTTACAAAAATGTCGACAACAGACTACCTTCCATAATGAAAAGCCTACCAACCATTGGAGTAACAAAAATCTGGACATCATAATACCTTTCATAATGACTAGGCTACTATCCATTGGAGTAACAAAGATATCGACAACTGACTACCTTCCATAATGACTAGGCTACTATCCATTGGAGTAACAAAAATATCGACAAAAGACAACCTTCCATAATGACAAGGCTACCATCCTTTGGAGTAACAAAAATTTCGAAAATAGACTACCTTCCATAATGACAAGGCTAAAATGCATTGGAGTAACAAAAATCTCGACAACAAACTACCTTTCGTAATGACAAGGCTACCATCTATTGGAATAGCAAAAATCTAGAGAACAAACTTCCTTCCATAATGACAAGGCTACCATCCAATGGAATAACAAATATATCGACAACATACTACCTTCCATAATGACAAGGCTACCATCAATTGTAGTAACAAAAATCTCGACAACAAAATACCTTCCATAATGACAAGGCTACCATCCATTGTAGTAACAAAAATCTCGACAACAGTCTACCTTCCATAATGACAATGCTACCATCCATTTGAGTAACAAAAATCTCGACAACAGACTACCTTCCATAATGACAAGGCTACCATCCATTGTAGTAACAAAAATCTAGACCACATACTACCTTCCATAATGACAAGGCTACCATCCATTGGACTAACGAAAATCTCGACAACATACTACCTTCCATAATGAAAAGGCTACAATCCATTGGAGTAACAAAAATCTCGACAACAAACTACATTCCATAATGAATAAGCTACCATCCATTGGAGTAACAAAAATATCGACAATAGACTACCTTCCATAATGACAAGGCTACCATCCATTGGAGTAACAAAAATATTGACAACAAAATACCTTCCATTATGACTAGGCTACCATCCATTAGAGTAACAAAGATATCGACAACAGACTACCTTTCATAATGACAAGGCTACCATACATTGTGGTAACAAAAATCTCGACATAAGTCTACCTTCCATAATGACAAGGCTACCATCCATTGGAGTAACAAAAATCTCGACAATAGACTACCTTCCGTAATGACAAGGCTACCATCCATTAGAGGTACAAAAATATCGACAACAGACTACCTTCGATAATGACAAGGCTACCATCCATTGGAGTGACAAAAATATCGACAACAAACTACATTCCATAATGACAAGGCTACAATCCATTAGAGTAACAAAAATCTCGTAAACAGACTACCTTACATAATGACAAGGCTACCATCCATTAGAGTAATCAAAATATGAACAAGAGACTACCTTCCATAATGACAAGGCTACCATCCATTGGAGTAATGAAAATATCAACAAGAGACTACCTTCCATAATGACAAGGCTACCATGCATTGGAGTAATGAAAATATCAACAAGAGACTACCTTCCATAATGACAAGGCTACCATCCATTCGAGTAACAAAAATCTCGCCAACAGACTACCTTCCATAATGACAAGGCTACCATCCATTGGAGTGACCAAAATCTCGACAATAGACTACCTTCCATAATGACAAGGCTACCATCCATTGGAGTAACAAAATCTCGACAACAAACTACCTTCCATAATGACAAGGCTACCATCCGTTAGAGTTACAAAGATATCGATAACAAACTACTTTCTATAATGACAAGGCTACCTTACATTGTAGTAACAAAAATCTCGACAAAAGTCTACCTTCCATAATGACAAGGCTACCATCCATTGGAGTAACAAAAATATAGACAATAGACTACCTTCCATAATGACAGGGCTACCATCCATTGGAGTAACAAAAACCTCGACAACAGACTACCTTCCATAATGACAAGGCTACCATCCATTAGAGTGATAAAAATATCTACAATAGACTACCTTCCATAATGACAAGGCTACCATCCATTGGAGTAACAAAAATCTCGACAACAGACTACCTTCCATAATGACAAGGCTACCATGCATTGGAGTAACGAAAATCTCGACAACAAACTACCTACCACAATGACAAGGCTACCATACATTGTAGTAACAAAAATCTCGACAACTGCCTACCTTCCATAATGACAAGGCTACCATACATTGTGGTAACAAAAATCTCGACAACAGTCTACCTTCCATAATGACAAGGCTACCATCCATTGGAGTAACAAAAATCTCGACAATAGACTAACTTCCATAATGACAAGGCTACCATCCATTAGAGTATGAAAAATCTCGACAACAGACTACCTTCCATAATGACAAGGCTACGATGTATTAGACTAACAAAAATCTCGACAATAGACTACCTTCCATAATGACAAGGCTACAATCCATTGGAGTAATGAAAATATCAACAAGAGACTACCTTCCATAATGACAAGGCTACCATGCATTGGAGTTATGAAAATATCAACAAGAGACTACCTTCCATAATGACAAGGCTACCATCCATTCGAGTAACAAAAATCTCGCCAACAGACTACCTTCCATAATGACAAGGCTACCATCCATTGGAGTGACAAAAATCTCGACAATAGACTACCTTTCATAATGACAAGGCTACCATCCATTGGAGTAACAAAATCTCGACAACAAACTAACTTCCATAATGACAAGGCTACCATCCATTGGAGTAACAAAAATCTCGACAACAAACTACCTTCCATAATGACAAGGCTACCATACATTGTAGTGACAAAAATCTCGACAACAGTCTACCTTCCATAATGACAAAGCTACCATCCATTGGGGTAACAAAAATCTCGACAATAGACTACCTTCCATAATGACAAGGCTACCATCCATTAGAGTTACAAAAATATCGACAACAGACTACCTTCGATAATGACAAGGCTACCATCCATTGGAGTGACAAAAATATCGACAACAAACTACATTCCATAATGACAAGGCTACCATCCATTGGAGTAACAAAAATCATGACAACAAACTACCTTCCATAATGACAAGGCTACCATCCATTAGAGTTACAAAAATGTCGACAACAGACTACCTTCCATAATGAAAAGCCTACCAACCATTGGAGTAACAAAAATCTGGACAACATAATACCTTTCATAATGACTAGGCTACTATCCATTGGAGTAACAAAGATATCGACAACTGACTACCTTCCATAATGACTAGGCTACTATCCATTGGAGTAACAAAAATCTCGACAAAAGACAACCTTCCATAATGACAAGGCTACCATCCTTTGGAGTAACAAAAATTTCGAAAATAGACTACCTTCCATAATGACAAGGCTAAAATGCATTGGAGTAACAAAAATCTTGACAACAGACTACCTTTCGTAATGACAAGGCTACCATCTATTGGAATAACAAAAATCTAGAGAACAAACTGCCTTCCATAATGACAAGGCTACCATCCAATGGAATAACAAATATATCGACAACATACTACCTTCGATAATGACAAGGCTACCATCAATTGTAGTAACCAAAATCTCGACAACAAAATACCTTCCATAATGACAAGGCTACCATCCATTGTAGTAACAAAAATCTCGACAACAGTCTACCTTCCATAATGACAATGCTACCATCCATTTGAGTAACAAAAATCTCGACAACAGACTACCTTCCATAATGACAAGGCTACCATCCATTGTAGTAACAAAAATCTAGACCACAGACTACCTTCCATAATGACAAGGCTACCATCCATTGGACTAACGAAAATCTCGACAACATACTACCTTCCATAATGAAAAGGCTACAATCCATTGGAGTAACGAAAATCTCGACAACAAACTACATTCCATAATGAATAGGCTACCATCCATTGGAGTAACAAAAATATCGATAATAGACTACCTTTTATAATGACAAGGCTACCATCCATTGGAGTAACAAAAATATTGACAACAGAATACCTTCCATTATGACTAGGCTACCATCCATTAGAGTAACAAAAATCTCGACATAAGTCTACCTTCCATAATGACAAGGCTACCATCCATTGGAGTAACAAAAATCTCGACAATAGACTACCTTCCGTAATGACAAGGCTACCATCCATTAGAGTTACAAAAATATCGACAACAGACTACCTTCGATAATGACAAGGCTACCATCCATTGGAGTGACAAAAATATCGACAACAAACTACATTCCATAATGACAAGGCTACAATCCATTAGAGTAACAAAAATCTCGTAAACAGACTACCTTACATAATGACAAGGATACCATCCATTAGAGTAATCAAAATATGAACAAGAGACTACCTTCCATAATGACAAGGCTACCATCCATTGGAGTAACAAAAATCTCGCCAACAGTCTACCTTCCATAATGACACGGCTACCATCCATTGGAGTGACAAAAATATCGACAACAGACTACCCTCCATAATGACAAGGCTACCATCCATTGGAGTAACAAAAATCGCGAAAACAGACTATCTTCCATAATGACAAGGCTACCATCCATTGGAGTGACAAAAATCTCGACAATAGACTACCTTCCATAATGACTAAGCTACCATCCATTAGAGTAACAAAGATATCGACAACAGACTACCTTCTATAATGAAAAGGCTACCATACATTGTAATAACAAAAATATGGACAACAAACTACCTTCCATAATGACAAGTCTACCTTACATTGTAGTAACAAAAATCTTGACAACAGTCTACCTTCCATAATGACAAGGCTACCATCCATTGGAGTGACAAAAATCTCGAAAACAGACTACCTTCCATAATGACAAGGCTACAATCCATTGGAGTAATGAGAATATCAACAAGAGGCTACTTTCCATAATGACAAGGCTACCATCCATTGGAGTAACAAAAATCTCGCCAACAGACTACCTTCCATAATGACAAGGCTACCATTCATTGGAGTGACAAAAATATCGACAATAGACTACCTTCCATAATGACAAGGCTACCTTACACTGTAGTAACAAAAATCTCGACAATAGTTACCTTCCATAATGACAAGGCTACCATCCATTGGAGTGACAAAAATATCGACAACAAACTACATTCCATAATGACAAGGCTACAATCCATTAGAGTAACAAAAATCTCGTAAACAGACTACCTTACATAATGACAAGGCTACCATCCATTAGAGTAATCAAAATATGAACAAGAGACTACCTTCCATAATGACAAGGCTACCATCCATTGGAGTAATGAAAATATCAACAAGAGACTACCTTCCATAATGACAAGGCTACCATCAATTGGAGTAACAAAAATCTCGCCAACAGTCTACCTTCCATAATGACACGGCTACCATCCATTGGAGTGACAAAAATATCGACAACAGACTACCCTCCATAATGACAAGGCTACCATCGATTGGAGTAACAAAAATCGCGAAAACAGACTATCTTCCATAATGACAAGGCTACCATCCATTGGAGTGACAAAAATCTCGACAATAGACTACCTTCCATAATGACTAAGCTACCATCCATTAGAGTAACAAAGATATCGACAATAGACTACCTTCTATAATGACAAGGCTACCATACATTGTAATAACAAAAATATGGACAACAAACTACCTTCCATAATGACAAGTCTACCTTACATTGTAGTAACAAAAATCTCGACAATAGTCTAACTTCCATAATGACAAGGCTACAATCCATCAGAGTAACAAAAATCTCGACAATAGACTACCTTCCATAATGACAAGGCTACCATCCATTAGAGTGACAAAAATCTCGAAAACAGACTACCTTCCATAATGACAAGGCTACAATCCATTGGAGTAATGAGAATATCAACAAGAGACTACCTTCCATAATGACAAGGCTACCATCCATTGGAGTAACAAAAATCTCGCCAACAGACTACCTTCCATAATGACAAGGCTACCATTCATTGGAGTGACAAAAATATCGACAATAGACTACCTTCCATAATGACAAGGCTACCTTACACTGTAGTAACAAAAATCTCGACAATAGTTACCTTCCATAATGACAAGGCTACCATCCATTGGAGTGACAAAAATATCGACAACAAACTACATTCCATAATGACAAGGCTACAATCCATTAGAGTAACAAAAATCTCGTAAACAGACTACCTTACATAATGACAAGGCTACCATCCATTAGAGTAATCAAAATATGAACAAGAGACTACCTTCCATAATGACAAGGCTACCATCCATTGGAGTAATGAAAATATCAACAAGAGACTACCTTCCATAATGACAAGGCTACCATCAATTGGAGTAACAAAAATCTCGCCAACAGTCTACCTTCCATAATGACACGGCTACCATCCATTGGAGTGACAAAAATATCGACAACAGACTACCCTCCATAATGACAAGGCTACCATCGATTGGAGTAACAAAAATCGCGAAAACAGACTATCTTCCATAATGACAAGGCTACCATCCATTGGAGTGACAAAAATCTCGACAATAGACTACCTTCCATAATGACTAAGCTACCATCCATTAGAGTAACAAAGATATCGACAATAGACTACCTTCTATAATGACAAGGCTACCATACATTGTAATAACAAAAATATGGACAACAAACTACCTTCCATAATGACAAGTCTACCTTACATTGTAGTAACAAAAATCTCGACAATAGTCTAACTTCCATAATGACAAGGCTACAATCCATCAGAGTAACAAAAATCTCGACAATAGACTACCTTCCATAATGACAAGGCTACCATCCATTAGAGTGACAAAAATCTCGAAAACAGACTACCTTCCATAATGACAAGGCTACAATCCATTGGAGTAATGAGAATATCAACAAGAGACTACCTTCCATAATGACAAGGCTACCATCCATTGGAGTAACAAAAATCTCGCCAACAGACTACCTTCCATAATGATAAGGCTACCATCCATTGGAGTGACAAAAATATCGACAATAGACTACCTTCCATAATGACAAGGCTACCTTACACTGTAGTAACAAAAATCTCGACAATAGTTACCTTCCATAATGACAAGGCTACCATCCATTGGAGTGACAAAAATATCTACAACAGACTACATTCCATAATGACAAGGCTACAATCTATTAGAGTAACAAAAATCTCGTAAACAGACTACCTTACATAATGACAAGGCTACCATCCATTAGAGTAATCAAAATATGAACAAGAGACTACCTTCCATAATGACAAGGCTACCATCCATTGGAGTAATGAAAATATCAACAAGAGACTACCTTCCATAATGACAAGGCTACCATCAATTGGAGTAACAAAAATCTCGCCAACAGTCTACCTTCCATAATGACACGGCTACCATCCATTGGAGTGACTAAAATATCGACAACAGACTACCCTCCATAATGACAAGGCTACCATCGATTGGAGTAACAAAAATCGCGAAAACAGACTATCTTCCATAATGACAAGGATACCATCCATTGGAGTGACAAAAATCTCGACAATAGACTACCTTCCATAATGACTAAGCTACCATCCATTAGAGTAACAAAGATATCGACAATAGACTACCTTCTATAATGACAAGGCTACCATACATTGTAATAACAAAAATATGGACAACAAACTACCTTCCATAATGACAAGTCTACCTTACATTGTAGTAACAAAAATCTCGACAACAGTCTAACTTCCATAATGACAAGGCTACAATCCATCGGAGTAACAAAAATCTCGACAATAGACTACCTTCCATAATGACAAGGCTACCATCCATTGGAGTGACAAAAATCTCGAAAACAGACTACCTTCCATAATGACAAGGCTACAATCCATTGGAGTAATGAGAATATCAACAAGAGACTACCTTCCATAATGACAAGGCTACCATCCATTGGAGTAACAAAAATCTCGCCAGCAGACTACCTTCCATAATGACAAGGCTACCATCCATTGGAGTGACAAAAATATCGACAATAGACTACCTTCCATAATGACAAGGCTACCTTACACTGTAGTAACAAAAATATCGACAATAGTTACCTTCCATAATGACAAGGCTACCATCCATTGGAGTGACAAAAATATCTACAACAGACTACCTTCGATAATGACAAGGCTACCATCCATTGGAGTGACAAAAATATCGACAAAAAACTACCTTCCATAATGACAAGGCTACCATCCATTAGATTTACAAAAATATCGACAATAGACTACCTTCCATAATGACAAGGCTACCATCCATTGGAGTAACAAAAATATCGACAATAGACTACCTTCCATAATGAAAAGCCTACCAACCATTGGAGTAACAAAAATCTGGACAACATAATACCTTCCGTAAAGACTAGGCTACTATCCATTGGAGTAACAAAGATATCGACAACAGACTACCTTCCATAATGACAAGGCAACTATCCATTGGAGTAACAAAAATCTCGACAACAGACAACCTTCCATAATGACAAGGCTACCATCCATTGGAGTAACAAAAATTTCGAAAACAGACTACCTTCCATAATGACAAGGCTAAAATCCATTGGTGTAACAAAAATCTCGACAAGAGACTACCTTTCATAATGACAAGTCTACCATCTACTGGAATAAGAAAAGTCTAGAGAACAAACTTCCTTCCATAATGACAAGGCTACCATCCAATGGAATAACAAAAATCTTGACAAATACCACCTTCCATAATGACAAGGTTACTGTCAATTGTAGTAACCAGAATCTCGACATCAGAATACCTTCCATAATGACAAGGCTACTGTCAATTGTAGTAACCAGAATCTCGACATCAGAATACCTTCCATAATGACAAGGCTACCATCCATTGTAGTAACAAAAATCTCGACAATAGTCTACCTTCCATAATGACAAGGCTACCATCCATTGTAGTAACAAAAATCAGGACCACAGACTGCCTTCCATAATGACAAGGCTACCATCCATTGGACTAACGAAAATCTTGACAACAGACTACCTTCCATAATGACAAGGCTACCATCCATTGGAGTAACAAAAATATCGACAACACAATACCTTCCATTATGACTAGGCTACCATACATTGGAGTAATAAAGATATCGACAACAGACTACCTTCCATAATGAGAAGGCTACCATACATTGTGGTAACAAAAATCTCGACATAAGTCTACCTTCCATAATGACAAGGCTACCATCCATTGGAGTAACAAAAATCTCGACAATAGACTACCTTCCATAATGACAAGGCTACCATCCATTGGAGTGACAAAAATCTCGAAAACAGACTACCTTTCATAATGACAAGGCTACAATCCATTGGAGTAATGAGAATATCAACAAGAGACTACCTTCCATAATGACAAGGCTACCATCCATTGGAGTAACAAAAATCTCGCCAACAGACTACCTTCCATAATGACAAGGCTACCATCCATTGGAGTGACAAAAATCTCGACAATAGACTACATTCCATAATGACAAGGCTACCTTACACTTTAGTAACAAAAATTTCGACAATAGTTACCTTCCATAATGACAAGGCTACCATCCATTGGAGTAACAAAAATCTCGACAATAGACTACCTTCCATAATGACACGGCTACCATCCATTAGAGTTACAAAAATATCGACAACAGACTACCTTCGATATTGACAAGGCTACCATCCATTGGAGTGACAAAAATAACGACAACAAACTACATTCCATAATGACAAGGCTACCATCCATTGGAGTAACAAAAATCTTGACAACAAACTACCTTCCATAATGACAAGGCTACCATCCATTAGAGTTACAAAAATATCGACAACAGACTACCTTCCATAATGAAAAGCCTACCAACCATTGGAGTAACAAAAATCTGGACAACATAATACCTTTCATAATGACTAGGCTACTATCCATTGGAGTAACAAAGATATCAACAACAGACTACCTTCCATAATGACTAGGCTACTATCCATTGGAGTAACAAAAATCTCGACAAAAGACAACCTTCCATAATGACAACGCTACCATCCTTTGGAGTAACAAAAATTTCGAAAATAGACTACCTTCCATAATGACAAGGCTAAAATGCATTGGAGTTACAAAAATCTCGACATTAGACTACCTTTCGTAATGACAAGGCTACCATCTATTGGAATAACAAAAATCTAGAGAACAAACTGCCTTCCATAATGACAAGGCAACCATCCAATGGAATAACAAATCTATCGACAACATACTACCTTCCATAATGACAAGGCTACCATCAATTGTAGTAACCAAAATCTCGACAACAAAATACCTTCCATAATGACAAGGCTACCATCCATTGTAGTAACAAAAATCTCGACAACAGTCTACCTTCCAGAATGACAATGCTACCATCCATTTGAGTAACAAAAATCTCGACAACAGACTACCTTCCATAATGACAAGGCTACCAACCATTGTAGTAACAAAAATCTAGACCACAGACTACCTTCCATAATGACAAGGCTACCTTCCATTGGACTAACGAAAATCTCGACAAAATACTACCTTCCATAACGAAAAGGCTACCATCCATTGGAGTAACGAAAATCTCGACAACAAACTACATTCCATAATGAATAGGCTACCATCAATTGGAGTAACAAACATATCGACAATAGACTACCTTCCATAATGACGAGCCTACCATCCATTGGAGTAACAAAAATATTGACAACAGAATACCTTCCATTATGACTAGGCTACCATCCATTGGAGTAACAAAGATATCGACAACAGACTACCTTCCATAATGACAAGGCTACCATACATTGTGGTAACAAAAATCTCGACATAAGTCTACCTTCCATAATGACAAGGCTACCATCCATTGGAGTAACAAAAATCTCGACAATAGACTACCTTCCGTAATGACAAGGCTACCATCCATTAGAGTAATCAAAATATGAACAAGAGACTCCCTTCCATAATGACAAGGCTACCATCCATTGGTGTAATGAAAATATCAACAAGAGACTACCTTCCATAATGACAAGGCTACCATCAATTGGAGTAACAAAAATCTCGCCAACAGTCTACCTTCCATAATGACACGGCTACCATCCATTGGAGTGACAAAAATATCGACAACAGACTACCCTCCATAATGACAAGGCTACCATCCATTGGAGTAACAAAAATCGCGAAAACAGACTATCTTCCATAATGACAAGGCTACCATCCATTAGAGTGACAAAAATCTCGACAATAGACTACCTTCCATAATGACTAAGCTACCATCCATTAGAGTAACAAAGATATCGACAACAGACTACCTTCTATAATGACAAGGCTACCATACATTGTAATAACAAAAATATGGACAACAAACTACCTTCCATAATGACAAGTCTACCTTACATTGTAGTAACAAAAATCTCGACAACAGTCTACCTTCCATAATGACAAGGCTACAATCCATCGGAGTAACAAAAATCTCGACAATAGACTACCTTCCATAATGACAAGGCTACCATCCATTGGAGTGACAAAATTCTCGAAAACAGACTACCTTCCATAATGTCAAGGCTACAATCCATTGGAATAATGAGAATATCAACAAGAGACTACCTTCCATAATGACAAGGCTACCATCCACTGGAGTAACAAAAATCTCGCCAACAGACTACCTTCCATAATGACAAGGCTACCATCCATTGGAGTGACAAAAATCTCGAAAATAGACTACCTTCCATAATGACAAGGCTACCTTACACTGTAGTAACAAAAATCTCCACAATAGTTACCTTCCATAATGAGAAGGCTACCATCCATTGAAGTAACAAAAATCTCGACAACAGACTACCTTCGATAATGACAAGGCTACCATCCATTGGAGTGACAAAAATATCGACAACAGACTACCTTCGATAATGACAAGGCTACCATCCATTGGAGTGACAAAAATATCGACAACAAACTACCTTCCATAATGAGAAGGCTACCATCCATTAGATTTACAAAAATATCGACAACAGACTACCTTCCATAATGACAAGGCTACCATCCATTGGAGTAACAAAAATATCGACAATAGACTACCTTCAATAATGAAAAGCCTACCAACCATTGGAGTAACAAAAATCTGGACAACATAATACCTTCCGTAAAGACTAGGCTATTATCCATTGGAGTAACAAAGATATCGACAACAGACTACCTTCCATAATGACAAGGCAACTATCCATTGGAGTAACAAAAATCTCGACAACAGACAACCTTCCATAATGACAAGGCTACCATCCATTGGAGTAACAAAAATTTCGAAAACAGACTACCTTCCATAATGACAAGGCTAAAATCCATTGGAGTAACAAAAATCTCGACAAGAGACTACCTTTCATAATGACAAGTCTACCATCTACTGGAATAACAAAAGTCTAGAGAACAAACTGCCTTCCATAATGACAAGGCTACCATCCAATGGAATAACAAAAATCTCGACAAATACCACCTTCCATAATGACAAGGCTACCATCAATTGTAGTAACCAAAATCTCGACATCAGAATACCTTTCATAATGACAAGGCTACCATCCATTGTAGTAACAAAAATCTCGACAATAGTCTACCTTCCATAATGACAATGCTACCATCCATTTGAGTAACAAAAATCTCGACAACAAACTACCTTCCATAATGACAAGGCTACCATCCATTGTAGTAACAAAAATCAGGACCACAGACTACCTTCCATAATGACAAGGCTACCATCCATTGGACTAACGAAAATCTCGACAACAGACTACCTTCCATAATGACAAGGCTACCATCCATTGGAGTAACAAAAATATCGACAACAGAATACCTTTCATTATGACTAGGCTACCATACATTGGAGTAATAAAGATATCGACAACAGACTACCTTCCATAATGAGAAGGCTACCATACATTGTGGTAACAAAAATCGCGACATAAGTGTACCTTCCATAATGACAAGGCTACCATCAATTGGAGTAACAAAAATCTCGACAATAGACTACCTTCCATAATGACAAGGCTACCATCCATTGGAGTGACAAAAATCTCGAAAACAGACTACCTTTCATAATGACAAGGCTAAATTCCATTGGAGTAATGAGAATATCAACAAGAGACTACCTTCCATAATGACAAGGCTTCCATGCATTGGAGTAATGAAAATATCAACAAGAGACTACCTTCAATAATGACAAGGCTACCATCCATTGGAGTAACAAAAATCTCGCCAACAGACTACCTTCCATAATGACAAGGCTTCCATCCATTGGAGTGACAAAAATCTCGACAATAGACTACCTTCCATAATGACAAGGCTACCTTACACTATAGTAACAAAAATCTCGACAACAGTTACCTTCCATAATGACAAGGCTACCATCCATTGGAGTAACAAAAATCTCGACAATAGACTACCTTCCATAACGACAAGGCTACCAACCATTAGAGTTACAAAAATATCGATAACTGACTACCTTCGATAATGACAAAGCTACCATCCATTGGAGTGACAAAAATATCGACAACAAATTACATTCCATAATGACAAGGCTACCATCCATTGGAGTAACAAAAATCTCAACAACAAACTACCTTCCATAATGACAAGGCTACCATCCATTAGAGTTACAAAAATATCGACAACAGACTACCTTCCATAATGACAAGGCTACCATCCATTGGAGTAACAAAAATATCGACAATAGACTACCTTCCATAATGAAAAGCCTACCAACCATTGGAGTAACAAAAATCTGGACAACATAATACCTTCCGTAAAGACTAGGCTACTATCCATTGGAGTAACAAAGATATCGACAACAGACTACCTTCCATAATGACTAGGCTACTATCCATTGGAGTAACAAAAATCTCGACAACAGACAACCTTCCATAATGACGAGGCTACCATCCATTGGAGTAACAAAAATTTCGAAAATAGACTACCTTCCATAATGACAAGGCTAAAATCCATTGGAGTAACAAAAATCTCGACAACAGACTACCTTTCATAATGACAAGGCTACCATCTATTGGAATAACAAAAATCTAGAGAACAAACTGCCTTCCATAATGACAAGGCTACCATCCAATGGAATAACAAAAATCTCGACAAATACTACCTTCCATAATGACAAGGCTACCATAAATTGTAGTAACCAAAATCTCGACATCAGAATACCTTCCATAATGAAAGGCTACCATCCATTGTAGTAACAAAAATCTCGACAACAGTCTACCTTCAATAATGACAATGCTACCATCAATTTGAGTAACAAAAATCTCGACAACAGACTACCTTCCATAATGACAAGGCTACCATCCATTGTAGTAACAACAATCTAGACCACAGACTACCTTCCATAATGACAAGGCTACCATCCATTGGACTAACGAAAATCTCGACAACAGACTACCTTCCAAAATGACAAGGCTACCATCCATTGGAGTAACAAAAATATCGACAACATAATACCTTCCATTATGACTAGGCTACCATCCATTGGAGTAAAAAAGATATCGACAACAGACTACCTTCCATAATGACAAGGCTACCATACATTGTGGTAACAAAAATCTCGACATAAGTCTACCTTCCATAATGACAAGGCTACCATCCATTAGAGTAACAAAAATCTCGTAAATAAACTACCTTACATAATGACAAGGCTACCATCCATTAGAGTAATCAAAATATGAACAAGAGACTACCTTCCATAATGACAAGGCTACCATCCATTGGAGTAATGAAAATATCAACAAGAGACTACCTTCCATAATGACAAGGCTACCATCAATAGGAGTAACAAAAATCTCGCCAACAGTCTACCTTTCATTGGAGTAACAAAAATATCGACAACAGACTACCTTCCATAATGACAAGGCTACCATCCATTGGAGTAACAAAAATTGCAAAAACAGACTATCTTCCATAATGACAAGGCTACCATTCATTGGAGTGACAAAAATCTCGACAATAGACAACCTTCCATATTGACTAAGCTACCATCCATTAGAGTAACAAAGATATCGATAACAGACTACCTTCTATAATGACAAGGCTACCATACATTGTAATAACAAAAATTTGGACAACAAACTACCTTCCATAATGACAAGGCTACCTTACACTGTAGTAACAAAAATCTCGACAACAGTTACCTTACATAATGACAAGGCTACAATCCATTGGAGTAACCAAAATCTCGACACTAGACTACCTTCCATAATGACAAGGATACCATCCATTGGAGTGACAAAAATCTCGACAACAAAATACCTTCGATAATGACAAGGCTACCATCCATTGGAGTGACAAAAATATCGACAACAAACTACATTCCATAATGACAAGGCTACCATCCATTGGAGTAACAAAAATCTCAACAACAAACTACCTTCCATAATGACACGGCTACCATCCATTAGAGTGACAAAAATATCGACAACAAACTACCTTCCATAATGACAAGGCTACCATCCATTGGAGTAACAAAAATATCGACAATAGACTACCTTCCATAATGAAAAGCCTACCATCCGTTGGAGTAACAAAAATCTGGACAACAGAATAACTTCCGTAATGACTAGGCTACTATCCATTGGAGTAACAAAGATATCGACAACAGACTACCTTCCATAATGACAATGCTACCATCCATTGGAGTAACAAAAATCTCGAGAACAGACAACCTTCCATAATGACAAGGCTACCATCCATTGGAGTAACAAAAATCTCGACAACAATCTACCTTCCATAATGACAATGCTACCATCCATTTGAGTAACAAAAATATCGACAACAGACTACCTTCCATAATGACAAAGCTACCATCCATTGTAGTAACAAAAATCTAGACAACAAACCACCTTACATAATGACAAGGCTACCATCCATTGGACTAACGAAAATCTCGACAACAGACTACCTTCCATAATGACAAGGCTACCATCCATTGGAGTAATAAAAATATCGACAATAGACTACCTTCCATAATGACAAGGCTACATTCCCTTTGAGTAACGAAAATATCGACAACAGAATACCTTCCATTATGACTAGGCTACCATCCATTGGAGTAACAAAGATATCGACAACATATAACCTTCCATAATGACAAGGCTACCATCCATTGGAGTGTCAAAAATTTCGACAACAGAATACCTTCCATAATGACATGGTTACCATCCATTGGAGTAACAAAAATCTCGAAAACAGACTACCTTCCATAATGACAATGCTAAAATCCATTGGAATAACAAAAATCTCGACAACATACTACCTTCCTTAATGACAAGACTACCATCAATTGTAGTAACGAAAATCTCGACAACAAACTACCTTCTATAATGACAAGGCTCCCATCCATTGTAGTAACAAAAATCTCAACAATAGAGTACCTTCCATAATGACAATGCTACAATCCATTGGAGTAACAAAAATTTCGAAAATAGACTAGCTACCATAATGACAAGGCTACCATGCATTGGAGTAATGAAAATATCAACAAGAGACTACCTTCCATAATGACAAGGCTACCATCCATTCGAGTAACAAAAATCTCGCCAACAAACTACCTTCCATAATGAAAAGGCTACCATCCATTGGAGTAACGAAAATATCGACAATATACTACCTTCCATAATGACAAGGCTACCATCCATTGGAGTAACAAAAATCTCGAGAACAATCTACCTTCCATAATGACAAGGCTACCATTCATTGGAGTAATAAAAATCTCGAAAATAGACTACCTTCCATAATGACAAGGCTAAAATCCATTGGAGTAACAAAAATCTCGACAACAGACTACCTTTCATAATGACAAGGCTACAATCTATTGGAATAACAAAAATATCGACAACAAACTATGTTCCCTAATGACAAGGCTACAATCCATTGGAGTTACAAAAATATCGACAACATAATACCTTCCATAATGACTAGGCTACTATCCATTGGAGTAACAAAGATATCGAAAAAAGACTACCTTCCATAATGACAAGGCTACCATCCATGGAGTGACAAAAATCTCGACAATAGACTACCTTCTATAATGACAAGGCTACCATACATTGCAATAACAAAAATATTGACCATAAACTACCTTCCATAATGATAAGGCTACCATACATTGTGGTAACAAAAATCTCGACAACAGTCTACCTTCCATAATGACAAGGCTACCATCCATTGTAGTAACAAAAATCTCGACAATAGACTACCTTCCATAATGACAAGGCTACCATCCATTGGAGTAACAAAAATCTCGACAACAAACTTCCTTCGATAATGACAAGGCTACCATCCATTAGAGTAACAAAAACTCGACAACTGACTACCTTCCATATGACAAGGCTACGATCCGTTAGAGTAACAAAAATCTCGAAAACAGACTACCTTACATATTGAAAAGGCTACCATCCATTAGAGTAATCAAAATATGAACAAGAGACTACCTTCCATAATGACAAGGCTACCATCCATTGGAGTAATTAAAATATCAACAAGAGACTACCTTTCATAATGACAAGGCTACCATCAATTGGAGTAACAAAAATATCGCCAACAGTCTACCTTCCATAATGACACGGCTACCATTCATTAGAGTGACAAAAATATCGACAACAGACTACTTTCCATAATGACAAGGCTACCATCCATTAGAGTAACGAAAATCTCGACAACAGACTACCTTCCATAATGACAAGGCTACCATCCATTGGAGTAACAAAAATCGCGAAAACAGACTACCTTCAATAATGACAAAGCTACCATCCATTGGAGTGACAAAAATCTCGACAATATACTACCTTCCATAATGACTAAGCTACCATTTATTAGAGTAACAATGATATCGACAACAGACTACCTTCTATAATAACAAGGCTACCATACATTGTAATAACAAAAATATGGACAACAAACTACCTTTCATAATGAAAGGCTACCTTACATTGTAGTAACAAAAATCTCGACAACAGTCTACCTTCCATAAGGACAAGGCTACCATCCATTAGAGTAACAAAAATATCGACAATAGACTACCTACCATAATGACAAGGCTACAATCCATTTGAGTAATGAGAATATCAACAAGAGACTACCTCCCATAATGACAAGGCTACCATGCATTGGAGTAATGAAAATATCAATAAGAGACTACCTTCTATAATGACAAGGCTACCATCCATTGGAGTAACAAAAATCCAGCCAACAGACTACCTTCCATAATGACAAGGCTACCATCCATTGGAGTGACAAAAATCTCGACAATAGACTACCTTCCATAATGACAAGGCTACCATCCATTGGAGTAACAAAATCTCGACAACAAACTACCTTCCATAATCATAAGTCTACCATCCGTTGGAGTAACAAAAATCTCGACAACAAACTACCTTCCATAATGATAAGGCTACCATCCATTAGAGTTACAAAAATATCGACAACAGACTACCTTCCATAATGACAAGGCTACCATCAATTGGAGTAACAAAAATATCAACAATAGACTACCTTCCATAATGAAAAGCCTACCATCTATTGGAGTAACAAAAATCTGGACAACATAATACCTTCCATAATGACTAGGCTACTATCCATTGGAGTAACAAAGATATCGAAAACAGACTACCTTCCATAATGACAAGGATACCATCCATGGAGTGACAAAAATCTCGATAATAGACTACCTTCTATAATGACAAGGCTACCATACATTGCAATAACAAAAATCTCGACAACAAACTACCTTCCATAATGACAAGGCTACCATCCAATGGAATAACAAAAATCTTGACAACATACTATCTTCCATAATGACATGGCTACCATAAAATGTATAAACCAAAATCTCGACAACAGAATACCTTCCATAATGACAAGGCTACAATCCATTGTAGTAACAAAAATCTCGACAACAATCTACCTTCCATAATGACAATGCTACAATCCATTTGAGTAAAAAAAATCTCGACAACAGACTACCTTCCATAATGACAAAGCTACCATCCATTGTAGTGACAAAAATCTAGACAACAAACCACCTTACATAATGACAAGGCTACCATCCATTGGACTAACGAAAATCTCGACAACAGACTACCTTCCATAATGACAAGGCTACCATCCATTGGAGTAATAAAAATATCGACAATAGACTACCTTCCATAATGACAAGGCTACATTCCCTTTGAGTAACGAAAATATCGACAACAGAATACCTTCCATTATGACTAGGCTACCATCCATTGGAGTAACAAAGATATCGACAACATATAACCTTCCATAATGTCAAGGCTACCATCCATTGGAGTGACAAAAATTTCGACAACAGAATACCTTCCATAATGACAAGGTTACCATCCATTGGAGTAACAAAAATCTCGAAAACAGACTACCTTCCATAATGACAAGGCTAAAATCCATTGGAATAACAAAAATCTTGACAACATACTACCTTCCTTAATGACAAGACTACCATCAATTGTAGTAACAAAAATCTCGACAACATACTACCTTCTATAATGACAAGGCTGCCATCCATTGTAGTAACAAAAATCTCAACAATAGAGTACCTTCCATAATGACAATGCTACAATCCATTGGAGTAACAAATATTTCGAAAACAGACTAGCTTCCATAATGACAAGGCTACCATGCATTGGAGTAATGAAAATATCAACAAGAGACTACCTTCCATAATGACAAGGCTACCATCCATTCGAGTAACAAAAATCTCGCCAACAAAC
Source organism: Vicia faba (assembly GCA_948472305.1). NCBI lineage: Eukaryota > Viridiplantae > Streptophyta > Magnoliopsida > Fabales > Fabaceae > Vicia > Vicia faba. Next base: position 768,369,290 of record OX451738.1, read on the forward strand.
TACCTTCCATAATGACAAGGCTACCATCCATTGGAGTAACGAAAATATCGAAAATATACTACCTTCCATAATGACAAGGCTACCATCCATTGGAGTAACAAAAATCTCGAGAACAATCTACCTTCCATAATGACAAGGCTACCATCCATTGGAGTAACAAATATCTCGAAAATAGACTACCTTCCATAATGACAAGGCTAAAATCCATTGGAGTAACAAAAATCTCGACAACAAACTACCTTTCATAATGACAAGGCTACAATCTATTGGAATAACAAAAATATCGACAACAAACTATGTTCCCTAATGACAAGGCTACAATCCATTGGAGTAACAAAAATATCGACAACATAATACCTTCCATAATGACTAGGCTACTATCCATTGGAGTAACAAAGATATCGAAAACAGACTACCTTTCATAATGACAAGGCTACCATCCATGGAGTGACAAAAATCTCGACAATAGACTACCTTCTATAATGACAAGGCTACCATACATTGCAATAACAAAAATATTGACCATAAACTACCTTCCATAATGATAAGGCTACCATACATTGTGGTAACAAAAATCTCGACAACAGTCCACCTTCCATAATGACAAGGCTACCATCCATTGTAGTAACAAAAATCTCGACAATAGACTACCTTCCATAATGACAAGGCTACCATCCATTGGAGTAACAAAAATCTCGACAACAAACTTCCTTCGATAATGACAAGGCTACCATCCATTAGAGTAACAAAAACTCGACAACAGACTACCTTCTATAATGACAAGGCTACCATGCATTGGAGTAATGAAAATATCAACAAGAGACTACCTTCCATAATGTCAAGGCTACCATCCATTGGAGTAACGAAAATCTCGCCAACAGACTACCTTCCATAATGAAAAGGCTACCATCCATTGGAGTGATAAAAATCTCGACAATAGACTACCCTCCATAATGGCAAGGCTACCATCCATTGGAGTAACAAAATCTCGACAACGAACTACCTTCCATAATGACAAGGCTACCATGCATTAGAGTTACAAAAATATCCACAACAGACTACCTTCCATAATGACAAGGCTACCATCCATTGGAGTAACAAAAATATCAACAACAGACTACCTTCCATAATGAAAAGCCTACCATCCATTGGAGTAACAAAAATCTGGACAACATAATACCTTCCATAATGACTATGCTACTATCCATTGGAGTAACAAAGATATCGACAATAGACTACCTTCCATAATGACAATGCTACCATCCATTGGAGTAACAAAAATCTCGACAACAGACAACCTTCCATAATGACAAGGCTACTATCCATTGGAGTAACAAAAATTTTGAAAACAGACTACCTTCTATAATGACAAGGCTAAAATCCATTGGAGTAACAAAAATCTAGACAACAGACTACCTTTCATAATGACAAGGCTACCATCTATTGGAATAACAAAAATCTAGAGAACAAACCGCCTTCCATAATGACAAGGCTACCATCCAATAGAATAACAAAAATCTCGACAGCATACTACCTTCCATAATGACAAGGCTACCATCAATTGTAGTAACCAAAATCTCGACAACAGAATACCTTCCATAATGACAAGGCTACCAACCATTGTAGTAACAAAAATCTCGACAACAGTCTACCTTCCATAATGACAATGCTACCATCAATTTGAGTAACAAAAATCTCGACAACAGACTACCTTCCATAATGACAAGGCTACCATCCATTGTAGTAACAAAAATCTAGACCACAGACTACCCTCCATAATGACAAGGCTACCATCCATTGGACTAACGAAAATCTCAACAACAGACTACCTTCCATAATGACAAGGCTACCATCCATTGGAGTAACGAAAATCTCGACAACAAACTACATTCCATAATGAATAGGCTACCATCCATTGGAGTAACAAAAATATCGACAATAGACTACCTTCCATAATGACAAGGCTACCATCCATTGGAGTAACAAAAATATCGACAACAAAATACCTTCCATTATGACTAGGCTTCCAACCATTGGAGTAACAAAAATATCGACAACAGTCTACCTTCCCTAATGACACGGCTACCATTCATTGGAGTGACAAAAATATCGACAACAGACTACTTTCCATAATGACAAGGCTACCATCCATTGGAGTAACGAAAATCTCAACAACAGACTACCTTCCACAATGACAAGGCTACCATCCATTGGACTAACAAAAATCTGGACAATATACTACCTTCCATAATGACTAAGCTACCATCCATTAGAGTAACAAAGATATCGATAAAAGACTACCTTCTATAATAACAAGGCTACCATACATTGTAATAACAAAAATAGGGACAACAAACTACCTTCCATAATGACAAGGCTACCTTACATTGTAGTAACAAAAATCTCGACAACAGTTTACCTTCCATAATGACAAGGCTACCATCCATTGGAGTAACAAAAATCTCGAAAATAGACTACCTTCCATAATGACAGGGCTACATTCCATTGGAGTGACAAAAATCTCGACAACAGACTACCAACCATAATGATAAGGCTACAATCCATTGGAGTAATGAGACTATCAACAAGAGACTACCTTCCATAATGACAAGGCTACCATGCATTGGAGTAATGAAAATATCAACAAGAGACTACCTTCCATAATGTCAAGGCTACCATCCATTGGAGTAACAAAAATCTCGCCAACAGACTACCTTCCATAATGACAAGGCTACCATCCATTGGAGTGATAAAAATCTCGACAATAGACTACCCTCCATAATGGCAAGGCTACCATCCATTGGAGTAACAAAATCTCGACAACGAACTACCTTCCATAATGACAAGGCTACCATGCATTAGAGTTACAAAAATATCCACAACAGACTACCTTCCATAATGACAAGGATACCATCCATTGGAGTAACAAAAATATCAACAATAGACTACCTTCCATAATGAAAAGCCTACCATCCATTGGAGTAACAAAAATCTGGACAACATAATACCTTCCATAATGACTATGCTACTATCCATTGGAGTAACAAAGATATCGACAACAGACTACCTTCCATAATGACAATGCTACCATCCATTGGAGTAACAAAAATCTCGACAACAGACAACCTTCCATAATGACAAGGCTACTATCCATTGGAGTAACAAAAATTTTGAAAACAGACTACCTTCTATAATGACAAGGCTAAAATCCATTGGAGTAACAAAAATCTAGACAACAGACTACCTTTCATAATGACAAGGCTACCATCTATTGGAATAACAAAAATCTAGAGAACAAACCGCCTTCCATAATGACAAGGCTACCATCCAATAGAATAACAAAAATCTCGACAGCATACTACCTTCCATAATGACAAGGCTACCATCAATTGTAGTAACCAAAATCTCGACAACAGAATACCTTCCATAATGACAAGGCTACCAACCATTGTAGTAACAAAAATCTCGACAACAGTCTACCTTCCATAATGACAATGCTACCATCAATTTGAGTAACAAAAATCTCGACAACAGACTACCTTCCATAATGACAAGGCTACCATCCATTGTAGTAACAAAAATCTAGACCACAGACTACCCTCCATAATGACAAGGCTACCATCCATTGGACTAACGAAAATCTCAACAACAGACTACCTTCCATAATGACAAGGCTACCATCCATTGGAGTAACGAAAATCTCGACAACAAACTACATTCCATAATGAATAGGCTACCATCCATTGGAGTAACAAAAATATCGACAATAGACTACCTTCCATAATGACAAGGCTACCATCCATTGGAGTAACAAAAATATCGACAACAAAATACCTTCCATTATGACTAGGCTTCCAACCATTGGAGTAACAAAAATATCGACAACAGTCTACCTTCCCTAATGACACGGCTACCATTCATTGGAGTGACAAAAATATCGACAACAGACTACTTTCCATAATGACAAGGCTACCATCCATTGGAGTAACGAAAATCTCAACAACAGACTACCTTCCACAATGACAAGGCTACCATCCATTGGACTAACAAAAATCTGGACAATATACTACCTTCCATAATGACTAAGCTACCATCCATTAGAGTAACAAAGATATCGATAAAAGACTACCTTCTATAATAACAAGGCTACCATACATTGTAATAACAAAAATAGGGACAACAAACTACCTTCCATAATGACAAGGCTACCTTACATTGTAGTAACAAAAATCTCGACAACAGTTTACCTTCCATAATGACAAGGCTACCATCCATTGGAGTAACAAAAATCTCGAAAATAGACTACCTTCCATAATGACAGGGCTACATTCCATTGGAGTGACAAAAATCTCGACAACAGACTACCAACCATAATGATAAGGCTACAATCCATTGGAGTAATGAGACTATCAACAAGAGACTACCTTCCATAATGACAAGGCTACCATGCATTGGAGTAATGAAAATATCAACAAGAGACTACCTTCCATAATGTCAAGGCTACCATCCATTGGAGTAACAAAAATCTCGCCAACAGACTACCTTCCATAATGACAAGGCTACCATCCATTGGAGTGATAAAAATCTCGACAATAGACTACCTTCCATAATGGCAAGGCTACCATCCATTGGAGTAACAAAATCTCGACAACGAACTACCTTCCATAATGACAAGGCTACCATGCATTAGAGTTACAAAAATATCCACAACAGACTACCTTCCATAATGACAAGGATACCATCCATTGGAGTAACAAAAATATCAACAATAGACTACCTTCCATAATGAAAAGCCTACCATCCATTGGAGTAACAAAAATCTAGACAACATAATACCTTCCATAATGACTATGCTACTATCCATTGGAGTAACAAAGATATCGACAACAGACTACCTTCCATAATGACAATGCTACCATCCATTGGAGTAACAAAAATCTCGACAACAGACAACCTTCCATAATGACAAGGCTACTATCCATTGGAGTAACAAAAATTTTGAAAACAGACTACCTTCTATAATGACAAGGCTAAAATCCATTGGAGTAACAAAAATCTAGACAACAGACTACCTTTCATAATGACAAGGCTACCATCTATTGGAATAACAAAAATCTAGAGAACAAACCGCCTTCCATAATGACAAGGCTACCATCCAATAGAATAACAAAAATCTCGACAGCATACTACCTTCCATAATGACAAGGCTACCATCAATTGTAGTAACCTAAATCTCGACAACAGAATACCTTCCATAATGACAAGGCTACCAACCATTGTAGTAACAAAAATCTCGACAACAGTCTACCTTCCATAATGACAATGCTACCATCAATTTGAGTAACAAAAATCTCGACAACAGACTACCTTCCATAATGACAAGGCTACCATCCATTGTAGTAACAAAAATCTAGACCACAGACTACCCTCCATAATGACAAGGCTACCATTCATTGGACTAACGAAAATCTCAACAACAGACTACCTTCCATAATGACAAGGCTACCATCCATTGGAGTAACGAAAATCTCGACAACAAACTACATTCCATAATGAATAGGCTACCATCCATTGGAGTAACAAAAATATCGACAATAGACTACCTTCCATAATGACAAGGCTACCATCCATTGGAGTAACAAAAATATCGACAACAGAATAGCTTCCATTATGACTAGGCTTCCAACCATTGGAGTAACAAAAATATCGACAACAGTCTACCTTCCCTAATGACACGGCTACCATTCATTGGAGTGACAAAAATATCGACAACAGACTACTTTCCATATTGACAAGGCTACCATCCATTGGAGTAACGAAAATCTCAACAACAGACTACCTTCCACAATGACAAGGCTACCATCCATTGGACTAACAAAAATCTGGACAATATACTACCTTCCATAATGACTAAGCTACCATCCATTAGAGTAACAAAGATATCGACAAAAGACTACCTTCTATAATAACAAGGCTACCATACATTTTAATAACAAAAATAGGGACAACAAACTACCTTCCATAATGACAAGGCTACCTTACATTGTAGTAACAAAAATCTCGACAACAGTCTACCTTCCATAATGACAAGGCTACCATCCATTGGAGTAACAAAAATCCCGACAACAGTCTACCTTCCATAATGATAAGGCTACCATCCATTGGAGTAACAAAAATCTCGAAAATAGACTACCTTCCATAATGACAAGGCTACATTCCATTGGAGTGACATAAATCTCGACAATAGACTACCAACCATAATGATAAGGCTACAATCCATTGGAGTAATGAGAATATCAACAAGAGACTACCTTCCATAATGACAAGGCTACCATGCATTGGAGTAATGAAATTATCAACAAGAGACTACCTTCCATAATGACAAGGCTACCATCCATTGGAGTAACAAAAATCTCGCCAACAGACTACCTTCCATAATGACAAGGCTACCATCCATTGGAGTGACAAAAATCTCGACAATAGACTACCTTCCATAATGACAAGGCTACCATCCATTGGAGTAACAAAATCTCGACAACGAACTACCTTCCATAATGACAAGGCTACCATGCATTAGAGTTACAAAAATATCGACAACAGACTACCTTCCATAATGACAAGGCTACCATCCATTGGAGTAACAAAAATATCAACAATAGACTACCTTCCATAATGAAAAGCCTACCATCCATTGGAGTAACAAAAATCTGGACAACATAATACCTTCCATAATGACTATGCTACTATCCATTGGAGTAACAAAGATATCGACAACAGACTACCTTCCATAATGACAATGCTACCATCCATTGGAGTAACAAAAATCTCGACAACAGACAACCTTCCATAATGACAAGGCTACTATCCATTGGAGTAACAAAAATTTTGAAAACAGACTACCTTCTATAATGACAAGGCTAAAATCCATTGGAGTAACAAAAATCTAGACAACAGACTACCTTTCATAATGACAAGGCTACCATCTATTGGAATAACAAAAATCTAGAGAACAAACCGCCTTCCATAATGACAAGGCCACCATCCATTGTAGTAACAAAAATCTCGACAATAGTCTACCTTCCATAATGACAATGCTACCATCCATTTGAGTAACAAAAATCTCGACAACAGACTACCTTCCATAATGACAAGGCTACCATCCATTGTAGTAACAAAAATCTAAACCATAGACTACCCTCCATAATGACAAGGCTACCATCCATTGGACTAACGAAAATCTCGACAACATACTACCTTACATAATGACAAGGCTACCATCCATTGGAGTAACGAAAATCTCGACAACAAACTACATTCCATAATGACAAGGCTACCATCCATTGTAGTAACAAAAATCTCGACAATAGACTACCTTCCATAATGACAAGGCTACCATCCATTGGAGTAACAAAAATCTCGACAACAAACTTCCTTCGATAATGACAAGGCTACCATCCATTAGAGTAACAAAAATCTCGACAACAGTCTACCTTCCATAATGACAAGGCTACCATCCATTGGAGTAACAAAAATCTCGAAAACAGACTACCTTCCATAATGACAATGCTACATTCCATTGGAGTGACAAAAATCTCGACAACAGACTACCAACCATAATGATAAGGCTACAATCCATTGGAGTAATGAGAATATCAACAAGAGACTACCTTCCATAATGACAAGGCTACCATGCATTGGTGTAATGAAATAATCAACAAGAGACTACCTTCCATAATGACAAGGCTACCATCAATTGGACTAACAAAAATCTCGCCAACTGACTACCTTCCATAATGACAAGGCTACCATCCATTAGAGTGACAAAAATCTCAACAATAGGCTACCTTCCATAATGACAAGGCTACCATCCATTGGAGTAACAAAATCTCGACAACGAACTACCTTCCATAATGACAAGGCTACCATGCATTAGAGTTACAAAAATATCGACAACAAACTACCTTCCATAACGACAAGGCTACCATCCATTGTAGTAACAAAAATATCAACAATAGACTACCTTCCATAATGAAAAGCCTACCATCCATTGGAGTAACAAAAATCTGGACAACATAATACATTCCGTAATGACTAGGCTACTATCCATTGGTGTAACAAAGATATCGACAACAGACTACTATCAATAATGACAATGCTACCATCCATTGGAGTAAAAAAATCTCGACAACAGACAACCTTCCATAATGACAAGGCTAAAATCCATTGGAGTAACAAAAATCTCGACAACAGACTACCTTTCATAATGACAAGGCTACCATCTATTGGAATAACAAAAATCTAGAGAACAAACCTCCTTCCATAATGACAAGGCTACCATCTAATGGAATAACAAAAATCTCGACAACAAACTACCTTCCATAATGACAAGGCTACCATCAATTGTAGTAACAAAAATCTCGACAACAAACTACCTTCCATAATGACAAGGCTACCATCCATTGTAGTAACAAAAATCTCGACAACAATCTACCTTCCATAATGACAATGCTACCATCCATTTGAGTAACAAAAATCTCGACAACAGACTACCTTCCATAATGACAAAGCTACCATCCATTGTAGTAACAAAAATCTAGAACACACACTACCCTCCATAATGACAAGGCTACCATCCATTGGACTAACGAAAATCTCGGCAACAGACTACCTTCCATAATGACAAGGCTACCATCCATTGGAGTAACGAAAATATCGAGAACAAACTACATTCCATAATGAATAGGCTACCATCCATTGGAGTAACAAAAATATAGACAATAGACTACCTTCCATAATGACAAGGCTACAATTCATTGGAGTGACAAAAATATCGACAACAAACTACTTTCCATAATGACAAGGCTACCATCCATTGGAGTAACGAAAATCTCAACAACAGATCACCTTCCATAATGACAAGGCTACCATCCATTGGAGTAACAAAAATCTCGACAATATACTACCTTCCATAATGACTAAGCTACCATCCATTAGAGTAACAAAGATATCGACAAAAGACTACCTTCTATAAAAACAAGGCTACCATACATTGTAATAACAAAAATATGGACAACAAACTACCTTCCAAAATGACAAGGCTACCTTACATTGTAGTAACAAAAATCTCGACAACAGTCTACCTTCCATAATGACAAGGCTACCATCCATTGGAGTAACAAAAATCTCGACAATAGACTACCTTCCATAATGACAAGGCTACTATTCATTAGAGTGACAAAAATCTCGACAACATACTACCTACCATAATGACAAGGCTACAATCCATTGGAGTAATGAGAATATCAACAATAGACTACCTTCCATAATGACAAGGCTACCATGCATTGGAGTAATGAAAATATCAACAAGAGACTACATTCCATAATGACAAGGCTACCATCCATTCGAGTAACAAAAATCTCGCCAACAGACTACCTTCCATAATGACAAGGCTACCATCCATTGGAGTGACAAAAATCTCGACAATAGACTACCTTCCATAATGACAAGGCTACCATCCATTGGAGTAACAAAATCTCGACAACAAACTACCTTCCATAATGACAACGCTACCATCCATTGGAGTAACAAAAATCTCGACAATAGACTACCTTCCATAATGACAAGGCTACCAACCATTAGAGTTACAAAAATATCGACAACAGACTACCTTCCATAATGACAAGGCTACCATCTATTGGAGTAACAAAAATATCAACAATAGACTACCTTCCATAATGAAAAGCATACCATCCATTGGAGTAACAAAAATCTGGCCAACATAATACCTTCCATAATGACAATGCTACCATCCATTGGAGTAACAAAAATCTCGACAACAGACAACCTTCCATAATGACAAGGCTACCATCCATTGGAGTAACAAAAATTTCGAAAATAGACTACCTTCCATAATGACAAGGCTAAAATCCATTGGAGTAACAAAAATCTCGACAACATACTACCTTTCATAATGACAAGGCTACCATCTATTGGAATAACAAAAATCTAGAGAACAAACCACCTTCCATAATGACAAGGCTACCATCCAATGGAATAACAAAAATCTCGACAACATACTACCTTACATAATAACAAGGATACCATCAATTGTAATAACCAAAACCTCGACAACAGAATACCTTCAATAATGACAAGGCTACCATCCATTGTAGTAACAAAAATCTCGACAACAGTCTACCTTCCATAATGACAATGCTACCATCCATTTGAGTAACAAAAATCTCGACAACAGACTACCTTCCATAATGACAAGGCTACCATCCATTGGACTAACGAAAATCTCGACAACAGACTACCTTCCATAATGACAAGGCTACCATCTATTGGAGTAACGAAAATCTCGACAAAAAACTAAATTCCATAATGAATAGGCTACCATCCATTGGAGTAACAAAAATATCGACAATAGACTACCTTCCATAATGACAAGGCTACCATCCATTGGAGTAATAAAAATATCGACAACAGAATACCTTCCATTATGACTAGGCTTCCATCCATTGGAGTAACAAAAATATCGACAACAGTCTACCTTCCATAATGACACGGCTACCATTCATTGGAGTGACAGAAATATCGATTACAGACTACTTTCCATAATGACAAGGCTACCATTCATTGGAGTAACGAAAATCTCAACAACAGACTACCATCCACAATGACAAGGCTACCATCCATTGGAGTAACAAAAATCTCGACAATATACTACCTTCCATAATGACTAAGCTACCATCCATTAGAGTAACAAAGATATCGACAAAAGACTACCTTCTATAATAAAAAGGCTACCATACATTGTAATAACAAAAATATGGACAACAAACTACCTTCCATAATGACAAGGCTACCTTACATTGTAGTAACAAAAATCTCGACAATAGTCTACCTTCCATAATGACAAGGCTACCATCCATTGGAGTAACAAAAATCTAGATAATAGAATACCTTCCATAATGACAAGGCTACTATCCATTGGAGTGACAAAAATCTCGACAACATACTACCTACCATAATGACAAGGCTACAATCCATTGGAGTAATGAGAATATTAACAATAGACTACCTTCCATAATGACAAGGCTACCATGCATTGAAGTAATGAAAATATCAACAAGAGACTACCTTCCATAATGACAAGGCTACCATCCATCAGAGTAACAAAAATATCGCCAACAGACTACCTTCCATAATGACAAGGCTACCATCCATTTGAGTGACAAAAATCTCGACAATAGACTACCTTCCATAATGACAAGGCTACCATCCATTGGAGTAACAAAATCTCGACAACAAACTACGTTCCATAATGACAAGGCTACCATCCATTGGAGTAACAAAAATCTCGACAACAAACTACCTTCCATAATGACAAGGATACCATCCATTAGAGTTACAAAAATATGGACAACAGACTACCTTCCATAATGACAAGGCTACCATCCATTGGAGTAACAAAAATATCAACAATAGACTACCTTCCATAATGAAAAGCCTACCATCCATTGGAGTAACAAAAATCTGGACAACATAATACCTTCTATAATGACTAGGCTACTATCCATTGGAGTAAAAAAGATATCGACAACAGACTACCTTCAATAATGACAATGCTGCCATCCATTGGAGTAACAAAAATATCGACAACAGACAACATTCCATAATGACAAGGCTACCATCCATTGGAGTAACAAAAATTTCGAAAACAGACTACCTTCCATAATTATAAGGCTAAAATCCATTGGAGTAACAAAAATATCGACAACAGACTACCTTTCATAATGACAAGGCTACCATCTATTGGAATAACAAAAATCTAGAGAACTAACTGCCTTCCATAATGACAAGGCTACCATCCAATGGAATATCAAATATATCGACAACAAACTACATTCCATAATGAATAGGATACCATCCATTGGAGTAACAAAAATATCGACAATAGACTACCTTCCATAATGACAAGGCTACCATCCATTAGAGTAACAAAAATCTCGACAACAGAATACCTTCCATTATGACTAGGCTACCATCCATTGGAGTTACAAAGATATCGACAACAGAATACCTTCAATAATGACAAGGCTACCATACATTGTGGTAACAAAAATCTCGACAACAGTCTACCTTCCATAATGACAAGGCTACCATCCATTGGAGTAACAAAAATCTCGAAAATATACTACCTTCCATAATGATAAGGCTACCATCCATTGGAGTAACAAAAATCTCGACAACAAACTACCTTCCATAATGATAAGGCTACCATCCATTGGAATAAAAAAAATATCGACAACAAAATATGTTCCATAATACCAAGGCTACAATCCATTGGAGTAACAATAATATCGACAACAGACTACCTTCCATAATGACAAGGCTACCATCCATTGGAGTAACAAAAATCTCGAAAACAGACTACCTTCCATAATTACAAGGCTACCATCCATTGGAGTGACAAAAATCTCGACAATAGACTACCTTCTATAATGTCAAGGCTACCATACATTGCAATAACAAAAATCTCGACAACAAACTACCTTCCATAATGACAAGGCTACCATACATTGTGGTACCAAAAATCTCGACAACAGTCTACCTTCCATAATGACAAGGCTACCATCCATTGGAGTAACAAAAATCTAAACCATAGACTACCCTCCATAATGACAAGGCTACCATCCATTGGACTAACGAAAATCTCGACAACATACTACCTTACATAATGACAAGGCTACCATCCATTGGAGTAACGAAAATCTCGACAACAAACTACATTCCATAATGACAAGGCTACCATCCATTGTAGTAACAAAAATCTCGACAATAGACTACCTTCCATAATGACAAGGCTACCATCCATTGGAGTAACAAAAATCTCGACAACAAACTTCCTTCGATAATGACAAGGCTACCATCCATTAGAGTAACAAAAATCTCGACAACAGTCTACCTTCCATAATGACAAGGCTACCATCCATTGGAGTAACAAAAATCTCGAAAATAGACTACCTTCCATAATGACAATGCTACATTCCATTGGAGTGACAAAAATCTCGACAACAGACTACCAACCATAATGATAAGGCTACAATCCATTGGAGTAATGAGAATATCAACAAGAGACTACCTTCCATAATGACAAGGCTACCATGCATTGGTGTAATGAAATAATCAACAAGAGACTACCTTCCATAATGACAAGGCTACCATCAATTGGACTAACAAAAATCTCGCCAACTGACTACTTCCATAATGACAAGGCTACCATCCATTAGAGTGACAAAAATCTCAACAATAGACTACCTTCCATAATGACAAGGCTACCATCCATTGGAGTAACAAAATCTCGACAACGAACTACCTTCCATAATGACAAGGCTACCATGCATTAGAGTTACAAAAATATCGACAACAAACTACCTTCCATAACGACAAGGCTACCATCCATTGTAGTAACAAAAATATCAACAATAGACTACCTTCCATAATGAAAAGCCTACCATCCATTGGAGTAACAAAAATCTGGACAACATAATACATTCCGTAATGACTAGGCTACTATCCATTGGTGTAACAAAGATATCGACAACAGACTACTATCAATAATGACAATGGTACCATCCATTGGAGTAAAAAAATCTCGACAACAGACAACCTTCCATAATGACAAGGCTAAAATCCATTGGAGTAACAAAAATCTCGACAACAGACTACCTTTCATAATGACAAGGCTACCATCTATTGGAATAACAAAAATCTAGAGAACAAACCTCCTTCCATAATGACAAGGCTACCATCTAATGGAATAACAAAAATCTCGACAACAAACTACCTTCCATAATGACAAGGCTACCATCAATTGTAGTAACAAAAATCTCGACAACAAACTACCTTCCATAATGACAAGGCTACCATCCATTGTAGTAACAAAAATCTCGACAACAATCTACCTTCCATAATGACAATGCTACCATCCATTTGAGTAACAAAAATCTCGACAACAGACTACCTTCCATAATGACAAAGCTACCATCCATTGTAGTAACAAAAATCTAGAACACACACTACCCTCCATAATGACAAGGCTACCATCCATTGGACTAACGAAAATCTCGGCAACAGACTACCTTCCATAATGACAAGGCTACCATCCATTGGAGTAACGAAAATATCGACAACAAACTACATTCCATAATGAATAGGCTACCATCCATTGGAGTAACAAAAATATAGACAATAGACTACCTTCCATAATGACAAGGCTACAATTCATTGGAGTGACAAAAATATCGACAACAAACTACTTTCCATAATGACAAGGCTACCATCCATTGGAGTAACGAAAATCTCAACAACAGATCACCTTCCATAATGACAAGGCTACCATCCATTGGAGTAACAAAAATCTCGACAATATACTACCTTCCATAATGACTAAGCTACCATCCATTAGAGTAACAAAGATATCGACAAAAGACTACCTTCTATAAAAACAAGGCTACCATACATTGTAATAACAAAAATATGGACAACAAACTACCTTCCAAAATGACAAGGCTACCTTACATTGTAGTAACAAAAATCTCGACAACAGTCTACCTTCCATAATGACAAGGCTACCATCCATTGGAGTAACAAAAATCTCGACAATAGACTACCTTCCATAATGACAAGGCTACTATTCATTAGAGTGACAAAAATCTCGACAACATACTACCTACCATAATGACAAGGCTACAATCCATTGGAGTAATGAGAATATCAACAATAGACTACCTTCCATAATGACAAGGCTACCATGCATTGGAGTAATGAAAATATCAACAAGAGACTACATTCCATAATGACAAGGCTACCATCCATTCGAGTAACAAAAATCTCGCCAACAGACTACCTTCCATAATGACAAGGCTACCATCCATTGGAGTGACAAAAATCTCGACAATAGACTACCTTCCATAATGACAAGGCTACCATCCATTGGAGTAACAAAATCTCGACAACAAACTACCTTCCATAATGACAACGCTACCATCCATTGGAGTAACAAAAATCTCGACAATAGACTACCTTCCATAATGACAAGGCTACCAACCATTAGAGTTACAAAAATATCGACAACAGACTACCTTCCATAATGACAAGGCTACCATCTATTGGAGTAACAAAAATATCAACAATAGACTACCTTCCATAATGAAAAGCATACCATCCATTGGAGTAACAAAAATATGGCCAACATAATACCTTCCATAATGACAATGCTACCATCCATTGGAGTAACAAAAATCTCGACAACAGACAACCTTCCATAATGACAAGGCTACCATCCATTGGAGTAACAAAAATTTCGAAAATAGACTACCTTCCATAATGACAAGGCTAAAATCCATTGGAGTAACAAAAATCTCGACAACATACTACCTTTCATAATGACAAGGCTACCATCTATTGGAATAACAAAAATCTAGAGAACAAACCACCTTCCATAATGACAAGGCTACCATCCAATGGAATAACAAAAATCTCGACAACATACTACCTTACATAATAACAAGGATACCATCAATTGTAATAACCAAAACCTCGACAACAGAATACCTTCAATAATGACTGGGCTACCATCCATTGTAGTAACAAAAATCTCGACAACAGTCTACCTTCCATAATGACAATGCTACCATCCATTTGAGTAACAAAAATCTCGACAACAGACTACCTTCCATAATGACAAGGCTACCATCCATTGGACTAACGAAAATCTCGACAACAGACTACCTTCCATAATGACAAGGCTACCATCCATTGGAGTAACGAAAATCTCGACAAAAAACTAAATTCCATAATGAATAGGCTACCATCCATTGGAGTAACAAAAATATCGACAATAGACTACCTTCCATAATGACAAGGCTACCATCCATTGGAGTAATAAAAATATCGACAACAGAATACCTTCCATTATGACTAGGCTTCCATCCATTGGAGTAACAAAAATATCGACAACAGTCTACCTTCCATAATGACACGGCTACCATTCATTGGAGTGACAGAAATATCGATTACAGACTACTTTCCATAATGACAAGGCTACCATTCATTGGAGTAACGAAAATCTCAACAACAGACTACCATCCACAATGACAAGGCTACCATCCATTGGAGTAACAAAAATCTCGACAATATACTACCTTCCATAATGACTAAGCTACCATCCATTAGAGTAACAAAGATATCGACAAAAGACTACCTTCTATAATAAAAAGGCTACCATACATTGTAATAACAAAAATATGGACAACAAACTACCTTCCATAATGACAAGGCTACCTTACATTGTAGTAAAAAAAATCTCGACAATAGTCTACCTTCCATAATGACAAGGCTACCATCCATTGGAGTAACAAAAATCTAGATAATAGAATACCTTCCATAATGACAAGGCTACTATCCATTGGAGTGACAAAAATCTCGACAACATACTACCTACCATAATGACAAGGCTACAATCCATTGGAGTAATGAGAATATTAACAATAGACTACCTTCCATAATGACAAGGCTACCATGCATTGAAGTAATGAAAATATCAACAAGAGACTACCTTCCATAATGACAAGGCTACCATCCATCAGAGTAACAAAAATATCGCCAACAGACTACCTTCCATAATGACAAGGCTACCATCCATTTGAGTGACAAAAATCTCGACAATAGACTACCTTCCATAATGACAAGGCTACCATCCATTGGAGTAACAAAATCTCGACAACAAACTACGTTCCATAATGACAAGGCTACCATCCATTGGAGTAACAAAAATCTCGACAACAAACTACCTTCCATAATGACAAGGATACCATCCATTAGAGTTACAAAAATATGGACAACAGACTACCTTCCATAATGACAAGGCTACCATCCATTGGAGTAACAAAAATATCAACAATAGACTACCTTCCATAATGAAAAGCCTACCATCCATTGGAGTAACAAAAATCTGGACAACATAATACCTTCTATAATGACTAGGCTACTATCCATTGGAGTAAAAAAGATATCGACAACAGACTACCTTCAATAATGACAATGCTGCCATCCATTGGAGTAACAAAAATATCGACAACAGACAACATTCCATAATGACAAGGCTACCATCCATTGGAGTAACAAAAATTTCGAAAACAGACTACCTTCCATAATTATAAGGCTAAAATCCATTGGAGTAACAAAAATATCGACAACAGACTACCTTTTATAATGACAAGGCTACCATCTATTGGAATAACAAAAATCTAGAGAACAAACTTCCTTCCATAATGACAAGGCTACCATCCAATGGAATATCAAATATATCGACAACAAACTACATTCCATAATGAATAGGATACCATCCATTGGAGTAACAAAAATATCGACAATAGACTACCTTCCATAATGACAAGGCTACCATCCATTAGAGTAACAAAAATCTCGACAACAGAATACCTTCCATTATGACTAGGCTACCATCCATTGGAGTTACAAAGATATCGACAACAGAATACCTTCAATAATGACAAGGCTACCATACATTGTGGTAACAAAAATCTCGACAACAGTCTACCTTCCATAATGACAAGGCTACCATCCATTGGAGTAACAAAAATCTCGAAAATATACTACCTTCCATAATGATAAGGCTACCATCCATTGGAGTAACAAAAATCTCGACAACAAACTACCTTCCATAATGATAAGGCTACCATCCATTGGAATAAAAAAAATATCGACAACAAAATATGTTCCATAATACCAAGGCTACAATCCATTGGAGTAACAATAATATCGACAACAGACTTTCTTCCATAATGACAAGGCTACCATCCATTGGAGTAACAAAAATCTCGAAAACAGACTACCTTCCATAATTACAAGGCTACCATCCATTGGAGTGACAAAAATCTCGACAATAGACTACCTTCTATAATGTCAAGGCTACCATACATTGCAATAACAAAAATCTCGACAACAAACTACCTTCCATAATGACAAGGCTACCATACATTGTGGTACCAAAAATCTCGACAACAGTCTACCTTCCATAATGACAAGGCTACCATCCATTGGAGTAAAAAAAATCTCGACAATATACTACCTTCCATAATGACTAAGCTACCATCCATTAGAGTAACAAAGATATCGATAAAAGACTACCTTCTATAATAAAAAGGCTACAATACATTGTAATAACAAAAATATGGACAACAAACTACCTTCCATAATGACAAGGCTACCTTACATTGTAGTAACAAAAATCTCGACAATAGTCTACCTTCCATAATGACAAGGCTACCATCCATTGGAGTAACAAAAATCTAGATAATAGAATACCTTCCATAATGACAAGGCTACTATCCATTGGAGTGACAAAAATCTTGACAACATACTACCTACCATAATGACAAGGCTACAATCCATTGGAGTAATGAGAATATCAACAATAGACTACCTTCCATAATGACAAGGCTACCATGCATTGGAGTAATGAAAATATCAACAAGAGACTACATTCCATAATGACAAGGCTACCATCCATTCGAGTAACAAAAATCTCGCCAACAGACTACCTTCCATAATGACAAGGCTACCATCCATTGGAGTGACAAAAATCTCGACAATAGACTACCTTCCATAATGACAAGGCTACCATCCATTGGAGTAACAAAATCTCGACAACAAACTACCTTCCATAATGACAACGCTACCATCCATTGGAGTAACAAAAATCTCGACAATAGACTACCTTCCATAATGACAAGGCTACCAACCATTAGAGTTACAAAAATATCGACAACAGACTACCTTCCATAATGACAAGGCTACCATCTATTGGAGTAACAAAAATATCAACAATAGACTACCTTCAATAATGAAAAGCATACCATCCATTGGAGTAACAAAAATCTAGCCAACATAATACCTTCCATAATGACAATGCTACCATCCATTGGAGTAACAAAAATCTCGACAACAGACAACCTTCCATAATGACAAGGCTACCATCCATTGGAGTAACAAAAATTTCGAAAATAGACTACCTTCCATAATGACAAGGCTAAAATCCATTGGAGTAACAAAAATCTCGACAACATACTACCTTTCATAATGACAAGGCTACCATCTATTGGAATAACAAAAATCTAGAGAACAAACCACCTTCCATAATGACAAGGCTACCATCCAATGGAATAACAAAAATCTCGACAACATACTACCTTACATAATAACAAGGATACCATCAATTGTAATAACCAAAACCTCGACAACAGAATACCTTCAATAATGACAAGGCTACCATCCATTGTAGTAACAAAAATCTCGACAACAGTCTACCTTCCATAATGACAATGCTACCATCCATTTGAGTAACAAAAATCTCGACAACAGACTACCTTCCATAATGACAAGGCTACCATCCATTGGACTAACGAAAATCTCGACAACAGACTACCTTCCATAATGACAAGGCTACCATCCATTGGAGTAACGAAAATCTCGACAAAAAACTAAATTCCATAATGAATAGGCTACCATCCATTGGAGTAACAAAAATATCGACAATAGACTACCTTCCATAATGACAAGGCTACCATCCATTGGAGTAATAAAAATATCGACAACAAAATACCTTCCATTATGACTAGGCTTCCATCCATTGGAGTAACAAAAATATCGACAACAGTCTACCTTCCATAATGACACGGCTACCATTCATTGGAGTGACAGAAATATCGATTACAGACTACTTTCCATAATGACAAGGCTACCATTCATTGGAGTAACGAAAATCTCAACAACAGACTACCATCCACAATGACAAGGCTACCATCCATTGGAGTAACAAAAATCTCGACAATATACTACCTTCCATAATGACTAAGCTACCATCCATTAGAGTAACAAAGATATCGACAAAAGACTACCTTCTATAATAAAAAGGCTACCATACATTGTAATAACAAAAATATGGACAACAAACTACCTTCCATAATGACAAGGCTACCTTACATTGTAGTAACAAAAATCTCGACAATAGTCTACCTTCCATAATGACAAGGCTACCATCCATTGGAGTAACAAAAATCTAGATAATAGAATACCTTCCATAATGACAAGGCTACTATCCATTGGAGTGACAAAAATCTCGACAACATACTACCTACCATAATGACAAGGCTACAATCCATTGGAGTAATGAGAATATTAACAATAGACTACCTTCCATAATGACAAGGCTACCATGCATTGGAGTAATGAAAATATCAACAAGAGACTACCTTCCATAATGACAAGGCTACCATCCATCAGAGTAAGTAAAATATCGCCAACAGACTACCTTCCATAATGACAAGGCTACCATCCATTTGAGTGACAAAAATCTCGACAATAGACTACCTTCCATAATGACAAGGCTACCATCCATTGGAGTAACAAAATCTCGACAACAAACTACGTTCCATAATGACAAGGCTACCATCTATTGGAGTAACAAAAATCTCGACAACAAACTACCTTCCATAATGACAAGGATACCATCCATTAGAGTTACAAAAATATGGACAACAGACTACCTTCCATAATGACAAGGCTACCATCCATTGGAGTAACAAAAATATCAACAATAGACTACCTTCCATAATGAAAAGCCTACCATCCATTGGAGTAACAAAAATCTGGACAACATAATACCTTCTATAATGACTAGGCTACTATCCATTGGAGTAAAAAAGATATCGACAACAGACTACCTTCAATAATGACAATGCTGCCATCCATTGGAGTAACAAAAATATCGACAACAGACAACATTCCATAATGACAAGGCTACCATCCATTGGAGTAACAAAAATTTCGAAAACAGACTACCTTCCATAATTATAAGGCTAAAATCCATTGGAGTAACAAAAATATCGACAACAGACTACCTTTCATAATGACAAGGCTACCATCTATTGGAATAACAAAAATCTAGAGAACAAACTGCCTTCCATAATGACAAGGCTACCATCCAATGGAATATCAAATATATCGACAACAAACTACATTCCATAATGAATAGGATACCATCCATTGGAGTAACAAAAATATCGACAATAGACTACCTTCCATAATGACAAGGCTACCATCCATTAGAGTAACAAAAATCTCGACAACAAAATACCTTCCATTATGACTAGGCTACCATCCATTGGAGTTACAAAGATATCGACAACAGAATACCTTCAATAATGACAAGGCTACCATACATTGTGGTAACAAAAATCTCGACAACAGTCTACCTTCCATAATGACAAGGCTACCATCCATTGGAGTAACAAAAATCTCGAAAATATACTACCTTCCATAATGATAAGGCTACCATCCATTGGAGTAACAAAAATCTCGACAACAAACTACCTTCCATAATGATAAGGCTACCATCCATTGGAATAAAAAAAATATCGACAACAAAATATGTTCCATAATACCAAGGCTACAATCCATTGGAGTAACAATAATATCGACAACAGACTACCTTCCATAATGATAAGGCTACCATCCATTGGAGTAACAAAAATCTTGAAAACAGACTACCTTCCATAATTACAAGGCTACCATCCATTGGAGTGACAAAAATCTCGACAATAGACTACCTTCTATAATGTCAAGGCTACCATACATTGCAATAACAAAAATCTCGACAACAAACTACCTTCCATAATGACAAGGCTACCATACATTGTGGTACCAAAAATCTCGACAACAGTCTACCTTCCATAATGACAAGGCTACCATCCATTGGAGTAACAAAAATCTCGACAATATACTACCTTCCATAATGACTAAGCTACCATCCATTAGAGTAACAAAGATATCGACAAAAGACTACCTTCTATAATAAAAAGGCTACCATACATTGTAATAACAAAAATATGGACAACAAACTACCTTCCATAATGACAAGGCTACCTTACATTGTAGTAACAAAAATCTCGACAATAGTCTACCTTCCATAATGACAAGGCTACCATCCATTGGAGTAACAAAAATCTAGATAATAGAATACCTTCCATAATGACAAGTCTACTATCCATTGGAGTGACAAAAATCTCGACAACATACTACCTACCATAATGACAAGGCTACAATCCATTGGAGTAATGAGAATATCAACAATAGACTACCTTCCATAATGACAAGGCTACCATGCATTGGAGTAATGAAAATATCAACAAGAGACTACCTTCCATAATGACAAGGCTACCATCAATCGGAGTAACAAAAATATCGCCAACATACTACCTTCCATAATGACAAGGCTACCATCCATTTGAGTGACAAAATACTCAACAATAGACTACCTTCCATAATGACAAGGATACCATCCATTGGAGTAACAAAATCTCGACAACAAACTACGTTCCATAATGACAAGGCTACCATCCATTCGAGTAACAAAAATCTCGACAACAAACTACCTTCCATAATGACAAGGATACCATCCATTAGAGTTACAAAAATATGGACAACAGACTACCTTCCATAATGACAAGGCTACCATCCATTGGAGTAACAAAAATCTCGACAACAGGCAACATTCCATAATGACAAGGCTACCATCCATTGGAGTAACAAAAATTTCGAAAACAGACTACCTTCCATAATTATAAGGCTAAAATCCATTGGAGTAACAAAAATATCGACAACAGACTACCTTTCATAATGACAAGGCTACCATCTATTGGAATAACAAAAATCTAGAGAAGAAACTGCCTTCCATAATGACAAGGCTACCATCCAATGGAATATCAAAAATATCGACAACAAACTACATTCCATAATGAATAGGATACAATCCATTGGAGTAACAAAAATATCGACAATAGACTACCTTCCATAATGACAAGGCTACCATCCATTAGAGTAACAAAAATCTCGAGAACAGAATACCTTCCATAATGACAAGGCTACCATACATTGTGGTAACAAAAATCTCGACAACAGTCTACCTTCCATAATGACAAGGCTACCATCCATTGGGGTAACAAAAATCTCGAAAATATACTACCTTCCATAATGACAAGGCTACCATCCATTGGAGTAACAAAAATCTCGACAACAAACTACCTTCCATAATGATAAGGCTACCATCCATTGGAATAAAAAAAATTTCGACAACAAAATATGTTCCATAATGACAAGGCTACAATCCATTGGAGTAACAATAATATCGACAACAGACTACCTTCCATAATGACAAGGCTACCATCCATTGGAGTAACAAAAATCTCGAAAATAGACTACCTTCCATAATTACAAGGCTACCATCCATTGGAGTGACAAAAATCTCGACAATAGACTACCTTCTATAATGACAAGGCTACGGTACATTGCAATAACAAAAATCTCGACAACAAACTACCTTCCATAATGACAAGGCTACCATACATTGTGGTACCAAAAATCTCGACAACAGTCTACCTTCCATAATGACAAGGCTACCATCCATTGGAGTAACAAAAATCTCGACAATAGACTACCTTCCATAATGACAAGGCTACCATCCATTGGAGTAACAAAATATCGACAACACACTACCTTCCATAATGAAAAGGCTACAATCCATTGGAGTAACAAAAATATCGACAATAGACTACCTTCCATAATGACAAGGCTACCATCCATTGGAATAACAAGAATCGTGACAACAAACTACCTTCCATAATGACAAGGCTACCATCTATTGGAATAACAAAAATCTCGAGAACATACTACCTTCCATAATGACAAGGCTACCATCCATTAGAGTAACAAAAATCTCGACAACAGACTACCTTCCATAATGACAAGGCTACCATCCATTAGAGTAACAAAAATATCGACAACAGATTACCTTCCATAATGACAAGGCTAGCATCCATTAGAGTAACAAAAATCCCTACAACGGACTACCTGCCATAATGACCAGGCTACCATCCATTAGAGTAACAAAAATCTCGACAGCATACTACCTTCCATAATGACAAGGCTACCATCCATTAGAGTAACGGAAATATCAACAAGAGATTACCTTCCATAATGACAAGGCTAACATCCATTGGAATGACAAAAATCTCGACAATAGACTACCTTCCATAATGACAAGGCTACCATCCATTAGAGTAACAAAATATCGACAACACACTACCTTCCATAATGACAAGGCTACCATCCATTGGAGTAACAAAAATATCGACAATAGACTACCTTCCATAATGACAAGGCTACCATCCATTGGAATAACAAGAATCTCGAAAACAAACTACCTTCCATAATGACAAGGCTACCATCCATTGGAGTAAAAAAGATATCGACAACAAACTACCTTCCATAATGACAATGCTACCATCCATTGGAGTAACTAAAATCTCGACAATAGACTACCTTCCATAATGACAAGGTTACCATCCATGGGAGTATAAAAAATATCTACAATAGACTATGTTCCATAATGACAAGGCTACCATCCATTAGAGTAACAAAAATATCGACAACGGACTACCTTCCATAATGACAAGGCTACCATCCATTAGAGTAACAATAATCCCTACAACAGACTACCTGCCATAATGAAAAGGCTACCATCCATTAGAGTAAAAAAAATCTCGACAACATACTACCTTCCTTAATGACAAGGCTACCATCCATTGGAGTAACAAAATATCGACAACACACTACCTTCAATAATGACAAGGCTACCATCCATTGGAGTAACAAAAATATAGACAATAGACTACCTTCCATAATGACAAGGCTACCATCCATTGGAGTAAAAAAGATCTTGACAACAGACTACCTTCCATAATGACAATGCTACCATCCATTCGAGTAACAAAAATCTTGACAACAGACTACCTTCCATAATGACAAGGCTACCATCCATTGGAGTATAAAAAATATCTACAATAGACTATATTCCATAATGACAATGCTACCATCATTTGTAGTAACCAAAATCTCGACAATAGACTACCTTCCATAATGACAAGGCTACCATTAGTTGCAGTAACAAAAATCTCGACAACAGACTACCTTCCATAATGACAAGGCTACCATCCATTGGAGTAACAAAACTCTCGACAATAGACTACCTTCCATAATGACAAGGCTACCATCTATTGGAATAACAAAAATCTCGAGAACATACTACCTTCCATAATGACAAGGCTACCATCCATTAGAGTAACAAAAATCTCGACAACAGACTACCTTCCGTAATGACAAGGCTACCATCCATTAGAGTAACAAAAATATTGACAACAGACTACTTTCCATAATGACTTGGCTACCATCCATTGGAGTAATTAAAATATCCACAAGAGACTACCTTAAATAATGACAAGGCTACCATCCATTGGAGTAACAAAAATCTCGTCAACAAACTACCTTCCATAATGACAAGGCTACCATCCATTGGAGTGACAAAAATATCGACAATAGACTACCTTCCATAATGACAAGGCTACCATCCAATGGAGTAACAAAATATCGACAACAAACTTCCTTAGATAATTACAAGGCTACCATCCATTGGAGTAACAAAAATCTAGAAAACAGACTAGCTTCCATAATGACAAGGCAACCATCCATTGGAATAACAAAAATCTCGACAATAGACTACCTTCCATAAGGACAAGGCTACCATCTATTGGAATAAAAAAAATCTCGAGAACATACTACCTTCCATAATGACAAGGCTACCATCCATTAGAGTAACAAAAATCTCGACAAAAGACTACCTTCCATAATGACAAGGCTACCATCCATTAGGGTAACAAAAATCTCGACAACAGACTACCTTCCATAATGACAAGGCTACCATCCATTGGAGTAACGAAAATATCAACAAGAGACTACCTTCCATAATGATAAGGCTACCGTCCATTGGAGTAACAAAAATCTTGCCAACAGACTACCTTCCATAATGACAAGGCTACCATCCATTGGAGTAAAAAAGATATCGATAACAAACTACCTTCCATAATGACAATGCTACCATCCATTGGAGTAACAAAAATCTCGACAATAGACTACCTTCCATAATGACAAGGTTACCATCCATAGGAGTATAAAAAATATCTACAATTGACTATGTTCCATAATGACAAGGCTACCATCAATTGTAGTAACCAAAATCTCGACAACAGACTACCTTCCATAATGACAAGGCTACCATCCATTAGAGTAACAAAAATATCGACAACAGACTACTTTCCATAATTACAAGGCTACCATCCATTAGAGTAACAATAATCCCTACAACAGACTACCTGCCATAATGACAAGGCTACCATCCATTAGAGTAACAAAAATCTCGACAACATACTACCTTCCATAATGACAAGGCTACCATCCATTAGAGTAACGAAAATATCAACAAGAGATTACCTTCCATGATGACAAGGCTACCATCCATTGGAGTAACAAAAATCTCGTCAACAGACTACCTTCTGTAATGAAAAGGCTACCATCCTTTGGAGTGACAAAAATCTCGACAATAGACTACCTTCCATAATGACAAGGCTACCATCCATTGGAGTAACAAAATATCGACAACACACTACCTTCCATAATGAAAAGGCTACAATCCATTGGAGTAACAAAAATATCGACAATAGACTACCTTCCATAATGACAAGGCTACCATCCATTGGAGTAACAAAATCTCGACAACAAACTACGTTCCATAATGACAAGGCTACCATCTATTGGAGTAACAAAAATCTCGACAACAAACTACCTTCCATAATGACAAGGATACCATCCATTAGAGTTACAAAAATATGGACAACAGACTACCTTCCATAATGACAAGGCTACCATCCATTGGAGTAACAAAAATATCAACAATAGACTACCTTCCATAATGAAAAGCCTACCATCCATTGGAGTAACAAAAATCTGGACAACATAATACCTTCTATAATGACTAGGCTACTATCCATTGGAGTAAAAAAGATATCGACAACAGACTACCTTCAATAATGACAATGCTGCCATCCATTGGAGTAACAAAAATATCGACAACAGACAACATTCCATAATGACAAGGCTACCATCCATTGGAGTAACAATAATTTCGAAAACAGACTACCTTCCATAATTATAAGGCTAAAATACATTGGAGTAACAAAAATATCGACAACAGACTAGCTTTCATAATGACAAGGCTACCATCTATTGGAATAACAAAAATCTAGAGAACAAACTGCCTTCCATAATGACAAGGCTACCATCCAATGGAATATCAAATATATCGACAACAAACAACATTCCATAATGAATAGGATACCATCCATTGGAGTAACAAAAATATCGACAATAGACTACCTTCCATAATGACAAGGCTACCATCCATTAGAGTAACAAAAATCTCGACAACAAAATACCTTCCATTATGACTAGGCTACCATCCATTGGAGTTACAAAGATATCGACAACAGAATACCTTCAATAATGACAAGGCTACCATACATTGTGGTAACAAAAATCTCGACAACAGTCTACCTTCCATAATGACAAGGCTACCATCCATTGGAGTAACAAAAATCTCGAAAATATACTACCTTCCATAATGATAAGGCTACCATCCATTGGAGTAACAAAAATCTCGACAACAAACTACCTTCCATAATGATAAGGCTACCATCCATTGGAATAAAAAAAATATCGACAACAAAATATGTTCCATAATACCAAGGCTACAATCCATTGGAGTAACAATAATATCGACAACAGACTACCTTCCATAATGACAAGGCTACCATCCATTGGAGTAACAAAAATCTCGAAAACAGACTACCTTCCATAATTACAAGGCTACCATCCATTGGAGTGACAAAAATCTCGACAATAGACTACCTTCTATAATGTCAAGGCTACCATACATTGCAATAACAAAAATCTCGACAACAAACTACCTTCCATAATGACAAGGCTACCATACATTGTGGTACCAAAAATCTCGACAACAGTCTACCTTCCATAATGACAAGGCTACCATCCATTGGAGTAACAAAAATCTCGACAATATACTACCTTCCATAATGACTAAGCTACCATCCATTAGAGTAACAAAGATATCGACAAAAGACTACCTTCTATAATAAAAAGGCTACCATACATTGTAATAACAAAAATATGGACAACAAACTACCTTCCATAATGACAAGGCTACCTTACATTGTAGTAACAAAAATCTCGACAATAGTCTACCTTCCATAATGACAAGGCTACCATCCATTGGAGTAACAAAAATCTAGATAATAGAATACCTTCCATAATGACAAGTCTACTATCCATTGGAGTGACAAAAATCTCGACAACATACTACCTACCATAATGACAAGGCTACAATCCATTGGAGTAATGAGAATATCAACAATAGACTACCTTCCATAATGACAAGGCTACCATGCATTGGAGTAATGAAAATATCAACAAGAGACTACCTTTCATAATGACAAGGCTACCATCCATCGGAGTAACAAAAATATCGCCAAAATACTACCTTCCATAATGACAAGGCTACCATCCATTTCAGTGACAAAATACTCAACAATAGACTACCTTCCATAATGACAAGGATACCATCCATTGGAGTAACAAAATCTCGACAACAAACTACGTTCCATAATGACAAGGCTACCATCCATTCGAGTAACAAAAATCTCGACAACAAACTACCTTCCATAATGACAAGGATACCATCCATTAGAGTTACAAAAATATGGACAACAGACTACCTTCCATAATGACAAGGCTACCATCCATTGGAGTAACAAAAATCTCGACAACAGGCAACATTCCATAATGACAAGGCTACCATCCATTGGAGTAACAAAAATTTCGAAAATAGACTACCTTCCATAATTATAAGGCTAAAATCCATTGGAGTAACAAAAATATCGACAACAGACTACCTTTCATAATGACAAGGCTACCATCTATTGGAATAACAAAAATCTAGAGAACAAACTGCCTTCCATAATGACAAGGCTACCATCCAATGGAATATCAAAAATATCTACAACAAACTACATTCCATAATGAATAGGATACAATCCATTGGAGTAACAAAAATATCGACAATAGACTACCTTCCATAATGACAAGGCTACCATCCATTAGAGTAACAAAAATCTCGAGAACAGAATACCTTCCATAATGACAAGGCTACCATACATTGTGGTAACAAAAATCTCGACAATAGTCTACCTTCCATAATGACAAGGCTACCATCCATTGGGGTAACAAAAATCTCGAAAATATACTACCTTCCATAATGACAAGGCTACCATCCATTGGAGTAACAAAAATCTCGACAACAAACTACCTTCCATAATGATAAGGCTACCATCCATTGGAATAAAAAAAATTTCGACAACAAAATATGTTCCATAATGACAAGGCTACAATCCATTGGAGTAACAATAATATCGACAACAGACTACCTTCCATAATGACAAGGCTACCATCCATTGGAGTAACAAAAATCTCGAAAATAGACTACCTTCCATAATTACAAGGCTACCATCCATTGGAGTGACAAAAATCTCGACAATAGACTACCTTCTATAATGACAAGGCTACCGTACATTGCAATAACAAAAATCTCGACAACAAACTACCTTCCATAATGACAAGGCTACCATACATTGTGGTACCAAAAATCTCGACAACAGTCTACCTTCCATAATGACAAGGCTACCATCCATTGGAGTAACAAAAATCTCGACAATAGACTACCTTCCATAATGACAAGGCTACCATCCATTGGAGTAACAAAATATCGACAACACACTACCTTCCATAATGAAAAGGCTACAATCGATTGGAGTAACAAAAATATCGACAATAGACTACCTTCCATAATGACAAGGCTACCATCCATTGGAATAACAAGAATCGTGACAACAAACTACCTTCCATAATGACCAGGCTACCATCTATTGGAATAACAAAAATCTCGAGAACATACTACCTTCCATAATGACAAGGCTACCATCCATTAGAGTAACAAAAATCTCGACAACAGACTACCTTCCATAATGACAAGGCTACCATCCATTAGAGTAACAAAAATATCGACAACAGATTACCTTCCATAATGACAAGGCTATCATCCATTAGAGTAACAAAAATCCCTACAACGGACTACCTGCCATAATGACCAGGCTACCATCCATTAGAGTAACAAAAATCTCGACAGCATACTACCTTCCATAATGACAAGGCTACCATCCATTAGAGTAACGAAAATATCAACAAGAGATTACCTTCCATAATGACAAGGCTACCATCCATTGGAATGACAAAAATCTCGACAATAGACTACCTTCCATAATGACAAGGCTACCATCCATTAGAGTAACAAAATATCGACAACACACTACCTTCCATAATGACAAGGCTACCATCCATTGGAGTAACAAAAATATCGACAATAGACTACCTTCCATAATGACAAGGCTACCATCCATTGGAATAACAAGAATCTCGAAAACAAACTACCTTCCATAATGACAAGGCTACCATCCATTGGAGTAAAAAAGATATCGACAACAAACTACCTTCCATAATGACAATGCTACCATCCATTGGAGTAACTAAAATCTCGACAATAGACTACCTTCCATAATGACAAGGTTACCATCCATGGGAGTATAAAAAATATCTACAATAGACTATGTTCCATAATGACAAGGCTACCATCCATTAGAGTAACAAAAATATCGACAACGGACTACCTTCCATAATGACAAGGCTACCATCCTTTAGAGTAACAATAATCCCTACAACAGACTACCTGCCATAATGAAAAGGCTACCATCCATTAGAGTAAAAAAAATCTCGACAACATACTACCTTCCTTAATGACAAGGCTACCATCCATTGGAGTAACAAAATATCGACAACACACTACCTTCAATAATGACAAGGCTACCATCCATTGGAGTAACAAAAATATAGACAATAGACTACCTTCCATAATGACAAGGCTACCATCCATTGGAATAACAAGAATCTCGACAACAAACTACCTTCCATAATGACAAGGCTACCATCCATTGGAGTAAAAAAGATCTTGACAACAGACTACCTTCCATAATGACAATGCTACCATCCATTCGAGTAACAAAAATCTTGACAACAGACTACCTTCCATAATGACAAGGCTACCATCCATTGGAGTATAAAAAATATCTACAATAGACTATATTCCATAATGACAATGCTACCATCATTTGTAGTAACCAAAATCTCGACAATAGACTACCTTCCATAATGACAAGGCTACCATTAGTTGCAGTAACAAAAATCTCGACAATAGACTACCTTCCATAATGACAAGGCTACCATCCATTGGAGTAACAAAACTCTCGACAATAGACTACCTTCCATAATGACAAGGCTACCATCTATTGGAATAACAAAAATCTCGAGAACATACTACCTTCCATAATGACAAGGCTACCATCCATTAGAGTAACAAAAATCTCGACAACAGACTACCTTCCGTAATGACAAGGCTACCATCCATTAGAGTAACAAAAATATTGACAACAGACTACTTTCCATAATGACTTGGCTACCATCCATTGGAGTAATTAAAATATCCACAAGAGACTACCTTACATAATGACAAGGCTACCATCCATTGGAGTAACAAAAATCTCGTCAACAAACTACCTTCCATAATGACAAGGCTACCATCCATTGGAGTGACAAAAATATCGACAATAGACTACCTTCCATAATGACAAGGCTACCATCCAATGGAGTAACAAAATATCGACAACAAACTTCCTTAGATAATTACAAGGCTACCATCCATTGGAGTAACAAAAATCTAGAAAACAGACTAGCTTCCATAATGACAAGGCAACCATCCATTGGAATAACAAAAATCTCGACAATAGACTACCTTCCATAAGGACAAGGCTACCATCTATTGGAATAAAAAAAATCTCGAGAACATACTACCTTCCATAATGACAAGGCTACCATCCATTAGAGTAACAAAAATCTCGACAAAAGACTACCTTCCATAATGACAAGGCTACCATCCATTAGGGTAACAAAAATCTCGACAACAGACTACCTTCCATAATGACAAGGCTACCATCCATTGGAGTAACGAAAATATCAACAAGAGACTACCTTCCATAATGACAAGGCTACCGTCCATTGGAGTAACAAAAATCTTGCCAACAGACTACCTTCCATAATGACAAGGCTACCATCCATTGGAGTAAAAAAGATATCGATAACAAACTACCTTCCATAATGACAATGCTACCATCCATTGGAGTAACAAAAATCTCGACAATAGACTACCTTCCATAATGACAAGGTTACCATCCATAGGAGTATAAAAAATATCTACAATTGACTATGTTCCATAATGACAAGGCTACCATCAATTGTAGTAACCAAAATCTCGACAACAGACTACCTTCCATAATGACAAGGCTACCATCCATTAGAGTAACAAAAATATCGACAACAGACTACTTTCCATAATTACAAGGCTACCATCCATTAGAGTAACAATAATCCCTACAACAGACTACCTGCCATAATGACAAGGCTACCATCCATTAGAGTAACAAAAATCTCGACAACATACTACCTTCCATAATGACAAGGCTACCATCCATTAGAGTAACGAAAATATCAACAAGAGATTACCTTCCATGATGACAAGGCTACCATCCATTGGAGTAACAAAAATCTCGTCAACAGACTACCTTCTGTAATGAAAAGGCTACCATCCTTTGGAGTGACAAAAATCTCGACAATAGACTACCTTCCATAATGACAAGGCTACCATCCATTGGAGTAACAAAATATCGACAACACACTACCTTCCATAATGAAAAGGCTACAATCCATTGGAGTAACAAAAATATCGACAATAGACTACCTTCCATAATGACAAGGCTACCATCCATTGGAATAACAAGAATCGTGACAACAAACTACCTTCCATAATGACAAGGCTACCATCCATTGGAGTGAAAAAGATATCGACAACAGACTACCTTCCATAATGACAATGCTACCATCCATTAGAGTAACAAAAATCTCGACAACAGACTACCTTCCATAATGACAAGGTTACCATCCATGAGAGTATAAAAAATATCTAAAATAGACTATGTTCCACAATGACAAGGCTACCATCAATTGTAGTAACCAAAATCTCGACAACAGACTACCTTCCATAATGACAAGGCTACCATCAGTTGCCGTAACAAAAATCTCGACAACAGACTACCTCCCATAATGACAAGGCTACCATCCATTGGAGTAACAAAACTCTCGAGAACATACTACCTTCCATAATGGAAAGGCTACCATCCATTAGAGTAACAAAAATATCGACAACAGAATACCTTCCATAATGACAAGGCTACCATCCATTAGAGAAACAAAAATATCGACAACAGACTACCTTCCATAATGACAAGGCTAGCATCCATTAGAGTAACAAAAATCCCTACAACGGACTACCTGCCATAAAGACAAGGCTACCATCCATTAGAGTAACAAAAATCTCGACAACATACTACCTTCCATAATCACAAGGCTACCATCCATTGGAGTAACAAAAATATCGACAATAGACTACCTTCCATAATGACAAGGCTACCATCCATTGGAATAACAAGAATCTCGAAAACAAACTACCTTCCATAATGACAAGGCTACCATCCATTGGAGTAAAAAAGATATCGACAACAAACTACCTTCCATAATGACAATGCTACCATCCATTGGAGTAACTAAAATCTCGACAATAGACTACCTTCCATAATGACAAGGTTACCATCCATGGGAGTATAAAAAATATCTACAATAGACTATGTTCCATAATGACAAGGCTACCATCCATTAGAGTAACAAAAATATCGACAACAGACTACCTTCCATAATGACAAGGCTACCATCCATTAGAGTAACAATAATCCCTACAACAGACTACCTGCCATAATGAAAAGGCTACCATCCATTAGAGTAAAAAAAATCTCGACAACATACTACCTTCCTTAATGACAAGGCTACCATCCATTGGAGTAACAAAATATCAACAACACACTACCTTCAATAATGACAAGGCTACCATCCATTGGAGTAACAAAAATATAGACAATAGACTACCTTCCATAATGACAAGGCTACCATCCATTAGAATAACAAGAATCTCGACAACAAACTACCTTCCATAATGACAAGGCTACCATCCATTGGAGTAAAAAAGATCTTGACAACAGACTACCTTCCATAATGACAATGCTACCATCCATTCGAGTAACAAAAATCTTGACAACAGACTACCTTCCATAATGACAAGGCTACCATCCATTGGAGTATAAAAAATATCTACAATAGACTATGTTCCATAATGACAATGCTACCATCATTTGTAGTAACCAATATCTCGACAATAGACTACCTTCCATAATGACAAGGCTACCATCAGTTGCAGTAACAAAAATCTCGACAACAGACTACCTTCCATAATGACAAGGCTACCATCCATTGGAGTAACAAAACTCTCGACAACAGACTACCTTCCATAATGACAAGGCTACCATCTATTGGAATAACAAAAATCTCGAGAACATACTACCTTCCATAATGACAAGGCTACCATCCATTAGAGTAACAAAAATCTCGACAACAGACTACCTTCCGTAATGACAAGGCTACCATCCATTAGAGTAACAAAAATATTGACAACAGACTACTTTCCATAATGACTTGGCTACCATCCATTGGAGTAATTAAAATATCCACAAGAGACTACCTTACATAATGACAAGGCTACCATCCATTGGAGTAACAAAAATCTCGTCAACAAACTACCTTCCATAATGACAAGGCTATCATCCATTGGAGTGACAAAAATATCGACAATAGACTACCTTCCATAATGACAAGGCTACCATCCAATGGAGTAACAAAATATCGACAACAAACTTCCTTAGATAATTACAAGGCTACCATCCATTGGAGTAACTAAAATCTAGAAAACAGACTAGCTTCCATAATGACAAGGCAACCATCCATTGGAATAACAAAAATCTCGACAATAGACTACCTTCCATAAGGACAAGGCTACCATCTATTGGAATAAAAAAAATCTCGAGAACATATTACCTTCCATAATGACAAGGCTACCATCCATTAGAGTAACAAAAATCTCGACAAAAGACTACCTTCCATAATGACAAGGCTACCATCCATTAGGGTAACAAAAATCTCGACAACAGACTACCTTCCATAATGACAAGGCTACCATCCATTGGAGTAACGAAAATATCAACAAGAGACTACCTTCCATAATGACAAGGCTACCGTCCATTGGAGTAACAAAAATCTTGCCAACAGACTACCTTCCATAATGACAAGGCTACCATCCATTGGAGTAAAAAAGATATCGATAACAAACTACCTTCCATAATGACAATGCTACCATCCATTGGAGTAACAAAAATCTCGACAATAGATTACCTTCCATAATGACAAGGTTACCATCCATAGGAGTATAAAAAATATCTACAATTGACTATGTTCCATAATGACAAGGCTACCATCAATTGTAGTAACCAAAATCTCGACAACAGACTACCTTCCATAATGACAAGGCTACCATCCATTAGAGTAACCAAAATATCGACAACAGACTACTTTCCATAATTACAAGGCTACCATCCATTAGAGTAACAATAATCCCTACAACAGACTACCTTCCATAATGACAAGGCTACCATCCTTTAGAGTAACAAAAATCTCGACAACATACTACCTTCCATAATGACAAGGCTACCATCCATTAGAGTAACGAAAATATCAACAAGAGATTACCTTCCATGATGACAAGGCTCCCATCAATTGGAGTAACAAAAATCTCGTCAACAGACTACCTTCTGTAATGAAAAGGCTACCATCCTTTGGAGTGACAAAAATCTCGACAATAGACTACCTTCCATAATGACAAGGCTACCATCCATTGGAGTAACAAAATATCGACAACACACTACCTTCCATAATGAAAAGGCTACAATCCATTGGAGTAACAAAAATATCGACAATAGACTACCTTCCATAATGACAAGGCTACCATCCATTGGAATAACAAGAATCGTGACAACAAACTACCTTCCATAATGACAAGGCTACCATCCATTGGAGTGAAAAAGATATCGACAACAGACTACCTTCCATAATGACAATGCTACCATCCATTAGAGTAACAAAAATCTCGACAACAGACTACCTTCCATAATGACAAGGTTACCATCCATGAGAGTATAAAAAATATCTAAAATAGACTATGTTCCACAATGACAAGGCTACCATCAATTGTAGTAACAAAAATCTCGACAACAGACTACCTTCCATAATGACAAGGCTACCATCAGTTGCCGTAACAAAAATCTCGACAACAGACTACCTCCCATAATGACAAGGCTACCATCCATTGGAGTAACAAAACTCTCGACAACAGACTACCTTCCATAATGACAAGGCTACCATCTATTGGAATAAAAAAAATCTCGAGAACATACTACCTTCCATAATGGCAAGGCTACCATCCATTAGAGTAACAAAAATCTCGACAACAGAATACCTTCCATAATGACAAGGCTACCATCCATTAGAGTAACAAAAATATCGACAACAGACTACCTTCCATAATGACAAGGCTAGCATCCATTAGAGTAACAAAAATCCCTACAACGGAATACCTGCCATAAAAACAAGGCTACCATCCATTAGAGTAACAAAAATCTCGACAACATACTACCTTCCATAATCACAAGGCTACCATCCATTAGAGTAACGAAAATATCAACAAGAGATTACCTTCCATGATGACAAGGCTACCATCCATTAGAGTAAAAAAATCTCGTCAACAAACTACTTTCTGTAATGACAAGGCTACCATCCATTGGAGTGACAAAAATCTCGACAATAGACTACCTTCCTTAATGACAAGGCTACCATCCATTGGAGTAACAAAATATCGACAACACACTACCTTCAATAATGACAAGGCTACAATCCATTGGAGTAACAAAAATATAGACAATAGACTACCTTCCATAATGACAAGGTTACCATCCATTGGAATAACAAGAATCTCGACAAGAAACTACTTTCCATAATGACAAGGCTACCATCCATTGGAGTAAAAAAGATCTTGACAACAGACTACCTTCCATAATGACAATGCTACCATCCATTCGAGTAACAAAAATCTTGACAACAGACTACCTTCCATAATGACAAGGCTACCATCCATTGGAGTATAAAAAATATCTACAATAGACTATGTTCCATAATGACAATGCTACCATCAATTGTAGTAGCCAAAATCTCGACAATAGACTACCTTCCATAATGACAAGGCTACCATCAGTTGCAGTAACAAAAATTTCGACAACAGACTACCTTCCATAATGAGAAGGCTACCATCCATTGGAGTAACAAAACTCTCGACAACAGACTACCTTCCATAATGACAAGGCTACCATCTATTGGAATAACAAAAATCTCGAGAACATACTACCTTCCATAATGACAAGGCTACCATCCATTAGAGTAACAAAAATCTCGACAACAGACTACCTTCCGTAATGACAAGGCTACCATCCATTAGAGTAACAAAAATATCGACAACAAACTACTTTCCCTAATGACTTGGCTACCATCCATTGGAGTAATTAAAATATCCACAAGAGACTACCTTACATAATGACAAGGCTACCATCCATTGGAGTAACAAAAATCTCGTCAACAAACTACCTTCCATAATGACAAGGCTACCATCCATTGGAGTGACAAAAATATCGACAATAGACTACCTTCCATAATGACAAGGCTACCATCCAATGGAGTAACAAAATATCGACAACAAACTTCTTTCGATAATTACAAAGCTACCATCCATTGGAGTAACAAAAATCTAGAAAATAGACTAGCTTCCATAATGACAAGGCTACCATCCATTGGAATAACAAAAATCTCGACAATAGACTACCTTCCATAAGGACAAGGCTACCATCTATTGGAATAACAAAAATCTCGAGAACATACTACCTTCCATAATGACAAGGCTACCATCCATTAGAGTAACAAAAATCTCGACAAAAGACTACCTTCCATAATGACAAGGCTACCATCCATTAGGGTAACAAAAATCTCGACAACAGACTACCTTCCATAATGACAAGGCTACCATCCATTAGAGTAACAAAAATATCAACAAGAGATTACCTTCCATGATGACAAGGCTACCATCCATTGGAGTAACGAAAACCTCGTCAACAGACTACCTTCCGTAATGACAAGGCTACCATCCATTGGAGTGACAAAAATCTCGACAATAGACTACCTTCCATAATGACAAGGCTACCATCCATTGGAGTAACAAAATATCGACAACACACTACCTTCCATAATGAAAAGGCTATAATCCATTGGAGTAAAAAAAATATCAACAATAGACTACCTTCCATAATGACAAGGCTACCATCCATTGGAATAACAAGAATCGTGACAACAAACTACCTTCCATAATGACAAGGCTACCATCTATTGGAGTAAAAAAGATATCGACAACAGACTACCTTCCATAATGACAATCCTACCATCCATTAGAGTAACAAAAATCTCGACAACAGACTACCTTCCATAATGACAAGGTTACCATCCATGAGAGTATAAAAAATATCTAAAATAGACTATGTTCCATAATGACAAGGCTACCATCAATTGTAGTAACCAAAATCTCGACAACAGACTACCTTCCATAATGACAAGGCTACCATCAGTTTGCGTAACAAAAATCTCAACAACAGACTACCTTCCATAATGACAAGGCTACCATCTATTGGAATAACAAAAATCTCGAGAACATACTAACTTCCATAATGGCAAGGCTACCATCCATTAGAGTAACAAAAATCTCGACAACAGACTACCTTCCATAATGACAAGGCTACCATCCATTAGAGTAACAAAAATATCGATAACAGACTACCTTCCATAATGACAAGGCTAGGATCCATTAGAGTAACAAAAATCCCTACAACTGACTACCTGCCATAATGACAAGGCTACCATCCATTAGAGTAACAAAAATCTCGACAACATACTACCTTCCATAATCACAAGGCTACCATCCATTAGAGTAACGAAAATATCAACAACAGATTACCTTCCATGATGACAAGGCTACCATCCATTAGAGTAAAAAAATCTCGTCAACAGACTACCTTCCGTAATGACAAGGCTACCATCCATTGGAGTGACAAAAATCTTGACAATAGACTACCTTCCTTAATGACAAGGCTACCATCCATTGGAGTAACAAAATATCGATAACACACTACCTTCAATAATGACAACGCTACCTTCCATTGGAGTAACAAAAATATAGACAATAGACTACATTCCATAATGACAAGGTTACCATCCATTGGAATAACAAGAATCTCGACAACAAACTACCTTCCATAATGACAAGGCTACCATCCATTGGAGTAAAAAAGATCTTGACAACAGACTACCTTCCGTAATGACAAGGCTACCATCCATTAGAGTAACAAAAATATCGACAACAGACTACTTTCCCTAATGACTTGGCTACCATCCATTGGAGTAATTAAAATATCCACAAGAGACTACCTTACATAATGACAAGGCTACCATCCATTGGAGTAACAAAAATCTCGTCAACAAACTACCTTCCATAATGACAAGGCTACCATCCATTGGAGTGACAAAAATATCGACAATAGACTACCTTCCATAATGACAAGGCTACCATCCAATGGAGTAACAAAATATCGACAACAAACTTCTTTCGATAATTACAAAGCTACCATCCATTGGAGTAACAAAAATCTAGAAAATAGACTAGCTTCCATAATGACAAGGCTACCATCCATTGGAATAACAAAAATCTCGACAATAGACTACCTTCCATAAGGACAAGGCTACCATCTATTGGAATAACAAAAATCTCGAGAACATACTACCTTCCATAATGACAAGGCTACCATCCATTAGAGTAACAAAAATCTCAACAAAAGACTACCTTCCATAATGACAAGGCTACCATCCATTAGGGTAACAAAAATCTCGACAACAGACTACCTTCCATAATGACAAGGCTACCATCCATTAGAGTAACAAAAATATCAACAAGAGATTACCTTCCATGATGACAAGGCTACCATCCATTGGAGTAACAAAAACCTCGTCAACAGACTACCTTCCGTAATGACAAGGCTACCATCCATTGGAGTGACAAAAATATCGACAATAGACTACCTTCCATAATGACAAGGCTACCATCCATTGGAGTAACAAAATATCGACAACACACTACCTTCCATAATGAAAAGGCTATAATCCATTGGAGTAAAAAAAATATCAACAATAAACTACCTTCCATAATGACAAGGCTACCATCCATTGGAATAACAAGAATCGTGACAACAAACTACCTTCCATAATGACAAGGCTACCATCCATTGGAGTAAAAAAGATATCGACAACACACTACCTTCCATAATGACAATCCTACCATCCATTAGAGTAACAAAAATCTCGACAACAGACTACCTTCCATAATGACAAGGTTACCATCCATGAGAATATAAAAAATATCTAAAATAGACTATGTTCCATAATGACAAGGCTACCATCAATTGTAGTAACCAAAATCTCGACAACAGACTACCTTCCATAATGACAAGGCTACCATCAGTTTGCGTAACAAAAATCTCAACAACAGACTACCTTCCATAATGACAAGGCTACCATCTATTGGAATAACAAAAATCTCGAGAACATACTACCTTCCATAATGGCAAGGCTACCATCCATTAGAGTAACAAAAATCTCGACAACAGACTACCTTCCATAATGACAAGGCTACCATCCATTAGAGTAACAAAAATATCGATAACAGACTACCTTCCATAATGACAAGGCTAGCATCCATTAGAGTAACAAAAATCCCTACAACTGACTACCTGCCATAATGACAAGGCTACCATCCATTAGAGTAACAAAAATCTCGACAACATACTACCTTCCATAATCACAAGGCTACCATCCATTAGAGTAACGAAAATATCAACAACAGATTACCTTCCATGATGACAAGGCTACCATCCATTAGAGTAAAAAAATCTCGTCAACAGACTACCTTCCGTAATGACAAGGCTACCATCCATTGGAGTGACAAAAATCTTGACAATAGACTACCTTCCTTAATGACAAGGCTACCATCCATTGGAGTAACAAAATATCGACAACACACTACCTTCAATAATGACAACGCTACCATCCATTGGAGTAACAAAAATATAGACAATAGACTACCTTCCATAATGACAAGGTTACCATTCATTGGAATAACAAGAATCTCGACAACAAACTACCTTCCATAATGACAAGGCTACCATCCATTGGAGTAAAAAAGATCTTGACAACAGACTACCTTTCATAATGACAATGCTACCATCCATTCGAGTAACAAAAATCTTGACAACAGACTACCTTCCATAATGACAAGGCTACCATCCATTGGAGTATAAAAAATATCTACAATAGACTATGTTCCATAATGACAATGCTACCATCAATTGTAGTAACCAAAATCTCGACAATAGACTACCTTCCATAATGACAAGGCTACCATCAGTTGCAGTAACAAAAATCTCGACAACAGACTACCTTCCATAATGACAAGGCTACCATCCATTGGAGTAACAAAACTCTCGACAACAGACTACCTTCCATAATGACAAGGCTACCATCTATTGGAATAACAAAAATCTCGAGAACATACTACCTTCCACAATGACAAGGCTACCATCCATTAGAGTAACAAAAATCTCGACAACAGACTACTTTCCGTAATGACAAGGCTACCATCCATTAGAGTAACAAAAATATCGAAAACAGACTACTTTCCATAATGACTTGGCTACCATCCATTGGAGTAATTAAAATATCCACAAGAGACTACCTTACATAATGACAAGGCTACCATCCATTGGAGTAACAAAAATCTCGTCAACAAACTACCTACCATAATGACAAGGCTACCATCCATTGGAGTGACAAAAATATCGACAATAGACTACCTTCCATAATGACAAGGCTACCATCCAATGGAGTAACAAAAATCTAGAAAACAGACTAGCTTCCATAATGATAAGGCTACCATCCATTGGAATAACAAAAATCTCGACAATAGACTACCTTCCATAAGGACAAGGCTACCATCTATTGGAATAACAAAAATCTCGAGAACATACTACTTTCCATAATGACAAGGCTACCATCCATTAGAGTAACAAAAATCTCGACAAAATACTACCTTCCATAATGACAAGGCTACCATCCATTAGGGTAACAAAAATCTCGACAACAGACTACCTTCCATAGTGACAAGGCTACCATCCATTGGAGTAACGAAAATATCAACAAGAGACTACCTTCCATAATGACAAGGCTACCGTCCATTGGAGTAACAAAAATCTTGCCAACAAACTACCTTCCATAATGACAAGGCTATCATCCATTGGAGTGACAAAAATATCGACAATAGACTACCTTCCATAATGACAAGGATACCATCCATTGGAGTAACAAAATCTCGATAACAAACTACCTTCCATAATGACAAGGCTACCATCCATTGGAGTAACAAAAATATCGACAACTGACAACCTTCCATAATGACAAGGCTACCATCCATTGGAATAACAAAAATCTCGACAACAAACTACCTTCCATAATGACGAGGCTACCATCCATTGGAATAACAAAAATATCGACAACAAACTACCTTCCATAATGACTAGGCTACCATCCATCGAAGTAAAAAAGATATCGACAACAAACTACCTTCCATAATCAAAAGGATACCATCCATTGGAGTAACGAAAACCTCGACAACAGACTATCTTCCATAATGACTAGGCTAACATCCATCGGAGTAAGAAAGATATCAACAACAGACTACCTTCCATAATGATAAGGCTACCATCGATTGCAGTAACAAAAATATATACAATAGACTATGTTCCATAATGACAATGCTACCATCAATTGTAGTAACCAAAATCTCGACAACAGACTACCTTCCATATTGACAAGGCTACCATCCATTGGAGTAACACAAATATCGACAATAGACTACCTTCCATAATGACAAGGCTACCATCCATTGGAATAACAAGAATCGTGACAACAAACTACCTTCCATAATGACAAGGCTATCATCCATTGGAGTAAAAAAGATATCGACAACAGACTACTTTCGATAATGACAATGCTACCATCCATTGGAGTAACAAAAATCTCGACAACAAACTACCTTCCATAATGACAAGGTTACCATCCATGGGAGTATAAAAAATATCTACAATAGACTATGTTCCATAATGACAAGGCTACCATCAATTGTAGTAACCAAAATCTCGACAACAGACTACCTTCCATAATGACAAGGCTACCATCAGTTGCCGTAACAAAAATCTCGACAACAGACTACCTTCCATAATGACAAGGCTACCATCCATTGGAGTAACAAAACTCTCGACAACAGACTACCTTCCATAATGACAAGGCTACCATCTAATGGAATAACAAAAATCGCGAGAACATACTACCTTCCATAATGACAAGGCTACCATCCATTAGAGTAACAAAAATCTCGACAACATACTGCCTTCCATAATGACAAGGCTACCATCCATTAGAGTAACAAAAATATCGACAACAGACTACCTTCCATAATGACAAGGCTACCATCCATTAGAGTAACAAAAATCCCTACAACAGACTACCTGCCATAATGACAAGGCTACCATCCATTAGAGTAACAAAAATCTCGACAACATACTACCTTCCATAATGACAAGGCTACCATCCATTAGAGTAACGAAAATATTAACAAGAGATTACCTTCCATGATGACAAGGGTACCATCCATTGGAGTAAAAAAAATCTCGTCAACAGACTACCTTCCGTAATGACAAGGCCACCATCCATTGGAGTGACAAAAATATCGACAATAGACTACCTTCCATAATGACAAGGCTACCATCCAATGGAGTTATAAAATATGGACAACAAACTTCCTTCGATAATTACAAGGCTACCATCCATTGGAGTAACAAAAATCTAGAAAACAGACTAGCTTCCATAATGACAAGGCTACCATCCATTGGAATAACAAAAATCTCGACAATAGACTACCTTCCATAATGTCAAGGCTACCATCTAATGGAATAACAAAAATCTCGAGAACATACTACCTTCCATAATGACAAGGCTAGCATCCATTAGAGTAACAAAAATCTCGACAACAAACTACCTTCCATAATAAGGAGGCTAGCATCCATTGGAGTAACAAAAATATCGACAACAAACTACCTTCCATAATGACTAGGCTACCATCCATCGGAGTAAAAAAGATATCGACAACAAACTACCTTCCATAATCAAAAGGCTACCATCCATTGGAGTAACGAAAATCTCGACAACAGACTATCTTCCATAATGACTAGGCTAACATCCATCGGAGTAAGAAAGATATCGACAACAGACTACCTTCCATAATGACAAGGCTACCATCGATTGCAGTAACAAAAATATATACAATAGA
Organism: Vicia faba; assembly: GCA_948472305.1. Lineage (NCBI taxonomy): Eukaryota > Viridiplantae > Streptophyta > Magnoliopsida > Fabales > Fabaceae > Vicia > Vicia faba. Next base: position 768,414,084 of record OX451738.1, read on the forward strand.
CTATGTTCCATAATGACAATGCTACCATCAATTGTAGTAACCAAAATCTCGACAACAGACTACCTTCCATAATGTAAAGGCTACCATCCATTGGAGTAACACAAATATCGACAATAGACTACCTTCCATAATGACAAGGCTACCATCCATTGGAATAACAAGAATCGTGAAAACAAACTACCTTCCATAATGACAAGGCTACCATCCATTGGAGTAAAAAAGATATCGACAACAGACTACCTTCCATAATGACAAGGTTACCATTCATGGGAGTATAAAAAATACCTACAATAGACTATGTTCCATAATGACAAGGCTACCATCAATTGTAGTAACCAAAATCTCGACAACAGACTACCTTCCATAATGACAAGGCTACCATCAGTTGCCGTAACAAAAATCTCGACAATAGACTACCTTCCATAATGACAAGGCTACCATCCATTAGAGTAACAAAACTCTCGACAATAGACTACCTTCCATAATGACAAGGCTACCATCTATTGGAATAACAAAAATCTCGAGAACATACTACCTTCCATAATGACAAGGTTACCATCCATTAGAGTAACAAAAATCTCGACAACAGACTACCTTCCATAATGACAAGGCTACCATCCATTAGAGTAACAAAAATATCGACAACAGACTACCTTCCATAATGACAAGGCTACCATCCATTAGAGTAACAAAAATCCCTACAACGGACTACCTGCCATAATGACAAGGCTACCATCCATTAGAGTAACAAAAATCTCGACAACGTACTACTTTCTATAATGACAAGGCTACCATCCATTAGAGTAACGAAAATATTAACAAGAGATTACCTTCCATGATGACAAGGGTACCATCCATTGGGGTAAAAAAAATCTCGTCAACAGACTACCTTCCGTAATGACAAGGCAACCATCCATTGGAGTGACAAAAATCTCGACAATAGACTACCTTCCATAATGACAAGGCTACCATCCATTGGAGTAACAAAATATCGACAACACACTACCTTCAATAATGACAAGGCTACCATCCATTGGAGTAACAAAAATATCGACAATAGACTACCTTTTATAATGACAAGGCTACCATCCAATGAAATAACAAGAATCTCGACAACAAACTACCTTCCATAATGACAAGGCTACCATCCATTGGAGTAAAAAAGATATCGACAATAGACTACCTTCCATAATGACAATGCTACCATCCATTCGAGTAACATAAATCTCGACAACAGACTACCTTCCATAATGACAAGGTTACCATCCATGGGAGTATAAAAAATATCTACAATAGACTATGTTCCATAATGACAAGGCTACCATCAATTGTAGTAACCAAAATCTCGACAACAGACTACCTTCCATAATGACAAGGCTACCATCAGTTGCCGTAACAAAAATCTCGACAACGTACTACCTTCCATAATGACAAGGCTACCATCCATTGGAGTAAAAAAGATATCGACAACAGACTACCTTCCATAATGACAAGGTTACCATCCATGGGAGTATAAAAAATACCTACAATAGACTATGTTCCATAATGACAAGGCTACCATCAATTGTAGTAACCAAAATCTCGACAACAGACTACCTTCCATAATGACAAGGCTACCATCAGTTTCCGTAACAAAAATCTCGACAACAGACTACCTTCCATAATGACAAGGCTACCATCCATTAGAGTAACAAAACTCTCGACAATAGACTACCTTCCATAATGACAAGGCTACCATCTATTGGAATAACAAAAATCTCGAGAACATACTACCTTCCATAATGACAAGGTTACCATCCATTAGAGTAACAAAAATCTCGACAACAGACTACCTTCCATAATGACAAGGCTACCATCCATTAGAGTAACAAAAATATCGACAACAGACTACCTTCCATAATGACAAGGCTACCATCCATTAGAGTAACAAAAATCCCTACAACGGACTACCTGCCATAATGACAAGGCTACCATCCATTAGAGTAACAAAAATCTCGACAACGTACTACTTTCTATAATGACAAGGCTACCATCCATTAGAGTAACGAAAATATTAACAAGAGATTACCTTCCATGATGACAAGGGTACCATCCATTGGGGTAAAAAAAATCTCGTCAACAGACTACCTTCCGTAATGACAAGGCAACCATCCATTGGAGTGACAAAAATCTCGACAATAGACTACCTTCCATAATGACAAGGCTACCATCCGTTGGAGTAACAAAATACCGACAAAACACTACCTTCAATAATGACAAGGCTACCATCCATTGGAGTAACAAAAATATCGACAATAGACTACCTTTTATAATGACAAGGCTACCATCCAATGAAATAACAAGAATCTCGACAACAAACTACCTTCCATAATGACAAGGCTACCATCCATTGGAGTAAAAAAGATATCGACAATAGACTACCTTCCATAATGACAATGCTACCATCCATTCGAGTAACATAAATCTCGACAACAAACTACCTTCCATAATGACAAGGTTACCATCCATGGGAGTATAAAAAATATCTACAATAGACTATGTTCCATAATTACAAGGCTACCATCAATTGTAGTAACCAAAATCTCGACAACAGACTACCTTCCATAATGACAAGGCTACCATCAGTTGTCGTAACAAAAATCTCGACAACGTACTACCTTCCATAATGACAAGGCTACCATCTATTGGAATAACAAAAATCTCGAGAACATACTACCTTCCATAATGACAAGGCTACCATCCATTAGAGTAACAAAAATCTCGACAACAGACTACCTTCCATAATGACAAGGCTACCATCCATTAGAGTAACAAAAATATTGACAACAGACTACCTTCCACAATGACAAGGCTACCATCCATTAGAGTAACAAAAATCTCGACAAAATACTACCTTCCATAATGACAAGGCTACCATCCATTAGAGTAACAAAAATATTAACAAGAGATTACCTTCCATGATGACAAGGCTACCATCCATTGGAGTAAAAAAAATCTCGTCAACAGACTACCTTCCGTAATGACAAGGCAACCATCCATTGGAGTGACAAAAATCTCGACAATAAACTACCTTCCATAATGACAAGGCTACCATCCATTGGAATAACAAGAATCTCGACAACAAACTAACTTCCATAATGACAAGGCTGCCATCCATTGGAGTAAAAAAGATATCGACAATAGACTACCTTCCATAATGACAATGCTACCATCCATTCGAGTAACATAAATCTCGACAACAGACTACCTTCCATAATGACAATGTTACCATCCATGGGAGTATAAAAAATACCTACAATAGACTATGTTCCATAATGACAAGGCTACCATCAATTGTAGTAACCAAAATCTCGACAACAGACTACCTTCCATAATGACAAGGCTACCATCAGTTGCCGTAACAAAAATCTCGACAACAGGCTACCTTCCATAATGACAAGGCTACCATCCATTAGAGTAACAAAACTGTCGACAACAGACTACCTTCCATAATGACAAGGCTACCATCTATTGGAATAACAAAAATCTCGAGAAAATACTACCTTCCATAATGACAACGTTACCATCCATTAGAGTAACAAAAATCTCGACAACAGACTACCTTCCATAATGACAAGGCTACCATCCATTAGAGTAACAAAAATATCGACAACAGACTACCTTCCATAATGACAAGGCTACCATCCATTAGAGTAACAAAAATCCCTACAACGGACTACCTGCCATAATGACAAGGCTACCATCCTTTAGAGTAACAAAAATCTCGACAACGTACTACTTTCTATAATGACAAGGCTACCATCCATTAGAGTAACGAAAATATTAACAAGAGATTACCTTCCATGATGACAAGGGTACCATCCATTGGGGTAAAAAAAATCTCGTCAACAGACTACCTTCCGTAATGACAAGGCAACCATCCATTGGAGTGACAAAAATCTCGACAATAGACTACCTTCCATAATGACAAGGCTACCATCCATTGGAGTAACAAAATATCGACAACACACTACCTTCAATAATGACAAGGCTACCATCCATTGGAGTAACAAAAATATCGACAATAGACTTCCTTTTATAATGACAAGGCTACCATCCAATGAAATAACAAGAATCTCGACAACAAACTACCTTCCATAATGACAAGGCTACCATCCATTGGAGTAAAAAAGATATCGACAATAGACTACCTTCCATAATGACAATGCTACCATCCATTCGAGTAACATAAATCTCGACAACAGACTACCTTCCATAATGACAAGGTTACCATCCATGGGAGTATAAAAAATATCTACAATAGACTATGTTCCATAATGACAAGGCTACCATCAATTGTAGTAACCAAAATCTCGACAACAGACTACCTTCCATAATGACAAGGCAACCATCAGTTGCCGTAACAAAAATCTCGACAACGTACTACCTTCCATAATGACAAGGCTACCATCTATTGGAATAACAAAAATCTCGAGAACATACTACCTTCCATAATGACAAGGCTACCATCCATTAGAGTAACAAAAATCTCGACAACAGACTACCTTCCATAATGACAAGGCTACCATCCATTAGAGTAACAAAAATATTGACAACAGACTACCTTCCACAATGACAAGGCTACCATCCATTAGAGTAACAAAAATCTCGACAAAATACTACCTTCCATAATGATAAGGCTACCATCCATTAGAGTAACGAAAATATTAACAAGAGATTACCTTCCATGATGACAAGGCTACCATCCATTGGAGTAAAAAAAATCTCGTCAACAGACTACCTTCCGTAATGACAAGGCAACCATCCATTTGAGTGACAAAAATCTCGACAATAAACTACCTTCCATAATGACAAGGCTACCATCCATTGGAATAACAAGAATCTCGACAACAAACTAACTTCCATAATGACAAGGCTGCCATCCATTGGAGTAAAAAAGATATCGACAATAGACTACCTTCCATAATGACAATGCTACCATCCATTCGAGTAACATAAATCTCGACAACAGACTACCTTCCATAATGACAATGTTACCATCCATGGGAGTATAAAAAATACCTACAATAGACTATGTTCCATAATGACAAGGCTACCATCAATTGTAGTAACCAAAATCTCGACAACAGACTACCTTCCATAATGACAAGGCTACCATCAGTTGCCGTAACAAAAATCTCGACAACAGACTACCTTCCATAATGACAAGGCTACCATCCATTAGAGTAACAAAACTCTCGACAACAGACTACCTTCCATAATGACAAGGCTACCATCTATTGGAATAACAAAAATCTCGAGAACATACTACCTTCCATAATGACAAGGTTACCATCCATTAGAGTAACAAAAATCTCGACAACAGACTACCTTCCATAATGACAAGGCTACCATCCATTAGAGTAACAAAAATATCGACAACAGACTACCTTCCATAATGACAAGGCTACCATCCATTAGAGTAACAAAAATCCCTACAACGGACTACCTGCCATAATGACAAGGCTACCATCCATTAGAGTAACAAAAATCTCGACAACGTACTACTTTCTATAATGACAAGGCTACCATCCATTAGAGTAACGAAAATATTAACAAGAGATTACCTTCCATGATGACAAGGGTACCATCCATTGGGGTAAAAAAAATCTCGTCAACAGACTACCTTCCGTAATGACAAGGCAACCATCCATTGGAGTGACAAAAATCTCGACAATAGACTACCTTCCATAATGACAAGGCTACCATCCATTGGAGTAACAAAATATCGACAACACACTACCTTCAATAATGACAAGGCTACCATCCATTGGAGTAACAAAAATATCGACAATAGACTACCTTTTATAATGACAAGGCTACCATCCAATGAAATAACAAGAATCTCGACAACAAACTACCTTCCATAATGACAAGGCTACCATCCATTGGAGTAAAAAAGATATCGACAATAGACTACCTTCCATAATGACAATGCTACCATCCATTCGAGTAACATAAATCTCGACAACAAACTACCTTCCATAATGACAAGGTTACCATCCATGGGAGTATAAAAAATATCTACAATAGACTATGTTCCATAATGACAAGGCTACCATCAATTGTAGTAACCAAAATCTCGACAACAGACTACCTTCCATAATGACAAGGCTACAATCAGTTGCCGTAACAAAAATCTCGACAACGTACTACCTTCCATAATGACAAGGCTACCATCTATTGGAATAACAAAAATCTCGAGAACATACTACCTTCCATAATGACAAGGCTACCATCCATTAGAGTAACAAAAATCTCGACAACAGACTACCTTCCATAATGACAAGGCTACCATCCATTAGAGTAACAAAAATATTGACAATAGACTACCTTCCACAATGACAAGGCTACCATCCATTAGAGTAACAAAAATCTCGACAAAATACTACCTTCCATAATGACAAGGCTACCATCCATTAGAGTAACGAAAATATTAACAAGAGATTACCTTCCATGATGACAAGGCTACCATCCATTGGAGTAAAAAAAATCTCGTCAACAGACTACCTTCCGTAATGACAAGGCAACCATCCATTGGAGTGACAAAAATCTCGACAATAAACTACCTTCCATAATGACAAGGCTACCATCCATTGGAATAACAAGAATCTCGACAACAAACTAACTTCCATAATGACAAGGCTGCCATCCATTGGAGTAAAAAAGATATCGACAATAGACTACCTTCCATAATGACAATGCTACCATCCATTCGAGTAACATAAATCTCGACAACAGACTACCTTCCATAATGACAATGTTACCATCCATGGGAGTATAAAAAATACCTACAATAGACTATGTTCCATAATGACAAGGCTACCATCAATTGTAGTAACCAAAATCTCGACAACAGACTACCTTCCATAATGACAAGGCTACCATCAGTTGCCGTAACAAAAATCTCGACAACAGACTACCTTCCATAATGACAAGGCTACCATCCATTAGAGTAACAAAACTCTCGACAACAGACTACCTTCCATAATGACAAGGCTACCATCTATTGGAATAACAAAAATCTCGAGAACATACTACCTTCCATAATGACAAGGTTACCATCCATTAGAGTAACAAAAATCTCGACAACAGACTACCTTCCATAATGACAAGGCTACCATCCATTAGAGTAACAAAAATATCGACAACAGACTACCTTCCATAATGACAAGGCTACCATCTATTAGAGTAACAAAAATCCCTACAACGGACTACCTGCCATAATGACAAGGCTACCATCCATTAGAGTAACAAAAATCTCGACAACGTACTACTTTCTATAATGACAAGGCTACCATCCATTAGAGTAACGAAAATATTAACAAGAGATTACCTTCCATGATGACAAGGGTACCATCCATTGGGGTAAAAAAAATCTCGTCAACAGACTACCTTCCGTAATGACAAGGCAACCATCCATTGGAGTGACAAAAATCTCGACAATAGACTACCTTCCATAATGACAAGGCTACCATCCATTGGAGTAACAAAATATCGACAACACACTACCTTCAATAATGACAAGGCTACCATCCATTGGAGTAACAAAAATATCGACAATAGACTACCTTTTATAATGACAAGGCTACCATCCAATGAAATAACAAGAATCTCGACAACAAACTACCTTCCATAATGACAAGGCTACCATCCATTGGAGTAAAAAAGATATCGACAATAGACTACCTTCCATAATGACAATGCTACCATCCATTCGAGTAACATAAATCTCGACAACAGACTACCTTCCATAATGACAATGTTACCATCCATGGGAGTATAAAAAATACCTACAATAGACTATGTTCCATAATGACAAGGCTACCATCAATTGTAGTAACCAAAATCTCGACAACAGACTACCTTCCATAATGACAAGGCTACCATCAGTTGCCGTAACAAAAATCTCGACAACAGACTACCTTCCATAATGACAAGGCTACCATCCATTAGAGTAACAAAACTCTCGACAACAGACTACCTTCCATAATGACAAGGCTACCATCTATTGGAATAACAAAAATCTCGAGAACATACTACCTTCCATAATGACAAGGTTACCATCCATTAGAGTAACAAAAATCTCGACAACAGACTACCTTCCATAATGACAAGGCTACCATCCATTAGAGTAACAAAAATATCGACAACAGACTACCTTCCATAATGACAAGGCTACCATCCATTAGAGTAACAAAAATCCCTACAACGGACTACCTGCCATAATGACAAGGCTACCATCCATTAGAGTAACAAAAATCTCGACAACGTACTACTTTCTATAATGACAAGGCTACCATCCATTAGAGTAACGAAAATATTAACAAGAGATTACCTTCCATGATGACAAGGGTACCATCCATTGGGGTAAAAAAAATCTCGTCAACAGACTACCTTCCGTAATGACAAGGCAACCATCCATTGGAGTGACAAAAATCTCGACAATAGACTACCTTCCATAATGACAAGGCTACCATCCATTGGAGTAACAAAATATCGACAACACACTACCTTCAATAATGACAAGGCTACCATCCATTGGAGTAACAAAAATATCGACAATAGACTACCTTTAATAATGACAAGGCTACCATCCAATGAAATAACAAGAATCTCGACAACAAACTACCTTCCATAATGACAAGGCTACCATCCATTGGAGTAAAAAAGATATCGACAATAGACTACCTTCCATAATGACAATGCTACCATCCATTCGAGTAACATAAATCTCGACAACAGACTACCTTCCATAATGACAAGGTTACCATCCATGGGAGTATAAAAAATATCTACAATAGACTATGTTCCATAATGACAAGGCTACCATCAATTGTAGTAACCAAAATCTCGACAACAGACTACCTTCCATAATGACAAGGCTACCATCAGTTGCCGTAACAAAAATCTCGACAACGTACTACCTTCCATAATGACAAGGCTACCATCTATTGGAATAACAAAAATCTCGAGAACATACTACCTTCCATAATGACAAGGCTACCATCCATTAGAGTAACAAAAATCTCGACAACATACTACCTTCCATAATGACAAGGCTACCATCCATTAGAGTAACAAAAATATTGACAACAGACTACCTTCCACAATGACAAGGCTACCATCCATTAGAGTAACAAAAATCTCGACAAAATACTACCTTCCATAATGACAAGGCTACCATCCATTAGAGTAACGAAAATATTAACAAGAGATTACCTTCCATGATGACAAGGCTACCATCCATTGGAGTAAAAAAAATCTCGTCAACAGACTACCTTCCGTAATGACAAGGCAACCATCCATTGGAGTGACAAAAATCTCGACAATAAACTACCTTCCATAATGACAAGGCTACCATCCATTGGAATAACAAGAATCTCGACAACAAACTAACTTCCATAATGACAAGGCTGCCATCCATTGGAGTAAAAAAGATATCGACAATAGACTACCTTCCATAATGACAATGCTACCATCCATTCGAGTAACATAAATCTCGACAACAGACTACCTTCCATAATGACAATGTTACCATCCATGGGAGTATAAAAAATACCTACAATAGACTATGTTCCATAATGACAAGGCTACCATCAATTGTAGTAACCAAAATCTCGACAACAGACTACCTTCCATAATGACAAGGCTACCATCAGTTGCCGTAACAAAAATCTCGACAACAGACTACCTTCCATAATGACAAGGCTACCATCCATTAGAGTAACAAAACTCTCGACAACAGACTACCTTCCATAATGACAAGGCTACCATCTATTGGAATAACAAAAATCTCGAGAACATACTACCTTCCATAATGACAAGGTTACCATCCATTAGAGTAACAAAAATCTCGACAACAGACTACCTTCCATAATGACAAGGCTACCATCCATTAGAGTAACAAAAATATCGACAACAGACTACCTTCCATAATGACAAGGCTACCATCCATTAGAGTAACAAAAATCCCTACAACGGACTACCTGCCATAATGACAAGGCTACCATCCATTAGAGTAACAAAAATCTCGACAACGTACTACTTTCTATAATGACAAGGCTACCATCCATTAGAGTAACGAAAATATTAACAAGAGATTACCTTCCATGATGACAAGGGTACCATCCATTGGGGTAAAAAAAATCTCGTCAACAGACTACCTTCCGTAATGACAAGGCAACCATCCATTGGAGTGACAAAAATCTCGACAATAGACTACCTTCCATAATGACAAGGCTACCATCCATTGGAGTAACAAAATATCGACAACACACTACCTTCAATAATGACAAGGCTACCATCCATTGGAGTAACAAAAATATCGACAATAGACTACCTTTTATAATGACAAGGCTACCATCCAATGAAATAACAAGAATCTCGACAACAAACTACCTTCCATAATGACAAGGCTACCATCCATTGGAGTAAAAAAGATATCGACAATAGACTACCTTCCATAATGACAATGCTACCATCCATTCGAGTAACATAAATCTCGACAACAGACTACCTTCCATAATGACAATGTTACCATCCATGGGAGTATAAAAAATACCTACAACAGACTACCTTCCATAATGACAAGGCTACCATCCATTAGAGTAACAAAAATCTCGACAACAGACTACCTTCCATAATGACAAGGCTACCATCAGTTGCCGTAACAAAAATCTCGACAACAGACTACCTTCCATAATGACAAGGCTACCATCCATTAGAGTAACAAAACTCTCGACAACAGACTACCTTCCATAATGACAAGGCTACCATCTATTGGAATAACAAAAATCTCGAGAACATACTACCTTCCATAATGACAAGGTTACCATCCATTAGAGTAACAAAAATCTCGACAACAGACTACCTTCCATAATGACAAGGCTACCATCCATTAGAGTAACAAAAATATCGACAACAGACTACCTTCCATAATGACAAGGCTACCATCTATTAGAGTAACAAAAATCCCTACAACGGACTACCTGCCATAATGACAAGGCTACCATCCATTAGAGTAACAAAAATCTCGACAACGTACTACTTTCTATAATGACAAGGCTACCATCCATTAGAGTAACGAAAATATTAACAAGAGATTACCTTCCATGATGACAAGGGTACCATCCATTGGGGTAAAAAAAATCTCGTCAACAGACTACCTTCCGTAATGACAAGGCAACCATCCATTGGAGTGACAAAAATCTCGACAATAGACTACCTTCCATAATGACAAGGCTACCATCCATTGGAGTAACAAAATATCGACAACACACTACCTTCAATAATGACAAGGCTACCATCCATTGGAGTAACAAAAATATCGACAATAGACTACCTTTTATAATGACAAGGCTACCATCCAATGAAATAACAAGAATCTCGACAACAAACTACCTTCCATAATGACAAGGCTACCATCCATTGGAGTAAAAAAGATATCGACAATAGACTACCTTCCATAATGACAATGCTACCATCCATTCGAGTAACATAAATCTCGACAACAGACTACCTTCCATAATGACAATGTTACCATCCATGGGAGTATAAAAAATACCTACAACAGACTACCTTCCATAATGACAAGGCTACCATCCATTAGAGTAACAAAAATCTCGACAACAGACTACCTTCCATAATGACAAGGCTACCATCAGTTGCCGTAACAAAAATCTCGACAACAGACTACCTTCCATAATGACAAGGCTACCATCCATTAGAGTAACAAAACTCTCGACAACAGACTACCTTCCATAATGACAAGGCTACCATCTATTGGAATAACAAAAATCTCGAGAACATACTACCTTCCATAATGACAAGGTTACCATCCATTAGAGTAACAAAAATCTCGACAACAGACTACCTTCCATAATGACAAGGCTACCATCCATTAGAGTAACAAAAATATCGACAACAGACTACCTTCCATAATGACAAGGCTACCATCTATTAGAGTAACAAAAATCCCTACAACGGACTACCTGCCATAATGACAAGGCTACCATCCATTAGAGTAACAAAAATCTCGACAACGTACTACTTTCTATAATGACAAGGCTACCATCCATTAGAGTAACGAAAATATTAACAAGAGATTACCTTCCATGATGACAAGGGTACCATCCATTGGGGTAAAAAAAATCTCGTCAACAGACTACCTTCCGTAATGACAAGGCAACCATCCATTGGAGTGACAAAAATCTCGACAATAGACTACCTTCCATAATGACAAGGCTACCATCCATTGGAGTAACAAAATATCGACAACACACTACCTTCAATAATGACAAGGCTACCATCCATTGGAGTAACAAAAATATCGACAATAGACTACCTTTTATAATGACAAGGCTACCATCCAATGAAATAACAAGAATCTCGACAACAAACTACCTTCCATAATGACAAGGCTACCATCCATTGGAGTAAAAAAGATATCGACAATAGACTACCTTCCATAATGACAATGCTACCATCCATTCGAGTAACATAAATCTCGACAACAGACTACCTTCCATAATGACAATGTTACCATCCATGGGAGTATAAAAAATACCTACAATAGACTATGTTCCATAATGACAAGGCTACCATCAATTGTAGTAACCAAAATCTCGACAACAGACTACCTTCCATAATGACAAGGCTACCATCAGTTGCCGTAACAAAAATCTCGACAACAGACTACCTTCCATAATGACAAGGCTACCATCCATTAGAGTAACAAAACTCTCGACAACAGACTACCTTCCATAATGACAAGGCTACCATCTATTGGAATAACAAAAATCTCGAGAACATACTACCTTCCATAATGACAAGGTTACCATCCATTAGAGTAACAAAAATCTCGACAACAGACTACCTTCCATAATGACAAGGCTACCATCCATTAGAGTAACAAAAATATCGACAACAGACTACCTTCCATAATGACAAGGCTACCATCCATTAGAGTAACAAAAATCCCTACAACGGACTACCTGCCATAATGACAAGGCTACCATCCATTAGAGTAACAAAAATCTCGACAACGTACTACTTTCTATAATGACAAGGCTACCATCCATTAGAGTAACGAAAATATTAACAAGAGATTACCTTCCATGATGACAAGGGTACCATCCATTGGGGTAAAAAAAATCTCGTCAACAGACTACCTTCCATAATGACAAGGCAACCATCCATTGGAGTGACAAAAATCTCGACAATAGACTACCTTCCATAATGACAAGGCTACCATCCATTGGAGTAACAAAATATCGACAACACACTACCTTCAATAATGACAAGGCTACCATCCATTGGAGTAACAAAAATATCGACAATAGACTACCTTTTATAATGACAAGGCTACCATCCAATGAAATAACAAGAATCTCGACAACAAACTACCTTCCATAATGACAAGGCTACCATCCATTGGAGTAAAAAAGATATCGACAATAGACTACCTTCCATAATGACAATGCTACCATCCATTCGAGTAACATAAATCTCGACAACAGACTACCTTCCATAATGACAAGGTTACCATCCATGGGAGTATAAAAAATATCTACAATAGACTATGTTCCATAATGACAAGGCTACCATCAATTGTAGTAACCAAAATCTCGACAACAGACTACCTTCCATAATGACAAGGCTACCATCAGTTGCCGTAACAAAAATCTCGACAACGTACTACCTTCCATAATGACAAGGCTACCATCTATTGGAATAACAAAAATCTCGAGAACATACTACCTTCCATAATGACAAGGCTACCATCCATTAGAGTAACAAAAATCTCGACAACATACTACCTTCCATAATGACAAGGCTACCATCCATTAGAGTAACAAAAATATTGACAACAGACTACCTTCCACAATGACAAGGCTACCATCCATTAGAGTAACAAAAATCTCGACAAAATACTACCTTCCATAATGACAAGGCTACCATCCATTAGAGTAACGAAAATATTAACAAGAGATTACCTTCCATGATGACAAGGCTACCATCCATTGGAGTAAAAAAAATCTCGTCAACAGACTACCTTCCGTAATGACAAGGCAACCATCCATTGGAGTGACAAAAATCTCGACAATAAACTACCTTCCATAATGACAAGGCTACCATCCATTGGAATAACAAGAATCTCGACAACAAACTAACTTCCATAATGACAAGGCTGCCATCCATTGGAGTAAAAAAGATATCGACAATAGACTACCTTCCATAATGACAATGCTACCATCCATTCGAGTAACATAAATCTCGACAACAGACTACCTTCCATAATGACAATGTTACCATCCATGGGAGTATAAAAAATACCTACAATAGACTATGTTCCATAATGACAAGGCTACCATCAATTGTAGTAACCAAAATCTCGACAACAGACTACCTTCCATAATGACAAGGCTACCATCAGTTGCCGTAACAAAAATCTCGACAACAGACTACCTTCCATAATGACAAGGCTACCATCCATTAGAGTAACAAAACTCTCGACAACAGACTACCTTCCATAATGACAAGGCTACCATCTATTGGAATAACAAAAATCTCGAGAACATACTACCTTCCATACTGACAAGGTTACCATCCATTAGAGTAACAAAAATCTCGACAACAGACTACCTTCCATAATGACAAGGCTACCATCCATTAGAGTAACAAAAATATCGACAACAGACTACCTTCCATAATGACAAGGCTACCATCCATTAGAGTAACAAAAATCCCTACAACGGACTACCTGCCATAATGACAAGGCTACCATCCATTAGAGTAACAAAAATCTCGACAACGTACTACTTTCTATAATGACAAGGCTACCATCCATTAGAGTAACGAAAATATTAACAAGAGATTACCTTCCATGATGACAAGGGTACCATCCATTGGGGTAAAAAAAATCTCGTCAACAGACTACCTTCCGTAATGACAAGGCAACCATCCATTGGAGTGACAAAAATCTCGACAATAGACTACCTTCCATAATGACAAGGCTACCATCCATTGGAGTAACAAAATATCGACAACACACTACCTTCAATAATGACAAGGCTACCATCCATTGGAGTAACAAAAATATCGACAATAGACTACCTTTTATAATGACAAGGCTACCATCCAATGAAATAACAAGAATCTCGACAACAAACTACCTTCCATAATGACAAGGCTACCATCCATTGGAGTAAAAAAGATATCGACAATAGACTACCTTCCATAATGACAATGCTACCATCCATTCGAGTAACATAAATCTCGACAACAGACTACCTTCCATAATGACAAGGTTACCATCCATGGGAGTATAAAAAATATCTATAATAGACTATGTTCCATAATGACAAGGCTACCATCAATTGTAGTAACCAAAATCTCGACAACAGACTACCTTCCATAATGACAAGGCTACCATCAGTTGCCGTAACAAAAATCTCGACAACGTACTACCTTCCATAATGACAAGGCTACCATCTATTGGAATAACAAAAATCTCGAGAACATACTACCTTCCATAATGACAAGGCTACCATCCATTAGAGTAACAAAAATCTCGACAACAGACTACCTTCCATAATGACAAGGCTACCATCCATTAGAGTAACAAAAATATCGACAACAGACTACCTTCCATAATGACAAGGCTACCATCCATTAGAGTAACAAAAATCCCTACAACGGACTACCTGCCATAATGACAAGGCTACCATCCATTAGAGTAACAAAAATCTCGACAACGTACTACTTTCTATAATGACAAGGCTACCATCCATTAGAGTAACGAAAATATTAACAAGAGATTACCTTCCATGATGACAAGGGTACCATCCATTGGGGTAAAAAAAATCTCGTCAACAGACTACCTTCCGTAATGACAAGGCAACCATCCATTGGAGTGACAAAAATCTCGACAATAGACTACCTTCCATAATGACAAGGCTACCATCCATTGGAGTAACAAAATATCGACAACACACTACCTTCAATAATGACAAGGCTACCATCCATTGGAGTAACAAAAATATCGACAATAGACTACCTTTTATAATGACAAGGCTACCATCCAATGAAATAACAAGAATCTCGACAACAAACTACCTTCCATAATGACAAGGCTACCATCCATTGGAGTAAAAAAGATATCGACAATAGACTACCTTCCATAATGACAATGCTACCATCCATTCGAGTAACATAAATCTCGACAACAGACTACCTTCCATAATGACAAGGTTACCATCCATGGGAGTATAAAAAATATCTACAATAGACTATGTTCCATAATGACAAGGCTACCATCAATTGTAGTAACCAAAATCTCGACAACAGACTACCTTCCATAATGACAAGGCTACCATCAGTTGCCGTAACAAAAATCTCGACAACGTACTACCTTCCATAATGACAAGGCTACCATCTATTGGAATAACAAAAATCTCGAGAACATACTACCTTCCATAATGACAAGGCTACCATCCATTAGAGTAACAAAAATCACGACAACAGACTACCTTCCATAATGACAAGGCTACCATCCATTAGAGTAACAAAAATATTGACAACAGACTACCTTCCACAATGACAAGGCTACCATCCATTAGAGTAACAAAAATCTCGACAAAATACTACCTTCCATAATGACAAGGCTACCATCCATTAGAGTAACGAAAATATTAACAAGAGATTACCTTCCATGATGACAAGGCTACCATCCATTGGAGTAAAAAAAATCTCGTCAACAGACTACCTTCCGTAATGACAAGGCAACCATCCATTGGAGTGACAAAAATCTCGACAATAAACTACCTTCCATAATGAAAAGGCTACCATCCATTGGAATAACAAGAATCTCGACAACAAACTAACTTCCATAATGACAAGGCTGCCATCCATTGGAGTAAAAAAGATATCGACAATAGACTACCTTCCATAATGACAATGCTACCATCCATTCGAGTAACATAAATCTCGACAACAGACTACCTTCCATAATGACAATGTTACCATCCATGGGAGTATAAAAAATACCTACAATAGACTATGTTCCATAATGACAAGGCTACCATCAATTGTAGTAACCAAAATCTCGACAACAGACTACCTTCCATAATGACAAGGCTACCATCAGTTGCCGTAACAAAAATCTCGACAACAGACTACCTTCCATAATGACAAGGCTACCATCCATTAGAGTAACAAAACTCTCGACAACAGACTACCTTCCATAATGACAAGGCTACCATCTATTGGAATAACAAAAATCTCGAGAACATACTACCTTCCATAATGACAAGGTTACCATCCATTAGAGTAACAAAAATCTCGACAACAGACTACCTTCCATAATGACAAGGCTACCATCCATTAGAGTAACAAAAATATCGACAACAGACTACCTTCCATAATGACAAGGCTACCATCCATTAGAGTAACAAAAATCCCTACAACGGACTACCTGCCATAATGACAAGGCTACCATCCATTAGAGTAACAAAAATCTCGACAACGTACTACTTTCTATAATGACAAGGCTACCATCCATTAGAGTAACGAAAATATTAACAAGAGATTACCTTCCATGATGACAAGGGTACCATCCATTGGGGTAAAAAAAATCTCGTCAACAGACTACCTTCCGTAATGACAAGGCAACCATCCATTGGAGTGACAAAAATCTCGACAATAGACTACCTTCCATAATGACAAGGCTACCATCCATTGGAGTAACAAAATATCGACAACACACTACCTTCAATAATGACAAGGCTACCATCCATTGGAGTAACAAAAATATCGACAATAGACTTCCTTTTATAATGACAAGGCTACCATCCAATGAAATAACAAGAATGTCGACAACAAACTACCTTCCATAATGACAAGGCTACCATCCATTGGAGTAAAAAAGATATCGACAATAGACTACCTTCCATAATGACAATGCTACCATCCATTCGAGTAACATAAATCTCGACAACAGACTACCTTCCATAATGACAAGGTTACCATCCATGGGAGTATAAAAAATATCTACAATAGACTATGTTCCATAATGACAAGGCTACCATCAATTGTAGTAACCAAAATCTCGACAACAGACTACCTTCCATAATGACAAGGCTACCATCAGTTGCCGTAACAAAAATCTCGACAACGTACTACCTTCCATAATGACAAGGCTACCATCTATTGGAATAACAAAAATCTCGAGAACATACTACCTTCCATAATGACAAGGCTACCATCCATTAGAGTAACAAAAATCTCGACAACAGACTACCTTCCATAATGACAAGGCTACCATCCATTAGAGTAACAAAAATATTGACAACAGACTACCTTCCACAATGACAAGGCTACCATCCATTAGAGTAACAAAAATCTCGACAAAATACTACCTTCCATAATGACAAGGCTACCATCCATTAGAGTAACGAAAATATTAACAAGAGATTACCTTCCATGATGACAAGGCTACCATCCATTGGAGTAAAAAAAATCTCGTCAACAGACTACCTTCCGTAATGACAAGGCAACCATCCATTGGAGTGACAAAAATCTCGACAATAAACTACCTTCCATAATGACAAGGCTACCATCCATTGGAATAACAAGAATCTCGACAACAAACTAACTTCCATAATGACAAGGCTGCCATCCATTGGAGTAAAAAAGATATCGACAATAGACTACCTTCCATAATGACAATGCTACCATCCATTCGAGTAACATAAATCTCGACAACAGACTACCTTCCATAATGACAATGTTACCATCCATGGGAGTATAAAAAATACCTACAATAGACTATGTTCCATAATGACAAGGCTACCATCAATTGTAGTAACCAAAATCTCGACAACAGACTACCTTCCATAATGACAAGGCTACCATCAGTTGCCGTAACAAAAATCTCGACAACAGACTACCTTCCATAATGACAAGGCTACCATCCATTAGAGTAACAAAACTCTCGACAACAGACTACCTTCCATAATGACAAGGCTACCATCTATTGGAATAACAAAAATCTCGAGAACATACTACCTTCCATAATGACAAGGTTACCATCCATTAGAGTAACAAAAATCTCGACAACAGACTACCTTCCATAATGACAAGGCTACCATCCATTAGAGTAACAAAAATATCGACAACAGACTAACTTCCATAATGACAAGGCTACCATCCATTAGAGTAACAAAAATCCCTACAACGGACTACCTGCCATAATGACAAGGCTACCATCCATTAGAGTAACAAAAATCTCGACAACGTACTACTTTCTATAATGACAAGGCTACCATCCATTAGAGTAACGAAAATATTACAAAGAGATTACCTTCCATGATGACAAGGGTACCATCCATTGGGGTAAAAAAAATCTCGTCAACAGACTACCTTCCGTAATGACAAGGCAACCATCCATTGGAGTGACAAAAATCTCGACAATAGACTACCTTCCATAATGACAAGGCTACCATCCATTGGAGTAACAAAATATCGACAACACACTACCTTCAATAATGACAAGGCTACCATCCATTGGAGTAACAAAAATATCGACAATAGACTTCCTTTTATAATGACAAGGCTACCATCCAATGAAATAACAAGAATCTCGACAACAAACTACCTTCCATAATGACAAGGCTTCCATCCATTGGAGTAAAAAAGATATCGACAATAGACTACCTTCCATAATGACAATGCTACCATCCATTCGAGTAACATAAATCTCGACAACAGACTACCTTCCATAATGACAAGGTTACCATCCATGGGAGTATAAAAAATATCTACAATAGACTATGTTCCATAATGACAAGGCTACCATCAATTGTAGTAACCAAAATCTCGACAACAGACTACCTTCCATAATGACAAGGCTACCATCAGTTGCCGTAACAAAAATCTCGACAACGTACTACCTTCCATAATGACAAGGCTACCATCTATTGGAATAACAAAAATCTCGAGAACATACTACCTTCCATAATGACAAGGCTACCATCCATTAGAGTAACAAAAATCTCGACAACAGACTACCTTCCATAATGACAAGGCTACCATCCATTAGAGTAACAAAAATATTGACAACAGACTACCTTCCACAATGACAAGGCTACCATCCATTAGAGTAACAAAAATCTCGACAAAATACTACCTTCCATAATGACAAGGCTACCATCCATTAGAGTAACGAAAATATTAACAAGAGATTACCTTCCATGATGACAAGGCTACCATCCATTGGAGTAAAAAAAATCTCGTCAACAGACTACCTTCCGTAATGACAAGGCAACCATCCATTGGAGTGACAAAAATCTCGACAATAAACTACCTTCCATAATGACAAGGCTACCATCCATTGGAATAACAAGAATCTCGACAACAAACTAACTTCCATAATGACAAGGCTGCCATCCATTGGAGTAAAAAAGATATCGACAATAGACTACCTTCCATAATGACAATGCTACCATCCATTCGAGTAACATAAATCTCGACAACAGACTACCTTCCATAATGACAATGTTACCATCCATGGGAGTATAAAAAATACCTACAATAGACTATGTTCCATAATGACAAGGCTATCATCAATTGTAGTAACCAAAATCTCGACAACAGACTACCTTCCATAATGACAAGGCTACCATCAGTTGCCGTAACAAAAATCTCGACAACATACTACCTTCCATAATGACAAGGCTACCATCCATTAGAGTAACAAAACTCTCGACAACAGACTACCTTCCATAATGACAAGGCTACCATCTATTGGAATAACAAAAATCTCGAGAACATACTACCTTCCATAATGACAAGGTTACCATCCATTAGAGTAACAAAAATCTCGACAACAGACTACCTTCCATAATGACAAGGCTACCATCCATTAGAGTAACAAAAATATCGACAACAAACTACCTTCCATAATGACAAGGCTACCATCCATTAGAGTAACAAAAATCCCTACAACGGACTACCAGCCATAATGACAAGGCTACCATCCATTAGAGTAACAAAAATCTCGACAACGTACTACTTTCTATAATGACAAGGCTACCAGCCATTAGAGTAACGAAAATATTAACAAGAGATTACCTTCCATGATGACAAGGGTACCATCCATTGGGGTAAAAAAAATCTCGTCAACAGACTACCTTCCGTAATGACAAGGCAACCATCCATTGGAGTGACAAAAATCTCGACAATAGACTACCTTCCATAATGACAAGGCTACCATCCATTGGAGTAAAAAAATATCGACAACACACTACCTTCAATAATGACAAGGCTACCATCCATTGGAGTAACAAAAATATCGACAATAGACTTCCTTTTATAATGACAAGGCTACCATCCAATGAAATAACAAGAATCTCGACAACAAACTACCTTCCATAATGACAAGGCTACCATCCATTGGAGTAAAAAAGATATCGACAATAGACTACCTTCCATAATGACAATGCTACCATCCATTCGAGTAACATAAATCTCGACAACAGACTACCTTCCATAATGACAAGGTTACCATCCATGGGAGTATAAAAAATATCTACAATAGACTATGTTCCATAATGACAAGGCTACCATCAATTGTAGTAACCAAAATCTCGACAACAGACTACCTTCCATAATGACAAGGCTACCATCAGTTGCCGTAACAAAAATCTCGACAACGTACTACCTTCCATAATGACAAGGCTACCATCTATTGGAATAACAAAAATCTCGAGAACATACTACCTTCCATAATGACAAGGCTACCATCCAGTAGAGTAACAAAAATCTCGACAACAGACTACCTTCCATAATGACAAGGCTACCATCCATTAGAGTAACAAAAATATTGACAACAGACTACCTTCCACAATGACAAGGCTACCATCCATTAGAGTAACAAAAATCTCGACAAAATACTACCTTCCATAATGACAAGGCTACCATCCATTAGAGTAACAAAAATATTAACAAGAGATTACCTTCCATGATGAAAAGGCTACCATCCATTGGAGTAAAAAAAATCTCGTCAACAGACTACCTTCCGTAATGACAAGGCAACCATCCATTGGAGTGACAAAAATCTCGACAATAAACTACCTTCCATAATGACAAGGCTACCATCCATTGGAATAACAAGAATCTCGACAACAAACTAACTTCCATAATGACAAGGCTACCATCCATTGGAGTAAAAAAGATATCGACAACAGACTACCTTCCATAATGACAATGGTACCATCCATTCGAGTAACAAAAATATTGACAATAGACTACCTTCCATAATGACAAGGCTACCATCCATTGGAGCATAAAAAATATCTATAATAGACTATGTTCCATAATGACAAGGCTACCATCAATTGTAGTAACCAAAATCTCGACAACAGACTACCTTCCATAATGACAAGGCTACCATCAGTTGCAGTAACAAAAATCTCGACAACAGACTACCTTCCATAATGACAAGGCTACCAACCATTGGAGTAACAAAACTCTCGACAACAGACTACCTTCCATATTGACAAGGCTACCATCTATTAGAATAACCAAAATCTCAAGGACATACTACCTTACATAATGACGAGGCTACCATCCATTAGAGTAACAAAAATCTCGACAACAAACTACCTTCCATAATGACAAGGCTACCATCCATTAGAGTAACAAAAATATCGACAACAAACTACCTTCCATAATGCAAGGCTACCATCCATTGGAGTGACAAAAATATCGACAATAGACTACCTTCCATAATGACAAGGCTACCATCCATTGGAGTAACAAAATATCGACAACAAACTTCCTTCGATAATGACAAGGCTACCATCCATTGGAGTAACAAAAATCTAGAAAACAGACTAGCTTCCATAATGACAAGGCTACCATCCATTGGAATAACAAAAATCTCGACAATAGACTACCTTCCATAATTACAAGGCTACCATCTATTGGAATAACAAAAACCTCGAGAACATACTACCTTCCATAATGACAAGGCTACCATCCATTAGAGTAACAAAAATCTCGACAACAGACTACCTTCCATAATGACAAGGCTGCCATCCATTAGGGTAACAAAAATCTCGACAACAGATTACCTTCCATAATGACAAGGCTACCATCCATTGGAGTAATAAAAATATCAACAAGAGACTACCTTCCATAATGAAAAGGCTACCATCCATTGGAGTAACAAAATCTTGCCAACAGACTACCTTCCATAATGACAAGGCTACCATCCATTGGAGTGACAAAAATATCGACAATAGACTACCTTCCATAATGACAAGGATACCATCCATTGGAGTAACAAAATCTCGATAGCAAACTACCTTCCATAATGAAAAGGCTACCATCCATTGGAGTAACAAAAATATCGAGAACAGACAACCTTCCATAATGACAAGGCTACCATCCATTGGAATAACAAAAATCTCGACGACAAACTACCTTCCATAATGACGAGGCTACCATCCATTGGAGTAACAAAAATATCGATAACAAACTACCTTCCATAATGACTAGGCTACCATCCATCGGAGTAAAAAAGATATCGACAACAGACTACTTTCCATAATCAAAAGGCAAACATCCATCGGAGTAACAAAGATATCGACAACAGACTACCTTCCATAATGACAAGGCTACCATCGATTGCAGTAACAAAAATATATACAATAGACTATGTTCCATAATGACAATGCTACCATCAATTGTAGTAACCAAAATCTCGACAACAGACTACCTTCCATAATGACAAGGCTACCATCCATTGTAGTAACAAAAATCTCGACAACAAACTACCTTCCATAATGACAAGGCTAGCATCCATTAGAGTAATAAAAATCTAGAAAATAGACTACCTTCCATAATGACAAGGCTACCATCCATTGGAGTAACAAAAATATCGACAACAGACTACCTTCCATAATGACAAGGCTACCATCTATTGGAATAACAAAAATCTTGAGAACATACTACCTTCCATTATGAAAAGGCTACCATCCATTAGAGTAACAAAAATCCTTACAACATACTACCTTCCATAATGACAAGGCTACCATCCATTAGAGTAACAAAAATCTCGACAACAGACTACCTTCCATAATGACAAGGCTACCATCCATTAGAGTAACGAAAATATCAACAAGATATTACCTTCCATAATGACAAGGCTACCGTCCATTGGAGTAACAAAAATCTCGCCAACAGACTACCTTCCATAATGACAAGGCTACCATCCATTGGAGTAACAAAATCTCGACAACAGACTACCTTCCAAAATGACAAGGTTACCATCCATTGGAGTAACAAAAATATCGACAATAGACAACCTTCCATAATGACAAGGCTACCATCCATTGGAGTAAAAAAAATATCGACAATAGACTACCTTCCATAATGACAAGGCTACCATCCATTGGAATAACAAAAATCTCGACAACAAACTACCTTCCATAATGACAAGGCTACCATCCATTGGAGTAATAAAAATATCAACAACAGACTACCTTCCATAATGACTAGGCTACCATCCATTGGAATAACAAAAATCTCGACAATAAACTACCTTCCATAATTACAAGGCTACCATCTATTGGAATAACAAAAATCTCGAGAACATACTACCTTCCATAATGACAAGGCTACCATCCATTAGAGTAACAAAAATCTCGACAACAGACTACCTTCCATAATGACAAGGCTACCATCCATTAGGGTAACAAAAATCTCGACAACAGACTACCTTCCATAATGACAAGGCTACCATCCATTGGAGTAACAAAAATATCAACAAGAGACTACCTTCCATAATGAAAAGGCTACCATCCATTTGAGTAACAAAAATCTTGCCAACAGACTACCTTCCATAATGACAAGGCTACCATCCATTGGAGTGACAAAAATATCGACAATAGAATACCTTCCATAATGACAAGGATACCATCCATTGGAGTAACAAAATCTCGATAGCAAACTACCTTCCATAATGAAAAGGCTACCATCCGTTGGAGTAACAAAAATATCGACAACAGACAACCTTCCATAATGACAAGGCTACCATCCATTGGAATAACAAAAATCTCGACGACAAACTACCTTCCATAATGACGAGGCTACCATCCATTGGAGTAACAAAAATATCGATAACAAACTACCTTCCATAATGACTAGGCTACCATCCATCAGAGTAAAAAAGATATCGACAACAGACTACTTTCCATAATCAAAAGGCAAACATCCATCAGAGTAACAAAGATATCGACAACAGACTACCTTCCATAATGACAAGGCTACCATCGATTGCAGTAACAAAAATATATACAATAGACTATGTTCCATAATGACAATGCTACCATCAATTGTAGTAACCAAAATCTCGACAACAGACTACCTTCCATAATGACAAGGCTACCATCCATTGTAGTAACAAAAATCTCGACAACAGACTACCTTCCATAATGACAAGGCTAGCATCCATTAGAGTAATAAAAATCTAGAAAATAGACTACCTTCCATAATGACAAGGCTACCATCCATTGGAGTAACAAAAATATCGACAACAGACTACCTTCCATAATGACAAGGCTACCATCTATTGGAATAACAAAAATCTCGAGAACATACTACCTTCCATTATGAAAAGGCTACCATCCATTAGAGTAACAAAAATCCTTACAACATACTACCTTCCATAATGACAAGGCTACCATCCATTGGAGTAAAAAAAATATCGACAATAGACTACCTTCCATAATGACAAGGCTACCATCCATTGGAATAACAAAAATCTCGACAACAAACTACCTTCCATAATGACAAGGCTACCATCCATTGGAGTAATAAAAATATCAACAACAGACTACCTTCCATAATGACTAGGCTACCATCCATTGGAATAAAAAAAATCTCGACAATAAACTACCTTCCATAATTACAAGGCTACCATCTATTGGAATAACAAAAATCTCGAGAACATACTACCTTCCATAATGACAAGGCTACCATCCATTAGAGTAACAAAAATCTCGACAACAGACTACCTTCCATAATTGCAAGGCTACCATCCATTAGGGTAACAAAAATCTCGACAGCAGAGTACCTTCCATAATGACAAGGCTACCATCCATTGGAGTAACAAAAATATCAACAAGAGACTACCTTCCATAATGAAAAGGCTACCATCCATTTGAGTAACAAAAATCTTGCCAACAGACTACCTTCCATAATGACAAGGCTACCATCCATTGGAGTGACAAAAATATCGACAATAGAATACCTTCCATAATGACAAGGATACCATCCATTGGAGTAACAAAATCTCGATAGCAAACTACCTTCCATAATGAAAAGGCTACCATCCGTTAGAGTAACAAAAATATCGACAACAGACAACCTTCCATAATGACAAGGCTACCATCCATTGGAATAACAAAAATCTCGACGACAAACTACCTTCCATAATGACGAGGATACCATCCATTGGAGTAACAAAAATATCGATAACAAACTACCTTCCATAATGACTAGGCTACCATCCATCAGAGTAAAAAAGATATCGACAACATACTACTTTCCATAATAAAAAGGCAAACATCCATCAGAGTAACAAAGATATCGACAACAGACTACCTTCCATAATGACAAGGCTACCATCGATTGCAGTAACAAAAATATATACAATAGACTATGTTCCATAATGACAATGCTACCATCAATTGTAGTAACCAAAATCTCGACAACAGACTACCTTCCATAATGACAAGGCTACCATCCATTGTAGTAACAAAAATCTCGACAACAGACTACCTTCCATAATGACAAGGCTAGCATCCATTAGAGTAATAAAAATCTAGAAAATAGACTACCTTCCATAATGACAAGGCTACCATCCATTGGAGTAACAAAAATATCGACAACAGACTACCTTCCATAATGACAAGGCTACCATCTATTGGAATAACAAAAATCTCGACAACAAACTACCTTCCATAATGACAAGGCTACCATCCATTAGAGTAACAAAAATATCGACAACAAACTACCTTCCATAATGCAAGGCTACCATCCATTGGAGTGACAAAAATATCGACAATAGACTACCTTCCATAATGACAAGGCTACCATCCATTGGAGTAACAAAATATCGACAACAAACTTCCTTCGATAATGACAAGGCTACCATCCATTGGAGTAACAAAAATCTAGAAAACAGACTAGCTTCCATAATGACAAGGCTACCATCCATTGGAATAACAAAAATCTCGACAATAGACTACCTTCCATAATTACAAGGCTACCATCTATTGGAATAACAAAAACCTCGAGAACATACTACCTTCCATAATGACAAGGCTACCATCCATTAGAGTAACAAAAATCTCGACAACAGACTACCTTCCATAATGACAAGGCTGCCATCCATTAGGGTAACAAAAATCTCGACAACAGATTACCTTCCATAATGACAAGGCTACCATCCATTGGAGTAATAAAAATATCAACAAGAGACTACCTTCCATAATGAAAAGGCTACCATCCATTGGAGTAACAAAAATCTTGCCAACAGACTACCTTCCATAATGACAAGGCTACCATCCATTGGAGTGACAAAAATATCGACAATAGACTACCTTCCATAATGACAAGGATACCATCCATTGGAGTAACAAAATCTCGATAGCGAACTACCTTCCATAATGAAAAGGCTACCATCCATTGGAGTAACAAAAATATCGACAACAGACAACCTTCCATAATGACAAGGCTACCATCCATTGGAATAACAAAAATCTCGACGACAAACTACCTTCCATAATGACGAGGCTACCATCCATTGGAGTAACAAAAATATCGATAACAAACTACCTTCCATAATGACTAGGCTACCATCCATCGGAGTAAAAAAGATATCGACAACAGACTACTTTCCATAATCAAAAGGCAAACATCCATCGGAGTAACAAAGATATCGACAACAGACTACCTTCCATAATGACAAGGCTACCATCGATTGCAGTAACAAAAATATATACAATAGACTATGTTTCATAATGACAATGCTACCATCAATTGTAGTAACCAAAATCTCGACAACAGACTACCTTCCATAATGACAAGGCTACCATCCATTGTAGTAACAAAAATCTCGACAACAAACTACCTTCCATAATGACAAGGCTAGCATCCATTAGAGTAATAAAAATCTAGAAAATAGACTACCTTCCATAATGACAAGGCTACCATCCATTGGAGTAACAAAAATATCGACAACAGACTACCTTCCATAATGACAAGGCTACCATCTATTGGAATAACAAAAATCTTGAGAACATACTACCTTCCATTATGAAAAGGCTACCATCCATTAGAGTAACAAAAATCCTTACAACATACTACCTTCCATAATGACAAGGCTACCATCCATTAGAGTAACAAAAATCTCGACAACAGACTACCTTCCATAATGACAAGGCTACCATCCATTAGAGTAACGAAAATATCAACAAGAGATTACCTTCCATAATAACAAGGCTACCGTCCATTGGAGTAACAAAAATCTCGCCAACAGACTACCTTCCATAATGACAAGGCTACCATCCATTGGAGTAACAAAATCTCGACAACAGACTACCTTCCAAAATGACAAGGTTACCATCCATTGGAGTAACAAAAATATCGACAATAGACAACCTTCCATAATGACAAGGCTACCATCCATTGGAGTAAAAAAAATATCGACAATAGACTACCTTCCATAATGACAAGGCTACCATCCATTGGAATAACAAAAATCTCGACAACAAACTACCTTCCATAATGACAAGGCTACCATCCATTGGAGTAATAAAAATATCAACAACAGACTACCTTCCATAATGACTAGGCTACCATCCATTGGAATAACAAAAATCTCGACAATAAACTACCTTCCATAATTACAAGGCTACCATCTATTGGAATAACAAAAATCTCGAGAACATACTACCTTCCATAATGACAAGGCTACCATCCATTAGAGTAACAAAAATCTCGACAACAGACTACCTTCCATAATGACAAGGCTACCATCCATTAGGGTAACAAAAATCTCGACAACAGACTACCTTCCATAATGACAAGGCTACCATCCATTGGAGTAACAAAAATATCAACAAGAGACTACCTTCCATAATGAAAAGGCTACCATCCATTTGAGTAACAAAAATCTTGCCAACAGACTACCTTCCATAATGACAAGGCTACCATCCATTGGAGTGACAAAAATATCGACAATAGAATACCTTCCATAATGACAAGGATACCATCCATTGGAGTAACAAAATCTCGATAGCAAACTACCTTTCATAATGAAAAGGCTACCATCCGTTGGAGTAACAAAAATATCGACAACAGACAACCTTCCATAATGACAAGGCTACCATCCATTGGAATAACAAAAATCTCGACGACAAACTACCTTCCATAATGACGAGGCTACCATCCATTGGAGTAACAAAAATATTGATAACAAACTACCTTCCATAATGACTAGGCTACCATCCATCAGAGTAAAAAAGATATCGACAACAGACTACTTTCCATAATCAAAAGGCAAACATCCATCAGAGTAACAAAGATATCGACAACAGACTACCTTCCATAATGACAAGGCTACCATCGATTGCAGTAACAAAAATATATACAATAGACTATGTTCCATAATGACAATGCTACCATCAATTGTAGTAACCAAAATCTCGACAACAGACTACCTTCCATAATGACAAGGCTACCATCCATTGTAGTAACAAAAATCTCGACAACAGACTACCTTCCATAATGACAAGGCTAGCATCCATTAGATTAATAAAAATCTAGAAAATAGACTACCTTCCATAATGACAAGGCTACCATCCATTGGAGTAACAAAAATATCGACAACAGACTACCTTCCATAATGACAAGGCTACCATCTATTGGAATAACAAAAATCTCGAAAACATACTACCTTCCATTATGAAAAGGCTACCATCCATTAGAGTAACAAAAATCCTTACAACATACTACCTTCCATAATGACAAGGCTACCATCCATTGGAGTAAAAAAAATATCGACAATAGACTACCTTCCATAATGACAAGGCTACAATCCATTGGAATAACAAAAATCTCGACAACAAACTACCTTCCATAATGACAAGGCTACCATCCATTGGAGTAATAAAAATATCAACAACAGACTACCTTCCATAATGACTAGGCTACCATCCATTGGAATAAAAAAAATCTCGACAATAAACTACCTTCCATAATTACAAGGCTACCATCTATTGGAATAACAAAAATCTCGAGAACATACTACCTTCCATAATGACAAGGCTACCATCCATTAGAGTAACAAAAATCTCGACAACAGACTACCTTCCATAATGACAAGGCTACCATCCATTAGGGTAACAAAAATCTCGACAGCAGACTACCTTCCATAATGACAAGGCTACCATCCATTGGAGTAACAAAAATATCAACAAGAGACTACCTTCCATAATGAAAAGGCTACCATCCATTTGAGTAACAAAAATCTTGCCAACAGACTACCTTCCATAATGACAAGGCTACCATCCATTGGAGTGACAAAAATATCGACAATAGAATACCTTCCATAATGACAAGGATACCATCCATTGGAGTAACAAAATCTCGATAGCAAACTACCTTCCATAATGAAAAGGCTACCATCCGTTGGAGTAACAAAAATATCGACAACAGACAACCTTCCATAATGACAAGGCTACCATCCATTGGAATAACAAAAATCTCGACGACAAACTACCTTCCATAATGACGAGGCTACCATCCATTGGAGTAACAAAAATATCGATAACAAACTACCTTCCATAATGACTAGGCTACCATCCATCAGAGTAAAAAAGATATCGACAACAGACTACTTTCCATAATCAAAAGGCAAACATCCATCAGAGTAACAAAGATATCGACAACAGACTACCTTCCATAATGACAAGGCTACCATCGATTGCAGTAACAAAAATATATACAATAGACTATGTTCCATAATGACAATGCTACCATCAATTGTAGTAACCAAAATCTCGATAACAGACTACCTTCCATAATGACAAGGCTACCATCCATTGTAGTAACAAAAATCTCGACAACAGACTACCTTCCATAATGACAAGGCTAGCATCCATTAGAGTAATAAAAATCTAGAAAATAGACTACCTTCCATAATGACAAGGCTACCATCCATTGGAGTAACAAAAATATCGACAACAGACTACCTTCCATAATGACAAGGCTACCATCTATTGGAATAACAAAAATCTCGAAAACATACTACCTTCCATTATGAAAAGGCTACCATCCATTAGAGTAACAAAAATCCTTACAACATACTACCTTCCATAATGACAAGGCTACCATCCATTGGAGTAAAAAAAATATCGACAATAGACTACCTTCCATAATGACAAGGCTACCATCCATTGGAATAACAAAAATCTCGACAACAAACTACCTTCCATAATGACAAGGCTACCATCCATTGGAGTAATAAAAATATCAACAACAGACTACCTTCCATAATGACTAGGCTACCATCCATTGGAATAAAAAAAATCTCGACAATAAACTACCTTCCATAATTACAAGGCTACCATCTATTGGAATAACAAAAATCTCGAGAACATACTACCTTCCATAATGACAAGGCTACCATCCATTAGAGTAACAAAAATCTCGACAACAGACTACCTTCCATAATGACAAGGCTACCATCCATTAGGGTAACAAAAATCTCGACAGCAGACTACCTTCCATAATGACAAGGCTACCATCCATTGGAGTAACAAAAATATCAACAAGAGACTACCTTCCATAATGAAAAGGCTACCATCCATTTGAGTAACAAAAATCTTGCCAACAGACTACCTTCCATAATGACAAGGCTACCATCCATTGGAGTGACAAAAATATCGACAATAGAATACCTTCCATAATGACAAGGATACCATCCATTGGAGTAACAAAATCTCGATAGCAAACTACCTTCCATAATGAAAAGGCTACCATCCGTTGGAGTAACAAAAATATCGACAACAGACAACCTTCCATAATGACAAGGCTACCATCCATTGGAATAACAAAAATCTCGACGACAAACTACCTTCCATAATGACGAGGCTACCATCCATTGGAGTAACAAAAATATCGATAACAAACTACCTTCCATAATGACTAGGCTACCATCCATCAGAGTAAAAAAGATATCGACAACAGACTACTTTCCATAATCAAAAGGCAAACATCCATCAGAGTAACAAAGATATCGACAACAGACTACCTTCCATAATGACAAGGCTACCATCG
Organism: Vicia faba; assembly: GCA_948472305.1. Classification (NCBI taxonomy): domain Eukaryota; kingdom Viridiplantae; phylum Streptophyta; class Magnoliopsida; order Fabales; family Fabaceae; genus Vicia; species Vicia faba. Next base: position 768,446,535 of record OX451738.1, read on the forward strand.
ATTGCAGTAACAAAAATATATACAATAGACTATGTTCCATAATGACAATGCTACCATCAATTGTAGTAACCAAAATCTCGACAACAGACTACCTTCCATAATGACAAGGCTACCATCCATTGTAGTAACAAAAATCTCGACAACAGACTACCTTCCATAATGACAAGGCTAGCATCCATTAGAGTAATAAAAATCTAGAAAATAGACTACCTTCCATAATGACAAGGCTACCATCCATTGGAGTAACAAAAATATCGACAACAGACTACCTTCCATAATGACAAGGCTACCATCTATTGGAATAACAAAAATCTCGAAAACATACTACCTTCCATTATGAAAAGGCTACCATCCATTAGAGTAACAAAAATCCTTACAACATACTACCTTCCATAATGACAAGGCTACCATCCATTGGAGTAAAAAAAATATCGACAATAGACTACCTTCCATAATGACAAGGCTACCATCCATTGGAATAACAAAAATCTTGACAACAAACTACCTTCCATAATGACAAGGCTACCATCCATTGGAGTAATAAAAATATCAACAACAGACTACCTTCCATAATGACTAGGCTACCATCCATTGGAATAAAAAAAATCTCGACAATAAACTACCTTCCATAATTACAAGGCTACCATCTATTGGAATAACAAAAATCTCGAGAACATACTACCTTCCATAATGACAAGGCTACCATCCATTAGAGTAACAAAAATCTCGACAACAGACTACCTTCCATAATGACAAGGCTACCATCCATTAGGGTAACAAAAATCTCGACAGCAGACTACCTTCCATAATGACAAGGCTATCATCCATTGGAGTAACAAAAATATCAACAAGAGACTACCTTCCATAATGAAAAGGCTACCATCCATTTGAGTAACAAAAATCTTGCCAACAGACTACCTTCCATAATGACAAGGCTACCATCCATTGGAGTGACAAAAATATCGACAATAGAATACCTTCCATAATGACAAGGATACCATCCATTGGAGTAACAAAGTCTCGATAGCAAACTACCTTCCATAATGAAAAGGCTACCATCCGTTGGAGTAACAAAAATATCGACAACAGACAACCTTCCATAATGACAAGGCTACCATCCATTGGAATAACAAAAATCTCGACGACAAACTACCTTCCATAATGACGAGGCTACCATCCATTGGAGTAACAAAAATATCGATAACAAACTACCTTCCATAATGACTAGGCTACCATCCATCAGAGTAAAAAAGATATCGACAACAGACTACTTTCCATAATCAAAAGGCAAACATCCATCAGAGTAACAAAGATATCGACAACAGACTACCTTCCATAATGACAAGGCTACCATCGATTGCAGTAACAAAAATATATACAATAGACTATGTTCCATAATGACAATGCTACCATCAATTGTAGTAACCAAAATCTCGACAACAGACTACCTTCCATAATGACAAGGCTACCATCCATTGTAGTAACAAAAATCTCGACAACAGACTACCTTCCATAATGACAAGGCTAGCATCCATTAGAGTAATAAAAATCTAGAAAATAGACTACCTTCCATAATGACAAGGCTACCATCCATTGGAGTAACAAAAATATCGACAACAGACTACCTTCCATAATGACAAGGCTACCATCTATTGGAATAACAAAAATCTTGAGAACATACTACCTTCCATTATGAAAAGGCTACCATCCATTAGAGTAACAAAAATCCTTACAACATACTACCTTCCATAATGACAAGGCTACCATCCATTAGAGTAACAAAAATCTCGACAACAGACTACCTTCCATAATGACAAGGCTACCATCCATTAGAGTAACGAAAATATCAACAAGAGATTACCTTCCATAATGACAAGGCTACCGTCCATTGGAGTAACAAAAATCTCGCCAACAGACTACCTTCCATAATGACAAGGCTACCATCCATTGGAGTAACAAAATCTCGACAACAAACTACCTTCCAAAATGACAAGGTTACCATCCATTGGAGTAACAAAAATATCGACAATAGACAACCTTCCATAATGACAAGGCTACCATCCATTGGAGTAAAAAAAATATCGACAATAGACTACCTTCCATAATGACAAGGCTACCATCCATTGGAATAACAAAAATCTCGACAACAAACTACCTTCCATAATGACAAGGTTACCATCCATTGGAGTAATAAAAATATCAACAACAGACTACCTTCCATAATGACTAGGCTACCATCCATTGGAATAACAAAAATCTCGACAATAAACTACCTTCCATAATTACAAGGCTACCATCTATTGGAATAACAAAAATCTCGAGAACATACTACCTTCCATAATGACAAGGCTACCATCCATTAGAGTAACAAAAATCTCGACAACAGACTACCTTCCATAATGACAAGGCTACCATCCATTAGGGTAACAAAAATCTCGACAACAGACTACCTTCCATAATGACAAGGCTACCATCCATTGGAGTAACAAAAATATCAACAAGAGACTACCTTCCATAATGAAAAGGCTACCATCCATTTGAGTAACAAAAATCTTGCCAACAGACTACCTTCCATAATGACAAGGCTACCATCCATTGGAGTGACAAAAATATCGACAATAGAATACCTTCCATAATGACAAGGATACCATCCATTGGAGTAACAAAATCTCGATAGCAAACTACCTTCCATAATGAAAAGGCTACCATCCGTTGGAGTAACAAAAATATCGACAACAGACAACCTTCCATAATGACAAGGCTACCATCCATTGGAATAACAAAAATCTCGACGACAAACTACCTTCCATAATGACGAGGCTACCATCCATTGGAGTAACAAAAATATCGATAACAAACTACCTTCCATAATGACTAGGCTACCATCCATCAGAGTAAAAAAGATATCGACAACAGACTACTTTCCATAATCAAAAGGCAAACATCCATCAGAGTAACAAAGATATCGACAACAGACTACCTTCCATAATGACAAGGCTACCATCGATTGCAGTAACAAAAATATATACAATAGACTATGTTCCATAATGACAATGCTACCATCAATTGTAGTAACCAAAATCTCGACAACAGACTACCTTCCATAATGACAAGGCTACCATCCATTGTAGTAACAAAAATCTCGACAACAGACTACCTTCCATAATGACAAGGCTAGCATCCATTAGAGTAATAAAAATCTAGAAAATAGACTACCTTCCATAATGACAAGGCTACCATCCATTGGAGTAACAAAAATATCGACAACAGACTACCTTCCATAATGACAAGGCTACCATCTATTGGAATAACAAAAATCTCGAAAACATACTACCTTCCATTATGAAAAGGCTACCATCCATTAGAGTAACAAAAATCCTTACAACATACTACCTTCCATAATGACAAGGCTACCATCCATTGGAGTAAAAAAAATATCGACAATAGACTACCTTCCATAATGACAAGGCTACCATCCATTGGAATAACAAAAATCTCGACAACAAACTACCTTCCATAATGACAAGGCTACCATCCATTGGAGTAATAAAAATATCAACAACAGACTACCTTCCATAATGACTAGGCTACCATCCATTGGAATAAAAAAAATCTCGACAATAAACTACCTTCCATAATTACAAGGCTACCATCTATTGGAATAACAAAAATCTCGAGAACATACTACCTTCCATAATGACAAGGCTACCATCCATTAGAGTAACAAAAATCTCGACAACAGACTACCTTCCATAATGACAAGGCTACCATCCATTAGGGTAACAAAAATCTCGACAACAGACTACCTTCCATAATGACAAGGCTACCATCCATTGGAGTAACAAAAATATCAACAAGAGACTACCTTCCATAATGAAAAGGCTACCATCCATTTGAGTAACAAAAATCTTGCCAACAGACTACCTTCCATAATGACAAGGCTACCATCCATTGGAGTGACAAAAATATCGACAATAGAATACCTTCCATAATGACAAGGATACCATCCATTGGAGTAACAAAATGTCGATAGCAAACTACCTTCCATAATGAAAAGGCTACCATCCGTTGGAGTAACAAAAATATCGACAACAGACAACCTTCCATAATGACAAGGCTACCATCCATTGGAATAACAAAAATCTCGACGACAAACTACCTTCCATAATGACGAGGCTACCATCCATTGGAGTAACAAAAATATCGATAACAAACTACCTTCCATAATGACTAGGCTACCATCCATCAGAGTAAAAAAGATATCGACAACAGACTACTTTCCATAATCAAAAGGCAAACATCCATCAGAGTAACAAAGATATCGACAACAGACTACCTTCCATAATGACAAGGCTACCATCGATTGCAGTAACAAAAATATATACAATAGACTATGTTCCATAATGACAATGCTACCATCAATTGTAGTAACCAAAATCTCGACAACAGACTACCTTCCATAATGACAAGGCTACCATCCATTGTAGTAACAAAAATCTCGACAACAGACTACCTTCCATAATGACAAGGCTAGCATCCATTAGAGTAATAAAAATCTAGAAAATAGACTACCTTCCATAATGACAAGGCTACCATCCATTGGAGTAACAAAAATATCGACAACAGACTACCTTCCATAATGACAAGGCTACCATCTATTGGAATAACAAAAATCTCGAGAACATACTACCTTCCATTATGAAAAGGCTACCATCCATTAGAGTAACAAAAATCCTTACAACATACTACCTTCCATAATGACAAGGCTACCATCAATTAGAGTAACAAAAATCTCGACAAGAGACTACCTTCCATAATGACAAGGCTACCATCCATTAGAGTAACGAAAATATCAACAAGAGATTACCTTCCATAATGACAAGGCTACCGTCCATTGGAGTAACAAAAATCTCGCCAACAGACTACCTTCCATAATGACAAGGCTACCATCCATTGGAGTAACAAAATCTCGACAATAGACTACCTTCCATAATGATAAGGTTACCATCCATTGGAGTAACAAAAATATCGACAATAGACAACCTTCCATAATGACAAGGCTACCATCCATTGGAGTAAACAAAATATCGACAATAGACTACCTTCCATAATGACAAGGCTACCATCCATTGGAATAACAAAAATCTCGACAACAAACTACCTTCCATAATGACAAGGCTACCATCCATTGGAGTAACAAAAATATCAACAACAGACTACCTTCCATAATGACTAGGCTACCATCCATCGGAGTAAAAAAGATATCGGCAACAGACTACCTTCCATAATCAAAAGGCCACCATCAATTGGAGTAACAAAAATCTTGACAACAGACTATCTTCCATAATGACTAGGCTAACATCCATTGGAGTAACAAAGATATCGACAACAGACTACCTTCCATAATGACAAGGCTACCATCGATTGCAGTAACAAAAATATATACAATAGACTATGTTCCATAATGACAATGCTACCATCAATTGTAGTAACAAAAATCTCGACAATAGACTACCTTCCATAATGACAAGGCTACCATCCATTGTAGTAACAAAAATCTCGACAACAAACTACCTTCCATAATGACAAGGCTACCATCTATTAGAGTAATAAAAATCTAGAAAACAGACTACCTTCCATAATGACAAGGCTACCATGCATTGGAGTAACAAAAATCTCGATAAAAGACTACCTTCCATAATGACAAGGCTACCATCTATTGGAATACAAAAAATCTCGAGAACATACTACCTTCCATAATGACAAGGCTACCATCTATTGGAATAACAAAAATCTCGAGAACATACTACCTTCCATTATGAAAAGGCTACCATCCATTAGAGTAACAAAAATCCTTACAACATACTACCTTCCATAATGACAAGGCTACCATCAATTAGAGTAACAAAAATCTCGACAAGAGACTACCTTCCATAATGACAAGGCTACCATCCATTAGAGTAACGAAAATATCAACAAGAGATTACCTTCCATAATGACAAGGCTACCGTCCATTGGAGTAACAAAAATCTCGCCAACAGACTACCTTCCATAATGACAAGGCTACCATCCATTGGAGTAACAAAATCTCGACAATAGACTACCTTCCATAATGATAAGGTTACCATCCATTGGAGTAACAAAAATATCGACAATAGACAACCTTCCATAATGACAAGGCTACCATCCATTGGAGTAAACAAAATATCGACAATAGACTACCTTCCATAATGACAAGGCTACCATCCATTGGAATAACAAAAATCTCGACAACAAACTACCTTCCATAATGACAAGGCTACCATCCATTGGAGTAACAAAAATATCAACAACAGACTACCTTCCATAATGACTAGGCTACCATCCATCGGAGTAAAAAAGATATCGGCAACAGACTACCTTCCATAATCAAAAGGCCACCATCAATTGGAGTAACAAAAATCTTGACAACAGACTATCTTCCATAATGACTAGGCTAACATCCATTGGAGTAACAAAGTTATCGACAACAGACTACCTTCCATAATGACAAGGCTACCATCGATTGCAGTAACAAAAATATATACAATAGACTATGTTCCATAATGACAATGCTACCATCAATTGTAGTAACAAAAATCTCGACAATAGACTACCTTCCATAATGACAAGGCTACCATCCATTGTAGTAACAAAAATCTCGACAACAAACTACCTTCCATAATGACAAGGCTACCATCTATTAGAGTAATAAAAATCTAGAAAACAGACTACCTTCCATAATGACAAGGCTACCATGCATTGGAGTAACAAAAATCTCGAAAAAAGACTACCTTCCATAATGACAAGGCTACCATCTATTGGAATACAAAAAATCTCGAGAACATACTACCTTCCATAATGACAAGGCTACCATCCATTAGAGTAACAAAATTCCTTACAATATACTACCTTCCATAATGACAAGGCTACCATCCATTAGAGTAACAAAAATCTCGACAACAGACTACCTTCCATAATGACAAGGCTACCATCCATTAGAGTAACGAAAATATCAGCAAGAGATTACCTTCCATAATGACAAGGCTACCATCCATTGGAGTAACAAAAATCTTGCCAAAATACTACCTTCCATAATGACAAGGCTACCATCCATTGGAGTGACAAAAATCTCGACAATGGACTACCTTCCATAATGATAAGGCTACCATCCATTGGAAAAACAAAAATCTCGACAACAAACTACCTTCCATAATGACAAGGCTACCATCCATCGGAGTAAAAAAGATATCGACAACAGACTACCTTCCATAATGACAAGGCTACCATCCATTGGAGTATAATAAATATATACAATAGAATATGTTCCATAATGACAAGGCTACCATTAATTGTAGTAACAAAAACCTCGACAACAGACTACCTTCCATAATGTCAAGGCTACCATCAGTTGCAGTAACAAAAATCTCAACAACAGACTACCTTCCATAATGACAAGGCTACCATCCATTGGAGTAACAAAAATCTAGAAAATAGACTACCTTCCATAATGAAAAGGCTACCAACCATTGTAGTAACAAAAATCTCGACAACAGACTACCTTCCATATTGACAAGGCTATCATCCATTGGAGTAACAAAAATCTCGATAATAGACTACCTTCCAAAATGACAAGGCTACCATCTATTGGAATAAAAAAAATCGACAACAGACTACCTTCCATAATGACAAGGCTACCATCCATTGGAGAAACGTAAATATCAACAAGAGACTACCTTCCATAATGACAAGGCTACCATCCATTGGAGTAAAAAAAATCTCGCCAACAGACTACCTTCCATAATGACAAGGCTACCATCCATTGGAGTGACAAAAATATCGATAATAGACTACCTTCCATAATGACAAGGCTACCATCCATTGGAGTAACAAAATCTCGACAACAAACTACCTTCCATAATGACAAGGCAACCATCCATTGGAGTAACAAAAATATCGACAAGAGACTACCTTCCATAATGACAAGGCTACCATCCATTGGAGTAACAAAAATCTCGACAACAGACTACCTTCCATAATGACAAGGCTACCATCTATTGGAATAACAAAAATCTCGTGAACAGACTACCTTGCATAATGACTAGGCTACCATCCATTAGAGTAAAAAAAATCCCTACAGCAGACTACCTTACATAATGACAAGGCTACCATCCATTAGAGTAACAAAAATCTCGACAACAAACTACCTTATATAATGACAAGGCTACCATCCATTAGAGTAACGAAAATATCAACAAGAGATTACCTTCCATAATGACTAGGCTACCATCCATCGGAGTAAAAAAGATATCAGCAACAGACTACCTTCCATAATCAAAAGGCTATCATCCATTGGAGTAACAAAAATCTCGACAACAGACTATCTTCCATAATGACTAGGCTAACATCCATTGGAGTAACAAAGATATCGACAACACACTACCTTCCATAATGACAAGGTTACCATCGATTGCAGTAACAAAAATATATACAATAGACTATGTTCCATAATGACAATGCTACCATCAATTGTAGTAACAAAAATCTCGACAATAGACTACCTTCCATAATGACAAGGCTACCATCCATTGTAGTAACAAAAATCTCGACAACAAACTACCTTCCATAATGACAAGGCTACCATCCATTGTAGTAACAAAAATCTCGACAACAGACTACCTTCCATAATGACAAGGCTAGCATCCATTAGAGTAATAAAAATCTAGATAATAGACTACCCTCCATAATGACAAGGCTACCATCCATTGGAGTAACAAAAATATCGACAACAGACTACCTTCCATAATGACAAGGCAACCATCTATTGGAATAACAAAAATCTCGAGAACATACTACCTTCCATTATGAAAAGGCTACCATCCATTAGAGTAACAAAAATCCTTACAACATACTACCTTCCATAATGACAAGGCTACCATCCATTAGAGTAACAAAAATCTCGACAACAGACTACCTTCCATAATGACAAGGCTACCATCCATTAGAGTAACGAAAATATCAACAAGAGATTACCTTCCATAATGACAAGGCTACCGTCCATTGGAGTAACAAAAATCTCGCCAACAGACTACCTTCCATAATGACAAGGTTACCATCCATTGGAGTAACAAAATCTCGACAATAGACTACCTTCCATAATGATAAGGTTACCATCCATTGGAGTAACAAAAATATCGACAATAGACAACCTTCTATAATGACAAGGCTACCATCCATTGGAGTAAACAAAATATCGACAATAGACTACCTTCCATAATGACAAGGCTACCATCCATTGGAATAACAAAAATCTCGACAACAAACTACCTTCCATAATGACAAGGCTACCATCCATTGGAGTAACAAAAATATCAACAACAGACTACCTTCCATAATGACTAGGCTACCATCCATCGGAGTAAAAAAGATATCGGCAACAGACTACCTTCCATAATCAAAAGGCCACCATCAATTGGAGTAACAAAAATCTCGACAACAGACTATCTTCCATAATGACTAGGCTAACATCCATTGGAGTAACAAAGATATCGACAACAGACTACCTTCCATAATGACAAAGCTACCATCGATTGCAGTAACAAAAATATATACAATAGACTATGTTCCATAATGACAATGCTACCATCAATTGTAGTAACAAAAATCTCGGCAATAGACTACCTTCCATAATGACAAGGCTACCATCCATTGTAGTAACAAAAATCTCGACAACAAACTACCTTCCATAATGACAAGGCTACCATCTATTAGAGTAATAAAAATCTAGAAAACAGACTACCTTCCATAATGACAAGGCTACCATGCATTGGAGTAACAAAAATCTCGAAAAAAGACTACCTTCCATAATGACAAGGCTACCATCTATTGGAATACAAAAAATCTCGAGAACATACTACCTTCCATAATGACAAGGCTACCATCCATTATAGTAACAAAATTCCTTACAACATACTACCTTCCATAATGACAAGGCTACCATCCATTAGAGTAACAAAAATCTCGACAACAGACTACCTTCCATAATGACAAGGCTACCATCCATTAGAGTAACGAAAATATCAGCAAGAGATTACCTTCCATAATGACAAGGCTACCATCCATTGGAGTAACAAAAATCTCGCCAAAATACTACCTTCCATAATGACAAGGCTACCATCCATTGGAGTGACAAAAATCTCGACAATGGACTACCTTCCATAATGATAAGGCTACCATCCATTGGAAAAACAAAAACCTCGACAACAAACTACCTTCCATAATGACAAGGCTACCATCCATCGGAGTAAAAAAGATATCGACAACAGACTACCTTCCATAATGACAAGGCTACCATCCATTGGAGTATAAATAATATATACAATAGAATATGTTCCATAATGACAAGGCTACCATTAATTGTAGTAACAAAAACCTCGACATTGACTACCTTCCATAATGTCAAGGCTACCATCAATTGCAGTAACAAAAATCTCACAACAGACTACCTTCCATAATGACAAGGCTACCATCCATTGGAGTAACAAAAATATAGAAAATAGACTACCTTCCATAATGAAAAGGCTACCATCCATTGTAGTAACAAAAATCTCGACAACAGACTACCTTCCATATTGACAAGGCTATCATCCATTGGAGTAACAAAAATCTCGATAATAGACTACCTTCCAAAATGACAAGGCTACCATCTATTGGAATAAAAAAAATCGACAACAGACTACCTTCCATAATGACAAGGCTACCATCCATTGGAGAAACGAAAATATCAACAAGAGACTACCTTCCATAATGACAAGGCTACCATCCATTGGAGTAAAAAAAATCTCGCCAATAGACTACCTTCCATAATGACAAGGCTACCATCCATTGGAGTGACAAAAATATCGATAATAGACTACCTTCCATAATGACAAGGCTACCATCCATTGGAGTAACAAAATCTCGACAACAAACTACCTTCCATAATGACAAGGCAACCATCCATTGGAGTAACAAAAATATCGACAAGAGACTACCTTCCATAATGACAAGGCTACCATCCATTGGAGCAACAAAAATCTCGACAACAGACTACCTTCCATAATGACAAGGCTACCATCTATTGGAATAACAAAAATCTCGAGAACTGGCTACCTTCCATAATGACAAGGCTACCATCCATTAGAGTAAAAAAAATCCCTACAACAGACTACCTTCCATAATGACAAGGCTACCATCCATTAGAGTAACAAAAATCTCGACAACAAACTACCTTATATAATGACAAGGCTACCATCCATTAGAGTAACGAAAATATCAACAAGAGATTACCTTCCATAATTACAAGGCTACCATCCATTGGAGTAACAAAAATCTCGCCAACAGACTACCTTCCATAATGACAAGGCTACCATCCATTGGAGTAACAAAAATATCGACAACAGACTACCTTCCATAATGACTAGGCTACCATCCATCAGAGTAAAAAAGATATCGGCAACAGACTACCTTCCATAATCAAAAGGCTACCATCCATTGGAGTAACAAAAATCTCGACAACAGACTATCTTCCATAATGACTAGGCTAACATCCATCGGAGTAACAAAGATATCGACAACAAACTACCTTCCATAATGACAAGGCTACCATTGATTGCAGTAACAAAAATATATACAATAGACTATGTTCCATAATGACAATGCTACCATCAATTGTAGTAACAAAAATCTCGACAACAAACTACCTTATATAATGACAAGGCTACCATCCATTAGAGTAACGAAAATATCAACAAGAGATTACCTTCCATAATGACTAGGCTACCATCCATCGGAGTAAAAAAGATATCAGCAACAGACTACCTTCCATAATCAAAAGGCTATCATCCATTGGAGTAACAAAAATCTCGACAACAGACTATCTTCCATAATGACTAGGCTAACATCCATTGGAGTAACAAAGATATCGACAACACACTACCTTCCATAATGACAAGGTTACCATCGATTGCAGTAACAAAAATATATACAATAGACTATGTTCCATAATGACAATGCTACCATCAATTGTAGTAACAAAAATCTCGACAATAGACTACCTTCCATAATGACAAGGCTACCATCCATTGTAGTAACAAAAATCTCGACAACAAACTACCTTCCATAATGACAAGGCTACCATCCATTGTAGTAACAAAAATCTCGACAACAGACTACCTTCCATAATGACAAGGCTAGCATCCATTAGAGTAATAAAAATCTAGATAATAGACTACCCTCCATAATGACAAGGCTACCATCCATTGGAGTAACAAAAATATCGACAACAGACTACCTTCCATAATGACAAGGCAACCATCTATTGGAATAACAAAAATCTCGAGAACATACTACCTTCCATTATGAAAAGGCTACCATCCATTAGAGTAACAAAAATCCTTACAACATACTACCTTCCATAATGACAAGGCTACCATCCATTAGAGTAACAAAAATCTCGACAACAGACTACCTTCCATAATGACAAGGCTACCATCCATTAGAGTAACGAAAATATCAACAAGAGATTACCTTCCATAATGACAAGGCTACCGTCCATTGGAGTAACAAAAATCTCGCCAACAGACTACCTTCCATAATGACAAGGTTACCATCCATTGGAGTAACAAAATCTCGACAATAGACTACCTTCCATAATGATAAGGTTACCATCCATTGGAGTAACAAAAATATCGACAATAGACAACCTTCTATAATGACAAGGCTACCATCCATTGGAGTAAACAAAATATCGACAATAGACTACCTTCCATAATGACAAGGCTACCATCCATTGGAATAACAAAAATCTCGACAACAAACTACCTTCCATAATGACAAGGCTACCATCCATTGGAGTAACAAAAATATCAACAACAGACTACCTTCCATAATGACTAGGCTACCATCCATCGGAGTAAAAAAGATATCGGCAACAGACTACCTTCCATAATCAAAAGGCCACCATCAATTGGAGTAACAAAAATCTCGACAACAGACTATCTTCCATAATGACTAGGCTAACATCCATTGGAGTAACAAAGATATCGACAACAGACTACCTTCCATAATGACAAAGCTACCATCGATTGCAGTAACAAAAATATATACAATAGACTATGTTCCATAATGACAATGCTACCATCAATTGTAGTAACAAAAATCTCGGCAATAGACTACCTTCCATAATGACAAGGCTACCATCCATTGTAGTAACAAAAATCTCGACAACAAACTACCTTCCATAATGACAAGGCTACCATCTATTAGAGTAATAAAAATCTAGAAAACAGACTACCTTCCATAATGACAAGGCTACCATGCATTGGAGTAACAAAAATCTCGAAAAAAGACTACCTTCCATAATGACAAGGCTACCATCTATTGGAATACAAAAAATCTCGAGAACATACTACCTTCCATAATGACAAGGCTACCATCCATTATAGTAACAAAATTCCTTACAACATACTACCTTCCATAATGACAAGGCTACCATCCATTAGAGTAACAAAAATCTCGACAACAGACTACCTTCCATAATGACAAGGCTACCATCCATTAGAGTAACGAAAATATCAGCAAGAGATTACCTTCCATAATGACAAGGCTACCATCCATTGGAGTAACAAAAATCTCGCCAAAATACTACCTTCCATAATGACAAGGCTACCATCCATTGGAGTGACAAAAATCTCGACAATGGACTACCTTCCATAATGATAAGGCTACCATCCATTGGAAAAACAAAAACCTCGACAACAAACTACCTTCCATAATGACAAGGCTACCATCCATCGGAGTAAAAAAGATATCGACAACAGACTACCTTCCATAATGACAAGGCTACCATCCATTGGAGTATAAATAATATATACAATAGAATATGTTCCATAATGACAAGGCTACCATTAATTGTAGTAACAAAAACCTCGACATTGACTACCTTCCATAATGTCAAGGCTACCATCAATTGCAGTAACAAAAATCTCACAACAGACTACCTTCCATAATGACAAGGCTACCATCCATTGGAGTAACAAAAATATAGAAAATAGACTACCTTCCATAATGAAAAGGCTACCATCCATTGTAGTAACAAAAATCTCGACAACAGACTACCTTCCATATTGACAAGGCTATCATCCATTGGAGTAACAAAAATCTCGATAATAGACTACCTTCCAAAATGACAAGGCTACCATCTATTGGAATAAAAAAAATCGACAACAGACTACCTTCCATAATGACAAGGCTACCATCCATTGGAGAAACGAAAATATCAACAAGAGACTACCTTCCATAATGACAAGGCTACCATCCATTGGAGTAAAAAAAATCTCGCCAATAGACTACCTTCCATAATGACAAGGCTACCATCCATTGGAGTGACAAAAATATCGATAATAGACTACCTTCCATAATGACAAGGCTACCATCCATTGGAGTAACAAAATCTCGACAACAAACTACCTTCCATAATGACAAGGCAACCATCCATTGGAGTAACAAAAATATCGACAAGAGACTACCTTCCATAATGACAAGGCTACCATCCATTGGAGCAACAAAAATCTCGACAACAGACTACCTTCCATAATGACAAGGCTACCATCTATTGGAATAACAAAAATCTCGAGAACTGGCTACCTTCCATAATGACAAGGCTACCATCCATTAGAGTAAAAAAAATCCCTACAACAGACTACCTTCCATAATGACAAGGCTACCATCCATTAGAGTAACAAAAATCTCGACAACTAACTACCTTATATAATGACAAGGCTACCATCCATTAGAGTAACGAAAATATCAACAAGAGATTACCTTCCATAATTACAAGGCTACCATCCATTGGAGTAACAAAAATCTCGCCAACAGACTACCTTCCATAATGACAAGGCTACCATCCATTGGAGTAACAAAAATATCGACAACAGACTACCTTCCATAATGACTAGGCTACCATCCATCAGAGTAAAAAAGATATCGGCAACAGACTACCTTCCATAATCAAAAGGCTACCATCCATTGGAGTAACAAAAATCTCGACAACAGACTATCTTCCATAATGACTAGGCTAACATCCATCGGAGTAACAAAGATATCGACAACAAACTACCTTCCATAATGACAAGGCTACCATTGATTGCAGTAACAAAAATATATACAATAGACTATGTTCCATAATGACAATGCTACCATCAATTGTAGTAACAAAAATCTCGACAACAGACTACCTTCCATAATGACAAGGCTACCATCCATTGTAGTAACAAAAATCTCGACAACAAACTACCTTCCATAATGACAAGGCTACCATCCATTAGAGTAATAAAAATCTAGAAAATAGACTACCTTCCATAATGACAAGGCTACCATGCATTGGAGTAACAAAAATCTCGACAAAAGACTACCTTCCATAATGACAAGGCTACCATGTATAGGAATACAAAAAATCTCGAGAACAGACTAACTTCCATAATGACAAGGCTACCATCCATTAGAGTAACAAAATTCCTTACAACATACTACCTTCCATAATGACAAGGCTACCATCCATTAGAGTAACAAAAATCTCGACAACAGACTACCTTCCATAATGACAAGGCTACCATCCATTAGAGTAACGAAAATATCAACAAGAGATTACCTTCCATAATGACAAAGCTACCATCCATTGGAGTAACAAAAATCTCGCCAACATACTACCTTCCATAATGACAAGGCTACCATCCATTAGAGTGACAAAAATCTCGACAATGGACTACCTTCCATAATGATAAGGCTACCATCCATTGGAAAAACAAAAATCTCGACAACAAACTACCTTCCATAATGACAAGGCTACCATCCATCGGAGTAAAAAAGATATCGAGAACAGACTACCTTCCATAATGACAAGGCTACCATCTATTGGAGTATAAATAATATATACAATAGAATATGTTCCATAATGACAAGGCTACCATTAATTGTAGTAATCAAAATCTCGACAACAGACTACCTTCCATAATGTCAAGGCTACCATCAGTTGCAGTAACAAAAATCTCAACAATAGACTACCTTCCATAATGACAAGGCTACCATCCTTTGGAGTAACAAAAATCTAGAAAATAGACTACCTTCCATAATGACAAGGCTACCATCCATTGTAGTAACAAAAATCTCGACAACAAACTACCTTCCATATTGAAAAGGCTATTATCCATTGGAGTAACAAAAATCTCGATAACAGACTACCTTCCAAAATGACAAGTCTACCATCTATTGGAATAAAATAAATATCGACAACAGACTACCTTCCATAATGACAAGGCTACCATCCATTGGAGAAACGAAAATATCAACAAGAGACTACCTTCCATAATGACAAGGCTACCATCCATTGGAGTAAAAAAAATCTCGCCAATAGACTACCTTCCATAATGACAAGGCTACCATCCATTGGAGTGACAAAAATATCGATAATAGACTACCTTGCATAATGACAAGGCTACCATCCATTGGAGTAACAAAATCTCGACAACAAACTACCTTCCATAATGACAAGGCAACCATCCATTGGAGTAACAAAAATATCGACAAGAGACTACCTTCCGTAATTACAAGGCTACCATCCATTGGAGTAACAAAAATCTCGACAACAGACTACCTTCCATAATGACAAGGCTACCATCTATTGGAATAACAAAAATCTCGAGAACAGAGTACCTTCCATAATGACAAGGCTACCATCCATTAGAGTAAAAAAATCCCTACAACAGACTACCTTCCATAATGACAAGGCTACCATCCATTAGAGTAACAAAAATCTCGACAACAGACTACCTTATATAATGACAAGGCTACCATCCATTAGAGTAACGAAAATATCAACAAGAGATTACCTTCCATAATGACAAGGCTACCATCCATTGGAGTAACAAAAATCTCGCCAACAGACTACCTTCCATAATGACAAGGCTACCATTCATTGGAGTGACAAAAATATCGATAATAGACTACCTTCCATAATGAAAAGGCTACCATCAATTGGACTAACAAAATCTCGACAACAAACTACCTTCCATAATGACAAGGCTACCATCCATTGGAGTAACAAAAATCTCGACAACAAACTACCTTCCATAATGACAAGGCTACCATCCACTGGAGTAACAAAGATATCGACAACAGACTACCTTCCATTATGACAAGGCTACCATCTATTAGATTAACAAAAATCTCGAGAACAAACTACCTTCCATAATGACAAGGCTACCATCCATTAGAGTAAAAAAAATCCCTACAACAGACTACCTTCCATAATGACAAGGCTACCATCCATTAGATTAACAAAAATCTCGACAATAGACTACCTTCCATAATGACAAGGCTACCATCTATTGCAGTAACAAAAATATAGAAAACAGACTACCTTCCATATTGAAAAGGCTATCATCCATTGGAGTAACAAAAATCTCGATAACATACTACCTTCCATAATGACAAGGCTACCATGCATTGGAGTAACGGAAATATCAATAAGATACTACCTTCCATAATGACAAGGCTACCATTCATTGGAGTAAAAAAATCTCGCCAACAGACTACCTTCCATAAAGACAAGGCTACCTGAAGATGTGAAAAACATAAGAAGGGGGTTGAATTGTAAAGCTTAAAACAATTGGTTTGACAACACAAAATTTTTATCCTGGTTCCTTTGATCTCAAACTACTCCAGTCCACCCGTCAAGGTGATTTCGCCTCTCTCCAACGAGGTCTTAATCCACTATTTTCAAAGGATTCCAACAGCTACTACAAAAACTGTTAAAGTCTTCTTGTGTATAACCACAAACCGGTTTATCTCAAGGAAATCTTTCACAAATAATTGAAAAAGGATGTGTTAACGTTTTCTAGCAAAACAATATATCACAACTGTGATAATTACACAACTTAGGCTTGGAATAAACTGAATTATCTAAAGCGTTTGAATAAGCGTGATTTTAAGGCTTGGCAAATTATGTGAGTGCATGCGTGCGTCTTTTCTCAAGCAGACTTGTTTATATAGGCAAGGCAAAGATACATTGTCCATAAACTCAGTTTAATGACAATAACGCACTTTCCTTTTGAAGAAGATCTTGTCTGATGAGAGTCGTTAGCATTTAATTCTGTCTTGAATACTTAATAACGCTTCATAGTCTTCTTTGCTTTAACTTATGATAACGCTTCAGAGTGTTGATGACTTGGGAAAGATCTTTGATCAGAGTCAGAGTGTATTTTGGTTAAGCGTTGATTTTGGTCATCAAGCTTCAGCGTATAATCTGGTAGCTTCAGCGTGTAGCACATATTACTGATCTTTTGATGTTGATTCCATCAGAACTTCTGTATATACAAAACATAATTTTAAGAAGCATATTTGTTTTATATATCTATCTTTGAATTTATTTATTCTTTGTATTTTGTTATCATCAAAACTCTAATCAAGGGTTGTAGAATCAAACTATGTTCTAACAATCTCCCCCTTTTTGATGATGACAAAAACCAGATTTTTCAATTAAAAATAAAGAATAAAAAGTATAGAATTAAGAAGAGAAACTCCCCCTGAGTTGATTACTTCCCTTTAATTCCATGAGTCTTTGAGCATCAGAACCTTATTGTATCTTTTATCATAGTTTTGTACCTGTTCAAGCTTTTCAGAAGAGAAAAATTTAAATAGATCATAATGTATGAGACTTATGTCTCAGTAATCCGTTATTGAAAAATATAATTCTTTCTCCCCCTTTTTGTCAGTTATCAAAAAGAACACATAATCAGAGCCAAAATGCATTTATATTAAAAACCATAACCAACGAAAAGTTCAGATCAATGTAAGAATATTACAGATAAACATGAATTAAAAACGAGGAAATTCTAAGAGGGAGGAGGAAGACGCGTGAACAAAGCTTCCAACATGCTCTTGATCTGGTTGTTAGTTTCTTGTTGCTGGGTTAACATGCTCGTGATTTCATCAATTTTTTTGTCCTGTTTATCCATTCTTTTCTTCATCAACATATCATATCTTTTCAGGTCTTCTAGAGTCTGCCTTTCATAGGAGGAAGCTTGAGGATCAGCAGTAACTGGATTCTTCTCAGAGCATTCTGCAATATCCTCTTTTTGACCCAGTTCTTCAGCAGGAATCATCTGCTATGAAGTATCAGTCAGATTGAGATCTTCTGACTCTAGTTGAACTTTGTGTGCTGGACGATGTTCAAACAAGGGAGCATTGTCTAGAGGGAGAACTTCTTCCTTGAGCAGCTGGCTCAGAACCTGATCTTCAATTACTTTCAGTAGATTACTGAAGTTCTGTTGAACTTGTCCGTAACTCTGTTCCTGCATCTTATGAGTTTCAGAACATACCCATCTTCTAAAACTTGTCCAAAGGTAGTCTGATGCAGCAGGATCAATCAGCTCAAGACTAGCTTGCTTCAGAGAAGTGATCCACTTTTGTACTTCTGTTTCAAATATCAATAAGCTAGTACCAACATCTGGAGAGGGTTCATATGGTTTTGGTTTGGGAATAGCTGTTTTGTGGGTTATGGCAGCAAGACGTTCAAAAACCATTAGATCAATGACAGTCTTGATGTTGTCATTTGGTTTGTTCTTTGGTGAGGGAGTTGGAGAGTCAGGAATTATTATTGGACTGATTGGGGAGTTTGGTGGAGTTGATTCTAGTGAGGAGGGAATTTGGGGAATATCCAGAATGGTTAGGGGCATACGGATGGCCAGAGGTTCTTTGATTCCAGGAATGGGAATGGTATCAGAATCAACAGTTTGGTTTGATTGATCGTTATGAGGTTCTGGTTCACAGGATTCAGAGGGTTGAGCCTCAGAAGTTTGAACTTCTGGTTGACATAGTTCAGGTTATGGAGAAGGTGAATGAATTTTTGGTTGAGGAGATGGAGGTAGTGGTATTTCTGGTTGTGGAGAGAGGGGAATATCTGGTTGTGGTGCTTCTGTGGTGGTTTCAGGGTTTGGATTTTCTGGCATGGGAGCAGAAGTATGTTGGTCAAAGGTTTCTATTTCTGATAGAACGTTTGCAAGTTCTTGTTGGGTTGCCTCAATATTTGGATTTGGAGGTTGGGAGCGAGATCTTCTAAGAGTTAAGGTTTCTGAGGGGTCGAATTCAATGTACAAGTCATCAAATGTTTGTGGTGTGGGGTTTTTTGATTGAGTGGGAATTGTCATAGATGTTGATACAGAAATTGAGTTTAAAACAGTTACAGATGAAGGATTACTTCTCTTTTTAGGAGTCCGCTGGGATGATCCTTCTGCTACAACTTTCCTTTTCTTGGTTTTCTTCAGCACAACTTCTGGAGCCTTCTGCTGCAGATCTTGAATGATCAAATCTGGTGCTGTACCATCCGCCTTGTATGCATCCAAATATCTGACTATTATATCAGGTTTAGAATCAATATCTGAGAACAGAAGAAAGTTATCCAGAGGGATTCTTCTGCTGGAGATTACTGCAAAAGAAGTGACACTGGGTTCCTTCTTGACGTTCTCAATTAACTTCATTTTCTTCAGATTCTTTGCATTCAACTATTTGCCAACAGTAGCTTCCAAAGAGCTGATTTCCTGAGCTTCTGTAAGATGATCATTCAACTTATTCTCTATTAGAATATCTAATATAAGCCTTCCTAGGGGTATCCAGTCCCTTTTTGTGCGCTCCTCTTCTCTGGTTTCCTTAACACTAGTCCTTAGATGGTTAAACAGCAGATGAGCCAGATTCACCTTAATCTTTTGGGAGATGAAGTAGATCAGAAATTGCTGATCAATATTGATGTAGTAAGGAGAGCTGGTAGGCTTCCTGTGGTTTATGCATCCCAGAATGATCTTGGCCCATATTCTGTGATGGTCTTTTAGATTCCTTATCTTGCTGGAGGGAAGACCCAGAGTGAAGATTTCTCTAGCAATTAGGGCGACATAAGCGCATCTTTCAGCCATGTCAATGCATCTTACACCACCACCACTGTAGCCTATTAATCATGCAATGAGGTCCTCAGTAATGACTATCTTCTTCCCCATTATGTATGAAGTAACTTGATGGTTGGAAGATGAGGCATGAATCCAAAATTCCTTCACAAGAATTGGGAATGTTGGACCCACCAGTCTGACAAAATATCTTTCCCAACCTTGAGCTTTTACTTCTTCCAAGAGATTAAAATCGTTTTCTTGAAGACTGTTGAAGTCCACAATCAATTCAGAAAGAACTTCTAGATTTTTGATTGGTGTGAGAAGAGTTCTATAGGGTTCTTCATACTGTTTGGAAGAATCTGTTTTCTGAGAACTGGAAGTAGGGTTGCTTGAGGAAGCCATGTTCACACGAAGTTTTTGTGAAGAAATTGAAAAGGGTTTTGAGAAACGTTCCAAACTGAATTCAATAAGATTGTAGAGAAAATGAAAGTGAAAGTAAAAAAGTTTAAGTGGTGAGAGATGTGTTTAAATAGGTTTTTAAAAAATATTTTGAAAATATAAACAGCAAGAGAGATAAATAAATTATAATGATTATGAACATTTAATGATAGCTGATTTTGGGTGATTCAGAAAGATATTGAAACGGTTACCCATGACATGTGTCCCAATGCATCCAATAAGCGCTTTTGACCTTTCAGAAACGTGAACGTGTGTCCAGCCTCAGAAAGTAGCGGATAACTGGATGACACTTGTTTGCTTGAGTGAACTGCACATTTCTATCCTTGAAATGAAGCGTGCAAATAAACAATCTGTACTTCTAAAGATTTGAAGAAAGATTGATCAATAGTTCACGGAAAAATAAACAAAGTTCTGAAGGTTAAGATATGGAATCAAAACAGTTTTATTCTGGGCAGAGCTTCATGCTGAGATGTTTCAGAATGAAGTTGAACCTATCTTCAGAAAGAGGTTTTGTAAAGATATCAGCCCATTGATGGTCTGTGTTAATAAACTTTAAATTTAGAATCCCTTTCTGAATATAGTCCCTAATAAAATGATGTTTTATTTCTATATGCTTAGCCCTAGAGTGCAAAATAGGATTTTTACTAAGACAAATAGCAGAAGTATTGTCACAGAGGATAGGGATGTTACTCTCAAATATTTTGAAGTCCTCAAGTTGACTTTTCATCCAGAGCATTTGTGTGCTGCATCCAGCTGCTGCTATGTATTCAGCTTCTGCTGTTAATAGAGCTATTGTGGATTATCTTTTGCTGGACCATGAGATCAGATT
Source organism: Vicia faba (assembly GCA_948472305.1). Taxonomy (NCBI): domain Eukaryota; kingdom Viridiplantae; phylum Streptophyta; class Magnoliopsida; order Fabales; family Fabaceae; genus Vicia; species Vicia faba. Next base: position 768,468,813 of record OX451738.1, read on the forward strand.
TTCTCCCAGAAACTGGCAGCTTCCAGAAGTGCTTTTACGTTCTACTCTGTCTCCATTAATGTCAGCATTACAGTAACCTACTTAGCTGTAATCACTTGATTTTCTATAAAGCAAGCCCAGATTAGTAGTACCTTTCAGATACTTGAAAATTCGCTTAACTGTTGTTAAGTGAGATTCTCTAGGATCTGATTGGAATCTAGCACAAATTCAAACACTGAATAGAATGTTAGGCCTTGAAGCGGTCATATAGAGAAGAGAACCAATCATACCTCTGTAGACCTTTTGTTCTACCTTTTTACTTACCTCTTCTCTTTCTAGAATGCACGTGGGGATGCATTGGAATCTTTGATGGCTTACATTCTGAGAGATCAAATTTCTTCATAAGTTCTCTGACATATTTGCTCTGATGAATGTAAGTTCCTTCTGGGGTTTGATTAATCTGAATTCCCAGAAAGAATTTTAGTTTCCCCATTAGGCTCATCTCAAATTCTGCCTGCATACATTTAGCAAACATTCTTCCCAGAGAGGGTTTAGTGGATCCAAATATGATGTCATCAACATAAATATGACATACTAAAATTTCATTCTTAATTGTCTTACAAAACAAGGTTGTGTCCACTTTCCCTCTGGTGAATTCCTTTTTTAGCAGGAAGTTTCTTAGTCTTTCATACCAAGCTCTTGGAGCTTGTTTCAGACCATAGAGTGACTTCTTTAGTTTGAAAACATATTCTGGATTTTTGGAACTTTCAAAACCAGGGGGTTTGTGCACACATACCTCTTCTTCTATATAGACATTTAAGAATGCACTCTTAACATCCATCTGATACAAAGTGATCCCTTTATTAACAACAAATGAAATTAAGAGTCTGATAGATTCTAACCTAGCGACTGGAATAAAGTTTTCTGTATAGTCTATCCCCTATTGCTGACTATAACCTTGTGCTACCAATCGTGCTTTGTTTCTGATGACTTCACCTTGTTCGTTCAGTTTGTTTCTGAACACTCATTTTGTACCAATGACTTTGAATCCTTTTGGTTTGGGAACTAGATCCCATACGTCATTTCTTATGAATTGATTTAGCTCATCTTGCATTGCTAGAATCCAGACATTGTCCAGAAGTGCTTCATCAATTGTTGTTGGTTCAATTATAGAAAGCAGTCCCATGAGGGATTCTTCAGAGTTTCTGAAGCTAGATCTTGTTCTGATTGGATCTTCCTTCCTTCATAAGATTGTTTCTTCTGGGTGATGCATGCTGCTTCTGGACGGTCTTTTCTGGAGTTGATCAATAGAAGGTGTTGGGTTGCTTGCAATTACTCTTTCTGATGTTGAGGGAGTGTCTCTGTTGAGAGCTTCTGATGATTTGTCTTCAGTACCTGTGAGTTCAACTTCCATACCTGCAAGGAATTCATTCTTCTTTGACTTTTGAGAGTCAAGCTTATCATCAAAACAAACACTGATTGACTCCTCCACAATCTGTGTTTCTGTATTGTATACTCTGTACCCTCTTGAGCGTTTAGAATATCCTAACATAATACACTATTGTTACAGAGCCAATGATCTTTCCTCTCTGATTGCCTCCAAAGCCTATGTGGCCTCCAGGCTTAAATTCCAGGCTTTGGAACATATGCCTTCTTCCCGTCATGTGTCGTGAGCAGCCAGAGTCCAGGTACCATGATTGGTGTTTTTGCTTTGCTGCTAAAGATATTTGTCACATGTATTATTTTATCCTTAGGTACCCACATTTTCTTGGGTCCTGATTTGTTAGTTTCACCAAAACTCTAGTTGAATTTTTGTTTGACAGAGTAATCACTACTTGTATATTTTATGTCATGTGTGTGCCCATATATAAAGTGTGAATCAAGTGGAGTATGTTTTATAACTAAATCCATGGCATTTTTTGGTGTAGGTACCTTACCTTAATATCCTATGCCTTTTCTGCCATTTCTGCTAACTCCATAGATCATTGAAGCCATTTTTCTTCTGTCTATGTTTTTAGCTAGAAACTTCTGAAAGTTGTGATCATACTCCTTGATGATCTCATCAGCATTGCTGGGAGTTTCAGGGATTGCTTCCTTCTGAGAGTTTTGCAATTGGTTTTCTAATTTTGAAATTTTATCTTTTAACTCAGAATTCTCCAATTTGAGACTCTCAGTCTTATCATAGTCAGAAGCAAGATTCCTTTTCAGGTTTCTGAGTTTGACTCTGATCTGCTGATATCTTTCCAGAATTTCATTAAGGCTTTCAGCTAGTTCAGCCTTAGTAAATTTTATAGTAAAGTCATGGAATACCTCTTCTGTATCTGATTCAGAGTCTGACTCAGAAGCTTCACTGTCTTCTGTTATGTTTGCCATGAGAGCCATGTTTTCTCTTTCATCATCTGATTCTGAGTCAGCTTCAGATGTGTCAGAATCATCCCATGTAGCCATGAGACTTTTCTTCTTGCAAAACTTCTATTTGGGCTTCTCCTTCTGAAGCTTTGGTAAATCACTTTTGTAGTGCCCTTGCTCGTTACATTCATAGCATATGATATCTTTGTTGTTTGGCTTTCTTTTTTCTGAAGATCCTTCAGATCTTCTTTGTCCAGAGGAGGATTCTGACCTTTTGTATTTGGAGAAAGATTCATTCTGATTTTCTGATCTTCTGGGATTCCTGAACTTCCTTTGCCTCTGCTTCCACAATTGGTTCACCCTTCTGGAGAGGAGAGACAGTTCATCTTCTTCTGACGAGGACCCATCAGAGGTTTCTTCCACAGCTTGCAAAACTTTGGAGTCAGATTTTCTGTTAGATTTTAAAGCTAAAGGCTTACCTTGCTTTTGAGGTTCATCTGCTTCTAGCTCTATCTCGTGACTTCTGAGGGAGCTGACAAGTTCCTCCATAGAAATTTTGTTGAGATCCTTGGCTAGCTTAAGCGCTGTGACCATTGTCCTCCATTGTTTTGGCAGGCTTTTGATGATCTTCTTAATGTGATCAGTAGTGGAATACCCTTTGTCAAGAACTTTTAGACCAGCAACAAGAATTTGAAATCTTGAAAACATAGTTTCTATTGATTCACTCTCTTCCATCTTGAATGCCTCATACTTCTGAATGAGTGCAAGGGCTTTGGTTTCTTTGACTTGAATGTTGCCTTCATGCGTCATTTTCAGAGAGTCAAACATATTCTTTGCAGTGTCTTTGTTTGATATCTTCTCATATTCTGAATAAGAGATGGCGCTGAGAAGAATTGTTCTGGCCTTGTGATGATTTCTGAATTCACGCTTTTACTGATCAGACATCATTTTCCTGTCAATCTTCTGACTACGTCCATCCACTGGGTGCGTGTATCCATCAGTCACCATGTCCCACAGATCAGCATCATGGGCCAGAAAGAAACTCTCAATTTTGTCTTTCCAGTAGTCAAAGTTCTCTCCATCAAAGACTGGAGGTTTGCCACTGAATCTTTCCCTTTATTCATTGTTATCATTGCTGATGTTTTGACTTGGTCCTGCCATTGTGTTTTACTGACGCTGGATCTTGTACTGACACGGTTAAGTGTTATAAGCTCAGAACCAGGCGCACTGATGCCAATTGAAGATGTGAAAAACACAAGAAGGGGGGTTGAATTGTAAAACTTAAAACAAATGGTTTGACATCACATAATTTTTATCCTGGTTCGTTTGATCTCAAACTACTCCAGTCCACCCGTCAAGGTGATTTCGCCTCTCTCCAACAAGGTCTTAATCCACTATTTTTAAAGGATTACAACAGCTACTTTAACAACTATTAAAGTCTTCATGAGTATAACCACAAACCGGTTAATCTCAAGTAAATCTTTCACAAATAATTGAACAAGGATGTGTTAACGTTTTCTAACAAAACAATATATCACAATTGTGATAATTACAAAACTTAAGCATGGAATAAACTGAATTACCTAAAGCGTTTGAATAAGTGTGATTTTAAGGATTGGCAAATTATGGGAGTGCATGCGTGCGTCTTTTCTCAAGCAGACTTGTTTATATAGGCAAGGCAAAGATACATTGTCCATAAAGTCAGTTTAATGACAATAACGCACTTTCCTTTTGAAGAAGATCTTGTCTGATGAGAGCCGTTAGCATTTAATTCTGTCTTGAATACTTAATAATGCTTCAGAGTCTTCTTTGCTTTAACTTATGATAATGCTTCAGAGTGTTGATGACTTGGTAAAGATCTTTGATCAAAGTCAGAGTGTATTTTGTTTAAGCGCAGATTTTGGTCATCAAGCTTCAGCGTATAATCTGGTAGCTTCAGCGTGTAGCACACATTATACAAAACATAATTTTAAGAAGTATATTTGTTTTATATATCTATCTTTGAATTTATTTATTCTTTGTATTTTGTTATCATCAAAAATCTAATCAAGGGTTGTAGAATCAAACTATGTTCTAACACTACCATCCATTGGAGTGACAAAAATATCGATAATAGACAACCTTCCATAATGACAAGGCTACCATCCGTTGGAGTAACAAAAATCTCGACAACAGACTACCCTCCATAATGACAAGGCTACCATCTATTAGAATAACAAAAATCTCGATAATAGACTACCTTCCATAATGACAAGGCTACCATCAGTTGCAGTAACAAAAATCTCGTTAACAGACTACCTTCCAAAATGACAAGGCTACCAACCATTGGAGTAACAAAAATCTAGACAACAGACTACCTTTCATAATGATAAGGCTACCATCCATTAGAGTAACGAAAATATCAACAAGAGATTACCTTCCATAATGACAAGGCTACCATCCATTGGAGTAACAAAAATCTCGCCAATAGACTACCATCCATAATGACAAGGCTACCATCCATTGGTGTTTCAAAAATATCGACAATAGACTACCTTCCATAATGACAAGGCTACCATCCATTGGAGTAACAAAATCTCAACAACAAACTACCTTCCATAATGACAAGGCTACCATCCATTGGAGTAACAAAAATATCGACAACAAACTACCTTCCATAATGACAAGGCTACCATCCAATGGAGTAACAAAAATCTCGACAACAGACTACCTTCCATAATGACACGGCTACCATCTATTAGAATAACAAAAATCTCGAGAACAGACATCCTTCCATAATGACAAGGCTACCATCCATTAGAGTAACAAAAATCCCTACAATAGACTACCTTCCATAACGACAAGGCTACCATCCATTAGAGTAACAAAAATTTCGACAACAGACTACCTTCCATAATGACAAGGCTACCATCCATTAGAGTAACGAAAATATCAACAAGAGATTACCTTCCATAATGACAAGGCTACCATCCATTAGAGTAACCAAAATCTCGCCAACAGACTACCTTCCATAATGACAAGGCTACCATCCATTGGAGTGACAAAAATATCGACAATAGACTACCTTCCATAATGACAAGGCAATCATCCATTGGAGTAACAAAATCTCGACAACAAACTACCTTCCATAATGACAAGGCTACCATCCATTGGAGTAACAAAAATATCGACAATAGACTACCTTCCATAATGACAAGGCTACAATCCATTGGAATAACAAAAATCTCGACAACAAACTACCTTCCATAATGACAAGGATACCATCAATTGGAGTAACAAAAATATCGACAACAGACTACCTTCCATAATGATTAGGCTACAATTTATTGGAGTAAAAAAGATATCGACAACAGAATACCTTCCATAATGATAATGCTACCATCCATTGGAGTAACAAAAATCTCGACAACAAACTACCTTCCATAATGGCAAGGCTACCATCCATTGGAGTAAAAAAATATCTACAATAGACTATGTTCCATAATGACAAGGCTACCATCAATTGTAGTAACCAAAATTTCGATAACAGACTACCTTCCATAATGAAAGGCTACCATCAGTTGCAGTAACAAAAATCTTGACAATAGACTAACTTCCATAATGACATGGCTACCATCCATTGGAGTAACAAAAATCTAGAAAATAGACTACCTTCCATAATGAAAACCCTACCATCCATTGGAGTAACAAAATCTCGACAACAAACTACCTTCCATAATGACAAGGCTACCATCCATTGGAGTAACAAAAATATCGACAACAGACTACCTTCCATAATGACAAGTCTACCATCCATTGGAATAACAAAAATCTCGACAACAAACTACCTTCTATAATGACAAGGCTACCATACATTGGAGTAACAAAAATATCGATAACAGACTACATTCCATAATGACAAGGCTACGATCCATTGGAGTAACAAAAATATCTACAACAGACTACCTTCCTTAATGAAAAGGCTACCATCCATTAGAGTAACAAAAATCTCGACAATGGATTACCTTCCGTAATGACTAGGCTACCATACATTGGACTAACAAAGATATCGACAACAGACTACCTTCCATAATGACAAGGCTAACATCCATTGGAGTAACAAAAATATCTACAATAGACTATGATCCATAATTGCAAGGCTACCATCATTTGTAGTAACCAAAATCTCGACAATAGACTACCTTCCATAATGACAAGGAAACCATCCATAATCTCGACAATGGATTACCTTCCGTAATGACTAGGCTACCATCCAATGGAGTAACAAAGATCTCGACAACAAACTACCTTCCATATTGGAAAGGCTACCATCCATTGGAGTAACAAAAATCTCGACAACAGACTACCTTCCATAATGACAAGGCTACCATTTATAGGAATAACAAAAATCTCGAGAACAGACTACCTTCCATAATAATAAGGCTACCATCCAATGGAATAACAAAAATGTCGAGAACGAACTACCTTCCATAGTGACAAGGCTACCATCCATTGGAGTGACAGAAATCACAACGACAAACTACCTTCCATAATGACAAGGCTACCATCCATTGAAGTAACAAAAATATTGACAATTGACTACCTTCCATAATGACAAGGCTAATATCCATTTGAATAACAAAAATCACGACAACATACTACCTTCAATAACGACAAGGCTACCATCCATTGGAGTAACAAAAACATCGACAATAGACTACGTTCCATAATGACAAGTCTACCATCCATTGAAGTAACAAAAATCACGACAATAGACTACCTTCCATAATGACAAGTATACCATCCATTGGAGTAACAAATATATTGACAACAAAGTACCTTCCATAATGACAAGTCAACCATCCATTGGAATAACAAAAACATCGACAACAGACTACTTTCCATAATGACAAGGCTACCATCCATCAGAGTAACAAATTTGTTGACAATAGTCTACCTTCCATAATGACAAGGATACCATCCATTGGAGTAACAGAAATCTCGACAATAGACTACCTTCCATAATGACAAGGCTACCATGCATTGGAGTAACAAAGATATGGACAACATACTACCTTCCATAATGACAAGGCTACCATCTATTGGAGTAACAACAATCTCAACAACAGACTACCTTCCATAATGACAAGGCTACCATCTATTGGAATAATAAAAATCTCGAGAATAGACTACCTTCCATAATGACAAGGCTACCATCCATTAGAGTGACACAAATCTGAACAAGAGACTACCTTCCATATTGACAAGGCTACCATCCATTGGAGTGACAGAAATCACAACGACAAACTACCTTCCATAATTACAAGGCTACCATCCATTGGAATAAAAAAAATCTCGACAAGAAACTACCTTCCATAATGACAAGTCAACCATCCATTGGAATAAAAAAAACATCGACAACAGACTACATTCCATAATGACAAGGCTACCATCCATTGGAGTCACAAAATTATTGACAACAGACTACCTTCCATAATGACAAGGATACCATCCATTAGAGTAACAAAGATATGGACAACATACTACCTTCCATAATGACAAGGCTACCAACTATTGGAGTAATAAAAATCTCGACAACAGACTACCTTCCATAATGACAAGGCTACGATCTATTGGAATAACAAAAATCTAGAGAACAGACTACCTTCCATAATGACAAGGCTACCATCAATTGGAGTGACACAAATCACTACGTCATACTACATTCCATAATGAATAGGCTTCCATCCATTGGAGTGACAGAAATCACAACGACAGACTACCTTCCTTAATGACAAGGCTACCATCCATTGGAATAACAAAAATCCCGACAAGAAACTACCTTCCATAATGACAAGTCAACCATCCATTGGAATAACAAAAACATCGACAACAGACTACATTCCATAATGACAAGGCTACCATCCATTGGAGTAACAAAATTCTTGACAACAGATTACCTTCCATAATGACAAGGATACCATCCATTGGAGTAACAGAAATCTCGACAACATACTACCTTCCATAATGACAAGGCTACCATCCATTGGAGTAACAAAGATATGGACAACATACTACCTTCCATAATGATAAGGCTACCATCTATTAGAGTAATAAAAATCTCGAGAACAAACTACCTTCCATAATGAACATGATACCATCCATTGGAGTAACAGAAATCTCGAGAATAGACTAACTTCCATAATGACAAGGCTACCATCCATTAGAGTGACACAAATCTGAACAAGAGACTACCTTCCATATTGACAAGGCTACCATCCATTGGAGTGACAGAAATCACAACGACAAACTACCTTCCATAATGACAAGGCTACCATCCAATGGAATAACAAAAATCTCGACAAGAAACTACCTTCCATAATCACAAGTCAACATTCCATTGGAATAAAAAAAACATCGACAACAGACTACTTTCCATAATGACAAGGCTACCATCCATTGGAGTAACAAAAATCTGGACCACAGACTACCTTCCATAATGACAAGGATACCATCCATTGGAGTAACAGAAATCTCGACAACTGACTACCTTCCATAATGACAAGGCTACCATCCATTGGAGTAACATAGATATGGAAAACATACTACCTTACATAATGACAAGGCTACCATCTATTGGAGTAATAAAAATCTCGACAACATACTACCTTACATAATGACAAGGCTACCATCCATTGGAATAACAAAAATCTCGAGAACAGACTACCTTCCATAATGACAAGGCTACAATCCATTGGAGTGACACAAATAACTACGACAGACTACCTTCCATAATGACAAGGCTACCATCCATTGGAGTGACAGAAATAAAAACGACAGACTACCTTCCATAATGACAAGGCTACCATCCATTGGAATAACAAAAATCTCGACAAGAAACTACCTTCCATAATGACAAGTCAACCATCCATTGGAATAACAAAAACATCGACAACATACTACATTCCATAATGACAAGGCTACCATCCATTAGAGTAACAAAATTCTTGACAACAGACTACCTTCCATAATGACAAGGATACCATCCATTGGAGTAACAGAAATCTCTAAAATAGACTACCTTCCATAATGACAAGGCTACCATGCATTGGAGTAACAAAGATATGGATAACATACTACCTTCCATAATGACAAGGCTACCATTTATTGGTGTAACAACAATCTCGACAACAGACTACCTTCCATAATGACAAGGCTACCATCTATTGGAATAACAAAAATCTCGAGAATAGACTACCTTCCATAATGACAAGGCTACCATCCTTTAGAGTGACACAAATCTGAACAAGAGACTACCTTCCATATTGACAAGGCTACCATCCATTGGAGTAACAGAAATCACAACGACATACTACCTTCCATAATGACAAGGCTACCATCCATTGGAATAAAAAAAATCTCGACAAGAAACTACCTTCCATAATGACAAGTCAACCATCCATTGGAATAAAAAAAACATCGACAACAGACTTCATTCCATAATGACAAGGCTACCATACATTGGAGTAACAAAATTATTGACAACAGACTACCTTCCATAATGACAAGGATACCATCCATTAGAGTAACAGAAATCTCGACAATAGACTACCTTCCATAATGACAAGGCTACCATCCATTGGAGTAACAAAGATATGGACAACATACTACCTTCCATAATGACAAGGCTACCAACTATTGGAGTAATAAAAATCTCGACAACAGACTACCTTCCATAATTACAAGGCTACCATCTATTGGAATGACACAAATCACTATGACAAACTACCTTCCATGATGACAAGGCTACCATCCATTGGAGTAACAAAAATCTCGACAACATACTACCTTTCATAATGACAAGTATACCAACCTTTGGAGTAATAAAAATCTCGACAATAGACTACCTTCCATAATGACAAGGCTACCATCCAATGGAATAACAAAAATCTCAAGAAAAGACTATCTTCCATAGTGACAAGGCTACCATCCATTGGAGTGACAGAAATCTCGAGAACAGCCTACCTTCCATAGTGACAAGGCTACGATCCATTGGAGTGACAGAAATCACAACGATGGACTATCTTCAATAATCACAAGGCTACCATCCATTGGAGTAACAAAGATCTCGACAACAAACTACCTTCCATATTGACAAGACTACCATCCATTGGAGTAACATAAATCTCGACAACAGACTACCTTCCATAATGACAAGGCTACCATCTATAGGAATAATAAAAATCTCGAGAACAGACTACCTTCCATAATGATAAGGCTACCATCCAATGGAATAACAAAAATGTCGAGAAAGGACTACCTTCCATAGCGACAAGGCTACCATCCATTGGAGTGACAGAAATCACAACGACAGACTACCTTCCATAATGACAAGGCTACCATCCATTTAAGTAACAAAAATATTGACAACTGGCTACCTTCCATAATGACAGGGCTACTATCCATTTGAATAACAAAAATCATGACAACAGACTACCTTCAATAACGACAAGGCTACTATACATTGGAGTAACAAAAACATCGACAATAGACTACGTTCCATAATAACAAGGCTACCATCCGTTGCAGTAACAAAAATCTCGATAACAGACTACCTTCCATAACGACAAGGCTACCATCTATTGGAGTAACAAAAATCTCAAGAACATACTACCTTCCATAATGACAAGGCTAACATCCAATGGAATAACAAAAATATCGACAACAGACTACCTTCCATAATGACAAGTCTACCATCCATTGGAGTAACAAATATATTGACAAAAAACTACCTTCAATAATGACAAGGCTACCATCCATTTGAATAACAAAAATCTTGACAACAAACTACCTTCATTAATGACAGGGCTACCATCCATTTGAATAAAAAAAATCACGACAACAAACTACCTTCCATAATGACAAGGCTACCATCCATTGGAGTAACAAAAACATCGACAACAGACTACGTTCCATAATGACAAGGCTGCCATCCATTGGAGTAACAAAAATCTCGACAACAGACTACTTTCCGTATTGACAAGGCTACCATATATTGGAATAACAAAAATCTCGAGAACATACTACCTTCCATAATGACAAGGCTACCATCCATTGGAGTAACAAAGATATCGACAACATACTGCCTTCAATAATGACAAGGCTACCATCCATTGGAGTAACAGAAATCTCGATAACAGACTACCTTCCATAATGACAAGTCTACCATCCATTGGAGTAAGAAAAATCTCGACAATAGACTACCTTCCATAATGACAAGGCAACCATCCATTAGAGTAACAAAAATCTGAACAATAAACTACCTTCCATAGTGACAAGGCTATCATCCATTGGAGTTACACAAATCACAACGACAGACTACCTTCCATAATGACAAGGCTACCGTCCATTGGAGTAACAAAGATTTGACAACAAACTACCTTCCATGATGACAAGGCTACCATCCATTGGAGTAACAAAAATCTCGACAATAGACTACCTTCCATAATGATAAGGCTACCATCCATTGGAGTAACAAAAATCTCGACAATACACTACCTTTCATAACGACAAGGCTACCATCCATTGGAGTAACAAAAATATTGACAATAGACTACCTTCCATAATGACAAGGCTACCAACCATTGGAATAACAAAAATCTCGACAACAGACTACCTTCAATAATGACAAGTCTACCATCCATTGGAGTAACAGAAACATCAACAACAGACTACATTCCATAATGACAAGTCTACCATCCATTGGAGTAACAAAAATATCGACAACAGACTACTTTCCATAATGATAAGGCTACCATCTAATGGAATAACAAAAATCTTTAGAAGAGACGACCTACAATAATGACAAGGCTACCATCAAATGGATTAACAAAAAGCTTGAGAACAAACTACCTTCCATAGTGACAAGCCTACCATCCATTGGAGTGACACAAATAAAAACGACAGACTACCTTCCAAAATGACAAGGCTACCATCCATTGGAGTAACAAAGATTTCGACAACAAACTACCTTCCATGATGACAAGGCTACCATCTATTGGAATAACAAAAATCTCGAGAACAGACTACCTTCCATATTGACAAGGATACCATCCATTGGAGTGACAGAAATCACAACGACAGACTACCTTCCATAATGACAAGGCTACCATCCATTGGAATAACAAAAATCACGACAAGAAACTACCTTCCATAATGAAAAGTCAACCATCCATTGGAATAAATAAAAAATTGACAACAGACTACATTCCATAATGACAAGGCTACCATCCATTGGAGTAACAAAATTCTTGACAACGGACTAACTTCCATAATGACAAGGACACCATCCATTGGAGTAACAGAAATCTCGACAACAGACTACCTTCCATAATGACAAGGCTACCATGCATTAGAGTAACAAAGATAATGATAACATACTACCTTACATAATGACAAGGCTACCATCTATTGGAGTAACAACAATCTCTACAACAGACTACCTTCCATAATGACAAGGCTACCATCTATTGGAATTACAAAAATCTCGAGAATAGACTACCTTCCATAATGACAAGGCTACCATCCATTAGAGTGACACAACTCGGAACAAGAGACTACCTTCCATATTGACAAGGCTACCATCCATTGGAGTGACAGAAATCACAACGACAGACTACCTTCCATAATGACAAGGCTACCATCCAATGGAATAACAAATATCTCGACAAGAAACTACCTTCCATAATGACAAGTCAACCATCCATTGGAATAAAAAAAACATCGACAACAGACTACTTTCCATAATGACAAGGCTACCATCCATTGGAGTAACAATAATCTTGACAACAGACTACCTTCCATAATGACAAGGATACCATCCATTGAAGTAACAGAAATCTCGACAACAGACTACCTTCCATAATGACAAGGCTACCATCCATTGGAGTAACAAAGATATGGAAAACATACTACCTTACATAATGACAAGGCTACCATCTATTGGAGTAATAAAAATCTCGACAATAGACTACCTTCAATAATGACATGGCTACCATCTATTGGAATAACAAAAATCTCGAGAATAGACTACCTTCCATAATGACAAGGCTACAATCCATTGGAGTGACACAAATGACTACGACAGACTACCTTCCATAATGACAAGGCTACCATCCATTGGAGTGACAGAAATCACAACGAAAGACTACCTTCCATAATGACAAGGCTACCATCCATTGGAATAACAAAAATCTCGACAAGAAACTACCTTCCATAATGACAAGTCAACCATCCATTGGAATAACAAAAACATCGACAACAGACTACATTCCATAATGATAAGGCTACCATCCATTGGAGTAACAAAATTCTTGACAACATACTACCTTCCATAATGACAAGGATACCATCCATTGGAGTAACAGAAATCACGACAACAGACTACCTTCCATAATGACAAGGCTACCATGCATTGGAGTAACAAAGATATGGATAACATACTACCTTCCATAATAACAAGGCTACCATCTATTGGAGTAACAACAATCTCGACAACAGACTACCTTCCATAATGATAAGGCTACCATCTATTGGAATAACAAAAATCTTGAGAATAGACTACCTTCCATAATGACAAGGCTACCATCCATTAGAGTGACACAAATCTGAACAAGAGACAACCTTCCATATTGACAAGGCTACCATCCTTTGGAGTGACAGAAATCACAATGACAGACTACCTTCCATAATGACAAGGCTACCATCCATTGGAATAACAAATATCTCGACAAGAAACTACCTTCCATAATGACAAGTCAACCATCCATTGGAATAAAAAAAACATCGACAATATACTACATTCCATAATGACAAGGCTACCATCCATTGGAGTAACAAAATTCTTGACAACAGACTACCTTCCATAATGACAAGGATACCATCCATTGGAGTAACAGAAATCTCGACAACAGACTACCTTCCATAATGACAAGGCTACCATCCAATGGAGTAAGAAAGATATAGACAACATACTACCTTCCATAATGACAAGGCTACCAACTATTGGAGTAATAAAAATCTCGATAACAGATTACCTTCCGTAATGACAAGGCTACCATCTATTGGAATAACAAAAATCTCGAGAATAGACTACCTTCTATATTGACAAGGCTACCATCCATTGGAGTGACACAAATAACTACGACAGACTACCTTCCATAATGACAAGGATACCATCCATTGGAGTGAAAGAAATCACAACGACAAACTACCTTCCATAATGACAAGGCTACCATCCATTGGAATAACAAAAATCACGACAAGAAACTACCTTCCATAATGACAAGTCAACCATCCATTGGAATAACAAAAAAATCGACAACAGACTACATTCCATAATGACAAGGCTACCATCCATTGGAGTAACAAAATTCTTGACAACGGACTACCTTCCATAATGACAAGGATACCATCCATTAGAGTAACAGAAATCTCGACAACAGACTACCTTCCATAATGACAAGGCTACCATCCAATGGAGTAAGAAAGATATAGACAACATACTACCTTCCATAATGACAAGGCTACCAACTATTGGAGTAATAAAAATCTCGATAACAGACTACCTTCCATAATGACAAGGCTACCATCTATTGGAATCACAAAAATCTCGAGAACATACTACCTTCCATATTGACAAGGCTACCATCCATTGGAGTGACACAAATAACTACGACAGACTACCTTCCATAATGACAAGGATACCATCCATTGGAGTGACAGAAATCACAACGACATACTACCTTCCATAATGACAAGGCTACCATCCATTGGAATAACAAAAATCACGACAAGAAACTACCTTACATAATGACAAGTCAACCATCCATTGGAATAACAAAAAAATCGACAACAGACTACATTCCATAATGACAAGGCTACCATCCATTGGAGTAACAAAATTCTTGACAACGGACTACCTTCCATAATGACAAGGACACCATCCATTGGAGTAACAAAAATCTCGACAACAGACTACCTTCCATAATGACAAGGCTACCATGCATTGGAGTAACAAAGATAATGATAACATACTACCTTCCATAATGACAAGGCTACCATCTATTGGAGTAACAACAATCTCTACAACAGACTACCTTCCATAATGACAAGGCTACCATCTATTGGAATTACAAAAATCTCGAGAATAGACTACCTTCCATAATGACAAGGCTACCATCCATTAGAGTGACACAAGTCTGAACAAGAGACTACCTTCCATATTGACAAGGCTACCATCCATTGGAGTGACAGAAATCACAACGACAGACTTCCATCCATAATGACAAGGCTACCATCCATTGGAATAACAAATATCTCGACAAGAAACTACCTTCCATAATGACAAGTCAACCATCCATTGGAATAAAAAAAACATCGACAACAGACTACTTTCCATAATGACAAGGCTACCATCCATTGGAGTAACAAAAATCTTGACAACAGACTACCTTCCATAATGACAAGGATACCATCCATTGGAGTAACAGAAATCTCGACAACAGACTACCTTCCATAATGACAAGGCTACCATCCATTGGAGTAACAAAGATATGGAAAACATACTACCTTACATAATGACAAGGCTACCATCTATTGGAGTAATAAAAATCTCGACAACAGACTACCTTCCATAATGACATGGCTACCATCTATTGGAATAACAAAAATCTCGAGAACAGACTACCTTCCATAATGACAAGGCTACAATCCATTGGAGTGACACAAATGACTACGACAGACTACCTTCCATAATGACAAGGCTACCATCCATTGGAGTGACAGAAATCACAACGAAAGACTACCTTCCATAATGACAAGGCTACCATCCATTGGAATAACAAAAATCTCGACAAGAAACTACCTTCCATAATGACAAGTCAACCATCCATTGGAATAACAAAAACATCGACAACAAACTACATTCCATAATGATAAGGCTACCATCCATTGGAGTAACAAAATTCTTGACAACATACTACCTTCCATAATGACAAGGATACCATCCATTGGAGTAACATAAATCACGACAACAGACTACCTTCCATAATGACAAGGCTACCATGCATTGGAGTAACAAAGATATGGATAACATACTACCTTCCATAATGACAAGGCTACCATCTATTGGAGTAACAACAATCTCGACAACAGACTACCTTCCATAATGACAAGGCTACCATCTATTGGAATAACAAAAATCTTGAGAATAGACTACCTTCCATAATGACAAGGCTACCATCCATTAGAGTGACACAAATATGAACAAGAGACTACCTTCAATATTGACAAGGCTACCATCGTTTGGAGTGACAGAAATCACAACGACAGACTACCTTCCATAATGACAAGGCTACCATCCATTGGAATAACAAAAATCTCGACATGAAACTCCCTTCTATAATGACAAGTCAACCATCCATTGGAATAAAAAAAACATCGACAACATACTACATTCCATAATGACAAGGCTACCATCCATTGGAGTAACAAAATTCTTGACAACAGACTACCTTCCATTATGACAAGGATACCATCCATTGGAGTAACAGAAATCTCGACAACAGACTACCTTCCATAATGACAAGGCTACCATCCAATGGAGTAAGAAAGATATAGACAACATACTACCTTCCATAATGACAAGGCTACCAACTATTGGAGTAATAAAAATCTCGATAACAGACTACCTTCCATAATGACAAGGCTACCATCTATTGGAATAACAAAAATCTAGAGAACAGACTACCTTCCATAATGACAAGGCTACCATCCATTGGAGTGACACAAATCACTACGACAGACTACCTTCCATAATGACAAGGCTACCATCCATTGGAGTAACAAAGATTTCGACAACAAACTACCTTCCATGATGACAAGGCTACTATCCATTGGAGTAACATAAATCTCGACAACATACTACCTTTCATAATGACAAGTATACCAACCTTTGGAGTAATAAAAATCTCGACAACAGACTACTTTCCATAATGACAAGGCTACCATCCATTGGAGTAACAAAAATCTCGACAACAGACTACCTTCTATAATGACAAGGCTATCATCCAATGGAATAACAAAAATCTCAAGAAAAGACTATCTTCCATAGTGACAAGGCTACCATCCATTGGAGTGACAGAAATCTCGAGAACAGCCTACCTTCCATAGTGACAAGGCTACGATCCATTGGAGTGACAGAAATCACAACGATGGACTACCTTCCATAATCACAAGGCTACCATCCATTGGAGTAACAAAGATCTCGACAACAAACTACCTTCCATATTGACAAGGCTACCATCCATTGGAGTAACATAAATCTCGACAACAAACTACCTTCCATAATGACAAGGCTACCATCTATAGGAATAACAAAAATCTTGAGAACAGACTACCTTCCATAATGATAAGGCTACCATCCAATGGAATAACAAAAATGTCGAGAACGGACTACCCTCCATACCGACAAGGTTACCATCCATTGGAGTGATAGAAATCACAACGACAGACTACCTTCCATAATGACAAGGCTACCATCCATTTAAGTAACAAAAATATTGACAACTGACTACCTTCCATAATGACAAAGCTACTATCCATTTGAATAACAAAAATCAAGACAACAGACTACCTTCTATAATGACAAGGCTACCACCCATTGGAGTAACAAAAACATCGACAAGAGACTACGGTCCATAATGACAAGGCTACCATTCATTGCAGTAACAAAAATCTTGATAACAGACTACCTTCCATAATGAGAAGGCTACCATCTATTGGAGTAACAAAAATCTCAAGAACATACTACCTTCCATAATGACAAGGCTAACATCCAATGGAATAACAAAAATATCGACAACAGACTACCTTCCATAATGACAAGTCTACCATCCATTGGAGTAACAAATATATTGACAACAAACTACCTTCTATAATGACAAGGCTACCATCCATTTGAATAACAAAAATCTCGACAACAGACTACCTTCTATAATGACAAGACTACCATCTATTTGAATAACAAAAATCACGACAACAGACTACCTAACATAATGACAAGGCTACCATCCATTGGAGTAACAAAAACATCGACAATAGACTATGTTCCATAATTACAAGGCTACCATCCATTGGAGTAACAAAAATCTCGACAACAGACTACTTTCCATAATGACAATGCTACCATATATTAAAATAACAAAAATCTCGAGAACATACTACCTTCCATAATGACAAGGCTACCATCCATTGGAGTAACAAAGATATCGACAACATACTGCCTTCAATAATGACAAGGCTACCATCCATTGGAGTAACAAAAATCTCGACAACAGACTACCTTCCATAATTACAAGTCTACCATCCATTGGAGTAACAAAAATATCGACAATAGACTACCTTCCATAATGACAAGGCAACCATCCATTAGAGTAACAAAAATCTGAAAAACAAACTACCTTCCATAGTGACAAGGCTACCATCCATTGGAGTGACACAAATCACAACGACAGACTACCTTCCATAATGATAAGGCTACCATCCATTGGAGTAACAAAGATTTGACAACAAACTACCTTCCATGATGACAAGGCTATCATCCATTGGAGTAACAAAAATCTCGACAATAGACTACATTCCATAATGACAAGTCTACCATCCATTGGAGTAATAAAAACATCAACAACAGACTACATTCCATAATGACAAGGCTACCATCCATTGGAGTAACAAAAATCTCGACAACAAACTACTTTCCATATACAAAGGCTACCATCTAATGGAATAACAAAAATCTCGAGAAGAGACTACCTTCAATAATGACAAGGCTACCATCAAATGGAATAACAAAAAGCTTGAGAAAAGACTACCTTCCATAGTGACAAGCCTACCATCCATTGGAGTGACACAAATCACAACGACATACTACCTTCCATAATGACAAGGCTACCATCCATTAGAGTAAAAAAGATTTCGACAACAAACTACCTTCCATGATGACAAGGCTACCATCCATTGGAGTACCAAAAATCTCGACAACAGACTACCTTCCATAATGATAAGGCTACCATCCAATGGAATAACAAAAATGTCGAGAACGGACTACCTTACATAGTGACAAGGCTACCATCCATTGAAGTAACAGAAATATGGACAATTGACTACTTTCCATAATGACAAGGCTAATATCCATTTGAATAACAAAAATCACGACAACAGACTACCTTCAATAATGACAAGGCTACCATCCATTGGAGTAACAAAACCATCGACAACAGACTACGTTCCATAATGACAAGTCTACCATCCATTGCAGTAACAAAAATTTCGATAACAGACTACCTTCCATAATGACAAGGCTACCGTCTATTGGAGTAACAAAAATCTCAAGAACATACTACCTTCCATAATGACAAGGCTACCATCCAATGGAATAACAAAAATATCGACAATAGACTACCTTCCATAATCACAAGTATACCATCCATTGGAGTAACAAATATATTGACAACAAACTACCTTCTATAATGACAAGGCTACCATCCATTTGAATAACAAAAATCTCGACAACACACTACTTTCCATAATTACAAGGCTACCATATATTGGAATAACATAAATCTCGAGAACATACTACCTTCCATAATAACAATGCTACCATCCATTGGAGTAACAAAGATATAGACAACATATTGCCTTGAATAATGACAAGGCTACCATCCATTGGAGTAACAAAAATCTCGACAACAGACTACCTTCCATAATGACAAGGCTACCATCCATTGGAGTAACAAAAATCTCAACAATAGACTACCTTCCATAATGACAAGGCTAACATCCATTGGAGTTACAGAAATCACAACGAAAGACTACTTTCCATAATGACAAGGCTACCATCCATTTGAATAAAAAAAATCACGACAACAGACTACCTTCCAAAATGACAAGGCTACCATCCATTGGAGTAACAAAAACATCGACAACAGACTACGTTCCATAATAACAAGGCTACCATCCATTGCAGTAACAAAAATCTCGACAACAGACTACCTTCCATAATGACAAGTCTACCATCTATTGGAATAACAAAAATCTCGAGAACATAATACCTTCCATAATGACAAGGCTACCATCCAATGGAATAACAAAAATATCGACAACAGACTACCTTCCATAATGAGAAGTCTACCATCCATTGGAGTAACAAAAATATTGACAAAAGACTACCTTACATAATGATAAGGCTACCATCCATTGGAGTAACAAAAACAACGACAACAAACTACTTTCCATAATGACAATGCTACCATCCATTTGAGTAACAAAGATATCGACAACTGACTGAAGGGGTGAAAAACACAAGAAGGGGGGGTTGAATTGTAAAACTGGAAACTTAAAGCAAATGACAAGGTATTTTTATCCTGGTTCGTTTGATCTCAAACTACTCCAGTCCACCCGTTCAAGGTGATTTCGCCTCTCTCCAACGAGGTCTTAATTCACTATATTCAACTGAATACAAATCTGCTTTAGCAACTGCTAAAACCTTCTTGATTCAAACCACAATCCGGTTTGTCAAGGCAACACTTTCTTACAAAGGTATAAGCAAATGTGTGTGAATGTTTTCTACAAAAACTATATCACAACTGTGATGTTTACACAAATGAAGCTTAGATTACTAGGTTGCTAAACACTAATAGAGTATCAGAGTTTGTTGGTTTAGCAAAACTTGTAGAGTGAAGATTATTGTTCAGCTTTGTGCGTGTAGAGAGTTTGGAAGCATTAGCCGTGATAATCTTCAAAGCTTGGTTTATATAGCACTTGAGAAGATGAACGTTGAAGCAAATATTCTTGATTCAATGCTATTAACAAGCTTTCCTTTTTGAGCAGATCTTGTCTAGAATGATGCCGTTGGTATTGATTAGCTTTCAATGCACAGTACCGTTGCTTCTTCAATGCACGTTCTGGCTTGGCTCATTCTGATTCTGCTTCGCTGCTGATGAACTAATTTGTTTCTGTATCAGAGTGTTTTACGCGCAGTTCTGTTCATCAAGCTTCAGCATGTGCAAGCGTTGATCATCTGATCTTGACGTTCTGATTCAGCAACTTCTGATGCTGATGTGCAAACTCATATTCTGATGCTGAGAACGTGATCTTGCTTATTTTAATCAGCATATCTGCAAGTCACAGCATAGTAATTTTAGGCAGCATATAATTCAATCATAAAATATTTAACTGCTATATCTTTTCACTTTGTTATCATCAAAACTTAATTATAGGGTACTAGATTCAAACATTGTTCTAACAATCTCCCCCTTTTTGATGATGACAAAAACTAGATATTTTAAATGAAAAATAACGTGAAAAGTTATCAGATCTATGTATCAGAATAAGAAGTACGGAGAAGTCAGAGTTAAGAGATACTCCCCCTGAGTTTGTTACTTCCCTTTGATATGCGTGTTCTTCAGAGTCAGATCTTTTTCTATCTTGAGCATCAGATTATAAGTCTTTGACTTATCAGAGAGCAGAGCTTTGGAGCTTTTCCTGTCAGAGCTTAGCTTCGGATCAGAGTGTTAGGTCGATCAGAGCTTCATGTATCAGAACTTCATATTTGATCAGAGCAACATGAGCTTCTATATTTTGATCAGAGCTTCTAGTTCTTAGTCTTCATAGTGTTCGGAGCTTCCTTGTGCCTGTAGACTTAACAACAAAACAGAAAAACATTTCAAGTAATAGAGTTAGAATGTTTGAGAGTTTCTGTCTAGTTAGCCGTTATTGATTTTAAATATCATTCTTGTTCTCCCCCTTTTTGTCAGCAATCAAAAAGTGTTAGTGATGTGCTAAAACAATTTAGATCAGAAAAACAAATTATATTAAAAATAGTTCAGAGCAAAGAACATTACACAAGCATAGTCAAAACATAGTCAAAAGTACATCAGAAAATGAACAAAATATAGAGAATGTCATGCAAAAAAAATTTCAAGGTTGTGGGGGCATGCGTGAGAACAGGCTTTCCAGCATTGCTTGAATCTTTTCAGAAGTTGCATTCTGTTTCTGAACCATGGTGACAACAGTATCAATCTTGCTGTCCTGGACATTCATTCTTGCTTCCATCTTCTGATCATTCTCTTCCATCCGCTGCTGTAGACGCAAGTCATTCAGCCTTAATTCTTCCAGAGCCTGCCTGTCCAAGGCAGCTTGAGAACTTTCAGCAGGAGGAAGCTTCTCAGAACTTTCAGCTACATCTTTTTCAGGTTCTTGGCATTCAGCGGTTTTCCAACAGTTGGTTCAAAATTGCCAAGTACTTTAGCTTCGCTCGGATAATCTATCAGCTAATTCTCGGTCAGAATATCTGATATGAGCCTCCCAAACGGTATCCAGTCCCTTTTGGTCCTTTCTTCTTCTCTAGTCTCTTTCACACTAGTCTTCAGATGATTGAACAGGAAGTGTGCCAAATTGATCTTCACCCTCTGATCAATAAAGTAGATCAGAAATTGCTGATCCACGTTTATATAGTCAGGAGAGCTTGTTGGCTTCCTGTGATTGAAACAGCCTAGAACAATCTTGGCCCACACTCTGCAGTGATCCTTCAGATCCTTGATTTTGCTGCTGGGAAAACCAAGAGTGAAAATGCAGTTGGCTACCACACCAATATCAGGGCATCTATCAGCCATGTCCACACAACGGACTCCACCACCACTTTGACCAATTAACCTAGCAATGAGGTCTTCAGAAATTATTATCTTCTTTCCCATGACAGAAGAGATAACTAGAGGTTTATCAATCTTGGCATGAATCCAAAATTCTTTGACAAGCTCTGGGAAGGTTGGTCCAACCAATCTATCAAAGTACCTCTCCCACTTTTGAGCTTTGACTTCCTCAGTTAGGTCAAATCCATTTTCCTTCAAACTTTCGAAATCGATGATTAATTCAGAGAGAACCTCAAGATTCTTTACCGGTGTGAGAAGAGTTCTGGTAGGCGCTTGATATTGCTCAGAGGTTTCTTTCTTCTGATTTCCTGCAGAAATGCTGGAGGATGCCATTGTTCTCACACAAAAAGCTTGAGAGTGATTTGAGAAAAGCTAGGGTTTTGAAGGAGATATGCAGAAAAATTCTTAAGAGATTATGAGAAAGCGTAAAGATTAAGAATGAAGAGTAATGTGTTTAAATAGAATTTTCAAAAATTATTTTGAAAAATAAAACGTTTTTAAGAGAGAGAAAAAAATAATGATTGCCATTAACAAGCGTGATTACTTTTGCATTTAATGCTTGCTGATTTTGGGGGATTTGAGAAAGATACTTAAAAACGGTTACCAGACATGTGTCTCAATGCACCCAATCAGCGCTTTGCCTTCTCAGAAACGTGCACGCGTTCTGCTTCAGGGATTTGCTGATGATTGGATGACACTTGTTTGATGTAGTGATCAGCACGTCTGTCTTTGAGATTAGACTCTCAGATCTTTAGACTTGCCTCTGATACAATCTGCATGTTCTATCTTTCTGAAAGAAGATTGATCAGAAGTTCACAGTAATATAAATACATTCTGAAAGATAAAAATATGGAATTAAAGCATTTTCATTCTGGGCATACTTTCATGCTGAGATGTTTCAGAATGAAATTAAACCTATCTTCTGAAAGGGGTTTAGTAAAGATATCAGCCCATTGATGGTCTGTATCTATAAATTTCAAGTTTAAAATTCCTTTCTGAATATAGTCCCTAATGAAATGATGTTTTATTTCTATATGTTTAGCTCTAGAATGTAAAATAGGATTCTTACTTAAGCAAATAGCAGAAGTATTATCACAAAGAATAGGAATGTTACTCTCAAAAATCTGGAAGTCTTCAAGCTGACTTTTCATCCAGAGCATCTGTGTGCTACATCCTGCTGCTGCTATGTACTCAGCTTCTGCTGTTGACAGAGCAATAGTTGATTGCCTTTTGCTGGACCATGAGATCAGATTTTCTCCCAGAAACTGACAGCTTTCAGAAGTACTTTTTCGTTCCACTCTGTCTCCAGCAAAATCAGCGTCACAGTAGCCTACTAAACTGTAATCACTAGATTTTCTATAAAACAAACCCAGATTAGTAGTACCTTTCAGATACTTGAAAATTCGCTTAACAGCTGTTAAGTGAGATTCTCTAGGATCTGATTGGAATCTAGCACAAATACATACACTGAATAGAATATCAGGTCTTGAAGCAGTCAGATAAAGGAGAGAACCAATCATACCTCTGTAGACTTTCTGTTCTACGCTTTTGCTTACCTCTTCTCTTTCCAGAATGCACGTGGGATGCATTGGAATCTTTGATGGCTTACATTCTGAGAGGTCAAATTTCTTCAGAAGATCCCTGATGTATTTGCTCTGATGAATGTAAGTTCCCTCTGGAGTTTGATTGATCTGAATTCCTAGAAAGAACTTCAGTTCCCCCATGAGGCTCATCTCAAATTCTGCCTGCATACACTTAGCAAATTTTCTTCCAAGAGAAGGATTAGTAGAACCAAAGATTATATCATCAACATAAATTTGACAGACTAAAATGTCACTCTTAACTGTTTTACAGAATAGAGTGGTGTCCACTTTCCCTCTGGTGAACTCATTTTCAAGCAGAAAGTTACTTAGTCTTTCATACCAAGCTCTGGGAGCTTGTTTCAGACCATACAGTGACTTTTTCAGTTTGAAAACATGTTCTGGATGTTTTGTATTTTCAAAACCTGGGGGTTGGTGAACATACACTTCTTCTTCTATATAACCATTTAAGAATGCACTTTTGACATCCATCTGATACAGAGTGATGCCTCTATTAACAGCAAATGAGATTAAAAGTCTGATAGATTCTAACCTGGCGACTGGGGCAAAGGTCTCTGTATAGTCTATCCCCTCTTGCTGACTATAACCTTGTGCAACCAGTCGTGCCTTGTTTCTGACGACTTCACCTTGTTCATTAAGCTTGTTTCTGAACACCCATCTTGTTCCAATGACGTTGAATCCTTTTGGTCTTGGAACGAGATCCCATACGTCGTTTCTGGTGAATTGATTCAGCTCTTCTTGCATTGCCAGAATCCAGTCATTGTCCAGAAGTGCTTCATCAATAGAAGAAGGTTCAATCAGAGACACAAGTCCCATCAGAGTTTCTTCAGAGTTTCTGAAGCTTGCTCTTGTTCTGATTGGATCTTCCTTTCTTCCTAGAATAGTTTCTTCTGGGTGATCCACACTGCTTCTGGGTAATCTCTTCTGAGGTTGATCAGCAGCAGTTGTAGGATTTCTAGCATTGCTTCTTTCAGATGTTGAAGGAATGTCTGTGTTGAGAGCTTCTGATGACTTGTCTTCAGAACCTGCAAATTCAATTTCTATACCTGCAAGATTTTCATTCTGCTTTGACTTTTCAGAGTCAAGCTTGTCATCAAAACGAACACTGATTGATTCTTCCACAATCTGTGTTTCTGTATTGTATACTCTGTACCCTCTTGAGCGTTCAGAGTATCCTAACATAAGACACTTCTGTGCCTTAGAATCAAACTTGTTCAAATAATTCTTAGTGTTTAACATATAGCAAGTACATCCAAATGGATGAAAATACGAAATGTTGGGCTTTCTGTTCTTCCACAATTCATATGGAGTCTTTTCCAGAATAGGTCTTATTGAGATTCTATTCTGAATGTAGCACGCTGTGTTTATTGCCTCTGCCCAGAAGGTCTTAGCAACGTTTGTCTCGTTGATCATGGTTCTGGCCATTTCTTGCAATGTTCTGTTCTTTCGTTCTACAACTCCATTTTGTTGGGGAGTTCTAGGACAAGAGAAATCATGCAGAATGCCTTTGTCATTAAAGAATGACTCAAAATCTTTATTTTCAAATTCTCCACCATGATCACTTCTGACTTTAACGATTCTAAGATCTTTTTCATTCTGAACTTGGTTACAGAAGGTAACAAACACAGAGTGTGACTCGTCCTTGTGTCTTAAGAACTTTACCCATGTCCATCTGCTATAGTCATCTACGATTACTAACCCATACTTCTTGCCACTGACAGAAGCAGTCTTAACTGGTCCAAATAAGTCAATGTGCAGAAGTTCTAATGGCTTAGAGGTAGAAACAACATTTTTGGATTTAAAAGATGGTTTTGCAAATTTGCCTTTCTGACATGCTTCACACAGAGCATCTGAATTGAACTTCAAATTTGGAAGTCCTCTGACCAGATTGAGTTTGTTAATCTGAGATATTCTTCTCATACTAACATGCCCCAATCTTCTGTGCCAGATCCACTGCTCGTTGTTAACAGACAGAAGACATTTTACGTTCTGACTCTTTAGTTCAGAAAGTTTGATTTTGTAAATGTTGTTTTTCCTCTTACCATTAAATAGGATAGTCCCATCTTTCTGACTAACAGCTTTACATGATTTTTGATTAAAGATTATATCATAACCGTTATCACTTAATTGACTTATGGATAACAGGTTATGCATCAATCCATCAACAAGCAGAACATTATTAATAGAGGGAATATTTCCGTTACCTACAGTTCCAGAGCCAATTATCTTTCCCCTCTGATTGCCTCCAAAGCCAACGTGGCCTCCAGGCTTAAGTTCCAGGCTTTGGAACATATGCCTTCTTCCCGTCATGTGACGTGAGCAGCCAGAGTCCAGGTACCATGACTGGTGTTTCTGACTTGCTGCTAAAGATATCTGCAACATGTATTATTTTATCCTTAGGTACCCAGATCTTCTTGGGTCCTGATTTGTTAGTCTTACCAAAACTCTGGTTGAATTTTGGTTTCACAAAGTGATTACTACTAGTATATTTGATGTCATGTGTGTGACCATACACAAAGTGTGAATTTAGAGGAGTGTGTTTAATGGTTAAATCCATGACATTTTTAGGTGTAGGAACCTTACCTAGGTATCCTATTCCTTTCCTGCCGTTTCTGCTAACACCATAGATCATTGAAGCCATTCTGCTTCTATCTATGCTTTTAGCCAGGAACTTCTGGAAACTATGATCATACTCCTTGATGATCTCATCAGCGTTGCTGGGAGTTTCAGCAATTGGTTCCTTCTGAGAGTTTTGTAAAGAGTTTTCTAATTTTAAAATTTTATCTCTCAGCTCAGAGTTTTCCAATTTGAGACTCTCAGACTTATTAGAGTCAGATTCAAGAGTCCTTTTCAGGTCTCTGAATTTAGCTCTAATCTGCTGATAACGTTCCAGAATTTCATTGAGGCTTTCAGCAAGTTCAGCCTTTGTAAAATTAACAGCGAAGTTAGGAAATACCTCTTCTGTGTCTGATTCTGAGTCTGAGTCAGAAGCTTCACTGTCATCTGGAATGTTAGCCATAAGCGCTATGTTCGCCCTTTCATCATCTGATTCTGAGTCAGCTTCAGACGAGTCAGAGTCATCCCATGTGGCCATGAGACTTTTCTTCTTCTCTCTTCCAAACTTCTTTTTGGGCTTTTCCCTCTGAAGCTTTGGACAGTCACTCTTGTAGTGTCCTTGCTCATTGCACTCGTAGCAGATGATGTCTTTTGTATTTGGCTTCTTGCTACCTGAGGAGCCTTCAGATCTTCTGTATCCAGAGGAAGAATCTGTCCTTCTGTATCTGGAAGAAGACTCGTTCTAATCAGATCTTCTGGGATTCCTGAACTTCCTTTGTCTTTGCTTCCACAGTTGATTTACTCTTCTGGAGAGAAGAGAAAGCTCGTCTTCTTCTGATGAGGATCCATCAGATGTTTCTTCAACTGCCTGCAAAACTTTAGATTCAGATTTTCTGTTAGATTTTAAAGCTATAGGCTTACCTTGCTTCTGAGGCTCGTCAGCTTCCAGCTCTATCTCATGACTTCTGAGGGAGCTTATAAGTTCCTCCAGAGTGATTTTGTTGAGATCTTTCGCCAGCTTCAGAGCAGTAACCATAGGCCTCCACTGCTTGGGTAAACTTCTGATTATCTTCTTGACATGGTCAGCAGTAGAGTATCCCTTGTCCAGAACTTTGAGACCAGCTACCAGAATCTGGAATCTAGAGAACATAGTTTCAATGGATTCAGATTCTTCCATTTTAAACGCCTCATACTTCTGAATGAGCGCCAGAGCTTTTGTTTCCTTGACTTGAATATTGCCCTCATGCGTCATTCTGAGAGAATCAAAGATGTTCTTAGCTGTGTCTCTGTTGGAGATCTTCTCATACTCAGTATATGAGATGGCACTGAGAAGGATGGTTCTGGCCTTATGGTGATTCTTGAAATCACGCTTTTGTTGATCAGTCATTGATTTTCTATCAATCTTCTGACCAGTTGCATTAACAGGGTGCGTGTATCCATCTGTCACCATATCCCACAGATCAGCATCATGTGC
Organism: Vicia faba; assembly: GCA_948472305.1. NCBI lineage: Eukaryota > Viridiplantae > Streptophyta > Magnoliopsida > Fabales > Fabaceae > Vicia > Vicia faba. Next base: position 768,497,519 of record OX451738.1, read on the forward strand.
TAGAAAGAAGCTTTCAATTCTGTCTTTCCAGTAGTCAATGTTTTCTCCATCAAAGACTGGAGGTTTGCCGCTGAATCTGTCTCTGTCCTCATTGGTGTCATTGCTGAAATGAGAGTTGTTTCCTGCCATTGTGTTTTTCTGACGCTGGATCTTGTACTGACACGGTTAAGTGTTTTAGCTCAGAACCAGGCGCTCTGATGCCAATTGAAGGGGTGAAAAACACAAGAAGGGGGGGTTGAATTGTAAAACTGGAAACTTAAAGCAAATGACAAGGTATTTTTATCCTGGTTCGTTTGATCTCAAACTACTCCAGTCCACCCGTTCAAGGTGATTTCGCCTCTCTCCAACGAGGTCTTAATTCACTATATTCAACTGAATACAAATCTGCTTTAGCAACTGCTAAAACCTTCTTGATTCAAACCACAATCCGGTTTGTCAAGGCAACACTTTCTTACAAAGGTATAAGCAAATGTGTGTGAATGTTTTCTACAAAAACTATATCACAACTGTGATGTTTACACAAATGAAGCTTAGATTACTAGGTTGCTAAACACTAATAGAGTATCAGAGTTTGTTGGTTTAGCAAAACTTGTAGAGTGAAGATTATTGTTCAGCTTTGTGCGTGTAGAGAGTTTGGAAGCATTAGCCGTGATAATCTTCAAAGCTTGGTTTATATAGCACTTGAGAAGATGAACGTTGAAGCAAATATTCTTGATTCAATGCTATTAACAAGCTTTCCTTTTTGAGCAGATCTTGTCTAGAATGATGCCGTTGGTATTGATTAGCTTTCAATGCACAGTACCGTTGCTTCTTCAATGCACGTTCTGGCTTGGCTCATTCTGATTCTGCTTCGCTGCTGATGAACTAATTTGTTTCTGTATCAGAGTGTTTTACGCGCAGTTCTGTTCATCAAGCTTCAGCATGTGCAAGCGTTGATCATCTGATCTTGACGTTCTGATTCAGCAACTTCTGATGCTGATGTGCAAACTCATATTCTGATGCTGAGAACGTGATCTTGCTTATTTTAATCAGCATATCTGCAAGTCAGAGCATAGTAATTTTAGGCAGCATATAATTCAATCATAAAATATTTAACTGCTATATCTTTTCACTTTGTTATCATCAAAACTTAATTATAGGGTACTAGATTCAAACATTGTTCTAACACTGACTACCTTTAATTATGACAAGGCTAATATCCATTGGAGTAACAAAAATCTCAACAATAGACTACCTTCCATAATGACAAGGCTACCATCCGTTAGAGTAACAAAAATCTGAACAAGAGACTACCTTCCATATTGACAAGGCTACCATCCATTGGAGTGACATAAATCACAATGACAGACTACCTTCCATAATGACAAGGCTACCATCCATTAGAATAACAAAAATCTCGATAATAAAGTACCTTCCATAATGACAAGGCTACCATCCATTGGAATAAAAAAAACATCGACAACAGACTACATTCCATTATGACAAGGCTACCATCCATTGGAGTAACAAAATTCTTGACAACAGACTACCTTCCATAATGACAAGGATATCATCCATTGGAGTAACAGAAATCTCGACAACAGACTACCTTCCATAATGACAAGTCTACCATCTATTGGAAAAACAAAAATCTCGAGAACATAATACCTTCCATAATGACAAGGCTACCATCCAATGGAATAACAAAAATATCGACAACAGACTACCTTCCATAATGAGAAGTCTACCATCCATTGGAGTAACAAAAATATTGACAAAAGACTACCTTCCATAATGATAAGGCTACCATCCATTGGAGTAACAAAAACAACGACAACAAACTACTTTCCATAATGACAATGCTACCATCCATTTGAGTAACAAAGATATCGACAACTGACTACCTTTAATTATGACAAGGCTAATATCCATTGGAGTAACAAAAATCTCAACAATAGACTACCTTCCATAATGACAAGGCTACCATCCGTTAGAGTAACAAAAATCTGAACAAGAGACTACCTTCCATATTGACAAGGCTACCATCCATTGGAGTGACATAAATCACAATGACAGACTACCTTCCATAATGACAAGGCTACCATCCATTAGAATAACAAAAATCTCGATAATAAAGTACCTTCCATAATGACAAGGCTACCATCCATTGGAATAAAAAAAACATCGACAACAGACTACATTCCATTATGACAAGGCTACCATCCATTGGAGTAACAAAATTCTTGACAACAGACTACCTTCCATAATGACAAGGATATCATCCATTGGAGTAATAGAAATCTCGACAACAGACTACCTTCCATAATGACAAGTCTACCATCCATTGGAGTAACAAAGATATGGACAACATACTACCTTCCATAATGACAAGGCTACCATCTATTGGAGTAACAAAAATCTCGACAACAGACTACCTTCCATAATGACAAGGCTACCATTTATTGGAATAACAAAAATCTCGAGAATAAAATACCTTCCATAATGACAAGGCTACCATCCATTAGAGTAACAAAAATTTGAACAAGAGACTACCTTCCATATTGACAAGGCTACCATCCATTGGAGTGACAGAAATCACAACGACAGACTACCTTCCATAATGACAAGGCTACCATCCATTGGAATAAAAAAAATCTCGACAAGAAACTACCTTCCATAATGACAAGGCTACCATACATTGGAATAACAAAAACATCGACAATAGACTACATTCCATAATGACAAGGCTACCATCCATTGGAGTAACAAAATTCATGACAATAGACTACCTTCCATAATGACAAGGATGCAATCCATTGGAGTAACAGAAATCTCGACAACAGACTACCTTCCATAATGACAAGGCTACCATCCATTGTAGTAACAAAGATATGGACAACATACTACCTTCCATAATAACAAGGCTACCATCCATTGCAGTAACAAAAATCTCGACAACAGACTACCTTCCATAATGACAAGTCTACCATCTATTGGAATAACAAAAATCTCGAGAACATACTACCTTCCATAATGACAAGGCTACCATCCAATGGAATAACAAAAATATCGACAACAGACTACCTTCCATAATGACAAGTCTACCATCCATTGGAGTAACAAAAATATTGACAAAAGACTACCTTCTATAATGACAAGGCTACCATCCAATTGAATAACAAAAATCACGACAACAGACTACCTTCCATAATGATAAGGCTACCATCCATTGGAGTAACAAAAACATCGACAACAAACTACTTTCCATAATGACAAGGCTACCATCCATTTGAATAACAAAGATATTGACAACAGACTACCTTTAATAATGACAAGTCTACCATCCATTGGAGTAACAAAAATCTCAACAATAGACTACCTTCCATAATGACAAGGCTACCATCCGTTAGAGTAACAAAAATATGAACAGGAGACTACCTTCCATATTGACAAGGCTACCATCCATTGGAGTAACAAAAATATCGACAATAGACTACCTTCCATAATGACAATGATACCATCCATTGGAATATCAAAAATCTCGATAATAAAGTACCTTCCATAATGACAAGGCTACCATCCATTGGAATAAAAAAAACATCGACAACAGACTACATTCCATTATGACAAGGCTACCATCCATTAGATTAACAAAATTCTTGACAACAGACTACCTTCCATAATGACAAGGATATCATCCATTGGAGTAACAGAAATCTCGACAACAGACTACCTTCCATAATGACAAGTCTACCATCCATTGGAGTAACAAAGATATGGATAACATACTACCTTCCATAATGACAAGGCTACCATCTATTGGAGTAACAAAAATCTCGACAACAGACTACCTTCCATAATGACAAGGCTACCATCTATTGGAGTAACAGAAATCTCGACAACAGACTACCTTCAATAATGACAATGCTACCATCCATTAGAGTAACAAAGATATGGACAACATACTACCTTCTATAATGACAAGGCTACCATCTATTGGAGTAATAATAATCTCGACAATAGACTACCGTCCATAATGACAAGGCTACCATCTATTGGAATAACAAAAATATCGAGAACAGACTACCTTCCATAATGACAAGGCTACCATCCATTGGAGTGACACAAATCACTACGACAGACTACCTTCCATAATGACAAGGCTACCATCCATTGGAGTGACAGAAATCACAACGACAAACTACCTTCCATAATGACAAGGTTACCATCCATTGGAATAACAAAAATCTCGACAAGAAACTACCTTCCATAATGACAAGGCTACCATACATTGGAATAACAAAAACATCGACAATAGACTACATTCCATAATGACAAGGCTACCATCCATTGGAGTAACAAAATTCTTGACAACAGACTACCTTCCATAATGACAAGGTACCATCCATTAGAGTAACCGAAATCTCGACAATAAACTACCTTCCATAAGGACGAGGCTACCATCCATTGGAGTAACAAAGATATGGACTACAGACTACTTTCCATAATGACAAGGCTACCATCTATTGGAATAACAAAAATCTCGGCAACAGACTACCTTCCATAATGACAAGGCTACCATCCAATGGAATAACAAAAATCTTGAGAACAAACTACCTTCCATAGTGACAAGGCTACCAACCATTGGAGTGACAGAAATCACAACGACATACTACCTTCCATAATGACAAGGCTACCATCCATTGGAGTAAAAAAAATCTCGACTACAAACTACCTTACTTAATGACGAGGCTACCATCTATTGGAATAACAAAAATCTCTAGAACAGACTACCTTCCATTGTGATAAGTCTACCATCCAATGGAATAAGAAAAATCTCGTGAGCATACTACCTTCTACAGTGACAAGGCTACCATCCATTGGAGTGAAAGAAATCACAACGAAAGACTACATTCCATAATGACAAGGCTACAATCCATTGAAGTAACAAAAATATTGACAACAGACTACCTTCCATAATGACAAGGCTACCATCCATTTGAATAAAAAAAATCACGACAACAGACTAGTCCATAATGATAAGGCTACCATCCATTGGAGTAACAAAAACATTGACAACAAACTACGTTCCAAAATAACAAGGCTACCATCCACTGTAGTAACAAAAATATTGACAACAGACTACCTTCCATAATGACAAGGCTACCATCTATTGGAATAACAAAAATCTCGAGAACATACTACCTTCCATAATGACAAGGCTACCATCCAATGGAATAACAAAAATATCGACAACAGACTACCTTCCATACTGACAAGTCTACCATCCATTGGAGTAACAAAAATATTGACAAAAGACTACCTTCTATAATGACAAGGCTACCATCCAATTGAATAACAAAAATCACGACAACAAACTACCTTCCATAATGACAAGCCTACCATCCATTGGAGTAACAAAAATCTCAACAATAGACTACCTTCCATAATGAAAAGGCTAGCATCCATTGGAGTAACAAAAATCTCGACAACAGAATACCTTCCATAATGACAAGGCTATCATCCAATGGAATAACAAAAATCTCGACAATAGACCATGTTCCATAATGACAAGGCTACCATCCATTGAAGTAACAAAAATCTCGACAACAGACTACCATCCATAATGACAAGGCTACCATCCATTTGAGTAACAAAAATCTCTACAACAGTATACCTTCCATAATGACAAGGCTACCATCCATTAGGTAACAAAGATCTCGACAACAGACTACCTTCCATGATGACAAGGCTACCATCCATTGGAGTAAAAAAATATCGACAACAACTACCTTCCATAAAGACAAGGCTACGATCCATTTGAGTAACAAAAATATCGACAACAGACTTCCTTCCATCAAGACAAGTCTACCATCCATTGGAGTAACAATAATCTCTACAATAGACTTTCTTCGATAATGACAAGGCTATCATCCCCATTGGAGTAACAAAAATATCGACATCAGACTACCTTACATAATGACAAGGCTACCATCTATTGGAATAACAAAAATCTCGAGAACAGACTACCTTCCATAATGACAAGGCTACCATCCATTGGAGTGACACAAATCACTACGACAGGCTACCTTCCATAATGACAAGGCTAACATCCATTGGAGTGACAGAAATCACAATGACAAACTACCTTCCATAATGACAAGGCTACCATCCATTGGAATAACAAAAATCTCGACAAGAAACTACCTTCCATAATGACAAGGCTACCATACATTGGAATAACAAAAACATCAACAATAGACTACATTCCATAATGACAAGGCTACCATCCATTGGAGTAACAAAATTCTTGACAACAGACTACCTTCCATAATGACAAGGCTACCATCTATTGGAATAACAAAATCTCTAGAACAGACTACCTTCCATAATGATAAGTCTACCATCCAATGGAATAACAAAAATCTCGAGAGCATACTACCTTCTATAGTGACAAGGCTACCATCCATTGGAGTGAAAGAAAACACAACGAAAGACTACATTCCATATCGACAAGGCAACCATCCATTGAAGTAACAAAAATATTGACAACAGACTACCTTCCATAATGACAAGGCTACCATCCATTTGAATAAAAAAACTCACGACAACAGACTACCTTCCATAATGACAAGGCTACCATCCATTTGAGTAACAAAAATCTCTAAAAGAGAGTACCTTCGATAATGACAAGGCTACCAACCATTGGAGTTACAAAAATATCGACAACAAAATACCTTCCATATTTACAAGGCTACCATCCATTGGAGTACCAAAAATCTCTAAAACAGAGTACCTTCGATAATGACAAGGCTACCATCCATTGGAGTAACAAAAATCTAAAACAATAGACTACCTTCCATAATGAAAAGGCTAGCATCCATTGGAGTAACAAAAATATCGACAACAGAATACCTTCCATAATGACAAGGCTATCATCCAGTGGAATAACAAAAATCTCGACAATAGACCATGTTCCATAATGACAAGGCTACCATCCATTGAAGTAACACAAATCTCGACAACAGACTACCTTCCATAATGACAAGGCTACCATCCATTGGAGTTACAAAAATCTCTACAACAGACTACCTTCCATAATGACAAGGCTACCATCCATTGGGTAACAAAGATCTCTACAATAGACTACCTTCGATAATGACAAGGCCACCGTCCATTGGAGTAACAAAAATATCGACAATAGACTACCTTCCATAATGACAAGGCTACCATCCAATGGAATAACAAAAATCTCGACAACAAACTACCTTTCATAGTGACAAGGCTACCATCCATTTGAGTCACAAAAATTTGAACAATAGACTACCTTCCATATTGTAAAGGCTAGCATCCATTGGAGTAACAAAAATCTCGACAACAGAATACCTTCCATAATGCCAAGGCTATCATCTAATGGAATAACAAAAATCTCGACAATAGACCATGTTCCATAATGACAAGGCTACCATCCATTGAAGTAACAAAAATCTCAACAACAAACTACCATCCATAATGACAAGGCTACCATCCATTCGAGTAACAAAAATATCTACAACAGTATACCTTCCATAATGACAAGGCTACCATCTATTGGGTAACAAAGATCTCGACAAAAGACTACCTTCCATAATGACAAGGCTACCATCCATTGGAGTAACAAAAATATCGACAACAAACTACCTTCCATAAAAACAAGGCTACAATCCATTTGAGTAACAAAAATATCGACAACAGACTACCTTCCATAAAGACAAGGCTACCATCCATTGGAGTACCAATAATCTCTACAATAGACTACCTTCGATAATGACAAGGCTACCATCCATTGGAGTAAAAAAAATATTGACAACAAAATACCTTTCATAATGACAAGGCTACCATCCAATGGAATAACAAAAATCTCGACAACAAACTACCTTTCATAATGACAAGGCTACCATCCATTGGAGTCACAAAAATCTGAACAATAGACTACCTTCCATAATGACAAGGCTACCATCCATTGGAGTAACAGAAATCTCAACGACAGACTACCTTCCATAATGGCAAGGCTACCATCCTTTGGAGTAACAAAAATATCGACAACAGACTACCGTCCATAATGACAAGGCTACCATCCATTGGAGTAACAAAAATCTCTAATACAGAGTACCTTCGATAATGACAAGGCTACCATCCATTGGAGTAACTAAAATCTAAAACAATAGACTACCTTAGATAATGAAATGGCAAGCATCCATTGGAGTAACAAAAATCTCGAAAACAGAATACCTTCCATAATGACAAGGCTATCATCCAATGGAATAACAAAAATCTCGACAATAGACCATGTTCCATAATGACAAGGCTACCATCCATTTAAGTAACAAAAATCTCGACAATAGACTACCATCCATAATGACAAGGCTACCATCCATTGGAGTTACAAAAATCTCTACAACAGACTACCTTCCATAATGACAAGGCTACCATCCATTGGGTAACAAAGATCTCGACAACAGACTACCTTCCATAATGACAAGGCTACCATCCATTGGAGTAACAAAAATATCGACAACAAACTACCTTCCATAAAGACAAGGCTACGATCCATATGAGTAACAAAAATATCAACAACAAACTACTTCCATAAAGATAAGGCTACCATCCATTGGAGTAACAAAAATCTCTACAATAGACTACCTTCGATAATTACAAGGCTACCATCCATTGGAGTAACAAAAATATCGACAACAGACTACCTTCCATAATGACAAGGCTACCATCCAATGGAATAACAAAAATCTCGACAACAAACTACCTTTCATAATGACAAGGCTACCATCCATTGGAGTCACAAAAATCTGAACAATAGACTACCTTCCATAATGACAAGGCTACCATCCATTGGAGTAACAGAAATCTCAACGACAGACTACCTTCCATAATGGCAAGGCTACCATCCTTTGGAGTAACAAAAATATCGACAACAGACTACCATCCATAATGACAAGGCTACCATCCATTGGAGTAACAAAAATCTCTAAAATAGAGTACCTTCGATAATGACAAGGCTACCATCCATTGGAGTAACTAAAATCTAAAACAATAGACTACCTTAGATAATGAAAAGGCTAGCATCCATTGGAGTAACAAAAATCTCGACAACAGAATACCTTCCATAATGACAAGGCTATCATCCAATGGAATAACAAAAATCTCGACAATAGACCATGTTCCATAATTACAAGGCTACCATCCATTGAAGTAACAAAAATCTCGACAACAGACTACCATCCATAATGACAAGGCTCCCATCCATTGGAGTTACAAAAATCTCTACAACAGACTACCTTCCATAATGACAAGGCTACCATTCATTGGGTAACAAAGATCTCGACAACAGACTACCTTCCATAATGACAAGGCTACCATCCATTGGAGTAACAAAAATATCGACAACAAACTACCTTCCATAAAGACAAGGCTACGATCCATTGGAGTAACAAAAATATCGACCATAAACTACCTTCCATAAAGACAAGGCTACTATCCATTGGAGTAACAAAAATCTCTACAATAGACTACCTTCGATAATGACAAGCCTACCATCCATTGGAGTAACACAAATATCGACAACAGACTACCATCCATAATGACAAGGCTACCATCCAATGGAATAACAAAAATCTCGACAACAAACTACCTATCATAATGACAAGGCTACCATCCATTGGAGTAACAAAAATCTGAACAATAGACTATGTTCCATAATGACAAGGCTACCATCCATTGGAGTAACATAAATCTCAACGACAGACTAACTTCCATAATGGCAAGGCTACCATCCTTTGGAGTAACAAAAATATCGACAACAGACTACCATACATAATGACAAGGCTACCATCCATATGAGTAACAAAAATCTCAAAAACATAGTACCTTCGATAATGACTAGGCTACCATCCATTGGAGTAACAAAAATATCGACAACAGAATACCTTCCATATTGACAAGGCTACCATCCATTGGAGTAACAAAAATCTCTAAAACAGAGTACCTTCGATAATGACAAGGCTTCCATCCATTTGAGTAACAAAAATCTAAAACAATAAACTACCTTCCGTAATGAAAAGGCTAGCATCCATTGGAGTAACAAAAATCTCGACAACAAAATACCTTCCATAATGACAAGGCTATCATCCAATGGAATAACAAATATCTCGACAATAGACCATGTTCCATAATGACAAGGCTACCATCCATTGAAGTAACAAAAATCTCGACAACAGACTACCATCCATAATGACAAGGCTACCATCCATTGACGTTACAAAAATCTCTACAACAGACTACCTTCCATAATGACAAGGCTACCATCCATTGGGTAACAAACATCTCGACAACAGACTACCTTCCATAATGACAAGGCTACCATCCATTGGAGTAACAAAAATATCGACAACAAACTTCCTTCCATAAAGACAAGGCTATGATCCATTAGAGTAACAAAAATATCGACAACAAACTACCTTCCATAAAGACAAGGCTACTATCCATTGGAGTAACAAAAATCTCTACAATAGACTACCTTCAATAATGACAAGGCTACCATCCATTGGAGTAACAAAAATATCGACAACAGACTACCTTACATAATGACAAGGCTACCATCCAATGGAATAACAAAAATCTCGACAACAAACTACCTTTCATAATGACAAGGCTACCATCCATTGGAGTCACAAAAATCTGAACAATAGACTACGTTCCATAATGACAAGGCTACCATCCATTGGAGTAACAGAAATCTCAACGACAGACTAACTTCCATAATGGCAAGGCTACCATCCTTTGGAGTAACAAAAATATCGACAACAGACTACCATACATAATGACGAGGCTACCATCCATTTGAGTAACAAAAATCTCTAAAATAGAGTACCTTCGATAATGACAAGGCTACCATCCAATGGAGTAACAAAAATATCGACAACAAAATACCTTCCATATTGACAAGGGTACCATCCATTGGAGTAACAAAATTCTCGACAATTGACTACCTTCCATAATGACAAGGCTACCATACATTGGAGTAACAAAAATATCGACAACAGATTACCTTCCATAATGACAAGGCTACCATCCATTGGAGTAACAAAAATCTCGACAATTGGCTACCTTCCATAATGAAAAGGCTAGCATCCATTAGAGTAACAAAAATCTCGACAACAGAATACCTTCCATAATGACAAGGCTATCATCCAATGGAATAACAAAAATCTCGACAATAGACTACGCTCCATAATGACAAGGCTACCATCCATTGAAGTAACAAAAATCTCGACAACAGACTACCATCCATAATGACAAGGCTACCATCCATTGGAGTCACAAAAATCTGAACAATAGACTACCTTCCATAATGACAAGGCTACCATCCATTAGGTAACAAAGATCTCGACAACAGACTACCTTCCATGATGACAAGGCTACCATCCATTGGAGTAAAAAAATATCGACAACAAACTACCTTCCATAAAGACAAGGCTACGATCCATTTGAGTAACAAAAATATCGACAACAGACTTCCTTCCATCAAGACAAGGCTACCATCCATTGGAGTAACAATAATCTCTACAATAGACTTTCTTCGATAATGACAAGGCTATCATCCCCATTGGAGTAACAAAAATATCGACATCAGACTACCTTACATAATGACAAGGCTACCATCTATTGGAATAACAAAAATCTCGAGAACAGACTACCTTCCATAATGACAAGGCTACCATCCATTGGAGTGACACAAATCACTACGACAGGCTACCTTCCATAATGACAAGGCTAACATCCATTGGAGTGACAGAAATCACAATGACAAACTACCTTCCATAATGACAAGGCTACCATCCATTGGAATAACAAAAATCTCGACAAGAAACTACCTTCCATAATGACAAGGCTACCATACATTGGAATAACAAAAACATCGACAATAGTCTACATTCCATAATGACAAGGCTACCATCCATTGGAGTAACAAAATTCTTGACAACAGACTACCTTCCATAATGACAAGGCTACCATCTATTGGAATAACAAAATCTCTAGAACAGACTACCTTCCATAATGATAAGTCTACCATCCAATGGAATAACAAAAATCTCGAGAGCATACTACCTTCGATAGTGACAAGGCTACCATCCATTGGAGTGAAAGAAAACACAACGAAAGACTACATTCCATATCGACAAGGCAACCATCCATTGAAGTAACAAAAATATTGACAACAGACTACCTTCCATAATGACAAGGCTACCATCCATTTGAATAAAAAAACTCACAACAACAGACTACCTTCCATAATGACAAGGCTACCATCCATTTGAGTAACAAAAATCTCTAAAAGAGAGTACCTTTGATAATGACAAGGCTACCAACCATTGGAGTTACAAAAATATCGACAACAAAATACCTTCCATATTTACAAGGCTACCATCCATTGGAGTACCAAAAATCTCTAAAACAGAGTACCTTCGATAATGACAAGGCTACCATCCATTGGAGTAACAAAAATCTAAAACAATAGACTACCTTCCATAATGAAAAGGCTAGCATCCATTGGAGTAACAAAAATATCGACAACAGAATACCTTCCATAATGACAAGGCTATCATCCAATGAAATAACAAAAATCTCGACAATAGACCATGTTCCATAATGACAAGGCTACCATCCATTGAAGTAACACAAATCTCGACAACAGACTACCTTCCATAATGACAAGGCTACCATCCATTGGAGTTACAAAAATCTCTACAACAGACTACCTTCCATAATGACAAGGCTACCATCCATTGGGTAACAAAGATCTCTACAATAGACTACCTTCGATAATGACAAGGCCACCATCCATTGGAGTAACAAAAATATCGACAATAGACTACCTTCCATAATGACAAGGCTACCATCCAATGGAATAACAAAAATCTCGACAACAAACTACCTTTCATAGTGATAAGGCTACCATCCATTTGAGTCACAAAAATTTGAACAATAGACTACCTTCCATATTGTAAAGGCTAGCATCCATTGGAGTAACAAAAATCTCGACAACAGAATACCTTCCATAATGCCAAGGCTATCATCTAATGGAATAACAAAAATCTCGACAATAGACCATGTTCCATAATGACAAGGCTACCATCCATTGAAGTAACAAAAATCTCAACAACAAACTACCATCCATAATGACAAGGCTACCATCCATTCGAGTAACAAAAATATCTACAACAGTATACCTTCCATAATGACAAGGCTACCATCTATTGGGTAACAAAGATCTCGACAAAAGACTACCTTCCATAATGACAAGGCTACCATCCATTGGAGTAACAAAAATATCGACAACAAACTACCTTCCATAAAAACAAGGCTACAATCCATTTGAGTAACAAAAATATCGACAACAGACTACCTTCCATAAAGACAAGGCTACCATCCATTGGAGTACCAATAATCTCTACAATAGACTACCTTCGATAATGACAAGGCTACCATCCATTGGAGTAAAAAAAATATTGACAACAAAATACCTTTCATAATGACAAGGCTACCATCCAATGGAATAACAAAAATCTCGACAACAAACTACCTTTCATAATGACAAGGCTACCATCCATTGGAGTCACAAAAATCTGAACAATAGACTACCTTCCATAATGACAAGGCTACCATCCATTGGAGTAACAGAAATCTCAACGACAGACTACCTTCCATAATGGCAAGGCTACCATCCTTTGGAGTAACAAAAATATCGACAACAGACTACCGTCCATAATGACAAGGCTACCATCCATTGGAGTAACAAAAATCTCTAAAACAGAGTACCTTCGATAATGACAAGGCTACCATCCATTGGAGTAACTAAAATCTAAAACAATAGACTACCTTAGATAATGAAATGGCAAGCATCCATTGGAGTAACAAAAATCTCGAAAACAGAATACCTTCCATAATGACAAGGCTATCATCCAATGGAATAACAAAAATCTCGACAATAGACCATGTTCCATAATGACAAGGCTACCATCCATTTAAGTAACAAAAATCTCGACAATAGACTACCATCCATAATGACAAGGCTACCATCCATTGGAGTTACAAAAATCTCTACAACAGACTACCTTCCATAATGACAAGGCTACCATCCATTGGGTAACAAAGATCTCGACAACAGACTACCTTCCATAATGACAAGGCTACCATCCATTGGAGTAACAAAAATATCGACAACAAACTACCTTCCATAAAGACAAGGCTACGTTCCATATGAGTAACAAAAATATCAACAACAAACTACTTCCATAAAGATAAGGCTACCATCCATTGGAGTAACAAAAATCTCTACAATAGACTACCTTCGATAATTACAAGGCTACCATCCATTGGAGTAACAAAAATATCGACAACAGACTACCTTCCATAATGACAAGGCTACCATCCAATGGAATAACAAAAATCTCGACAACAAACTACCTTTCATAATGACAAGGCTACCATCCATTGGAGTCACCAAAATCTGAACAATAGACTACCTTCCATAATGACAAGGCTACCATCCATTGGAGTAACAGAAATCTCAACGACAGACTACCTTCCATAATGGCAAGGCTACCATCCTTTGGAGTAACAAAAATATCGACAACAGACTACCATCCATAATGACAAGGCTACCATCCATTGGAGTAACAAAAATCTCTAAAATAGAGTACCTTCGATAATGACAAGGCTACCATCCATTGGAGTAACTAAAATCTAAAACAATAGACTACCTTAGATAATGAAAAGGCTAGCATCCATTGGAGTAACAAAAATATCGACAACAGAATACCTTCCATAATGACAAGGATATCATCCAATGGAATAACAAAAATCTCGACAATAGACCATGTTCCATAATTACAAGGCTACCATCCATTGAAGTAACAAAAATCTCGACAACAGACTACCATCCATAATGACAAGGCTCCCATCCATTGGAGTTACAAAAATCTCTACAACAGACTACCTTCCATAATGACAAGGCTACCATTCATTGGGTAACAAAGATCTCGACAACAGACTACCTTCCATAATGACAAGGCTACCATCCATTGGAGTAACAAAAATATCGACAACAAACTACCTTCCATAAAGACAAGGCTACGATCCATTGGAGTAACAAAAATATCGACCATAAACTACCTTCCATAAAGACAAGGCTACTATCCATTGGAGTAACAAAAATCTCTACAATAGACTACCTTCGATAATGACAAGCCTACCATCCATTGGAGTAACACAAATATCGACAACAGACTACCATCCATAATGACAAGGCTACCATCCAATGGAATAACAAAAATCTCGACAACAAACTACCTATCATAATGACAAGGCTACCATCCATTGGAGTAACAAAAATCTGAACAATAGACTACGTTCCATAATGACAAGGCTACCATCCATTGGAGTAACATAAATCTCAACGACAGACTAACTTCCATAATGGCAAGGCTACCATCCTTTGGAGTAACAAAAATATCGACAACAGACTACCATACATAATGACAAGGCTACCATCCATATGAGTAACAAAAATCTCTAAAACATAGTACCTTCGATAATGACTAGGCTACCATCCATTGGAGTAACAAAAATATCGACAACAGAATACCTTCCATATTGACAAGGCTACCATCCATTGGAGTAACAAAAATCTCTAAAACAGAGTACCTTCGATAATGACAAGGCTACCATCCATTTGAGTAACAAAAATCTAAAACAATAAACTACCTTCCGTAATGAAAAGGCTAGCATCCATTGGAGTAACAAAAATATCGACAACAAAATACCTTCCATAATGACAAGGCTATCATCCAATGGAATAACAAATATCTCGACAATAGACCATGTTCCATAATGACAAGGCTACCATCCATTGAAGTAACAAAAATCTCGACAACAGACTACCATCCATAATGACAAGGCTACCATCCATTGACGTTACAAAAATCTCTACAACAGACTACCTTCCATAATGACAAGGCTACCATCCATTGGGTAACAAACATCTCGACAACAGACTACCTTCCATAATGACAAGGCTACCATCCATTGGAGTAACAAAAATATCGACAACAAACTTCCTTCCATAAAGACAAGGCTATGATCCATTGGAGTAACAAAAATATCGACAACAAACTACCTTCCATAAAGACAAGGCTACTATCCATTGGAGTAACAAAAATCTCTACAATAGACTACCTTCAATAATGACAAGGCTACCATCCATTGGAGTAACAAAAATATCGACAACAGACTACCTTACATAATGACAAGGCTACCATCCAATGGAATAACAAAAATCTCGACAACAAACTACCTTTCATAATGACAAGGCTACCATCCATTGGAGTCACAAAAATCTGAACAATAGACTACCTTCCATAATGACAAGGCTACCATCCATTAGGTAACAAAGATCTCGACAACAGACTACCTTCCATGATGACAAGGCTACCATCCATTGGAGTAAAAAAATATCGACAACAAACTACCTTCCATAAAGACAAGGCTACGATCCATTTGAGTAACAAAAATATCGACAACAGACTTCCTTCCATCAAGACAAGGCTACCATCCATTGGAGTAACAATAATCTCTACAATAGACTTTCTTCGATAATGACAAGGCTATCATCCCCATTGGAGTAACAAAAATATCGACATCAGACTACCTTACATAATGACAAGGCTACCATCTATTGGAATAACAAAAATCTCGAGAACAGACTACCTTCCATAATGACAAGGCTACCATCCATTGGAGTGACACAAATCACTACGACAGGCTACCTTCCATAATGACAAGGCTAACATCCATTGGAGTGACAGAAATCACAATGACAAACTACCTTCCATAATGACAAGGCTACCATCCATTGGAATAACAAAAATCTCGACAAGAAACTACCTTCCATAATGACAAGGCTACCATACATTGGAATAACAAAAACATCGACAATAGTCTACATTCCATAATGACAAGGCTACCATCCATTGGAGTAACAAAATTCTTGACAACAGACTACCTTCCATAATGACAAGGCTACCATCTATTGGAATAACAAAATCTCTAGAACAGACTACCTTCCATAATGATAAGTCTACCATCCAATGGAATAACAAAAATCTCGAGAGCATACTACCTTCTATAGTGACAAGGCTACCATCCATTGGAGTGAAAGAAAACACAACGAAAGACTACATTCCATATCGACAAGGCAACCATCCATTGAAGTAACAAAAATATTGACAACAGACTACCTTCCATAATGACAAGGCTACCATCCATTTGAATAAAAAAACTCACAACAACAGACTACCTTCCATAATGACAAGGCTACCATCCATTTGAGTAACAAAAATCTCTAAAAGAGAGTACCTTTGATAATGACAAGGCTACCAACCATTGGAGTTACAAAAATATCGACAACAAAATACCTCCCATATTTACAAGGCTACCATCCATTGGAGTACCAAAAATCTCTAAAACAGAGTACCTTCGATAATGACAAGGCTACCATCCATTGGAGTAACAAAAATCTAAAACAATAGACTACCTTCCATAATGAAAAGGCTAGCATCCATTGGAGTAACAAAAATATCGACAACAGAATACCTTCCATAATGACAAGGCTATCATCCAATGAAATAACAAAAATCTCGACAATAGACCATGTTCCATAATGACAAGGCTACCATCCATTGAAGTAACACAAATCTCGACAACAGACTACCTTCCATAATGACAAGGCTACCATCCATTGGAGTTACAAAAATCTCTACAACAGACTACCTTCCATAATGACAAGGCTACCATCCATTGGGTAACAAAGATCTCTACAATAGACTACCTTCGATAATGACAAGGCCACCATCCATTGGAGTAACAAAAATATCGACAATAGACTACCTTCCATAATGACAAGGCTACCATCCAATGGAATAACAAAAATCTCGACAACAAACTACCTTTCATAGTGATAAGGCTACCATCCATTTGAGTCACAAAAATTTGAACAATAGACTACCTTCCATATTGTAAAGGCTAGCATCCATTGGAGTAACAAAAATCTCGACAACAGAATACCTTCCATAATGCCAAGGCTATCATCTAATGGAATAACAAAAATCTCGACAATAGACCATGTTCCATAATGACAAGGCTACCATCCATTGAAGTAACAAAAATCTCAACAACAAACTACCATCCATAATGACAAGGCTACCATCCATTCGAGTAACAAAAATATCTACAACAGTATACCTTCCATAATGACAAGGCTACCATCTATTGGGTAACAAAGATCTCGACAAAAGACTACCTTCCATAATGACAAGGCTACCATCCATTGGAGTAACAAAAATATCGACAACAAACTACCTTCCATAAAAACAAGGCTACAATCCATTTGAGTAACAAAAATATCGACAACAGACTACCTTCCATAAAGACAAGGCTACCATCCATTGGAGTACCAATAATCTCTACAATAGACTACCTTCGATAATGACAAGGCTACCATCCATTGGAGTAAAAAAAATATTGACAACAAAATACCTTTCATAATGACAAGGCTACCATCCAATGGAATAACAAAAATCTCGACAACAAACTACCTTTCATAATGACAAGGCTACCATCCATTGGAGTCACAAAAATCTGAACAATAGACTACCTTCCATAATGACAAGGCTACCATCCATTGGAGTAACAGAAATCTCAACGACAGACTACCTTCCATAATGGCAAGGCTACCATCCTTTGGAGTAACAAAAATATCGACAACAGACTACCGTCCATAATGACAAGGCTACCATCCATTGGAGTAACAAAAATCTCTAAAACAGAGTACCTTCGATAATGACAAGGCTACCATCCATTGGAGTAACTAAAATCTAAAACAATAGACTACCTTAGATAATGAAATGGCAAGCATCCATTGGAGTAACAAAAATCTCGAAAACAGAATACCTTCCATAATGACAAGGCTATCATCCAATGGAATAACAAAAATCTCGACAATAGACCATGTTCCATAATGACAAGGCTACCATCCATTTAAGTAACAAAAATCTCGACAATAGACTACCATCCATAATGACAAGGCTACCATCCATTGGAGTTACAAAAATCTCTACAACAGACTACCTTCCATAATGACAAGGCTACCATCCATTGGGTAACAAAGATCTCGACAACAGACTACCTTCCATAATGACAAGGCTACCATCCATTGGAGTAACAAAAATATCGACAACAAACTACCTTCCATAAAGACAAGGCTACGATCCATATGAGTAACAAAAATATCAACAACAAACTACTTCCATAAAGATAAGGCTACCATCCATTGGAGTAACAAAAATCTCTACAATAGACTACCTTCGATAATTACAAGGCTACCATCCATTGGAGTAACAAAAATATCGACAACAGACTACCTTCCATAATGACAAGGCTACCATCCAATGGAATAACAAAAATCTCGACAACAAACTACCTTTCATAATGACAAGGCTACCATCCATTGGAGTCACCAAAATCTGAACAATAGACTACCTTCCATAATGACAAGGCTACCATCCATTGGAGTAACAGAAATCTCAACGACAGACTACCTTCCATAATGGCAAGGCTACCATCCTTTGGAGTAACAAAAATATCGACAACAGACTACCATCCATAATGACAAGGCTACCATCCATTGGAGTAACAAAAATCTCTAAAATAAAGTACCTTCGATAATGACAAGGCTACCATCCATTGGAGTAACTAAAATCTAAAACAATAGACTACCTTAGATAATGAAAAGGCTAGCATCCATTGGAGTAACAAAAATATCGACAACAGAATACCTTCCATAATGACAAGGATATCATCCAATGGAATAACAAAAATCTCGACAATAGACCATGTTCCATAATTACAAGGCTACCATCCATTGAAGTAACAAAAATCTCGACAACAGACTACCATCCATAATGACAAGGCTCCCATCCATTGGAGTTACAAAAATCTCTACAACAGACTACCTTCCATAATGACAAGGCTACCATTCATTGGGTAACAAAGATCTCGACAACAGACTACCTTCCATAATGACAAGGCTACCATCCATTGGAGTAACAAAAATATCGACAACAAACTACCTTCCATAAAGACAAGGCTACGATCCATTGGAGTAACAAAAATATCGACCATAAACTACCTTCCATAAAGACAAGGCTACTATCCATTGGAGTAACAAAAATCTCTACAATAGACTACCTTCGATAATGACAAGCCTACCATCCATTGGAGTAACACAAATATCGACAACAGACTACCATCCATAATGACAAGGCTACCATCCAATGGAATAACAAAAATCTCGACAACAAACTACCTATCATAATGACAAGGCTACCATCCATTGGAGTAACAAAAATCTGAACAATAGACTACGTTCCATAATGACAAGGCTACCATCCATTGGAGTAACATAAATCTCAACGACAGACTAACTTCCATAATGGCAAGGCTACCATCCTTTGGAGTAACAAAAATATCGACAACAGACTACCATACATAATGACAAGGCTACCATCCATATGAGTAACAAAAATCTCTAAAACATAGTACCTTCGATAATGACTAGGCTACCATCCATTGGAGTAACAAAAATATCGACAACAGAATACCTTCCATATTGACAAGGCTACCATCCATTGGAGTAACAAAAATCTCTAAAACAGAGTACCTTCGATAATGACAAGGCTACCATCCATTTGAGTAACAAAAATCTAAAACAATAAACTACCTTCCGTAATGAAAAGGCTAGCATCCATTGGAGTAACAAAAATCTCGACAACAAAATACCTTCCATAATGACAAGGCTATCATCCAATGGAATAACAAATATCTCGACAATAGACCATGTTCCATAATGACAAGGCTACCATCCATTGAAGTAACAAAAATCTCGACAACAGACTACCATCCATAATGACAAGGCTACCATCCATTGACGTTACAAAAATCTCTACAACAGACTACCTTCCATAATGACAAGGCTACCATCCATTGGGTAACAAACATCTCGACAACAGACTACCTTCCATAATGACAAGGCTACCATCCATTGGAGTAACAAAAATATCGACAACAAACTTCCTTCCATAAAGACAAGGCTATGATCCATTGGAGTAACAAAAATATCGACAACAAACTACCTTCCATAAAGACAAGGCTACTATCCATTGGAGTAACAAAAATCTCTACAATAGACTACCTTCAATAATGACAAGGCTACCATCCATTGGAGTAACAAAAATATCGACAACAGACTACCTTACATAATGACAAGGCTACCATCCAATGGAATAACAAAAATCTCGACAACAAACTACCTTTCATAATGACAAGGCTACCATCCATTGGAGTCACAAAAATCTGAACAATAGACTACGTTCCATAATGACAAGGCTACCATCCATTGGAGTAACAGAAATCTCAACGACAGACTAACTTCCATAATGGCAAGGCTACCATCCTTTGGAGTAACAAAAATATCGACAACAGACTACCATACATAATGACGAGGCTACCATCCATTTGAGTAACAAAAATCTCTAAAATAGAGTACCTTCGATAATGACAAGGCTACCATCCAATGGAGTAACAAAAATATCGACAACAAAATACCTTCCATATTGACAAGGGTACCATCCATTGGAGTAACAAAATTCTCGACAATTGACTACCTTCCATAATGACAAGGCTACCATACATTGGAGTAACAAAAATATCGACAACAGATTACCTTCCATAATGACAAGGCTACCATCCATTGGAGTAACAAAAATCTCGACAATTGACTACCTTCCATAATGAAAAGGCTAGCATCCATTAGAGTAACAAAAATCTCGACAACAGAATACCTTCCATAATGACAAGGCTATCATCCAATGGAATAACAAAAATCTCGACAATAGACCACGCTCCATAATGACAAGGCTACCATCCATTGAAGTAACAAAAATCTCGACAACAAACTACGATCCATAATTACAAGGATACCATCCATTGGAGTAACAAAAATCTCTACAACAGACTACCTTCTATAATGACAAGACTACAATCCATTGGAGTTAAAAAAATCTCTACAACAGACTACCTTCCATAATGACAAGGCTACCATCCATTGGGTAACAAAGATCTCGACAACAGACCACCTTCCATAATGACAAGGCTACCATCCATTGGAGTAACAAAAATATCGACAACAAACTACCTTCCATAAAGACAAGGCTACGATCCATATGAGTAACAAAAATCTCTACAATAGACTACCTTCGATAATGACAAGGCTACCATCCATTGGAGTAACAAAAATATCGACAATAGACTACCTTCCATAATGACAAGGCTACCATCCAATGGAATAACAAAAATCTCGACAACAAACTACCTTTCATAATGACAAGGCTACCATCCATTGGAGTAACAAAAATCTGAACAATAGACTACCTTCCATAATGACAAGGCTACCATCCATTGGAGTAACAGAAATCTCAACGACAGACTACCTTCCATAATGGCAAGGCTACCATCCTTTGGAGTAACAAAAATATCTACAACAGACTACCATCCATAATGACAAGGCAACCATCCATTGGAGTAACAAAAATCTCCAAAACATAGTACCTTCGATAATGACAAGGCTACCATCCATTGGAGTAAAAAAAATATCGACAACAGAATACCTTCCATATTGATAAGGCTACCATCCATTGGAGTAACAAAATTCTCGACAACTGACTACCTTCCATAATGACAAGGCTACCATACATTGGAGTAACAAAAATATCGAGAACAGATTACCTTCCATAATGACAAGGCTACCATCCATTGGAGTAACAAAAATCTCGACAGTAGACTACCTTCCATAATGAAAAGGCTAGCATCCATTGGAGTAACAAAAATCTCGAGAACTGAATACCTTCCATAATGACAAGGCTATAATCCAATGGAATAACAAAAATCTCGACAATAGACCATGTTCCATAATGACAAGGCTACCATCCATTGGAGTAACAAAAATCTCTACAACAGACTAACTTCCATAATGACAAGGCTACCATCCATTGGGTAACAAAGATCTCGACAACAGACTACCTTCCATAAGGACAAGGCAACCATCCATTGGAGTAACAAAAATATCGACAATAAACTACCTTCAATAAAGACAAGGCTACGATCCATATGAGTAACAAAAATATCAACAACAGACTACCTTCCATAAAGACAAGGCTACCATCCATTGGAGTAACAAAAATCTCTACAATAGACTACCTTCGATAATGACAAGGCTACCATCCATTGGAGTAACAAAAATATCGACAACAGACTACCTTCTATAATGACAAGGCTACCATCCAATGGAATAACAAAAATCTCGTCAACAAACTACCTTTCATAATGACAAGGCTACCATCCATTGGAGTCACAAAAATCTGAACAATAGACTACCTTCCATAATGACAAGGCTACCATCCATTGGAGTAACAGAAATCTCAACGACAGACTACCTTCCATAATGGCAAGGCTACCATCCTTTGGAGTAACAAAAATATCGACAACAGACTACCATCCATAATGACAAGGCTACCATCCATTGGAGTAACAAAAATCTCTAAAAAAGAGTACCTTCGATAATGACAAGGCTACCATCCATTGGAGTAACTAAAATCTAAAACAATAGACTACCTTAGATAATGAAAAGGCTAGCATCCATTGGAGTAACAAAAATCTCGACAACAGAATACCTTCCATAATGACAAGGCTATCATCCAATGGAATAACAAAAATCTCGACAATAGACCATGTTCCATAATGACAAGGCTACCATCCATTGAAGTAACAAAAATCTCAACAACAGACTACCATCCATAATGACAAGGCTCCCATCCATTGGAGTTACAAAAATCTCTACAACAGACTACCTTCCATAATGACAAGGCTACCATCAATTGGGTAACAAAGATCTCGACAACAGACTACCTTCCATAATGACAAGGCTACCATCAAATGGAGTAACAAAAATATCGATAACAAACTACCTTCCATAAAGACAAGGCTACGATCCATTGGAGTAACAAAAATATCGACAATAAACTACCTTCCATAAAGACAAGGCTACTATCCATTGGAGTAACAAAAATCTCTAAAATAGACTACCTTCGATAATGACAAGGCTACCTTCCATTGGAGTAACACAAATATCGACAACAGACTACCTTCCATAATGACAAGGCTACCATCTAATGGAATAACAAAAATCTCGACAACAAACTACCTTTCATAATGACAAGGCTACCATCCATTGGAGTAACAAAAATCTGAACAATAGACTACGTTCCATAATGACAAGGCTACCATCCATTGGAGTAACTTAAATATCAACGACAGACTAACTTCCATAATGGCAAGGCTACCATCCTTTGGAGTAACAAAAATATCGACAACAGACTACCATACATAATGACAAGGCTACCATCCATTTGAGTAACAAAAATCTCTAAAACATAGTACCTTCGATAATGACTAGGCTACCATCCATTGGAGTAACAAAAATATCCACAACAGAATACCTTCCATATTGACAAGGCTACCATCCATTGGAGTAACAAAAATCTCTAAAACAGAGTACCTTCGATAATGACAAGGCTACCATCAATTTGAGTAACAAAAATCTAAAACAATAGACTACCTTCCATAATGAAAAGGCTAGCATCCATTGGAGTAACAAAAATCTCGACAACAGAATACCTTCCATAATGACAAGGCTATCATCCAATGGAATAACAAAAATCTCGACAATAGACCATGTTCCATAATGACAAGGCTACCATCCATTGAAGTAACAAAAATCTCGACAACTGACTACCATCCATAATAACAAGGCTACCATCCATTGGCGTTACAAAAATCTCTACAACAGACTACCTTCCATAATGACAAGGCTACCATCCATTGGGTAACAAAGATCTCGACAACAGACTACCTTCCATAATGACAAGGCTACCATCCATTGGAGTAACAAAAATATCGACAACAAACTACCTTCCATAAAGACAAGGCTACGATCCATTGGAGTAACAAAAATATCGACAACAAACTACCTTCCATAAAGACAAGGCTACTATCCATTGGAGTAACAAAAATCTCTACAATAGACTACCTTCAATAATGACAAGGCTACCATCCATTGGAGTAACAAAAATCTCGACAACAAACTACCTTTCATAATGACAAGGCTACCATCCATTGGAGTCACAAAAATCTGAACAATAGACTACGTTCAATAATGACAAGGCTACCATCCATTGGAGTAACAGAAATCTCAACGACAGACTAACTTCCATAATGGCAAGGCTACCATCCTTTGGAGTAACAAAAATATCGACAATAGACTACCATACATAATGACGAGGCTACCATCCATTTGAGTAACAAAAATCTCTAAAACAGAGTACCTTCGATAATGACAAGGCTACCATCCATTGGAGTAACAAAAATATCGACAACAAAATACCTTCCATATTGACAAGGCTACCATCCATTGGAGTAACAAAATTCTCGACAACTGACTACCTTCCATAATGACAAGGCTACCATACATTGGAGTAACAAAAATATTGACAACAGATTACCTTCCATAATGACAAGGCTACCATCCATTGGAGTAACAAAAATCTCGACAACATAATACCTTCCATAATGACAAGGCTATCATCCAATGGAATAACAAAAATCTTGACAATAAACCACGTTCCATAATGACAAGGCTACCATCCATTGAAGTAACAAAAATCTCGACAACAAACTACGATCCATAATTATAAGGCTACCATCAGTTGGAGTTACAAATATCTCTACAACAGACTACCTTCCATAATGACAAGGCTACAATCCATTGGGTAACAAAGATCTCGACAACAGACTACTTTCCATAATGACAAGGCTACCATCCATTGGAGTAACAAAAATATCGACAACAAACTACCTTCCATAAAGACAAGGCTACAATCCATTGGAGTAACAAAAATATGGACAATAGACTACCTTCGATAAAGAAAAGGCTACCATCCATTGGAGTAACAAAAATCTCTACAATAGACTACCTTCGATAATTACAAGGCTACCATCCATTGGAGTAACAAAAATATCGACAATAGACTACCTTCCATAATGACAAGGCTACCATCCAATGGAATAACAAAAATCTCGACAACAAACTACCTTTCATAATGATAAGGCTACCATCCATTGGAGTAACAAAAATCTAAACAATAGACTACCTTCCATAATGACAAGGCTACCATCCATTGGAGTAACAGAAATCTCAACGACAGACTACCTTCCATAATGGCAAGGCTACCATCCTTTGGAGTAACAAAAATATCTACAACAGACTACCATCCATAATGACAAGGCAACCATCCATTGGAGTAACAAAAATCTCCAAAACATAGTACCTTCGATAATGACAAGGCTACCATCCATTGGAGTAAAAAAAATATCGACAACAGAATACCTTCCATATTGACAAGGCTACCATCCATTGGAGTAACAAAATTCTCGACAACTGACTACCTTCCATAATGACAAGGCTACCATACATTGGAGTAACAAAAATATCGACAACAGATTACCTTCCATAATGACAAGGCTACCATCCAATGGAATAACAAAAATCTCGACAATAGACCATGTTCCATAATGACAAGGCTACCATCCATTGAAGTGGCAAAAATCTCGACAACAGACAACCATCCATAATGACAAGGCTACCATCCATTGGAGTAACAAAAATCTCTACAATAGACTAACTTCCATAATGACAAGGCTACCATCCATTGGGTAACAAAGATCTGGACAACAGACTACCTTCCATAAGGACAAGGCAACCATCCATTGGAGTAACAAAAATATCGACAATAAACTAACTTCCATAAAGACAAGGCTACGATCCATATGAGTAACAAAAATATCAACAACAGACTACCTTCCATAAAGACAAGGCTACCATCCATTGGAGTAACAAAAATCTCTACAATAGACTACCTTCGATAATGACAAGGCTACCATCCATTGGAGTAACAAAAATATCGACAACAGACTACCTTCCATAATGACAAGGCTACCATCCAATGGAATAACAAAAATCTCGACAACAAACTACCTTTCATAATGACAAGGCTACCATCCATTGGAGTCACAAAAATCTGAACAATAGACTACCTTCCATAATGACAAGGCTACCATCCATTGGAGTAACAGAAATCTCAACGACAGACTACCTTCCATAATGGCAAGGCTACCATCCTTTGGAGTAACAAAAATATCGACAAGAGACTACCATCCATAATGACAAGGCTACCATCCATTGGAGTAACGAAAATCTCCAAAACAGAGTACCTTCGATAATGACAAGGCTACCATCCATTGGAGTAACTAAAATCTAAAACAATAGACTACCTTAGATAATGAAAAGGCTAGCATCCATTGGAGTAACAAAAATCTCGACAACAGAATACCTTCCATAATGACAAGGCTATCATCCAATGGAATAAAAAAAATCTCGACAATAGACCATGTTCCATAATAACAAGGCTACCATCCATTGAAGTAACAAAAATCTCGACAACAGACTACCATCCATAATGACAAGGCTCCCATCCATTGGAGTTACAAAAATCTCTACAACAGACTACCTTCCATAAAGACAAGGCTACCATCCATTGGGTAACAAAGATCTCGACAACAGACTACCTTCCATAAGGACAAGGCAACCATCCATTGGAGTAACAAAAATATCGACAATAAACTACCTTCAATAAAGACAAGGCTACGATCCATATGAGTAACAAAAATATCAACAACAGACTACCTTCCATAAAGACAAGGCTACCATCCATTGGAGTAACAAAAATCTCTACAATAGACTACCTTCGATAATGACAAGGCTACCATCCATTGGAGTAACAAAAATATCGACAACAGACTACCTTCTATAATGACAAGGCTACCATCCAATGGAATAACAAAAATCTCGTCAACAAACTACCTTTCATAATGACAAGGCTACCATCCATTGGAGTCACAAAAATCTGAACAATAGACTACCTTCCATAATGACAAGGCTACCATCCATTGGAGTAACAGAAATCTCAACGACAGACTACCTTCCATAATGGCAAGGCTACCATCCTTTGGAGTAACAAAAATATCGACAACAGACTACCATCCATAATGACAAGGCTACCATCCATTGGAGTAACAAAAATCTCTAAAAAAGAGTACCTTCGATAATGACAAGGCTACCATCCATTGGAGTAACTAAAATCTAAAACAATAGACTACCTTAGATAATGAAAAGGCTAGCATCCATTGGAGTAACAAAAATCTCGACAACAGAATACCTTCCATAATGACAAGGCTATCATCCAATGGAATAACAAAAATCTCGACAATAGACCATGTTCCATAATGACAAGGCTACCATCCATTGAAGTAACAAAAATCTCAACAACAGACTACCATCCATAATGACAAGGCTCCCATCCATTGGAGTTACAAAAATCTCTACAACAGACTACCTTCCATAATGACAAGGCTACCATCAATTGGGTAAGAAAGATCTCGACAACAGACTACCTTCCATAATGACAAGGCTACCATCAAATGGAGTAACAAAAATATCGATAACAAACTACCTTCCATAAAGACAAGGCTACGATCCATTGGAGTAACAAAAATATCGACAATAAACTACCTTCCATAAAGACAAGGCTACTATCCATTGGAGTAACAAAAATCTCTAAAATAGACTACCTTCGATAATGACAAGGCTACCTTCCATTGGAGTAACACAAATATTGACAACAGACTACCTTCCATAATGACAAGGCTACCATCTAATGGAATAACAAAAATCTCGACAACAAACTACCTTTCATAATGACAAGGCTACCATCCATTGGAGTAACAAAAATCTGAACAATAGACTACGTTCCATAATGACAAGGCTACCATCCATTGGAGTAACTTAAATATCAACGACAGACTAACTTCCATAATGGCAAGGCTACCATCCTTTGGAGTAACAAAAATATCGACAACAGACTACCATACATAATGACAAGGCTACCATCCATTTGAGTAACAAAAATCTCTAAAACATAGTACCTTCGATAATGACTAGGCTACCATCCATTGGAGTAACAAAAATATCCACAACAGAATACCTTCCATATTGACAAGGCTACCATCCATTGGAGTAACAAAAATCTCTAAAACAGAGTACCTTCGATAATGACAAGGCTACCATCAATTTGAGTAACAAAAATCTAAAACAATAGACTACCTTCCATAATGAAAAGGCTAGCATCCATTGGAGTAACAAAAATCTCGACAACAGAATACCTTCCATAATGACAAGGCTATCATCCAATGGAATAACAAAAATCTCGACAATAGACCATGTTCCATAATGACAAGGCTACCATCCATTGAAGTAACAAAAATCTCGACAACTGACTACCATCCATAATAACAAGGCTACCATCCATTGGCGTTACAAAAATCTCTACAACAGACTACCTTCCATAATGACAAGGCTACCATCCATTGGGTAACAAAGATCTCGACAACAGACTACCTTCCATAATGACAAGGCTACCATCCATTGGAGTAACAAAAATATCGACAACAAACTACCTTCCATAAAGACAAGGCTACGATCCATTGGAGTAACAAAAATATCGACAACAAACTACCTTCCATAAAGACAAGGCTACTATCCATTGGAGTAACAAAAATCTCTTCAATAGACTACCTTCAATAATGACAAGGCTACCATCCATTGGAGTAACAAAAATCTCGACAACAAACTACCTTTCATAATGACAAGGCTACCATCCATTGGAGTCACAAAAATCTGAACAATAGACTACGTTCAATAATGACAAGGCTACCATCCATTGGAGTAACAGAAATCTCAACGACAGACTAACTTCCATAATGGCAAGGCTACCATCCTTTGGAGTAACAAAAATATCGACAATAGACTACCATACATAATGACGAGGCTACCATCCATTTGAGTAACAAAAATCTCTAAAACAGAGTACCTTCGATAATGACAAGGCTACCATCCATTGGAGTAACAAAAATATCGACAACAAAATACCTTCCATATTGACAAGGCTACCATCCATTGGAGTAACAAAATTCTCGACAACTGACTACCTTCCATAATGACAAGGCTACCATACATTGGAGTAACAAAAATATTGACAACAGATTACCTTCCATAATGACAAGGCTACCATCCATTGGAGTAACAAAAATCTCGACAACATAATACCTTCCATAATGACAAGGCTATCATCCAATGGAATAACAAAAATCTTGACAATAAACCACGTTCCATAATGACAAGGCTACCATCCATTGAAGTAACAAAAATCTCGACAACAAACTACGATCCATAATTATAAGGCTACCATCAGTTGGAGTTACAAATATCTCTACAACAGACTACCTTCCATAATGACAAGGCTACAATCCATTGGGTAACAAAGATCTCGACAACAGACTACTTTCCATAATGACAAGGCTACCATCCATTGGAGTAACAAAAATATCGACAACAAACTACCTTCCATAAAGACAAGGCTACAATCCATTGGAGTAACAAAAATATGGACAATAGACTACCTTCGATAAAGAAAAGGCTACCATCCATTGGAGTAACAAAAATCTCTACAATAGACTACCTTCGATAATTACAAGGCTACCATCCATTGGAGTAACAAAAATATCGACAATAGACTACCTTCCATAATGACAAGGCTACCATCCAATGGAATAACAAAAATCTCGACAACAAACTACCTTTCATAATGATAAGGCTACCATCCATTGGAGTAACAAAAATCTAAACAATAGACTACCTTCCATAATGACAAGGCTACCATCCATTGGAGTAACAGAAATCTCAACG
The DNA here is from genome assembly GCA_948472305.1 of Vicia faba. NCBI lineage: Eukaryota > Viridiplantae > Streptophyta > Magnoliopsida > Fabales > Fabaceae > Vicia > Vicia faba. Next base: position 768,528,639 of record OX451738.1, read on the forward strand.
ACAGACTACCTTCCATAATGGCAAGGCTACCATCCTTTGGAGTAACAAAAATATCTACAACAGACTACCATCCATAATGACAAGGCAACCATCCATTGGAGTAACAAAAATCTCCAAAACATAGTACCTTCGATAATGACAAGGCTACCATCCATTGGAGTAAAAAAAATATCGACAACAGAATACCTTCCATATTGACAAGGCTACCATCCATTGGAGTAACAAAATTCTCGACAACTGACTACCTTCCATAATGACAAGGCTACCATACATTGGAGTAACAAAAATATCGACAACAGATTACCTTCCATAATGACAAGGCTACCATCCAATGGAATAACAAAAATCTCGACAATAGACCATGTTCCATAATGACAAGGCTACCATCCATTGAAGTGGCAAAAATCTCGACAACAGACAACCATCCATAATGACAAGGCTACCATCCATTGGAGTAACAAAAATCTCTACAATAGACTAACTTCCATAATGACAAGGCTACCATCCATTGGGTAACAAAGATCTGGACAACAGACTACCTTCCATAAGGACAAGGCAACCATCCATTGGAGTAACAAAAATATCGACAATAAACTAACTTCCATAAAGACAAGGCTACGATCCATATGAGTAACAAAAATATCAACAACAGACTACCTTCCATAAAGACAAGGCTACCATCCATTGGAGTAACAAAAATCTCTACAATAGACTACCTTCGATAATGACAAGGCTACCATCCATTGGAGTAACAAAAATATCGACAACAGACTACCTTCCATAATGACAAGGCTACCATCCAATGGAATAACAAAAATCTCGACAACAAACTACCTTTCATAATGACAAGGCTACCATCCATTGGAGTCACAAAAATCTGAACAATAGACTACCTTCCATAATGACAAGGCTACCATCCATTGGAGTAACAGAAATCTCAACGACAGACTACCTTCCATAATGGCAAGGCTACCATCCTTTGGAGTAACAAAAATATCGACAAGAGACTACCATCCATAATGACAAGGCTACCATCCATTGGAGTAACGAAAATCTCCAAAACAGAGTACCTTCGATAATGACAAGGCTACCATCCATTGGAGTAACTAAAATCTAAAACAATAGACTACCTTAGATAATGAAAAGGCTAGCATCCATTGGAGTAACAAAAATCTCGACAACAGAATACCTTCCATAATGACAAGGCTATCATCCAATGGAATAAAAAAAATCTCGACAATAGACCATGTTCCATAATAACAAGGCTACCATCCATTGAAGTAACAAAAATCTCGACAACAGACTACCATCCATAATGACAAGGCTCCCATCCATTGGAGTTACAAAAATCTCTACAACAGACTACCTTCCATAATGACAAGGCTACCATCCATTGGGTAACAAAGATCTCGACAACAGACTACCTTCCATAATGACAAGGCTACCATCCATTGGAGTAACAAAAATATCGACAACAAACTACCTTCCATAAAGACAAGGCTACGATCCATTGGAGTAACAAAAATATCGACAATAAACTACCTTCCATAAAGACAAGGCTACTATCAATTGGAGTAACAAAAATCTCTACAATAGACTACCTTCAATAATGACAAGGCTACCTTCCATTGGAGTAACACAAATATCGACAACAGACTACCTTCCATAATGACAAGGCTACCATCCAATGGAATAACAAAAATCTCGACAACAAACTACCTTTCATAACGACAAGGCTACCATCCATTGGAGTAACAAAAATCTGAACAATAGACTACCTTCCATAATGACAAGGCTACCATCCATTGGAGTAACAGAAATCTCAACGACAGACTACCTTCCATAATGGCAAGGCTACCATCCTTTGGAGTAACAAAAATATCTACAACAGACTACCATCCATAATGACAAGGCAACCATCCATTGGAGTAACAAAAATCTCCAAAACATAGTACCTTCGATAATGACAAGGCTACCATCCATTGGAGTAAAAAAAATATCGACAACAGAATACCTTCCATATTGACAAGGCTACCATCCATTGGAGTAACAAAATTCTCGACAACTGACTACCTTCCATAATGACAAGGCTACCATACATTGGAGTAACAAAAATATCGACAACAGATTACCTTCCATAATGACAAGGCTACCATCCATTGGAGTAACAAAAATCTCGACAGTAGACTACCTTCCATAATGAAAAGGCTAGCATCCATTGGAGTAACAAAAATCTCGAGAACAGAATACCTTCCATAATGACAAGGCTATAATCCAATGGAATAACAAAAATCTCGACAATAGACCATGTTCCATAATGACAAGGCTACCATCCATTGAAGTGACAAAAATCTCGACAACAGACAACCATCCATAATGACAAGGCTACCATCCATTGGAGTAACAAAAATCTCTACAACAGACTAACTTCCATAATGACAAGGCTACCATCCATTGTATAACAAAGATCTCGACAACAGACTACCTTCCATAAGGACAAGGCAACCATCCATTGGAGTAACAAAAATATCGACAATAAACTACCTTCCATAAAGACAAGGCTACGATCCATATGAGTAACAAAAATATCAACAACAGACTACCTTCCATAAAGACAAGGCTACCATCCATTGGAGTAACAAAAATCTCTACAATAGACTACCTTCGATAATGACAAGGCTACCATCCATTGGAGTAACAAAAATATCGACAACAGACTACCTTCCATAATGACAAGGCTACCATCCAATGGAATAACAAAAATCTCGTCAACAAACTACCTTTCATAATGACAAGGCTACCATCCATTGGAGTCACAAAAATCTGAACAATAGACTACCTTCCATAATGACAAGGCTACCATCCATTGGAGTAACAGAAATCTCAACGACAGACTACCTTCCATAATGGCAAGGCTACCATCCTTTGGAGTAACAAAAATATCGACAACAGACTACCATCCATAATGACAAGGCTACCATCCATTGGAGTAACAAAAATCTCTAAAACAGAGTACCTTCGATAATGACAAGGCTACCATCCATTGGAGTAACTAAAATCTAAAACAATAGACTACCTTAGATAATGAAAAGGCTAGCATCCATTGGAGTAACAAAAATCTCGACAACAGAATACCTTCCATAATGACAAGGCTATCATCCAATGGAATAAGAAAAATCTCGACAATAAACCATGTTCCATAATGACAAGGCTACCATCCATTGAAGTAACAAAAATCAAAAACAACAGACTACCATCCATAATGACAAGGCTCCCATCCATTGGAGTTACAAAAATCTCTACAACAGACTACCTTCCATAATGACAAGGCTACCATCAATTGGGTAACAAAGATCTCGACAACAGACTACCTTCCATAATGACAAGGCTACCATCAATTGGAGTAACAAAAATATCGACAACAAACTACCTTCCATAAAGACAAGGCTACGATCCATTGGAGTAACAAAAATATCGACAATAAACTACCTTCCATAAAGACAAGGCTACTATCCATTGGAGTAACAAAAATCTCTACAATAGACTACCTTCGATAATGACAAGGCTACCTTCCATTGGAGTAACACAAATATCGACAACAGACTACCTTCCATAATGACAAGGCTACCATCTAATGGAATAACAAAAATCTCGACAACAAACTACCTTTCATAATGACAAGGCTACCATCCATTGGAGTAACAAAAATCTGAACAATAGACTACGTTCCATAATGACAAGGCTACCATCCATTGGAGTAACTTAAATATCAACGACAGACTAACTTCCATAATGGCAAGGCTACCATCCTTTGGAGTAACAAAAATATCGACAACAGACTACCATACATAATGACAAGGCTACCATCCATTTGAGTAACAAAAATCTCTAAAACATAGTACCTTCGATAATGACTAGGCTACCATCCATTGGAGTAACAAAAATATCCACAATAGAATACCTTCCATATTGACAAGGCTACCATCCATTGGAGTAACAAAAATCTCTAAAACAGAGTACCTTCGATAATGACAAGGCTACCATCAATTTGAGTAACAAAAATCTAAAACAATAGACTACCTTCCATAATGAAAAGGCTAGCATCCATTGGAGTAACAAAAATCTCGACAACAGAATACCTTCCATAATGACAAGGCTATCATCCAATGGAATAACAAAAATCTCGACAATAGACCATGTTCCATAATGACAAGGCTACCATCCATTGAAGTAACAAAAATCTCGACAACTGACTACCATCCATAATAACAAGGCTACCATCCATTGGCGTTACAAAAATCTCTACAACAGACTACCTTCCATAATGACAAGGCTACCATCCATTGGGTAACAAAGATCTCGACAACAGACTACCTTCCATAATGACAAGGCTACCATCCATTGGAGTAACAAAAATATCGACAACAAACTACCTTCCATAAAGACAAGGCTACGATCCATTGGAGTAACAAAAATATCGACAACAAACTACCTTCCATAAAGACAAGGCTACTATCCATTGGAGTAACAAAAATCTCTACAATAGACTACCTTCAATAATGACAAGGCTACCATCCATTGGAGTAACAAAAATCTCGACAACAAACTACCTTTCATAATGACAAGGCTACCATCCATTGGAGTCACAAAAATCTGAACAATAGACTACGTTCAATAATGACAAGGCTACCATCCATTGGAGTAACAGAAATCTCAACGACAGACTAACTTCCATAATGGCAAGGCTACCATCCTTTGGAGTAACAAAAATATCGACAATAGACTACCATACATAATGACGAGGCTACCATCCATTTGAGTAACAAAAATCTCTAAAACAGAGTACCTTCGATAATGACAAGGCTACCATCCATTGGAGTAACAAAAATATCGACAACAAAATACCTTGCATATTGACAAGGCTACCATCCATTGGAGTAACAAAATTCTCGACAACTGACTACCTTCCATAATGACAAGGCTACCATACATTGGAGTAACAAAAATATTGACAACAGATTACCTTTCATAATGACAAGGCTACCATCCATTGGAGTAACAAAAATCTCGACAACATAATACCTTCCATAATGACAAGGCTATCATCCAATGGAATAACAAAAATCTCGACAATAGACCACGTTCCATAATGGCAAGGCTACCATCCATTGAAGTAACAAAAATCTCGACAACAAACTACGATCCATAATTATAAGGCTACCATCAGTTGGAGTTACAAAAATCTCTACAACAGACTACCTTCCATAATGACAAGGCTACAATCCATTGGGTAACAAAGATCTCGACAACAGACTACTTTCCATAATGACAAGGCTACCATCCATTGGAGTAACAAAAATATCGACAACAAACTACCTTCCATAAAGACAAGGCTACGATCCATTGGAGTAACAAAAATATGGACAATAGACTACCTTCGATAAAGAAAAGGCTACCATCCATTGGAGTAACAAAAATCTCTACAATAGACTACCTTCGATAATTACAAGGCTACCATCCATTGGAGTAACAAAAATATCGACAATAGACTACCTTCCATAATGACAAGGCTACCATCCAATGGAATAACAAAAATCTCGACAATAAACTACCTTTCATAATGACAAGGCTACCATCCATTGGAGTAACAAAAATCTAAACAATAGACTACCTTCCATAATGACAAGGCTACCATCCATTGGAGTAACAGAAATCTCAACGACAGACTACCTTCCATAATGGCAAGGCTACCATCCTTTGGAGTAACAAAAATATCTACAACAGACTACCATCCATAATGACAAGGCAACCATCCATTGGAGTAACAAAAATCTCCAAAACATAGTACCTTCGATAATGACAAGGCTACCATCCATTGGAGTAAAAAAAATATCGACAACAGAATACCTTCCATATTGACAAGGCTACCATCCATTGGAGTAACAAAATTCTCGACAACTGACTACCTTCCATAATGACAAGGCTACCATACATTGGAGTAACAAAAATATCGACAACAGATTACCTTCCATAATGACAAGGCTACCATCCATTGGAGTAACAAAAATCTCGACAGTAGACTACCTTCCATAATGAAAAGGCTAGCATCCATTGGAGTAACAAAAATCTCGAGAACAGAATACCTTCCATAATGACAAGGCTATAATCCAATGGAATAAAAAAAATCTCGACAATAGACCATGTTCCATAATGACAAGGCTACCATCCATTAAAGTGACAAAAATCTCGACAACAGACAACCATCCATAATGACAAGGCTACCATCCATTGGAGTAACAAAAATCTCTACAACAGACTAACTTCCATAATGACAAGGCTACCATCCATTGTATAACAAAGATCTCGACAACAGACTACCTTCCATAAGGACAAGGCAACCATCCATTGGAGTAACAAAAATATCGACAATAAACTACCTTTCATAAAGACAAGGCTACGATCCATATGAGTAACAAAAATATCAACAACGGACTACCTTCCATAAAGACAAGGCTACCATCCATTGGAGTAACAAAAATCTCTACAATAGACTACCTTCGATAATGACAAGGCTACCATCCATTGGAGTAACAAAAATATCGACAACAGACTACCTTCCATAATGACAAGGCTACCATCCAATGGAATAACAAAAATCTCGTCAACAAACTACCTTTCATAATGACAAGGCTACCATCCATTGGAGTCACAAAAATCTGAACAATAGACTACCTTCCATAATGACAAGGCTACCATCCATTGGAGTAACAGAAATCTCAACGACAGACTACCTTCCATAATGGCAAGGCTACCATCCTTTGGAGTAACAAAAATATCGACAACAGACTACCATCCATAATGACAAGGCTACCATCCATTGGAGTAACAAAAATCTCTAAAACAGAGTACCTTCGATAATGACAAGGCTACCATCCATTGGAGTAACTAAAATCTAAAACAATAGACTACCTTAGATAATGAAAAGGCTAGCATCCATTGGAGTAACAAAAATCTCGACAACAGAATACCTTCCATAATGACAAGGCTATCATCCAATGGAATAAGAAAAATCTCGACAATAGACCATGTTCCATAATGACAAGGCTACCATCCATTGAAGTAACAAAAATCTCGACAACAGACTACCATCCATAATGACAAGGCTCTCATCCATTGGAGTTACAAAAATCTCTACAACAGACTACCTTCCATAATGACAAGGCTACCATCCATTGGGTAACAAAGATCTCGACAACAGACTACCTTCCATAATGACAAGGCTACCATCCATTGGAGTAACAAAAATATCGACAACAAACTACCTTCCATAAAGACAAGGCTACGATCCATTGGAGTAACAAAAATATCGACAATAAACTACCTTCCATAAAGACAAGGCTACTATCAATTGGAGTAACAAAAATCTCTACAATAGACTACCTTCGATAATGACAAGGCTACCTTCCATTGGAGTAACACAAATATCGACAACAGACTACCTTCCATAATGACAAGGCTACCATCCAATGGAATAACAAAAATCTCGACAACAAACTACCTTTCATAATGACAAGGCTACCATCCATTGGAGTAACAAAAATCTGAACAATAGACTACCTTCCATAATGACAAGGCTACCATCCATTGGAGTAACAGAAATCTCAACGACAGACTACCTTCCATAATGGCAAGGCTACCATCCTTTGGAGTAACAAAAATATCTACAACAGACTACCATCTATAATGACAAGGCAACCATCCATTGGAGTAACAAAAATCTCCAAAACATAGTACCTTCGATAATGACAAGGCTACCATCCATTGGAGTAAAAAAAATATCGACAACAGAATACCTTCCATATTGACAAGGCTACCATCCATTGGAGTAACAAAATTCTCGACAACTGACTACCTTCCATAATGACAAGGCTACCATACATTGGAGTAACAAAAATATCGACAACAGATTACCTTCCATAATGACAAGGCTACCATCCATTGGAGTAACAAAAATCTCGACAGTAGACTACCTTCCATAATGAAAAGGCTAGCATCCATTGGAGTAACAAAAATCTCGAGAACAAAATACCTTCCATAATGACAAGGCTATAATCCAATGGAATAACAAAAATCTCGACAATAGACCATGTTCCATAATGACAAGGCTACCATCCATTGAAGTGACAAAAATCTCGACAACAGACAACCATCCATAATGACAAGGCTACCATCCATTGGAGTAACAAAAATCTCTACAACAGACTAACTTCCATAATGACAAGGCTACCATCCATTGTATAACAAAGATCTCGACAACAGACTACCTTCCATAAGGACAAGGCAACCATCCATTGGAGTAACAAAAATATCGACAATAAACTACCTTTCATAAAGACAAGGCTACGATCCATATGAGTAACAAAAATATCAACAACGGACTACCTTCCATAAAGACAAGGCTACCATCCATTGGAGTAACAAAAATCTCTACAATAGACTACCTTCGATAATGACAAGGCTACCATCCATTGGAGTAACAAAAATATCGACAACAGACTACCTTCCATAATGACAAGGCTACCATCCAATGGAATAACAAAAATCTCGTCAACAAACTACCTTTCATAATGACAAGGCTACCATCCATTGGAGTCACAAAAATCTGAACAATAGACTACCTTCCATAATGACAAGGCTACCATCCATTGGAGTAACAGAAATCTCAATGACAGACTACCTTCCATAATGGCAAGGCTACCATCCTTGGGAGTAACAAAAATATCGACAACAGACTACCATCCATAATGACAAGGCTACCATCCATTGGAGTAACAAAAATCTCTAAAACAGAGTACCTTCGATAATGACAAGGCTACCATCCATTGGAGTAACTAAAATCTAAAACAATAGACTACCTTAGATAATGAAAAGGCTAGCATCCATTGGAGTAACAAAAATCTCGACAACAGAATACCTTCCATAATGACAAGGCTATCATCCAATGGAATAAGAAAAATCTCGACAATAGACCATGTTCCATAATGACAAGGCTACCATCCATTTAAGTAACAAAAATCTCGACAACAGACTACCATCCATAATGACAAGGCTCTCATCCATTGGAGTTACAAAAATCTCTACAACAGACTACCTTCCATAATGACAAGGCTACCATCCATTGGGTAACAAAGATCTCGACAACAGACTACCTTCCATAATGACAAGGCTACCATCCATTGGAGTAACAAAAATATCGACAACAAACTACCTTCCATAAAGACAAGGCTACGATCCATTGGAGTAACAAAAATATCGACAATAAACTACCTTCCATAAAGACAAGGCTACTATCAATTGGAGTAACAAAAATCTCTACAATAGACTACCTTCGATAATGACAAGGCTACCTTCCATTGGAGTAACACAAATATCGACAACAGACTACCTTCCATAATGACAAGGCTACCATCCAATGGAATAACAAAAATCTCGACAACAAACTACCTTTCATAATGACAAGGCTACCATCCATTGGAGTAACAAAAATCTGAACAATAGACTACCTTCCATAATGACAAGGCTACCATCCATTGGAGTAACAGAAATCTCAACGACAGACTACCTTCCATAATGGCAAGGCTACCATCCTTTGGAGTAACAAAAATATCTACAACAGACTACCATCCATAATGACAAGGCAACCATCCATTGGAGTAACAAAAATCTCCAAAACATAGTACCTTCGATAATGACAAGGCTACCATCCATTGGAGTAAAAAAAATATCGACAACAGAATACCTTCCATATTGACAAGGCTACCATCCATTGGAGTAACAAAATTCTCGACAACTGACTACCTTCCATAATGACAAGGCTACCATACATTGGAGTAACAAAAATATCGACAACAGATTACCTTCCATAATGACAAGGCTACCATCCATTGGAGTAACAAAAATCTCGACAGTAGACTACCTTCCATAATGAAAAGGCTAGCATCCATTGGAGTAACAAAAATCTCGAGAACAGAATACCTTCCATAATGACAAGGCTATAATCTAATGGAATAACAAAAATCTCGATAATAGACCATGTTCCATAATGACAAGGCTACCATCCATTGAAGTGACAAAAATCTCGACAACAGACAACCATCCATAATGACAAGGCTACCATCCATTGGAGTAACAAAAATCTCTACAACAGACTAACTTCCATAATGACAAGGCTACCATCCATTGGGTAACAAAGATCTCGACAACAGACTACCTTCCATAAGGACAAGGCAACCATCCATTGGAGTAACAAAAATATCAACAACAGACTACCTTCCATAAAGACAAGGCTACCATCCATTGGAGTAACAAAAATCTCTACAATAGACTACCTTCGATAATGACAAGGCTACCATCCATTGGAGTAACAAAAATATCGACAACAGACTACCTTCCATAATGACAAGGCTACCATCCAATGGAATAACAAAAATCTCATCAACAAACTACCTTTCATAATGACAAGGCTACCATCCATTGGAGTCACAAAAATCTGAACAATAGACTACCTTCCATAACGACATGGCTACCATCCATTGGAGTAACAGAAATCTCAACGACAGACTACCTTCCATAATGGCAAGGCTACCATCCTTTGGAGTAACAAAAATATCGACAACAGACTACCATCCATAATGACAAGGCTACCATCCATTGGAGTAACAAAAATCTCTAAAATAGAGTACCTTCGATAATGACAAGGCTACCATCCATTGGAGTAACTAAAATCTAAAACAATAGACTACCTTAGATAATGAAAAGGCTAGCATCCATTGGAGTAACAAAAATCTCGTCAACAGAATACCTACAATAATGACAAGGCTATCATCCAATGGAATAACAAAAATCTCGACAATAGACCATGTTCCATAATGACAAGGCTACCATCCATTGAAGTAACAAAAATCTCGACAACAGACTACCATCCATAATGACAAGGCTCCCATCCATTGGAGTTACAAAAATCTCTACAACAGACTACCTTCCATAATGACAAGGCTACCATCAATTGGGTAACAAAGATCTCGACAACAGACTACCTTCCATAATGACAAGGCTACCATCAATTGGAGTAACAAAAATATCGACAACAAACTACCTTCCATAAAGACAAGGCTACGATCCATTGGAGTAACAAAAATATCGACAATAAACTACCTTCCATAAAGACAAGGCTACTATCCATTGGAGTAACAAAAATCTCTACAATAGACTACCTTCGATAATGACAAGGCTACCTTCCATTGGAGTAACACAAATATCGACAACAGACTACCTTCCATAATGACAAGGCTACCATCTAATGGAATAACAAAAATCTCGACAACAAACTACCTTTCATAATGACAAGGCTACCATCCATTGGAGTAACAAAAATCTGAACAATAGACTACGTTCCATAATGACAAGGCTACCATCCATTGGAGTAACTTAAATATCAACGACAGACTAACTTCCATAATGGCAAGGCTACCATCCTTTGGAGTAACATAGATATCGACAACAGACTACCATACATAATGACAAGGCTACCATCCATTTGAGTAACAAAAATCTCTAAAACATAGTACCTTCGATAATGACTAGGCTACCATCCATTGGAGTAACAAAAATATCCACAATAGAATACCTTCCATATTGACAAGGCTACCATCCATTGGAGTAACAAAAATCTCTAAAACAGAGTACCTTCGATAATGACAAGGCTACCATCAATTTGAGTAACAAAAATCTAAAACAATAGACTACCTTCCATAATGAAAAGGCTAGCATCCATTGGAGTAACAAAAATCTCGACAACAGAATACCTTCCATAATGACAAGGCTATCATCTAATGGAATAACAAAAATCTCGACAATAGACCATGTTCCATAATGACAAGGCTACCATCCATTGAAGTAACAAAAATCTCGACAACTGACTACCATCCATAATAACAAGGCTACCATCCATTGGCATTACAAAAATCTCTACAACAGACTACCTTCCATAATGACAAGGCTACCATCCATTGGGTAACAAAGATCTCGACAACAGACTACCTTCCATAATGACAAGGCTACCATCCATTGGAGTAACAAAAATATCGACAACAAACTACCTTCCATATAGACAAGGCTACGATCCATTGGAGTAACAAAAATATCGACAACAAACTACCTTCCATAAAGACAAGGCTACTATCCATTGGAGTAACAAAAATCTCTACAATAGACTACCTTCAATAATGACAAGGCTACCATCCATTGGAGTAACAAAAATCTCGACAACAAACTACCTTTCATAATGACAAGGCTACCATCCATTGGAGTCACAAAAATATCGACAATAGACTACCATACATAATGGCAAAGCTACCATCCTTTGGAGTAACAAAAATATCGACAATAGACTACCATACATAATGACGAGGCTACCATCCATTTGAGTAACAAAAATCTCTAAAACAGAGTACCATCGATAATGACAAGGCTACCATCCATTGGAGTAACAAAAATATCGACAACAAAATACCTTCCATATTGACAAGGCTACCATCCATTGGAGTAACAAAATTCTCGACAACTGACTACCTTCCATAATGACAAGGCTACCATACATTGGAGTAACAAAAATATTGACAACAGATTACCTTCCATAATGACAAGGCTACCATCCATTGGAGTAACAAAAATCTCGACAATTGACTACCTTCCATAATGAAAAGGCTAACATCCATTAGAGTAACAAAAATCTCGACAACATAATACCTTCCATAATGACAAGGCTATCATCCAATGGAATAACAAAAATCTCGACAATAGACCACGTTCCATAATGACAAGGCTACCATCCATTGAAGTAACAAAAATCTCGACAACAAACTACGATCCATAATTATAAGGCTACCATCAGTTGGAGTTACAAAAATCTCTACAACAGACTACCTTCCATAATGACAAGGCTACAATCCATTGGGTAACAAAGATCTCGACAACAGACTACTTTCCATAATGACAAGGCTACCATCCATTGGAGTAACAAAAATATCGACAACAAACTACCTTCCATAAAGACAAGGCTACGATCCATTGGAGTAACAAAAATATGGACAATAGACTACCTTCGATAAAGAAAAGGCTACCATCCATTGGAGTGACAAAAATCTCTACAATAGACTACCTTCGATAATTACAAGGCTACCATCCATTGGAGTAACAAAAATATCGACAATAGACTACCTTCCATAATGACAAGGCTACCATCCAATGGAATAACAAAAATCTCGACAACAAACTACCTTTCATAATGACAAGGCTACCATCCATTGGAGTAACAAAAATCTAAACAATAGACTACCTTCCATAATGACAAGGCTACCATCCATTGGAGTAACAGAAATCTCAACGACAGACTACCTTCCATAATGGCAAGGATACCATCCTTTGGAGTAACAAAAATATCTACAACAGACTACCATCCATAATGACAAGGCAACCATCCATTGGAGTAACAAAAATCTCCAAAACATAGTACCTTCGATAATGACAAGGCTACCATCCATTGGAGTAAAAAAAATATCGACAACAGAATACCTTCCATATTCACAAGGCTACCATCCATTGGAGTAACAAAATTCTCGACAACTGACTACCTTCCATAATGACAAGGCTACCATACATTGGAGTAACAAAAATATCGACAACAGATTACCTTCCATAATGACAAGGCTACCATCCATTGGAGTAACAAAAATCTCGACAGTAGACTACCTTCCATAATGAAAAGGCTAGCATCCATTGGAGTAACAAAAATCTCGAGAACAGAATACCTTCCATAATGACAAGGATATCATCCAATGGAATAACAAAAATCTCGACAATAGACCATGTTCCATAATGACAAGGCTACCATCCATTAAAGTGACAAAAATCTCGACAACAGACAACTTCCATAATGACAAGGCTACCATCCATTGGGTAACAAAGATCTCGACAACAGACTACCTTCCATAAGGACAAGGCAACCATCCATTGGAGTAACAAAAATATCGACAATAAACTAACTTCCATAAAGACAAGGCTACGATCCATATGAGTAACAAAAATATCAACAACAGACTACCTTCCATAAAGACAAGGCTACCATCCATTGGAGTAACAAAAATCTCCACAACAGACTACCTTCGATAATGACAAGGCTACCATCCATTGGAGTAACAAAAATATCGACAACAGACTACCTTCCATAATGACAAGGCTACCATCCAATGGAATAACAAAAATCTCGACAACAAACTACCTTTCATAATGACAAGGCTACCATCCATTGGAGTCACAAAAATCTGAACAATAGACTACCTTCCATAATGACAAGGCTACCATCCATTGGAGTAACAGAAATCTCAACGACAGACTACCTTCCATAATGGCAAGGCTACCATCCTTTGGAGTAACAAAAATATCGACAACAGACTACCATCCATAATGACAAGGCTACCATCCATTGGAGTAACAAAAATCTCCAAAACAGAGTACCTTCGATAATGACAAGGCTACCATCCATTGGAGTAACTAAAATCTAAAACAATAGACTACCTTAGATAATGAAAAGGCTAGCATCCATTGGAGTAACAAAAATCTCGACAACAGAATACCTTCCATAATGACAAGGCTATCATCTAATGGAATAACAAAAATCTCGACAATAGACCATGTTCCATAATGACAAGGCTACCATCCATTGAAGTAACAAAAATCTCGACAACAGACTACCATCCATAATGACAAGGCTCCCATCCATTGGAGTTACAAAAATCTCTACAACAGACTACCTTCCATAATGACAAGGCTACCATCCATTGGGTAACAAAGATCTCGACAACAGACTACCTTCCATAATGACAAGGCTACCATCCATTGGAGTAACAAAAATATCGACAACAAACTACCTTCCATAAAGACAAGGCTACGATCCATTGGAGTAACAAAAATATCGACAATAAACTACCTTCCATAAAGACAAGGCTACTATCCATTGGAGTAACAAAAATCTCTACAATAGACTACCTTCGATAATGACAAGGCTACCTTCCATTGGAGTAACACAAATATCGACAACAAACTACCTTCCATAATGACAAGGCTACCATCCAATGGAATATCAAAAATCTCGAAAAAAAACTACCTTTCATAATGACAAGGCTACCATCCATTGGAGTAACAAAAATCTGAACAATAGACTACGTTCCATAATGACAAGGCTACCATCCATTGGAGTAACTTAAATCTCAACGACAGACTAACTTCCATAATGGCAAGGCTACCATCCTTTGGAGTAACAAAAATATCGATAACAGACTACCATACATAATGACAAGGCTACCATCCATTTGAGTAACAAAAATCTCTAAAACATAGTACCTTCGATAATGACTAGGCTACCATCCATTGGAGTAACAAAAATATCCACAACAGAATACCTTCCATATTGACAAGGCTACCATCCATTGGAGTAACAAAAATCTCTAAAACAGAGTACCTTCGATAATGACAAGGCTACCATCAATTTGAGTAACAAAAATCTAAAACAATAGACTACCTTCCATAATGAAAAGGCTAGCATCCATTGGAGTAACAAAAATCTCGACAACAGAATACCTTCCATAATGACAAGGCTATCATCCAATGGAATAACAAAAATATCGACAATAGACCATGTTCCATAATGACAAGGCTACCATCCATTGAAGTAACAAAAATCTCGACAACTGACTACCATCCATAATAACAAGGTTACCATCCATTGGCGTTACAAAAATCTCTACAACAGACTACCTTCCATAATGACAAGGCTACCATCCATTGGGTAACAAAGATCTCGACAACAGACTACCTTCCATAATGACAAGGCTACCATCCATTGGAGTAACAAAAATATCGACAACAAACTACCTTCCATAAAGACAAGGCTACGATCCATTGGAGTAACAAAAATATCGACAACAAACTACCTTCCATAAAGACAAGGCTACTATCCATTGGAGTAACAAAAATCTCTACAATAGACTACCTTCAATAATGACAAGGCTACCATCCATTGGAGTAACAAAAATCTCGACAACAAACTACCTTTCATAATGACAAGGCTACCATCCATTGGAGTCACAAAAATCTGAACAATAGACTACGTTCAATAATGACAAGGCTACCATCCATTGGAGTAACAGAAATCTCAACGACAGACTAACTTCCATAATGGCAAGGCTACCATCCTTTGGAGTAACAAAAATATCGACAACAGACTACCATACATAATGACGAGGCTACCATCCATTTGAGTAACAAAAATCTCTAAAACAGAATACCTTCGATAATGACAAGGCTACCATCCATTGGAGTAACAAAAATATCGACAACAAAATACCTTCAATATTGACAAGGCTACCATCCATTGGAGTAACAAAATTCTCGACAACTGACTACCTTCCATAATGACAAGGCTACCATACATTGGAATAACAAAAATATCGACAACAGATTACCTTCCATAATGACAAGGCTACCAACCATTGGAGTAACAAAAATCTCGACAATTGACTACCTTCCATAATGAAAAGGCTAGCATCCATTAGAGTAACAAAAATCTCGACAACATAATACCTTCCATAATGACAAGGCTATCATCCAATGGAATAACAAAAATCTCGACAATAGACCACGTTCCATAATGACAAGGCTACCATCCATTGAAGTAACAAAAATCTCGACAACAAACTACGATCCATAATTACAAGGCTACCATCCATTGGAGTTACTAAAATCTCTACAACAGACTACCTTCCATAATGACAAGGCTACAATCCATTGGGTAACAAAGATCTCGACAACAGACTACTTTCCATAATGACAAGGCTACCATCCATTGGAGTAACAAAAATATCGACAACAAACTACCTTCCATAAAGACAAGGCTACGATCCATTGGAGTAACAAAAATATGGACAATAGACTACCTTCGATAAAGAAAAGGCTACCATCCATTGGAGTAACAAAAATCTCTACAATAGACTACCTTCGATAATTACAAGGCTACCATCCATTGGAGTAACAAAAATATCGACAATAGACTACCTTCCATAATGACAAGGCTACCATCCAATGGAATAACAAAAATCTCGACAACAAACTACCTTTCATAATGACAAGGCTACCATCCATTGGAGTAACAAAAATCTAAACAATAGACTACCTTCCATAATGACAAGGCTACCATCCATTGGAGTAACAGAAATCTCAACGACAGACTACCTTCCATAATGGCAAGGATACCATCCTTTGGAGTAACAAAAATATCTACAACAGACTACCATCCATAATGACAAGGCAACCATCCATTGGAGTAACAAAAATCTCCAAAACATAGTACCTTCGATAATGACAAGGCTACCATCCATTGGAGTAAAAAAAATATCGACAACAGAATACCTTCCATATTCACAAGGCTACCATCCATTGGAGTAACAAAATTCTCGACAACTGACTACCTTCCATAATGACAAGGCTACCATACATTGGAGTAACAAAAATATCGACAACAGATTACCTTCCATAATGACAAGGCTACCATCCATTGGAGTAACAAAAATCTCGACAGTAGACTACCTTCCATAATGAAAAGGCTAGCATCCATTGGAGTAACAAAAATCTCGAGAACAGAATACCTTCCATAATGACAAGGATATCATCCAATGGAATAACAAAAATCTCGACAATAGACCATGTTCCATAATGACAAGGCTACCATCCATTAAAGTGACAAAAATCTCGACAACAGACAACTTCCATAATGACAAGGCTACCATCCATTGGGTAACAAAGATCTCGACAACAGACTACCTTCCATAAGGACAAGGCAACCATCCATTGGAGTAACAAAAATATCGACAATAAACTAACTTCCATAAAGACAAGGCTACGATCCATATGAGTAACAAAAATATCAACAACAGACTACCTTCCATAAAGACAAGGCTACCATCCATTGGAGTAACAAAAATCTCTACAACAGACTACCTTCGATAATGACAAGGCTACCATCCATTGGAGTAACAAAAATATCGACAACAGACTACCTTCCATAATGACAAGGCTACCATCCAATGGAATAACAAAAATCTCGACAACAAACTACCTTTCATAATGACAAGGCTACCATCCATTGGAGTCACAAAAATCTGAACAATAGACTACCTTCCATAATGACAAGGCTACCATCCATTAGAGTAACAGAATTCTCAACGACAGACTACCTTCCATAATGGCAAGGCTACCATCCTTTGGAGTAACAAAAATATCGACAACAGACTACCATCCATAATGACAAGGCTACCATCCATTGGAGTAACAAAAATCTCCAAAACAGAGTACCTTCGATAATGACAAGGCTACCATCCATTGGAGTAACTAAAATCTAAAACAATAGACTACCTTAGATAATGAAAAGGCTAGCATCCATTGGAGTAACAAAAATCTCGACAACAGAATACCTTCCATAATGACAAGGCTATCATCTAATGGAATAACAAAAATCTCGACAATAGACCATGTTCCATAATGACAAGGCTACCATCCATTGAAGTAACAAAAATCTCGACAACAGACTACCATCCATAATGACAAGGCTCCCATCCATTGGAGTTACAAAAATCTCTACAACAGACTACCTTCCATAATGACAAGGCTACCATCCATTGGGTAACAAAGATCTCGACAACAGACTACCTTCCATAATGACAAGGCTACCATCCATTGGAGTAACAAAAATATCGACAACAAACTACCTTCCATAAAGACAAGGCTACGATCCATTGGAGTAACAAAAATATCGACAATAAACTACCTTCCATAAAGACAAGGCTACTATCCATTGGAGTAACAAAAATCTCTACAATAGACTACCTTCGATAATGACAAGGCTACCTTCCATTGGAGTAACACAAATATCGACAACAGACTACCTTCCATAATGACAAGGCTACCATCCAATGGAATATCAAAAATCTCGAAAAAAAACTACCTTTCATAATGACAAGGCTACCATCCATTGGAGTAACAAAAATCTGAACAATAGACTACGTTCCATAATGACAAGGCTACCATCCATTGGAGTAACTTAAATCTCAACGACAGACTAACTTCCATAATGGCAAGGCTACCATCCTTTGGAGTAACAAAAATATCGATAACAGACTACCATACATAATGACAAGGCTACCATCCATTTGAGTAACAAAAATCTCTAAAACATAGTACCTTCGATAATGACTAGGCTACCATCCATTGGAGTAACAAAAATATCCACAACAGAATACCTTCCATATTGACAAGGCTACCATCCATTGGAGTAACAAAAATCTCTAAAACAGAGTACCTTCGATAATGACAAGGCTACCATCAATTTGAGTAACAAAAATCTAAAACAATAGACTACCTTCCATAATGAAAAGGCTAGCATCCATTGGAGTAACAAAAATCTCGACAACAGAATACCTTCCATAATGACAAGGCTATCATCCAATGGAATAACAAAAATCTCGACAATAGACCATGTTCCATAATGACAAGGCTACCATCCATTGAAGTAACAAAAATCTCGACAACTGACTACCATCCATAATAACAAGGTTACCATCCATTGGCGTTACAAAAATCTCTACAACAGACTACCTTCCATAATGACAAGGCTACCATACATTGGGTAACAAAGATCTCGACAACAGACTACCTTCCATAATGACAAGGCTACCATCCATTGGAGTAACAAAAATATCGACAACAAACTACCTTCCATAAAGACAAGGCTACGATCCATTGGAGTAACAAAAATATCGACAACAAACTACCTTCCATAAAGACAAGGCTACTATCCATTGGAGTAACAAAAATCTCTACAATAGACTACCTTCAATAATGACAAGGCTACCATCCATTGGAGTAACAAAAATCTCGACAACAAACTACCTTTCATAATGACAAGGCTACCATCCATTGGAGTCACAAAAATCTGAACAATAGACTACGTTCAATAATGACAAGGCTACCATCCATTGGAGTAACAGAAATCTCAACGACAGACTAACTTCCATAATGGCAAGGCTACCATCCTTTGGAGTAACAAAAATATCGACAACAGACTACCATACATAATGACGAGGCTACCATCCATTTGAGTAACAAAAATCTCTAAAACAGAATACCTTCGATAATGACAAGGCTACCATCCATTGGAGTAACAAAAATATCGACAACAAAATACCTTCAATATTGACAAGGCTACCATCCATTGGAGTAACAAAATTCTCGACAACTGACTACCTTCCATAATGACAAGGCTACCATACATTGGAATAACAAAAATATCGACAACAGATTACCTTCCATAATGACAAGGCTACCAACCATTGGAGTAACAAAAATCTCGACAATTGACTACCTTCCATAATGAAAAGGCTAGCATCCATTAGAGTAACAAAAATCTCGACAACATAATACCTTCCATAATGACAAGGCTATCATCCAATGGAATAACAAAAATCTCGACAATAGACCACGTTCCATAATGACAAGGCTACCATCCATTGAAGTAACAAAAATCTCGACAACAAACTACGATCCATAATTACAAGGCTACCATCCATTGGAGTTACAAAAATCTCTACAACAGACTACCTTCCATAATGACAAGGCTACAATCCATTGGGTAACAAAGATCTCGACAACAGACTACTTTCCATAATGACAAGGCTACCATCCATTGGAGTAACAAAAATATCGACAACAAACTACCTTCCATAAAGACAAGGCTACGATCCATTGGAGTAACAAAAATATGGACAATAGACTACCTTCGATAAAGAAAAGGCTACCATCCATTGGAGTAACAAAAATCTCTACAATAGACTACCTTCGATAATTACAAGGCTACCATCCATTGGAGTAACAAAAATATCGACAATAGACAACCTTCCATAATGACAAGGCTACCATCCAATGGAATAACAAAAATCTCGACAACAAACTACCTTTGATAATGACAAGGCTACCATCCATTGGAGTAACAAAAATCTGAACAATAGACTACCTTCCATAATGACAAGGCTACCATCCCTTGGAGTAACAGAAATCTCAACGACAGACTACCTTCAATAATGGCAAGGCTACCATCCTTTGGAGTAACAAAAAATATCTACAACAGACTACCATCCATAATGACAAGGCAACCATCCATTGGAGTAACAAAAATCTCCAAAACATAGTACCTACGATAATGACAAGGCTAACATCCATTGGAGTAAAAAAAATATCGACAACAGAAAACCTTCCATATTGACAAGGCTACCATCCATTGGAGTAACAAAAATATCGACAACAAACTACCTTCCATAAAGACAAGGCTACCATACATTGGAGTAACAAAAATATCGACAACAAATTACCTTCCATAATGACAAGGCTACCAACCATTGGAGTAACAAAAATCTCGACAATTGACTACCTTCCATAATGAAAAGGCTAGCATCCATTAGAGTAACAAAAATCTCGACAACATAATACCTTCCATAATGACAAGGCTATCATCCAATGGAATAACAAAAATCTCGACAATAGACCACGTTCCATAATGACAAGGCTACCATCCATTGAAGTAACAAAAATATCGACAATAAACTACGATCCATAATTACAAGGCTACCATCCATTGGAGTTACAAAAATCTCTACAACAGACTACCTTCCATAATGACAAGGCTACAATCCATTGGGTAACAAAGATCTCGACAACAGACTACTTTCCATAATGACAAGGCTACCATCCATTGGAGTAACAAAAATATCGACAACAAACTACCTTCCATAAAGACAAGGCTACGATCCATTGGAGTAACAAAAATATGGACAATAGACTACCTTCGATAAAGAAAAGGCTACCATCCATTGGAGTAACAAAAATCTCTACAATAGACTACCTTCGATAATTACAAGGCTACCATCCATTGGAGTAACAAAAATATCGACAATAGACTACCTTTCATAATGACAAGGCTACCATCCAATGGAATAACAAAAATCTCGACAACAAACTACCTTTCATAATGACAAGGCTACCATCCATTGGAGTAACAAAAATCTGAACAATAGACTACCTTCCATAATGACAAGGCTACCATCCATTGGAGTAACAGAAATCTCAACGACATACTACCTTCAATAATGGCAAGGCTACCATCCTTTGGAGTAACAAAAATATCTACAACAGACTACCATCCATAATGACAAGGCAACCATCCATTGGAGTAACAGAAATCTCCAAAACATAGTACCTACGATAATGACAAGGCTACCATCCATTAGAGTAAAAAAAATATCGACAACAGAAAACCTTCCATATTGACAAGGCTACCATCAATTGGAGTAACAAAAATATCGACAACAAACTACCTTCCATAAAGACAAGGCTACCATACATTGGAGTAACAAAAATATCGACAACAGATTACCTTCCATAATGACAAGGCTACCATCCATTGGAGTAACAAAAATATCGACAGTAGACTACCTTCCATAATGAAAAGGCTAGCATCCATTGGAGTAACAAAAATCTCGAGAACAGAATACCTTCCATAATGACAAGGCTATCATCCAATGGAATAACAAAAATCTCGACAATAGGCCATGTTCCATAATGACAAGGCTACCATACATTGAAGTGACAAAAATCTCGACAACAGACAACCATCCATAATGACAAGGCTACCATCCATTGGAGTAACAAAAATCTTTACAACAGACTAACTTCCATAATGACAAGGCTACCATCCATTGGGTAACAAAGATCTCGACAACAGACTACCTTCCATAATGACAAGGCAACCATCCATTGGAGTAACAAAAATATCGACAACAAACTACCTTCCATAACAACAAGGCTACGATCCATATGAGTAACAAAAATATCAACAATAGACTACCTTCCATAAAGACAAGGCTACCATCCATTGGAGTAACAAAAATCTCTACAATAGACTACCTTCGATAATGACAAGGCTACCATCCATTGGAGTAACAAAAATATCGACAACAGACTACCTTCCATAATGACAAGGCTACCATCCAATGGAATAACAAAAATCTCGACAACAAACTACCTTTCATAATGACAAGGCTACCATCCATTGGAGTCACAAAAATCTGAACAATAGACTACCTTCAATAATGACAAGGCTACCATCCATTGGAGTAACAAAAATATCAACGACAGACTACCTTCCATAATGGCAAGGCTACCATCCTTTGGAGTAACAAAAATATCGACAACAGACTACCATCCATAATGACAAGGCTACCATCCATTGGAGTAACAAAAATCTATAAAACAGAGTACCTTCGATAATGACAAGGCTACCATCCATTGGAGTAACTAAAATCTAAAACAATAGACTACCTTAGATAATGAAAAGGCTAGCATCCATTGGAGTAACAAAAATCTCGACAACAGAATACCTTCCATAATGACAAAGCTATCATCCAATGGAATAACAAAAATCTCGACAATAGACCATGTTCCATAATGACAAGGCTACCATCCATTGAAGTAACAAAAATCTCGACAACAGACTACCTTCCATAATGACAAGGCTCCCATCCATTGGAGTTACAAAAATCTCTACAACAGACTACCTTCCATAATGACAAGGCTACCATCCATTGGGTAACAAAGATCTCGACAATAGACTACCTTCGATAATGACAAGGCTACCTTCCATTGGAGTAACACAAATATCGACAACAGACTACCTTCCATAATGACAAGGCTACCATCCAATGGAATAACAAAAATCTCGACAACAAACTACCTTTCATAATGACAAGGCTACCATCCATTGGAGTAACAAAAATCTGAACAATAGACTACGTTCCATAATGACAAGGCTACCATCCATTGGAGTAACTTAAATCTCAACGACAGACTAACTTCCATAATGGCAAGGCTACCATCCTTTGGAGTAACAAAAATATCGACAATAGACTACCATACATAATGACAAGGCTACCATCCATTTGAGTAACAAAAATCTCTAAAACATAGTACCTTCGATAATGACTAGGCTACCATCAATTTGACTAACAAAAATCTAAAACAATAGACTAATTTCCATAATGAAAAGGCCAGCATCCATTGGAGTAACAAAAATCTCGACAACAGAATACCTTCCATAATGACAAGGCTATCATCCAATGGAATAACAAAAATATCGACAACAAACTACCTTCCATAAAGACAAGGCTACCATCCATTGGAGTAACAAAAATATGGACAATAGACTACCTTCAATAAAGAAAAGGCTACCATCCATTGGAGTAACAAAAATCTCTACAATAGACTACCTTCGATAATGACAAGGCTACCATCCATTGGAGTAACAAAAATATCGACAACAGACTACCTTCCATAATGACAAGGCTACCATCCAATGGAATAACAAAAATCTAGACAACAAACTACCTTTCATAATGAAAAGGCTACCATCCATTGGAGTCACAAAAATATGAACAATAGACTACCTTCCATAATGACAAGGCTACCATCCATTGGAGTAACAGAAATCTCAACGACAGACTACCTTCCATAATGGCAAGGCTACCATCCTTTGGAGTAACAAAAATATCGACAACAGACTACCATCCATAATGACAAGGCTACCATCCATTGGAGTAACAAAAATCTCTAAAACAGAGTACCTTCGATAATGACAAGGCTACCATCCATTGGAGTAACTAAAATCTAAAACAATAGACTACCTTAGATAATGAAAAGGCTAGCATCCATTGGAGTAACAAAAATCTCGACAACAGAATACCTTCCATAATGACAAGGCTATCATCCAATGGAATAACAAAAATCTCGACAATAGACCATGTTCCATAATGACAAGGCTACCATCCATTGAAGTAACAAAAATCTCGACAACAGACTACCATCCATAATTACAAGGCTCCCATCCATTGGAGTTACAAAAATCTCTATAACAGACTACCTTCCATAATGACAAGGCTACCATCCATTGGGTAACAAAGATCTCGACAATAGACTACCTTCCATAATGACAAGGCTACCATCCATTGGAGTAACAAAAATATCGACAACAAACTACCTTCCATAAAGACAAGGCTACGATCCATTGGAGTAACAAAAATATCGATAATAAACTACCTTCCATAAACACAAGGCTACTATCCATTGGAGTAACAAAAATCTCTACAATAGACTACCTTTGATAATGACAAGGCTACCTTCCATTGGAGTAACACAAATATCGACAACAAACTACCTTCCATAATGACAAGGCTACCATCCAATGGAATAACAAAAATCTCGACAACAGACTACCTTCCATAATGACAAGGCTACCATCCATTGGAGTAACAAAAATATCGACAACAAACTACCTTCCATAAAGACAAGGCTACCATCCATTGGAGTAACAAAAATATGGACAATAGACTACCTTCGATAAAGAAAAGGCTACCATCCATTGGAGTAACAAAAATCTCTACAATAGACTACCTTCGATAATGACAAGGCTACCATCCATTGGAGTAACAAAAATATCGATAACAGACTACCTTCCATAATGACAAGGCTACCATCCAATGGAATAACAAAAATCTCGACAACAAACTACCTTTCATAATGAAAAGGCTACCATCCATTGGAGTCACAAAAATCTGAACAATAGACTACCTTCCATAATGACAAGGCTACCATCCATTGGAGTAACAGAAATCTCAACGACAGACTACCTTCCATAATGGCAAGGCTACCATCCTTTGTAGTAACAAAAATATCGACAACAGACTACCATCCATAATGACAAGGCTACCATCCATTGGAGTAACAAAAATCTCTAAAACAGAGTACCTTCGATAATGACAAGGCTACCATCCATTGGAGTAACTAAAATCTAAAACAATAGACTACCTTAGATAATGAAAAGGCTAGCATCCATTGGAGTAACAAAAATCTCGACAACAGAATACCTTCCATAATGACAAGGCTATCATCCAATGGAATAACAAAAATCTCGACAATAGACCATGTTCCATAATGACAAGGCTACCATCCATTGAAGTAACAAAAATCTCGACAACAGACTACCATCCATAATGACAAGGCTCCCATCCATTGGAGTTACAAAAATCTCTATAACAGACTACCTTCCATAATGACAAGGCTACCATCCATTGGGTAACAAAGATCTCGACAACAGACTACCTTCCATAATGACAAGGCTACCATCCATTGGAGTAACAAAAATATCGACAACAAACTATCTTCCATAAAGACAAGGCTACGATCCATTGGAGTAACAAAAATATCGACAATAAACTACCTTCCATAAAGACAAGGCTACTATCCATTGGAGTAACAAAAATCTCTACAATAGACTACCTTTGATAATGACAAGGCTACCTTCCATTGGAGTAACACAAATATCGACAACAGACTACCTTCCATAATGACAAGGCTACCATCCAATGGAATAACAAAAATCTCGACAACAGACTACCTTCCATAATGACAAGGCTACCATCCATTGGAGTAACAAAAATATCGACAACAAACTACCTTCCATAAAGACAAGGCTACCATCCATTGGAGTAACAAAAATATGGACAATAGACTACCTTCGATAAAGAAAAGGCTACCATCCATTGGAGTAACAAAAATCTCTACAATAGACTACCTTCGATAATGACAAGGCTACCATCCATTGGAGTAACAAAAATATCGACAACAGACTACCTTCCATAATGACAAGGCTACCATCCAATGGAATAACAAAAATCTCGACAACAAACTACCTTTCATAATGAAAAGGCTACCATCCATTGGAGTCACAAAAATCTGAACAATAGACTACCTTCCATAATGACAAGGCTACCATCCATTGGAGTAACAGAAATCTCAACGACAGACTACCTTCCATAATGGCAAGGCTACCATCCTTTGTAGTAACAAAAATATCGACAACAGACTACCATCCATAATGACAAGGCTACCATCCATTGGAGTAACAAAAATCTCTAAAACAGAGTACCTTCGATGATGACAAGGCTACCATCCATTGGAGTAACAAAAATCTCGACAGTAGACTACCTTCCATAATGAAAAGGCTAGCATCCATTGGAGTAACAAAAATCTCGAGAACAGAATACCTTCCATAATGACAAGGCTATCATCCAATGGAATAACAAAAATCTCGACAATAGGCCATGTTCCATAATGACAAGGCTACCATACATTGAAGTGACAAAAATCTCGACAACAGACAACCATCCATAATGACAAGGCTACCATCCATTGGAGTAACAAAAATCTTTACAACAGACTAACTTCCATAATGACAAGGCTACCATCCATTGGGTAACAAAGATCTCGACAACAGACTACCTTCCATAATGACAAGGCAACCATCCATTGGAGTAACAAAAATATCGACAACAAACTACCTTCCATAACAACAAGGCTACGATCCATATGAGTAACAAAAATATCAACAATAGACTACCTTCCATAAAGACAAGGCTACCATCCATTGGAGTAACAAAAATCTCTACAATAGACTACCTTCGATAATGACAAGGCTACCATCCATTGGAGTAACAAAAATATCGACAACAGACTACCTTCCATAATGACAAGGCTACCATCCAATGGAATAACAAAAATCTCGACAACAAACTACCTTTCATAATGACAAGGCTACCATCCATTGGAGTCACAAAAATCTGAACAATAGACTACCTTCAATAATGACAAGGCTACCATCCATTGGAGTAACAAAAATATCAACGACAGACTACCTTCCATAATGGCAAGGCTACCATCCTTTGGAGTAACAAAAATATCGACAACAGACTACCATCCATAATGACAAGGCTACCATCCATTGGAGTAACAAAAATCTATAAAACAGAGTACCTTCGATAATGACAAGGCTACCATCCATTGGAGTAACTAAAATCTAAAACAATAGACTACCTTAGATAATGAAAAGGCTAGCATCCATTGGAGTAACAAAAATCTCGACAACAGAATACCTTCCATAATGACAAAGCTATCATCCAATGGAATAACAAAAATCTCGACAATAGACCATGTTCCATAATGACAAGGCTACCATCCATTGAAGTAACAAAAATCTCGACAACAGACTACCTTCCATAATGACAAGGCTCCCATCCATTGGAGTTACAAAAATCTCTACAACAGACTACCTTCCATAATGACAAGGCTACCATCCATTGGGTAACAAAGATCTCGACAATAGACTACCTTCGATAATGACAAGGCTACCTTCCATTGGAGTAACACAAATATCGACAACAGACTACCTTCCATAATGACAAGGCTACCATCCAATGGAATAATAAAAATCTCGACAACAAACTACCTTTCATAATGACAAGGCTACCATCCATTGGAGTAACAAAAATCTGAACAATAGACTACGTTCCATAATGACAAGGCTACCATCCATTGGAGTAACTTAAATCTCAACGACAGACTAACTTCCATAATGGCAAGGCTACCATCCTTTGGAGTAACAAAAATATCGACAATAGACTACCATACATAATGACAAGGCTACCATCCATTTGAGTAACAAAAATCTCTAAAACATAGTACCTTCGATAATGACTAGGCTACCATCCATTGGAGTAACAAAAATATCAACAACAGAATACCTTCCATATTGACAAGGCTACCATCCATTGGAGTAACAAAAATCTCTAAAACAGAGTACCTTCGATAATGACAAGGCTACCATCAATTTGACTAACAAAAATCTAAAACAATAGACTAATTTCCATAATGAAAAGGCCAGCATCCATTGGAGTAACAAAAATCTCGACAACAGAATACCTTCCATAATGACAAGGCTATCATCCAATGGAATAACAAAAATATCGACAACAAACTACCTTCCATAAAGACAAGGCTACCATCCATTGGAGTAACAAAAATATGGACAATAGACTACCTTCAATAAAGAAAAGGCTACCATCCATTGGAGTAACAAAAATCTCTACAATAGACTACCTTCGATAATGACAAGGCTACCATCCATTGGAGTAACAAAAATATCGACAACAGACTACCTTCCATAATGACAAGGCTACCATCCAATGGAATAACAAAAATCTAGACAACAAACTACCTTTCATAATGAAAAGGCTACCATCCATTGGAGTCACAAAAATATGAACAATAGACTACCTTCCATAATGACAAGGCTACCATCCATTGGAGTAACAGAAATCTCAACGACAGACTACCTTCCATAATGGCAAGGCTACCATCCTTTGGAGTAACAAAAATATCGACAACAGACTACCATCCATAATGACAAGGCTACCATCCATTGGAGTAACAAAAATCTCTAAAACAGAGTACCTTCGATAATGACAAGGCTACCATCCATTGGAGTAACTAAAATCTAAAACAATAGACTACCTTAGATAATGAAAAGGCTAGCATCCATTGGAGTAACAAAAATCTTGACAACAGAATACCTTCCATAATGACAAGGCTATCATCCAATGGAATAACAAAAATCTCGACAATAGACCATGTTCCATAATGACAAGGCTACCATCCATTGAAGTAACAAAAATCTCGACAACAGACTACCATCCATAATGACAAGGCTCCCATCCATTGGAGTTACAAAAATCTCTATAACAGACTACCTTCCATAATGACAAGGCTACCATCCATTGGGTAACAAAGATCTCGACAATAGACTACCTTCCATAATGACAAGGCTATCATCCATTGGAGTAACAAAAATATCGACAACAAACTACCTTCCATAAAGACAAGGCTACGATCCATTGGAGTAACAAAAATATCGACAATAAACTACCTTCCATAAACACAAGGCTACTATCCATTGGAGTAACAAAAATCTCTACAATAGACTACCTTTGATAATGACAAGGCTACCTTCCATTGGAGTAACACAAATATCGACAACAGACTACCTTCCATAATGACAAGGCTACCATCCAATGGAATAACAAAAATCTCGACAACAGACTACCTTCCATAATGACAAGGCTACCATCCATTGGAGTAACAAAAATATCGACAACAAACTACCTTCCATAAAGACAAGGCTACCATCCATTGGAGTAACAAAAATATGGACAATAGACTACCTTCGATAAAGAAATAGCTACCATCCATTGGAGTAACAAAAATCTCTACAATAGACTACCTTCGATAATGACAAGGCTACCATCCATTGGAGTAACAAAAATATCGACAACAGACTACCTTCCATAATGACAAGGCTACCATCCAATGGAATAACAAAAATCTCGACAACAAACTACCTTTCATAATGAAAAGGCTACCATCCATTGGAGTCACAAAAATCTGAACAATAGACTACCTTCCATAATGACAAGGCTACCATCCATTGGAGTAACAGAAATCTCAACGACAGACTACCTTCCATAATGGCAAGGCTACCATCCTTTGTAGTAACAAAAATATCGACAACAGACTACCATCCATAATGACAAGGCTACCATCCATTGGAGTAACAAAAATCTCTAAAACAGAGTACCTTCGATAATGACAAGGCTACCATCCATTGGAGTAACTAAAATCTAAAACAATAGACTACCTTAGATAATGAAAATGCTAGCATCCATTGGAGTAACAAAAATCTCGACAACAGAATACCTTCCATAATGACAAGGCTATCATCCAATGGAATAACAAAAATCTCGACAATAGACCATGTTCCATAATGACAAGGCTACCATCCATTGAAGTAACAAAAATCTCGACAACAGACTACCATCCATAATGACAAGGCTCCCATCCATTGGAGTTACAAAAATCTCTATAACAGACTACCTTCCATAATGACAAGGCTACCATCCATTGGGTAACAAAGATCTCGACAACAGACTACCTTCCATAATGACAAGGCTACCATCCATTGGAGTAACAAAAATATCGACAACAAACTACCTTCCATAAAGACAAGGCTACGATCCATTGGAGTAACAAAAATATCGACAATAAACTACCTTCCATAAAGACAAGGCTACTATCCATTGGAGTAACAAAAATCTCTACAATAGACTACCTTTGATAATGACAAGGCTACCTTCCATTGGAGTAACACAAATATCGACAACAGACTACCTTCCATAATGACAAGGCTACCATCCGATGGAATAACAAAAATCTCGACAACATACTACCTTCCATAATGACAAGGCTACCATCCATTGGAGTAACAAAAATATCAACAACAAACTACCGTCCATTAAGACAAGGCTACCATCCATTGGAGTAACAAAAATATGGACAATAGACTACCTTCGATAAAGAAAAGGCTACCATCAATTGGAGTAACAAAAATCTCTACAATAGACTACCTTCGATAATGACAAGGCTACCATCCATTGGAGTAACAAAAATATCGACAACAGACTACCTTCCATAATGACAAGGCTACCATCCAATGGAATAACAAAAATCTCGACAACAAACTACCTTTCATAATGAAAAGGCTACCATCCATTGGAGTCACAAAAATCTGAACAATAGACTACCTTCCATAATGACAAGGCTACCATCCATTGGAGTAATAGAAATCTCAACGACAGACTACCTTCCATAATGGCAAGGCTACCATCCTTTGGAGTAACAAAAATATCGACAACAGACTACCATCCATAATGACAAGGCTACCATCCATTGGAGTAACAAAAATCTCTAAACTAGAGTACCTTCGATAATGACAAGGCTACCATCCATTGGAGTAACTAAAATCTAAAACAATAGACTACCTTAGATAATGAAAAGGCTAGCATCCATTGGAGTAACAAAAATCTCGACAACAGAATACCTTCCATAATGACAAGGCTATCATCCAATGGAATAACAAAAATCTCGACAATAGACCATGTTCCATAATGACAAGGCTACCATCCATTGAAGTAACAAAAATATCGACAACAGACTACCATCCATAATGACAAGGCTCCCATCCATTGGAGTTACAAAAATCTTTATAACAGACTACCTTCCATAATGACAAGGCTACCATCCATTGGGTAACAAAGATCTCGACAACAGACTACCTTCCATAATGACAAGGCTATCATCCATTGGAGTAACAAAAATATCGACAACAAACTACCTTCCATAAAGACAAGGCTACGATTCATTGGAGTAACAAAAATATCGACAATAAACTACCTTCCATAAAGACAAGGCTACTATCCATTGGAGTAACAAAAATCTCTACAATAGACTACCTTTGATAATGACAAGGCTACCTTCCATTGGAGTAACACAAATATCGACAACAGACTACCTTCCATAATGACAAGGCTACCATCCAATGGAATAACAAAAATCTCGACAACAAACTACCTTCCATAATGACAAGGCTACCATCCATTGGAGTAACTTAAATCTCAACGACAGACTAACTTCCATAATGGCAAGGCTACCATCCTTTGGAGTAACAAAAATATCGACAACAGACTACCATACATAATGACAAGGCTACCATCCATTTGAGTAACAAAAATCTCTAAAACATAGTACCTTCGATAATGACTAGGCTACCATCCATTGGATTAACAAAAATATCAACAACAGAATACCTTCCATATTGACAAGGCTACCATCCATTGGAGTAACAAAAATCTCTAAAACAGAGTACCTTCGATAATGACAAGGCTACCATCAATTTGAGTAACAAAAATCTAAAACAATAGACTACCTTCCATAATGAAAAGGCTAGCATCCATTGGAGTAACAAAAATCTCGACAACAGAATACCTTCCATAATGACAAGGCTATCATCCAATGGAATAACAAAAATCTCGACAATAGACCATGTTCCATAATGACAAGGC
Source organism: Vicia faba (assembly GCA_948472305.1). Classification (NCBI taxonomy): domain Eukaryota; kingdom Viridiplantae; phylum Streptophyta; class Magnoliopsida; order Fabales; family Fabaceae; genus Vicia; species Vicia faba. The sequence continues at coordinate 768,561,695 of OX451738.1, forward strand.
TACCATCCATTGAAGTAACAAAAATCTTGACAACAGACTACCATCCATAATAACAAGGCTACCATCCATTGGTGTTACAAAAATCTCTACAACTGACTACCTTCCATAATGACAAGGCTACCATCCATTGGGTAACAAAAATATCGACAACAAACTACCTTCCATAAAGACAAGGCTACTATCCATTGGAGTAACAAAAATCTCTACAATAGACTACCTTCAATAATGACAAGGCTACCATCCATTGGAGTAACAAAAATATCGACAACAAACTACCTTCCATAATGACAAGGCTACCATCCAATGGAATAACAAAAATCTCGACCACAGACTACCTTCCATAATGACAAGGCTACCATCCATTGGAGTAACAAAAATATCGACAACAAACTACCTTCCATAAAGATAAGTCTACGATCCATTGGAGTAACAAAAATACGGACAATAGACTACCTTCGATAAAGAAAAGGCTACCATCCATTGGAGTAACAAAAATCTCTACAATAGACTACCTTCGATAATGACAAGGCTACCATCCATTGGAGTAACAAAAATATCGACAACAGACTACCTTCCATAATGACAAGGCTTCCATCCAATGGAATAAAAAAAATCTCGACAACAAACTACCTTTCATAATGACAAGGCTACCATCCATTGGAGTCACAAAAATCTCGACAACAGAATACCTTCCATAATGACAAGGCTATCATCCAATGGAATAACAAAAATCTCAACAATAGACCATGTTCCATAATGACAAGGCTACCATCCATTGAAGTAACAAAAATCTCGACAACAGACGACCATCCATAATGACAACGCTCCCATCCATTGGAGTTACAAAAATCTCTATAACAGACTACCTTTCATAATGACAAGGCTACCATCCATTGGGTAACAAAGATCTCGACAACAGACTACCTTCCATAATGACAAGGCTACCATCCATTGGAGTAACAAAAATATCGACAACAAACTACCTTCCATAAAGACAAGGCTACGATCCATTGGAGTAACAAAAATATCGACAATAAACTACCTTCCATAAAGACAAGGCTACTATTCATTGGAGTAACAAAAATCCCTACAATAGACTACCTTCGATAATGACAAGGCTACCTTCCATTGGAGTAACACAAATATCAACAACAGACTACCTTCCATAATGACAAGGCTACCATCTAATGGAATAACAAAAATCTCGACAACAAACTACCTTTCATAATGACAAGGATACCATCCATTGGAGTAACAAAAATCTGAACAATAGACTACATTCCATAATGACAAGGCTACCATCCATTGGAGTAACTTAAATCTCAACGACAGACTAACTTCCATAATGGCAAGGCTACCATCCTTTGGAGTAACAAAAATATCGACAACAGACTACCATACATAATGACAAGGCTACCATCCATTTGAGTAACAAAAATCTCTAAAAATAGTACCTTCGATAATGACTAGGCTACCATCCATTGGAGTAACAAAAATATCGACAACAGAATACCTTCCATATTGACAAGGCTACCATCCTTTGGAGTAACAAAAATCTCTAAAACAGAGTACCTTCGATAATGACAAGGATACCATCAATTTGAGTAACAAAAATCTAAAACAATAGACTACCTTCCCTAGTGAAAAGGCTAGCATCCATTGGAGTAACAAAAATCTCGACAACAGAATACCTTCCATAATGACAAGGCTATCATCCAATGGAATAACAAAAATCTCGACAATAGACCATGTTCCATAATGACAAGGCTACCATCCATTGAAGTAACAAAAATCTCGACAACAGACTACCATCCATAATAACAAGGCTACCATCCATTGGCGTTACAAAAATCTCTAGAACAGACTACCTTCCATAAAGACAAGGGTACCATCCATTGGGTAACAAAGATCTCGACAACAGACTACCTTCCATAATGACAAGGCTACCATCCATTGGAGTAACAAAAATATTGACAACAAACTACCTTCCATAAAGACAAGGCTACGATCCATTGGAGTAACAAAAATATCGACAACAAACTACCTTCCATAAAGACAAGGCTACTATCCATTGGAGTAACAAAAATATCTACAATAGACTACCTTCAATAATGACAAGGCTACCATCCATTGGAGTAACAAAAATATCGACAAAAGACTACCTTCCATGATGACAAGGCTACCATCCAATGGAATAACAAAAATCTCGACAACAGAGTACCTTCCATAATGACAAGGCTACCATCCATTGGAGTAACAAAAATATCGACAACAAACTACCTTCCATAAAGACAAGGCTACCATCCATTGGAGTAACAAAAATATGGACAATAGACTACCTTCGATAAAGAAAAGGCTACCATCCATTGGAGTAACAAAAATCTCTACAATAGACTACCTTCGATAATGACAAGGCTACCATCCATTGGAGTAACAAAAATATCGACAATAGACTACCTTCCATAATGACAAGGCTACCATCCAATGGAATAACAAAAATCTCGACAACAAATACCTTTCATAATGACAAGGCTACCATCCATTGGAGTAAGAAAAATCTGAACAATAGACTACCTTCTATAATGATAAGGCTACCATCCATTGGAGTAACAGAAATCTCAACGACAGACTACCTTCCATAATGGCAAGGCTACCATCCTTTGGAGTAACAAAAATATCTACAACAGACTACCATCCATAATGACAAGGCAACCATCCATTGGAGTAACAAAAATCTCCAAAACATGGTACCTTCGATAATGACAAGGCTACCATCCTTTGGAGTAAAAAAAATATCGACAACAGAATACCTTCCATATTAACAAGGCTACCATCCATTGGAGTAACAAAATTCTCGACAAATGACTACCTTCCATAATGACAAGGCTACCATACATTGGAGTAACAAAAATATCGACAACAGATTACCTTCCATAATGACAAGGCTACCATCCATTGGAGTAACAAAAATCTCGACAGTAGACTACCTTCTATAATGAAAAGGCTAGCATCCATTGGAGTAACAAAAATCTTGAGAACAAAATACCTTCCATAATGACAAGGCTATCATCCAATGGAATAACAAAAATCTCGACAATAGACCACATTCCATAATGACAAGGTTACCATCCATTGAAGTGACAAAAATCTCGACAACAGACAACCATCCATAATGACAAGGCTACCATCCATTGGAGTAACAAAAATCTCTACAACAAACTAACTTCCGTAATGACAAGGCTACCATCCATTGGGTAACAAAGATCTCGACAACAGACTACCTTCCATAATGACAAGGTAACCATCCATTGGAGTAACAAAAATATCGACAACAAACTACCTTCCATAAAGACAAGGCTACGATCCGTTGGAGTAACAAAAATATCGACAACAGACTACCTTCCATAAAGACAAGGCTACCATCCATTGGATAACAAAAATCTCTACAATAGACGACCTTCGATAATGACAAGGCTACCATACATTGGAGTAACATAAATATCAACAATAGACTACCTTCCATAATGACAAGGCTACCATCCAATGGAATAACAAAAATCTCGACAACAAACTACCTTTCATAATGACAAGGCTACCATCCATTGGAGTAACAAAAATATGCACAATAGACTACCTTCCATAATGACAAGGCTACCATCCATTGGAGTAACAGAAATCTCAACGACAGACTACCTTCCATAATTGCAAGGCTACCATCCTTTGGAGTAACAAAAATATCGACAACAGACTACCATCCATAATGACAAGGCTACCATCCATTGGAGTAACAAAAATCTCTAAAACAGACTACCTTCGATAATGACAAGGCTACCATCCATTGGAGTAACAAAAATATCGACAACAAACTACTTTCCATAAAGACAACACTACGATCCATTGGAGTAACAAAAATATTGAAAACAGACTACCTTCCATAAAGACAAGGCTACCATCCATTGGATAACAAAAATCTCTACAATAGACGACCTTCGATAATGACAAGGCTACCATACATTGGAGTAACAAAAATATCGACAACAGACTACCTTCCATAATGACAAGGCTACCATCCAATGGAATAACAAAAATCTAGACAACAAACTACCTTTCATAATGACAAGGCTACCATCCATTGGAGTAACAAAAATCTGCACAATAGACTACCTTCCATATTGACAAGACTACCATCCATTGGAGTAACAGAAATCTCAACGACAGACTACCTTCCATAATTGCAAGGCTACCATCCTTTGGAGTAACAAAAATATCGACAACAGACTACCATCCATAATGACAAGGCTACCATCCATTGGAGTAACAAAAATCTCTAAAATAGACTACCTTCGATAATGACAAGGCTACCATCCATTGGAGTAACAAAAATATCGACAACAAACTACTTTCCATAAAGACAACGCTACGATCCATTGGAGTAACAAAAATATCGACAACAGACTACCTTCCATAAAGACAAGGCTACCATCCATTGGATAACAAAAATCTCTACAATAGACGACCTTCGATAATGACAAGGCTACCATACATTGGAGTAACAAAAATATCGACAACAGACTACCTTCCATAGTGACAAGGCTACCATCCAATGGAATAACAAAAATCTCGACAACAAACTACCTTTCATAATGACAAGGCTACCATCCATTGGAGTAACAAAAATATGCACAATAGACTACCTTCCATAATGACAAGGCTACCATCCATTGGAGTAACAGAAATCTCAACGACAGACTACCTTCCATAATTGCAAGGCTACCATCCTTTGGAGTAACAAAAATATCGACAACAGAATACCATCCATAAAGACAAGGCTACCATCCATTGGATAACAAAAATCTCTACAATAGACGACCTTCGATAATGACAAGGCTACCATACATTGGAGTAACAAAAATATCGAAAACAGACTACCTTCCATAATGACAAGGCTACCATCCAATGGAATAACAAAAATCTCGACAACAAACTACCTTTCATAATAACAAGGCTACCATCCATTGGAGTAACAAAAATATGCACAATAGACTACCTTCCATAATGACAAGGCTACCATCCATTGGAGTAACAGAAATCTCAACGACAGACTACCTTCCATAATTGCAAGGCTACCATCCTTTGAAGTAAAAAAAATATCGACAACAGAATACCTTCCATATTGACAAGGCTACCATCCATTGGAGTAACAAAATTCTCGACAACTGACTACCTTCCATAATGACAAGGCTACCATACATTGGAGTAACAAAAATATCGACAACAGATTACCTTCCATAATGACAAGGCTACCATCCATTGGAGTAACAAAAATCTCGACAGTAGACTACCTTCTATAATGAAAAGGCTAGCATCCATTGGAGTAACAAAAATCTCGAGAACAAAATACCTTCCATAATGACAAGGCTATCATCCAATGGAATAACAAAAATCTCGACAATAGACCACATTCCATAATGACAAGGCTACCATCCATTGAAGTGACAAAAATCTCGACAACAGACAACCATCCATAATGACAAGGCTACCATCCATTGGAGTAACAAAAATCTCTACAACAAACTAACTTCCGTAATGACAAGGCTACCATCCATTTGGTATCAAAGATCTCGACAACAGACTACCTTCCATAATGACAAGGTAACCATCCATTGGAGTAACAAAAATATCGACAACAAACTACCTTCCATAAAGACAAGGCTACGATCCATTGGAGTAACAAAAATATCGACAACAGACTACCTTCCATAAAGACAAGGCTACCATCCAATGGAATAACAAAAATCTCGACAACAAACTACCTTTCATAATGACAAGGCTACCATCCATTGGAGTAACAAAAATATGCACAATAGACTACCTTCCATAATGACAAGGCTACCATCCTTTGGAGTAAAAAAAATATCAACGACAGACTACCTTCCATATTAACAAGGCTACCATCCATTGGAGTAACAAAATTCTCGACAAATGACTACCTTCCATAATGACAAGGCTACCATACATTGGAGTAACAAAAATATCGACAACAGATTACCTTCCATAATGACAAGGCTACCATCCATTGGAGTAACAAAAATCTCGACAGTAGACTACCTTCTATAATGAAAAGGCTAGCATCCATTGGAGTAACAAAAATCTCGAGCACAAAATACCTTCCATAATGACAAGGCTATCATCCAATGGAATAACAAAAATCTCGACAATAGACCACATTCCATAGTGACAAGGCTACCATCCATTGAAGTGACAAAAATCTCGACAACAGACAACCATCCATAATGACAAGGCTACCATCCAATGGAGTAACAAAAATCTCTACAACAAACTAACTTCCGTAATGACAAGGCTACCATCCATTGGGTAACAAAGATCTCGACAACAGACTACCTTCCATAATGACAAGGTAACCATCCATTGGAGTAACAAAATTATCGACAACAAACTACCTTCCATAAAGACAAGGCTACGATCCGTTGGAGTAACAAAAATATCGACAACAGACTACCTTCCATAAAGACAAGGCTACCATCCATTGGATAACAAAAATCTCTACAATAGACGACCTTCGATAATGACAAGGCTACCATACATTGGAGTAACATAAATATCAACAACAGACTACCTTCCATAATGACAAGGCTACCATCCAATGGAATAACAAAAATCTCGACAACAAACTACCTTTCATAATGACAAGGCTACCATCCATTGGAGTAACAAAAATATGCACAATAGACTACCTTCCATAATGACAAGGCTACCATCCATTGGAGTAACAAAAATCTCAACGACAGACTACCTTCCATAATTGCAAGGCTACCATCCTTTGGAGTAACAAAAATATCGACAACAGACTACCATCCATAATGACAAGGCTACCATCCATTGGAGTAACAAAAATCTCTAAAACAGACTACCTTCGATAATGACAAGGCTACCATCCATTGGAGTAACAAAAATATCGACAACAAACTACTTTCCATAAAGACAACACTACGATCCATTGGAGTAACAAAAATATTGACAACAGACTACCTTCCATAAAGACAAGGCTACCATCCATTGGATAACAAAAATCTCTACAATAGACGACCTTCGATAATGACAAGGCTACCATACATTGGAGTAACAAAAATATCGACAACAGACTACCTTCCATAATGACAAGGCTACCATCCAATGGAATAACAAAAATCTAGACAACAAACTACCTTTCATAATGACAAGGCTGCCATCCATTGGAGTAACAAAAATCTGCACAATAGACTACCTTCCATATTGACAAGGCTACCATCCATTGGAGTAACAGAAATCTCAACGACAGACTACCTTCCATAATTGCAAGGCTACCATCCTTTGGAGTAACAAAAATATCGACAACAGACTACCATCCATAATGACAAGGCTACCATCCATTGGAGTAACAAAAATCTCTAAAATAGACTACCGTCCATAAAGACAAGGCTACCATCCATTGGAGTAACTAAAATCTAAAACAATAGACTACCTTAGATAATGAAAAGGCTAGCATCCATTGAAGTAACAAAAATCTCGACAACAGAATACCTTCCATAATGACAAGGCTATCATCCAATGGAATAACAAAAATCTCGACAATAGACCATGTTCCATAATGACAAGGCTACCATCCATTGAAGTAACAAAAATATCGACAACAGACTACCATCCATAATGACAAGGCTCCCATCCATTGGAGTTACAAAAATCTCTATAACAGACTACCTTCCATAATGACAAGGCTACCATCCATTGGGTAACAAAGATCTCGACAACAGACTACCTTCCATAATGACAAGGCTATCATCCATTGGAGTAACAAAAATATCGACAACAAACTACCTTCCATAAAGACAAGGCTACGATCCATTGGAGTAACAAAAATATCGACAATAAACTACCTTCCATAAAGACAAGGCTACTATCCATTGGAGTAACAAAAATCTCTACAATAGACTACCTTTGATAATGACAAGGCTACCTTCCATTGGAGTAACACAAATATCGACAACAGACTACCTTCCATAATGACAAGGCTACCATCCAATGGAATAACAAAAATCTCGACAACAAACTACCTTTCATAATGACAAGGCTACCATCCATTGGAGTAACAAAAATATGCACAATAGACTACCTTCCATAATGACAAGGCTACCATCCATTGGAGTAACAGAAATCTCAACGACAGACTACCTTCCATAATTGCAAGGCTACCATCCTTTGGAGTAACAAAAATATCGACAACAGACTACCATCCATAATGACAAGGCTACCATCCATTGGAGTAACAAAAATCTCTAAAACAGACTACCTTCGATAATGACAAGGCTACCATCCATTGGAGTAACAAAAATATCGACAACAAACTACTTTCCATAAAGACAACACTACGATCCATTGGAGTAACAAAAATATTGAAAACAGACTACCTTCCATAAAGACAAGGCTACCATCCATTGGATAACAAAAATCTCTACAATAGACGACCTTCGATAATGACAAGGCTACCATACATTGGAGTAACAAAAATATCGACAACAGACTACCTTCCATAATGACAAGGCTACCATCCAATGGAATAACAAAAATCTAGACAACAAACTACCTTTCATAATGACAAGGCTACCATCCATTGGAGTAACAAAAATCTGCACAATAGACTACCTTCCATATTGACAAGGCTACCATCCATTGGAGTAACAGAAATCTCAACGACAGACTACCTTCCATAATTGCAAGGCTACCATCCTTTGGAGTAACAAAAATATCGACAACAGACTACCATCCATAATGACAAGGCTACCATCCATTGGAGTAACAAAAATCTCTAAAATAGACTACCTTCGATAATGACAAGGCTACCATCCATTGGAGTAACAAAAATATCGACAACAAACTACTTTCCATAAAGACAACGCTACGATCCATTGGAGTAACAAAAATATCGACAACAGACTACCTTCCATAAAGACAAGGCTACCATCCATTGGATAACAAAAATCTCTACAATAGACGACCTTCGATAATGACAAGGCTACCATACATTGGAGTAACAAAAATATCGACAACAGACTACCTTCCATAGTGACAAGGCTACCATCCAATGGAATAACAAAAATCTCGACAACAAACTACCTTTCATAATGACAAGGCTACCATCCATTGGAGTAACAAAAATATGCACAATAGACTACCTTCCATAATGACAAGGCTACCATCCATTGGAGTAACAGAAATCTCAACGACAGACTACCTTCCATAATTGCAAGGCTACCATCCTTTGGAGTAACAAAAATATCGACAACAGAATACCATCCATAAAGACAAGGCTACCATCCATTGGATAACAAAAATCTCTACAATAGACGACCTTCGATAATGACAAGGCTACCATACATTGGAGTAACAAAAATATCGAAAACAGACTACCTTCCATAATGACAAGGCTACCATCCAATGGAATAACAAAAATCTCGACAACAAACTACCTTTCATAATAACAAGGCTACCATCCATTGGAGTAACAAAAATATGCACAATAGACTACCTTCCATAATGACAAGGCTACCATCCATTGGAGTAACAGAAATCTCAACGACAGACTACCTTCCATAATTGCAAGGCTACCATCCTTTGAAGTAAAAAAAATATCGACAACAGAATACCTTCCATATTGACAAGGCTACCATCCATTGGAGTAACAAAATTCTCGACAACTGACTACCTTCCATAATGACAAGGCTACCATACATTGGAGTAACAAAAATATCGACAACAGATTACCTTCCATAATGACAAGGCTACCATCCATTGGAGTAACAAAAATCTCGACAGTAGACTACCTTCTATAATGAAAAGGCTAGCATCCATTGGAGTAACAAAAATCTCGAGAACAAAATACCTTCCATAATGACAAGGCTATCATCCAATGGAATAACAAAAATCTCGACAATAGACCACATTCCATAATGACAAGGCTACCATCCATTGAAGTGACAAAAATCTCGACAACAGACAACCATCCATAATGACAAGGCTACCATCCATTGGAGTAACAAAAATCTCTACAACAAACTAACTTCCGTAATGACAAGGCTACCATCCATTTGGTATCAAAGATCTCGACAACAGACTACCTTCCATAATGACAAGGTAACCATCCATTGGAGTAACAAAAATATCGACAACAAACTACCTTCCATAAAGACAAGGCTACGATCCATTGGAGTAACAAAAATATCGACAACAGACTACCTTCCATAAAGACAAGGCTACCATCCAATGGAATAACAAAAATCTCGACAACAAACTACCTTTCATAATGACAAGGCTACCATCCATTGGAGTAACAAAAATATGCACAATAGACTACCTTCCATAATGACAAGGCTACCATCCTTTGGAGTAAAAAAAATATCAACGACAGACTACCTTCCATATTAACAAGGCTACCATCCATTGGAGTAACAAAATTCTCGACAAATGACTACCTTCCATAATGACAAGGCTACCATACATTGGAGTAACAAAAATATCGACAACAGATTACCTTCCATAATGACAAGGCTACCATCCATTGGAGTAACAAAAATCTCGACAGTAGACTACCTTCTATAATGAAAAGGCTAGCATCCATTGGAGTAACAAAAATCTCGAGCACAAAATACCTTCCATAATGACAAGGCTATCATCCAATGGAATAACAAAAATCTCGACAATAGACCACATTCCATAGTGACAAGGCTACCATCCATTGAAGTGACAAAAATCTCGACAACAGACAACCATCCATAATGACAAGGCTACCATCCAATGGAGTAACAAAAATCTCTACAACAAACTAACTTCCGTAATGACAAGGCTACCATCCATTGGGTAACAAAGATCTCGACAACAGACTACCTTCCATAATGACAAGGTAACCATCCATTGGAGTAACAAAATTATCGACAACAAACTACCTTCCATAAAGACAAGGCTACGATCCGTTGGAGTAACAAAAATATCGACAACAGACTACCTTCCATAAAGACAAGGCTACCATCCATTGGATAACAAAAATCTCTACAATAGACGACCTTCTATAATGACAAGGCTACCATACATTGGAGTAACATAAATATCAACAACAGACTACCTTCCATAATGACAAGGCTACCATCCAATGGAATAACAAAAATCTCGACAACAAACTACCTTTCATAATGACAAGGCTACCATCCATTGGAGTAACAAAAATATGCACAATAGACTACCTTCCATAATGACAAGGCTACCATCCATTGGAGTAACAAAAATCTCAACGACAGACTACCTTCCATAATTGCAAGGCTACCATCCTTTGGAGTAACAAAAATATCGACAACAGACTACCATCCATAATGACAAGGCTACCATCCATTGGAGTAACAAAAATCTCTAAAACAAACTACCTTCGATAATGACAAGGCTACCATCCATTGGAGTAACAAAAATATCGACAACAAACTACTTTCCATAAAGACAACACTACGATCCATTGGAGTAACAAAAATATTGACAACAGACTACCTTCCATAAAGACAAGGCTACCATCCATTGGATAACAAAAATCTCTACAATAGACGACCTTCGATAATGACAAGGCTACCATACATTGGAGTAACAAAAATATGGACAACAGACTACCTTCCATAATGACAAGGCTACCATCCAATGGAATAACAAAAATCTAGACAACAAACTACCTTTCATAATGACAAGGCTGCCATCCATTGGAGTAACAAAAATCTGCACAATAGACTACCTTCCATATTGACAAGGCTACCATCCATTGGAGTAACAGAAATCTCAACGACAGACTACCTTCCATAATTGCAAGGCTACCATCCTTTGGAGTAACAAAAATATCGACAACAGACTACCATCCATAATGACAAGGCTACCATCCATTGGAGTAACAAAAATCTCTAAAATAGACTACCGTCCATAAAGACAAGGCTACCATCCATTGGAGTAACTAAAATCTAAAACAATAGACTACCTTAGATAATGAAAAGGCTAGCATCCATTGAAGTAACAAAAATCTCGACAACAGAATACCTTCCATAATGACAAGGCTATCATCCAATGGAATAACAAAAATCTCGACAATAGACCATGTTCCATAATGACAAGGCTACCATCCATTGAAGTAACAAAAATATCGACAACAGACTACCATCCATAATGACAAGGCTCCCATCCATTGGAGTTACAAAAATCTCTATAACAGACTACCTTCCATAATGACAAGGCTACCATCCATTGGGTAACAAAGATCTCGACAACAGACTACCTTCCATAATGACAAGGCTATCATCCATTGGAGTAACAAAAATATCGACAACAAACTACCTTCCATAAAGACAAGGCTACGATCCATTGGAGTAACAAAAATATCGACAATAAACTACCTTCCATAAAGACAAGGCTACTATCCATTGGAGTAACAAAAATCTCTACAATAGACTACCTTTGATAATGACAAGGCTACCTTCCATTGGAGTAACACAAATATCGACAACAGACTACCTTCCATAATGACAAGGCTACCATCCAATGGAATAACAAAAATCTCGACAACAAACTACCTTCCATAATGACAAGGCTACCATCCATTGGAGTAACTTAAATCTCAACGACAGACTAACTTCCATAATGGCAAGGCTACCATCCTTTGGAGTAACAAAAATATCGACAACAGACTACCATACATAATGACAAGGCTACCATCCATTTGAGTAACAAAAATCTCTAAAACATAGTACCTTCGATAATGACTAGGCTACCATCCATTGGATTAACAAAAATATCAACAACAGAATACCTTCCATATTGACAAGGCTACCATCCATTGGAGTAACAAAAATCTCTAAAACAGAGTACCTTCGATAATGACAAGGCTACCATCAATTTGAGTAACAAAAATCTAAAACAATAGACTACCTTCCATAATGAAAAGGCTAGCATCCATTGGAGTAACAAAAATCTCGACAACAGAATACCTTCCATAATGACAAGGCTATCATCCAATGGAATAACAAAAATCTCGACAATAGACCATGTTCCATAATGACAAGGCTACCATCCATTGAAGTAACAAAAATCTTGACAACAGACTACCATCCATAATAACAAGGCTACCATCCATTGGCGTTACAAAAATCTCTACAACAGACTACCTTCCATAATGACAAGGCTACCATCCATTGGGTAACAAAAATATCGACAACAAACTACCTTCCATAAAGACAAGGCTACTATCCATTGGAGTAACAAAAATCTCTACAATAGACTACCTTCAATAATGACAAGGCTACCATCCATTGGAGTAACAAAAATATCGACAACAAACTACCTTCCATAATGACAAGGCTACCATCCAATGGAATAACAAAAATCTCGACCACAGACTACCTTCCATAATGACAAGGCTACCATCCATTGGAGTAACAAAAATATCGACAACAAACTACCTTCCATAAAGATAAGTCTACGATCCATTGGAGTAACAAAAATATGGACAATAGACTACCTTCGATAAAGAAAAGGCTACCATCCATTGGAGTAACAAAAATCTCTACAATAGACTACCTTCGATAATGACAAGGCTACCATCCATTGGAGTAACAAAAATATCGACAACAGACTACCTTCCATAATGACAAGGCTTCCATCCAATGGAATAAAAAAAATCTCGACAACAAACTACCTTTCATAATGACAAGGCTACCATCCATTGGAGTCACAAAAATCTGAACAATAGACTACATTCCATAATGATAAGGCTACCATCCATTGAAGTAACAAAAATCTCGACAACAGACGACCATCCATAATGACAAGGCTCCCATCCATTGGAGTTACAAAAATCTCTATAACAGACTACCTTCCATAATGACAAGGCTACCATCCATTGGGTAACAAAGATCTCGACAACAGACTACCTTCCATAATGACAAGGCTACCATCCATTGGAGTAACAAAAATATCGACAACAAACTACCTTCCATAAAGACAAGGCTACGATCCATTGGAGTAAAAAAAATATCGACAATAAACTACCTTCCATAAAGACAAGGCTATTATTCATTGGAGTAACAAAAATCCCTACAATAGACTACCTTCGATAATGACAAGGCTACCTTCCATTGGAGTAACACAAATATCGACAACAGACTACCTTCCATAATTACAAGGCTACCATCCAATGGAATAACAAAAATCTCGACAACAAACTACCTTTCATAATGACAAGGATACCATCCATTGGAGTAACAAAAATCTGAACAATAGACTACATTCCATAATGACAAGGCTACCATCCATTGGAGTAACTTAAATCTCAACGACAGACTAACTTCCATAATGGCAAGGCTACCATCCTTTGGAGTAACAAAAATATCGACAACAGACTACCATACATAATGACAAGGCTACCATCCATTTGAGTAACAAAAATCTCTAAAACATAGTACCTTCGATAATGACTAGGCTACCATCCATTGGAGTAACAAAAATATCGACAACAGAATACCTTCCATATTGACAAGGCTACCATCCTTTGGAGTAACAAAAATCTCTAAAACAGAGTACCTTCGATAATGACAAGGCTACCATCAATTTGAGTAACAAAAATCTAAAACAATAGACTACCTTCCCAAATGAAAAGGCTAGCATCCGTTGGAGTAACAAAAATCTCGACAACAGAATACCTTCCATAATGACAAGGCTATCATCCAATGGAATAACAAAAATCTCGACAATAGACCATGTTCCATAATGACAAGGCTACCATCCATTGAAGTAACAAAAATCTCGACAACAGACTACCATCCATAATAACAAGGCTACCATCCATTGGCGTTACAAAAATCTCTAGAACAGACTACCTTCCATAAAGACAAGGCTACCATCCATTGTGTAACAAAGATCTCGACAACAGACTACCTTCCATAATGAAAAGGCTACCATCCATTGGAGTAACAAAAATATTGACAACAAACTACCTTCCATAAAGACAAGGCTACGATCCATTGGAGTAACAAAAATATCGACAACAAACTACCTTCCATAAAGACAAGGCTACTATCCATTGGAGTAACAAAAATATCTACAATAGACTACCTTCAATAATGACAAGGCTACCATCCATTGGAGTAACAAAAATATCGACAACAGACTACCTTCCATGATGACAAGGCTACCATCCAATGGAATAACAAAAATCTCGACAACAGAGTACCTTCCATAATGACAAGGCTACCATCCATTGGAGTAACAAAAATATCGACAACAAACTACCTTCCATAAAGACAAGGCTACCATCCATTGGAGTAACAAAAATATGGACAATAGACTACCTTCGATAAAGAAAAGGCTACCATCCATTGGAGTAACAAAAATCTCTACAATAGACTACCTTCGATAATGACAAGGCTACCATCCATTGGAGTAACAAAAATATCGACAATAGACTACCTTCCATAATGACAAGGCTACCATCCAATGGAATAACAAAAATCTCGACAACAAATACCTTTCATAATGACAAGGCTACCATCCATTGGAGTAAGAAAAATCTGAACAATAGACTACCTTCTATAATGATAAGGCTACCATCCATTGGAGTAACAGAAATCTCAACGACAGACTACCTTCCATAATGGCAAGGCTACCATCCTTTGGAGTAACAAAAATATCTACAACAGACTACCATCCATAATGACAAGGCAACCATCCATTGGAGTAACAAAAATCTCCAAAACATGGTACCTTCGATAATGACAAGGTTACCATCCTTTGGAGTAAAAAAAATATCGACAACAGAATACCTTCCATATTAACAAGGCTACCATCCATTGGAGTAACAAAATTCTCGACAAATGACTACCTTCCATAATGACAAGGCTACCATACATTGGAGTAACAAAAATATCGACAACAGATTACCTTCCATAATGACAAGGCTACCATCCATTGGAGTAACAAAAATCTCGATAGTAGACTACCTTCTATAATGAAAAGGCTAGCATCCATTGGAGTAACAAAAATCTCGAGAACAAAATCCCTTCCATAATGACAAGGCTATCATCCAATGGAATAACAAAAATCTCGACAATAGACCACATTCCATAATGACAAGGTTACCATCCATTGAAGTGACAAAAATCTCGACAACAGACAACCATCCATAATGACAAGGCTACCATCCATTGGAGTAACAAAAATCTCTACAACAAACTAACTTCCGTAATGACAAGGCTACCATCCATTGGGTAACAAAGATCTCGACAACAGACTACCTTCCATAATGACAAGGTAACCATCCATTGGAGTAACAAAAATATCGACAACAAACTACCTTCCATAAAGACAAGGCTACGATCCGTTGGAGTAACAAAAAAATCGACAACAGACTACCTTCCATAAAGACAAGGCTACCATCCATTGGATAACAAAAATCTCTACAATAGACGACCTTCGATAATGACAAGGATACCATACATTGGAGTAACATAAATATCAACAATAGACTACCTTCCATAATGACAAGGCTACCATCCAATGGAATAACAAAAATCTCGACAACAAACTACCTTTCATAATGACAAGGCTACCATCCATTGGAGTAACAAAAATATGCACAATAGACTACCTTCCATAATGACAAGGCTACCATCCATTGGAGTAACAGAAATCTCAACGACAGACTACCTTCCATAATTGCAAGGCTACCATCCTTTGGAGTAACAAAAATATCGACAACAGACTACCATCCATAATGACAAGGCTACCATCCATTGGAGTAACAAAAATCTCTAAAATAGACTACCTTCGATAATGACAAGGCTACCATCCATTGGAGTAACAAAAATATCGACAACAAACTACTTTCCATAAAGACAACGCTACGATCCATTGGAGTAACAAAAATATCGACAACAGACTACCTTCCATAAAGACAAGGCTACCATCCATTGGATAACAAAAATCTCTACAATAGACGACCTTCGATAATGACAAGGCTACCATACATTGGAGTAACAAAAATATCGACAACAGACTACCTTCCATAATGACAAGGCTACCATCCAATGGAATAACAAAAATCTCGACAACAAACTACCTTTCATAATGACAAGGCTACCATCCATTGGAGTAACAAAAATATGCACAATAGACTACCTTCCATAATGACAAGGCTACCATCCATTGGAGTAACAGAAATCTCAACGACAGACTACCTTCCATAATTGCAAGGCTACCATCCTTTGGAGTAACAAAAATATCGACAACAGAATACCATCCATAAAGACAAGGCTACCATCCATTGGATAACAAAAATCTCTACAATAGACGACCTTCGATAATGACAAGGCTACCATACATTGGAGTAACAAAAATATCGAAAACAGACTACCTTCCATAATGACAAGGCTACCATCCAATGGAATAACAAAAATCTCGACAACAAACTACCTTTCATAATAACAAGGCTACCATCCATTGGAGTAACAAAAATATGCACAATAGACTACCTTCCATAATGACAAGGCTACCATCCATTGGAGTAACAGAAATCTCAACGACAGACTACCTTCCATAATTGCAAGGCTACCATCCTTTGGAGTAAAAAAAATATCGACAACAGAATACCTTCCATATTGACAAGGCTACCATCCATTGGAGTAACAAAATTCTCGACAACTGACTACCTTCCATAATGACAAGGCTACCATACATTGGAGTAACAAAAATATCGACAACAGATTACCTTCCATAATGACAAGGCTACCATCCATTGGAGTAACAAAAATCTCGACAGTAGACTACCTTCTATAATGAAAAGGCTAGCATCCATTGGAGTAACAAAAATCTCGAGAACAAAATACCTTCCATAATGACAAGGCTATCATCCAATGGAATAACAAAAATCTCGACAATAGACCACATTCCATAATGACAAGGCTACCATCCATTGAAGTGACAAAAATCTCGACAACAGACAACCATCCATAATGACAAGGCTACCATCCATTGGAGTAACAAAAATCTCTACAACAAACTAACTTCCGTAATGACAAGACTACCATCCATTGGGTATCAAAGATCTCGACAACAGACTACCTTCCATAATGACAAGGTAACCATCCATTGGAGTAACAAAAATATCGACAACAAACTACCTTCCATAAAGACAAGGCTACGATCCATTGGAGTAACAAAAATATCGACAACAGACTACCTTCCATAAAGACAAGGCTACCATCCAATGGAATAACAAAAATCTCGACAACAAACTACCTTTCATAATGACAAGGCTACTATCCATTGGAGTAACAAAAATATGCACAATAGACTACCTTCCATAATGACAAGGCTACCATCCTTTGGAGTAAAAAAAATATCGACGACAGACTACCTTCCATATTAACAAGGCTACCATCCATTGGAGTAACAAAATTCTCGACAAATGACTACCTTCCATAATGACAAGGCTACCATACATTGGAGTAACAAAAATATCGACAACAGATTACCTTCCATAATGACAAGGCTACCATCCATTGGAGTAACAAAAATCTCGACAGTAGACTACCTTCTATAATGAAAAGGCTAGCATCCTTTGGAGTAACAAAAATCTCGAGCACAAAATACCTTCCATAATGACAAGGCTATCATCCAATGGAATAACAAAAATCTCGACAATAGACCACATTCCATAATGAGAAGGCTACCATCCATTGAAGTGACAAAAATCTCGACAACAGACAACCATCCATAATGACAAGGCTACCATCCATTGGAGTAACAAAAATCTCTACAACAAACTAACTTCCGTAATGACAAGGCTACCATCCATTGGGTAACAAAGATCTCGACAACAGACTACCTTCCATAATGACAAGGTAACCATCCATTGGAGTAACAAAATTATCGACAACAAACTACCTTCCATAAAGACAAGGCTACGATCCGTTGGAGTAACAAAAATATCGACAACAGACTACCTTCCATAAAGACAAGGCTACCATCCATTGGATAACAAAAATCTCTACAATAGACGACCTTCGATAATGACAAGGCTACCATACATTGGAGTAACATAAATATCAACAACATACTACCTTCCATAATGACAAGGCTACCATCCAATGGAATAACAAAAATCTCGACAACAAACTACCTTTCATAATGACAAGGCTACCATCCATTGGAGTAACAAAAATATGCACAATAGACTACCTTCCATAATGACAAGGCTACCATCCATTGGAGTAACAGAAATCTCAACGACAGACTACCTTCCATAATTGCAAGGCTACCATCCTTTGGAGTAACAAAAATATCGACAACAGACTACCATCCATAATGACAAGGCTACCATCCATTGGAGTAACAAAAATCTCTAAAACAGACTACCTTCGATAATGACAAGGCTACCATCCATTGGAGTAACAAAAATATCGACAACAAACTACTTTCCATAAAGACAACACTACGATCCATTGGAGTAACAAAAATATTGACAACAGACTACCTTCCATAAAGACAAGGCTACCATCCATTGGATAACAAAAATCTCTACAATAGACGACCTTCGATAATGACAAGGCTACCATACATTGGAGTAACAGAAATATCGACAACAGACTACCTTCCATAATGACAAGGCTACCATCCAATGGAATAACAAAAATCTAGACAACAAACTACCTTTCATAATGACAAGGCTACCATCCATTGGAGTAACAAAAATCTGCACAATAGACTACCTTCCATATTGACAAGGCTACCATCCATTGGAGTAACAGAAATCTCAACGACAGACTACCTTCCATAATTGCAAGGCTACCATCCTTTGGAGTAACAAAAATATCGACAACAGACTACCATCCATAATGACAAGGCTACCATCCATTGGAGTAACAAAAATCTCTAAAATAGACTACCTTCGATAATGACAAGGCTACCATCCATTGGAGTAACAAAAATATCGACAACAAACTACTTTCCATAAAGACAACGCTACGATCCATTGGAGTAACAAAAATATCGACAACAGACTACCTTCCATAAAGACAAGGCTACCATCCATTGGATAACAAAAATCTCTACAATAGACGACCTTCGATAATGACAAGGCTACCATACATTGGAGTAACAAAAATATCGACAACAGACTACCTTCCATAATGACAAGGCTACCATCCAATGGAATAACAAAAATCTCGACAACAAACTACCTTTCATAATGACAAGGCTACCATCCATTGGAGTAACAAAAATATGCACAATAGACTACCTTCCATAATGACAAGGCTACCATCCATTGGAGTAACAGAAATCTCAACGACAGACTACCTTCCATAATTGCAAGGCTACCATCCTTTGGAGTAACAAAAATATCGACAACAGAATACCATCCATAAAGACAAGGCTACCATCCATTGGATAACAAAAATGTCTTCAATAGACGACCTTCGATAATGACAAGGCTACCATACATTGGAGTAACAAAAATATCGAAAACAGACTACCTTCCATAATGACAAGGCTACCATCCAATGGAATAACAAAAATCTCGACAACAAACTACCTTTCATAATAACAAGGCTACCATCCATTGGAGTAACAAAAATATGCACAATAGACTACCTTCCATAATGACAAGGCTACCATCCATTGGAGTAACAGAAATCTCAACGACAGACTACCTTCCATAATTGCAAGGCTACCATCCTTTGGAGTAAAAAAAATATCGACAACAGAATACCTTCCATATTGACAAGGCTACCATCCATTGGAGTAACAAAATTCTCGACAACTGACTACCTTCCATAATGACAAGGCTACCATACATTGGAGTAACAAAAATATCGACAACAGATTACCTTCCATAATGACAAGGCTACCATCCATTGGAGGAACAAAAATCTCGACAGTAGACTACCTTCTATAATGAAAAGGCTAGCATCCATTGGAGTAACAAAAATCTCGAGAACAAAATACCTTCCATAATGACAAGGCTATCATGCAATGGAATAACAAAAATCTCGACAATAGACCACATTCCATAATGACAAGGCTACCATCCATTGAAGTGACAAA
Source organism: Vicia faba (assembly GCA_948472305.1). NCBI lineage: Eukaryota > Viridiplantae > Streptophyta > Magnoliopsida > Fabales > Fabaceae > Vicia > Vicia faba. Next base: position 768,582,866 of record OX451738.1, read on the forward strand.
AATCTCGACAACAGACAACCATCCATAATGACAAGGCTACCATCCATTGGAGTAACAAAAATCTCTACAACAAACTAACTTCCGTAATGACAAGGCTACCATCCATTGGGTAACAAAGATCTTGACAACAGACTACCTTCCATAATGACAAGGTAACCATCCATTGGAGTAACAAAAATATCGACAACAAACTACCTTCCATAAAGACAAGGCTACGATCCATTGGAGTAACAAAAATATCGACAACAGACTACCTTCCATAAAGACAAGGCTACCATCCATTGGATAACAAAAATCTCTACAATAGACGACCTTCGATAATGACAAGGCTACCATACATTGGAGTAACAAAAATATCAACAACAGACTACCTTCCATAATGACAAGGCTACCATCCAATGGAATAACAAAAATCTCGACAACAAACTACCTTTCATAATTACAAGGCTACCATCCATTGGAGTAACAAAAATATGCACAATAGACTACCTTCCATAATGACAAGGCTACCATCCATTGGAGTAACAGAAATCTCAACAATAGACTACCTTCCATAATTGCAAGGCTACCATCCTTTGGAGTAACAAAAATATCGACAACAGACTACCATCCATAATAACAAGGCTACCATCCATTGGAGTAACAAAAATCTCTAAAACAGACTACCTTCGATAATGACAAGGCTACCATCCATTGGAGTAACAAAAATATCGACAACAAACTACTTTCCATAAAGACAACGCTACGATCCATTGGAGTAACAAAAATATTGACAACAAAGTACCTTCCATAAAGACAAGGCTACCATCCATTGGATAACAAAACTCTCTATAATAGACGACCTTCGATAATGACAAGGCTACCATACATTGGAGTAACAAAAATATCGACAACAGACTACCTTCCATAATGACAAGGCTACCATCCAATGGAATAACAAAAATCTAGACAACAAACTACCTTTCATAATGACAAGGATACCATCCATTGGAGTAACAAAAATCTGCATAATAGACTACCTTCCATATTGACAAGTCTACCATCCATTGGAGTAACAGAAATCTCAACGACAGACTACCTTCCATAATTGCAAGGCTACCATCCTTTGGAGTAACAAAAATATCGACAACAGACTACCATCCATAATGACAAGGCTACCATCCATTGGAGTAACAAAAATCTCTAAAATAGACTACCTTCGATAATGACAAGGCTACCATCCATTGGAGTAACAAAAATATCGACAACAAACTACTTTCCATAAAGACAACGCTACGATCCATTTGAGTAACAAAAATATCGACAACAGACTACCTTCCATAAAGACAAGGCTACCATCCATTGGATAACAAAAATCTCTACAATAGACGACCTTCGATAATGACAAGGCTACCATACATTGGAGTAACAAAAATATCGACAACAGACTACCTTCCATAATGACAAGGCTACCATCCAATGGAATAACAAAAATCTCGACAACAAACTACCTTTCATAATGACAAGGCTACCATCCATTGGAGTAACAAAAATATGCACAATAGACTACCTTCCATAATGACAAGGCTACCATCCATTGGAGTAACAGAAATCTCAACGACAGACTACCTTCCATAATTGCAAGGCTACCATCCTTTGGAGTAACAAAAATATCGACAACAGACTACCATCCATAATGACAAGGCTACCATCCATTGGAGTAACAAAAATCTCTAAAACATACTACCTTCGATAATGACAAGGCTACCATCCCTTGGAGTAACAAAAATATCGACAACAAACTACTTTCCATAAAGACAACGCTACGATCCATTGGAGTAACAAAAATATCGACAACAGACTACCTTCCATAAAGACAAGGCTACCATCCATTGGAGTTACAAAAATCTCTACAATATTCTACGTTCGATAATGACGAGGCTACCATCCATTGGAGTAACAAATATATCGACAACAGACTACCTTCCATAATGACAAGGTTACCAACCCTTGGAATAAAAAAAATCTCGACAATAGACTACCTTCCAGAATGACAAGGCTACCATCCATTGGAGTAACAAAAATCTCTACAAAAGACTACCTTCGATAATGACAAGGCTACCATCCATTGGGTAACAAAGATCTCGATTACAGACTACCTTCAATAATGACAAGGCTACCATCCATTGGAGTAACAAAAATCTCGACAACATACTACCTTCCATAATGACGAGGCTACCACCCATTGGGTAACAAAGATATCAACAACAGACTACCTTCCATAATGACAAGGCTACCAACCATTGGGTAAAAAAAATCTTGAAAATAGACTACCTTTCATAATGACAAGGCTACCATCCATTGGAGTAAAAAAAATCTCGACAACAGACTACCTTGCATAATGACAAGGTTACCATCGATTGGAATGACAAAAATATTGACAACAAACTACCTTCCATAATGACAAGGCTACCATCCATGAGAGTAAAAAAAATCTCGACAACAGACTACCTTCCATAAAGACAAGTCTACCATCCATTGGAGTAACAAAAATCTCTACAATAGACTACCTTCGATAATGACAAGGCTACCATCCATTGGAGTAACAAAAATATCGACAATAGACTACCTTCCATAATGACAAGGCTACCATCCAATGGAATAACAAAAATCTCGACAACAAACTACCTTTCACAATGACAAGGCTACCATCCATTGGAGTAACAAAAATCTGAACAATAGACTATCTTCCATAATGACAAGGCTACCATCCATTAGAGTAACAAAAATCTCAACGACAGACTACCTTCCATAATGGCAGGGCTACCATGCTTTGGAGTAACAAAAATTTCGACAACAAACTACCATCAATAATGACAAGGCTACCATCCATTGGAGTAACAAAAATCTCTAAAACAGAATACCTTCCATATTGACAAGGCTACCATCCATTGGAGTAATAAAGTTCTTGACAACTAACTACCTTCCATAATGACAAGGCTACCATACATTGGAGTAACAAAAATCTCGACAACAAATTACCTTCCATAATGACAAGACTACCATCCATTGGAGTAATAAAAATCTCGACAATAGACTACCTTCCATAATGAAAAGGCTAGCATCCATTGGAGTAACAAAAATCTCGACAACAGAATACCTTCCATAATGACAAGGCAACCATCCATTGGAGTAACAAAAATATCGACAAGAAACTACCTTCCATAGGGACAAGGATATGATCCATTGGAGTACCAAAAATATCGACAACAGACTACCTTCCATAAAGACAAGGCTACCATCCATTGGAGTAACAAAAATCTCTACAATAGATGACGTTCGATAATGACAAGGCTACCATGCATTGGAGTAACAAAAATATCGACAACAGACTACCTTCCATAATGACAAGGCTACCATCCAATGGAATAACAAAAACCTCGACAACAAACTACCTTTCATAATGACAAGGGTACCATCCATTGGAGTAACAAAAATCGGCACAATAAACTACCTTCCATAACGACAAGGCTACCATCCATTGGAGTAACAGAAATCTCAACGACAGACTACCTTCCATAATTGCAAGGCTACCATCCTTTGGAGTAAAAAAAATATCGACAACAGAATACCTTCCATATTGACAAGGCTACCATCCATTGGAGTAACAAAATTCTCGACAACTGACTACCTTCCATAATGACAAGGCTACCATACATTGGAGTAACAAAAATATCGACAACAGATTACCTTCCATAATGACAAGGCTACCATCCATTGGAGGAACAAAAATCTCGACAGTAGACTACCTTCTATAATGAAAAGGCTAGCATCCATTGGAGTAACAAAAATCTCGAGAACAAAATACCTTCCATAATGACAAGGCTATCATCCAATGGAATAACAAAAATCTCGACAATAGACCACATTCCATAATGACAAGGCTACCATCCATTGAAGTGACAAAAATCTCGACAACAGACAACCATCCATAATGACAAGGCTACCATCCATTGGAGTAACAAAAATCTCTACAACAAACTAACTTCCGTAATGACAAGGCTACCATCCATTGGGTAACAAAGATCTTGACAACAGACTACCTTCCATAATGACAAGGTAACCATCCATTGGAGTAACAAAAATATCGACAACAAACTACCTTCCATAAAGACAAGGCTACGATCCATTGGAGTAACAAAAATATCGACAACAGACTACCTTCCATAAAGACAAGGCTACCATCCATTGGATAACAAAAATCTCTACAATAGACGACCTTCGATAATGACAAGGCTACCATACATTGGAGTAACAAAAATATCAACAACAGACTACCTTCCATAATGACAAGGCTACCATCCAATGGAATAACAAAAATCTCGACAACAAACTACCTTTCATAATTACAAGGCTACCATCCATTGGAGTAACAAAAATATGCACAATAGACTACCTTCCATAATGACAAGGCTACCATCCATTGGAGTAACAGAAATCTCAACAATGGACTACCTTCCATAATTGCAAGGCTACCATCCTTTGGAGTAACAAAAATATCGACAACAGACTACCATCCATAATGACAAGGCTACCATCCATTGGAGTAACAAAAATCTCTAAAACAGACTACCTTCGATAATGACAAGGCTACCATCCATTGGAGTAACAAAAATATCGACAACAAACTACTTTCCATAAAGACAACGCTACGATCCATTGGAGTAACAAAAATATTGACAACAGAGTACCTTCCATAAAGACAAGGCTACCATCCATTGGATAACAAAACTCTCTATAATAGACGACCTTCGATAATGACAAGGCTACCATACATTGGAGTAACAAAAATATCGACAACAGACTACCTTCCATAATGACAAGGCTACCATCCAATGGAATAACAAAAATCTAGACAACAAACTACCTTTCATAATGACAAGGCTACCATCCATTGGAGTAACAAAAATCTGCATAATAGACTACCTTCCATATTGACAAGTCTACCATCCATTGGAGTAACAGAAATCTCAACGACAGACTACCTTCCATAATTGCAAGGCTACCATCCTTTGGAGTAACAAAAATATCGACAACAGACTACCATCCATAATGACAAGGCTACCATCCATTGGAGTAACAAAAATCTCTAAAATAGACTACCTTCGATAATGACAAGGCTACCATCCATTGGAGTAACAAAAATATCGACAACAAACTACTTTCCATAAAGACAACGCTACGATCCATTTGAGTAACAAAAATATCGACAACAGACTACCTTCCATAAAGACAAGGCTACCATCCATTGGATAACAAAAATCTCTACAATAGACGACCTTCGATAATGACAAGGCTACCATACATTGGAGTAACAAAAATATCGACAACAGACTACCTTCCATAATGACAAGGCTACCATCCAATGGAATAACAAAAATCTCGACAACAAACTACCTTTCATAATGACAAGGCTACCATCCATTGGAGTAACAAAAATATGCACAATAGACTACCTTCCATAATGACAAGGCTACCATCCATTGGAGTAACAGAAATCTCAACGACAGACTACCTTCCATAATTGCAAGGCTACCATCCTTTGGAGTAACAAAAATATCGACAACAGACTACCATCCATAATGACAAGGCTACCATCCATTGGAGTAACAAAAATCTCTAAAACATACTACCTTCGATAATGACAAGGCTACCATCCCTTGGAGTAACAAAAATATCGACAACAAACTACTTTCCATAAAGACAACGCTACGATCCATTGGAGTAACAAAAATATCGACAACAGACTACCTTCCATAAAGACAAGGCTACCATCCATTGGAGTTACAAAAATCTCTACAATAGACTACGTTCGATAATGACGAGGCTACCATCCATTGGAGTAACAAATATATCGACAACAGACTACCTTCCATAATGACAAGGTTACCAACCCTTGGAATAAAAAAAATCTCGACAATAGACTACCTTCCAGAATGACAAGGCTACCATCCATTGGAGTAACAAAAATCTCTACAAAAGACTACCTTCGATAATGACAAGGCTACCATCCATTGGGTAACAAAGATCTCGATTACAGACTACCTTCAATAATGACAAGGCTACCATCCATTGGAGTAACAAAAATCTCGACAACATACTACCTTCCATAATGACGAGGCTACCACCCATTGGGTAACAAAGATATCAACAACAGACTACCTTCCATAATGACAAGGCTACCAACCATTGGGTAAAAAAAATCTTGAAAATAGACTACCTTTCATAATGACAAGGCTACCATCCATTGGAGTAAAAAAAATCTCGACAACAGACTACCTTGCATAATGACAAGGTTACCATCGATTGGAATGACAAAAATATCGACAACAAACTACCTTCCATAATGACAAGGCTACCATCCATGAGAGTAACAAAAATCTCGACAACAGACTACCTTCCATAAAGACAAGTCTACCATCCATTGGAGTAACAAAAATCTCTACAATAGACTACCTTCGATAATGACAAGGCTACCATCCATTGGAGTAACAAAAATATCGACAATAGACTACCTTCCATAATGACAAGGCTACCATCCAATGGAATAACAAAAATCTCGACAACAAACTACCTTTCACAATGACAAGGCTACCATCCATTGGAGTAACAAAAATCTGAACAATAGACTATCTTCCATAATGACAAGGCTACCATCCATTAGAGTAACAAAAATCTCAACGACAGACTACCTTCCATAATGGCAGGGCTACCATGCTTTGGAGTAACAAAAATTTCGACAACAAACTACCATCAATAATGACAAGGCTACCATCCATTGGAGTAACAAAAATCTCTAAAACAGAATACCTTCCATATTGACAAGGCTACCATCCATTGGAGTAATAAAGTTCTTGACAACTAACTACCTTCCATAATGACAAGGCTACCATACATTGGAGTAACAAAAATCTCGACAACAAATTACCTTCCATAATGACAAGACTACCATCCATTGGAGTAATAAAAATCTCGACAATAGACTACCTTCCATAATGAAAAGGCTAGCATCCATTGGAGTAACAAAAATCTCGACAACAGAATACCTTCCATAATGACAAGGCAACCATCCATTGGAGTAACAAAAATATCGACAAGAAACTACCTTCCATAGGGACAAGGATATGATCCATTGGAGTACCAAAAATATCGACAACAGACTACCTTCCATAAAGACAAGGCTACCATCCATTGGAGTAACAAAAATCTCTACAATAGATGACGTTCGATAATGACAAGGCTACCATGCATTGGAGTAATAAAAATATCGACAACAGACTACCTTCCATAATGACAAGGCTACCATCCAATGGAATAACAAAAACCTCGACAACAAACTACCTTTCATAATGACAAGGGTACCATCCATTGGAGTAACAAAAATCGGCACAATAAACTACCTTCCATAACGACAAGGCTACCATCCATTGGAGTAACAGAAATCTCAACGACAGACTACCTTCCATAATTGCAAGGCTACCATCCTTTGGAGTAACAAAAATATCGACAACAGACTACCATCTATAATGACAAGGCTACAATCCATTGGAGTAACAAAAATCTCTAAAACAGACTACCTTCGATAATGATAAGGCTACCATCCATTGGAGTAACAGAAATATCGACAACAAACTACTTTCCATAAAGACAACGCTACGATCCATTGGAGTAACAAAAATATCGACAATAGACTACATTCCATAAAGACAAGGCTACCATCCATGGGAGTTACAAAAATCTCTACAATAGACTACGTTCGATAATGACGAGGCTATCATCCATTGGAGTAACATATATATAGACAACAGACTACCTTCCATAATGACAAGGTTACCAACCCTTGGAATAAAAAAAATCTCGACAATAGACTACCTTCCATAATGACAAGGCTACCATCCATTGGAGTAACAAAAATCTCTACAAAAGACTACCTTCGATAATGACAAGGCTACCATCCATTGGGTAACAAAGATCTCGATTACATACTACCTTCAATAATGACAAGGCTACCATCCATTGGAGTAACAAAAATCTCGACAACATACTACCTTCCATAATGACGAGGCTACCACCCATTCGGTAACAAAGATATCAACAACAGACTACCTTCCATAATGACAAGGCTACCATCCATTGGATAAAAAAAATCTTGAAAATAGACTACCTTTCATAATGACAAGGCTACCATCCATTGGAGTAAAAAAAATCTCCACAACAGACTACCTTGCATAATGACAAGGTTACCATCGATTGGAATGACAAAATTCTCGACAACAAACTACCTTCCATAATGACAAGGCTACCATCCATGAGAGTAACAAAAATCTCGACAACAGACTACCTTCCATAAAGACAAGTCTACCATCCATTGCAGTAACAAAAATCTCTACAATAGACTACCTTCGATAATGACAAGGCTACCATCCATTGGAGTAACAAAAATATCGACAATAGACTACCTTCCATAATGATAAGGCTACCATCCAATGGAATAACAAAAATCTTGAAAACAAACTACCTTTCACAATGACAAGGCTACCATCCATTGGAGTAACAAAAATCTGAACAATAGACTATCTTCCATAATGACAAGGCTACCATCCATTGGAGTAACAGAAATCTCAACGACAGACTACCTTCCATAATGGCAAGGCTACCATGCTTTGGAGTAACAAAAATATCGACAACAGACTACCTTCAATAATGACAAGGCTACCATCCATTGGAGTAACAAAAATCTCTAAAACAAAATACCTTCCATATTGACAAGGCTACCATCCATTGGAGTAAAAAAATTCTCGACAACTGACTACATTCCATAATGACAAGGCTACCATACATTGGAGTAACAAAAATATCGATAACAAATTACCTTCCATAATGACAAGACTACCATCCATTGGAGTAACAAAAATCTCGACAATAGACTACCTTCCATAATGAAAAGGCTAGCATCCATTGGAGTAACAAAAATCTCGACAACAGAATACCTTCCATAATGACAAGGCTACCATCCATTGAAGTAACAAAAATCTCGACAACAGACTACCATCCATAATGACAAGGCTACCATCCATTGGAGTAACAAAAATCTCTACAACAGACTACCTTCCATAATGACAAGGCTACCATCCATTGGAGTAACAAAAATCTCTACAATACACTACCTTCGATAATGAAAAGGCTACCATCCATTGGAGTAACAAAAATATCGACAACACATTACCTTCCAAAATGACAAGGCTATTATCCAACGGAATAACAAAAGTCTCGACATAAAACTACCTTTCATAAATACAAGGCTACCATCCATTGGAGTAACAAAAATCTGAACAATAGACTACCTTCCATAATGACAAGGCTACCATCCATTGGAGTAACAGAAATCTCAACGACAGACTACATTCCATAATGGCAAGGCTACCATCCTTTGGAGTAACAAAAATATCGACAACAGACTACCATCCATAATGACAAGGCTACCACCCATTGGAGTAACAAAAATCTCAACGACAGACTACCTTCCATAATGGCAAGGCTACCATCCTTTGGAGTAACAAAAATATCGACAACAGACTACCATCCATAATGACAGGGCTACAATCCATTGGAGTAACAAAAATCTCTAAAATAGACTACCTTCGATAATGACAAGGCTACCATCCATTGGAGTAACAAAAATATCGACAACAGAATACCTACCATATTGACAAGGCTACCATCCATTGGAGTAACAAAATTCTCGACAACTGACTACCTTCCATAATGACAAGGCTACCATACATTGGAGTAACAAAAATCTATAAAACAGACTACCTTCGATAATGACAAGGCTACCATCCATTGGAGTAACAAAAATATCGAAAATAGAATACCTTCCATATTGACAAGGCTACAATCTATTGGAGTAACAAAATTCTTGACAACTGACTACCTTCCATAATGACAAGGCTACCATACATTGGAGTAACAAAAATATCGACATCAGATTACCTTCCATAATGACAAGGCTACAATCCATTGGAGTAACAAAAATCTCGACAATAGACTACCTTCCATAATGAAAAGGCTAGCATCCAATGGACTAACAAAAATCTCGACAATAGACCACGTTCCATAATGACAAGGCTACCATCCTTTGAAGTAACAAAAATCTCGACAACAGACTACCATCCATAATGACAAGGCTACCATCCATTGGAGTAACAAAAATCTCTACAATAGACTACCTTCCATAATGACAAGGCTACCAACCATTGGGTAACAAAGATCTTGACAACAGACTACCTTCCATAATGACAAGGCTACCATTCATTTGAGTAACAAAAATATCGACAACAAACTACCTTCCATAAACATAAGGCTACGATCCATTGGAGTAACAAAAATATCGACAACATACTACCTTCCATAAAGAAAAGGCTACCATCCATTGGAGTAACAAAAATCTCTACAATAGACTACCTTCGATAATGACAAGGCTACCATCCATTGGAGTAACAAAAATATCGACAACAGACTACCTTCCATAATGACAAGGCTACCATCCAATGGAATAACAAAAATCTCGACAACAAACTACCTTTCATAATGACAAGGCTACCATCCATTGGAGTAACAAAAATCTGAACAATACACTACCTTCCATAATGACAAGGCTACCATCCATTGGAGTAACAAAAATCTCAATGACAGACTACCTTCCATAATGGCAAGGCTACCATCCTTTGGAGTAACAAAAATATCGACAACAGACTACCTTCCATAATGACAAGGCTACCATCCATTGGAGTAACAAAAATCTCTAAAACAGACTACCTTCGATAATGACAAGGCTACCATCCATTGGAGTAACAAAAATATCGACAACAGAATACCTTCCATATTGACAAGGCTACCATCCATTGGAGTAACAAAATTCTCGACAACTGACTACCTTCCATAATGACAAGGCTACAATCCATTGGAGTAACAAAAATATCGACAATAGACTACCTTCCATAATGACAAGGCTATCATCCAATGGAGTAACAAAAATCTCGACAATAGACCATATTCCATAATGACAAGGCTACCATCCATTGAAGTAACAAAAATATCGACAACAAACTACCTTCCATAATGACAAGGCTACCATCCATTGGGTAACAAACATCTTGACAACAAACTACCTTCCATAATGACAAGGCTACCATCCATTGGAGTCACAAAATAATTGACAACAAACTACCTTCCATAAAGACAAGGCTACGATCCATTGGAGTAATAAAAATATCGACAACATACTACCTTCCATAAAGACAAGGCTGCCATCCATTGGAGTAACAAAAATCTCTACAATAGACTACCTTCGATAATGACAAGGCTACCATCCATTGGAGTAACAAAAATATCGACAACAGACTACCTTCCATAATGACAAGGCTACCATCCATTGGAGTAACAAAAATATCGACAAAAGACTACCTTCCATAATGACAAGGATACCATCCAATGGAATAACAAAAATCTCGACAACAAACTACCTTTCATAATGACAAGGCTCACATCCATTGGAGTAACAAAAATCTGAACAATAGACTACCTTCCATAATGACAAGGCTACCATCCATTGGAGTAACAGAAATCACAACGACAGACTACCTTCCATAATGGCAAGGCTACCATCCTTTGGAGTAACAAAAATATCGACAACAGACTACCATCCATAATGACAAGGCTACCATCCATTGGAGTAACAAAAATCTCTAAAACATACTACCTTCGATAATGACAAGGCTACCATCCATTTGAGTAACAAAAATATCGACAACAGAATACCTTCCATATTGACAAGGCTACCATCCATTGGAGTAACAAAATTCTCGACAACTGACTACCTTCCATAATGACAAGGCTACCATACATTGGAGTAACAAAAATATCGACAACAAATTACCTTCCATAATGACAAGGCTACAATCCATTGGAGTAACAAAAATCTCGATAATAGACTACCTTCCATAATGAAAAGGCTAGCATCCATTGGAGTAACAAAAATCTCGACAACAAAATACCTTCCATAATGACAAGGCTATCATCCAATGAAATAACAAAAATATCGACAATAGACCACGTTCCATAATGACAAGGCTACCATCCATTGAAGTAACAAAAATCTCGACAACAGACTACCATCCATAATGACAAGGCTACCATCCACTGGAGTAACAAAAATATCTACAACAGACTACCTTCCATAATGACAAGGCTACCATCCATTGAAGTAACAAAAATCTCGACAACAGACTACCATCCATAATGACAAGGCTACCATACATTGGAGTAACAAAAATATCGATAACAAATTACCTTCCATAATGACAAGACTACCATCCATTGGAGTAACAAAAATCTCGACAATAGACTACCTTCCATAATGAAAAGGCTAGCATCCATTGGAGTAACAAAAATCTCGACAACAGAATACCTTCCATAATGACAAGGCTACCATCCATTGAAGTAACAAAAATCTCGACAACAGACTACCATCCATAATGACAAGGCTACCATCCATTGGAGTAACAAAAATCTCTACAACAGACTACCTTCCATAATGACAAGGCTACCATCCATTGGAGTAACAAAAATCTCTACAATACACTACCTTCGATAATGAAAAGGCTACCATCCATTGGAGTAACAAAAATATCGACAACACACTACCTTCCAAAATGACAAGGCTATTATCCAACGGAATAAAAAAAGTCTCGACATCAAACTACCTTTCATAAATACAAGGCTACCATCCATTGGAGTAACAAAAATCTGAACAATAGACTACCTTCCATAATGACAAGGCTACCATCCATTGGAGTAACAGAAATCTCAACGACAGACTACATTCCATAATGGCAAGGCTACCATCCTTTGGAGTAACAAAAATATCGACAACAGACTACCATCCATAATGACAAGGCTACCACCCATTGGAGTAACAAAAATCTCAACGACAGACTACCTTCCATAATGGCAAGGCTACCATCCTTTGGAGTAACAAAAATATCGACAACAGACTACCATCCATAATGACAGGGCTACCATCCATTGGAGTAACAAAAATCTCTAAAATAGACTACCTTCGATAATGACAAGGCTACCATCCATTGGAGTAACAAAAATATCGACAACAGAATACCTACCATATTGACAAGGCTACCATCCATTGGAGTAACAAAATTCTCGACAACTGACTACCTTCCATAATGACAAGGCTACCATACATTGGAGTAACAAAAATCTATAAAACAGACTACCTTCGATAATGACAAGGCTACCATCCATTGGAGTAACAAAAATATCGAAAATAGAATACCTTCCATATTGACAAGGCTACAATCTATTGGAGTAACAAAATTCTTGACAACTGACTACCTTCCATAATGACAAGGCTACCATACATTGGAGTAACAAAAATATCGACATCAGATTACCTTCCATAATGACAAGGCTACAATCCATTGGAGTAACAAAAATCTCGACAATAGACTACCTTCCATAATGAAAAGGCTAGCATCCAATGGACTAACAAAAATCTCGACAACAGAATACCTTCCATAATGACAAGGCTACCATCCATTGAAGTAACAAAAATCTCGACAACAGACTACCATCCATAATGACAAGGCTACCATCCATTGGAGTAACAAAAATCTCTACAACAGACTACCTTCCATAATGACAAGGCTACCATCCATTGGAGTAACAAAAATCTCTACAATACACTACCTTCGATAATGAAAAGGCTACCATCCATTGGAGTAACAAAAATATCGACAACACACTACCTTCCAAAATGACAAGGCTATTATCCAACGGAATAACAAAAGTCTCGACATCAAACTACCTTTCATAAATACAAGGCTACCATCCATTGGAGTAACAAAAATCTGAACAATAGACTACCTTCCATAATGACAAGGCTACCATCCATTGGAGTAACAGAAATCTCAACGACAGACTACATTCCATAATGGCAAGGCTACCATCCTTTGGAGTAACAAAAATATCGACAACAGACTACCATCCATAATGACAAGGCTACCACCCATTGGAGTAACAAAAATCTCAACGACAGACTACCTTCCATAATGGCAAGGCTACCATCCTTTGGAGTAACAAAAATATCGACAACAGACTACCATCCATAATGACAGGGCTACCATCCATTGGAGTAACAAAAATCTCTAAAATAGACTACCTTCGATAATGACAAGGCTACCATCCATTGGAGTAACAAAAATATCGACAACAGAATACCTACCATATTGATAAGGCTACCATCCATTGGAGTAACAAAATTCTCGACAACTGACTACCTTCCATAATGACAAGGCTACCATACATTGGAGTAACAAAAATCTATAAAACAGACTACCTTCGATAATGACAAGGCTACCATCCATTGGAGTAACAAAAATATCGAAAATAGAATACCTTCCATATTGACAAGGCTACAATCTATTGGAGTAACAAAATTCTTGACAACTGACTACCTTCCATAATGACAAGGCTACCATACATTGGAGTAACAAAAATATCGACATCAGATTATCTTCCATAATGACAAGGCTACAATCCATTGGAGTAACAAAAATCTCGACAATAGACTACCTTCCATAATGAAAAGGCTAGCATCCAATGGACTAACAAAAATCTCGACAATAGACCACGTTCCATAATGACAAGGCTACCATCCATTGAAGTAACAAAAATCTCGACAACAGACTACCATCCATAATGACAAGGCTACCATCCATTGGAGTAACAAAAATCTCTACAATAGACTACCTTCCATAATGACAAGGCTACCAACCATTGGGTAACAAAGATCTTGACAACAGACTACCTTCCATAATGACAAGGCTACCATTCATTTGAGTAACAAAAATATCGACAACAAACTACCTTCCATAAACACAAGGCTACGATCCATTGGAGTAACAAAAATATCGACAACATACTACCTTCCATAAAGAAAAGGCTACCATCCATTGGAGTAACAAAAATCTCTACAATAGACTACCTTCGATAATGACAAGGCTACCATCCATTGGAGTAACAAAAATATCGACAACAAACTACCTTTCATAATGACAAGGCTACCATCCATTGGAGTAACAAAAATCTGAACAATACACTACCTTCCATAATGACAAGGCTACCATCCATTGGAGTAACAAAAATCTCAATGACAGACTACCTTCCATAATGGCAAGGTTACCATCCTTTGGAGTAACAAAAATATCGACAACAGACTACCTTCCATAATGACAAGGCTACCATCCATTGGAGTAACAAAAATCTCTAAAACAGACTACCTTCGATAATGACAAGGCTACCATCCATTGGAGTAACAAAAATATCGACAACAGAATACCTTCCATATTGACAAGGCTACCATCCATTGGAGTAACAAAATTCTCGACAACTGACTACCTTCCATAATGACAAGGCTACAATCCATTGGAGTAACAAAAATATCGACAATAGACTACCTTCCATAATGACAAGGCTATCATCCAATGGAGTAACAAAAATCTCGACAATAGACCATATTCCATAATGACAAGGCTACCATCCATTGAAGTAACAAAAATATCGACAACAAACTACCTTCCATAATGACAAGGCTACCATCCATTGGGTAACAAACATCTTGACAACAAACTACCTTCCATAATGACAAGGCTACCATCCATTGGAGTCACAAAATAATTGACAACAAACTACCTTCCATAAAGACAAGGCTACGATCCATTGGAGTAATAAAAATATCGACAACATACTACCTTCCATAAAGACAAGGCTGCCATCCATTGGAGTAACAAAAATCTCTACAATAGACTACCTTCGATAATGACAAGGCTACCATCCATTGGAGTAACAAAAATATCGACAACAGACTACCTTCCATAATGACAAGGCTACCATCCATTGGGGTAACAAAAATATCGACAAAAGACTACCTTCCATAATGACAAGGATACCATCCAATGGAATAACAAAAATCTCGACAACAAACTACCTTTCATAATGACAAGGCTCACATCCATTGGAGTAACAAAAATCTGAACAATAGACTACCTTCCATAATGACAAGGCTACCATCCATTGGAGTAACAGAAATCACAACGACAGACTACCTTCCATAATGGCAAGGCTACCATCCTTTGGAGTAACAAAAATATCGACAACAGACTACCATCCATAATGACAAGGCTACCATCCATTGGAGTAACAAAAATCTCTAAAACATACTACCTTCGATAATGACAAGGCTACCATCCATTTGAGTAACAAAAATATCGACAACAGAATACCTTCCATATTGACAAGGATACCATCCATTGGAGTAACAAAATTCTCGACAACTGACTACCTTCCATAATGACAAGGCTACCATACATTGGAGTAACAAAAATATCGACAACAAATTACCTTCCATAATGACAAGGCTACAATCCATTGGAGTAACAAAAATCTCGATAATAGACTACCTTCCATAATGAAAAGGCTAGCATCCATTGGAGTAACAAAAATCTCGACAACAAAATACCTTCCATAATGACAAGGCTATCATCCAATGAAATAACAAAAATATCGACAATAGACCACGTTCCATAATGACAAGGCTACCATCCATTGAAGTAACAAAAATCTCGACAACAGACTACCATCCATAATGACAAGACTACCATCCACTGGAGTAACAAAAATATCTACAACAGACTACCTTCCATAATGACAAGGCTACCAACCATTGGGTAACAAAGATCTTGACAACAGACTACCTTCCATAATGACAAGGCTACCATTCATTTGAGTAACAAAAATATCGACAACAAACTACCTTCCATAAACACAAGGCTACGATCCATTGGAGTAACAAAAATATCGACAACATACTACCTTCCATAAAGAAAAGGCTACCATCCATTGGAGTAACAAAAATCTCTACAATAGACTACCTTCGATAATGACAAGGCTACCATCCATTGGAGTAACAAAAATATCGACAACAGACTACCTTCCATAATGACAAGGCTACCATCCAATGGAATAACAAAAATCTCGACAACAAACTACCTTTCATAATGACAAGGCTACCATCCATTGGAGTAACAAAAATCTGAACAATACACTACCTTCCATAATGACAAGGCTACCATCCATTGGAGTAACAAAAATCTCAACGACAGACTACCTTCCATAATGGCAAGGCTACCATCCTTTGGAGTAACAAAAATATCGATAACAGACTACCTTCCATAATGACAAGGCTACCATCCATTGGAGTAACAAAAATCTCTAAAACAGACTACCTTCGATAATGACAAGGCTACCATCCATTGGAGTAACAAAAATATCGACAACAGAATACTTTCCATATTGACAAGGCTACCATCCATTGGAGTAACAAAATTCTCGACAACTGACTACCTTCCTAAATGACAAGGCTACCATACATTGGAGTAACAAAAATATCGACAACAGATTACCTTCCATAATGACAAGGCTACAATCCATTGGAGTAACAAAAATCTCGACAATAGACTACCTTCCATAATGACAAGGCTATCATCCAATGGAGTAACAAAAATCTCGACAATAGACCATATTCCATAATGACAAGGCTACCATCCATTGAAGTAACAAAAATATCGACAACAAACTACCTTCCATAATGACAAGGCTACCATCCATTGGGTAACAAACATCTTGACAACAAACTACCTTCCATAATGACAAGGCTACCATCCATTGGAGTCACAAAATAATTGACAACAAACTACCTTCCATAAAGACAAGGCTATGATTCATTGGAGTAATAAAAATATCGACAACATACTACCTTCCATAAAGACAAGGCTGCCATCCATTGGAGTAACAAAAATCTCTACAATAGACTACCTTCGATAATGACAAGGCTACCATCCATTGGAGTAACAAAAATATCGACAACAGACTACCTTCCATAATGACAAGGCTACCATCCATTGGAGTAACAAAAATATCGATAAAAGACTACCTTCCATAATGACAAGGATACCATCCAATGGAATAACAAAAATCTCGACAACAAACTACCTTTCATAATGACAAGGCTCACATCCATTGGAGTAACAAAAATCTGAACAATAGACTACCTTCCATAATGACAAGGCTACCATCCATTGGAGTAACAGAAATCACAACGACAGACTACCTTCCATAATGGCAAGGCTACCATCCTTTGGAGTAACAAAAATATCGACAATAGACTACCATCCATAATGACAAGGCTACCATCCATTGGAGTAACAAAAATCTCTAAAACATACTACCTTTGATAATGACAAGGCTACCATCCATTTGAGTAACAAAAATATCGACAACAGAATACCTTCCATATTGACAAGGCTACCATCCATTGGAGTAACAAAATTCTCGACAACTGACTACCTTCCATAATGACAAGGCTACCATACATTGGAGTAACAAAAATATCGACAACAAATTACCTTCCATAATGACAAGGCTACAATCCATTGGAGTAACAAAAATCTCGATAATAGACTACCTTCCATAATGAAAAGGCTAGCATCCATTGGAGTAACAAAACTCTCGACAACAAAATACCTTCCATAATGACAAGGCTATCATCCAATGAAATAACAAAAATATCGACAATAGACCACGTTCCATAATGACAAGGCTACCATCCATTGAAGTAACAAAAATCTCGACAACAGACTAGCATCCATAATGACAAGGCTACCATCCACTGGAGTAACAAAAATATCTACAACAGACTACCTTCCATAATGACAAGGCTACCATCCAGTGGAGTAACAAAAATATCGACACCAAACTACCTTCCATAAAGACGAGGCTACGATCCATTGGAGTAACAAAAATGTCGACAACAGACTACCTTCCATAAAGACAAGGCTACCATCCATTGGAGTTACAAAAATATCTACAACAAACTAACTTCCTTAAAGACAAGGCTACGATCCATTGGAGTAACAAAAATATCGACAACAGACTACCTTCCATAAAGACAAGGCTACCATCCATTGAAGTAACAAAAATCTCAACAACAGACTACCATCCATAATGACAAGGCTACCATCCATTGGAGTAACAAAAATCTCTACAACAAACTACCTTCCATAATGACAAGGCTACCATCCATTGGGTAACAAAGATCTCGACAACAAACTACCTTCCATAAAGGCAAGGCTACCATCCATTGGAGTAACAAAAATATCGACAACAAACCACCTTCCATAAAGACAAGGCTACAATCCATTGGAGTAACATAAATATCGACAACATATTACCTTCCATAAAGACAAGGCTACCACCCATTGGAGTAAAAAAAATCTCTACAATATACTACCTTCGATAATAACAAGGCTACCATCCATTGGAGTAACAAAAATATCCACAACATACTACCTTCCATAATGACAAGGCTACCATCCAATGGAATAACAAAAATCTCGACAACAAACTACCTTTCATAATGACAAGGCTACCATCCATTGGAGTAACAAAAATCTGAACAATAGACTACCTTCCATAATGACAAGGCTACCATCCATTGGAGTAACAGAAATCTCAACGACAGACTACCTTCCATAATTGCAAGGCTACCATCCTTTGGAGTAACAAAAATATCGACAACAGACTACCATCCATAATGACATGGCTACCATCCATTGGAGTAAAAAAATCTCTAAAATAGACTACCTTCGATAATGACAAGGCTACCATCCATTCGAGTAACAAAAATATCGACAACAGAATACCTTCCATATTGACAAGGCTACAATCCATTGGAGTAACAAAATTCTCGACAACTGACTACTTTCCATAATGACAAGGCTACCATCCATTGGAGTAACAAAAATCTCAACAACAAAATACCTTCCATAATGACAAGGCTATCATCTAATGAAATAACAAAAATATCGACAATAGACCACGTTCCATTATGACAAGGCTACCATCCATTGAAGTAACAAAAATCTCGACAACAGACTAGCATCCATAATGACAAGGCTAGCATCCATTGGAGTAACAAAAATATCTACAACAGACTACCTTCCATAATGACAAGGCTACCATCCATTGGGTAACAAAGATCTCGACAACAAACTACCTTCCATAAAGAAAAGGCTACCATCCATTGGAGTAACAAAAATATCGACAACAAACCACCTTCCATGAAGACAAGGCTACGATCCATTGGAGTAACAAAAATATCGACAACATACTACCTTCCATAAAGACAAGGCTACCACCCATTGGAGTAAAAAAAATGTCTACAATATACTACCTTCGATAATAACAAGGCTACCATCCATTGGAGTAACAAAAATATCGACAACAGACTACCTTCCATAATGACAAGGCTACCATCCAATGGAATAACAAAAATCTCGACAACAAACTACCTTTCATAATGACAAGGCTACAATCCATTGGAGTAACAAAAATCTGAACAATAGACTACCTTCCATAATGACAAGGCTACCATCCATTGCAGTAACAGAAATCTCAACGACAGACTACCTTCCATAATTGCAAGGCTACCATCCTTTGGAGTAACAAAAATATCAACAACAGACTACCATCCATAATGACAAGGCTACCATCCATTGGAGTAACAAAAATCTCTCAAACAGACAACCTTTGATAATGACAAGGCTACCATCCATTGGAGTAACATAAATATCCACAACAGAATACCTTCCATATTGACAAGGCTACCATCCATTGGAGTAACAAAATTCTCGTCAACGGACTACCTTCCATAATGACAAGGCTACCATACATTGGAGTAACAAAAATATCGACAACAAATTACCTTCCATAATGACAAGGCTACAATCCATTGGAGTAACAAAAATCTCGATAATAGACTACCTTCCATAATGAAAAGGCTAGCATCCATTGGAGTAACAAAAATCTCGACAACAAAATACCTTCCATAATGACAAGGCTATCATCCAATGAAATAATAAAAATATCGACAATAGACCACGTTCCATAATGACAAGGCTACCATCCATTGAAGTAACAAAAATCTCGACAACAGACTAGCATCCATAATGACAAGGCTACCATCCATTGGAGTAACAAAAATATCTACAATAGACTACCTTCCATAATGACAAGGCTACCATCCATTGGGTAACAAAGATCTCGACAACAGACTACCTTCCATAATGACAAGGCTACCATCCATTGGAGTAACAAAAATATTGACACCAAACTACCTTCCATAAAGACAACGCTACGATCCATTGGAGTAACAAAAATGTCGACAATAGACTACCTTCCATAAAGACAAGGCTACCATCCATTGGAGTTACAAAAATCTCTACAACAAACTACCTTCCATAAAGACAAGGCTACGATCCATTGGAGTAACAAAAATATCGACAACAGACTACCTTCCATAAAGACAAGGCTACCATTCATTGAAGTAACAAAAATCTCGACAACAGACTACCATCCATAATGACAAGGCTACCATCCATTAGAGTAACAAAAATCTCAATAACAGACTACCTTCCATAATGACAAGGCTACCATCCATTGGGTAACAAAGATCTCGACAACAAACTACCTTCCATAAAGACAAGGCTACCATCCATTGGAGTAACAAAAATATCGACAACAGAATACCTTCCATATTGACAAGGCTACCATCCATTGGAGTAACAAAATTCTCGAAAACTGACTACCTTCCATAATGACAAGGCTACCATCCATTGGAGTAACAAAAATATCGACAACAAAATACCTTCCATAATGACAAGGCTATCATCCAATGAAATAACAAAAATATCGACAATAGACCATGTTCCATAATGACAAGGCTACCATCCATTGAAGTAACAAAAATATCGACAACAGACTAGCATCCATAATGACAAGGCTACCATCCATTGGAGTAACAAAAATATCTACAACAGACTACCTTCCATAATGACAAGGCTACCATCCATTGGGTAACAAAGATCTCGACAACAGACTACCTTCCATAATGACAAGGCTACCATCTATTGGAGTAACAAAAATATCGATACCAAACTACCTTCCATAAAGACAAGGCTACGATCCATTGGAGTAACAAAAATGTCGACAATAGACTACCTTCCATAAAGACAAGGCTACCATCCATTGGAGTTACAAAAATCTCTACAACAAACTACCTTCCATAAAGACAAGGCTACGATCCATTGGAGTAACAATAATATCGACAACAGACTACCTTCCATAAAGACAAGGCTACCATCCATTGGAGTAACAAAAATCTCTACAACAGACTACCTTCCATAATGACAAGGCTACCATCCATTGGGTAACAAAGATCTCGACAACAAACTACCTTCCATAAAGACAAGGCTACCATCCATTGGAGTAACAAAAATATCGACAACAGACTACCTTCCATAATGACAAGGCTACCATCCAATGGAATAACAAAAATCTCGACAACAAACTACCTTTCATAATGACAAGGCTACCATCCATTGGAGTAACAAAAATCTGAACAATAGACTACCTTCCATAATGACAAGGCTACCATCCATTGGAGTAACAGAAATCTCAACGACAGACTACCTTCCATAATTGCAAGGCTACCATCCTTTGGAGTAACAAAAATATCAACAATAGACTACCATCCATAATGACAAGGCTACCATCCATTGGAGTAACAAAAATCTCTAAAACAGACTACCTTCGATAATGAAAAGGCTACCATCCATTGGAGTAACAAAAATATCGACAACAGAATACCTTCCATATTGACAAGGCTACCATCCATTGGAGTAACAAAAATCTGAACAATAGACTACCTTCCATAATGACAAGGCTACCATCCATTGGAGTAACAGAAATCTCAACGACAGACTACCTTCCATAATTGCAAGGCTACCATCCTTTGGAGTAACAAAAATATCAACAACAGACTACCATCCATAATGACAAGGCTACCATCCATTGGAGTAACAAAAATCTCTAAAACAGACTACCTTCGATAATGAAAAGGCTACCATCCATTGGAGTAAGAAAAATATCGACAACAGAATACCTTCCATATTGACAAGGATACCATCCATTGGAGTAACAAAATTCTCGACAACTGACTACCTTCCATAATGACAAGGCTACCATCCATTGGAGTAACAAAAATCTCGACAACAAAATACCTTCCATAATGACAAGGCTATCATCCAATGAAATAACAAAAATATCGACAATAGACCATGTTCCATAATGACAAGGCTACCATCCATTGAAGTAACAAAAATCTCGACAACAGACTAGCATCCATAATGACAAGGCTACCATCCATTGGAGTAACAAAAATATCTACAACAGACTATCTTCCATAATGACAAGGCTACCATCCATTGGGTAACAAAGATCTCGACAACAGACTACCTTCCATAATGACAAGGCTACCATCTAATGGAGTAACAAAAATATCGACACCAAACTACCTTCCATAAAGACAAGGCTACGATCCATTGGAGTAACAATAATGTCGACAATAGACTACCTTCCATAAAGACAAGGCTACCATCCATTGGAGTTACAAAAATCTCTACAAAAAACTACCTTCCATAAAGACAAGGCTACGATCCATTGGAGTAACAAAAATATCGACAACAGACTACCTTCCATAAAGACAAGGCTACCATCCATTTAAGTAACAAAAATCTCGACAACAGACTACCATCCATAATGACAAGGCTACCATCCATTAGAGTAACAAAAATCTCTATAACAGACTACCTTCCATAATGACAAGGCTACCATCCATTGGAGTAACAAAAATATCGACAACAGAATACCTTCCATATTGACAAGGCTACCATCCATTGGAGTAACAAAAATCTGAACAATAGACTACCTTCCATAATGACAAGGCTACCATCCATTGGAGTAACAGAAATCTCAACGACAGACTACCTTCCATAATTGCAAGGCTACCATCCTTTGGAGTAACAAAAATATCAACAACAGACTACCATCCATAATGACAAGGCTACCATCCATTGGAGTAACAAAAATCTCTAAAATAGACTACCTTCGATAATGAAAAGGCTACCATCCATTGGAGTAACAATAATATCGACAACAGACTACCTTCCATAAAGACAAGGCTACCATCCATTGGAGTAACAAAAATCTCTACAACAGACTACCTTCCATAATGACAAGGCTACCATCCATTGGGTAACAAAGATCTCGACAACAAACTACCTTCCATAAAGACAAGGCTACCATCCATTGGAGTAACAAAAATATCGACAACAGACTACCTTCCATAATGACAAGGCTACCATCCAATGGAATAACAAAAATCTCGACAACAAACTACCTTTCATAATGACAAGGCTACCATCCATTGGAGTAACAAAAATCTGAACAATAGACTACCTTCCATAATGACAAGGCTACCATCCATTGGAGTAACAGAAATCTCAACGACAGACTACCTTCCATAATTGCAAGGCTACCATCCTTTGGAGTAACAATAATATCAACAACAGACTACCATCCATAATGACAAGGCTACCATCCATTGGAGTAACAAAAATCTCTAAAACAGACTACCTTCGATAATGAAAAGGCTACCATCCATTGGAGTAACAAAAATATCGACAACAGAATACCTTCCATATTGACAAGGCTACCATCCATTGGAGTAACAAAAATCTGAACAATAGACTACCTTCCATAATGACAAGGCTACCATCCATTGGAGTAACAGAAATCTCAACGACAGACTACCTTCCATAATTGCAAGGCTACCATCCTTTGGAGTAACAAAAATATCAACAACAGACTACCATCCATAATGACAAGGCTACCATCCATTGGAGTAACAAAAATCTCTAAAACAGACTACCTTCGATAATGAAAAGGCTACCATCCATTGGAGTAAGAAAAATATCGACAACAGAATACCTTCCATATTGACAAGGATACCATCCATTGGAGTAACAAAATTCTCGACAACTGACTACCTTCCATAATGACAAGGCTACCATCCATTGGAGTAACAAAAATCTTGACAACAAAATACCTTCCATAATGACAAGGCTATCATCCAATGAAATAACAAAAATATCGACAATAGACCATGTTCCATAATGACAAGGCTACCATCCATTGAAGTAACAAAAATCTCGACAACAGACTAGCATCCATAATGACAAGGCTACCATCCATTGGAGTAACAAAAATATCTACAACAGACTATCTTCCATAATGACAAGGCTACCATCCATTGGGTAACAAAGATCTCGACAACAGACTACCTTCCATAATGACAAGGCTACCATCTAATGGAGTAACAAAAATATCGACACCAAACTACCTTCCATAAAGACAAGGCTACGATCCATTGGAGTAACAATAATGTCGACAATAGACTACCTTCCATAAAGACAAGGCTACCATCCATTGGAGTTACAAAAATCTCTACAAAAAACTACCTTCCATAAAGACAAGGCTACGATCCATTGGAGTAACAAAAATATCGACAACAGACTACCTTCCATAAAGACAAGGCTACCATCCATTTAAGTAACAAAAATCTCGACAACAGACTACCATCCATAATGACAAGGCTACCATCCATTAGAGTAACAAAAATCTCTATAACAGACTACCTTCCATAATGACAAGGCTACCATCCATTGGAGTAACAAAAATATCGACAACAGAATACCTTCCATATTGACAAGGCTACCATCCATTGGAGTAACAAAAATCTGAACAATAGACTACCTTCCATAATGACAAGGCTACCATCCATTGGAGTAACAGAAATCTCAACGACAGACTACCTTCCATAATTGCAAGGCTACCATCCTTTGGAGTAACAAAAATATCAACAACAGACTACCATCCATAATGACAAGGCTACCATCCATTGGAGTAACAAAAATCTCTAAAACAGACTACCTTCGATAATGAAAAGGCTACCATCCATTGGAGTAACAAAAATATCGACAACAGAATACCTTCCATATTGACAAGGATACCATCCATTGGAGTAACAAAATTCTCGACAACTGACTACCTTCCATAATGACAAGGCTACCATCCATTGGAGTAACAAAAATCTCGACAACAAAATACCTTCCATAATGACAAGGCTATCATCCAATGAAATAACAAAAATATCGACAATAGACCATGTTCCATAATGACAAGGCTACCATCCATTGAAGTAACAAAAATCTCGACAACAGACAAGCATCCATAATGACAAGGCTACCATCCATTGGAGTAACAAAAATATCTACAACAGACTATCTTCCATAATGACAAGGCTACCATCCATTGGGTAACAAAGATCTCGACAACAGACTACCTTCCATAATGACAAGGCTACCATCTAATGGAGTAACAAAAATATCGACACCAAACTACCTTCCATAAAGACAAGGCTACGATCCATTGGAGTAACAATAATGTCGACAATAGACTACCTTCCATAAAGACAAGGCTACCATCCATTGGAGTTACAAAAATCTCTACAAAAAACTACCTTCCATAAAGACAAGGCTACGATCCATTGGAGTAACAAAAATATCGACAACAGACTACCTTCCATAAAGACAAGGCTAACATCCATTTAAGTAACAAAAATCTCGACAACAGACTACCATCCATAATGACAAGGCTACCATCCATTAGAGTAACAAAAATCTCTATAACAGACTACCTTCCATAATGACAAGGCTACCATCCATTGGGTAACAAAGATCTCGACAACAAACTACCTTCCATAAAGACAAGGCTACCATCCATTGGAGTAACAAAAATATCGACAACAGAATACCTTCCATATTGACAAGGCTACCATCCATTGGAGTAACAAAATTCTCGACAACTGATTACCTTCCATAATGACAAGGCTACCATCCATTGGAGTAACAAAAATCTCGACAACAAAATACCTTCCATAATGACAAGGCTATCATCCAATGAAATAACAAAAATATCGACAATAGACCACGTTCCATAATGACAAGGCTACCATCCATTGAAGTAACAAAAATCTCGACAACAGACTAGCATCCATAATGACAAGGCTACCATCGATTGGAGTAACAAAAATATCTACAACAGACTACCTTCCATAATGACAAGGCTACCATCCATTGGGAAACAAAGATCTCGACAACAGACTACCTTCCATAATGACAAGGCTACCATCTATTGGAGTAACAAAAATATCGACACCAAACTACCTTCCATAAAGACAAGACTACGATCCATAGGAGTAACAAAAATGTCGACAATAGACTACCTTCCATAAAGACAAGGCTACCATCCATTGGAGTTACAAAAATCTCTACAACAAACTACCTTCCATAAAGACAAGGCTACGATCCATTGGAGTAACAAAAATATCGACAACAGACTACCTTCCATAAAGACAAGGCTACCATCCATTGAAGTAACAAAAATCTCGACAACAGACTACCATCCATAATGACAAGGCTACGATCCATTGGAGTAACAAAAATCTCTACAACAGACTACCTTCCATAATGACAAGGCAACCATCCATTGGGTAACAAAGATCTCGACAACAAACTACCTTCCATAAAGACAAGGCTACCATCCATTGGAGTAACAAAAATATCGACAACAAACTACCTTCCATAATGACAAGGCTACCATCCAATGGAATAACAAAAATCTCGACAACAAACTACCTTTCATAATGACAAGGCTACCATCCATTGGAGTAACAAAAATCTGAACAATAGACTACCTTCCATAATTACAAGGCTACCATCCATTTGAGTAACAGAAATCTCAACGACAGACTACCTTCCATAATTGCAAGGCTACCATCCTTTGGAGTAACAAAAATATCAACAACAGACTACCATCCATAATGACAAGGCTACCATCCATTGGAGTAACAAAAATCTCTAAAACAGACTACCTTCGATAATGACAAGGCTACCATCCATTGGAGTAACAAAAATATCGACAACAGAATACCTTCCATATTGACAAGGCTACCATCCATTGGAGTAACAAAATTCTCGTCAACTGACTACCTTCCATAATGTCAAGGTTACCATACATTGGAGTAACAAAAATATCGACAACAAATTACCTTCCATAATGACAAGGCTACAATCCATTGGAGTAAAAAAAATATCGATAATAGACTACCTTCCATAATGAAAAGGCTAGCATCCATTGGAGTAAAAAAAATCTTGACAACAAAATACCTTCCATAATGACAAGGCTATCATCCAATGAAATAACAAAAATATCGACAATAGACCATTTTCTATAATGAAAAGGCTACCATCCATTGATGTAACAAAAATCTCGACAACAGACTAGCATCCATAATGACAAGGCTACCATCCATTGGAGTAACAAAAATATCTACAACAGACTACCTTCCATAATGACAAGGCTACCATCCATTGGGTAACAAAGATCTCGACAACAGACTACCTTCCATAATGACAAGGCTACCATCCATTGGAGTAACAAAAATATTGACACCAAACTACCTTCCATAAAGACAAGGCTACGATCCATTGGAGTAACAAAAATGTCGACAATAGATTACCTTCCATAAAGACAAGGCTACCATCCATTGGAGTTACAAAAATCTCTACAAGAAACTACCTTCCATAAAGACAAGGCTACGATCCATTGGAGTAACAAAAATATCGACAATAGACTACCTTCCATAAAGACAAGGCTACCATTCATTGAAGTAACAAAAATCTTGACAACAGACTACCATCCATAATGACAAGGCTACCATCCATTGGAGTAACAAAAAACTCTATAAAAAACTACCTTCCATAATGACAAGGCTACCATCCATTGGGTAACAAAGATCTCGACAACAAACTACCTTCCATAAAGACAAGGCTACCATCCATTGGACTAACAAAAATATTGACAACAGAATACCTTCCATATTGACAAGGCTACCATCCATTGGAGTAACAAAATTCTCGACAACTGACTACCTTCCATAATGACAACGCTACCATCCATTGGAGTAACAAAAATCTCGACAACAAAATACCTTCCATAATGACAAGGCTATCATCCAATGAAATAATAAAAATATCGACAATAGACCACGTTCCATAATGACAAGGCTACCATCCATTGAAGTAACAAAAATCTCGACGACAGACTAGCATCCATAATGACAAGGCTACCATCCATTGAAGTAACAAAAATCTCGACGACAGACTAGCATCCATAATGACAAGGCTACCATCCATTGAAGTAACAAAAATCTCGACGACAGACTAGCATCCATAATGACAAGGTTACCATCCATTGGAGTAACAAAAATATCTACAACAGACTACCTTCCATAATGACAAGGCTACCATCCATTGGGTAACAAAGATCTCGACAACAGACTACCTTCCATAATGACAAGGCTACCATCTATTGGAGTAATAAAAATATCGACACCAAACTACCTTCCATAAAGACAAGGCTACGATCCATTGGAGTAACAAAAATGTCGACAATAGACTACCTTCCATAAAGACAAGGCTACCATCCATTGGAGTTACAAAAATCTCTACAACAAACTACCTTCCATAAAGACAAGGCTACGATCCATTGGAGTAACAAAAATATCGACAACAGACTACCTTCCATAAAGACAAGGCTACCATCCATTGAAGTAAGAAAAATCTCGAAAACAGACTACCATCCATGATGACAAGGCTACCATCCATTGGAGTAACAAAAATCTCTACAACAGACTACCTTCCATAATGACAAGGCTACCATCCATTGAAATAACAAAAATATCGACAATAGACCATGTTCCATAATGACAAGGCTACCATCCATTGAAGTAACAAAAATCTCGACAACAGACAAGCATCCATAATGACAAGGCTACCATCCATTGGAGTAACAAAAATATCTACAACAGACTATCTTCCATAATGACAAGGCTACCATCCATTGGGTAACAAAGATCTCGACAACAGACTACCTTCCATAATGACAAGGCTACCATCTAATGGAGTAACAAAAATATCGACACCAAACTACCTTCCATAAAGACAAGGCTACGATCCATTGGAGTAACAATAATGTCGACAATAGACTACCTTCCATAAAGACAAGGCTACCATCCATTGGAGTTACAAAAATCTCTACAAAAAACTACCTTCCATAAAGACAAGGCTACGATCCATTGGAGTAACAAAAATATCGACAACAGACTACCTTCCATAAAGACAAGGCTAACATCCATTTAAGTAACAAAAATCTCGACAACAGACTACCATCCATAATGACAAGGCTACCATCCATTAGAGTAACAAAAATCTCTATAACAGACTACCTTCCATAATGACAAGGCTACCATCCATTGGGTAACAAAGATCTCGACAACAAACTACCTTCCATAAAGACAAGGCTACCATCCATTGGAGTAACAAAAATATCGACAACATAATACCTTCCATATTGACAAGGCTACCATCCATTGGAGTAACAAAATTCTCGACAACTGATTACCTTCCATAATGACAAGGCTACCATCCATTGGAGTAACAAAAATCTCGACAACAAAATACCTTCCATAATGACAAGGCTATCATCCAATGAAATAACAAAAATATCGACAATAGACCACGTTCCATAATGACAAGGCTACCATCCATTGAAGTAACAAAAATCTCGACAACAGACTAGCATCCATAATGACAAGGCTACCATCGATTGGAGTAACAAAAATATCTACAACAGACTACCTTCCATAATGACAAGGCTACCATCCATTGGGAAACAAAGATCTCGACAACAGACTACCTTCCATAATGACAAGGCTACCATCTATTGGAGTAACAAAAATATCGACACCAAACTACCTTCCATAAAGACAAGACTACGATCCATAGGAGTAACAAAAATGTCGACAATAGACTACCTTCCATAAAGACAAGGCTACCATCCATTGGAGTTACAAAAATCTCTACAACAAACTACCTTCCATAAAGACAAGGCTACGATCCATTGGAGTAACAAAAATATCGACAACAGACTACCTTCCATAAAGACAAGGCTACCATCCATTGAAGTAACAAAAATCTCGACAACAGACTACCATCCATAATGACAAGGCTACGATCCATTGGAGTAACAAAAATCTCTACAACAGACTACCTTCCATAATGACAAGGCAACCATCCATTGGGTAACAAAGATCTCGACAACAAACTACCTTCCATAAAGACAAGGCTACCATCCATTGGAGTAACAAAAATATCGACAACAAACTACCTTCCATAATGACAAGGCTACCATCCAATGGAATAACAAAAATCTCGACAACAAACTACCTTTCATAATGACAAGGCTACCATCCATTGGAGTAACAAAAATCTGAACAATAGACTACCTTCCATAATTACAAGGCTACCATCCATTTGAGTAACAGAAATCTCAACGACAGACTACCTTCCATAATTGCAAGGCTACCATCCTTTGGAGTAACAAAAATATCAACAACAGACTACCATCCATAATGACAAGGCTACCATCCATTGGAGTAACAAAAATCTCTAAAACAGACTACCTTCGATAATGACAAGGCTACCATCCATTGGAGTAACAAAAATATCGACAACAGAATACCTTCCATATTGACAAGGCTACCATCCATTGGAGTAACAAAATTCTCGTCAACTGACTACCTTCCATAATGTCAAGGTTACCATACATTGGAGTAACAAAAATATCGACAACAAATTACCTTCCATAATGACAAGGCTACAATCCATTGGAGTAAAAAAAATATCGATAATAGACTACCTTCCATAATGAAAAGGCTAGCATCCATTGGAGTAAAAAAAATCTTGACAACAAAATACCTTCCATAATGACAAGGCTATCATCCAATGAAATAACAAAAATATCGACAATAGACCATTTTCTATAATGAAAAGGCTACCATCCATTGATGTAACAAAAATCTCGACAACAGACTAGCATCCATAATGACAAGGCTACCATCCATTGGAGTAACAAAAATATCTACAACAGACTACCTTCCATAATGACAAGGGTACCATCCATTGGGTAACAAAGATCTCGACAACAGACTACCTTCCATAATGACAAGGCTACCATCCATTGGAGTAACAAAAATATTGACACCAAACTACCTTCCATAAAGACAAGGCTACGATCCATTGGAGTAACAAAAATGTCGACAATAGATTACCTTCCATAAAGACAAGGCTACCATCCATTGGAGTTACAAAAATCTCTACAAGAAACTACCTTCCATAAAGACAAGGCTACGATCCATTGGAGTAACAAAAATATCGACAATAGACTACCTTCCATAAAGACAAGGCTACCATTCATTGAAGTAACAAAAATCTTGACAACAGACTACCATCCATAATGACAAGGCTACCATCCATTGGAGTAACAAAAAACTCTATAAAAAACTACCTTCCATAATGACAAGGCTACCATCCATTGGGTAACAAAGATCTCGACAACAAACTACCTTCCATAAAGACAAGGCTACCATCCATTGGACTAACAAAAATATTGACAACAGAATACCTTCCATATTGACAAGGCTACCATCCATTGGAGTAACAAAATTCTCGACAACTGACTACCTTCCATAATGACAACGCTACCATCCATTGGAGTAACAAAAATCTCGACAACAAAATACCTTCCATAATGACAAGGCTATCATCCAATGAAATAATAAAAATATCGACAATAGACCACGTTCCATAATGACAAGGCTACCATCCATTGAAGTAACAAAAATCTCGACGACAGACTAGCATCCATAATGACAAGGCTACCATCCATTGAAGTAACAAAAATCTCGACGACAGACTAGCATCCATAATGACAAGGCTACCATCCATTGAAGTAACAAAAATCTCGACGACAGACTAGCATCCATAATGACAAGGTTACCATCCATTGGAGTAACAAAAATATCTACAACAGACTACCTTCCATAATGACAAGGCTACCATCCATTGGGTAACAAAGATCTCGACAACAGACTACCTTCCATAATGACAAGGCTACCATCTATTGGAGTAATAAAAATATCGACACCAAACTACCTTCCATAAAGACAAGGCTACGATCCATTGGAGTAACAAAAATGTCGACAATAGACTACCTTCCATAAACACAAGGCTACCATCCATTGGAGTTACAAAAATCTCTACAACAAACTACCTTCCATAAAGACAAGGCTACGATCCATTGGAGTAACAAAAATATCGACAACAGACTACCTTCCATAAAGACAAGGCTACCATCCATTGAAGTAAGAAAAATCTCGAAAACAGACTACCATCCATGATGACAAGGCTACCATCCATTGGAGTAACAAAAATCTCTACAACAGACTACCTTCCATAATGACAAGGCTACCATCCATTGGGTAACAAAGATCTCGACAACAAACTACCTTCCATAAAGTCAAGGCTACCATCCATTGGAGTAACAAAAATATCGACAACAAACCACCTTCCATGAAGACAAGGCTACGATCCATTGGAGTAACAAAAATATCGACAACATACTACCTTCCATAAAGACAAGGCTTCCACCCATTGGAGTAAAAAAAATCTCTACAATATACTACCTTCGATAATAACAAGGCTACCATCCATTGGAGTAACAAAAATATCGACAACAGACTACCTTCCATAATGACAAGGCTACCATCCAATGGAATAACAAAAATCTCGACAACAAACTACCTTTCATAATGACAAGGCTACCATTCATTGGAGTAACAAAAATCTGAACAATAGACTACCTTCCATAATGACAAGGCTACCATCCATTGGAGTAACAGAAATCTCTAAAATAGACTACCTTCGATAATGACAAGGCTACCATCCATTGGAGTAACAAAAATATCGACAACAAAATACCTTCCATATTGACAAGGCTACCATCCATTGGAGTAACAAAATTCTCGTCAACTGACTACCTTCCATAATGACAAGGCTACCATACATTGGAGTAACAAAAATATCGACAACAAATTACCTTCCATAATGACAAGGCTACAATCCATTGGAGTATCAAAAATCTCGATAATAGACTACCTTCCATAATGAAAAGGCTAGCATCCATTGGAGTAACAAAAATCTCGACAACAAAATACCTTCCATAATGACAAGGCTATCATCCAATGAAATAACAAAAATATCGACAATAGACCACGTTCCATAATGACAAGGCTACCATCCATTGAAGTAACAAAAATCTCGACAACGGACTAGCATCCATAATGACAAGGCTACCGTCCATTGGAGAAACAAAAATATCTACAACAGACTACCTTCCATAATGACATGGCTACCATCCATTGGGTAACAAAGATCTCGACAACAGACTACCTTCCATAATGACAAGGCTACCATCTATTGGAGTAACAAAAATATCGACACCAAACTACCTTCCATAAAGACAAGGCTACGATCCATTGGAGTAACAAAAATGTCGACAATAGACTACCTTCCATAAAGACAAGGCTACCATCCATTGGAGTTACAAAAATCTCTACAACAAACTACCTTCCATAAAGACAAGTCTACGATCCATTGGAGTAACAAAAATATCGACAACAGACTACCTTCCATAAAGACAAGGCTACCATCCATTGAAGTAACAAAAATCTCCAAAACAGACTACCATCCATAATGACAAGGCTACCATCCATTGGAGTAACAAAAATCTCTACAACACACTACCTTCCATAATGACAAGGCTACCATCCATTGGGTAACAATGATCTCGACAACAAACTACCTTCCATAAAGACAAGGCTACCATCCATTGGAGTAACAAAAATATCGACAACAAACCACCTTCCATGAAGACAAGGCTACGATCCATTGGAGAAACAAAAATATCGACAACATACTACCTTCCATAAAGACAAGGCTACCACCCATTGGAGTAAAAAAAATCTCTACAATATACTACCTTCGATAATAACAAGGCTACCATCCATTGGAGTAACAAAAATATCGACAACAGACTACCTTCCATAATGACAAGGCTACCATCCAATGGAATAACAAAAATCTCGACAACAAACTACCTTTCATAATGACAAGGCTACCATCCATTGGAGTAACAAAAATCTGAACAATAGACTACCTTCCATAATGACAAGGCTACCATCCATTGGAGTAACAGAAATCTCTAAAATAGACTACCTTCGATAATGTCAAGGCTACCATCCATTGGAGTAACAAAAATATCGACAACAGAATACCTTCCATATTGACAAGGCTACCATCCATTGGAGTAACAAAATTCTCGTCAACTGACTACCTTCCATAATGACAAGGCTACCATACATTGGAGTAACAAAAATATCGACAACAAATTACCTTCCGTAATGACAAGGCTACAATCCATTGGAGTAACAAAAATCTCGATAATAGACTACCTTCCATAATGAAAAGGCTAGCATCCATTGGAGTAACAAAAATCTCGACAACAAAATACCTTCCATAATGACAAGGCTATCATCCAATGAAATAACAAAAATATCGACAATAGACCATGTTCCATAATGACAAGGCTACCATCCATTGAAGTAACAAAAATCTCGACAACAGACTAGCATCCATAATGACAAGGCTACCATCCATTGGAGTAACAAAAATATCTACAACAGACTATCTTCCATAATGACAAGGCTACCATCCATTGGGTAACAAAGATCTCGACAACAGACTACCTTCCATAATGACAAGGCTACCATCTAATGGAATAACAAAAATATCGACACCAAACTACCTTCCATAAAGACAAGGCTACGATCCATTGGAGTAACAATAATGTCGACAATAGACTACCTTCCATAAAGACAAGGCTACCATCCATTGGAGTTACAAAAATCTCTACAAAAAACTACCTTCCATAAAGACAAGGCTACGATCCATTGGAGTAACAAAAATATCGACAACAGACTACCTTCCATAAAGACAAGGCTACCATCCATTGAAGTAACAAAAATCTCGACAACAGACTACCATCCATAATGACAAGGCTACGATCCATTGGAGTAACAAAAATCTCTACAACAGACTACCTTCCATAATGACAAGGCAACCATCCATTGGGTAACAAAGATCTCGACAACAAACTACCTTCCATAAAGACAAGGCTACCATCCATTGGAGTAACAAAAATATCGACAACAAACTACCTTCCATAATGACAAGGCTACCATCAAATGGAATAACAAAAATCTCGACAACAAACTACCTTTCATAATGACAAGGCTACCATCCATTGGAGTAACAAAAATCTGAACAATAGACTACCTTCCATAATGACAAGGCTACCATCCATTGGAGTAACAGAAATCTCAATAACAGACTACCTTCCATAATTGCAAGGCTACCATCCTTTGGAGTAACAAAAATATCAACAACAGACTACCATCCATAATGACAAGGCTACCATCCATTGGAGTAACAAAAATCTCTAAAACAGACTACCTTCGATAATGACAAGGCTACCATCCGTTGGAGTAACAAAAATATCGACAACAGAATACCTTCCATATTGACAAGGCTACCATCCATTGGAGTAACAAAATTCTCGTCAACTGACTACCTTCCATAATGACAAGGCTACCATACATTGGAGTAACAAAAATATCGACAACAAATTACCTTCCATAATGACAAGGCTACAATCCATTGGAGTATCAAAAATATCGATAATAGACTACATTCCATAATGAAAAGGCTAGCATCCATTGGAGTAACAAAAATCTTGACAACAAAATACCTTCCATAATGACAAGGCTATCATCCAATGAAATAACAAAAATATCGACAATAGACCATTTTCCATAATGAAAAGGCTACCATCCATTGATGTAACAAAAATCTCGACAACAGACTAGCATCCATAATGACAAGGCTACCATCCATTGGAGTAACAAAAATATCTACAACAGACTACCTTCCATAATGACAAGGCTACCATCCATTGGGTAACAAAGATCTCGACAATAGACTACCTTCCATAATGACAAGGCTACCATCCATTGGAGTAACAAAAATATTGACACCAAACTACCTTCCATAAAGACAAGGCTACGATCCATTGGAGTAACAAAAATGTCGACAATAGATTACCTTCCATAAAGACAAGGCTACCATCCATTGGAGTTACAAAAATCTCTACAAGAAACTACCTTCCATAAAGACAAGGCTACGATCCATTGGAGTAACAAAAATATCGACAATAGACTACCTTCCATAAAGACAAGGCTACCATTCATTGAAGTAACAAAAATCTTGACAACAGACTACCATCCATAATGACAAGGCTACCATCCATTGGAGTAACAAAAAACTCTATAACAAACTACCTTCCATAATGACAAGGCTACCATCCATTGGGTAACAAAGATCTCGACAACAAACTACCTTCCATAAAGACAAGGCTACCATCCATTGGACTAACAAAAATATTGACAACAGAATACCTTCCATATTGACAAGGCTACCATCCATTGGAGTAACAAAATTCTCGACAACTGACTACCTTCCATAATGACAAGGCTACCATCCATTGGAGTAACAAAAATCTCGACAACAAAATACCTTCCATA
Organism: Vicia faba; assembly: GCA_948472305.1. NCBI lineage: Eukaryota > Viridiplantae > Streptophyta > Magnoliopsida > Fabales > Fabaceae > Vicia > Vicia faba. The sequence continues at coordinate 768,620,658 of OX451738.1, forward strand.
ATGACAAGGCTATCATCCAATGAAATAATAAAAATATCGACAATAGACCACGTTCCATAATGACAAGGCTACCATCCATTGAAGTAACAAAAATCTCGACGACAGACTAGCATCCATAATGACAAGGTTACGATCCATTGGAGTAACAAAAATATCTACAACAGACTACCTTCCATAATGACAAGGCTACCATCCATTGGGTAACAAAGATCTCGACAACAGACTACCTTCCATAATGACAAGGCTACCATCTATTGGAGTAATAAAAATATCGACACCAAACTACCTTCCATAAAGACAAGGCTACGATCCATTGGAGTAACAAAAATGTCGACAATAGACTACCTTCCATAAAGACAAGTCTACCATCCATTGGAGTTACAAAAATCTCTACAACAAACTACCTTCCATAAAGACAAGGCTACGATCCATTGGAGTAACAAAAATATCGACAACAGACTACCTTCCATAAAGACAAGGCTACCATCCATTGAAGTAAGAAAAATCTCGAAAACAGACTACCATCCATAATGACAAGGCTACCATCCATTGGAGTAACAAAAATCTCTACAACAGACTACCTTCCATAATGACAAGGCTACCATCCATTGGGTAACAAAGATCTCGACAACAAACTACCTTCCATAAAGTCAAGGCTACCATCCATTGGAGTAACAAAAATATCGACAACAAACCACCTTCCATGAAGACAAGGCTACGATCCATTGGAGTAACAAAAATATCGACAACATACTACCTTCCATAAAGATAAGGCTTCCACCCATTGGAGTAAAAAAATTCTCTACAATATACTACCTTCGATAATAACAAGGCTACCATCCATTGGAGTAACAAAAATATCGACAACAGACTACCTTCCATAATGACAAGGCTACCATCCAATGGAATAACAAAAATCTCGACAACAAACTACCTTTCATAATGACAAGGCTACCATCCATTGGAGTAACAAAAATCTGAACAATAGACTACCTTCCATAATGACAAGGCTACCATCCATTGGAGTAACAGAAATCTCAACGACAGACTACCTTCCATAATTGCAAGGCTAACATCCTTTGGAGTAACCAAAATATCGACAACAAACTACCATCCATAATGACAAGGCTACCATCCATTGGAGTAACAAAAATCTCTAAAACAGACTACCTTCGATAATGACAAGGCTACCATCCATTGGAGTAACAAAAATATCGACAACAGAATACCTTCCATATTGACAAGGCTACCATCCATTGGAGTAACAAAATTCTCGTCAACTGACTACCTTCCATAATGACAAGGCTACTATACATTGGAGTAACAAAAATATCGACAACAAATTACCTTCCATAATGACAAGGCTACAATCCATTGGAGTATCAAAAATCTCGATAATAGACTACCTTCCATAATGAAAAGGCTAGCATCCATTGGAGTAACAAAAATCTCGACAACAAAATACCTTCCATAATGACAAGGCTATCATCCAATGAAATAACAAAAATATCGACAATAGACCACGTTCCGTAATGACAAGGCTACCATCCATTGAAGTAACAAAAATCTCGACAACAGACTAGCATCCATAATGACAAGGCTACCGTCCATTGGAGGAACAAAAATATCTACAACAGACTACCTTCCATAATGACATGGCTACCATCCATTCGGTAACAAAGATCTCGACAACAGACTACCTTCCATAATGACAAGGCTACCATCTATTGGAGTAACAAAAATATCGACACCAAACTACCTTCCATAAAGACAAGGCTACGATCCATTGGAGTAACAAAAATGTCGACAATAGACTACCTTCCATAAAGACAAGGCTACCATCCATTGGAGTTACAAAAATCTCTACAACAAACTACCTTCCATAAAGACAAGGCTATGATCCATTGGAGTAACAAAAATATCGACAACAGACTACCTTCCATAAAGACAAGGCTACCATCCATTGAAGTAACAAAAATCTCGAAAACAGACTACCATCCATAATGACAAGGCTACCATCCATTGGAGTAACAAAAATCTCTACAACAGACTACCTTCCATAATGACAAGGCTACCATCCATTGGGTAACAAAGATCTCGACAACAAACTACCTTCCATAAAGACAAGGCTACCATCCATTGGAGTAACAAAAATATCGACAACAAACCACCTTTCATGAAGACAAGGCTACGATCCATTAGAGAAACAAAAATATCGACAACATACTACCTTCCATAAAGACAAGGCTACCACCCATTGGAGTAAAAAAAATCTCTACAATATACTACCTTCGATAATAACAAGGCTACCATCCATTGGAGTAACAAAAATATCGACAACAGACTACCTTCCATAATGACAAGGCTACCATCCAATGGAATAACAAAAATCTCGACAACAAACTACCTTTCATAATGACAAGGCTACCATCCATTGGAGTAACAAAAATCTGAACAATAGACTACCTTCCATAATGACAAGGCTACCATCCATTGGAGTAACAGAAATCTCTAAAATAGACTACCTTCGATAATGACAAGGCTACCATCCATTGGAGTAACAAAAATATCGACAACAAAATACCTTCCGTATTGACAAGGCTACCATCCATTGGAGTAACAAAATTCTCGTCAACTGACTACCTTCCATAATGACAAGGCTACCATACATTGGAGTAACAAAAATATCGACAACAAATTACCTTCCATAATGACAAGGCTACAATCCATTGGAGTATCAAAAATCTCGATAATAGACTACCTTCCATAATGAAAAGGCTAGCATCCATTGGAGTAACAAAAATCTCGACAACAAAATACCTTCCATAATGACAAGGCTATCATCCAATGAAATAACAAAAATATCGACAATAGACCACGTTCCATAATGACAAGGCTACCATCCATTGAAGTAACAAAAATCTCGACAACGGACTAGCATCCATAATGACAAGGCTACCGTCCATTGGAGTAACAAAAATATCTACAATAGACTACCTTCCATAATGACAAGGCTACCATCCATTGGGTAATAAAGATCTCGACAACAGACTACCTTCCATAATGACAAGGCCACCATCCATTGGAGTAACAAAAATATTGACACCAAACTACCTTCCATAAAGACAAGGCTACGATCCATTGGAGTAACAAAAATGTCGACAATAGACTACCTTCCATAAAGACAAGGCTACCATCCATTGGAGTTACAAAAATCACTACAACAAACTACCTTCCATAAAGACAAGGCTACGATCCATTGGAGTAACAAAAATATCGACAACAGACTACCTTCCATAAAGACAAGGCTACCATTAATTGAAGTAACAAAAATCTCGACAACAGACTACCATCCATAATGACAAGGCTACCATCCATTAGAGTAACAAAAATCTCTATAATAGACTACCTTCCATAATGACAAGGCTACCATCCATTGGGTAACAAAGATCTCGACAACAGACTACCTTCCATAAAGACAAGGCTACCATCCATTGGAGTAACAAAAATATCAACAACAGAATACCTTCCATAATGACAAGGCTACAATCCATTGGAGTATCAAAAATCTCGATAATAGACTACCTTCCATATTGAAAAGGCTAGCATCCATTGGAGTAACAAAAATCTCGACAACAAAATACCTTCCATAATGACAAGGCTATCATCCAATGAAATAACAAAAATATCGACAATAGACCACGTTCCATAATGACAAGGCTACCATCCATTGAAGTAACAAAAATCTCGACAACAGACTAGCATCCATAATGACAAGGCTACCGTCCATTGGAGAAACAAAAATATCTACAACAGACTACCTTCCATAATGACATGGCTACCATCCATTGGGTAACAAAGATCTCGACAACAGACTACCTTCCATAATGACAAGGCTACCATCTATTGGAGTAACAAAAATGTCGACACCAAACTACCTTCCATAAAGACAAGGCTACGATCCATTGGAGTAACAAAAATGTCGACAATAGACTACCTTCCATAAAGACAAGGCTACCATCCATTGGAGTTACAAAAATCTCTACAACAAACTACCTTCCATAAAGACAAGGCTACGATCCATTGGAGTAACAAAAATATCGACAACAGACTACCTTCCATAAAGACAAGGCTACCATCAATTGAAGTAACAAAAATCTCGAAAACAGACTACCATCCATAATGACAAGGCTACCATCCATTGGAGTAACAAAAATCTCTACAACAGACTACCTTCCATAATGACAAGGCTACCATCCATTGGGTAACAAAGATCTCGACAACAAACTACCTTCCATAAAGACAAGGCTACCATCCATTGGAGTAACAAAAATATCGACAACAAACCACCTTCCATGAAGACAAGGCTACGATCCATTGGAGAAACAAAAATATCGACAACATACTACCTTCCATAAAGACAAGGCTACCACCCATTGGAGTAAAAAAAATCTCTACAATATACTACCTTCGATAATAACAAGGCTACCATCCATTGGAGTAACAAAAATATCGACAACAGACTACCTTCCATAATGACAAGGCTACCATCCAATGGAATAACAAAAATCTCGACAACAAACTACCTTTCATAATGACAAGGCTACCATCCATTGGAGTAACAAAAATCTGAACAATAGACTACCTTCCATAATGACAAGGCTACCATCCATTGGAGTAACAGAAATCTCTAAAATAGACTACCTTCGATAATGACAAGGCTACCATCCATTGGAGTAACAAAAATATCGACAACAGAATACCTTCCATATTGACAAGGCTACCATCCATTGGAGTAACAAAATTCTCATCAACTGACTACCTTCCATAATGACAAGGCTACCATCCATTGGGTAACAAAGATCTCGACAACAGACTACCTTCCATTGGAGTAACAAAAATATCAACAATAGAATACCTTCCATAATGACAAGGCTACAATCCATTGGAGTATCAAAAATCTCGATAATAGACTACCTTCCATATTGAAAAGGCTAGCATCCATTGGAGTAACAAAAATCTCGACAACAAAATACCTTCCATAATGACAAGGCTATCATCCAATGAAATAACAAAAATATCGACAATAGACCACGTTCCGTAATGACAAGGCTACCATCCATTGAAGTAACAAAAATCTCGACAACAGACTAGCATCCATAATGACAAGGCTACCATCCATTGGAGTAACAAAAATATCTACAATAGACTACCTTCCATAATGACAAGGCTACCATCCATTGGGTAACAAAGATCTCGACAACAGACTAGCTTCCATAATGACAAGGCCACCATCCATTGGAGTAACAAAAATATTGACACCAAACTACCTTCCATAAAGACAAGGCTAGGATCCATTGAAGTAACAAAAATGTCGACAATAGACTACCTTCCATAAAGACAAGGCTACCATCCATTGTAGTTACAAAAATCACTACAACAAACTACCTTCCATAAAGACAAGGCTACGATCCATTGAAGTAACAAAAATATCGACAACAGACTACCTTCCATAAAGACAAGGCTACCATTAATTGAAGTAACAAAAATCTCGACAACAGACTACCATCCATAATGACAAGGCTACCATCCATTAGAGTAACAAAAATCTCTATAACAGACTACCTTCCATAATGACAAGGCTACCATCCATTGGGTAACAAAGATCTCGACAACAGACTACCTTCCATAAAGACAAGGCTACCATCCATTGGAGTAACAAAAATATCAACAACAGAATACCTTCCATATTGACAAGGCTACCATCCATTGGAGTAACAAAATTCTCGACAACTGACTACCTTCCATAATGACAAGGCTACCATCCATTGGAGTAACAAAAATCTCGACAACAAAATACCTTCCATAATGACAAGGCTATCATCCAATGAAATAATAAAAATATCGATAATAGACCACGTTCCATAATGACAAGGCTACCATCCATTAAAGTAACAAAAATCTCGACAACAGACTAGCATCCATAATGACAAGGCTACCATCCATTGGAGTAACAAAAATATCTACAACAGACTACCTTCCATAATGACAAGGCTACCATCCATTGGGTAACAAAGATCTCGACAACAGACTACCTTCCATAATGACAAGGCTACCATCTATTGGAGTAACAAAAATATCGACACCAAACTACCTTCCATAAAGACAAGGCTACGATCCATTGGAGTAACAAAAATGTCGACAATAGACTACCTTCCATAAAGACAAGGCTACCATCCATTGAAGTAACAAAAATCTCGACAACAGACTACCATCCATAATGACAAGGCTACCATCCATTGGAGTAACAAAAATCTCTACAACAGACTACCTTCCATAATGACAAGGCTACCATCCATTGGGTAACAAAGATCTCGACAACAAACTACCTTCCATAAAGACAAGGCTACCATCCATTGGAGTAACAAAAATATCGACAACAGACTACCTTCCATAATGACAAGGCTACAATCCATTGGAGTATCAAAAATCTCGATAATATACCACCTTCCATATTGAAAAGGCTAGCATCCATTGGAGTAACAAAAATCTCGACAACAAAATACCTTCCATAATGACAAGGCTATCATCCAATGAAATAACAAAAATATCGACAATAGACCACGTTCCATAATGACAAGGCTACCATCCATTGAAGTAACAAAACTCTCGACAACAGACTAGCATCCATAATGACAAGGCTACCGTCCATTGGAGAAACGAAAATATCTACAACAGACTACCTTCCATAATGACATGGCTACCATCCATTGGGTAACAAAGATCTCGACAACAGACTACCTTCCATAATGACAAGGCTACCATCTATTGGAGTAACAAAAATATCGACACCAAACTACCTTCCATAAAGACAAGGCTACGATCCATTGGAGTAACAAAAATGTCGACAATAGACTACCTTCCATAAAGACAAGGCTACCATCCATTGGAGTTACAAAAATCTCTACAACAAACTACCTTCCATAAAGACAAGGCTACGATCCATTGGAGTAACAAAAATATCGACAACAGACTACCTTCCATAAAGACAAGGCTACCATCCATTGAAGTAACAAAAATCTCGAAAACAGACTACCATCCATAATGACAAGGCTACCATCCATTGGAGTAACAAAAATCTCTACAACAGACTACCTTCTATAATGACAAGGCTACCATCCATTGGGTAACAAAGATCTCGACAACAAACTACCTTCCATAAAGACAGGGCTACCATCCATTGGAGTAACAAAAATATCGACAACAAACCACCTTCCATGAAGACAAGGCTACGATCCATTGGAGAAACAAAAATATCGACAACATACTACCTTCCATAAAGACAAGGCTACCACCCATTGGAGTAAAAAAAATCTCTACAATATACTACCTTCGATAATAACAAGGCTAACATCCATTGGAGTAACAGAAATCTCGACAACAGACTACCTTCCATAATGACAAGGCTACCATCCAATGGAATAACAAAAATCTCGACAACAAACTACCTTTCATAATGACAAGGCTACCATCCATTGGAGTAACAAAAATCTCTAAAACAGACTACCTTCGATAATGACAAGGCTACCATCCATTGGGTAACAAAGATCTCGACAACAAACTACCTTCCATAAAGACAAGGCTACCATCCATTGGAGTAACAAAAATATTAACAACAAAATACCTTCCATATTGACAAGGCTACCATCCATTGGAGTAACAAAATTCTCGACAACTGACTACCTTCCATAATGACAAGGCTACCATCCATTGGAGTAACAAAAATCTCGACAACAAAATACCTTCCATAATGACAAGGCTATCATCCAATGAAATAACAAAAATATCAACAATAGACCACGTTCCATAATGACAAGGATACCATCCATTGAAGTAACAAAAATCTCGACAATAGACTAGCATCCATAATGACAAGGCTACCATCCATTGGAGTAACAAAAATATCTACAACAGACTACCTTCCATAATGACAAGGCTACCATCCATTGGGTAACAAAGATCTCGACAACAGACTGCCTTCCATAATGACAAGGCTACCATCTATTGGAGTAACAAAAATATCGACACCAAACTACCTTCCATAAAGACAAGGCTACGATCCATTGGAGTAACAAAAATGTCGAAAATAGACTACCTTCCATAAAGACAAGGCTACCATCCATTGGAGTTACAAAAATCTCTACAACAAACTACCTTCCATAAAGACAAGGCTACGATCCATTGTAGTAACAAAAATATCGACAACAGACTACCTTCCATAAAGACAAGGCTACCATCCATTGAAGTAACAAAAATCTCGAAAACAGACTACCATCCATAATGACAAGGCTACCATCCATTGGAGTAACAAAAATATCGACAACAAACCACCTTCCATGAAGACAAGGCTACAATCCATTGGAGAAACAAAAATATCGACAACATACTACCTTCCATAAAGACAAGGCTACCACCCATTGGAGTAAAAAAAATCTCTACAATATACTACCTTCGATAATAACAAGGCTAACATCCATTGGAGTAACAGAAATCTCGACAACAGACTACCTTCCATAATGACAAGGCTACCATCCAATGGAATAACAAAAATCTCGACAACAAACTACCTTTCATAATGACAAGGCTACCATCCATTGGAGTAACAAAAATCTCTAAAACAGACTACCTTCGATAATGACAAGGCTACCATCCATTGGGTAACAAAGATCTCGACAACAAACTACCTTCCATAAAGACAAGGCTACCATCCATTGGAGTAACAAAAATATTAACAACAAAATACCTTCCATATTGACAAGGCTACCATCCATTGGAGTAACAAAATTCTCGACAACTGACTACCTTCCATAATGACAAGGCTACCATCCATTGGAGTAACAAAAATCTCGACAACAAAATACCTTCCATAATGACAAGGCTATCATCCAATGAAATAACAAAAATATCAACAATAGACCACGTTCCATAATGACAAGGATACCATCCATTGAAGTAACAAAAATCTCGACAATAGACTAGCATCCATAATGACAAGGCTACCATCCATTGGAGTAACAAAAATATCTACAACAGACTACCTTCCATAATGACAAGGCTACCATCCATTGGGTAACAAAGATCTCGACAACAGACTGCCTTCCATAATGACAAGGCTACCATCTATTGGAGTAACAAAAATATCGACACCAAACTACCTTCCATAAAGACAAGGCTACGATCCATTGGAGTAACAAAAATGTCGAAAATAGACTACCTTCCATAAAGACAAGGCTACCATCCATTGGAGTTACAAAAATCTCTACAACAAACTACCTTCCATAAAGACAAGGCTACGATCCATTGTAGTAACAAAAATATCGACAACAGACTACCTTCCATAAAGACAAGGCTACCATCCATTGAAGTAACAAAAATCTCGAAAACAGACTACCATCCATAATGACAAGGCTACCATCCATTGGAGTAACAAAAATCTCTACAACAGACTACCTTCCATAATGACAAGGCTACCATCCATTGGGTAACAAAGATCTCGACAACAAACTACCTTCCATAAAGACAAGGCTACCATCCATTGGAGTAACAAAAATACCGACAACAAACCACCTTCCATGAAGACAAGGCTACGATCCATTGGAGTAACAAAAATATCGACAACATACTACCTTCCATAAAGACAAGGCTACCACCCATTGGAGTAAAAAAAATCTCTACAATATACTACCTTCGATAATAACAAGGCTACCATCCATTGGAGTAACAAAAATATCGACAACAGACTACCTTCCATAATGACAAGGCTACCATCCAATGGAATAACAAAAATCTCGACAACAAACTACCTTTCATAATGACAAGGCTACTATCCATTGGAGTAACAAAAATCTGAACAATAGACTACCTTCCATAATGACAAGGCTACCATCCATTGGAGTAACAGAAATCTCAACGACAGACTACCTTCCATAATTGCAAGGCTACCATCCTTTGGAGTAACAAAAATATCGACAACAGACTACCATCCATAATGACAAGGCTACCATCCATTGAAGTAACAAAAATCTCTAAAACAGACTACCTTCGATAATGACAAGGCTACCATCCATTGGAGTAACAAAAATATCGACAACAGAATACCTTCCATATTGACAAGGCTACCATCCATTGGAGTAACAAAATTCTCGTCAACTGACTACCTTCCATAATGACAAGGCTACCATACATTGGAGTAACAAAAATATCGACAACAAATTACCTTCCATAATGACAAGGCTACAATCCATTGGAGTAACAAAAATCTCGACAACAAAATACCTTCCATAATGACAAGGCTATCATCCAATGAAATAACTAAAATATCGACAATAGACCACGTTCCATAATGACAAGGCTACCATCCATTGAAGTAACAAAAATCTCGACAACAGACTAGCATCCATAATGACAAGGCTACCATCCATTGGAGTAACAAAAATATCTACAACAGACTACCTTCCATAATGACAAGGCTACCATCCATTGGGTAACAAAGATCTCGACAACAGACTACCTTCCATAATGACAAGACTACCATCCATTGGAGTAACAAAAATATTGACACCAAACTACCTTCCATAAAGACAAGGCTACGATCCATTGGAGTAACAAAAATGTCGACAATAGACTACCTTCCATAAAGACAAGGCTACCATCCATTGGAGTTACAAAAATCTCTACAACAAACTACCTTCCATAAAGACAAGGCTACGATCCATTGGAGTAACAAAAATATCGACAACAGACTACCTTCCATAAAGACAATGCTACCATTATTTGAAGTAACAAAAATCTCGACAACAGACTACCATCCATAATGACATGGCTACCATCCATTAGAGTAACAAAAATCTCTATAACAGACTACCTTCCATAATGACAAGGCTACCATCCATTGGGTAACAAAGATCTCGACAACAGACTACCTTCCATAAAGACAAGGCTACCATCCATTGGAGTAACAAAAATATCAACAACAGAATACCTTTCATATTGACAAGGCTACCATCCATTGGAGTAAAAAAATTCTCGACAACTGACTACCTTCCATAATGACAAGGCTATCATCCAATGAAATAACTAATATATCGACAATAGACCACGTTCCATAATGACAAGGCTACCATCCATTGAAGTAACAAAAATCTCGACAACAGACTAGCATCCATAATGACAAGGCTACCATCCATTGGAGTAACAAAAATATCTACAACAGACTACCTTCCATAATGACAAGGCTACCATCCATTGGGTAACAAAGATCTCGACAACAGACTACCTTCCATAATGACAAGACTACCATCCATTGGAGTAACAAAAATATCGACAACAGAATACCTTCCATATTGACAAGGCTACCATCCATTGGAGTAACAAAATTCTCGTCAACTGACTACCTTCCATAATGACAAGGCTACCATACATTGGAGTAACAAAAATATCGACAACAAATTACCTTCCATAATGACAAGGCTACAATCCATTGGAGTAACAAAAATCTCGACAACAAAATACCTTCCATAATGACAAGGCTATCATCCAATGAAATAACTAAAATATCGACAATAGACCACGTTCCATAATGACAAGGCTACCATCCATTGAAGTAACAAAAATCTCGACAACAGACTAGCATCCATAATAACAAGGCTACCATCCATTGGAGTAACAAAAATATCTACAACAGACTACCTTCCATAATGACAAGGCTACCATCCATTGGGTAACAAAGATCTCGACAACAGACTACCTTCCATAATGACAAGACTACCATCCATTGGAGTAACAAAAATATTGACACCAAACTACCTTCCATAAAGACAAGGCTACGATCCATTGGAGTAACAAAAATGTCGACAATAGACTACCTTCCATAAAGACAAGGCTACCATCCATTGGAGTTAGAAAAATCTCTACAACAAACTACCTTCCATAAAGACAAGGCTACGATCCATTGGAGTAACAAAAATATCGACAACAGACTACCTTCCATAAAGACAAGGCTACCATTATTTGAAGTAACAAAAATCTCGACAACAGACTACCATCCATAATGACATGGCTACCATCCATTAGAGTAACAAAAATCTCTATAACAGACTACCTTCCATAATGACAAGGCTACCATCCATTGGGTAACAAAGATCTCGACAACAGACTACCTTCCATAAAGACAAGGCTACCATCCATTGGAGTAACAAAAATATCAACAACAGAATACCTTTCATATTGACAAGGCTACCATCCATTGGAGTAACAAAATTCTCGACAACTGACTACCTTCCATAATGACAAGGCTATCATCCAATGAAATAACTAAAATATCGACAATAGACCACGTTCCATAATGACAAGGCTACCATCCATTGAAGTAACAAAAATCTCGACAACAGACTAGCATCCATAATGACAAGGCTACCATCCATTGGAGTAACAAATATCTACAACAGACTACCTTCCATAATGACAAGGCTACCATCCATTGGGTAACAAAGATCTCGACAACAGACTACCTTCCATAATGACAAGACTACCATCCATTTGAGTAACAAAAATATTGACACCAAACTACCTTCCATAAAGACATGGCTACGATCCATTGGAGTAACAAAAATGTCGAAAATAGACTACCTTCCATAAAGACAAGGCTACCATCCATTGGAGTTACAAAAATCTCTACAACAAACTACCTTCCATAAAGACAAGGCTACGATCCATTGTAGTAACAAAAATATCGACAACAGACTACCTTCCATAAAGACAAGGCTACCATCCATTGAAGTAACAAAAATCTCGAAAACAGACTACCATCCATAATGACAAGGCTACCATCCATTGGAGTAACAAAAATCTCTACAACAGACTACCTTCCATAATGACAAGGCTACCATCCATTGGGTAACAAAGATCTCGACAACAAACTACCTTCCATAAAGACAAGGCTACCATCCATTGGAGTAACAAAAATACCGACAACAAACCACCTTCCATGAAGACAAGGCTACGATCCATTGGAGTAACAAAAATATCGACAACATACTACCTTCCATAAAGACAAGGCTACCACCCATTGGAGTAAAAAAAATCTCTACAATATACTACCTTCGATAATAACAAGGCTACCATCCATTGGAGTAACAAAAATATCGACAACAGACTACCTTCCATAATGACAAGGCTACCATCCAATGGAATAACAAAAATCTCGACAACAAACTACCTTTCATAATGACAAGGCTACCATCCATTGGAGTAACAAAAATCTGAACAATAGACTACCTTCCATAATGACAAGGCTACCATCCATTGGAGTAACAGAAATCTCAACGACAGACTACCTTCCATAATTGCAAGGCTACCATCCTTTGGAGTAACAAAAATATCGACAACAGACTACCATCCATAATGACAAGGCTACCATCCATTGAAGTAACAAAAATCTCTAAAACAGACTACCTTCGATAATGACAAGGCTACCATCCATTGGAGTAACAAAAATATCGACAACAGAATACCTTCCATATTGACAAGGCTACCATCCATTGGAGTAACAAAATTCTCGTCAACTGACTACCTTCCATAATGACAAGGCTACCATACATTGGAGTAACAAAAATATCGACAACAAATTACCTTCCATAATGACAAGGCTACAATCCATTGGAGTAACAAAAATCTCGACAACAAAATACCTTCCATAATGACAAGGCTATCATCCAATGAAATAACTAAAATATCGACAATAGACCACGTTCCATAATGACAAGGCTACCATCCATTGAAGTAACAAAAATCTCGACAACAGACTAGCATCCATAATGACAAGGCTACCATCCATTGGAGTAACAAAAATATCTACAACAGACTACCTTCCATAATGACAAGGCTACCATCCATTGGGTAACAAAGATCTCGACAACAGACTACCTTCCATAATGACAAGACTACCATCCATTGGAGTAACAAAAATATTGACACCAAACTACCTTCCATAAAGACAAGGCTACGATCCATTGGAGTAACAAAAATGTCGACAATAGACTACCTTCCATAAAGACAAGGCTACCATCCATTGGAGTTACAAAAATCTCTACAACAAACTACCTTCCATAAAGACAAGGCTACGATCCATTGGAGTAACAAAAATATCGACAACAGACTACCTTCCATAAAGACAATGCTACCATTATTTGAAGTAACAAAAATCTCGACAACAGACTACCATCCATAATGACATGGCTACCATCCATTAGAGTAACAAAAATCTCTATAACAGACTACCTTCCATAATGACAAGGCTACCATCCATTGGGTAACAAAGATCTCGACAACAGACTACCTTCCATAAAGACAAGGCTACCATCCATTGGAGTAACAAAAATATCAACAACAGAATACCTTTCATATTGACAAGGCTACCATCCATTGGAGTAAAAAAATTCTCGACAACTGACTACCTTCCATAATGACAAGGCTATCATCCAATGAAATAACTAATATATCGACAATAGACCACGTTCCATAATGACAAGGCTACCATCCATTGAAGTAACAAAAATCTCGACAACAGACTAGCATCCATAATGACAAGGCTACCATCCATTGGAGTAACAAAAATATCTACAACAGACTACCTTCCATAATGACAAGGCTACCATCCATTGGGTAACAAAGATCTCGACAACAGACTACCTTCCATAATGACAAGACTACCATCCATTGGAGTAACAAAAATATCGACAACAGAATACCTTCCATATTGACAAGGCTACCATCCATTGGAGTAACAAAATTCTCGTCAACTGACTACCTTCCATAATGACAAGGCTACCATACATTGGAGTAACAAAAATATCGACAACAAATTACCTTCCATAATGACAAGGCTACAATCCATTGGAGTAACAAAAATCTCGACAACAAAATACCTTCCATAATGACAAGGCTATCATCCAATGAAATAACTAAAATATCGACAATAGACCACGTTCCATAATGACAAGGCTACCATCCATTGAAGTAACAAAAATCTCGACAACAGACTAGCATCCATAATAACAAGGCTACCATCCATTGGAGTAACAAAAATATCTACAACAGACTACCTTCCATAATGACAAGGCTACCATCCATTGGGTAACAAAGATCTCGACAACAGACTACCTTCCATAATGACAAGACTACCATCCATTGGAGTAACAAAAATATTGACACCAAACTACCTTCCATAAAGACAAGGCTACGATCCATTGGAGTAACAAAAATGTCGACAATAGACTACCTTCCATAAAGACAAGGCTACCATCCATTGGAGTTAGAAAAATCTCTACAACAAACTACCTTCCATAAAGACAAGGCTACGATCCATTGGAGTAACAAAAATATCGACAACAGACTACCTTCCATAAAGACAAGGCTACCATTATTTGAAGTAACAAAAATCTCGACAACAGACTACCATCCATAATGACATGGCTACCATCCATTAGAGTAACAAAAATCTCTATAACAGACTACCTTCCATAATGACAAGGCTACCATCCATTGGGTAACAAAGATCTCGACAACAGACTACCTTCCATAAAGACAAGGCTACCATCCATTGGAGTAACAAAAATATCAACAACAGAATACCTTTCATATTGACAAGGCTACCATCCATTGGAGTAACAAAATTCTCGACAACTGACTACCTTCCATAATGACAAGGCTATCATCCAATGAAATAACTAAAATATCGACAATAGACCACGTTCCATAATGACAAGGCTACCATCCATTGAAGTAACAAAAATCTCGACAACAGACTAGCATCCATAATGACAAGGCTACCATCCATTGGAGTAACAAATATCTACAACAGACTACCTTCCATAATGACAAGGCTACCATCCATTGGGTAACAAAGATCTCGACAACAGACTACCTTCCATAATGACAAGACTACCATCCATTTGAGTAACAAAAATATTGACACCAAACTACCTTCCATAAAGACAAGGCTACGATCCATTGGAGTAACAAAAATGTCGACAATAGACTACCTTCCATAAAGACAAGGCTACCATCCATTGGAGTTACAAAAATCTCTACAACAAACTACCTTCCATAAAGACAAGGCTACGATCCATTGGAGTAACAAAAATATCGACAACAGACTACCTTCCATAAAGACAAGGCTACCATTAATTGAAGTAACAAAAATCTCGACAACAGACTACCATCCATAATGACAAGGCTACCATCCATTAGAGTAACAAAAATCTCTATAACAGACTACCTTCCATAATGACAAGGCTACCATCCATTGGGTAACAAAGATCTCGACAATAGACTAACTTCCATAAAGACAAGGCTACCATCCATTGGAGTAACAAAAATATCAACAACAGAATACCTTCCATATTGACAAGGCTACCATCCATTGGAGTAACAAAATTCTCGACAACTGACTACCTTCCATAATGACAAGGCTACCACCCATTGGAGTAAAAAAAATCTCTACAATATACTACCTTCGATAATAACAAGGCTACCATCCATTGGAGTAACAAAAATATCGACAACAGACTACCTTCCATAATGACAAGGCTACCATCCAATGGAATAACACAAATCTCGACAACAAACTACCTTTCATAATGACAAGGCTATCATCCAATGGAATAACAAAAATCTCGACAATAGACCACGTTCCATAATGACAAGGCTACCATCCATTGAAGTAACAAAAATCTTGACAACAGACTACCATCCATAATGACAAGGCTACCATCCATTGGAGTAACAAAAATCTCTACAATAGACTATCTTCCATAATGACAAGGCTACCAACCATTGGGTAACAAAGATCTTGACAACAGACTACCTTCCATAATGACAAGGCTACCATCCATTGGAGTAACAAAAATATCGACAACAAACTACCTTCCATAAACACAAGGCTACGATCCATTGGAGTAACAAAAATATTGATAACATACTACCTTCCATAAAGACAAGGCTACCATCCATTGGAGTAACAAAAATGTCGACAATAGACTACCTTCCATAAAGACAAGGCTACCATCCATTGGAGTTACAAAAATCTCTACAACAAACTACCTTCCATAAAGACAAGGCTAGGATCCATTGGAGTAACAAAAATATCGACAACAGACTACCTTCCATAAAGACAAGGCTACCATTAATTGAAGTAACAAAAATCTCGACAACAGACTACCATCCATAATGACAAGGCTACCATCTATTAGAGTAACAAAAATCTCTATAACAGACTACCTTCCATAATGACAAGGCTACCATCCATTGGGTAACAAAGATCTCGACAATAGACTAACTTCCATAAAGACAAGGCTACCATCCATTGGAGTAACAAAAATATCAACAACAGAATACCTTCCATATTGACAAGGCTACCATCCATTGGAGTAACAAAATTCTCGACAACTGACTACCTTCCATAATGACAAGGCTACCACCCATTGGAGTAAAAAAAATCTCTACAATATACTACCTTCGATAATAACAAGGCTACCATCCATTGGAGTAACAAAAATATCGACAACAGACTACCTTCCATAATGACAAGGCTACCATCCAATGGAATAACACAAATCTCGACAACAAACTACCTTTCATAATGACAAGGCTATCATCCAATGGAATAACAAAAATCTCGACAATAGACCACGTTCCATAATGACAAGGCTACCATCCATTGAAGTAACAAAAATCTTGACAACAGACTACCATCCATAATGACAAGGCTACCATCCATTGGAGTAACAAAAATCTCTACAATAGACTATCTTCCATAATGACAAGGCTACCAACCATTGGGTAACAAAGATCTTGACAACAGACTACCTTCCATAATGACAAGGCTACCATCCATTGGAGTAACAAAAATATCGACAACAAACTACCTTCCATAAACACAAGGCTACGATCCATTGGAGTAACAAAAATATCGATAACATACTACCTTCCATAAAGACAAGGCTACCATCCATTGGAGTAACAAAAATCTCTACAATAGACTACCTTCGATAATGACAAGTCTAACATCCATTGGAGTAACAAAAATATCGACAACAAACTACCTTCCATAATGACAAGGCTACCATCCAATGGAATAACAAAAATCTCGACAACAAACTACCTTTCATAATGACAAGGCTACCATCCATTGGAGTAACAAAAATCTGAACAATACACTACCTTCCATAATGACAAGGCTACCATCCATTGGAGTAACAGAAATCTCAACGACAGACTACCTTCCATAATGGCAAGGCTACCATCCTTTGGAGTAACAAAAATATCGACAACAGACTACCATCCATAATGACAAGGCTACCATCCATTAGAGTAACAAAAATCTCTATAACAGACTACCTTCCATAATGACAAGGCTACCATCCATTGGGTAACAAAGATCTCGACAATAGACTAACTTCCATAAAGACAAGGCTACCATCCATTGGAGTAACAAAAATATCAACAACAGAATACCTTCCATATTGACAAGGCTACCATCCATTGGAGTAACAAAATTCACGACAATTGACTACCTTCCATAATGACAAGGCTACCACCCATTGGAGTAAAAAAAATCTCTACAATATACTACCTTCGATAATAACAAGGCTACCATCCATTGGATTAACAAAAATATCGACAACAGACAACCTTCCATAATGACAAGGCTACCATCCAATGGAATAACACAAATCTCGACAACAAACTACCTTTCATAATGACAAGGCTATCATCCAATGGAATAACAGAAATCTCGACAATAGACCACGTTCCATAATGACAAGGCTACCATCCATTGAAGTAACAAAAATCTTGACAACAGACTACCATCCATAATGACAAGGCTACCATCCATTGGAGTAACAAAAATCTCTACAATAGACTACCTTCCATAATGACAAGGCTACCAACCATTGGGTAACAAAGATCTTGACAACAGACTACCTTCCATAATGACAAGGCTACCATCCATTGGAGTAACAAAAATATCGACAACAAACTACCTTCCATAAACACAAGGCTACGATCCATTGGAGTAACAAAAATATCGATAACATACTACCTTCCATAAAGACAAGGCTACCATCCATTGGAGTAACAAAAATCTCTACAATAGACTACCTTCGATAATGACAAGTCTAACATCCATTGGAGTAACAAAAATATCGACAACAAACTACCTTCCATAATGACAAGGCTACCATCCAATGGAATAACAAAAATCTCGACAACAAACTACCTTTCATAATGACAAGGCTACCATCCATTGGAGTAACAAAAATCTGAACAATACACTACCTTCCATAATGACAAGGCTACCATCCATTGGAGTAACAGAAATCTCAACGACAGACTACCTTCCATAATGGCAAGGCTACCATCCTTTGGAGTAACAAAAATATCGACAACAGACTACCATCCATAATGACAAGGCTACCATCCATTGGAGTAACAAAAATATCGACAATAGATTACCTTCCATAATGACAAGGCTACAATCCATTGGAGTAACAAAAATCTCGACAATAGACTACCTTCCATAATGAAAAGGCTAGCATCCATTGGAGTAACAAAAATCTTGACAACAGAATACCTTCCATAATGACAAGGCTATCATCCAATGGAATAACAAAAATCTCGACAATATACCATATTCCATAATGACAAGGCTACCATCCATTGAAGTAACAAAAATCTCGACAACAGAATACCATCCATAATGACAAGGCTACCATCCATTGGAGTAACAAAAATCTCTACAACAGACTACCTTCCATAATGACAAGGCTACCATCCATTGGGTAACAAAGATCTTGACAACAAACTACCTTCCATAATGACAAGGCTACCATCCATTGGAGTAACAAAAATATTGACAACAAACTACCTTCCATAAAGACAAGGCTACGATCCATTGGAGTAATAAAAATATCGACAACATACTACCTTCCATAAAGACAAGGCTACCATCCATTGGAGTAAAAAAAATCTCTACAATAGACTACCTTCGATAATGACAAGGCTACCATCCATTGGAGTAACAAAATATCGACAACAGACTACCTTCCATAATGATAAGGCTACCATCCAATGGAATAACAAAAATCTCGAAAACAAACTACCTTTCATAATGACAAGACTACCATCCATTGGAGTAACAAAAATCTGAACAATACACTACCTTCCATAATGACAAGGCTTCCATCCATTGGAGTAACAGAAATCTCAACCACCGACTACCTTCCATAATGGCAAGGCTAACAACCTTTGGAGTAACAAAAATATCGACAACAGACTACCATCCATAATGACAAGGCTACCATCCATTGGAGTAACAAAAATATCTAAAACATACTACCTTCGATAATGACAAGGCTACCATCCATTGGAGTAACAAAAATATCGACAACAGAATACCTTCCATATAGACAAGGCTACCATCCATTGGAGTAACAAAATTCTCGACAACTGACTACCTTCCATAATGACAAGGCTACCATACATTGGAGTAACAAAAATATCGACAACAGATTACCTTCCATAATGACAAGGCTACAATCCATTAGAGTAACAAAAATCTCGACAATAGACTACCTTCCATAATGAAAAGCCTAGCATCCATTGGAGTAACAAAAATCTCGACAACAAAATACCTTCCATAATGACAAGGCTATCATCCAATGGAATAAAAAAAATCTCGACAATAGACCATGTTCCATAATGACAAGGATACCATCCATTGAAGTAACAAAAATCTCGAAAACAGACTACCATCCATAATGACAAGGCTACCATCCATTGATGCAACAAAAATCTCTACAACAGACTACCTTCCATAATGACAAGGATACCATCCATTAAGTAACAAAGATGTCGACAACAAACTACCTTCCATAATGACAAGGCTACCATCCATTGGAGTAACAAAAATATCGACAACAAACTACCTTCCATAAAGACAAGGCTACGATCCATTGGAGTAACAAAAATATCGACAACAAACTACCCTCCATAAAGACAAGGCTACCATCCATTGGAGTTACAAAAATCTCTACAACAAACTACCTTCTATAAAGACAAGGCTACGATCCATTGGAGTAACAAAAATATCGACAACAGACTACCTTCCATAAAGACAAGGCTACCATCCATTGGAGTAACAAAAATATCTACAATAGACTACCTTCGATAATGACAAGGCTACCATCCATTGGAGTAACAAAAATATCGACAAAACACTACCTTCCATAATGACAAGGATACCATCCAATGGAATAACAAAAATCTCGACAACAAACTACCTTTCATAATGACAAGGCTACCATCCATTGGAGTAACAAAAATCTGAACAATAGACTACCTTCCATAATGACAAGGCTACCATCCATTGGAGTAACAGAAATCTCAACGACAGACTACCTTCCATAATGGCAAGGCTACCATCCTTTGGAGTAACAAAAATATCGACATTAGACTACCATCCATAATGACAAGGCTACCATCCATTGGAGTAACAAAAATCTCTAAAATAGACTACCTTCGATAATGACAAGGCTACCATCCATTTGAGTAACAAAAATATCGACAACAGAATACCTTCCATATTGACAAGGCTACCATCCATTGGAGTAACAAAATTCTCGACAATTGACTACCTTCCATAATGACAAGGCTATCATACATTGGAGTAACAAAAATATCGATAACAAACTACCTTCCATAATGACAAGGCTACAATCCATTGGAGTAACAAAAATCTCGATAATACACTACCTTCCATATTGAAAAGGCTAGCATCCATTGGAGTAACAAAAATCTCGACAACAAAATACCTTCCATAATGACAAGGCTATCATCCAATGAAATAACAAAAATATCGACAATAGACCACGTTCCATAATGACAAGGCTACCATCCATTGAAGTAACAAAAATCTCGACAACAGACTAGCATCCATAATAACAAGCTAACCATCCATTGGAGTAACAAAAATATCTACAACAGACTACCTTCCATAATGACAAGGCTACCATCCATTGGGTAACAAAGATCTCGACAATAGACTACCTTCCATAATGACAAGGCTACCATCCATTAGAGTACCAAAAATATCGACACCAAACTACCTTCCATAAAGACAAGGCTACGATCCATTGGAGTAACAAAAATGTCGACAACAGACTACCTTCCATAAAGTCAAGGCTACCATCCATTGGAGTTACAAAAATCTCTACAACAAACTACCTTCCATAAAGACAAGGCTACGATCCATTGGAGTAACAAAAATATCGACAACAGACTACCTTCCATAAAGACAAGGCTACCATTTATTGAAGTAACAAAAATCTCGACAACAGACTACCATCCATAATGACAAGGCTACCATCCATTGGAGTAACAAAAATCTCTACAACAGACTACCTTCCATAATGACAAGGCTACCATCCATTGGGTAACAAAGATCTCTACAACAAACTACCTTCCATAAAGACAAGGCTACGATCCATTGGAGTAACAAAAATATCGACAATAGACTACCTTCCATAAAGACAAGGCTACCATCCATTGGAGTAACAAAAACCTCTACAATAGACTACCTGCGATAATGACGAGGCTACCATCCATTGGAGTAACAAAAATATCGACAACAGACTACCTTCCATAATGACAAGGATACCATCCAATGGAATAACAAAAATCTAGACAACAAACTACCTTTTATAATGACAAGGCTACCATTCATTGGAGTAACAAAAATCTGAACAATCGAGTACCTTCCATAATGACAAGGCTACCATCCATTGGAGTAACAGAAATCTCAATGACAGACTACCTTCCATAATGGCAAGGCTACCATCCTTTGGAGTAACAAAAATATCGACAATAGACTACCATCCATAATGACAAGGCTACCATCCATTGGAGTAACAAAAATCTCTAAAATAGACTACCTTCGATAATGATCAGGCTACCATCCATTGGAGTAACAAAAATATCGACAACAGAATACCTTCCATATTGACAAGGCTACCATCCATTGGAGTAACAAAATTCTCGACAACTGACTACCTTCCATAATGACAAGGCTATCATACATTAGAGTATCAAAAATATCGATAACAGATTACCTTCCATAATGACAAGGCTACAATCCATTGGAGTAACAAAAATCTCGACAATAGACTACCTTTCATAATGAAAAGGCTAGCATGCATTGGAGTAACAAAAATCTCGACACCAAAATACCTTCCATAATGACAAAGCTATAATCCAATGGAATAACAAAAATCTAGACAATAGACCACGTTCGATAATGACAAGGCTACTATCCATTGAAGTAACAAAAATCTCGACAACAGACTACCATCATTAATGACAAGGCTACCATCCATTGGAGTAACAAAAATCTCTACAACAGACTACCTTCCATAAAGACAAGGCTACCATCCATTGGAGTAACAAAAATATCTACAATAGACTACCTTCGATAATGACAAGGCTACCATCCATTGGAGTAACAAAATTCTCGACAACTGACTACCTTCCATAATGACAAGGCTACCATACATCGGAGTAACAAAAATATCGATAACAGATTACCTTCCATAATGACAAGGCTACAATCCATTGGAGTAACAAAAATCTCGACAATAGACTACCTTCCATAATGAAAAGGCTAGCATGCATTGGAGTAACAAAAATCTCGACAACAAAATACCTTCCATAATGACAAGGCTATAATCCAATGGAATAACAAAAATCTCAACGACAGACTACCTTCCATAATGGCAAGGCTACCATCCTTTGGAGTAACAAAAATATCGACAACAGACTACCATCCATAATGATAAGGCTACCATCCATTGGAGTAACAAAAATCTCTAAAACAGACTACCTTCGATAATGACAAGGCTACGATCCATTGGAGTAACAAAAATATCGACTACATAATACCTTCCATATTGACCAGGCTACCATCCATTGGAGTAACAAAATTCTCAACAACTGACTACCTTCCATAATGACAAGGCTACCATACATTGGAGTAACAAAAATATCGACAATAGATTAGCTTCAATAATGACAAGGCTACAATCCATTGGAGTAACAAAAATCTCTATAATAGACTACCTTCCAGAATGAAAAGGCTAGCATCCATTGGAGTAACAAAAATCTCGACAACAAAATACCTTCCATAATGACAAGGCTATCATCCAATGGAATAACAAAAATCTCGACAATAGACCACGTTCCATAATGACAAGGCTACCATCCATTAAAGTAACAAAAATCTCGACAACAGACTAGCATCCATAAAGACAAGGCTACCATCCATTGGAG
This sequence comes from Vicia faba, assembly GCA_948472305.1. Lineage (NCBI taxonomy): Eukaryota > Viridiplantae > Streptophyta > Magnoliopsida > Fabales > Fabaceae > Vicia > Vicia faba. The sequence goes on from OX451738.1 coordinate 768,645,099, forward strand.
TTACAAAAAGCTCTACAACAAACTACCTTCCATAAAGACAAGGCTACGATCCATGGGAGTAACAAAAATATAGACAGCAGACTAACTTCCTTAAAGACAAGGCTACCATCCATTGGAGTAACAAAAATCTCTACAATAGACTACCTTCGATAATGACAAGGCTACCATCCATTGGAGTAACAAAAATATCAACAAGAGACTACCTTCCATAATGACAAGGATACCATCCAACGGAATAACAAAAATCTCGACAACAAACTACCTTTCAAAATGACAAGGCTACCATCCATTGGAGTAACAAAAATCTGAACAATAGACTACCTTCCATAATGACAAGGCTACCATCCATTGGAGTAACAGAAATCTCAACGACAGACTACCTTCCATAATGGCAAGGCTACCATCCTTTGGAGTAACAAAAATATCGACAACAGACTACCATCCATAATGACAAGGCTACCATCCATTGGAGTAACAAAAATCTCTAAAACAGACTACCTTCGATAATGACAAGGCTACCATCCATTGGAGTAACAAAAATATCGAAAACAGAATACATTCCATATTGACAAGGCTACCATCCATTGGAGTAAAAAAATTCTCGACAACTGACTACGTTCTTTAATGACAAGGCTACAATCCATTGGAGTAACAAAAATCTCGACAATAGACTACCTTCCATAATGAAAAGGCTAGCATCCATTGGAGTAACAAAAATCTCGACAACAAAATACTTTCCATAATGACAAGGCTATCATCCAATGGAATAACAAAAATCTCGACAATAGACCATGTTCCATAATGACAAGGCTACCATCCAATGAAGTAACAAAAATCTCGACAACAGACTACCATCCATAATGACAAGGCTACCATCCATTGGAGTAACAAAAATCTCTACAACAGACTACCTTCCATAATGACAAGGCTACCATGCATTGGGTAAAAAAGATCTCGACAACAGAGTACCTTCCATAATGACAAGGCTACCATCCATTGGAGTAACAAAAATATCGACAACAAACTACCTTCCATAAAGACAAGGCTACGATCCATTGGAGTAACAAAAATATCGACAACAAACTACCTTCCATAAAGACAAGGCTTCCATCCATTGGAGTTACAAAAATCTCTACAACAAACTACCTTCCATAAAGACAAGGCTACGATCCATTGGAGTAACAAAAATATCGACAACAGACTACCTTCCATAAAGACAAGGCTACCATCCATTAGAGTAACAAAAATCTCTACAATAGACTACCTTCGATAATGACAAGGCTACCATCCATTGGAGTAACAAAAATATCGACAACAGACTACCTTCCATAATGACAAGGATACCATCCAATGGAATAACAAAAATCTCGACAACAAACTACCTTTCATAATGACAAGGCTACCATTCATTGGAGTAACAAAAATCTATACAACAAACTACCTTCCATAATGACAAGGCTACCATCCATTAGGTAACAAAGATCTCAATTACAGACTACTTTCAATAATGACAAGGCTACCATCCATTGGAGTAACAAAAATCTCGACAACATACTACCTTCCATAATGAAAAGGCTACCATCTATTGGAGTAACAAAAATCTCAACAACAGACTACCTTCCATAATGACAAGGGTACCATCCAATGGAATAAAAAAAATATCGGCAATAGACCACGTTCCATAATGAAGTGACTACCATCCATTGGAGTAATGAAAATATCGACAACAAACTACCTTCCATATTGACAAGGCTACCATCCATTGGAATAACAAAGATATCGACAATAGACTACCTTCCATAATGACAAGGCTACCATCCATTGGATAAAAAAAATCATGAAAACAAACTACCTTTAATAACGACAAGGCTACCATCCATTGGAGTAAAAAAAATCTCGACAACAGAATACCTTGCATAATGACAAGGTTACCATCGATTGGAATGACAAAAATCTCGACAACAAACTACCTTCCATGATGACAAGGCTACCATCCATGAGAGTAACAAAAATCTCGACAACTGACTACCTTCCATAATGAAAAGGCTAGCATCCATTGGAGTAACAAAAATCTTGACAACATAATACCTTCCATAATGACAAGGCTACCATCCAATGGAATAACATAAATCTCGACAATAGACCATGTTCCATAATGACAAAGCCACCATCCATTGAAGTAATAAAAATCTCGACAACAGACTACCTTCCATATTGACAAGACTACCATCCATTGGAGTAACAAAAGTCTCGACAACAGACTACCTTCCATAACGACGAGGCTACCATCCAATGAGTAACAAAGATATCGACAACAGATTACCTTCCATAATGACAAGGATACCATCCATTGGATAAAAAAAATCTTGAAAACAGACTACCTTTCATAATGACAAGGCTACCATCCATTGGTGTAAAAAAAATCTCGACAAAAGACTACTTTGCATAATGACAAGGTTACCATCGATTGGATTGACAAAAATCTCGACAACGAATTACCTTCCATAATGACAAGGCTACAATCCATGAGACTAACAAAAATCTCGACAACTGACTACCTTCCATAATGACAAGGCTACCATACATTGGAGTAACAAAAATATAGAAAACAGATTACCTTCCATAATGACAAGGCTACCATCCATTGGAGTAACAAAAATCTCGACAACAGACTACCTTCCATAATGAAAAGGCTAGCATCCATTGGAGTAACAAAAATCTCGACAACAAAATACCTTTCATAATGACAAGGCTACCATCCATTGGAGTAACAAAAATATCGACAACAAACTACCTTCCATAAAGACAAGGCTACGATCCATTGGGGTAACAAAAATATCGACAACAGATTACCTTCCATAATGATAAGGCTACCATCCATTGGAGTAACAAAAATTTTGACAATACACCATATTCCATAATGACAAGGCTACCATCCATTGGAGCAACAAAAATCTAGACAAAAGGCTACCATCCATAATGACAAGGTTACCATCCATTGTAGTAACAAAAATCTCTACAACAGACTACCTTCCATAATGACAAGGCTACCATCCATTGGGTAACAAAGATCTTGACAACAGACTACCTTCCATAATGACAAGGCTACCATCCATTGGAGTAACAAAAATATCGACAAAAAACTACCTTCCATAAAGACAAGGCTACGATCCATTGGAGTAACAAAAATATCGACAACAAACTACCTTCCATAAAGACAAGGCTACCATCCATTGGAGTTACAAAAATCTCTACTACAAACTACCTTCCATAAAGACAAGGCTATGATCCATTGGAGTAACAAAAATATCGACAACAGACTACCTTCCATAAAGACAAGGCTACCATCCATTGGAGCAACAAAAATCTCTACAATAGACTACCTTTAATAATGACAAGGCTACCATCCATTGGAGTAACAAAAATATCGACAACAGACTACCTTCCATAATTACAAGGATACAATCCAATGGAATAACAAAAATCTCGACAACAAACTACCTTTCATAATTTCAAGGCTACCTTCCATTGGAGTAACAAAAATCTGAACAATAGACTACCTTCCATAATGATAAGGCTACCATCCATTGGAGTAACAGAAATCTCAACGACAAACTACCTTCCATAATGGCAAGGCTACCATCCTTTGGAGTAACAAAAATATCGACAACAGACTACCATCCATAATGATAAGGCTACCATCCATTGGAGTAACAAAAATATCTAAAATAGACTACCTTCGATATTGACAAGGCTACGATCCATTGGAGTAACAAAAATATCGACTACAGAATACCTTCCATATTGACAAGGCTACCATCCATTGGAGTAACAAAATTCTCGACAACTGACTACCTTCCATAATGACAAGGCTACCATACATTGGAGTAACAAAAATATCAACAATAGATTACCTTCCATAATGACAAGGCTACAATCCATTGGAGTAACAAAAATCTCTATAATAGACTACCTTCCATAATGAAAAGGCTAGCATCCATTGGAGTAACAAAAATCTCGACAACAAAATACCTTCCATAATGACAAGGCTATCATCCAATGGAATAACAAAAATCTCGTAAATAGACCACGTTCCATAATGACAAGGCTACCATCCATTAAAGTAACAAAAATCTCGACAACAGACTAGCATCCATAAAGATAAGGCTACCATCCATTGGAGTTACAAAAATCTCTACAACAAACTACCTTCCATAAAGACAAGGCTACGATCCATTGGAGTAACAAAAATATCGACAACAGACTACCTTCCATAAAGACAAGGCTACCATCCATTGGAGTAACAAAAATCTCTACAATAGACTACCTTCGATAATGACAAGGCTACCATCCATTGGAGTAACAAAAATATCGACAAGAGACTACCTTCCATAATGACAAGGATACCATCCAACGGAATAACAAAAATCTCGACAACAAACTACCTTTCATAATGACAAGGCTACCATCCATTGGAGTAACAAAAATCTGAACAATAGACTACCTTCCATAATGACAAGGCTACCATCCATTGGATTAACAGAAATCTCAACGACAGACTACCTTCCATAATGGCAAGGCTACCATCCTTTGGAGTAACAAAAATATCGACAACAGACTACCATCCATAATTACAAGGCTACCATCCATTGGAGTAACAAAAATCTCTAAAACAGACTACCTTCGATAATGACAAGGCTACCATCCATTGGAGTAACAAAAATATCGAAAATAGAATACCTTCCATATTGACAAGGCTACCATCCATTGGTGTAAAAAAATTCTCGACAACTGACTACCTTCTTTAATTACAAGGCTACCATACATTGGAGTAACAAAAATATCGACAACAAATTACCTTCCATAATGACAAGGCTACAATCCATTGGAGTAACAAAAATCTCGACAATAGACTATCTTCCATAATGAAAAGGCTAGCATCCATTAGAGTAACAAAAATCTCGACAACAGACTACCTTCCATAATGACAAGGATACCATCCAATGGAATAACAAAAATCTAGACAACAAACTACCTTTTATAATGACAAGGCTACCATTCATTGGAGTAACAAAAATCTGAACAATAGAGTACCTTCCATAATGACAAGGCTACCATCCATTGGAGTAACAGAAATCTCAATGACAGACTACCTTCCATAATGGCAAGGCTACCATCCTTTGGAGTAACAAAAATATCGACAATAGACTACCATCCATAATGACAAGGCTACCATCCATTGGAGTAACAAAAATCTCTAAAATAGACTACCTTCGATAATGATCAGGCTACCATCCATTGGAGTAACAAAAATATCGACAACAAAATACCTTCCATATTGACAAGGCTACCATCCATTGGAGTAACAAAATTCTCGACAACTGACTACCTTCCATAATGACAAGGCTATCATACATTAGAGTATCAAAAATATCGATAACAGATTACCTTCCATAATGACAAGGCTACAATCCATTGGAGTAACAAAAATCTCGACAATAGACTACCTTCCATAATGAAAAGGCTAGCATGCATTGGAGTAACAAAAATCTCGACAACAAAATACCTTCCATAATGACAAAGCTATAATCCAATGGAATAACAAAAATCTAGACAATAGACCACGTTCGATAATGACAAGGCTACTATCCATTGAAGTAACAAAAATCTCGACAACAGACTACCATCATTAATGACAAGGCTACCATCCATTGGAGTAACAAAAATCTCTACAACAGACTACCTTCCATAATGACAAGGCTACCATCCATTGGGTAAAAAAGATCTCCACAACAGACTACCTTCCATAATGACAAGGCTACCATCCATTGGAGTAACAAAAATATCGACAACAAACTACCTTCCATGAAGACAAGGCTACGATCCATTGGAGTAATAAAAATATCGACAACAAACTACCTTCCATAAAGACAAGGCTACCATCCATTGGAGTTACAAAAATCTTTACAACAAACTACCTTCCATAAAGACAAGGCTACGATCCATTTGAGTAACAAAAATATCGACAACAGACTACCTTCCATAAAGACAAGGCTACCATCCATTGGAGTAACAAAAATATCTACAATAGACTACCTTCGATAATGACAAGGCTACCATCCATTGGAGTAACAAAATTCTTGACAACTGACTACCTTCCATAATGACAAGGCTACCATACATCGGAGTAACAAAAATATCGATAACAGATTACCTTCCATAATGACAAGGCTACAATCCATTGGAGTAACAAAAATCTCGACAATAGACTACCTTCCATAATGAAAAGGCTAGCATGCATTGGAGTAACAAAAATCTCGACAACAAAATACCTTCCATAATGACAAGGCTATAATCCAATGGAATAACAAAAATCTCAACGACAGACTACCTTCCATAATGGCAAGGCTACCATCCTTTGGAGTAACAAAAATATCGACAACAGACTACCATCCATAATGATAAGGCTACCATCCATTGGAGTAACAAAAATCTCTAAAACAGACTACCTTCGATAATGACAAGGCTACAATCCATTGGAGTAACAAAAATATCGACTACATAATACCTTCCATATTGACCAGGCTACCATCCATTGGAGTAACAAAATTCTCAACAACTGACTACCTTCCATAATGACAAGGCTACCATACATTGGAGTAACAAAAATATCGACAATAGATTAGCTTCAATAATGACAAGGCTACAATCCATTGGAGTAACAAAAATCTCTATAATAGACTACCTTCCAGAATGAAAAGGCTAGCATCCATTGGAGTAACAAAAATCTCGACAACAAAATACCTTCCATAATGACAAGGCTATCATCCAATGGAATAACAAAAATCTCGACAATAGACCACGTTCCATAATGACAAGGCTACCATCCATTAAAGTAACAAAAATCTCGACAACAGACTAGCATCCATAAAGATAAGGCTACCATCCATTGGAGTTACAAAAAGCTCTACAACAAACTACCTTCCATAAAGACAAGGCTACGATCCATGGGAGTAACAAAAATATAGACAGCAGACTAACTTCCTTAAAGACAAGGCTACCATCCATTGGAGTAACAAAAATCTCTACAATAGACTACCTTCGATAATGACAAGGCTACCATCCATTGGAGTAACAAAAATATCAACAAGAGACTACCTTCCATAATGACAAGGATACCATCCAACGGAATAACAAAAATCTCGACAACAAACTACCTTTCAAAATGACAAGGCTACCATCCATTGGAGTAACAAAAATCTGAACAATAGACTACCTTCCATAATGACAAGGCTACCATCCATTGGAGTAACAGAAATCTCAACGACAGACTACCTTCCATAATGGCAAGGCTACCATCCTTTGGAGTAACAAAAATATCGACAACAGACTACCATCCATAATGAAAAGGCTACCATCCATTCGAGTAACAAAAATCTCTAAAACAGACTACCTTCGATAATGACAAGGCTACCATCCATTGGAGTAACAAAAATATCGAAAACAGAATACCTTCCATATTGACAAGGCTACCATCCATTGGAGTAAAAAAATTCTCGACAACTGACTACGTTCTTTAATGACAAGGCTACAATCCATTGGAGTAACAAAAATCTCGACAATAGACTACCTTCCATAATGAAAAGGCTAGCATCCATTGGAGTAACAAAAATCTCGACCACAGAATACTTTCCATAATGACAAGGCAATCATCCAATGGAATAACAAAAATCTCGACAATAGACCACGTTCCATAATGACAAGGCTACCATCCATTAAAGTAACAAAAATCTCGACAACAGACTAGCATCCATAAAGATAAGGCTACCATCCATTGGAGTTACAAAAAGCTCTACAACAAACTACCTTCCATAAAGACAAGGCTACGATCCATGGGAGTAACAAAAATATAGACAGCAGACTAACTTCCTTAAAGACAAGGCTACCATCCATTGGAGTAACAAAAATCTCTACAATAGACTACCTTCGATAATGACAAGGCTACCATCCATTGGAGTAACAAAAATATCAACAAGAGACTACCTTCCATAATGACAAGGATACCATCCAACGGAATAACAAAAATCTCGACAACAAACTACCTTTCAAAATGACAAGGCTACCATCCATTGGAGTAACAAAAATCTGAACAATAGACTACCTTCCATAATGACAAGGCTACCATCCATTGGAGTAACAGAAATCTCAACGACAGACTACCTTCCATAATGGCAAGGCTACCATCCTTTGGAGTAACAAAAATATCGACAACAGACTACCATCCATAATGAAAAGGCTACCATCCATTCGAGTAACAAAAATCTCTAAAACAGACTACCTTCGATAATGACAAGGCTACCATCCATTGGAGTAACAAAAATATCGAAAACAGAATACCTTCCATATTGACAAGGCTACCATCCATTGGAGTAAAAAAATTCTCGACAACTGACTACGTTCTTTAATGACAAGGCTACAATCCATTGGAGTAACAAAAATCTCGACAATAGACTACCTTCCATAATGAAAAGGCTAGCATCCATTGGAGTAACAAAAATCTCGACCACAGAATACTTTCCATAATGACAAGGCAATCATCCAATGGAATAACAAAAATCTCGACAATAGACCATGTTCCATAATGACAAGGCTACCATCCAATGAAGTAACAAAAATCTCGACAACAGACTACCATCCATAATGACAAGGCTACCATCCATTGGAGTAACAAAAATCTCTACAACAGACTACCTTCCATAATGACAAGGCTACCATCCATTGGGTAAAAAAGATCTCGACAACAGACTACCTTCCATAATGATAAGGCTACCATCCATTGGAGTAACAAAAATATCGACAACAAACTACCTTCCATAAAGACAAGGCTACGATCCATTGGAGTAACAAAAATATCGACAACAAACTACCTTCCATAAAGACAAGGCTTCCATCCATTGGAGTTACAAAAATCTCTACAACAAACTACCTTCCATAAAGACAAGGCTACGATCCATTGGAGTAACAAAAATATCGACAACAGACTACCTTCCATAAAGACAAGGCTACCATCCATTAGAGTAACAAAAATCTCTACAATAGACTACCTTCGATAATGACAAGGCTACCATCCATTGGAGTAACAAAAATATCGACAACAGACTACCTTCCATAATGACAAGGATACCATCCAATGGAATAACAAAAATCTCGACAACAAACTACCTTTCATAATGACAAGGCTACCATTCATTGGAGTAACAAAAATCTATACAACAAACTACCTTCCATAATGACAAGGCTACCATCCATTAGGTAACAAAGATCTCAATTACAGACTACTTTCAATAATGACAAGGCTACCATCCATTGGAGTAACAAAAATCTCGACAACATACTACCTTCCATAATGAAAAGGCTACCATCCATTGGAGTAACAAAAATCTCAACAACAGACTACCTTCCATAATGACAAGGGTACCATCCAATGGAATAAAAAAAATATCGGCAATAGACCACGTTCCATAATGAAGTGACTACCATCCATTGGAGTAATGAAAATATCGACAACAAACTACCTTCCATATTGACAAGGCTACCATCCATTGGAATAACAAAGATATCGACAATAGACTACCTTCCATAATGACAAGGCTACCATCCATTGGATAAAAAAAATCATGAAAACAAACTACCTTTAATAATGACAAGGCTACCATCCATTGGAGTAAAAAAAATCTCGACAACAGAATACCTTGCATAATGACAAGGTTACCATCGATTGGAATGACAAAAATCTCGACAACAAACTACCTTCCATAATGACAAGGCTACCATCCATGAGAGTAACAAAAATCTCGACAACTGACTACCTTCCATAATGAAAAGGCTAGCATCCATTGGAGTAACAAAAATCTTGACAACAGAATACCTTCCATAATGACAAGGCTACCATCCAATGGAATAACATAAATCTCGACAATAGACCATGTTCCATAATGACAAAGCCACCATCCATTGAAGTAATAAAAATCTCGACAACAGACTACCTTCCATATTGACAAGACTACCATCCATTGGAGTAACAAAAGTCTCGACAACAGACTACCTTCCATAACGACGAGGCTACCATCCAATGAGTAACAAAGATATCGACAACAGACTACCTTCCATAATGACAAGGCTACCATCCATTGGATAAAAAAAATCTTGAAAACAGACTACCTTTCATAATGACAAGGCTACCATCCATTGGTGTAAAAAAAATCTCGACAAAAGACTACTTTGCATAATGACAAGGTTACCATCGATTGGATTGACAAAAATCTCGACAACGAATTACCTTCCATAATGACAAGGCTACAATCCATGAGACTAACAAAAATCTCGACAACTGACTACCTTCCATAATGACAAGGCTACCATACATTGGAGTAACAAAAATATAGAAAACAGATTACCTTCCATAATGACAAGGCTACCATCCATTGGAGTAACAAAAATCTCGACAACAGACTACCTTCCATAATGAAAAGGCTAGCATCCATTGGAGTAACAAAAATCTCGACAACAAAATACCTTTCATAATGACAAGGCTACCATCCATTGGAGTAACAAAAATATCGACAACAAACTACCTTCCATAAAGACAAGGCTACGATCCATTGGGGTAACAAAAATATCGACAACAGATTACCTTCCATAATGATAAGGCTACCATCCATTGGAGTAACAAAATTTTTGACAATACACCATGTTCCATAATGACAAGGCTACCATCCATTGGAGCAACAAAAATCTCGACAAAAGGCTAGCATCCATAATGACAAGGTTACCATCCATTGGAGTAACAAAAATCTCTACAACAGACTACCTTCCATAATGACAAGGCTACCATCCATTGGGTAACAAAGATCTCGACAACAGACTACCTTCCATAATGACAAGGCTACCATCCATTGGAGTAACAAAAATATCGACAAAAAACTACCTTCCATAAAGACAAGGCTACGATCCATTGGAGTAACAAAAATATCGACAACAAACTACCTTCCATAAAGACAAGGCTACCATCCATTGGAGTTACAAAAATCTCTACTACAAACTACCTTCCATAAAGACAAGGCTATGATCCATTGGAGTAACAAAAATATCGACAACAGACTACCTTCCATAAAGACAAGGCTACCATCCATTGGAGCAACAAAAATCTCTACAATAGACTACCTTTAATAATGACAAGGCTACCATCCATTGGAGTAACAAAAATATCGACAACAAACTACCTTCCATAATTACAAGGATACAATCCAATGGAATAACAAAAATCTCGACAACAAACTACCTTTCAAAATTTCAAGGCTACCTTCCATTGGAGTAACAAAAATCTGAACAATAGACTACCTTCCATAATGATAAGGCTACCATCCATTGGAGTAACAAAAATCTCAACGACAAACTACCTTCCATAATGGCAAGGCTACCATCCTTTGGAGTAACAAAAATATCGACAACAGACTACCATCCATAATGATAAGGCTACCATCCATTGGAGTAACAAAAATATCTAAAATAGACTACCTTCGATATTGACAAGGCTACGATCCATTGGAGTAACAAAAATATCGACTACAGAATACCTTCCATATTGACAAGGCTACCATCCATTGGAGTAACAAAATTCTCGACAACTGACTACCTTCCATAATAACAAGGCTACCATACATTGGAGTAACAAAAATATCAACAATAGATTACCTTCAATAATGACAAGGCTACAATCCATTGGAGTAACAAAAATCTCTATAATAGACTACCTTCCATAATGAAAAGGCTAGCATCCATTGGAGTAACAAAAATCTCGACAACAAAATACCTTCCATAATGACAAGGCTATCATCCAATGGAATAACAAAAATCTCGTAAATAGACCACGTTCCATAATGACGAGGCTACCATCCATTAAAGTAACAAAAATCTCGACAACAGACTAGCATCCATAAAGATAAGGCTACCATCCATTGGAGTTACAAAAATCTCTACAACAAACTACCTTCCATAAAGACAAGGCTACGATCCATTGGAGTAACAAAAATATCGACAACAGACTACCTTCCATAAAGACAAGGCTACCATCCATTGGAGTAACAAAAATCTCTACAATAGACTACCTTCGATAATGACAAGGCTACCATCCATTGGAGTAACAAAAATATCGACAAGAGACTACCTTCCATAATGACAAGGATACCATCCAACGGAATAACAAAAATCTCGACAACAAACTACCTTTCATAATGACAAGGCTACCATCCATTGGAGTAACAAAAATCTGAACAATAGACTACCTTCCATAATGACAAGGCTACCATCCATTGGAGTAACAGAAATTTCAACGACAGACCCCCGTCCATAATGGCAAGGCTACCATCCTTTGGAGTAACAAAAATATCGACAACAGACTACCATCCATAATGACAAGGCTACCATCCATTGGAGTAACAAAAATCTCTAAAACAGACTACCTTCGATAATGACAAGGCTACCATCCATTGGAGTAACAAAAATATCGAAAACAGAATACCTTCCATATTGACAAGGCTACCATCCATTGGAGTAAAAAAATTCTCGACAACTGACTACCTTCTTTAATTACAAGGCTACCATACATTGGAGTAACAAAAATATCGACAACAAATTACCTTCCATAATGACAAGGCTACAATCCATTGGAGTAACAAAAATCTCGACAATAGACTATCTTCCATAATGAAAAGGCTAGCATCAATTAGAGTAACAAAAATCTCGACAACAGGATACCTTCCGTAATGACAAGGCTTTCATCCAATGGAATAACAAAAATCTCGACAATAGACCATGTTCCATAATGACAAGGCTACCATCCATTGGAATAACAAAAATCTCGACAACACACTACCTTCGATAATGACAAGGCTACCATCCATTGGAGTAACAAAAATATCGACAACAAATTACCTTCCATAATGATAAGGCTACCATCCATTGGAGTAACAGAATTTTTGACAATACACCATGTTCCATAATGACAAGGCTACCATCCAATGGAGTAACAAAAATCTCGACAACAGGCTACCATCCATAATGACAAGGCTACCATCCATTGGAGTAACAAAAATCTCTACAACAGACTACCTTCCATAATGACAAGGCTACCATCCATTGGGTAACAAAGATCTCGACAATAGATTACCTTCCATAATGACAAGGCTACCATCCATTGGAGTAACAAAAATATCGACAACAAACTACCTTCCATAAAGACAAGGCTACGATCCATTGGAGTAACAAAAATATCGACAACAAACTACCTTCCATAAACACAAGGCTACCATCCATTGGAGTTACAAAAATCTCTACTACAAACTACCTTCCATAAAGACGAGGCTACGATCCATTGGAGTAACAAAGATATCGACAATAGACTACCTTCCATAATGACAAGGCTACCATCCATTGGATTAAAAAAATCTTGAAAACAGACTACCTTTAATAATGACAAGGCTACCATCCATTGGAGTAAAAAAAATCTTGACAACAGAATACCTTGCATAATGACAAGGTTACCATCGATTGGAAAGACAACAATCTCGACAACAAACTACCTTCCATAATGACAAGGCTACCATCCATGAGAGTAACAAAAATCTCGACAACTGACTACCTTCCATAATGAAAAGGCTAGCATCCATTGGAGTAACAAAAATCTTGACAACAGACTACCTTCCATATTGACAAGACTAACATCCATTGGAGTAACAAAAGTCTCGACAACAGACTACCTTCCATAATGACGAGGCTACCATCCAATGAGTAACAAAGATATCGACAACAGACTACCTTCCATAATAAAAAGGCTACCATCCATTGGATAAAAAAAATCTTGAAAACAGACTACCTTGCATAATGACAAGGTTACCATCGATTGGAATGACAAAAATCTCCACAACGAACTACCTTCCATAATGACAAGGCTACAATCCATGAGAGTAACAAAAATCTCGACAACTGACTACCTTCCATAATGACAAGGCTACCATACATTGGAGTAACAAAAATATAGAAAACAGATTACCTTCCATAATGACAAGGCTACCATCCATTGGAGTAACAAAAATCTCGACAACACACTACCTTCCATAATGAAAAGACTAGCATCCGTTGGAGTAACAAAAATCTCGACAACAAAATACCTTCCATAAAGACAAGGCTACGATCCATTGGAGTAACAAAAATATCGACAACAGACTACCTTCTATAAAGACAAGGCTACCATCCATTGGAGTAACAAAAATCTCTACAATAGACTACACTCGATAATGACAAGGCTACCATTCATTGGAGTAACAAAAATATCGACAATAGACTACCTTCCATAATGACAAGGTTACCATCCATTGGAATAAAAAAACTCTCGACAATAGACTACCTTCCATAATGACAAGGCTACCATCCATTAGAACAACAAAAATCTCGACAACACACTACCTTCGATAATGACAAGGCTACCATCCATTGGAGTAAAAAAAATATCGACAACAGATTACCTTCCATAATGATAAGGCTACCATCCATTGGAGTAACAAATTTTTTGACAATACACCATGTTCCATAATGACAAGGCTACCATCCATTGGAGTAACAAAAATCTCGACAACAAGCTACCTTCCATAATGACAAGGCTACCATCCATTGGAGTAACAATAATCTCTACAACAGACTACCTTCGATAATGACTAGGCTACCATCCATTGGAGTAACAAAAATATCGACAACAGACTACATTCCGTAATGACAAGGCTACCATCCATTGGGTAACAAAGATCTCGACATCAGACTACCTTCCATAATGACAAGGCTACCATCCATTGGAGTAACAAAAATATCGACAACAAACTACCTTCCATAAAGACAAGGCTACGATCCATTGGAGTAACAAAAATATCGACAACAAACTACCTTCCATAAAGACAAGGCTACCATCCATTGGAGTTACAAAAATCTCTACAACAAACTACCTTCCATAAAGACAAGGCTATGATCCATTGGAGTAACAAAAATATCGACAACAGACTACCTTCCATAAAGACAAGGCTACCATCCATTGGAGTAACAAAAATCTCTACAATAGACGACCTTCGATAATGACAAGGCTACCATCCATTGGAGTAACAAAGATATCGACAACAAATTACCTTCTATAATGACAAGGCTACCATCCATTGGAGTAACAAAAATCTCGACAACAGACTACCTTCCATAATGAAAAGGCTACAATCCATTGGAGTAACAAAAATCTGGACAACAGACTATCTTCCATAATGACAAGGGTACCATCCAATGGAATAAAAAAATCTCGGCAATAGACCACGTTCCATATTGAAGTGGCTACCATCCATTGGAGTAATAAAAATATCGACAACAAACTACCTTCCATATTGACAAGGCTACCATCCATTGGAGTAACAAAAGTCTCGACAACAGAATACCTTCCATAATGACGAGGCTACCATCCATTGAGTAATAAAGATATCCACAACAGACTACCTTCCATAATGACAAGGCTACCATCCATTGGATAAAAAAAAATCTTGAAAACAGACTACCTTTCATAATGACAAGGCTACCATCCATTGGAGTAAAAAAAATCTTGACAACAGACTACCTTGCATAATGACAAGGTTACCATCGATTGGAATGACAAAAATCTCCACAACGAACTACCTTCCATAATTACAAGGGTACAATCCATAAGAGTAAAAAAAAATCTCGACAACTGACTACCTTCCATAATGACAAGGCTACCATACATTGGAGTAACATAAATATAGACAACAGATTACCTTCCATAATGACAAGGCTACCATCCATTGGAGTAACAAAAATCTCGACAACAGACTACCTTCCATAATGAAAACGCTAGCATTCATTGGAGTAACAAAAAACTCGACAAAAAAGTACCTTCCATAACGACAAGGCTACCATCCATTGGAGTAACAAAAATATCGACAACAAACTACCTTCCATAAAGACAAGGCTACGATCCATTGGAGTAACAAAAATATCGACAACAGACTACCTTCCATAAAGACAAGGCTACCATCCATTAGAGTAACAAAAATCTCTACAATAGACTACACTCGATAATGACAAGGCTACCATTCATTGGAGTAACAAAAATATCGACAATAGACTACCTTCCATAATGACAAGGTTACCATCCATTGGAATAAAAAAAATCTCAACAATAGACTACATTCCATAATGACAAGGCTACCATCCATTGGAATAACAAAAATCTCGACAACACACTACCTTCGATAATGACAAGGCTACCATCCATTGGAGTAAAAAAAATATCGACAACAGATTACCTTCAATAATGATAAGGCTACCATCCATTGGAGTAACAAATTTTTTGACAATACACCATGTTCCATAATGACAAGGCTACCATCCATTGTAGTAACAAAAATCTCGACAACAAGCTACCTTCCATAATGACAAGGCTACCATCCATTGGAGTAACAATAATCTCTACAACATACTACCTTCGATAATGACAAGGCTACCATCCATTGGAGTAACAAAAATATCGACAACAGACTACCTTCCATAATGACAAGGTTACCAACCCTTGGAATAAATAAAATCTCGACAATAGACTACCTTCCATAATGACAAGGCTACAATCCATTGGAGTAATAAAAATATCGACAACAAACTACCTTCCATATTGATAAGGCTACCATCCATTGGGTAACAAAGATCTCGACATCAGACTACCTTCCATAATGACAAGGCTACCATCCATTGGAGTAACAAAAACATCGACAACAAACTACCTTCCATAAAGACAAGGCTACGATCCATTGGAGTAACAAAAATATTGACAACAAACTACCTTCCATAAAGACAAGGCTTCCATCCATTGGAGTTACAAAAATCTCTACAACAAACTACCTTCCATAAAGACAAGGCTATGATCCATTGGAGTAACAAAAATATCGACAACAGACTACCTTCCATAAAGACAAGGCTACCATCCATTGGAGTAAAAAAAATCTCTACAATAGACTACCTTCGATAATGACAAGGCTACCATCCATTGGAGTAACAAAGATATCGACAACAAATTACATTCTATAATGACAAGGCTACCATCCATTGGAGTAACAAAAATCTCGACAACAGACTACCTTCCATAATGAAAAGGCTACCATCCATTGGAGTAACAAAAATCTGGACAACAGACTATCTTCCATAATGACAAGGGTACCATCCAATGGAATAAAAAAATCTCGGCAATAGACCACGTTCCATATTGAAGTGGCTACCATCCATTGGAGTAATAAAAATATTGACAACAAGCTACCTTCCATATTGACAAGGCTACCATCCATTGGAGTAACAAAAGTCTCGACAACAGAATACCTTCCATAATGACGAGGCTACCATCCATTGAGTAATAAAGATATCGACAACAGACTACCTTCCATAATGACAAGGCTACCATCCATTGGATAAAAAAAAATCTTGAAAACAGACTACCTTTCATAATGACAAGGCTACCATCCATTGGAGTAAAAAAAATCTCGACAACAGACTACCTTGCATAATGACAAGGTTACCATCGATTGGAATGACAAAAATCTCCACAACGAACTACCTTCCATAATTACAAGGCTACAATCCATGAGAGTAACAAAAATCTCGACAACTGACTACCTTCCATAATGACAAGGATACCATACATTGGAGTAACAAAAATATAGACAACAGATTACCTTCCATAATGACAAGGCTACCATCCATTGGAGTAACAAAAATCTCGACAACAGACTACCTTCCATAATGAAAACGCTAGCATCCATTGGAGTAACAAAAAACTCGACAAAAAAATACCTTCCATAACGACAAGGCTACCATCCATTGGAGTAACAAAAATATCGACAACAAACTACCTTCCATAAAGACAAGGCTACGATCCATTGTAGTAACAAAAATATCGACAACAGACTACCTTCCATAAAGACAAGGCTACCATCCGTTGGAGTAACAAAAATCTCTACAATAGACTACCCTCGATAATGACAAGGCTACCATCCATTGGAGTAATAAAAATATTGACAACAAACTACCTTCCATAATGACAAGGTTACCATCCATTGGAATAAAAAAAATCTCGACAATAGACTACCTTCCATAATGACAAGGCTACCATCCATTGGAATAACAAAAATATCGACAACACACTACCTTCGATAATGACAAGGCTACCATCCATTGGAGTAACTAAAATATCGACAACAGATTACCTTCCATAATGATAAGGCTACCATCCATTGGAGTAACAAAATATTTGACAATAGACCATGTTCCATAATGACAAGGCTACCATCCATTGGAGTAACAAAAATCTCTACAATAGACTACCCTTGATAATGACAAGGCTACCATCCATTGGAGTAACAAAAATATCGACAACAGACTACCTTCCATAATGACAAGGTTACCATCCATTGGAATAAAAAAAATCTCGACAATAGACTACCTTCCATAATGACAAGGCTACCATCCATTGGAATAACAAAAATCTAGACAACACACTACCTTCGATAATGACAAGGCTACCATCCATTGGAGTAACAAAAATATCGACAACAGATTACCTTCCATAATGATAAGGCTACCATCCATTGGAGTAACAAAATTTTTGACAATAGACCATGTTCCATAATGACAAGGCTACCATCCATTGGAGTAACAAAAATCTCGACAACAGGCTACCTTCCATAATGACAAGGCTACCATCCATTGGAGTAACAAAAATCTCTACAATAGACTACCTTCAATAATGACAAGGCTACCATCCATTGGAGTAACAAAAATATCGACAACAGACTACCTTCCATAATGACAAGGTTACCAACCCTTGGAATAAATAAAATCTCGACAATAGACTACCTTCCATAATGATAAGGCTACCATCCATTGGAGTAATAAAAATATCGACAACAAACTACCTTCCATATTGACAAGGCTACCATCCATTGGGTAACAAAGATCTCGACAACAGACTACCTTCCATAATGACAAGGCTACCATCCATTGGAGTAACAAAAATATCGACAACAAACTACCTTCCATAAAGACAAAGCTACGATCCATTGGAGTAACAAAAATATCGACAACAAACTACCTTCGATAAAGACAAGGCTACCATCCATTGGAGTTAAAAAAATCTCAACAACAAACTACCTTCCATAAAGACAAGGCTACGATCCATTGGAGTAACAAAAATATCGACAACAGACTACCTTCCATAAAGACAAGGCTACCATCCATTGGAGTAACAAAAATCTCTACAATAGACTACCTTTGATAATGACAAGGCTACCATCCATTAGAGTAACAAAGATATCGACAACAAATTACCTTCTATAATGACAAGGCTAGCATCCATTGGAGTGACAAAAATCTCGACAACAGACTACCTTCCATAATGAAAAAGCTACCATCCAATGGAGTAACAAAAATCTCGACAACAGACTACCTTCCATAATGACAAGGGTACCATCCAATGGAATAAAATAATCTCGGCAATAGACCATGTTCCATAATGAAGTGGCTACCATCCATTGGAGTAATAAAAATATCGACAACAAACTACCTCCCATATTGACAAAGGCTACCATCCATTGGAGTAACAAAAGTCTCGACAACAGAATACCTTCCATAAAGACGAGGCTACCATCCATTGAGTAATAAAGATATCGACAACAGACTACCTTCCATAATGACAAGGCTACCATCCATTGGATAAAAAAAATCTTGAAAACAAACTACCTTTCATAATGACAAGGCTACCATCCATTGGAGTAAAAAAATCTCGACAACAAACTACCTTGCATAATGACAAGGTTACCATCGATTGGAATGACAAAAATCTCGACAACGAACTACCTTCCATAATGACAAGGCTACAATCCATGAGAGTAACAAAATCCTCGACAATTGACTACCTTCCATAATGACAAGGCTACCATACATTGAAGTAACAAAAATATAGACAACAGATTACCTTCCATAATGACAAGGCTACCATCCATTGGAGTAACAAAAATCTCGACAACAGACTACCTTCCATAATGAAAAGGCTAGCATCCATTGGAGTAACAAATATCTCGACAACAGAATACCTTCCATAATGACAAGGATACCATCCATTAGAGTAACAAAAATATCGACAACAAACTACCTTCCATAAAGACAAGGCTACGATCCATTGGAGTAACAAAAATATTTACAAGAAACTACCTTCCATAAACACAAGGCTACCATCCATTGGAGTAACAAAAATCTCTATAATAGACTACCCTCGATAATGACAAGGCTACCATCCATTGGAGTAACAAAAATATCGACAACAAACTACCTTCCATAATGACAAGGTTACCATCCATTGGAATAAAAAAAATCTTGACAATAGACTACCTTCCATAATGACAAGGCTACCTTCCATTGGAATAACAAAAATCTCGACATAACACTACCTTCGATAATGACAAGGCTACCATCCATTGGAGTAACAAAAATATCGATAACAGATTACCTTCCATAATGATAAGGCTACCATCCATTGGAGTAATAAAATTTTTGACAATAGACCATGTTCCATAATGACAAGGCTACCATCCATTGGAGTAACAAAAATCTCGACAACAGGCTACCTTCCATAATGACAAGGCTACCATCCATTGGAGTAACAAAAATCTCTACAACAGACTACCTTCAATAATGACAAGGCTACCATCCATTGGAGTAACAAAAACATCGACAACAGACTACCTTCCATAATGACAAGGTTACCAACCCTTGGAATAAATAAAATCTCGACAATAGACTACCTTCTATAATGACAAGGCTACCATCCATTGGAGTAATAAAAATATCGACAACAAACTACCTTCCATATTGACAAGGCTACCATCCATTGGGTAACAAAGATCTCGACAACAAACTACCTTCCATAATGACAAGGCTACCATCCATTGGAGTAACAAAAATATCAACAACAAACTACCTTCCATAAAGACAAGGCTACGATCCATTGGAGTAACAAAAATATCGACCACAAACTACCTTCGATAAAGACAAGGCTACCATCCATTGGAGTTACAAAAATCTCTACAACAAACTACCTTCCATAAAGACAAGGCTACGATCCATTGGAGTAACAAAAATATCGACAACAGACTACCTTCCATAAAGACAAGGCTACCATCCATTGGAGTAACAAAAATCTCTACAATAGACTACCTTCGATAATGACAAGGCTACCATCCATTGGAGTAACAAAGATATCAACAACAAATTACCTTCCATAAAGACAAGGCTACCATCCATTGGAGTAACAAAAATCTCTACAATAGACTACCCTCGATAATGACAAGGCTACCATCCATTGGAGTAACAAAAATATCGATAACAGACTACCTTCCATAATGACAAGGTTACCATCCATTGGAATAAAAAAAATCTCGACAATAGACTACATTTGATAATGACAAGGCTACCATCCATTGGAATAAAAAAACCTCGACAACACATCCCTTTGATAATGACAAGGCTACCATCCATTAGAGTAACAAAAATATCGACAACAGATTACCTTCCATAATGATAAGGCTACCATCCATTGGAGTAACAAAAATTTTAACAATAGACCATGTTCCATAATGACAAGGCTACCATCCATTGGAGTAACAAAAATCTCGACAACAGGCTACCTTCCATAATGACAAGGCTACCATCCATTGGAGTAACAAAAATATCGACAACAAACTACCTTCCATAAGGACAAGGCTACCATACATTGGTTAACAAAGATCTCGACAACAGACTACCTTCAATAATGACAAGGCTACCATCCATTGGAGTAACAAAAATATCGACAACAGACTACCTTCAATAATGACAAGGTTACCAACCCTTGGAATAAATAAAATCTCGACAATAGACTACCTTCTATAATGACAAGGCTACCATCCATTGGAGTAATAAAAATATCGACAACAAACTACCTTCCATATTGACAAGGCTACCATCCATTGGGTAACAAAGATCTCGACAACAAACTACCTTCCATAATGACAAGGCTACCATCCATTGGAGTAACAAAAATATCAACAACAAACTACCTTCCATAAAGACAAGGCTACGATCCATTGGAGTAACAAAAATATCGACAACAAACTACCTTCGATAAAGACAAGGCTACAATCCATTGGAGTTACAAAAATCTCTACAATAGACTACCTTCGATAATGACAAGGCTACCATCCATTGGAGTAACAAAGATATCGATAACAGACTACCTTCCATAAAGACAAGGCTACCATCCATTGGAGTAACAAAAATCTCTACAATAGACTACCCTCGATAATGACAAGGCTACCATCCATTGGAGTAACAAAAATATCGATAACAGACTACCTTCCATAATGACAAGGTTACCATCCATTGGAATAAAAAAAATCTCGACAATAGACTACCTTTGATAATGACAAGGCTACCATCCATTGGAATAAAAAAACCTCGACAACACATCCCTTTGATAATGACAAGGCTACCATCCATTAGAGTAACAAAAATATCGACAACAGATTACCTTCCATAATGATAAGGCTACCATCCATTGGAGTAACAAAAATTTTAACAATAGACCATGTTCCATAATGACAAGGCTACCATCCATTGGAGTAACAAAAATCTCGACAACAGGCTACCTTCCATAATGACAAGGCTACCATCCATTGGAGTAACAAAAATATCGACAACAAACTACCTTCCATAAGGACAAGGCTACCATCCATTGGTTAACAAAGATCTCGACAACAGACTACCTTCCATAATGACAAGGCTACCATCCATTGGAGTAACAAAAATATCGACAACAAACTACCTTCCATAAAGACAAGGCTACGATCCATTGGAGTAACAAAAATATCGACAACAAACTACCTTCCATAAAGACAAGGCTACCATCCATTGGAGTTACAAAAATCTCTTCAACAAACTACCTTCCATAAAGACAAGGCTACGATCCATTGGAGTAACAAAAATATCGACAACAGACTACCTTCCATAAAGACAAGGCTACCATCCATTGGAGTAACAAAAATCTCTACAATAGACTACCTTCGATAATGACAAGGCTACCATCCATTGGAGTAACAAAGATATCGACAACAAATTACCTTCTATAATGACAAGGCTACCATCCATTAGAGTAACAAAAATATCGACAACAGATTACCTTCCATAATGATAAGGCTACCATCCATTGGAGTAACAAAAATTTTGACAATAGACCATGTTCCATAATGACAAGGCTACCATCCATTGGAGTAACAAAAATCTCGACAACAGGCTACCTTCCATAATGACAAGGCTACCATCCATTGGAGTAACAAAAATATCGACAACAAACTACCTTTCATATTGAAAAGGCTACCATCCATTGGAGTAACAAAGATCTCGACAACAGACTACATTCCGTAATGACAAGGCTACCATCCATTGGGTAACAAAGATCTCGACATCAGACTACCTTCCATAATGACAAGGCTACCATCCATTGGAGTAACAAAAATATCGACAACAAACTACCTTCCATAAAGACAAGGCTACGATCCATTGGAGTAACAAAAATATCGACAACAAACTACCTTCCATAAAGACAAGGCTACCATCCATTGGAGTTACAAAAATCTCTACAACAAACTACCTTCCATAAAGACAAGGCTATGATCCATTGGAGTAACAAAAATATCGACAACAGACTACCTTCCATAAAGACAAGGCTACCATCCATTAGAGTAACAAAAATCTCTACAATAGACTACCTTCGATAATGACAAGGCTACCATCCATTGGAGTAACAAAGATATCGACAACAAATTACCTTCTATAATGACAAGGCTACCATCCATTGGAGTAATAAAAATATCGACAACAAACTACCTTCCATATTGACAAGGCTACCATCCATTGGAGTAACAAAAGTCTCGACAACAGAATACCTTCCATAATGACGAGGCTACCATCCATTGAGTAATAAAGATATCCACAACAGACTACCTTCCATAATGACAAGGCTACCATCCATTGGATAAAAAAAAATCTTGAAAACAGACTACCTTTCATAATGACAAGGCTACCATCCATTGGAGTAAAAAAAATCTTGACAACAGACTACCTTGCATAATGACAAGGTTACCATCGATTGGAATGACAAAAATCTCCACAACGAACTACCTTCCATAATTACAAGGGTACAATCCATAAGAGTAAAAAAAAATCTCGACAACTGACTACCTTCCATAATGACAAGGCTACCATACATTGGAGTAACATAAATATAGACAACAGATTACCTTCCATAATGACAAGGCTACCATCCATTGGAGTAACAAAAATCTCGACAACAGAC
The DNA here is from genome assembly GCA_948472305.1 of Vicia faba. NCBI lineage: Eukaryota > Viridiplantae > Streptophyta > Magnoliopsida > Fabales > Fabaceae > Vicia > Vicia faba. The sequence continues at coordinate 768,669,631 of OX451738.1, forward strand.
TACCTTCCATAATGAAAACGCTAGCATCCATTGGAGTAACAAAAAACTCGACAAAAAAGTACCTTCCATAACGACAAGGCTACCATCCATTGGAGTAACAAAAATATCGACAACAAACTACCTTCCATAAAGACAAGGCTACGATCCATTGGAGTAACAAAAATATCGACAACAGACTACCTTCCATAAAGACAAGGCTACCATCCATTAGAGTAACAAAAATCTCTACAATAGACTACACTCGATAATGACAAGGCTACCATTCATTGGAGTAACAAAAATATCGACAATAGACTACCTTCCATAATGACAAGGTTACCATCCATTGGAATAAAAAAAATCTCAACAATAGACTACATTCCATAATGACAAGGCTACCATCCATTGGAATAACAAAAATCTCGACAACACACTACCTTCGATAATGACAAGGCTACCATCCATTGGAGTAAAAAAAATATCGACAACAGATTACCTTCAATAATGATAAGGCTACCATCCATTGGAGTAACAAATTTTTTGACAATACACCATGTTCCATAATGACAAGGCTACCATCCATTGTAGTAACAAAAATCTCGACAACAAGCTACCTTCCATAATGACAAGGCTACCATCCATTGGAGTAACAATAATCTCTACAACATACTACCTTCGATAATGACAAGGCTACCATCCATTGGAGTAACAAAAATATCGACAACAGACTACCTTCCATAATGACAAGGTTACCAACCCTTAGAATAAATAAAATCTCGACAATAGACTACCTTCCATAATGACAAGGCTACAATCCATTGGAGTAATAAAAATATCGACAACAAACTACCTTCCATATTGATAAGGCTACCATCCATTGGGTAACAAAGATCTCGACATCAGACTACCTTCCATAATGACAAGGCTACCATCCATTGGAGTAACAAAAATATCGACAACAAACTACCTTCCATAAAGACAAGGCTACGATCCATTGGAGTAACAAAAATATTGACAACAAACTACCTTCCATAAAGACAAGGCTTCCATCCATTGGAGTTACAAAAATCTCTACAACAAACTACCTTCCATGAAGACAAGGCTATGATCCATTGGAGTAACAAAAATATCGACAACAGACTACCTTCCATAAAGACAAGGCTACCATCCATTGGAGTAACAAAAATCTCTACAATAGACTACCTTCGATAATGACAAGGCTACCATCCATTGGAGTAACAAAGATATCGACAACAAATTACATTCTATAATGACAAGGCTACCATCCATTGGAGTAACAAAAATCTCGACAACAGACTACCTTCCATAATGAAAAGGCTACCATCCATTGGAGTAACAAAAATCTGGACAACAGACTATCTTCCATAATGACAAGGGTACCATCCAATGGAATAAAAAAATCTCGGCAATAGACCACGTTCCATATTGAAGTGGCTACCATCCATTGGAGTAATAAAAATATTGACAACAAGCTACCTTCCATATTGACAAGGCTACCATCCATTGGAGTAACAAAAGTCTCGACAACAGAATACCTTCCATAATGACGAGGCTACCATCCATTGAGTAATAAAGATATCGACAACAGACTACCTTCCATAATGACAAGGCTACCATCCATTGGATAAAAAAAAATCTTGAAAATAGACTACCTTTCATAATGACAAGGCTACCATCCATTGGAGTAAAAAAAATCTCGACAACAGACTACCTTGCATAATGACAAGGTTACCATCGATTGGAATGACAAAAATCTCCACAACGAACTACCTTCCATAATTACAAGGCTACAATCCATGAGAGTAAGAAAAATCTCGACAACTGACTACCTTCCATAATGACAAGGCTACCATACATTGGAGTAACAAAAATATAGACAACAGATTACCTTCCATAATGACAAGGCTACCATCCATTGGAGTAACAAAAATCTCGACAACAGACTACCTTCCATAATGAAAACGCTAGCATCCATTGGAGTAACAAAAAACTCGACAAAAAAATACCTTCCATAACGACAAGGCTACCATCCATTGGAGTAACAAAAATATCGACAACAAACTACCTTCCATAAAGACAAGGCTAAGATCCATTGTAGTAACAAAAATATCGACAACAGACTACCTTCCATAAAGACAAGGCTACCATCCGTTGGAGTAACAAAAATCTCTACAATAGACTACCCTCGATAATGACAAGGCTACCATCCATTGGAGTAATAAAAATATTGACAACAAACTACCTTCCATAATGACAAGGTTACCATCCATTGGAATAAAAAAAATCTCGACAATAGACTACCTTCCATAATGACAAGGCTACCATCCATTGGAATAACAAAAATATCGACAACACACTACCTTCGATAATGACAAGGCTACCATCCATTGGAGTAACTAAAATATCGACAACAGATTACCTTCCATAATGATAAGGCTACCATCCATTGGAGTAACAAAATATTTGACAATAGACCATGTTCCATAATGACAAGGCTACCATCCATTGGAGTAACAAAAATCTCTACAATAGACTACCCTTGATAATGACAAGGCTACCATCCATTGGAGTAACAAAAATATCGACAACAGACTACCTTCCATAATGACAAGGTTACCATCCATTGGAATAAAAAAAATCTCGACAATAGACTACCTTCCATAATGACAAGGCTACCATCCATTGGAATAACAAAAATCTAGACAACACACTACCTTCGATAATGACAAGGCTACCATCCATTGGAGTAACAAAAATATCGACAACAGATTACCTTCCATAATGATAAGGCTACCATCCATTGGAGTAACAAAATTTTTGACAATAGACCATGTTCCATAATGACAAGGCTACCATCCATTGGAGTAACAAAAATCTCGACAACAGGCTACCTTCCATAATGACAAGGCTACCATCCATTGGAGTAACAAAAATCTCTACAATAGACTACCTTCAATAATGACAAGGCTACCATCCATTGGAGTAACAAAAATATCGACAACAGACTACCTTCCATAATGACAAGGTTACCAACCCTTGGAATAAATAAAATCTCGACAATAGACTACCTTCCATAATGATAAGGCTACCATCCATTGGAGTAATAAAAATATCGACAACAAACTACCTTCCATATTGACAAGGCTACCATCCATTGGGTAACAAAGATCTCGACAACAGACTACCTTCCATAATGACAAGGCTACCATCCATTGGAGTAACAAAAATATCGACAACAAACTACCTTCCATAAAGACAAAGCTACGATCCATTGGAGTAACAAAAATATCGACAACAAACTACCTTCGATAAAGACAAGGCTACCATCCATTGGAGTTAAAAAAATCTCTACAACAAACTACCTTCCATAAAGACAAGGCTACGATCCATTGGAGTAACAAAAATATCGACAACAGACTACCTTCCATAAAGACAAGGCTACCATCCATTGGAGTAACAAAAATCTCTACAATAGACTACCTTCGATAATGACAAGGCTACCATCCATTAGAGTAACAAAGATATCGACAACAAATTACCTTCTATAATGACAAGGCTAGCATCCATTGGAGTGACAAAAATCTCGACAACAGACTACCTTCCATAATGAAAAAGCTACCATCCAATGGAGTAACAAAAATCTCGACAACAGGCTACCTTCCATAATGACAAGGCTACCATCCATTGGAGTAACAAAAATCTCTACAACAGACTACCTTCAATAATGACAAGGCTACCATCCATTGGAGTAACAAAAATATCGACAACAGACTACCTTCCATAATGACAAGGCTACGATCCATTGGAGTAACAAAAATATCGACAACAAACTACTTTCCATAAAGACAAGGCTACCATCCATTGGATTAACAGAATTTTTGACAATAGACCATGTTCAATAAAGGCAAGGCTACGATCCATTGGAGTAACAAAAATATCGACAACAGACTACCTTCCATAAAGAGAAGGCTACCATCCATTGGAGTAACAAAAATCTCTACAATAGACTACCTTCGATAATGACAAGTCTACCATCCATTGGAGTAACAAAGATATCGACAACAAATTACCTTCTATAATGACAAGGCTTCCATCCATTTGAGTAACAAAAATCTCGACAACAGACTACCTTCCATAATGAAAAGGCTACAATCCATTGTCTAACAAAGATCTCGACAACAGACTACCTTCCATAATGACAAGGCTACCATCCATTGGAGTAACAAAAATATCGACATCAAACTACCTTCCATAAAGACAAGGCTACGATCCATTGGAATAACAAAAATATCGACAACAGACTACCTTCCATAAAGACAAGGCTACCATCCATTGGAGTAACAAAAATCTCTACAATAGACTACCTTTGATAATGACAAGGCTACCATCCATTGGAGTAACAAAAATATCGACAACAGACTACCTTCCATAATGACAAAGCTACCATCCATTGGAGTAACAAAAATCTCTACAACAGACTACCTTCGATAATGACAAGGCTATCATCCATTGGAGTAACAAAAATATCGACAACAGACTACCTTCCATAATGACAAGGCTACCATCCATTGGAGTAACAAAAATATCTACAAGAGACTACCTTCCAAAATGAAAAGGCTACCATCCATTGGGTATCAAAGATCTCGATTACAGACTACCTTCAATAATGATAAGGCTACCATCCATTGGAGTAACAAAAATCTCGACAACATACTACCTTCCATAATGACAAGGCTACCATCCATTGAGTAACAAAGATATCGACAACAAATTACCTTCTATATTGACAAGGCTACCATCCATTGGAGTAACAAAAATCTCGACAACAGACTACCTTCCATAATGAAAAGGCTACCATCCATTGGAGTAACAAAAATCTTGACAACAGACTACCTTCCATAATGACAAGGCTACCATCCAATGGAATAAAAAAAATCTCGGCAATAGACCATGTTCCATAATGAAGTCGCTACCATCCATTGGAGTAATAAAAATATCGACAACAAACTACCTTCCATATTGACAAGGCTACCATCCATTGGAGTAACAAAATTCTCGACAACAGACTACCTTCCATAATGACAAGGTTACCATCGATTGTAATGACAAAAATCTCGACAACAAACTACCTTCCATAATGACAAGGCTACCATCCATTGTAGTAACAAAAATCTCGACAACAGACTACCTTCCATAATGAAAAGGATAGCATCCATTGGAGTAACAAAAATCTCGACAACAGAATACATTCCATAATGACAAGGCTATCATCCATTGGAATAACAAAAATCTCGACAATAGACCATGTTCCATAGTGACAAGGCTACCATCCATTAAAGTAACAAAAATCTCGACAGTAGACTACCTTTCATAATGACAAGGCTACCATACATTGGGTAAAAAAGATCTCGACAATAGACTACCTTCCATAATGACAAGTCTACCATCCATTGGAGTAACAAAAATATCGACAACAAACTACCTTCCATAAAGACAAGGCTATGATCCATTGGAGTAACAAAAATATCGACAACAGACTACCTTCCATAAAGACAAGGCTACTATCCATTGGAGTAACAAAAATATCTACAATAGACTACCTTCGATAATGACAAGGCTACCATCCATTGGAGTAACAAAAATATCGACAACAGATTACCTTCCATAATGATAAGGCTACCATCCATTGGAGTAACAAAATTTTTGACAAAAGACCACGTTCCATAATGACAAGGCTACCATCCATTGGAGTAACAAAAATCTCGACAACAGACTACCTTCTATAATGACAAAGCTACCATCCATTGGAGTAACAAAAATCTCTACAACAGACTACCTTCGATAATGACAAGGCTATCATCCATTGGAGTAACAAAAATATCTACAACAGACTACCTTCCATAATGACAAGGTTTCCAACCCTTGGAATAAAAAAATCTCGACAATAGACTACCTTCCATAATGACAAGGCTACCATTCATTGGAGTAACAAAAATCTCTACAACAGACTACCTTCCAAAATGAAAAGGCTACCATCCATTGGGTATCAAAGATCTCGATTACAGACTACCTTCAATAATGATAAGGCTACCATCCGTTGGAGTAACAAAAATATCGACAACATACTACCTTCCTTAATGACAAAGCTACCATCCATTGAGTAACAAAGATATCGACAACAAATTACCTTCTATATTGACAAGGCTACCATCCATTGGAGTAACAAAAATCTCGACAACAGACTACCTTCCATAATGAAAATGCTACCATCCATTGGAGTAACAAAAATCTCGACAACAGACTACCTTCCATAATGACAAGGGAACCATCCAATGGAATAAAAAAAATCTCAGCAATAGACCATGTTCCATAATGAAGTCGCTACCATCCATTGGAGTAATAAAAAAATCGACAACAAACTACCTTCCATATTGACAAGGCTACCATCCATTGGAGTAACAAAAGTCTCGACAACAGACTACCTTCCATAATGACAAGGTTACCATCGATTGTAATGACAAAAATCTCGACAACAAACTACCTTCCATTATGACAAGGCTACCATCCATTGTAGTAACAAAAATCTCGACAACAGACTACCTTCCATAATGAAAAGGCTAGCATCCATTGGAGTAACAAAAATCTCGACAACAGAATACATTCCATAATGAAAAGGCTATCATCCAATGGAATAACAAAAATCTCGACAATAGACCATGTTCCATAATGACAAGGCTACCATCCATTGAAGTAACAAAAATCTCGACAGTAGACTACCTTCCATAATGACAAGGCTACAATACATTGGGTAACAAAGATCTCGACAACAGAATACCTTCCATAATGACAAGGCTACCATCCATTGGAGTAACAAAAATATCGACAACAAACTACCTTCCATAAAGACAAGGCTACGATCCATTGTAGTTACAAAAATATCGACAACAGACTACCTTCCATAGAGACAAGGCTACCATCCATTGGAGTAACAAAAATCTCTACAATAGACTACCTTCGATAATGACAAGGTTACCATCCGTTGGAGTAACAAAAATATCGACAACAGACTACCTTCCATAATGACAAGGTTACCATCCATTGGAATAAAAAAAATCTCGACAATAGACTACCTTCCATAATGACAAGGCTAACATCCATTGGAATAACAAAAACCTCGACAACACACTACCTTCGATAATGACCAGGCTACCATCCATTGGAGTAACAAAAATATCGACAATAGATTACCTTCCATAATAATAAGGCTAACATACATTGGAGTAACAAAAATTTTGACAATAGACCACGTTCCATAATGACAAGGCTACCATCCATTGGAGTAACAAAAATCTCGACAACAGACTACCTTCCATAATGACAAAGCTACCATCCATTGGAGTAACAAAAATCTCTACAATAGACTACTTTCGATAATGACAAGGCTATCATCCATTGGAGTAACAAAAATATCGACAACAGACTACCTTCCAAAATGACAAGGTTTCCAACCCTTGGAATAAAAAAATCTCGACAGTAGACTACCTTCCATAATGACAAGGCTACCATCCATTGGAGTAACAAAAATCTCTACAACAGACTACCTTCCAAAATGAAAAGGCTACCATCCATTGGGTATCAAAGATCTCGATTACAGACTACCTACAATAATGATAAGGCTACCATCCATTGGAGTAACAAAAATATCGATAACAAACTACCTTCCATATTGACAAGGCTACCATCCATTGGAGTAACAAAAGTCTCGAAAACAGACTACCTTCCATAATGACAAGGTTACCATCGATTGTAATGACAAAAATCTCGACAACAAACTACCTTCCATTATGACAAGGCTACCATCCATTGTAGTAACAAAAATCTCGACAACAGACTACCTTCCATAATGAAAAGGCTAGCATCCATTGGAGTAACAAAAATCTCGACAACAGAATACATTCCATAATGAAAAGGCTATCATCCAATGGAATAACAAAAATCTCGACAATAGACCATGTTCCATAGTGACAAGGCTACCATCCATTGAAGTAACAAAAATGTCGATAGTAGACTACCTTTCATAATGACAAGGCTACCATACATTGGGTAAAAAAGATCTCGACAATAGACTACCTGCCATAATGACAAGGCTACCATCCATTGGAGTAACAAAAATATCGACAACAAACTACCTTCCATAAAGACAAGGCTACGATCCATTGGAGTAACAAAAATATCGATAACAGACTACCTTCCATAAAGACAAGGCTACCATCCATTGATGTAACAAAAATATCTACAATAGACTACCTTCGATAATGACAAGGCTACCATGCATTGGAGTAACAAAAATATCGACAACAGACTACCTTCCATAATGACAAGCTTACCATCCATTGGAATAAAAAAAATCTCGACAATAGACTACCTTCCATAATTACAAGGCTAACATCCATTGGAATAACAAAAATCTGGATAACACACTACCTTCGATAATGACAAGGCTACCATCCATTGGAGTAACAAAAATATCGACAACAGATTACCTTCCATAATGATAAGGCTACCATCCATTGGAGTAACAAAAATTTTGACAATAGACCACGTTCAATAATGACAAGGCTACCATCCATTGGAGTAACAAAAATCTCGACAACAGACTACCTTCCATAATGACAAAGCTACCATCCATTGGAGTAACAAAAATCACTACAACAGACTACCTTCGATAATGACAAGGCTATCATCCATTGGAGTAACAAAAATATCGACAACAGACTACCTTCCATAATGACAAGGTTTCCAACCCTTGGAATAAAAAAATCTCGACAGTAGACTACCTTCCATAATGACAAGGCTACCATCCATTGGAGTAACAAAAATCTCTACAACAGACTACCTTCCAAAATGAAAAGGCTACCATCCATTGGGTATCAAAGATCTCGATTACAGACTACCTACAATAATGATAAGGCTACCATCCATTGGAGTAACAAAAATCTCGACAACATACTACCTTCCATAATGACAAGGCTACCATCCATTGAGTAACAAAGATATCGACAACAAATTACCTTCTATATTGACAAGGCTACCATCCATTGGAGTAACAAAAATCTCGACAACAGACTACCTTCCATAATGAAAAGGCTACCATCCATTGGAGTAACAAAAATCTCGACAACAGACTACCTTCCATAATGACAAGGGTACCATCCAATGGAATAAAAAAAATCTCGGCAATAGACCATGTTCCATAATGAAGTCGCTACCATCCATTGGAGTAATAAAAAAATCGACAACAAACTACCTTCCATATTGACAAGGCTACCATCCATTGGAGTAACAAAAGTCTCGACAACAGACTACCTTCCATAATGACAAGGTTACCATCGATTGTAATGACAAAAATCTCGACAACAAACTACCTTCCATTATGACAAGGCTACCATCCATTGTAGTAACAAAAATCTCGATAACAGACTACCTTCCATAATGAAAAGGCTAGCATCCATTGGAGTAACAAAAATCTCGACAACAGAATACATTCCATAATGAAAAGGCTATCATCCAATGGAATAACAAAAATCTCGACAATAGACCATGTTCCATAATGACAAGGCTACCATCCATTGAAGTAACAAAAATCTCGACAGTAGACTACCTTCCATAATGACAAGGCTACAATACATTGGGTAACAAAGATCTCGACAACAGAATACCTTCCATAATGACAAGGCTACCATCCATTGGAGTAACAAAAATATCGACAACAAACTACCTTCCATAAAGACAAGGCTACGATCCATTGTAGTAACAAAAATATCGACAACAGACTACCTTCCATAGAGACAAGGCTACCATCCATTGATGTAACAAAAATATCTACAATAGACTACCTTCGATAATGACAAGGCTACCATGCATTGGAGTAACAAAAATATCGACAACAGACTACCTTCCATAATGACAAGCTTACCATCCATTGGAATAAAAAAAATCTCGACAATAGACTACCTTCCATAATTACAAGGCTAACATCCATTGGAATAACAAAAATCTGGATAACACACTACCTTCGATAATGACAAGGCTACCATCCATTGGAGTAACAAAAATATCGACAACAGATTACCTTCCATAATGATAAGGCTACCATCCATTGGAGTAACAAAAATTTTGACAATAGACCACGTTCAATAATGACAAGGCTACCATCCATTGGAGTAACAAAAATCTCGACAACAGACTACCTTCCATAATGACAAAGCTACCATCCATTGGAGTAACAAAAATCACTACAACAGACTACCTTCGATAATGACAAGGCTATCATCCATTGGAGTAACAAAAATATCGACAACAGACTACCTTCCATAATGACAAGGTTTCCAACCCTTGGAATAAAAAAATCTCGACAGTAGACTACCTTCCATAATGACAAGGCTACCATCCATTGGAGTAACAAAAATCTCTACAACAGACTACCTTCCAAAATGAAAAGGCTACCATCCATTGGGTATCAAAGATCTCGATTACAGACTACCTACAATAATGATAAGGCTACCATCCATTGGAGTAACAAAAATCTCGACAACATACTACCTTCCATAATGACAAGGCTACCATCCATTGAGTAACAAAGATATCGACAACAAATTACCTTCTATATTGACAAGGCTACCATCCATTGGAGTAACAAAAATCTCGACAACAGACTACCTTCCATAATGAAAAGGCTACCATCCATTGGAGTAACAAAAATCTCGACAACAGACTACCTTCCATAATGACAAGGGTACCATCCAATGGAATAAAAAAAATCTCGGCAATAGACCATGTTCCATAATGAAGTCGCTACCATCCATTGGAGTAATAAAAAAATCGACAACAAACTACCTTCCATATTGACAAGGCTACCATCCATTGGAGTAACAAAAGTCTCGACAACAGACTACCTTCCATAATGACAAGGTTACCATCGATTGTAATGACAAAAATCTCGACAACAAACTACCTTCCATTATGACAAGGCTACCATCCATTGTAGTAACAAAAATCTCGATAACAGACTACCTTCCATAATGAAAAGGCTAGCATCCATTGGAGTAACAAAAATCTCGACAACAGAATACATTCCATAATGAAAAGGCTATCATCCAATGGAATAACAAAAATCTCGACAATAGACCATGTTCCATAATGACAAGGCTACCATCCATTGAAGTAACAAAAATCTCGACAGTAGACTACCTTCCATAATGACAAGGCTACAATACATTGGGTAACAAAGATCTCGACAACAGAATACCTTCCATAATGACAAGGCTACCATCCATTGGAGTAACAAAAATATCGACAACAAACTACCTTCCATAAAGACAAGGCTACGATCCATTGTAGTAACAAAAATATCGACAACAGACTACCTTCCATAGAGACAAGGCTACCATCCATTGGAGTAACAAAAATCTCTACAATAGACTACCTTCGATAATGACAAGGTTACCATCCGTTGGAGTAACAAAAATATCGACAACAGACTACCTTCCATAATGACAAGGTTACCATCCATTGGAATAAAAAAAATCTCGACAATAGACTACCTTCCATAATGACAAGGCTAACATCCATTGGAATAACAAAAACCTCGACAACACACTACCTTCGATAATGACCAGGCTACCATCCATTGGAGTAACAAAAATATCGACAATAGATTACCTTCCATAATAATAAGGCTAACATACATTGGAGTAACAAAAATTTTGACAATAGACCACGTTCCATAATGACAAGGCTACCATCCATTGGAGTAACAAAAATCTCGACAACAGACTACCTTCCATAATGACAAAGCTACCATCCATTGGAGTAACAAAAATCTCTACAATAGACTACTTTCGATAATGACAAGGCTATCATCCATTGGAGTAACAAAAATATCGACAACAGACTACCTTCCAAAATGACAAGGTTTCCAACCCTTGGAATAAAAAAATCTCGACAGTAGACTACCTTCCATAATGACAAGGCTACCATCCATTGGAGTAACAAAAATCTCTACAACAGACTACCTTCCAAAATGAAAAGGCTACCATCCATTGGGTATCAAAGATCTCGATTACAGACTACCTACAATAATGATAAGGCTACCATCCATTGGAGTAACAAAAATATCGATAACAAACTACCTTCCATATTGACAAGGCTACCATCCTTTGGAGTAACAAAAGTCTCGAAAACAGACTACCTTCCATAATGACAAGGTTACCATCGATTGTAATGACAAAAATCTCGACAACAAACTACCTTCCATTATGACAAGGCTACCATCCATTGTAGTAACAAAAATCTCGACAACAGACTACCTTCCATAATGAAAAGGCTAGCATCCATTGGAGTAACAAAAATCTCGACAACAGAATACATTCCATAATTAAAAGGCTATCATCCAATGGAATAACAAAAATCTCGACAATAGACCATGTTCCATAGTGACAAGGCTACCATCCATTGAAGTAACAAAAATGTCGATAGTAGACTACCTTTCATAATGACAAGGCTACCATACATTGGGTAAAAAAGATCTCGACAATAGACTACCTGCCATAATGACAAGGCTACCATCCATTGGAGTAACAAAAATATCGACAACAAACTACCTTCCAAAAAGACAAGGCTACGATCCATTGGAGTAACAAAAATATCGATAACAGACTACCTTCCATAAAGACAAGGCTACCATCCATTGATGCAACAAAAATATCTACAATAGACTACCTTCGATAATGACAAGGCTACCATGCATTGGAGTAACAAAAATATCGACAACAGACTACCTTCCATAATGACAAGCTTACCATCCATTGGAATAAAAAAAATCTCGACAATAGACTACCTTCCATAATTACAAGGCTAACATCCATTGGAATAACAAAAATCTGGATAACACACTACCTTCGATAATGACAAGGCTACCATCCATTGGAGTAACAAAAATATCGACAACAGATTACCTTCCATAATGATAAGGCTACCATCCATTGGAGTAACAAAAATTTTGACAATAGACCACGTTCAATAATGACAAGGCTACCATCCATTGGAGTAACAAAAATCTCGACAACAGACTACCTTCCATAATGACAAAGCTACCATCCATTGGAGTAACAAAAATCTCTACAACAGACTACCTTCGATAATGACAAGGCTATCATCCATTGGAGTAACAAAAATATCGACAACAGACTACCTTCCATAATGACAAGGTTTCCAACCCTTGGAATAAAAAAATCTCGACAGTAGACTACCTTCCATAATGACAAGGCTACCATCCATTGGAGTAACAAAAATCTCTACAACAGACTACCTTCCAAAATGAAAAGGCTACCATCCATTGGGTATCAAAGATCTCGATTACAGACTACCTACAATAATGATAAGGCTACCATCCATTGGAGTAACAAAAATCTCGACAACATACTACCTTCCATAATGACAAGGCTACCATCCATTGAGTAACAAAGATATCGACAACAAATTACCTTCTATATTGACAAGGCTACCATCCATTGGAGTAACAAAAATCTCGACAACAGACTACCTTCCATAATGAAAAGGCTACCATCCATTGGAGTAACAAAAATCTCGACAACAGACTACCTTCCATAATGACAAGGGTACCATCCAATGGAATAAAAAAAATCTCTGCAATAGACCATGTTCCATAATGAAGTCTCTACCATCCATTGGAGTAATAAAAATATCGACAACAAACTACCTTCCATATTGACAAGGCTACCATCCATTGGAGTAACAAAAGTCTCGACAACAGACTACCTTCCATAATGACAAGGTTACCATCGATTGTAATGACAAAAATCTCGACAACAAACTACCTTCCATTATGACAAGGCTACCATCCATTGTAGTAACAAAAATCTCGACAACAGACTACCTTCCATAATGAAAAGGCTAGCATCCATTGGAGTAACAAAAATCTCGACAACAGAATAAATTCCATAATGACAAGGCTATCATCCAATGGAATAACAAAAATCTCGACAATAGACCATGTTCCATAATGACAAGGCTACCATCCATTGAAGTAACAAAAATCTCAATAGTAGACTACCTTCCATAATGACAAGGCTACCATACATTGGGTAACAAATATCTCGACAACAGACTACCTTCCATAATGACAAGGCTACCATCCATTGGAGTAACAAAAATATCGAAAACAAACTACCTTTCATAAAGACAAGGCTACGATCCATTGGAGTAACAAAAATATCGACAACAGACTACCTAACATAAAGACAAGGCTACCATCCATTGGAGTAACAAAAATCTCTACAATAGACTACCTTCGATAATGACAAGGCTACCATCCATTGGAGTAACAAAAATATCGACAACAGACTACCTTCCATAATGACAAGGTTACCATCCATTGGAATAAAAAAAATCTCGACAATAGACTACCTTCCATAATGACAAGGCTAACATCCATTGGAATAACAAAAATCTCGACAACACACTACCTTCGATAATTACAAGGCTACCATCCATTGGAGTAACAAAAATATTGACCACAGATTACCTTCCATAATGATAAGGCTACCATCCATTGGAGTAACAAAATTTTTGACAATAGACCACGTTCCATAATGACAAGGCTACCATCCATTGGAGTAACAAAAATATCGATAACAGACTACCTTCCATAATGACAAGGCTACCATCCATTGGAGTAACAAAAATCTCTACAACAGACTACCTTTGATAATGACATGGCTACCATCCATTGGAGTAACAAAAATATCGACAACAGACTACCTTCCATAATGACAAGGTTTCCAACCCTTGGAATAAAAAATATCTCGACAATAGAATACCTTCCATAATGACAAGGCTACCATCCATTGGAGTAACAAAAATCTCTACAACAGACTACACTGGATAATGACAAGGCTACCATCCATTGGAGTAACAAAAACCTCTACAACAGACTACCTTCGATAATGACAAGGCTATCATCCATTGGAGTAACAAAAATATCAACAACATATTACCTTCCATATTGACAAGGCTACCATCCATTGGAGTAACAAAAATCTCGACAACAGACTACATTTGATAATGACAAGGCTACCATCCATTGGAGTAACAAAAATCTCTACAACGGACTACCTTCCATAATGACAAGGCTATCATCAATTGGAGTAACAAAAATATCGACAGGAGACTACCTTCCATAATGACAAGGAGACCATCCAATGGAATAACAAAAATCTCCACAACAAACTACCTTTCATAATGACAAGGCTACCATCCATTGGAGTAACAAAAGTCTCGACAACAGACTACATTCCATAATGACAAGGCTACCATCCATTGGATAAAAAAAAATCTTGAAAACAGACTACCTTTCATAATGACAAGGCTACCATCCATTGGAGTAAAAAAAATTTCGACAACAGACTACCTTGCATAATGACAAGGTTACCATCGATTGTAATGACAAAAATCACAACAACAAACTACCTTCCTTAATGACAAGGCTACCATCCATTGGAGTAACAAAAATCTCGACAACAGACTACCTTCCATAATGAAAAGGCTAGCATCCATTGGAGTAATAAAAATCTCGACAACAGAATACCTTCCATAATGACAAGGCTATCATCCAATGGAATAACAAAAATCTCGACAATAGACCATGTTCCATAGTGACAAGGCTACCATCCATTGAAGTAACAAAAATCACGACAGTAGACTACCTTTCATAATGACAATGCTACCATACATTGGGTAAAAATGATCTCGACAATAGACTACCTTCCATAATGACAAGGCTACCATCCATTGGAGTAACAAAAATATCGACAACAAACTACCTTCCATAAAGACAAGGCTACGATCCATTGGAGTAACAAAAATATCGACAACAAACTACCTTCCATAAAGACAAGGCTACCATCCATTGGAGTAACAAAAATCTCTACAATAGACTACCTTCGATAATGACAAGGCTACCATCCATTGGAGTAACAAAAATATCGATAACAGACTACCTTCCATAATGACAAGGTTACCATCCATTGGAATAAAAAAAATCTCTACAACAGACTACCTTTGATAATGACAAGGCTACCATCCATTGGAGTAACAAAAACCTCGACAACAGACTACCTTCCATAATGAGAAGGCTACCATCCATTGGAGTAACAAAAATCTCTACAACAGACTACCTTTGATAATGATAAGGCTACCATCCCTTGGAGTAACAAAAATATCGACAACAGACTACCTTCCATAATGACAAGGTTTCTAACCCTTGGAATAAAAAAAATCTCGACAATAGACTACCTTCCATAATGACAAGGCTACCATCCATTAGAGTAACAAAAATCTCTACAACAGACTACATTGGATAATGACAATGCTACCATCCATTGGAGTAACAAAAACCTCTACAACAGACTACCTTCGATAATGACAAGCCTATCATCCATTGGAGTAACAAAAATATCAACAACATATTACCTTCCATATTGACAAGGCAACCATCCATTGGAGTAACAAAAATCTCGACAACAGACTACATTTGATAATGACAAGGCTACCATCCATTGGAGTAACAAAAATCTCTACAACGGACTACCTTCCATAATGACAAGGCTACCATCCATTGGAGTAACAAAAATATCGACAGGAGACTACCTTCCATAATGACAAGGATACCATCCAATGGAATAACAAAAATCTCCACAACAAACTACCTTTCATAATGACAAGGCTACCATCCATTGTAGTAACAAAAGTCTCGACAACAGACTACATTCCATAATGACGAGGCTACCATCCATTGAGTAATAAAGATATCGACAACAGACTACCTTCCATAATGACAAGGCTACCATCCATTGGATAAAAAAAAATCTTGAAAACAGACTACCTTTCATAATGACAAGGATACCATCCATTGGAGTAAAAAAAATCTCGACAACAGACTACCTTGCATAATGAAAAGGTTACCATCGATTGTAATGACAAAAATCACGACAACAAACTACCTTCCTTAATGACAAGGCTACCATCCATTGGAGTAACAAAAATCTCGACAACAGACTACCTTCCATAATGAAAAGGCTAGCATCCATTGGAGTAATAAAAATCTCGACAACAGAATACCTTCCATAATGACAAGGCTATCATCCAATGGAATAACAAAAATCTCGACAATAGACCATGTTCCATAGTGACAAGGCTACCATCCATTGAAGTAACAAAAATCACGACAGTAGACTACCTTTCAAAATGACAATGCTACCATACATTGGGTAAAAATGATCTCGACAATAGACTACCTTCCATAATGACAAGGCTACCATCCATTGGAGTAACAAAAATATCGACAACAAACTACCTTCCATAAAGACAAGGCTACGATCCATTGGAGTAACAAAAATATCGACAACAAACTACCTTCCATAAAGACAAGGCTACCATCCATTGGAGTAACAAAAATCTCTACAATAGACTACCTTCGATAATGACAAGGCTACCATCCATTGGAGTAACAAAAATATCGATAACAGAATACCTTCCATAATGACAAGGTTACCATCCATTGGAATAAAAAAAATCTCTACAACAGACTACCTTTGATAATGACAAGGCTACCATCCATTGGAGTAACAAAAACCTCGACAACAGACTACCTTCCATAATGAGAAGGCTACCATCCATTGGAGTAACAAAAATCTCTACAACAGACTACCTTTGATAATGATAAGGCTACCATCCCTTGGAGTAACAAAAATATCGACAACAGACTACCTTCCATAATGACAAGGTTTCTAACCCTTGGAATAAAAAAAATCTCGACAATAGACTACCTTCCATAATGACAAGGCTACCATCCATTAGAGTAACAAAAATCTCTACAACAGACTACATTGGATAATGACAATGCTACCATCAATTGGAGTAACAAAAACCTCTACAATAGACTACCTTCGATAATGACAAGGCTATCATCCATTGGAGTAACAAAAATATCAACAACATATTACCTTCCATATTGACAAGGCTACCATCCATTGGAGTAACAAAAATCTCGACAACAGACTACATTTGATAATGACAAGGCTACCATCCATTGGAGTAACAAAAATCTCTACAACGGACTACCTTCCATAATGACAAGGCTACCATCCATTGGAGTAACAAAAATATCGACAGGAGACTACCTTCCATAATGACAAGGATACCATCCAATGGAATAACAAAAATCTCCACAACAAACTACCTTTCATAATGACAAGGCTACCATCCATTGTAGTAACAAAAGTCTCGACAACAGACTACATTCCATAATGACGAGGCTACCATCCATTGAGTAATAAAGATATCGACAACAGACTACCTTCCATAATGACAAGGCTACCATCCATCGGATAAAAAAAAATCTTGAAAACAGACTACCTTTCATAATGACAAGGCTACCATCCATTGGAGTAAAAAAAATCTCGACAACAGACTACCTTGCATAATGAAAAGGTTACCATCGATTGTAATGACAAAAATCACGACAACAAACTACCTTCCTTAATGACAAGGCTACCATCTATTGGAGTAACAAAAATCTCGATAACAGACTACCTTCCATAATGAAAAGGCTAGCATCCATTGGAGTAACAAAAATCTCGACAACAGAATACCTTCCATAACGACAAGGCTATCATCCAATGGAATAACAAAAAACTCGACAATAGACCATGTTCCATAGTGACAAGGCTACCATCCATTGAAGTAACAAAAATCTCGACAGTAGACTACCTTTCATAATGACAAGGCTACCATACATTGGGTAAAAAAGATCTCGAAAATAGACTACCTTCCATAATGACAAGGCTACCATCCATTGGAGTAACAAAAATATCGACAATAAACTACCTTCCATAAAGACAAGGCTACCATCCAATGGAGTAACAATAATCTCTACAATAGACTACCTTCGATAATGACAAGGCTACCATCCATTGGAGTAACAAAAATATCGATAATAGACTACCTTCCATAATGACAAGGTTACCATCCATTGGAATAAAAAAAATCTCGACAATAGACTACCTTCCATAATTACAAGGCTAACATCCATTGGAATAACAAAAATCTCGATAACACACTACCTTCAATAATGACAAGGCTACCATCCATTGGAGTAACAAAAATATCAACAACAAATTACCTTCCATAATGATAAGGCTACCATCCATTGGAGTAACAAAAATTTTGACAATATACCATGTTCCATAATGACAAGGCTACCATCCATTGGAGTAACAAAAATCTCGACAACAGACTACCTTCCATAATGACAAAACTACCATCCATTGGAGTAACAAAAATCTCTACAATAGACTACCTTCGATAATGACAAGGCTATCATCCATTGGAGTAACAAAAATATCGACCACATACTACCTTCCATAATGACAAGGTTTCCAACCCTTGGAATAAAAAAAATCTCGACAGTAGACTACCTTCCATAATGACAAGGCTACCATCCATTGGAGTAACAAAAATCTCTACAACAGACTACCTTCCAAAATGAAAAGGCTACCATCCATTGGGTATCAAAGATCTCGATTACAGACTACCTTCAATAATGATAAGGCTACCATCCATTGGAGTAACAAAAATCTCGACAACAGACTACCTTCAATAATGAAAAGGCTACCATCCATTGGAGTAATAAAAATCTCGACAACAGACTACCTTCCATATTAACAAGGCTACCATCCATTCGAGTAACAAAAGTCTCGACAACAGACTACCTTCCATAATGACAAGGTTACCATCGATTGTAATGACAAAAATCTCGACAACAAACTACCTTCCATAATGACAAGGCTTTCATCCATTGTAGTAACAAAAATCTGGACAACAGACTACCTTCCATAATGAAAAGGCTAGCATCCATTGGAGTAACAAAAATCTCGACAACAGAATACATTCCGTAATGACAAGGCTATAATCCAATGGAATAACAAAAATCTCGACAATAGACCATGTTCCATAATGACAAGGCTACCATCCATTGAAGTAACAAAAATCTCGACAGTAGACTACCTTCCATAATGACAAGGCTACCATACATTGGGTAACAAAGATCTCGACAACAGACTACCTTCCATAATGACAAGGCTACCATCCATTGGAGTAACAAAAATATCGACAACAAACTACCTTCCATAAAGACAAGGCTACGATCCATTGGAGTAACAAAAGTATCGACAACAGACTACCTTCCATAAAGACAAGGCTACCATCCATTCGAGTAACAAAAATCTCTACAATAGACTACCTTCGATAATGACAAGGCTACCATCCATTGGAGTAACAAAAATATCGACAACACACTACCTTCGATAATGACAAGGCTACCATCCATTGGAGTAACAAAAATCTCGACAACAGACTACCTTCCATAATGATAAGGCTACCATCCATTGGAGTAACAAAAATATCTACAATAGACTACCCTTGATAATGACAAGGCTACCATCCATTGGAGTAACAAAAATCTATACAACGGACTACCTTCCATAATGACAAGGCTACCATCCATTGGAGTAACAAAAATATCGATAGGAGACTACCTTCCATAATGACAAGGATACCATCTAATGGAATACCAAAAAATCTCGACAACAAACTACCTTTCATAATGACAAGGCTACCATCCATTGGAGTAACAAAAGTCTCGACAACAGACTACATTCCATAATGACGAGGCTACCATATATTGAGTAATAAAGATATCGACAACAGACTACCTTCCATAATGACAAGGCTTCCATCCATTGGATAAAAAAAATCTTGAAAACAGACTACCTTTCATAATGACAAGGCTACCATCCATTGGAGTAAAAAAATCTCGACAACAGACTACCTTGCATAATGACAAAGTTACCATCGATTGTAATGACAAAAATCACGACAACAAACTACCTTCCTTAATGACAAGGCAACCATCCACTGGAGTAAAAAAAATCTCGACAACATAATACCTTCCATAATGACAAGGCTATCATCCAATGGAATAACAAAAATCTCGACAATAGACCATGTTCCATAGTGACAAGGCTACCATCCATTGAAGTAACAAAAATCTCGACAGTAGACTACCTTTCGTAATGACAAGGCTACCATACATTGGGTAAAAAAGATCTCGACAATAGACTACCTTCCATAATGACAAGGCTACCATCCATTAGAGTAACAAAAATATCGACAACAAACTACCTTCCATAAAGACAAGGCTACGATCCATTGGAGTAACAAAAATATCGACAACAGACTACCTTCCATAAAGACAAGGCTACCATCCATTGGAGTACCAAAAATATCTACAATAGACTACCTTCGATAATGACAAGGCTACCATCCATTGGAGTAACAAAAATATCGACAACAGACTACCTTCCATAATGACAAGGTTACCATCCATTGGAATAAAAAAATCTCGACAATAGACTACCTTCCATAATGACAAGGCTAACATCCATTGGAATAACGAAAATCTCGACAACACACTACCTTCGATAATGACAAGGCTACCATCCATTGGAGTAAAAAAAATATCGACAACAGATTACCTTCCATAATGATAAGGCTACCATCCATTGGAGTAACAAAATTTTTGACAATAGTCCACGTTCCATAATGACAAGGCTATCATCCATTGGAGTAACAAAAATCTCGACAACAAACTACCTTCCATAATGACAAGGCTACCATCCATTGGAGTAACCAAAATCTCGACAACAGACTACCTTCCATAATGACAAGGCTACCATCCATTGGAGTAACAAAAATCTCTACAACAGACTACCTTTGATAATGACAAGGCTACCATCCATTGGAGTAACAAAAATATCGACAATAGACTACCTTCTATAATGACAAGGTTTCCAACCCTTGGAATAAAAAAAATCTCGACAATAGACTACCTTCCATAATGACAAGGCTACCATCCATTGGAGTAACAAAAATCTCTACAACAGACTACATTGGATAATGACAAGGCTACCATCCATTGGAGTAACAAAAATCTATACAACAGACTACCTTCCATAATGACAAGGTTACCATCCATTGGAGTAACAAAAATATCGACAGGAGACTACCTTCCATAATGACAAGGATACCATCTAATAGAATAACAAAAATCTCGACAACAAACTACCTTTCATAATGATAAGGCTACCATCCATTGGAGTAACAAAAGTCTCGACAACAGACTACATTCCATAATGACAAGGCTACCATCCATTGAGTAATAAAGATATCGACAACAGACTACCTTCCATAATGACAAGGCTACCATCCATTGGATAAAAAAAATCTTGAAAACAGACTACCTTTCATAATGACAAGGCTACCATCCATTGGAGTAAAAAAAATCTCGACAACAGACTACCTTGCATAATGACAAGGTTACCATCGATTGTAATGACAAAAATCACGACAACAAACTACCTTCCTTAATGACAAGGCTACCATCCATTGGAGTAACAAAAATCTCGACAACAGACTACCTTCCATAATGAAAAGGCTAGCATCCATTGGAGTAATAAAAATCTCGACAACAGAATACCTTCCATAATGACAAGGCTATCATCCAATGGAATAACAAAAATCTCGACAATAGACCATGTTCCATAGTGACAAGGCTACCATCCATTGAAGTAACAAAAATCACGACAGTAGACTACCTTTCATAATGACAATGCTACCATACATTGGGTAAAAATGATCTCGACAATAGACTACCTTCCATAATGACAAGGCTACCATCCATTGGAGTAACAAAAATATCGACAACAAACTACCTTCCATAAAGACAAGGCTACGATCCATTGGAGTAACAAAAATATCGACAACAAACTACCTTCCATAAAGACAAGGCTACCATCCATTGGAGTAACAAAAATCTCTACAATAGACTACCTTCGATAATGACAAGGCTACCGTCCATTGGAGTAACAAAAATATCGATAACAGACTACCTTCCATAATGACAAGGTTACCATCCATTGGAATAAAAAAAATCTCTACAACAGACTACCTTTGATAATGACAAGGCTACCATCCATTGGAGTAACAAAAACCTCGACAACAGACTACCTTCCATAATGAGAAGGCTACCATCCATTGGAGTAACAAAAATCTCTACAACAGACTACCTTTGATAATGATAAGGCTACCATCCCTTGGAGTAACAAAAATATCGACAACAGACTACCTTCCATAATGACAAGGTTTCTAACCCTTGGAATAAAAAAAATCTCGACAATAGACTACCTTCCATAATGACAAGGCTACCATCCATTAGAGTAACAAAAATCTCTACAACAGACTACATTGGATAATGACAATGCTACCATCAATTGGAGTAACAAAAACCTCTACAACAGACTACCTTCGATAATGACAAGGCTATCATCCATTGGAGTAACAAAAATATCAAAAACATATTACCTTCCATATTGACAAGGCTACCATCCATTGGAGTAACAAAAATCTCGACAACAGACTACATTTGATAATGACAAGGCTACCATCCATTGGAGTAACAAAAATCTCTACAACGGACTACCTTCCATAATGACAAGGCTACCATCCATTGGAGTAACAAAAATATCGACAGGAGACTACCTTCCATAATGACAAGGATACCATCCAATGGAATAACAAAAATCTCCACAACAAACTACCTTTCATAGTGACAAGGCTACCATCCATTGTAGTAACAAAAGTCTCGACAACAGACTACATTCCATAATGACGAGGCTACCATCCATTGAGTAATAAAGATATCGACAACAGACTACCTTCCATAATGACAAGGCTACCATCCATTGGATAAAAAAAAATCTTGAAAACAGACTACCTTTCATAATGACAAGGCTACCATCCATTGGAGTAAAAAAAATCTCGACAACAGACTACCTTGCATAATGAAAAGGTTACCATCGATTGTAATGACAAAAATCACGACAACAAACTACCTTCCTTAATGACAAGGCTACCATCCATTGGAGTAACAAAAATCTCGATAACAGACTACCTTCCATAATGAAAAGGCTAGCATCCATTGGAGTAACAAAAATCTCGACAACAGAATACCTTCCATAACGACAAGGCTATCATCCAATGGAATAACAAAAATCTCGACAATAGACCATGTTCCATAGTGACAAGGCTACCATCCATTGAAGTAACAAAAATCTCGACAGTAGACTACCTTTCATAATGACAAGGCTACCATACATTGGGTAAAAAAGATCTCGAAAATAGACTACCTTCCATAATGACAAGGCTACCATCCATTGGAGTAACAAAAATATCGACAATAAACTACCTTCCATAAAGACAAGGCTACCATCCATTGGAGTAACAATAATCTCTACAATAGACTACCTTCGATAATGACAAGGCTACCATCCATTGGAGTAACAAAAATATCGATAATAGACTACCTTCCATAATGACAAGGTTACCATCCATTGGAATAAAAAAAATCTCGACAATAGACTACCTTCCATAATTACAAGGCTAACATCCATTGGAATAACAAAAATCTCGATAACACACTACCTTCGATAATGACAAGGCTACCATCCATTGGAGTAACAAAAATATCAACAACAGATTACCTTCCATAATGATAAGGCTACCATCCATTGGAGTAACAAAAATTTTGACAATATACCATGTTCCATAATGACAAGGCTACCATCCATTGGAGTAACAAAAATCTCGACAACAGACTACCTTCCATAATGACAAAACTACCATCCATTGGAGTAACAAAAATCTCTACAATAGACTACCTTCGATAATGACAAGGCTATCATCCATTGGAGTAACAAAAATATCGACCACATACTACCTTCCATAATGACAAGGTTTCCAACCCTTGGAATAAAAAAATTCTCGACAGTAGACTACCTTCCATAATGACAAGGCTACCATCCATTGGAGTAACAAAAATCTCTACAACAGACTACCTTCCAAAATGAAAAGGCTACCATCCATTGGGTATCAAAGATCTCGATTACAGACTACCTTCAATAATGATAAGGCTACCATCCATTGGAGTAACAAAAATCTCGACAACAGACTACCTTCAATAATGAAAAGGCTACCATCCATTGGAGTAATAAAAATCTCGAAAACAGACTACCTTCCATATTGACAAGGCTACCATCCATTCGAGTAACAAAAGTCTCGACAACAGACTACCTTCCATAATGACAAGGTTACCATCGATTGTAATGACAAAAATCTCGACAACAAACTACCTTCCATAATGACAAGGCTACCATCCATTGTAGTAACAAAAATCTCGACAACAGACTACCTTCCATAATGAAAAGGCTAGCATCCATTGGAGTAACAAAAATCTCGACAACAGAATACATTCCGTAATGACAAGGCTATAATCCAATGGAATAACAAAAATCTCGACAATAGACCATGTTCCATAATGACAAGGCTACCATCCATTGAAGTAACAAAAATCTCGACAGTAGACTACCTTCCATAATGACAAGGCTACCATACATTGGGTAACAAAGATCTCGACAACAGACTACCTTCCATAATGACAAGGCTACCATCCATTGGAGTAACAAAAATATCGACAACAAACTACCTTCCATAAAGACAAGGCTACGATCCATTGGAGTAACAAAAATATCGACAACAGACTACCTTCCATAAAGACAAGGCTACCATCCATTCGAGTAACAAAAATCTCTACAATAGACTACCTTCGATAATGACAAGGCTACCATCCATTGGAGTAACAAAAATATCGACAACACACTACCTTCGATAATGACAAGGCTACCATCCATTGGAGTAACAAAAATCTCGACAACAGACTACCTTCCATAATGATAAGGCTACCATCCATTGGAGTAACAAAAATATCTACAATAGACTACCCTTGATAATGACAAGGCTACCATCCATTGGAGTAACAAAAATCTATACAACGTACTACCTTCCATAATGACAAGGCTACCATCCATTGGAGTAACAAAAATATCGATAGGAGACTACCTTCCATAATGACAAGGATACCATCTAATGGAATACCAAAAAATCTCGACAACAAACTACCTTTCATAATGACAAGGCTACCATCCATTGGAGTAACAAAACTCTCGACAACAGACTACATTCCATAATGACGAGGCTACCATATATTGAGTAATAAAGATATCGACAACAGACTACCTTCCATAATGACAAGGCTTCCATCCATTGGATAAAAAAAATCTTGAAAACAGACTACCTTTCATAATGACAAGGCTACCATCCATTGGAGTAAAAAAATCTCGACAACAGACTACCTTGCATAATGACAAAGTTACCATCGATTGTAATGACAAAAATCACGACAACAAACTACCTTCCTTAATGACAAGGCTACCATCCACTGGAGTAAAAAAAATCTCGACAACATAATACCTTCCATAATGACAAGGCTATCATCCAATGGAATAACAAAAATCTCGACAATAGACCATGTTCCATAGTGACAAGGCTACCTTCCATTGAAGTAACAAAAATCTCGACAGTAGACTACCTTTCGTAATGACAAGGCTACCATACATTGGGTAAAAAAGATCTCGACAATAGACTACCTTCCATAATGACAAGGCTACCATCCATTAGAGTAACAAAAATATCGACAACAAACTACCTTCCATAAAGACAAGGCTGCGATCCATTGGAGTAACAAAAATATCGACAACAGACTACCTTCCATAAAGACAAGGCTACCATCCATTGGAGTACCAAAAATATCTACAATAGACTACCTTCGATAATGACAAGGCTACCATCCATTGGAGTAACAAAAATATCGACAACAGACTACCTTCCATAATGACAAGGTTACCATCCATTGGAATAAAAAAATCTCGACAATAGACTACCTTCCATAATGACAAGGCTAACATCCATTGGAATAACGAAAATCTCGACAACACACTACCTTCGATAATGACAAGGCTACCATCCATTGGAGTAAAAAAAATATCGACAACAGATTACCTTCCATAATGATAAGGCTACCATCCATTGGAGTAACAAAATTTTTGACAATAGTCCACGTTCCATAATGACAAGGCTACCATCCATTGGAGTAACAAAAATCTCGACAACAGACTACCTTCCATAATGACAAGGCTACCATCCATTGGAGTAACCAAAATCTCGACAACAGACTGCCTTCCATAATGACAAGGCTACCATCCATTGGAGTAACAAAAATCTCTACAACAGACTACCTTTGATAATGACAAGGCTACCATCCATTGGAGTAACAAAAATATCGACAATAGACTACCTTCCATAATGACAAGGTTTCCAACCCTTGGAATAAAAAAAATCTCGACAATAGACTATCTTCCATAATGACAAGGCTACCATCCATTGGAGTAACAAAAATCTCTACAACAGACTACATTGGATAATGACAAGGCTACCATCCATTGGAGTAACAAAAATCTATACAACAGACTACCTTCCATAATGAGAAGGTTACCATCCATTGGAGTAACAAAAATATCGACAGGAGACTACCTTCCATAATGACAAGGATACCATCTAATAGAATAACAAAAATCTCGACAACAAACTACCTTTCATAATGATAAGGCTACCATCCATTGGAGTAACAAAAGTCTCGACAACAGACTACATTCCATAATGACGAGGCTACCATCCATTGAGTAATAAAGATATCGACAACAGACTACCTTCCATAATGACAAGGCTACCATCCATTGGATAAAAAAAATCTTGAAAACAGACTACCTTTCATAATGACAAGGCTACCATCCATTGGAGTAAAAAAAATCTCGACAACAGACTACCTTGCATAATGACAAGGTTACCATCGATTGTAATGACAAAAATCACGACAACAAACTACCTTCCTTAATGACAAGGCTACCATCCATTGGAGTAACAAAAATCTCGACAACAGACTACCTTCCATAATGAAAAGGCTAGCATCCATTGGAGTAACAAAAATATCGACAACAAAATACCCACTCATAATGACAAGGCTATCATCCAATGGAATAACAAAAAACTCGACAATAGACCATCTTCCATAGTGACAAGGATACCATCCATTGAAGTAACAAAAATCTCGACAGTAGACTACCTTTCATAATGACAAGGCTACCATACATTGGGTAAAAAAGATCTCGACAGTAGACTACCTTCCATAATGACAAGGCTACCATCCATTGGAGTAACAAAAATTCGACAACAAACTACCTTCCATAAAGACAAGGCTACGATCCATTGGAGTAACAAAAATATCGACAACAGACTACCTTCCATAAAGACAAGGCTACCATCCATTGGAGTACCAAAAATATCTACAATAGACTACCTTCGATAATGACAAGGCTACCATCCATTGGAGTAACAAAAATATCGACAACAGACTACCTTCCATAATGACAAGGTTACCATCCATTGGAATAAAAAAATCTCGACAATAGACTACCTTCCATAATGACAAGGCTAACATCCATTGGAATAACAAAAATCTCGACAACACACTACCTTCGATAATGACAAGGCTACCATCCATTGGAGTAACAAAAATATCGACAACAGACTACCTTCCATAATGACAAGGCTACCATCCATTGGAGTAACAAAATTTTGACAATAGACCACGTTCCATAATGACAAGGCTACCATCCATTGGAGTAACAAAAATCTCGACAACAGACTACCTTCCATAATGACAAGGCTACCTTTCATTGGAGTAACCAAAATCTCGACAACAGACTACCTTCCATAATGACAAGGCTACCATCCATTGGAGTAACAAAAATCTCTACAACAGACTACCTTTGATAATGACAAGGCTACCATCCATTGGAGTAACAAAAATATCCACAACAGACTACCTTCAATAATGACAAGGTTTCCAACCCTTGGAATAAAAAAAATCTCGACAATAGACTACCTTCCATAATGACAAGGCTACCATCCATTGGAGTAACAAAAATCTCTACAACAGACTACATTGGATAATGACAAGGCTACCATCCATTGGAGTATCAAAAATCTCTACAATAGACTACCTTCCATAATGACAAGGTTACCATCCATTGGAGTAACAAAAATATCGACAGGAGACTACCTTCCATAATGACAAGGATACCATCTAATAGAATAACAAAAATCTCGACAACAAACTACCTTTCATAATGATAAGGCTACCATCCATTGGAGTAATAAAAGTCTCGACAACAGACTACATTCCATTATGACGAGGCTACCATCCATTGAGTAATAAAGATATCGACAACAGACTACCTTCCATAATGACAAGGCTACCATCCATTGGAGTAACCAAAATCTCGACAACAGACTACCTTCCATAATGACAAGGCTACCATCCATTGGAGTAACAAAAATCTCTACAACAGACTACCTTTGATAATGACAAGGCTACCATCCATTGGAGTAACAAAAATATCGACAATAGACTACCTTCCATAATGACAAGGTTTCCAACCCTTGGAATAAAAAAAATCTCGACAATAGACTATCTTCCATAATGACAAGGCTACCTTCCATTGGAGTAACAAAAATCTCTACAACAGACTACATTGGATAATGAAAAGGCTACCATCCATTGGAGTAACAAAAATCTATACAACAGACTACCTTCCATAATGACAAGGTTACCATCCATTGGAGTAACAAAAATATCGACAGGAGACTACCTTCCATAATGACAAGGATACCATCTAATAGAATAACAAAAATCTCGACAACAAACTACCTTTCATAATGATAAGGCTACCATCCATTGGAGTAACAAAAGTCTCGACAACAGACTACATTCCATAATGACGAGGCTACCATCCATTGAGTAATAAAGATATCGACAACAGACTACCTTCCATAATGACAAGGCTACCATCCATTGGATAAAAAAAATCTTGAAAACAGACTACCTTTCATAATGACAAGGCTACCATCCATTGGAGTAAAAAAAATCTCGACAACAGACTACCTTGCATAATGACAAGGTTACCATCGATTGTAATGACAAAAATCACGACAACAAACAACCTTCCTTAATGACAAGGCTACCATCCATTGGAGTAACAAAAATCTCGACAACAGACTACCTTCCATAATGAAAAGGCTAGCATCCATTGGAGTAACAAAAATATCGACAACAAAATACCCACTCATAATGACAAGGCTATCATCCAATGGAATAACAAAAATCTCGACAATAGACCATCTTCCATAGTGACAAGGATACCATCCATTGAAGTAACAAAAATCTCGACAGTAGACTACCTTTCATAATGACAAGGCTACCATACATTGGGTAAAAAAGATCTCGACAGTAGACTACCTTCCATAATGACAAGGCTACCATCCATTGGAGTAACAAAAATTCGACAACAAACTACCTTCCATAAAGACAAGGCTACGATCCATTGGAGTAACAAAAATATCGACAACAGACTACCTTCCATAAAGACAAGGCTACCATCCATTGGAGTACCAAAAATATCTACAATAGACTACCTTCGATAATGACAAGGCTACCATCCATTGGAGTAACAAAAATATCGACAACAGACTACCTTCCATAATGACAAGGTTACCATCCATTGGAATAAAAAAATCTCGACAATAGACTACCTTCCATAATGACAAGGCTAACATCCATTGGAATAACAAAAATCTCGACAACACACTACCTTCGATAATGACAAGGCTACCATCCATTGGAGTAACAAAAATATCGACAACAGACTACCTTCCATAATGACAAGGCTACCATCCATTGGAGTAACAAAATTTTGACAATAGACCACGTTCCATAATGACAAGGCTACCATCCATTGGAGTAACAAAAATCTCGACAACAGACTACCTTCCATAATGACAAGGCTACCTTTCATTAGAGTAACCAAAATCTCGACAACAGACTACCTTCCATAATGACAAGGCTACCATCCATTGGAGTAACAAAAATCTCTACAACAGACTACCTTTGATAATGACAAGGCTACCATCCATTGGAGTAACAAAAATATCCACAACAGACTACCTTCAATAATGACAAGGTTTCCAACCCTTGGAATAAAAAAAATCTCGACAATAGACTACCTTCCATAATGACAAGGCTACCATCCATTGGAGTAACAAAAATCTCTACAACAGACTACATTGGATAATGACAAGGCTACCATCCATTGGAGTATCAAAAATCTCTACAATAGACTACCTTCCATAATGACAAGGTTACCATCCATTGGAGTAACAAAAATATCGACAGGAGACTACCTTCCATAATGACAAGGATACCATCTAATAGAATAACAAAAATATCGACAACAAACTACCTTTCATAATGATAAGGCTACCATCCATTGGAGTAATAAAA
The DNA here is from genome assembly GCA_948472305.1 of Vicia faba. Lineage (NCBI taxonomy): Eukaryota > Viridiplantae > Streptophyta > Magnoliopsida > Fabales > Fabaceae > Vicia > Vicia faba. The sequence continues at coordinate 768,701,177 of OX451738.1, forward strand.
GTCTCGACAACAGACTACATTCCATTATGACGAGGCTACCATCCATTGAGTAATAAAGATATCGACAACAGACTACCTTCCATAATGACAAGGCTACCATCCATTGGATAAAAAAAATCTTGAAAACAGACTACCTTTCATAATGACAAGGCTACCATCCATTGGAGTAACAAAATTCTCGACAACAGACTACCTTCCATAATGACAAGGCTTCCATCCATTGGAGTAACCAAAATCTCGACAACAGACTACCTTCCATAATGACAAGGCTACCATCCATTGGAGTAACAAAAATCTCTACAACAGACTACCTTTGATAATGACAAGGCTACCATCCATTGGAGTAACAAAAATATCGACAACAGACTACCTTCAATAATGACAAGGTTTCCAACCCTTGGAATAAAAAAAATCTGGACAATAGACTACCTTCCATAATGACAAGGCTACCATCCATTGGAGTAACAAAAATCTCTACAACACACTACATTGGATAATGACAAGGCTACCATCCATTGGAGTATCAAAAATCTCTACAATAGACTACCTTCCATAATGACAAGGTTACCATCCATTGGAGTAACAAAAATATCGACAGGAGACTACCTTCCATAATGACAAGGATACCATCTAATAGAATAACAAAAATCTCGACAACAAACTACCTTTCATAATGATAAGGCTACCATCCATTGGAGTAACAAAAGTCTCGACAACAGACTACATTCCATAATGACGAGGCTACCATCCATTGAGTAATAAAGATATCGACAACAGACTACCTTCCATAATGACAAGGCTACCATCCATTGGATAAAAAAATTCTTGAAAACAGACTACCTTTCATAATGACAAGGCTACCATCCATTGGAGTAAAAAAAATCTCGACAACAGACTACCTTGCATAATGACAAGGTTACCATCGATTGTAATGACAAAAATCACGACAACAAACTACCTTCCTTAATGACAAGGCTACCATCCATTGGAGTAACAAAAATCTCGACAACAGACTACCTTCCATAATGAAAAGGCTAGCATCCATTGGATTAACAAAAATATCGACAACAAAATACCCTCTCATAATGACAAGGTTACCATCCATTGGAATAAAAAAAATCTCGACAATAGACTACCTTCCATAATTACAAGGCTAACATCCATTGGAATAACAAAAATCTCGACAACACACTACCTTCGATAATGACAAGGCTACCATCCATTGGAGTAACAAAAATATCGACAACAGACTACCTTCCATAATGACAAGGCTACCATCCATTGGAGTAACAAAAATATCGACAACAAACTACCTTCCATAAAGACAAGGCTACGATCCATTGGAGTAACAAAAATATCGACAACAGACTACCTTCCATAAAGACAAGGCTACCATCCATTGGAGTAACAAAAATCTCTACAATAGACTACCTTCGATAATGACAAGGCTACCATCCATTGGAGTAACAAAAATATCGACAACAGACTACCTTCCATAATGACAAGGTTACCATCCATTGGAATAAAAAAAATCTCGACAATAGACTACCTTCCATAATTACAAGGCTAACATCCATTGGAATAACAAAAATCTCGATAACACACTACCTTCGATAATGACAAGGCTACCATCCATTGGAGTAACAAAAATATCAACAACAGATTACCTTCCATATTGATAAGGCTACCATCCATTGGAGTAACAAAATTTTTGACAATTTACCATGTTCCATAATGACAAGGCTACCATCCATTGGAGTAACAAAAATCTCGACAACAGACTACCTTCCATAATGACAAAGCTACCATCCATTGGAGTAACAAAAATCTCTACAATAGACTACCTTCGATAATGACAAGGCTATCATCCATTGGAGTAACAAAAATATAAACAACATACTACCTTCCATAATGACAAGGTTTCCAACCCTTGGAATAAAAAAAATCTCAACAATAGACTACCTTCCATAATGACAAGGCTACCATCCATTGGAGTAACAAAAATCTCTACAACAGACTACCTTCCAAAATGAAAAGGCTACCATCCATTGGGTATCAAAGATCTCGATTACAGACTACCTTCAATAATGATAAGGCTACCATCCATTGGAGTAACAAAAATATCTACAATAGACTACCCTTGATAATGACAAGGCTACCATCCATTGGAGTAACAAAAATCTATACAACGTACTACCTTCCATAATGACAAGGCTACCATCCATTGGAGTAACAAAAATATCGATAGGAGACTACCTTCCATAATGACAAGGATACCATCTAATGGAATACCAAAAAATCTCGACAACAAACTACCTTTCATAATGACAAGGCTACCATCCATTGGAGTAACAAAACTCTCGACAACAGACTACATTCCATAATGACGAGGCTACCATATATTGAGTAATAAAGATATCGACAACAGACTACCTTCCATAATGACAAGGCTTCCATCCATTGGATAAAAAAAATCTTGAAAACAGACTACCTTTCATAATGACAAGGCTACCATCCATTGGAGTAAAAAAATCTCGACAACAGACTACCTTGCATAATGACAAAGTTACCATCGATTGTAATGACAAAAATCACGACAACAAACTACCTTCCTTAATGACAAGGCTACCATCCACTGGAGTAAAAAAAATCTCGACAACATAATACCTTCCATAATGACAAGGCTATCATCCAATGGAATAACAAAAATCTCGACAATAGACCATGTTCCATAGTGACAAGGCTACCTTCCATTGAAGTAACAAAAATCTCGACAGTAGACTACCTTTCGTAATGACAAGGCTACCATACATTGGGTAAAAAAGATCTCGACAATAGACTACCTTCCATAATGACAAGGCTACCATCCATTAGAGTAACAAAAATATCGACAACAAACTACCTTCCATAAAGACAAGGCTGCGATCCATTGGAGTAACAAAAATATCGACAACAGACTACCTTCCATAAAGACAAGGCTACCATCCATTGGAGTACCAAAAATATCTACAATAGACTACCTTCGATAATGACAAGGCTACCATCCATTGGAGTAACAAAAATATCGACAACAGACTACCTTCCATAATGACAAGGTTACCATCCATTGGAATAAAAAAATCTCGACAATAGACTACCTTCCATAATGACAAGGCTAACATCCATTGGAATAACGAAAATCTCGACAACACACTACCTTCGATAATGACAAGGCTACCATCCATTGGAGTAAAAAAAATATCGACAACAGATTACCTTCCATAATGATAAGGCTACCATCCATTGGAGTAACAAAATTTTTGACAATAGTCCACGTTCCATAATGACAAGGCTACCATCCATTGGAGTAACAAAAATCTCGACAACAGACTACCTTCCATAATGACAAGGCTACCATCCATTGGAGTAACCAAAATCTCGACAACAGACTGCCTTCCATAATGACAAGGCTACCATCCATTGGAGTAACAAAAATCTCTACAACAGACTACCTTTGATAATGACAAGGCTACCATCCATTGGAGTAACAAAAATATCGACAATAGACTACCTTCCATAATGACAAGGTTTCCAACCCTTGGAATAAAAAAAATCTCGACAATAGACTATCTTCCATAATGACAAGGCTACCATCCATTGGAGTAACAAAAATCTCTACAACAGACTACATTGGATAATGACAAGGCTACCATCCATTGGAGTAACAAAAATCTATACAACAGACTACCTTCCATAATGAGAAGGTTACCATCCATTGGAGTAACAAAAATATCGACAGGAGACTACCTTCCATAATGACAAGGATACCATCTAATAGAATAACAAAAATCTCGACAACAAACTACCTTTCATAATGATAAGGCTACCATCCATTGGAGTAACAAAAGTCTCGACAACAGACTACATTCCATAATGACGAGGCTACCATCCATTGAGTAATAAAGATATCGACAACAGACTACCTTCCATAATGACAAGGCTACCATCCATTGGATAAAAAAAATCTTGAAAACAGACTACCTTTCATAATGACAAGGCTACCATCCATTGGAGTAAAAAAAATCTCGACAACAGACTACCTTGCATAATGACAAGGTTACCATCGATTGTAATGACAAAAATCACGACAACAAACTACCTTCCTTAATGACAAGGCTACCATCCATTGGAGTAACAAAAATCTCGACAACAGACTACCTTCCATAATGAAAAGGCTAGCATCCATTGGAGTAACAAAAATATCGACAACAAAATACCCACTCATAATGACAAGGCTATCATCCAATGGAATAACAAAAAACTCGACAATAGACCATCTTCCATAGTGACAAGGATACCATCCATTGAAGTAACAAAAATCTCGACAGTAGACTACCTTTCATAATGACAAGGCTACCATACATTGGGTAAAAAAGATCTCGACAGTAGACTACCTTCCATAATGACAAGGCTACCATCCATTGGAGTAACAAAAATTCGACAACAAACTACCTTCCATAAAGACAAGGCTACGATCCATTGGAGTAACAAAAATATCGACAACAGACTACCTTCCATAAAGACAAGGCTACCATCCATTGGAGTACCAAAAATATCTACAATAGACTACCTTCGATAATGACAAGGCTACCATCCATTGGAGTAACAAAAATATCGACAACAGACTACCTTCCATAATGACAAGGTTACCATCCATTGGAATAAAAAAATCTCGACAATAGACTACCTTCCATAATGACAAGGCTAACATCCATTGGAATAACAAAAATCTCGACAACACACTACCTTCGATAATGACAAGGCTACCATCCATTGGAGTAACAAAAATATCGACAACAGACTACCTTCCATAATGACAAGGCTACCATCCATTGGAGTAACAAAATTTTGACAATAGACCACGTTCCATAATGACAAGGCTACCATCCATTGGAGTAACAAAAATCTCGACAACAGACTACCTTCCATAATGACAAGGCTACCTTTCATTGGAGTAACCAAAATCTCGACAACAGACTACCTTCCATAATGACAAGGCTACCATCCATTGGAGTAACAAAAATCTCTACAACAGACTACCTTTGATAATGACAAGGCTACCATCCATTGGAGTAACAAAAATATCCACAACAGACTACCTTCAATAATGACAAGGTTTCCAACCCTTGGAATAAAAAAAATCTCGACAATAGACTACCTTCCATAATGACAAGGCTACCATCCATTGGAGTAACAAAAATCTCTACAACAGACTACATTGGATAATGACAAGGCTACCATCCATTGGAGTATCAAAAATCTCTACAATAGACTACCTTCCATAATGACAAGGTTACCATCCATTGGAGTAACAAAAATATCGACAGGAGACTACCTTCCATAATGACAAGGATACCATCTAATAGAATAACAAAAATCTCGACAACAAACTACCTTTCATAATGATAAGGCTACCATCCATTGGAGTAATAAAAGTCTCGACAACAGACTACATTCCATTATGACGAGGCTACCATCCATTGAGTAATAAAGATATCGACAACAGACTACCTTCCATAATGACAAGGCTACCATCCATTGGAGTAACCAAAATCTCGACAACAGACTACCTTCCATAATGACAAGGCTACCATCCATTGGAGTAACAAAAATCTCTACAACAGACTACCTTTGATAATGACAAGGCTACCATCCATTGGAGTAACAAAAATATCGACAATAGACTACCTTCCATAATGACAAGGTTTCCAACCCTTGGAATAAAAAAAATCTCGACAATAGACTATCTTCCATAATGACAAGGCTACCTTCCATTGGAGTAACAAAAATCTCTACAACAGACTACATTGGATAATGAAAAGGCTACCATCCATTGGAGTAACAAAAATCTATACAACAGACTACCTTCCATAATGACAAGGTTACCATCCATTGGAGTAACAAAAATATCGACAGGAGACTACCTTCCATAATGACAAGGATACCATCTAATAGAATAACAAAAATCTCGACAACAAACTACCTTTCATAATGATAAGGCTACCATCCATTGGAGTAACAAAAGTCTCGACAACAGACTACATTCCATAATGACGAGGCTACCATCCATTGAGTAATAAAGATATCGACAACAGACTACCTTCCATAATGACAAGGCTACCATCCATTGGATAAAAAAAATCTTGAAAACAGACTACCTTTCATAATGACAAGGCTACCATCCATTGGAGTAAAAAAAATCTCGACAACAGACTACCTTGCATAATGACAAGGTTACCATCGATTGTAATGACAAAAATCACGACAACAAACAACCTTCCTTAATGACAAGGCTACCATCCATTGGAGTAACAAAAATCTCGACAACAGACTACCTTCCATAATGAAAAGGCTAGCATCCATTGGAGTAACAAAAATATCGACAACAAAATACCCACTCATAATGACAAGGCTATCATCCAATGGAATAACAAAAATCTCGACAATAGACCATCTTCCATAGTGACAAGGATACCATCCATTGAAGTAACAAAAATCTCGACAGTAGACTACCTTTCATAATGACAAGGCTACCATACATTGGGTAAAAAAGATCTCGACAGTAGACTACCTTCCATAATGACAAGGCTACCATCCATTGGAGTAACAAAAATTCGACAACAAACTACCTTCCATAAAGACAAGGCTACGATCCATTGGAGTAACAAAAATATCGACAACAGACTACCTTCCATAAAGACAAGGCTACCATCCATTGGAGTACCAAAAATATCTACAATAGACTACCTTCGATAATGACAAGGCTACCATCCATTGGAGTAACAAAAATATCGACAACAGACTACCTTCCATAATGACAAGGTTACCATCCATTGGAATAAAAAAATCTCGACAATAGACTACCTTCCATAATGACAAGGCTAACATCCATTGGAATAACAAAAATCTCGACAACACACTACCTTCGATAATGACAAGGCTACCATCCATTGGAGTAACAAAAATATCGACAACAGACTACCTTCCATAATGACAAGGCTACCATCCATTGGAGTAACAAAATTTTGACAATAGACCACGTTCCATAATGACAAGGCTACCATCCATTGGAGTAACAAAAATCTCGACAACAGACTACCTTCCATAATGACAAGGCTACCTTTCATTAGAGTAACCAAAATCTCGACAACAGACTACCTTCCATAATGACAAGGCTACCATCCATTGGAGTAACAAAAATCTCTACAACAGACTACCTTTGATAATGACAAGGCTACCATCCATTGGAGTAACAAAAATATCCACAACAGACTACCTTCAATAATGACAAGGTTTCCAACCCTTGGAATAAAAAAAATCTCGACAATAGACTACCTTCCATAATGACAAGGCTACCATCCATTGGAGTAACAAAAATCTCTACAACAGACTACATTGGATAATGACAAGGCTACCATCCATTGGAGTATCAAAAATCTCTACAATAGACTACCTTCCATAATGACAAGGTTACCATCCATTGGAGTAACAAAAATATCGACAGGAGACTACCTTCCATAATGACAAGGATACCATCTAATAGAATAACAAAAATATCGACAACAAACTACCTTTCATAATGATAAGGCTACCATCCATTGGAGTAATAAAAGTCTCGACAACAGACTACATTCCATTATGACGAGGCTACCATCCATTGAGTAATAAAGATATCGACAACAGACTACCTTCCATAATGACAAGGCTACCATCCATTGGATAAAAAAAATCTTGAAAACAGACTACCTTTCATAATGACAAGGCTACCATCCATTGGAGTAACAAAATTCTCGACAACAGACTACCTTCCATAATGACAAGGCTTCCATCCATTGGAGTAACCAAAATCTCGACAACAGACTACCTTCCATAATGACAAGGCTACCATCCATTGGAGTAACAAAAATCTCTACAACAGACTACCTTTGATAATGACAAGGCTACCATCCATTGGAGTAACAAAAATATCGACAACAGACTACCTTCAATAATGACAAGGTTTCCAACCCTTGGAATAAAAAAAATCTGGACAATAGACTACCTTCCATAATGACAAGGCTACCATCCATTGGAGTAACAAAAATCTCTACAACACACTACATTGGATAATGACAAGGCTACCATCCATTGGAGTATCAAAAATCTCTACAATAGACTACCTTCCATAATGACAAGGTTACCATCCATTGGAGTAACAAAAATATCGACAGGAGACTACCTTCCATAATGACAAGGATACCATCTAATAGAATAACAAAAATCTCGACAACAAACTACCTTTCATAATGATAAGGCTACCATCCATTGGAGTAACAAAAGTCTCGACAACAGACTACATTCCATAATGACGAGGCTACCATCCATTGAGTAATAAAGATATCGACAACAGACTACCTTCCATAATGACAAGGCTACCATCCATTGGATAAAAAAATTCTTGAAAACAGACTACCTTTCATAATGACAAGGCTACCATCCATTGGAGTAAAAAAAATCTCGACAACAGACTACCTTGCATAATGACAAGGTTACCATCGATTGTAATGACAAAAATCACGACAACAAACTACCTTCCTTAATGACAAGGCTACCATCCATTGGAGTAACAAAAATCTCGACAACAGACTACCTTCCATAATGAAAAGGCTAGCATCCATTGGATTAACAAAAATATCGACAACAAAATACCCTCTCATAATGACAAGGTTACCATCCATTGGAATAAAAAAAATCTCGACAATAGACTACCTTCCATAATTACAAGGCTAACATCCATTGGAATAACAAAAATCTCGACAACACACTACCTTCGATAATGACAAGGCTACCATCCATTGGAGTAACAAAAATATCGACAACAGACTACCTTCCATAATGACAAGGCTACCATCCATTGGAGTAACAAAAATATCGACAACAAACTACCTTCCATAAAGACAAGGCTACGATCCATTGGAGTAACAAAAATATCGACAACAGACTACCTTCCATAAAGACAAGGCTACCATCCATTGGAGTAACAAAAATCTCTACAATAGACTACCTTCGATAATGACAAGGCTACCATCCATTGGAGTAACAAAAATATCGACAACAGACTACCTTCCATAATGACAAGGTTACCATCCATTGGAATAAAAAAAATCTCGACAATAGACTACCTTCCATAATTACAAGGCTAACATCCATTGGAATAACAAAAATCTCGATAACACACTACCTTCGATAATGACAAGGCTACCATCCATTGGAGTAACAAAAATATCAACAACAGATTACCTTCCATATTGATAAGGCTACCATCCATTGGAGTAACAAAATTTTTGACAATTTACCATGTTCCATAATGACAAGGCTACCATCCATTGGAGTAACAAAAATCTCGACAACAGACTACCTTCCATAATGACAAAGCTACCATCCATTGGAGTAACAAAAATCTCTACAATAGACTACCTTCGATAATGACAAGGCTATCATCCATTGGAGTAACAAAAATATAAACAACATACTACCTTCCATAATGACAAGGTTTCCAACCCTTGGAATAAAAAAAATCTCAACAATAGACTACCTTCCATAATGACAAGGCTACCATCCATTGGAGTAACAAAAATCTCTACAACAGACTACCTTCCAAAATGAAAAGGCTACCATCCATTGGGTATCAAAGATCTCGATTACAGACTACCTTCAATAATGATAAGGCTACCATCCATTGCAGTAACAAAAATCTCGACAACAGACTACCTTCAATAATGAAAAGGCTACCATCCATTGGAGTAACAAAAATCTCGACAACAGACTACCTTCCATAATGACAAGGCTACCATCCATTGGAATAAAAAAAATCTCGGCAATAGACCACGTTCCATAATGAAATCGCTACCATCCATTGGAGTAATAAAAATATCGACAACAAACTACCTTCCATATTGACAAGGCTACCATCCATTCGAGTAACAAAAGTCTCGACAACAGACTACCTTCCATAATGACATGGTTACCATCGATTGTAATGACAAAAATCTCGACAACAAACTACCTTCCATAATGACAAGGCTACCATCCATTGTAGTAACAAAAATCTCGACAACAGACTACCTTCCATAATGAAAAGGCTAGCATCCATTGGAATAACAAAAATCTCGACAACAGAATACATTCCATAATGACAAGGCTATCATCCAATGGAATAACAAAAATCTCGACAATAGACCATGTTCCATAATGACAAGGCTATCATCCATTGAAGTAACAAAAATCTCGACAGTAGACTAAATTCCATAATGACAAGGCTACCATACATTGGGTAACAAAGATCTCGACAACAGACTACCTTCCATAATGACAAGGCTACCATCCATTGGAGTAACAAAAATATCGACAACAAACTACCTTCCATAAAGACAAGGCTACGATCCATTGGAGTAACAAAAATATCGACAACATACTACCTTCCATAAAGACAAGGCTACCATCCATTTGAGTAACAAAAATCTCTACAATAGACTACCTTCGATAATGACAAGGCTACCATCCATTGGAGTAACAAAAATCTCGACAACACACTACCTTCGATAATAACAAGGCTACCATCCATTGGAGTAACAAAAATCTCGACAATAGACTACCTTCCATAATGATAAGGCTACCATCCATTGGAGTAACAAAAATATCTACAACAGACTACCTTTGATAATGACAAGGCTACCATCCATTGGAGTACCAAAAATATCGACAATAGACTACCTTCCATAATGACAAGGTTTCCAACCCTTGGAATAAAAAAAATCTTGACAATAGACTACCTTCCATAATGACAAGGCTACCATCCACTGGAGTAACAAAAATCTCTACAACAGACTACATTGGATAATGACAAGGCTACCATCCATTGGAGTAACAAAAATCTATACAACAGACTACCTTCCATAATGACGAGGCTACCATCCATTGGAGTAACAAAAATATCGACAGGATACTACCTTCCATAATGACAAGGATACCATCTAATGGAATAACAAAAATCTCGACAACAAACTACCTTTCATAATGACAAGGCTACCATCCATTGGAGTAACAAAAGTCTCGAAAACAGACTACATTCCATAATGACGAGGCTACCATATATTGAGTAATAAAGATATCAACAACAGACTTCCTTCCATAATGACAAGGCTACCATCCATTGGATAAAAAAAATCTTGAAAACAGACTACCTTTCATAATGACAAGGCTACCATCCATTGGAGTAAAAAAATATCGACAACAGACTACCTTGCATAATGAAAAGGTTACCATCGATTGTAATGACAAAAATCATTACAACAAACTACCTTCCTTAATGACAAGGCTACCATCCATTGGAGTAACAAAAATCTCGACAACATAATACCTTCCATAATGACAAGGCTATCATCCAATGGAATAACAAAAATCTCGACAATAGACCATGTTCCATAGTGACAAGGCTACCATCCATTGAAGTAACAAAAATCTCGACAGTAGACTACCTTTCATAATGACAAGGCTACCATACATTGGGTAAAAAAGATCTCGACAATAGACTACCTTCCATAATGACAAGGCTACCATCCATTGGAGTAACAAAAATATCGACAACAAACTACCTTCCATGAAGACAAGGCTATGATCCATTGGAGTAACAAAAATATCTACAACAGACTACCTTCCATAAAGACAAGGCTACCATCCATTAGAGCACCAAAAATATCTACAATAGACTACCTTCGATAATGACAAGGCTACCATCCATTGGAGTAACAAAAATATCGACAACAGACTACCTTCCATAATGACAAGGTTACCATCCATTGGAATAAAAAAATCTCGACAATAGACTACCTTCCATAATGACAAGGCTAACATCCATTGGAATAACGAAAATCTCGACAACACAATACCTTCGATAATGACAAGGCTACCATCCATTGGAGTAAAAAAAATATCGACAACAGATTACCTTCCATAATGATAAGGCTACCATCCATTGGAGTAACAAAATTTTTGACAATAGACCACGTTCCATAATGACAAGGCTACCATCCATTGGAGTAACAAAAATCTCGACAACAGACTACCTTTCATAATGACAAGGCTACCATCCATTGGAGTAACCAAAATCTCGACAACAGACTACCTTCCATAATGACAAGGCTACCATCCATTGGAGTAACAAAAATCTCTACAACAGACTACCTTTGATAATGACAAGGCTACCATCCATTGGAGTAACAAAAATATCGACAACAGACTACCTTCCATAATGACAAGGTTTCCAACCCTTGGAATAAAAAAAATCTCGACAATAGACTACCTTCCATAATGACAAGGCTACCATCCATTGGAGTAACAAAAATCTCTACAACAGACTACATTGGATAATGACAAGGCTACCATCCATTGGAGTATCAAAAATCTCTACAATAGACTACCTTCCATAATGACAAGGTTACCATCCATTGGAGTAACAAAAATATCGACAGGAGACTACCTTCCATAATGACAAGGATACCATCTAATAGAATAACAAAAATCTCGACAACAAACTACCTTTCATAATGATAAGGCTACCATCCATTAGAGTAACAAAAGTCTCGACAACAGACTACATTCCATAATGACGAGGCTACCATCCATTGAGTAATAAAGATATCGACAACAGACTACCTTCCATAATGACAAGGCTACCATCCATTGGATAAAAAAAATCTTGAAAACAGACTACCTTTCATAATGACAAGGCTACCATCCATTGGAGTAAAAAAAATCTCGACAACAGACTACCTTGCATAATGACAAGGTTACCATCGATTGTAATGACAAAAATCACGACAACAAACTACCTTCCTTAATGACAAGGCTACCATCCATTGGAGTAACAAAAATCTCGACAACAGACTACCTTCCATAATGAAAAGGCTAGCATCCATTGGAGTGACAAAAATATCGACAACAGACTACCTTCCATAATGACAAGGTTTCCAACCCTTGGAATAAAAAAAATCTTGAGAATAGACTACCTTCCATAATGACAAGGCTACCATCCACTGGAGTAACAAAAATCTCTACAACAGACTACATTGGATAATGACAAGGCTACCATCCATTGGAGTAACAAAAATCTATACAACAGACTACCTTCCATAATGACGAGGCTACCATCCATTGGAGTAACAAAAATATCGACAGGATACTACCTTCCATAATGACAAGGATACCATCTAATGGAATAACAAAAATCTCGACAACAAACTACCTTTCATAATGACAAGGCTACCATCCATTGGAGTAACAAAAGTCTCGAAAACAAACTACATTCCATAATGACGAGGCTACCATATATTGAGTAATAAAGATATCGACAACAGACTTCCTTCCATAATGACAAGGCTACCATCCATTGGATAAAAAAAATCTTGAAAACAGACTACCTTTCATAATGACAAGGCTACCATCCATTGGAGTAAAAAAATATCGACAACAGACTACCTTGCATAATGACAAGGTTACCATCGATTGTAATGACAAAAATCATTACAACAAACTACCTTCCTTAATGACAAGGCTACCATCCATTGGAGTAACAAAAATCTCGACAACATAATACCTTCCATAATGACAAGGCTATCATCCAATGGAATAACAAAAATCTCGACAATAGACCATGTTCCATAGTGACAAGGCTACCATCCATTGAAGTAACAAAAATCTCGACAGTAGACTACCTTTCATAATGACAAGGCTACCATACATTGGGTAAAAAAGATCTCGACAATAGACTACCTTCCATAATGACAAGGCTACCATCCATTGGAGTAACAAAAATATCGACAACAAACTACCTTCCATGAAGACAAGGCTACGATCCATTGGAGTAACAAAAATATCTACAACAGACTACCTTCCATAAAGACAAGGCTACCATCCATTAGAGCACCAAAAATATCTACAATAGACTAACTTCGATAATGACAAGGCTACCATCCATTGGAGTAACAAAAATATCGACAACAGACTACCTTCCATAATGACAAGGTTACCATCCATTGGAATAAAAAAATCTCGACAATAGACTACCTTCCATAATGACAAGGCTAACATCCATTGGAATAACGAAAATATCGACAACACACTACCTTCGATAATGACAAGGCTACCATCCATTGGAGTAAAAAAATGTCGACAACAGATTACCTTCCATAATGATAAGGCTACCATCCATTGGAGTAACAAATTTTTTGACAATAGACCACGTTCCATAATGACAAGGCTACCATCCATTGGAGTAACAAAAATCTCGACAACAGACTACCTTCCATAATGACAAGGCTACCATCCATTGGAGTAACCAAAATCTCGACAACAGACTACCTTCCATAATGACAAGGCTACCATCCATTGGAGTAACAAAAATCTCTACAACAGACTACCTTTGATAATGACAAGGCTACCATCCATTGGAGTAACAAAAATATCGACAACAGACTACCTTCCATAATGACAAGGATACCAACCCTTGGAATAAAAAAAATATCGACAATAGACTATCTTCCATAATGACAAGGCTACCATCCATTGGAGTAACAAAAATCTCTACAACAGACTACATTGGATAATGACAAGGCTACCATCCATTGGACTATCAAAAATCTCTACAATAGACTACCTTCCATAATGACAAGGTTACCATCCATTGGAGTAACAAAAATATCGACAGGAGACTACCTTCCATAATGACAAGGATACCATCTAATAGAATAACAAAAATCTCGACAACAAACTACCTTTCATAATGATAAGGCTACCATCCATTAGAGTAACAAAAGTCTCGACAACAGACTACATTCCATAATGACGAGGCTACCATCCATTGAGTAATAAAGATATCGACAACAGACTACCTTCCATAATGACAAGGCTACCATCCATTGGATAAAAAAAATCTTGAAAACAGACTACCTTTCATAATGACAAGGCTACCATCCATTGGAGTAAAAACAAATCTCGACAACAGACTACCTTGCATAATGACAAGGTTACCATCGATTGTAATGACAAAAATCACGACAACAAACTACCTTCCTTAATGACAAGGCTACCATCCATTGGAGTAACAAAAATCTCGACAACAGACTACCTTCCATAATGAAAAGGCTAGCATCCATTGGAGTGACAAAAATATCGACAACAAAATACCCTCTCATAATGACAAGGCTATCATCCAATGGAATAACAAAAATCTCGACAATAGACCATCTTCCATAGTGACAAGGCTACCATCCATTGAAGTAACAAAAATCTCGACAGTAGACTACCTTTCATAATGACAAGGCTACCATACATTGGGTAAAAAAGATCTCGACAATAGACTACCTTCCATAATGACAAGGCTACCATCCATTGGAGTAACAAAAATATCGACAACAAACTACCTTCCATAAAGACAAGGCTACAATCCATTGGAGTAACAAAAATATCGACAACAGACTACCTTCCATAAAGACAAGGCTACCATCCATTGGAGTAACAAAAATCTCTACAATAGACTACCTTCGATAATGATAAGGCTACCATCCATTGGAGTAACAAAAATATCGACAACAGACTACCTTCCATAATGACAAGGTTACCATCCATTGGAATAAAAAAAATCTCGATAACACACTACCTTCGATAATTACAAGGCTACCATCCATTGGAGTAACAAAAATATCGACAACAGACTACCTTCCATAATGACAAGGCTACCAACCCTTGGAATAAAAAAAATCTCGAAAATAGACTACCTTCCATAATGACAAGGCTACCATCCATTGGAGTAACAAAAATCTCTACAACAGACTACATTGGATAATGACAAGGCTACCATCCATTGGAGTATCAAAAATCTCTACAATAGACTACCTTCCATAATGACAAGGTTACCATCCATTGGAGTAACAAAAATATCGACAGGAGACTACCTTCCATAATGACAAGGATACCATCTAATAGAATAACAAAAATCTCGACAACAAACTACCTTTCATAATGATAAGGCTACCATCCATTAGAGTAAAAAAAGTCTCGACAACAGACTACATTCCATAATGACGAGGCTACCATCCATTGAGTAATAAAGATATCGACAACAGACTACCTTCCATAATGACAAGGCTACCATCCATTGGATAAAAAAAATCTTGAAAACAGACTACCTTTCATAATGACAAGGCTACCATCCATTGGAGTAAAAAAAATCTCGACAACAGACTACCTTGCATAATGACAAGGTTACCATCGATTGTAATGACAAAAATCACGACAACAAACTACCTTCCTTAATGACAAGGCTACCATCCATTGGAGTAACAAAAATCTCGACAACAGACTACCTTCCATAATGAAAAGGCTAGCATCCATTGGAGTGACAAAAATATCGACAACAAAATACCCTCTCATAATGACAAGGCTATCATCCAATGGAATAACAAAAATCTCGACAATAGACCATCTTCCATAGTGACAAGGCTACCATCCATTGAAGTAACAAAAATCTCGACAGTAGACTACCTTTCATAATGACAAGGCTACCATACATTGGGTAAAAAAGATCTCGACAATAGACTACCTTCCATAATGACAAGGCTACCATCCATTGAAGTAACAAAAATATCGACAACAAACTACCTTCCATAAAGACAAGGCTACAATCCATTGGAGTAACAAAAATATCGACAACAGACTACCTTCCATAAAGACAAGGCTACCATCCATTGGAGTAACAAAAATCTCTACAATAGACTACCTTCGATAATGATAAGGCTACCATCCATTGGAGTAACAAAAATATCGACAACAGACTACCTTCCATAATGACAAGGTTACCATCCATTGGAATAAAAAAAATCTCGATAACACACTACCTTCGATAATTACAAGGCTACCATCCATTGGAGTAACAAAAATATCGACAACAAATTACCTTCCATAATGATGAGGCTACCATCCATTGGAGTAACAAAATTTTTTACAATAGACCATGTTCCATAATGACAAGGCTACCATCCATTGGAGTAACAAAAATCTCGACAACAGACTACCTTCCATAATGACAAGGCTACCATCCATTGGAGTAACCAAAATCTCGACAACAGACTACCTTCCATAATGACAAGGCTACCATCCATTGAGTAACAAAGATATCAACAACAAATTACCTTCTATATTGACAAGGCTACCATCCAATGGAGTAACAAAAATCTCGACAACAGACTACCTTCCATAATGAAAAGGCTACCATCCATTGGAGTAACAAAAATCTCGACAACGTACTACCTTCCATAATGACAAGGGTACCATCCAATGGAATAAAAAAAATCTCGGCAATAGACCACGTTCCATAATGAAGTCGCTACCATCCATTGGAGTAATAAAAATATCGACAACAAACTACCTTCCATATTGACAGGGCTACCATCCATTGGAGTAACAAAAGTCTCGAAAACAGACTACCTTCCATAATGACAAGGTTAGCATCGATTGTAATGAAAAAAATCTCGACAACAAACTACCTTCCATAATGACAAGGCTACCATCCATTGTAGTAACAAAAATCTCGACAATAGACTACCTTCCATAATGAAAAGGCTAGCATTTATTGGAGTAACAAAAATCTCGACAACAGAATACATTCCATAATGACAAGGCTATCATCCAATGGAATAACAAAAATCTCGACAATAGACCATGTTCCATAATGACAAGACTACCATCCATTGAAGTAACAAAAATCTCGACAGTAGACTACCTTCCATAATGACAAGGCTACCATACATTGGGTAACAAAGATCTCGATAACAGACTACCTTCCATAATGACAAGGCTACCATCCATTGGACTAACAAAAATATCGACAACAAACTACCTTCCATAAAGACAAGGGTACGATCCATTGGAGTAAGAAAAATATCGACAACAGACTACCTTCCATAAAGACAAGGCTACCATCCATTGGAGTAACAAAAATCTCTACAATAGACTACCTTCGATAATGACAAGGCTACCATCCATTGGAGTAACAAAAATATCGACAACAGACTACCTTCCATAATGACAAGGTTACCATCCATTGGAATAAAAAAAATCTCGACAATAGACTACCTTCCATAATGACAAGGCTAACATCCATTGGAATAACAAAAATCTCTAAAACACACTACCTTCGATAATTACAAGGCTACCATCCATTGGAGTAACAAAAATATCGACAACAGATTACCTTCTATAATGATAAGGCTACCATCCATTGGAGTAACAAAAATTTTGACAATAGACCACGTTCCATAATGACAAGGCTACCATCCATTGGAGTAACAAAAATCTCGACAAAAGACTACCTTCCATAATGACAAAGCTACCATCCATTGGAGTAACAAAAATATCTACAACAGACTACCTTCGATAATGACAAGGCTATCATCCATTGGAGTAACAAAAATATTGACAACAGACTACCTTCCATAATGACAAGGTTTCCAACCCTTGGAATAAAAAAAATCTCGACAGTAGACTACCTTTCATAATGACAAGGCTACCATCCATTGGAGTAACAAAAATCTCTACAACAGACTACCTTCCAAAATGAAAAGGCTACCATCCATTGGGTATCAAAGATCTCGATTACAGATTACCTTTAATAATGATAAGGCTACCATCCATTGGAGTAACAAAAATCTCGACAACATACTACCTTCCATAATGACAAGGCTACCATCCATTGAGTAACAAAGATATCAACAACAAATTACCTTCTATATTGACAAGGCTACCATCCATTGGAGTAACAAAAATCTCGACAACAGACTACCTTCCATAATGACAAGGGTACCATCCAATGGAATAAAAAAAATCTCGGCAATAGACCACGTTCCATAATGAAGTCGCTACCATCCATTGGAGTAATAAAAATATCGACAACAAACTACCTTCCATATTGACAAGGCTACCATCCATTGGAGTAACAAAAGTCTCGACAACAGACTACCTTCCATAATGACAAGGTTACCATCGATTGTAATGACAAAAATCTCGACAACAAACTACCTTCCATAATGACAAGGCTACCATCCATTGTAGTAACAAAAATCTCGACAACATACTACCTTCCATAATGAAAAGGCTAGCATTTATTGGAGTAACAAAAATCTCGACAACAGAATACATTCCATAATTACAATGCTATCATCCAATGGAATAACAAAAATCTCGACAATAGACCATGTTCCATAATGACAAGGCTACCATCCATTGAAGTAACAAAAATCTCGACAGTAGACTACCTTCCATAATGACAAGGCTACCATACATTGGGTAACAAAGATCTCGACAACAGACTACCTTCCATAATGACAAGGCTACCATCCATTGGAGTAACAAAAATATCGACAACAAACTACCTTCCATAAAGATAAGGGTACGATCCATTGGAGTAACAAAAATATCGACAACAGACTACCTTCCATAAAGACAAGGCTACCATCCATTGGAGTAACAAAAATCTCTACAATAGACTACCTTCGATAATGAGAAGGCTACCATCCATTGGAGTAACAAAAATATCGAAAACAGACTACCTTCCATAATGACAAGGTTACCATCCATTGGAATAAAAAAAATCTCGACAATAGACTACCTTCCATAATGACAAGGCTAACATCCATTGGAATAACAAAAATCTCGACAACACACTACCTTCGATAATGACAAGGCTACCATCCATTGGATTAACAAAAATATCGACAACTGATTACCTTCCATAATGATAAGGCTACCATCCATTGGAGTAACAAAATTTTTGACAATAGACCACGTTCCATAATGACAAGGCTACCATCCATTGGAGTAACAAAAATCTCGACAACAAACTACCTTGCATAATGACAAGGTTACCATCGATTGTAATGACAAAAATCTCGACAACAAACTACCTTCCATAATGACAAGGCTACCATCCATTGTAGTAACAAAAATCTCGACAACATACTACCTTCCATAATGAAAAGGCTAGCATTTATTGGAGTAACAAAAATCTCGACAACAGAATACATTCCATAATGACAAGGCTATCATCCAATGGAATAACAAAAATCTCGACAATAGACCATGTTCCATAATGACAAGGCTACCATCCATTGAAGTAACAAAAATCTCGACAGTAGACTACCTTCCATAATGACAAGGCTACCATACATTAGGTAACAAAGATATCGACAACAGACTACCTTCCATAATGACAAGGCTACCATCCATTGGAGTAACAAAAATATCGACAACAAACTACCTTCCATAAAGACAAGGGTACGATCCATTGGAGTAACAAAAATATCGACAACAGACTACCTTCCATAAAGACAAGGCTACCATCCATTGGAGTAACAAAAATCTCTACAATAGACTACCTTCGATAATGAGAAGGCTACCATCCATTGGAGTAACAAAAATATCGAAAACAGACTAACTTCCATAATGACAAGGTTACCATCCATTGGAATAAAAAAAATCTCGACAATAGACTACCTTCCATAATGACAAGGCTAACATCCATTGGAATAACAAAAATCTCGACAACACACTACCTTCGATAATGACAAGGCTACCATCCATTGGAGTAACAAAAATATTGACAACTGATTACCTTCCATAATGATAACGCTACCATCCATTGGAGTAACAAAATTTTTGACAATAGACCACGTTCCATAATGAAAAGGCTACCATCCATTGGAGTAACAAAAGTCTCGATAACAGACTACCTTCCATAATGACAAGGTTACCATCGATTGTAATGACAAAAATCTCGACAACAAACTACCTTCCATAATGACAAGGCTACCATCCATTGTAGTAACAAAAATCTCGACAATAGACTACCTTCCATAATGAAAAGGCTAGCATTTATTGGAGTAACAAAAATCTCGACAACAGAATACATTCCATAATGACAAGGCTATCATCCAATGGAATAACAAAAATCTCGACAATAGACCATGTTCCATAGTGACAGGGCTAGCATCCATTGAAGTAACAAAAATCTCGACAGTAGACTACCTTTCATAATGATAAGGCTACCATACATTGGGTAAAAAAGATCTCGACAATAGACTACCTTCCATAATGACAAGGCTACCATCCATTGGAGTAACAAAAATATCGACAACAAACTACCTTCCAGAAAGACAAGGCTACGATCCATTGGAGTAACAAAAATATCGACAACAGACTACCTTCCATAAAGACAAGGCTACCATCCATTGGAGTAACAAAAATCTCTACAATAGACTACCTTCGATAATGACAAGGCTACCATCCATTGGAGTAACAAAAATATCGACAACAGACTACCTTCCATAATGACAAGGTTACCATCCATTGGAATAAAAAAAATCTCGACAATAGACTACCTTCCATAATGACAAGGCTAACATCCATTGGAATAACAAAAATCTCGACAACACACTACCTTCGATAATGACAAGGCTACCATCCATTGGAGTAACAAAAATATCGACAACAGATTACCTTCTATAATGATAAGGCTACCATCCATCGGAGTAACAAAATTTTTGACAATAGACCACGTTCCATAATGACAAGGCTACCATCCATTGGAGTAACAAAAATCTCGACAAAAGACTACCTTCCATAATGACAAAGCTACCATCCATTGGAGTAACAAAAATATCGACAACAGACTACCTTCCATAATTACAAGGTTTCCAACCCTTGGAATAAAAAAAATCTCGACAGTAGACTACCTTCCATAATGACAAGGCTACCATCCTTTGGAGTAACAAAAATCTCTACAACAGACTACCTTCCAAAATGAAAAGGCTACCATCCATTGGGTATCAAAGATCTCGATTACAGACTACCTTTAATAATGATAAGGCTACCATCCATTGGAGTAACAAAAATCTCGACAACATACTACTTCCATAATGACAAGGCTACCATCCATTGAGTAACAAAGATATCAACAACAAATTACCTTCTATATTGACAAGGCTACTATCCATTGGAGTAACAAAAATCTCGACAACAGACTACCTTCCATAATGAAAAGGCTACCATCCATTGGAGTAACAAAAGTCTCGACATCAGACTACCTTCCATAATGACAAGGTTACCATCGATTGTAATGACAAAAATCTCGACAACAAACTACCTTCCATAATGACAAGGCTACCATCCATTGTAGTAACAAAAATCTTGACAACAGACTACCTTCCATAATGAAAAGGCTAGCATTTATTGGAGTAACAAAAATCTCGACAACAGAATACATTCCATAATGACAAGGCTATCATCCAATGGAATAACAAAAATCTCGACAATAGACCATGTTCCATAATGACAAGGCTACCATTCATTGAAGTAACAAAAATCTCGATAGTAAACTACCTTCCATAATGACAAGGCTACCATACATTGGCTAACAAAGATCTCATCAACAGACTACCTTCCATAATGACAAGGCTACCATCCATTGGAGTAACAAAAATCTCGACAACAAACTACCTTGCATAATGACAAGGTTACCATCGATTGTAATGACCAAAATCTCGACAACAAACTACCTTCCATAATGACAAGTCTACCATCCATTGTAGTAACAAAAATCTCGACAACATACTACCTTCCATAATGAAAAGGCTAGCATTTATTGGAGTAACAAAAATCTCGACAACAGAATACATTCCATAATGACAAGGCTATCATCCAATGGAATAACAAAAATCTCGACAATAGACCATGTTCCATAATGACAAGGCTACCATCCATTGAAGTAACAAAAATCTCGACAGTAGACTACCTTCCATAATGACAAGGCTACCATACATTAGGTAACAAAGATATCGACAACAGACTACCTTCCATAATGACAAGGCTACCATCCATTGGAGTAACAAAAATATCGACAACAAACTACCTTCCATAAAGACAAGGGTACGATCCATTGGAGTAACAAAAATATCGACAACAGACTACCTTCCATAAAGACAAGGCTACCATCCATTGGAGTAACAAAAATCTCTACAATAGACTACCTTCGATAATGAGAAGGCTACCATCCATTGGAGTAACAAAAATATCGAAAACAGACTAACTTCCATAATGACAAGGTTACCATCCATTGGAATAAAAAAAATCTCGACAATAGACTACCTTCCATAATGACAAGGCTAACATCCATTGGAATAACAAAAATCTCGACAACACACTACCTTCGATAATGACAAGGCTACCATCCATTGGAGTAACAAAAATATCGACAACTGATTACCTTCCATAATGATAAGGCTACCATCCATTGGAGTAACAAAATTTTTGACAATAGACCACGTTCCATAATGACAAGGCTACCATCCATTGGAGTAACAAAAATCTCGACAACAAACTACCTTCCATAATGACAAGGTTACCATCGATTGTAATGACAAAAATCACGACAACAAACTACATTTCTTAATGACAAGGCTACCATCCATTGGAGTAACAAAAATCTCGACAACAGACTACCTTCCATAATGAAAAGGCTAGCATCCATTGGAGTAACAAAAATCTCGACAACAGAATACCTTCCATAATGACAAGGCTATCATCCAATGGAATAACAAAAATCTCGAC
This sequence comes from Vicia faba, assembly GCA_948472305.1. Classification (NCBI taxonomy): domain Eukaryota; kingdom Viridiplantae; phylum Streptophyta; class Magnoliopsida; order Fabales; family Fabaceae; genus Vicia; species Vicia faba. The sequence goes on from OX451738.1 coordinate 768,724,910, forward strand.
AATAGACCATGTTCCATAGTGACAGGGCTAGCATCCATTGAAGTAAAAAAAATCTCGACAGTAGACTACCTTTAATAATGATAAGGCTACCATACATTGGGTAAAAAAGATCTCGACAATAGACTACCTTCCATAATGACAAGGCTACCATCCATTGGAGTAACAAAAATATCGACAACAAACTACCTTCCAGAAAGACAAGGCTACGATCCATTGGAGTAACAAAAATATCGACAACAGACTACCTTCCATAAAGACAAGGCTACCATCCATTGGAGTAACAAAAATCTCTACAATAGACTACCTTCGATAATGACAAGGCTACCATCCATTGGAGTAACAAAAATATCGACAACAGACTACCTTCCATAATGACAAGGTTACCATCCATTGGAATAAAAAAAATCTCGACAATAGACTACCTTCCATAATGACAAGGCTAACATCCATTGGAATAACAAAAATCTCGACAACACACTACCTTCGATAATGACAAGGCTACCATCCATTGGAGTAACAAAAATATCGACAACAGATTACCTTCCATAATGATAAGGCTACCATCCATCGGAGTAACAAAATTTTTGACAATAGACCACGTTCCATAATGACAAGGCTACCATCCATTGGAGTAACAAAAATCTCGACAAAAGACTACCTTCCATAATGACAAAGCTACCATCCATTGGAGTAACAAAAATCTCTACAACAGACTACCTTCGATAATGTCAAGGCTATCATCCATTGGAGTAACAAAAATATCGACAACAGACTACCTTCCATAATGACAAGGTTTCCAACCCTTGGAATAAAAAAAATCTCGACAGTAGACTACCTTCCATAATGACAAGGCTACCATCCTTTGGAGTAACAAAAATCTCTACAACAGACTACCTTCCAAAATGAAAAGGCTACCATCCATTGGGTATCAAAGATCTCGATTACAGACTACCTTTAATAATGATAAGGCTACCATCCATTGGAGTAACAAAAATCTCGACAACATACTACCTTCCATAATGACAAGGCTACCATCCATTGAGTAACAAAGATATCAACAACAAATTACCTTCTATATTGACAAGGCTACTATCCATTGGAGTAACAAAAATCTCGACAACAGACTACCTTCCATAATGAAAAGGCTACCATCCATTGGAGTAACAAAAGTCTCGACAACAGACTACCTTCCATAATGACAAGGTAACCATCGATTGTAATGACAAAAATCTCGACAACAAACTACCTTCCATAATGACAAGGCTACCATCCATTGTAGTAACAAAAATCTCGACAACAGACTACCTTCCATAATGAAAAGGCTAGCATTTATTGGAGTAACAAAAATCTCGACAACAGAATACATTCCATAATGACAAGGCTATCATCCAATGGAATAACAAAAATCTCGACAATAGACCATGTTCCATAATGACAAGGCTACCATCCATTGAAGTAACAAAAATCTCGACAGTAGACTACCTTCCATAATGACAAGGCTACCATACATTAGGTAACAAAGATATCGACAACAGACTACCTTCCATAATGACAAGGCTACCATCCATTGGAGTAACAAAAATATCGACAACAAACTACCTTCCATAAAGACAAGGGTACGATCCATTGGAGTAACAAAAATATCGACAACAGACTACCTTCCATAAAGACAAGGCTACCATCCATTGGAGTAACAAAAATCTCTACAATAGACTACCTTCGATAATGAGAAGGCTACCATCCATTGGAGTAACAAAAATATCGAAAACAGACTAACTTCCATAATGACAAGGTTACCATCCATTGGAATAAAAAAAATCTCGACAATAGACTACCTTCCATAATGACAAGGCTAACATCCATTGGAATAACAAAAATCTCGACAACACACTACCTTCGATAATGACAAGGCTACCATCCATTGGAGTAACAAAAATATCGACAACTGATTACCTTCCATAATGATAAGGCTACCATCCATTGGAGTAACAAAATTTTTGACAATAGACCACGTTCCATAATGACAAGGCTACCATCCATTGGAGTAACAAAAATCTCGACAACAAACTACCTTGCATAATGACAAGGTTACCATCGATTGTAATGACAAAAATCACGACAACAAACTACATTTCTTAATGACAAGGCTACCATCCATTGGAGTAACAAAAATCTCGACAACAGACTACCTTCCATAATGAAAAGGCTAGCATCCATTGGAGTAACAAAAATCTCGACAACAGAATACCTTCCATAATGACAAGGCTATCATCCAATGGAATAACAAAAATCTCGACAATAGACCATGTTCCATAGTGACAGGGCTAGCATCCATTGAAGTAAAAAAAATCTCGACAGTAGACTACCTTTAATAATGATAAGGCTACCATACATTGGGTAAAAAAGATCTCGACAATAGACTACCTTCCATAATGACAAGGCTACCATCCATTGGAGTAACAAAAATATCGACAACAAACTACCTTCCAGAAAGACAAGGCTACGATCCATTGGAGTAACAAAAATATCGACAACAGACTACCTTCCATAAAGACAAGGCTACCATCCATTGGAGTAACAAAAATCTCTACAATAGACTACCTTCGATAATGACAAGGCTACCATCCATTGGAGTAACAAAAATATCGACAACAGACTACCTTCCATAATGACAAGGTTACCATCCATTGGAATAAAAAAAATCTCGACAATAGACTACCTTCCATAATGACAAGGCTAACATCCATTGGAATAACAAAAATCTCGACAACACACTACCTTCGATAATGACAAGGCTACCATCCATTGGAGTAACAAAAATATCGACAACAGATTACCTTCCATAATGATAAGGCTACCATCCATCGGAGTAACAAAATTTTTGACAATAGACCACGTTCCATAATGACAAGGCTACCATCCATTGGAGTAACAAAAATCTCGACAAAAGACTACCTTCCATAATGACAAAGCTACCATCCATTGGAGTAACAAAAATCTCTACAACAGACTACCTTCGATAATGTCAAGGCTATCATCCATTGGAGTAACAAAAATATCGACAACAGACTACCTTCCATAATGACAAGGTTTCCAACCCTTGGAATAAAAAAAATCTCGACAGTAGACTACCTTCCATAATGACAAGGCTACCATCCTTTGGAGTAACAAAAATCTCTACAACAGACTACCTTCCAAAATGAAAAGGCTACCATCCATTGGGTATCAAAGATCTCGATTACAGACTACCTTTAATAATGATAAGGCTACCATCCATTGGAGTAACAAAAATCTCGACAACATACTACCTTCCATAATGACAAGGCTACCATCCATTGAGTAACAAAGATATCAACAACAAATTACCTTCTATATTGACAAGGCTACTATCCATTGGAGTAACAAAAATCTCGACAACAGACTACCTTCCATAATGAAAAGGCTACCATCCATTGGAGTAACAAAAGTCTCGACAACAGACTACCTTCCATAATGACAAGGTAACCATCGATTGTAATGACAAAAATCTCGACAACAAACTACCTTCCATAATGACAAGGCTACCATCCATTGTAGTAACAAAAATCTCGACAACAGACTACCTTCCATAATGAAAAGGCTAGCATTTATTGGAGTAACAAAAATCTCGACAACAGAATACATTCCATAATGACAAGGCTATCATCCAATGGAATAACAAAAATCTCGACAATAGACCATGTTCCATAGTGACAGGGCTAGCATCCATTGAAGTAACAAAAATCTCGACAGTAGACTACCTTTCATAATGATAAGGCTACCATACATTGGGTAAAAAAGATCTCGACAATAGACTACCTTCCATAATGACAAGGCTACCATCCATTGGAGTAACAAAAATATCGACAACAAACTACCTTCCAGAAAGACAAGGCTACGATCCATTGGAGTAACAAAAATATCGACAACAGACTACCTTCCATAAAGACAAGGCTACCATCCATTGGAGTAACAAAAATCTCTACAATAGACTACCTTCGATAATGACAAGGCTACCATCCATTGGAGTAACAAAAATATCGACAACAGACTACCTTCCATAATGACAAGGTTACCATCCATTGGAATAAAAAAAATCTCGACAATAGACTACCTTCCATAATGACAAGGCTAACATCCATTGGAATAACAAAAATCTCGACAACACACTACCTTCGATAATGACAAGGCTACCATCCATTGGAGTAACAAAAATATCGACAACAGATTACCTTCTATAATGATAAGGCTACCATCCATCGGAGTAACAAAATTTTTGACAATAGACCACGTTCCATAATGACAAGGCTACCATCCATTGGAGTAACAAAAATCTCGACAAAAGACTACCTTCCATAATGACAAAGCTACCATCCATTGGAGTAACAAAAATATCGACAACAGACTACCTTCCATAATTACAAGGTTTCCAACCTTTGGAATAAAAAAAATCTCGACAGTAGACTACCTTCCATAATGACAAGGCTACCATCCTTTGGAGTAACAAAAATCTCTACAACAGACTACCTTCCAAAATGAAAAGGCTACCATCCATTGGGTATCAAAGATCTCGATTACAGACTACCTTTAATAATGATAAGGCTACCATCCATTGGAGTAACAAAAATCTCGATAACATACTACTTCCATAATGACAAGGCTACCATCCATTGAGTAACAAAGATATCAACAACAAATTACCTTCTATATTGACAAGGCTACTATCCATTGGAGTAACAAAAATCTCGACAACAGACTACCTTCCATAATGAAAAGGCTACCATCCATTGGAGTAACAAAAGTCTCGACAACAGACTACCTTCCATAATGACAAGGTTACCATCGATTGTAATGACAAAAATCTCGACAACAAACTACCTTCCATAATGACAAGGCTACCATCCATTGTAGTAACAAAAATCTTGACAACAGACTACCTTCCATAATGAAAAGGCTAGCATTTATTGGAGTAACAAAAATCTCGACAACAGAATACATTCCATAATGACAAGGCTATCATCCAATGGAATAACAAAAATCTCGACAATAGACCATGTTCCATAATGACAAGGCTACCATTCATTGAAGTAACAAAAATCTCGATAGTAAACTACCTTCCATAATGACAAGGCTACCATACATTGGCTAACAAAGATCTCGACAACAGACTACCTTCCATAATGACAAGGCTACCATCCATTGGAGTAACAAAAATATCGACAACAAACTACCTTCCATAAAGACAAGGGTACGATCCATTGAAGTAACAAAAATCTCTACAACAGACTACCTTCCATAATGAAAAGGCTACCATCCATTGGGTATCAAAGATCTCGATTATAGACTACCTTCAATAATGATAAGGCTACCATCCATTAGAGTAACAAAAATCTCGACAACATACTACCTTCCATAATGACAAGGCTACCATCCATTGAGTAACAAAGATATCGACAACAAATTATCTTCTATAATGACAAGGCTACCATCCATTGGAGTAACAAAAATCTCGTCAACAGACTACCTTCCATAATGAAAAGGCTACCATTCATTGAAGTAACAAAAATCTCGACAACAGACTACCTTCCATAATGACAAGGGTACCATCCAATGGAATAAAAAAAATATCGGCAATAGACCACGTTCCATAATGAAGTCACATCCATCCATTGAAGTAATAAAAATATCGACAACAAACTACCTTCCATATTGACAAGGCTACCATCCATTGGAGTAAGAAAAGTCTCGACAACAAACTACCTTCCATAATGACGAGGCTACCGCCATTGGAGTAACAAAAATTATGACGACAGATTACCTTCCATAATGACAAGACTACCATCCATTGGAGTAACAAAAATATCGACAACAGACTACCTTCCTTAAAGACAAGGCTACCATCCATTGTAGTAAGAAAAATATCGACAACAGACTACCTTCCATAAAGACAAGGCTACCATCCATTGGAGTAACAAAATTCTCTACAACAGACTACCTTCCATAATGATAAGGCTACCATCCATTGGAGTAACAAAAATCTCTACATCAGACTACCTTCGATAATGACAAGGCTACCATCCATTGGACTAACAAAAATAATGACAACATATTACCTTCCATAATGACAAGGCTACCATCCATTGGAGTAACAAAAATCTCGACAACAAACTACCTTCCATAATGAAAAGTCTACCATCCATTGGAGTAACAAAAATCTCGACAACAGATTACCTTCAATAATGACAAGACTACCATCCATTGGAGTAACAAAAATATTGACAACAGACTACCTTCCTTAAAGAAAAGGCTACCATCCATTGTAGTAACAAAAATATCGACAACAGACTACCTTCCATAAAGACAAGGCTACCATCCATTGGAGTACCAAAAATCTCTACAACAGACTACCTTCCATAATGACAAGGCTACCATCCATTGGAGTAACAAAAATCTCTACAACAGACTACCTTCGATAATGACAAGGCTACCATCCATTGGAGTAAAAAAAATATCGACAACAGATTAACTTCCATAATGATAAGGCTACCATCCATTGGAGCAACAAAATTTTTGACAATAGACCACGTTCCATAATGACAAGGCTACCATCCACTGGAGTAAAAAAAATCTCGACAACAGACTACCTTCCATAATGACAAAGCTACCATCCATTGGAGTAACAATAATCTCTACAACACACTACCTTCGATAATGACAAGGCTATCATCCATTGGAGTAACAAAAATATCGATAACTTACTACCTTCCATAATGAAAAGGTTTCCAACCCTTGGAATAAAATAAATCTCGACAGTAGACTACCTTCCATAATGACAAGGCTACCATCCATTGGAGTAGAAAAAATCTCTACAACAGACTACCTTCCATAATGAAAAGGCTACCATCCATTAGGTATCAAAGATCTCGATTACAGACTACCATCAATAATGATAAGGCTACCATCCATTGGAGTAACAAAAATCTCGACAACATAGTACCTTCCATAATGACAAGGCTACCATCCATTGAGTAACAAAGATATCGACAACAAATTACCTTCTATAATGACAAGGCTACCATCCATTGGAGTAACAAAAATCTCGACAACAGACTACCTTCCATAATGAAAAGGCTACCATCCATTGGAGTAACAAAAATCTCGACAACAGACTACCTTCCATAATTACAAGGGTACCATCCAATGGAATAAAAAAAATCTCGGCAATAGACTACGTTCCATAATGAAGTCGCTACCATCCATTGGAGTAATAAAAATATCGACAACAAACTACCTTCCATATTGACAAGGCTACCATCCATTGGAGTAACAAAAGTCTCGACAACAGACTACCTTCCATAATGACAAGGTTACCATCGATTGTAATGACAAAGATCTCGACAACAGACTACCTTCCATAATGACAAGGCTACCATCCATTGGAGTAACAAAAATATCGACAACAAACTACCTTCTATAAAGACAAGGCTACGATCTATTGGAGTAACAAAAATATCTACAACAGACTACCTTCCATAAAGACAAGGATACCATCCATTGGAGTAACAAAAATCTCTACAATAGACTACCTTTGATAATGACAAGGCTACCATCCATTGGAGTAACAAAAATATTGAGAACAGATTACCTTCCATAATGACAAGGTTACCATCCATTGGAATAAAAAAAATCTCGACAATAGACTACCTTCCATAATGACAAGGCTAACATCCATTGGAATAACAAATATCTCGACAACAAACTACCTTCGATAATGACAAGGCTACCATCCAATGAAGTAACAAAAATCTCGACAACAGACTACCTTCCATAATGACAAGGCTACCATCCATTGGGTAACAAAGATCTCGACAACAAACTACCTTCCATAATGACAAGGCTACCATCCATTGGAGTAACAAAAATATCTACAACAGATTACCTTCCATAATGATAATGCTACCATCCATTGGAGTAACAAAATTTTTGACAATAGACCATGTTCCATAATGACAAGGCTACCAGCCATTGGAGTAACAAAAATCTCGACAACAGACTACCTTCCATAATGACAAGGCTACCATCCATTGGAGTAACGAAAATCTCTACAACAAACTACCTTCGATAATGACAAGGCTACCATCCATTGGAGTAACAAAAATATCGACAACAGACTACCTTCCATAATGACAAGGTTTCCAACCCTTGGAATAAAAAAAATCTCGACAACAGACTACCTTCCATAATGACAAGGGTACCATCCAATGGAATAAAAAAAATATCGTCAATAGACCACGTTCCATAATGAAGTCGCTACCATCCATTGGAGTAATAAAAATATCGACAACAATCTACCTTCCATATTGACAAGGCTACCATCCATTGGAGTAACAAAAGTCTCGACATAAGACTACCTTCCATAATGACGAGGCTACCGTCCATTGGAGTAACAAAAATTATGATGACAGATTACCTTCCATAATGACAAGACTACCATCCATTGGAGTAACAAAAATCTCGACAACAGACTAACTTCCATAATGAAAAGGCTACCATCCATTGGAGTAACAAAAATCTCGACAACAGACTACCTTCCATAATGACAAGGGTACCATCCAATGGAATTAAAAAAATATCGGTAATAGACCACGTTCCATAATGAAGTCGCTACCATCCATTGGAGTAATAAAAATCTCGACAACAAACTACCTTCCATATTGAAAAGGCTACCATCCATTGGAGTAACAAAAATATCGACAATAGACTACCTTCCTTAAAGACAAGGCTACCATCCATTGTAGTAACAAAAATATCGACAATAGACTACCTTCCATAAAGACAAGGCTACCATCCATTGGAGTAACAAAAATCTCTACAACAGACTACCTTCCATAATGACAAGGCTACCATCCATTGGAGTAAAAAAAATATCTACAACAGACTACCTTCGATAATGACAAGGCCACCATCCATTGGAGTAACAAAAATATCGACAACAGATTACCTTCCATAATGACAAGGCTACCATCCATTGGAGTAACAAAAATATCTACAACAGACTACCTTCCATTAAGACAAGGCTACCATCCATTGGAGTAACAAAAATCTCGACAACAGACTACCTTGCATAATGACAAGGATACCATCCATTGGAGTAACAAAAATATCGACAACAGACTACCTTCCATAATGACAAGGTTACCATCCATTGGAATAAAAAAAATCTCGACAATAGACTACCTTCCATAATAACAAGGCTAACATCCATTGGAATAACAAAAATCTCGACAACAAACTACCTTCGATAATGACAAGGCTACCATCCAATGAAGTAACAAAAATCTCGACAACAGACTACCTTCCATAATGACAAGGCTACCATGCATTGGGTAACAAAGATCTCGACAACAAACAACCTTCCATAATGACAAGGCTACCATCCATTGGAGTAACAAAAATATTGACAACAGATTACCTTCCATTATGATAAGGCTACCGTCCATTGGAGTAACAAATTTTTTGACAATAGACCACGTTCCATTATGACAAGGCTACCATCCATTGGAGTAACAAAAATCTCGACAACAGAGTACCTTCCATAATGACAAAGCTACCATCCATTGGAGTAACAATAATCTCTACAACACACTACCTTCGATAATGACAAGGCTATCATCCATTGGAGTAACAAAAATATCGATAACTTACTACCTTCCATAATGAAAAGGTTTCCAACCCTTGGAATAAAATAAATCTCGACAGTAGACTACCTTCCATAATGACAAGGCTACCATCCATTGGAGTAGAAAAAATCTCTACAACAGACTACCTTCCATAATGAAAAGGCTACCATCCATTAGGTATCAAAGATCTCGATTACAGACTACCATCAATAATGATAAGGCTACCATCCATTGGAGTAACAAAAATCTCGACAACATAGTACCTTCCATAATGACAAGGCTACCATCCATTGAGTAACAAAGATATCGACAACAAATTACCTTCTATAATGACAAGGCTACCATCCATTGGAGTAACAAAAATCTCGACAACAGACTACCTTCCATAATGAAAAGGCTACCATCCATTGGAGTAACAAAAATCTCGACAACAGACTACCTTCCATAATTACAAGGGTACCATCCAATGGAATAAAAAAAATCTCGGCAATAGACTACGTTCCATAATGAAGTCGCTACCATCCATTGGAGTAATAAAAATATCGACAACAAACTACCTTCCATATTGACAAGGCTACCATCCATTGGAGTAACAAAAGTCTCGACAACAGAATACCTTCCATAATGACAAGGTTACCATCGATTGTAATGACAAAGATCTCGACAACAGACTACCTTCCATAATGACAAGGCTACCATCCATTGGAGTAACAAAAATATCGACAACAAACTACCTTCCATAAAGACAAGGCTACGATCCATTGGAGTAACAAAAATATCTACAACAGACTACCTTCCATAAAGACAAGGATACCATCCATTGGAGTAACAAAAATCTCTACAATAGACTACCTTTGATAATGACAAGGCTACCATCCATTGGAGTAACAAAAATATTGAGAACAGATTACCTTCCATAATGACAAGGTTACCATCCATTGGAATAAAAAAAATCTCGACAATAGACTACCTTCCATAATGACAAGGCTAACATCCATTGGAATAACAAATATCTCGACAACAAACTACCTTCGATAATGACAAGGCTACCATCCAATGAAGTAACAAAAATCTCGACAACAGACTACCTTCCATAATGACAAGGCTACCATCCATTGGGTAACAAAGATCTCGACAACAAACTACCTTCCATAATGACAAGGCTACCATCCATTGGAGTAACAAAAATATCGACAACAGATTACCTTCCATAATGATAATGCTACCATCCATTGGAGTAACAAAATTTTTGACAATAGACCATGTTCCATAATGACAAGGCTACCAGCCATTGGAGTAACAAAAATCTCGACAACAGACTACCTTCCATAATGACAAGGCTACCATCCATTGGAGTAACGAAAATCTCTACAACAAACTACCTTCGATAATGACAAGGCTACCATCCATTGGAGTAACAAAAATATCGACAACAGACTACCTTCCATAATGACAAGGTTTCCAACCCTTGGAATAAAAAAAATCTCGACAACAGACTACCTTCCATAATGACAAGGGTACCATCCAATGGAATAAAAAAAATATCGTCAATAGACCACGTTCCATAATGAAGTGGCTACCATCCATTGGAGTAATAAAAATATCGACAACAATCTACCTTCCATATTGACAAGGCTACCATCCATTGGAGTAACAAAAGTCTCGACATAAGACTACCTTCCATAATGACGAGGCTACCGTCCATTGGAGTAACAAAAATTATGATGACAGATTACCTTCCATAATGACAAGACTACCATCCATTGGAGTAACAAAAATCTCGACAACAGACTAACTTCCATAATGAAAAGGCTACCATCCATTGGAGTAACAAAAATCTCGACAACAGACTACCTTCCATAATGACAAGGGTACCATCCAATGGAATTAAAAAAATATCGGTAATAGACCACGTTCCATAATGAAGTCGCTACCATCCATTGGAGTAATAAAAATCTCGACAACAAACTACCTTCCATATTGAAAAGGCTACCATCCATTGGAGTAACAAAAATATCGACAATAGACTACCTTCCTTAAAGACAAGGCTACCATCCATTGTAGTAACAAAAATATCGACAATAGACTACCTTCCATAAAGACAAGGCTACCATCCATTGGAGTAACAAAAATCTCTACAACAGACTACCTTCCATAATGACAAGGCTACCATCCATTGGAGTAACAAAAATATCTACAACAGACTACCTTCGATAATGACAAGGCCACCATCCATTGGAGTAACAAAAATATCGACAACAGATTACCTTCCATAATGACAAGGCTACCATCCATTGGAGTAACAAAAATATCTACAACAGACTACCTTCCATAAAGACAAGGCTACCATCCATTGGAGTAACAAAAATCTCGACAACAGACTACCTTGCATAATGACAAGGATACCATCCATTGGAGTAACAAAAATATCGACAACAGACTACCTTCCATAATGACAAGGTTACCATCCATTGGAATAAAAAAAATCTCGACAATAGACTACCTTCCATAATAACAAGGCTAACATCCATTGGAATAACAAAAATCTCGACAACAAACTACCTTCGATAATGACAAGGCTACCATCCAATGAAGTAACAAAAATCTCGACAACAGACTACCTTCCATAATGACAAGGCTACCATGCATTGGGTAACAAAGATCTCGACAACAAACAACCTTCCATAATGACAAGGCTACCATCCATTGGAGTAACAAAAATATTGACAACAGATTACCTTCCATTATGATAAGGCTACCGTCCATTGGAGTAACAAATTTTTTGACAATAGACCACGTTCCATTATGACAAGGCTACCATCCATTGGAGTAACAAAAATCTCGACAACAGAGTACCTTCCATAATGACAAGGCTACCATACATTGGAGTAACAAAAATCTCTACAACAAACTACCTTCGATAATGACAAGGCTACCATCCATTGGAGTAACAAGAATATCGACAACAGACAACCTTCCATAATGACAAGGTTTCCAACCCTTGGAATAAAAAAAATCTCGACAACAGACTACTTTCCATAATGACAAGGGTACCATCCAATGGAATAAAAGAAATATCGTCAATAGACCACGTTCCATAATGAACTCGCTACCATCCATTGAAGTAATAAAAATATCGATAACAATCTACCTTCCATAATGACGAGGCTACCTTCCATTGGAGTAACAAAAATTATGACGACAAATTACCTTCCATAATGACAAGACTACCATCCATTGGAGTAACAAAAATCTCGACAATAGACTACCTTCCATAATGAAAAGGCTACCATCCATTGGAGTAACAAAAATCTCGACAACATACTACCTTCCATAATGATAAGGGTACCATCCAATGGAATAAAAAAAATATCGGCAATAGACCACGTTCCATAATGAAGTCGCTACCATCCATTGGAGTAATAAAAATCTCGACAACAAACTACCTTCCATATTGACAAGGCTACCATCCATTGGAGTAACAAAAGTCTCGACAACAGACTACCTTCCATAATGACGAGGCTACCGTCCATTGGAGTAACAAAAATTATGATGACAGATTACCTTCGATAATGACAAGACTACCATCCATTGGAGTAACAAAAATATCGACAACAGACTACCTTCCTTAAAGACAAGGCTACCATCCATTGTAGTAACAAAAATATCGACAACAGACTACCTTCCATAGAGACAAGGCTACCATCCATTGGAGTAAGAAAAATCTCTACAACAGACTACCTTCCATAATGACAAGGCTACCATCCATTGGAGTAACAAAAATATCTACAACAGACTACCTTCGATAATGACAAGGCTACCATCCATTGGAGTAACAAAAATATCGACAACAGATTACCTTCCATAATGACAAGGCTACCATCCATTGGAGTAACAAAAATATCTACAACAGACTACCTTCCATAAAGACAAGGCTACCATCCATTGGAGTAACAAAAATCTCGACAACAGACTACCTTGCATAATGACAAGGATACCATCCATTGGAGTAACAAAAATATCGACAACAGACTACCTTCCATAATGACAAGGTTACCATCCATTGGAATAAAAAAAATCTCGACAATAGACTACCTTCCATAATAACAAGGCTAACATCCATTGGAATAACAAAAATCTCGACAACAAACTACGTTCCATAATGACAAGGCTACCATCCATTGGAGTAACAAAAATATCGACAACTGACTACCTTTCATAATCAAAAGGCTACCATCCATTGGAGTAACAAAAATCTCGACAACAAACTACCTTCCATAATGACTAGGCTAACATCCATTGGAGTAACAAAGATATCGACAACAGACTACCTTCCATAATGACAAGGCTACCATCGATTGGAGTAACAAATATATATACAATAGACTATTTTCCATAATGATAAGGCTACCATCAATTGTAGTGACCAAAATCTCGACAACAGACTACCTTCCATAATGACAAGGCTACCATCCATTGTAGTAACAAAAATCTCGATAAGAGACTACCTTCCATAATGACAAGGCTACCATCCATTAGAGTAACAAAAATCTAGAAAACAGACTACCTACCAAAATGACAAGGCTACCATCCATTGGAGTAACAATAATCTCGACAACCGACTACCTTCCATAATGACAAGGCTACCATCTATTGGATAAAAAACAAAAATCTCGAGAATAGACTACGTTCCATAATGGCAAGGCTACCATCCATTAGAGTAACAAAAATCCCTTCAACAGACTACCTTCCATAATGACAAGGCTACCATCCATTAGAGTAACAAAAATCTCGACAACAGACTACCTTCCATAATGACAAGGCTACCATCCATTAGAGTAACGAAAATATCAACAAGAGATTACCTTCCATAATGACAAGGCTACCATCCATTGGAGTAACAAAAATCTCGCCAACAGACAACTTCCATAATGACAAGGCTACCATCCATTGGAGTGACAAAAATCTCGACAATAGACTACCGTCCATAATGACAAGGATAACATCCATTGGAGTAACAAAATCTCGACAACAAACTACCTTACATAACGACAAGGATACCATCCATTGGAGTAACGGAAATATCAACAAGAGACTACCTTCCATAATGACAAGGCTACCATCCATTGGAGTAACAAAAATATCGACAACAGACTACCTTCCATAATCAAAAGGCTACCATCCATTGGAGTAACAAAAATCTCGACCAGAAACTACCTTCCATAATGACTAGGCTAACATCCATTGAAGTAACAAAGATATCGACAACAGACTACCTTCCATAATGACAAGGCTACCATCGATTGGAGTAACAAAAATATATACAATAGACTATGTTCCATAATGATAAGGCTACCATCAATTATATTGACCAAAATCTCGACAACAGACTACCTTCCATAATGACATGGCTACCATCCATTGTAGTAACAAAAATCTCAATAACAGACTACCTTCCATAATTACAAGGCTACCATCCATTAGAGTAACAAAAATCTAGAAAACAGACTACCTTCCAAAATGACAAGGCTACCATCCATTGGAGTAACAATAATCTCGACAAACGACTACCTTCCATAATGACAAGGCTACCATCTATTGGAGAAACAAAAATATCGAGAATAGACTACCTTCCATTCTGACAAGGCTACCATCCATTAGAGTAACAAAAATTCCTACAACAGACTACCTTCCATAATGACAAGGCTACCATCCATTAGAGTAACAAAAATCTCGACAATAGACTACCTTCCATAATGACAAGGCTACCATCCATTAGAGTAAGAAAAATATCAACAAGAGATTACCTTACATAATGACAAGGCTAACATCCATTGGAGTAACAAAAATCTCGCCAACAGACAACTTCCATAATGACAAGGCTACCATCCATTGGAGTGACAAAAATCTCGACAATAGACTACCTTCCATAATGACAAGGCTACCATCCATTGGAGTAACAAAATCTCGACAAAAAAACTACCTTCCATAATGACAAGGCTACGATCCATTGGAGTAACGAAAATATCAACAAGAGACTACCTTCCATAATGACAAGGCTACCATCCATTGGAGTAACAAAAATTTCGCCAACAGACTACCTTCCACAATGACAAGGCTACCTTCCATTGAAGTAACAAAAATATGAAAAGCAGACTACCTTCCATAATGACAAGGCTACCATCCATTGTAGTAACATAAATCTCGACAACATACTACCTTCTATAATGACAAGGCTACCATCCATTGGAGTAACAAAAATTTAGAAAATAGACTACCTTTCATAATGACAAGGCTACCATCCATTGGAATAACAAAAATCTCAACAACAGACTACCTTACATAATGAAAAGGCTACGATCTATTGGAATAACAAAAATCTCGAGAATAGACTACCTTCCATAATGACAAGGCTACCATCCATTAGAGTATCAAAAATCCCTACAACAGACTACCTTCCATAATGACAAGGCTACCATCCATTAGAGTAACAAAAATCTCAACAACAGACTACCTTCCATAAAGACAAGGCTACCATCCATTAGAGTAACGAAAATATCAACAAGAGATTACCTTCCAAAATGACAAGGCTACCATACATTGGTATGACAGAAATCTCAACAATAGACTACCTTCCATAATGACAAGGCTACCATCCAGTGGAGTAACAAAATCTCGACAACAAACTACCTTCCATAATGACAAGGCTACCATCCATTGGAGTAACGAAAATATCCACAAGAGACTACCTTCCATAATGACAAGGCTACCATCCATTGGAGTAACAAATTTTTTGCCAACAGACTACCTTCCATAATGACAAGGCTACCTTCCATTGGAGTAACAAAAATATGAAAAGCAGACTACCTTCCATAATGACAAGGCTACCATCCATTGTAGTAACATAAATCTCCATAATAGACTACCTTCCATAATGACAAGGATACCATCCATTAGTGTAACAAAAATCTAGAAAACAGACTACCTTCCATAATGACAAGGCTACCATCCATTGGAGTAACAAAAATCTCGACAACAGACTACCTTCCATAATGACTAGGCTAACATCCATTGGAGTAACAAAGATATCGACAACAGACTACCTTCCATAATGACAAGGCTACCATCGATTGGAGTAACAAAAATATCTATAATAGACTATGTTCCATAATGACAAGGCTACCATCAATTGTAGTAACCAAAATCTCGACAACAGACTACCTTCCATAATGACAAGACTACCATCCATTGTAGTAACCAAAATCTCGACAATAGACTACCTTCCATAATGACAAGGCTATCATCCATTAGAGTAACAAAAATATAGAAAACAGACTACCCTCCATAATGACAAGGATACCATCCATTGGAGTAACAAAAATCTCGACAACAGACTACCTTCCATAATGACAAGGCTACCATCTATTGGAATAACAAAAATCTCGAGAACAGACTGCCTTCCATAATGACAAGGCTACCATCCATTAGAGTAACAAAAATCCCTACAACAGACTACCTTCCATAATGACAAGGCTACCATTCATTAGAGAAACAAAAATCTCGACAACAGACTACCTTTCATAATCACACGGCTATCATCCATTAGAGTAACGAAAATATCAACAAGAGATTACCTTCCATAATGACAAGGCTACCATCCATTGGAGTAACAAAAATCTCGCCAACAGACTACCTTCCATAATGACAAGGCTACCATCCATTGGAGTGACAAAAATCTTGACAATAGACTACCTTCCATAATGACAAGGCTACCATCCATTGGAGTAACAAAATCTCGATAACAAACTACCTTCCATAAAGACAAGGCTACCATCCAATGGAGTAACAAAAATATCGACAATAGACTACCTTCCATAATAACAAGGCCACCATCCATTGGAATAACAAAAATATCGACAACAAACTACCTTCCATATGACAAGGCTACCATCCATTGGAGTAACAAAAATATCGACAACTGACTACCTTTCATAATCAAAAGGCTACCATCCATTGGAGTAACAAAAATCTCGACAACAAACTACCTTCCGTAGTGACTAGGCTAACATCAATTGGAGTAACAAAGATATCGAAAATAGACTACCTTCCATAATGACAAGGCTACCATCGACTGGAGTAACAAAAATATCTATAATAGACTATGTTCCATAATGACAAGGCTACCATCAATTGTAGTAACCAAAATCTCGACAACAGACTACCTTCCATAATGACAAGACTACCATCCATTGTAGTAACCAAAATCTCGACAATAGACTACCTTCCATAATGACAAGGCTATCATCCATTAGAGTAACAAAAATATAGAAAACAGACTACCCTCCATAATGACAAGGATACCATCCATTGGAGTAACAAAAATCTCGACAACAGACTACCTTCCATAATGACAAGGCTACCATCTATTGGAATAACAAAAATCTCGAGAACAGACTGCCTTCCATAATGACAAGGCTACCATCCATTAGAGTAACAAAAATCCCTACAACAGACTACCTTCCATAATGACAAGGCTACCATTCATTAGAGAAACAAAAATCTCGACAACAGACTACCTTTCATAATCACAAGGCTATCATCCATTAGAGTAACGAAAATATCAACAAGAGATTACCTTCCATAATGACAAGGCTACCATCCATTGGAGTAACAAAAATCTCGCCAACAGACTACCTTCCATAATGACAAGGCTACCATCCATTGGAGTGACAAAAATCTTGACAATAGACTACCTTCCATAATGACAAGGCTACCATCCATTGGAGTAACAAAATCTCGATAACAAACTACCTTCCATAAAGACAAGGCTACCATCCAATGGAGTAACAAAAATATCGACAATAGACTACCTTCCATAATAACAAGGCCACCATCCATTGGAATAACAAAAATATCGACAACAAACTACCTTCCATATGACAAGGCTACCATCCATTGGAGTAACAAAAATATCGACAACTGACTACCTTTCATTATCAAAAGGCTACCATCCATTGGAGTAACAAAAATCTCGACAACAAACTACCTTCCATAGTGACTAGGCTAACATCCATTGGAGTAACAAAGATATCGAAAATAGACTACCTTCCATAATGACAAGGCTACCATCGATTGGAGTAAAAAAAATATCTATAATAGACTATGTTCCATAATGACAAGGCTACCATCAATTGTAGTAACCAAAATCTCGACAACAGACTACCTTCCATAATGACAAGACTACCATCCATTGTAGTAACCAAAATCTCGACAATAGACTACCTTCCATAATGACAAGGCTATCATCCATTAGAGTAACAAAAATATAGAAAACAGACTACCCTCCATAATGACAAGGATACCATCCATTGGAGTAACAAAAATCTCGACAACAGACTACCTTCCATAATGACAAGGCTACCATCTATTGGAATAACAAAAATCTCGAGAACAGACTGCCTTCCATAATGACAAGGCTACCATCCATTAGAGTAACAAAAATCCCTACAACAGACTACCTTCCATAATGACAAGGCTACCATCCATTAGAGAAACAAAAATCTCGACAACAGACTACCTTCCATAATCACAACGCTATCATCCATTAGAGTAACGAAAATATCAACAAGAGATTACCTTCCATAATGACAAGGCTACCATCCATTGGAGTAACAAAAATCTCGCCAACAGACTACCTTCCATAATGACAAGGCTACCATCCATTGGAGTGACAAAAATCTTGACAATAGACTCCCTTCCATAATGACAAGGCTACCATCCATTGGAGTAACAAAATCTCGACAACAAACAACCTTCCATAATGACAAGGCTACCATCCAATGGAGTAACAAAAATATCGACAATAGACTACCTTCCATAATAACAAGGCCACCATCCATTGGAATAACAAAAATCTCGACAACAAACTACCTTCCAAAATGACAAGGCTACCATCCATTGGAGTAACAAAAATATCGACAACTGACTACCTTTCATAATCAAAAGGCTACCATCCATTGGAGTAACAAAAATCTCGACAACAAACTACCTTCCGTAGTGACTAGGCTAACATCAATTGGAGTAACAAAGATATCGAAAATAGACTACCTTCCATAATGACAAGGCTACCATCGACTGGAGTAACAAAAATATCTATAATAGACTATGTTCCATAATGACAAGGCTACCATCAATTGTAGTGACCAAAATCTCGACAACAGACTACCTTCCATAATGACAATACTACCATCCATTGTAGTAACCAAAATCTCGACAATAGACTACCTTCCATAATGACAAGGCTATCATCCATTAGAGTAACAAAAATATAGAAAACAGACTACCCTCCATAATGACAAGGATACCATCCATTGGAGTAACAAAAATCTCGACAACAGACTACCTTCCATAATGACAAGGCTACCATCTATTGGAATAACAAAAATCTCGAGAACAGACTGCCTTCCATAATGACAAGGCTACCATCCATTAGAGTAACAAAAATCCCTACGACAGACTACCTTCCATAATGACAAGGCTACCATTCATTAGAGAAACAAAAATCTCGACAACAGACTACCTTTCATAATCACAAGGCTATCATCCATTAGAGTAACGAAAATATCAACAAGAGATTACCTTCCATAATGACAAGGCTACCATCCATTGGAGTAACAAAAATCTCGCCAACAGACTACCTTCCATAATGACAAGGCTACCATCCATTGGAGTGACAAAAATCTTGACAATAGACTACCTTCCATAATGACAAGGCTACCATCCATTGGAGTAACAAAATCTCGATAACAAACTACCTTCCATAAAGACAAGGCTACCATCCAATGGAGTAAAAAAAATATCGACAATAGACTACCTTCCATAATAACAAGGCCACCATCCATTGGAATAACAAAAATATCGACAACAAACTACCTTCCAAAATGACAAGGCTACCATCCATTGGAGTAACAAAAATATCGACAACTGACTACCTTTCATTATCAAAAGGCTACCATCCATTGGAGTAACAAAAATCTCGACAACAAACTACCTTCCATAGTGACTAGGCTAACATCCATTGGAGTAACAAAGATATCGAAAATAGACTACCTTCCATAATGACAAGGCTACCATCGATTGGAGTAAAAAAAATATCTATAATAGACTATGTTCCATAATGACAAGGCTACCATCAACTGTAGTAACCAAAATCTCGACAACAGACTACCTTCCATAATGACAAGACTACCATCCATTGTAGTAACCAAAATCTCGACAATAGACTACTTTCCATAATGACAAGGCTATCATCCATTAGAGTAACAAAAATATAGATAACAGACTACCCTCCATAATGACAAGGATACCATCCATTGGAGTAACAAAAATCTCGACAACAGACTACCTTCCATAATGACAAGGCTACCATCTATTGGAATAACAAAAATCTCGAGAACAGACTACCTTCCATAATGACAAGGCTACCATCCATTAGAGTAACAAAAATCCCTACAACAGACTACCTTCCATAATGGCAAGGCTACCATCCATTAGAGAAACAAAAATCTCGACAACAGACTACCTTCCATAATTACAAGGCTATCATCCATTAGAGTAACGAAAATATCAACAAGAGATTACTTTCCATAATGACAAGGCTACCATCCATTGGAGTAACAAAAATCTCGCCAACAGACTACCTTGCATAATGACAAGGCTACCATCCATTGGAGTGACAAAAATCTTGACAATAGACTACCTTCCATAATGACAAGGCTACCATCCATTGGAGTAACAAAATCTCGACAACAAACTACCTTCCATAATGACAAGGCTACAATCCAATGGAGTAACAAAAATATCGACAATAGACTACCTTCCATAATAACAAGGCCACCATCCATTGGAATAACAAAAATCTCGACAACAAACTACCTTCCAAAATGACAAGGCTACCATCCAATGGAGTAACAAAAATATCGACAACTGACTACCTTTCATAATCAAAAGGCTACCATCCATTGGAGTAACAAAAATCTCGACAACAAACTACCTTCCGTAGTGACTAGGCTAACATCCATTGGAGTAACAAAGATATCGAAAATAGACTACCTTCCATAATGACAAGGCTACCACCGATTGGAGTAATAAAAATATCTACAATAGACTATGTTCCATAATGATAAGGCTACCATCAATTGTAGTGACCAAAATCTCGACAACACACTACCTTCCACAATGACAAGGCTACCATCCATTGTAGTAACAAAAATCTCGATAACAGACTATGTTCCAAAATGACAAGGCTACCATCCATTAGAGTAACAATAATCTCGACAACCGACTGCCTTCCATAATGACAAGGCTACCATCTATTAGAATAACAAAAATCTCGAGAACAGACTACCTTCCATAATGACAAGGCTACCATCCATTAGAGTAACAAAAATCCCTACAACAGACTACCTTCCATAATGACAAGGCTACCATCCATTAGAGAAACAAAAATCTCGACAACAGACTACCTTCCATAATCACAAGGCTATCATCCATTAGAGTAACGAAAATATCAACAAGAGATTACCTTCCATAATGACAAGGCTACCATCCATTGGAGTAACAAAAATCTCGCCAACAGACTACCTTCCATAATGACAAGGCTACCATCCAATGGAGTGACAAAAATCTTGACAATAGACTACCTTCCATAATGACAAGGCTACCATCCATTGGAGTAACAAAATCTCGACAACAAACTACCTTCCATAATGACAAGGCTACCATCCATTGGAGTAACAAAAATATCGACAATAGACTACCTTCCATAATGACAAGGCTACCATCCATTGGGGTAACAAAATCTCGACAACAAACTACCTTCCATAATGACAAGGCTACCATCCATTGGAGTAACAAAAATATCAACAAGAGACTACCTTCCATAATGACAAGGCTACCATCCATTGGAGTAACAAAAATTTCGCCAACAGACTACCTTCCATAATGACAAGGCTACCTTCCATTGGAGTAACAAAAATATGAAAAGCAGACTACCTTCCATAATGACAAGGCTACCATCCATTGTAGTAACATAAATCTTGACAACATACTACCTTCCATAATGACAAGGCTACCATCCATTGGAGTAACAAAAATCTAGAAAACAGACTACCTTCCATAATGACAAGGCTACCATCCATTGGAATAACAAAAATCTCAATAACAGACTACCTTCCAAAATGACAAGGCTACCATCTATTGGAATAACAAAAATCTCGAGAACAGACTACCTTCCATAAGGACAAGGCTACCATCCATTAGAGTAACAAAAATCCCTACAACAGACTACCTTCCATAATGACAAGGCTACCATCCATTAGAGTAACAAAAATCTCTACAACAGACTACCTTCCATAATGACAAGGCTACCATCCATTAGAGTAACGAAAATATCAACAAGAGATTACCTTCCAAAATGATAAGGCTACCACCGATTGGAGTAACAAAAATCTCGCCGACAGACAACTTCCATAATGACAAGGCTACCATCCATTGTAGTAACAAAAATCTCGACAACATACTACCTTCCATAATGACAAGGCTACCATCCATTATAGTAACAAAAATCTCGACAACAGACTACCTTCCATAATTACAAGGCTACCATCCATTGTAGTAACAAAAATCTCGACAAAAGACTACCTTCAATAATGACAAGGATAACATCCGTTGGAGTAACAAAAATCTAGACAACAGACTACCTTCCATTGGAGTAACAAAGATATCGACAATGGACTACCTATCATAATGACAAAGATACCATCCATTGGAATAACAAAAATCTCGACCACAGACTACCTTCCATAATGACAAGGATACCATCCATTAGAGTAACAAAAATCTCGACAACAGACTACCTTCCATAATGACAAGGCTACAATCCATTGTAGTAACAAAGATATCGACAACATACTACCTTCCATAATGACAAGGCTTTCAACCAATGGAGTAATAAAAATATCGACAACATACTACCTTCCATAATGACTAGACTTCCATCCATTAGAGTAACAAAAATATCCATAAGAGACAACCTTCCATAATGACAAGGCTATCATCCATTGGAATAAAAAAAATCTCGACCACAGACTACATTCCATAATGACAAGGATACCATCCATTGGATTAACAAAAATCTCGCCAATAGACTACCTTCCATAATGACAAGGCTACCATCCATTGTAGTAACAAAGATATCGACAACATACTACCTTCCATAATGACAAGGCTTCCATCCAATGGAGTAATAAAAATCTCGACAACAGACTACCTTCCATAATGACAAGGATTCCATCCATTAGAGTAACAAAAATATCCATAAGAGACAACCTTCCATAATGAAAAGGCTACCATCCATTGGAATAACAAAAATCTCGACAACAGACTACCTTCCATAATGACAAGGATACCATCCATTGTTGTAAGAAAAATCTCGCCAATAAGCTACCTTCAATAATCACAAGGCTACAATCCATGGTAGTAACAAAAATCTCGACGATAGACTACCTTCCATATTGATAAGGCTAACATGCATTAGAGTAACAAAAATCTCGACAACAAACTACCTTCCATAATCACAAGGCTACCATCCATTGTAGTAACGAAAATCTCGAAAACATACTAACTTCCATAATGACAATGCTAACATCCATTGGAGTAACAAAAATCTAGACAACAGACTACCTTCCATAATGACTAGGCTTCCATCCATTGGAGTAACAAAGTTATCGACAACAGACTAGCTTCCATAATGACAAGGCTACAATTCGTTGAAGTAACAAAAATCTCAATAACATACTACCTTCCATAATGACAAGGCTACATTCCATTGTAGTAACGAAGATACCGACAACATACTACCTTCCATAATGACAAGGCTTCCATCCAATGGAGTAATTAAAATATCGATAATAGACTATCTTCCATAATGTCAAGGCTACCATCCATTGGAGTAACAAAAATCTCGACAACAGACTACCTTGCATAATGACAAGGGTAGCATCCATTAGAGTAACAAAAATATCCACAAGAGACAATCTTCCATAATGACAAGGCTACCATCCATTGGAGTAAAAAAAATCTCGACAAAAGACAACCTTCCATAATGACAAGGCTACCATCCATTGTAGTAACAATAATCTCGACAACAGACTACCTTTCATAATGACAAGGTTACCATCCATTGTAGTAACAAAAATCTCGACAACAGACTACCTTCCACAATGACAAGGCTACCATCCATTGTAGTAACAAAAATCTCAACAAAAGGCTACCTTCCATAATGACAAGGATAACATACGTTGGAGTAACAAAAATCTAGACAACAGACTACCTTCCATAATGACTATGCTACCATACATTGGAGTAACAAAGATATCGACAAGGGACTACCTATCATAATGACAAAGATACCATCCATTGGAATAACAAAAATCTCGACCACAAACTACCTTCCATAATAACAAGGATACCATCCATTGGAGTAACAAAAATATCGACAACAAACTACCTTCCATAATGACTAGGCTTCCATCCATTAGAGTAACAAAAATATCCATAAGAGACAACCTTCCATAATGTCAAGGCTACCATCCATTGATATAACAAAAATCTCGACAACAAACTACCTTCCATAATGACAAGGCTACCATCCATTATTGTAACAAAAATCTCGACAACAAACTTCCTTCAATAATCACAAGGCTACCATCCATGGTCGTAACGAAAATCTCGACGACAGACTACCTTCCATAATGACAAGGCTAACATCCATTGGAGTAACAAAAATCTAGACAACTGACTACCTTCCATAATGACTAGGCTACAATCCGTTGGAGTAACAAAGATATCGACAACGGACTACCTATCATAATGACAAAGATACCATCCATTGGAGTAACAAAAATCTCGACCACAGACTACCTTCCATAATTACAAGGATACCATCCATTGTAATAACAAAGATATCGACAACATACTACCTTCCATAATGACAAGGCTTCCATCCAATGGAGTAATAAAAATCTCGACAACAGACTACCTTCCATAATGACTAGGCTTCCATCCATTAGAGTAACAAAAATATCCATAAGAGACAACCTTCCATAATGAAAAGGATACCATCCATTGGAATAACAAAAATCTCGACAACAAACTACCTTCCATAATGACAAGGCTACCATCCATTGTTGTAACAAAACTCTCGACAACAAGCTACCTTCAATAATCACA
The DNA here is from genome assembly GCA_948472305.1 of Vicia faba. Taxonomy (NCBI): domain Eukaryota; kingdom Viridiplantae; phylum Streptophyta; class Magnoliopsida; order Fabales; family Fabaceae; genus Vicia; species Vicia faba. Next base: position 768,750,898 of record OX451738.1, read on the forward strand.
AGGCTACCATCCATGGTAGTAACGAAAATCTCGACGACAGACTACCTTCCATAATGACAAGGCTAACATCCATTGGAGTAAAAAAATTCTAGACAACAGACTACCTTCCATAATGACTAGGCTACCATCCATTTGAGTAACAAAGATATCGACAACGGACTACCTTTCATAATGACAAAGATACCATCCATTGGAATAACAAAAATCTCGACAACTGACTACCTTCCATAATGACAAGGATATCATCCATTGGAGTAACAAAAATCTCGACAACATACTACCTTCCATAATGAGTAGGCTTCAATCCATTGTAGTAACAAAGATATCGACACCATAATACCTTCCATAATGACAAGGCTTCCATCCAATGGAGTAATAAAATCTCGACAACAGACTACCTTCCATAATGACTAGGCTTCATCCATTGGAGAAACAAAAATATCTATAAGAGACAACCATCCATAATGACAAGGCTACCATTCATTAGAATAAAAAAAATCTCAACACCAGACTACCTTCCATAATGACAAGGCTACCATCCATTGTTGTAACGAAAATCTCGAAAACATACTACCTTCCATAATGACAAGGCTAACATCGATTGGAGTAACAAAAATCTAGACAACAAACTACCTTCCATAATGACTAGGCTACCATCCATTGGAGTAACAAAGATATCGACAACGGACTACCCTTCATAATAACAAAGATACCATCCATTGAAATAACAAAAATCTCGACAACATACTACCTTCCATAATGACTAGGATACCATCCATTGGAGTAACATAAATCTAGACAACAGACTACCTTCCATAATGACTAGGCTTCCATCCATTGGAGTAACAAAGATATCGACAACAGACTACCTTCCATAACGACAAGGCTACAATCCGTTGTAGTAACAAAAATCTCAACAACAGACTACCTTCCATAATGACAAGGCTACATTCCATTGTAATAACGAAGATACCGACAACGTACTACCTTCCATAATGACAAGGCTTCCATCCAATGGAGTAATAAAAATATCGACAATAGACTATCTTCCATAATGTCAAGGCTACCATCCATTGGAGTAACAAAAATCTCGACAACAGACTACCTTGCATAATGACAAGGGTGGCATCCATTGGAGTAACAAAAATATCCACAAGAGACAATCTTCCATAATGACAAGGCTACCATCCATTGGAGTAAAAAAACTCTCGACAAAAGACAACCTTCCATAATGACAAGGCTACCATCCATTGTAATAACAAAAATCTCGACAACAGTCTACCTTTCAAAATGACAAGGCTACCATCCATTGTAGTAACAAAAATCTCGACAACAGACTACCTTCTACAATGAAAAGCCTACCATCCATTGTAGTAACAAAAATCTCAACAAAAGGCTACCTTCCATAATGACAAGGATAACATCCGTTGGAGTAACAAAAATCTAGACAACAGACTACCTTCCATAATGACTAGGCTACCATCCATTGGAGTAACAAAGATATCGACAAGGGACTACCTATCATAATGACAAAGATACCATCCATTGGAGTAACAAAAATCTCGACCACAGACTACCTTCCATAATAACAAGGATACCATCCATTAGAGTAATAAAAATATCAACAACATACTACCTTCCATAATGACAAGGCTTCCATCCAATGGAGTAATAAAAATCTCGACAACAGACTACCTTCCATAATGACTAGGCTTCCATCCATTAGAGTAACAAAAATATCCATAAGAGACAACCTTCCATAATGAAAAGGATACCATCCATTGAAATAACAAAAATCTCGACAACAGACTACCTTCCATAATGACTAGGATACCATCCATTGGAGTAACATAAATCTAGACAACATACTACCTTCCATAATGACTAGGCTTCCATCCATTGGAGTAACAAAGATATCGACAACAGACTACCTTCCATAACGACAAGGCTACAATCCGTTGTAGTAACAAAAATCTCAACAACAGACTACCTTCCATAATGACAAGGCTACATTCCATTGTAATAACGAAGATACCGACAACATACTACCTTCCATAATGACAAGGCTTCCATCCAATGGAGTAATAAAAATATCGACAATAGACTATCTTCCATAATGTCAAGGCTACCATCCATTGGAGTAACAAAAATCTCGACAACAAACTACCTTCCATAATGTCAAGGCAACCGTCCATTGGAGTAACAAAAATCTCGACAACAGACTACCTTGAATAATGACAAGGGTAGCATCCATTGGAGTAACAAAAATATCCAAAAGAGACAATCTTCCATAATGACAAGGCTACCATTAATTGGAGTAACAAAAATTTCGACAAAAGATAACCTTCCATAATGACAAGGCTACCATCCATTGTAGTAACAAAAATCTCGACAACAGACTACCTTCCATAATGACAAGGCTACCATCCATTGTAGTAACAAAAATCTCGACAAAAGACTACCTTCCATAATGACAAGGATAACATCCGTTGGAGTAACAAAAATCTAGACAACAGACTACCTTCCATAATGAATAAGCTACCATCCATTGGAGTAACAAAGATATCGACAATGGACTACCTATCATAATGACAAAGATACCATCCACTGGAATAACAAAAATCTCGACCACAGACTACCTTCCATAATGAAAAGGATACCATCCATTTGAGTAACAAAAATCTCGACAACAGACTACCTTCCATAATGACAAGGCTACCATCCATTGTAGTAACAAAGATATCGACAACATACTACCTTCCATAATGACAAGGCTTCCATCCAATGGAGTAATAAAAATCTCGACAACATACTACCTTCCATAATGACTAGGCTTCCATCCATTAGAGTAACAAAAATATCCATAAGAGACAACCTTCCATAATGACAAGGCTATCATCCATTGGAATAACAAAGATCTCAATAACATACTACCTTCCATAATGACAAGGCCACCATCCATTGTTGTAACAAAAATCTCGACAACAAACTACCTTCAATAATCACAAGGCTACCATCCATGGTAGTAACGAAAATCACGACGACAGACTACCTTCCATAATGACAAGGCTAACATCCATTGGAGTAACAAAAATCTAGACAATAGACTACCTTCCATAATGAAAAGGATACCATCCATTGGAGTAACAAAGATATCTACAACGAACTACCTTTCATAATGACAAAGATACCATCCATTGGAATAACAAAAATCTCGACAACAGACTACCTTCCATAATGACAAGGATACCATCCATTGGAGTAACAAAAATCTCAACAACAAACTACCTTCCATAGTGAGTAGGCTTCAATCCATTGGAGTAACAAAGATATCGACAACAAACTACCTTCCATAACGACAAGGCTACAATCCGTTGTAGTAACAAAGATATCGACAACATACTACCTTCCATAATGACAAGGCTCCCATCCAATTGAGTAATAAAAATCTCGAAAACAGACTACCTTCCATAATGACTAGGCTTCCATCCATTGGAGAAACAAAAATATCCATAAGAGACAACCTTCCATAATGACAAGGCTACCATCCATTGGAATAACAAAAATCTCGACAACAGACTACCTTCCATAATGACAAGGCTACCATCCATTGGAGTAACAAAGATATCGACAACGGACTACCTTTCATAATGACAAAGATACCATCCATTGAAATAACCAAAATCTCGACAACATACTACCTTCCATAACGACAAGGATAACATCCATTGGAGTAACAAAAATCTCGAAAACAGACTACCTTCCATAATGAGTAGGCTTCAATCCATTGGAGTAACAAAGATATCGACAACAGACTACCTTCCATAACGACAAGGCAACAATCTGTTATAGTAACAAAAATCTCGACAAAAGACAACCTTCCATAATGACAAGGCTACCATCCATTGTAGTAACGAAGATACCGACAACATACTACCTTCCATAATGACAAGGCTTCCATCCATTGGAGTAACAAAAATCTAGACAACAGACTACCTTCCATAATGACAAGGCTACCATACATTGTAGTAACAAAGATATATATAACGGACTACCTTTCATAATGACAAAGATACCATCCATTGGAATAACAAAAATCTTGACAATAGACTACCTTCCATAATGACAAGGACACCATCCATTTGAGTAACAAAAATATCAACAACAAACTACCTTCTATAATGAGTAGGCTTCAATCCATTGGAGTAACAAAGATATCGACAACAAACTACCTTCCATAAATGACAAGGCTACCATCCATGGTAGTAACGAAAATCTCGACGACAGACTACCTTCCATAATGACTAGGCTAACATCCATTGGAGTAACAAAAATCTAGACAACAGACTACCTTCCATAATGACTAGGCTACCATCCATTGGAGTAACAAAGATATCGACAACGGACTACCTTTCATAATGACAAAGATACCATCCATTGGAATAACAAAAATCTCTACAACAGACTACCTTCCATAATGACAAGGATACCAACCATTGGAGTAACAAAAATCTTGACAACAGACTACCTTCCATAATGAGTAGGCTTCAATCCATTGGAGTAACAGAGATATCGACAACAAACTACCTTCCATAACGACAAGGCTACAATCCGTTGTAGTAACAAAAATCTCGACAACAAACTACTATCCATAATGACACGGCTACCATCCATTGTTGTAACAAAAATCTAGACAACAAACTACCTTCCATAATCAGAAGGCTACCATCCATTGTAGTAACAAAAATTTGGACAATAGACTATCTTCCATAATGACAAGGCTAACATCCATTGGAGTAAAAAAATCTAGACAACAGACTACCTTCCATAATGACGAGGCTACCATCCATTGGAGTAACAAAGATATCAACAATGGACTACCTTTCATAATGACAAAGATACCATCCATTGGAATATCAAAAATCTCGACAAGAGACTACCTTCCATAATGACAAGGATACCATCCATTGGAGTAACCAAAATCTCAACAACGGACTACCTTCCATAATGACTCGGCTTCCATCAATTGGAGTAACAAAGATATCGATAACAGACTACCTTCCATAACGACAAGGCTACAACCCGTTGTAGTAACAAATATCTCGACAACAAACTACCTTCCATAATGACAAGGCTACCATCCATTGTAGTAACGAAGATACCGACAACATAATACCTTCCATAATGACAAGGCTTCCATCCAATGGAGTAATAAAAATATCGACAATAGACTATCTTCCATAATGTCAAGGCTACCATCCATTGGAGTAACAAAAATCTCGACAACAGACTACCTTGCATAATGACAAGGGTAGCATCCATTGGAGTAACAAAAATATCCACAAGAGACAATCTTCCATAATGACAAGGCTACCACCCATTGTAGTAACAAAAATCTCGACAACAAACTACCTTAAATAATGACAAGGCTACCATCCATTGTAGTAACAAAAATCTCGACAACAGACTACCTTCCATAATGACAAGGCTACCATCCATTGTAGTAACAAAAATCTCGACAAGAGACTACCTTCCATAATGACAAGGACAACATCCGTTGGAGTAACAAAAATCTAGACAACAGACTACCTTCCATAATGACTAGGCTACCATCCATTGGAGTAACAAAGATATCAACAATGGACTACCTTTCATAATGACAAAGATACCACCCATTGGAATAACAAAAATCTCGACAACAGACTACATTCCATAATGACAAGGATACCATCAATTGGAGTAACAAAAATCTCGACAACAGACTACATTCCATAATGAGTAGGCTTCAATCCATTGGAGTAACAAAGATATCGATAACAAACTACCTTCCATAACGACAAGGCTAAAATCCGTTGTAGTAACAAAAATTTCGACAACAAACTACCTTCCATAATGACACGGCTACCATCCATTGTTGTAACAAAAATCTCGACAACAAACTACCTTCCATAATAAGAAGGCTATCATCCATTGTAGTAACAAAAATCTCGACAACATGCTACCTTCCATAATTACAAGGCTAACATCCATTTGAGTAAAAAAAATCTAGACAACAGTCAACCCTCCATAATGACTAGGCTACCATCCATTGGAGTATTAAAGATATCGACAACGGACTACCTTCCATAATGACAAGGATACCATCCATTGGCGTAACCAAAATCTCAAGAATGGACTACCTTCCATAATGACTAGGCTACCATCCATTGTAGTAACAAAGATATCGACAACATACTACCTTCCATAATGCCAAGGCTTCCATCCAATGGAGTAATAAAAATCTCGACAACAGACTACCTTCCATAATGACTAGACTTCCATCCATTAGAGTAACAAAAATATCCATAAGAGACAACCTTCCATAATGACAAGGCTACCATCCATTGGAATAACAAAAATCTCGACAAAAGACTACCTTCCATAATGACAAGGCTACCATCCATTGTGGTAACAAAAATCTCGACAACAAACTACCTTCAATAATCACAAGGCTGCCATCCATTGTAGTAACGAAAATCTCGACAACATACTACCTTCCATAATGACAAGGCTAACATCCATTGGAGTAACAAAAATCTAGACAACAAACTACCTTCCATAATGACTAGGCTACCATCCATTAGAGTAACAAAGATATCTACAACGGACTACCTTTCATAATGACAAAGATACCATCCATTGGAGTAACAAAAATCTCGACAACAGACTATCTTCCATAATGAGTAGGCTTCAATCCATTGGAGTAACAAAGATATACCTTCCATAACGACAAGGCTACAATCCGTTGTAGTAACAAAAATCTCGACAACAAACTACCTTCTATAACCAGAAGTCTACCATCCATTCTAGTAACGAAAATCTGGACAACAGACTACCTTCCATAATGACTAAGCTACCATCCATTGGAGTAACAAAGATATCGACAACGGACTACCTTTCATAATGACAAAGATACCATCCATTGGAATATCAAAAATCTCGACAACGGACTACCTTCCATAATGACTAGGCTTCCATCCATTGGAGTAACAAAGATATCAACAACAGACTACATTCCATAACGACAAGGCTACAATCCGTTGTAGTAACAAAAATCTCGACAACAAACTACCTTCCATAATGACACGGCTACCATCCATTGTAGTAACAAAGATACCTACAACATACTACCTTCCATAATGACAAGGCTACCATGCATTGGAGTAACAAAAATCTCGACAACAAACTACCTTCCATAATGACTAGGCTTCCATCCATTGGAGTAACAAAAATATCCATAAGAGATAACCTTCTATAATGACAAGGCTACCATCCATTGGAATAACAAAAATCTCGACAACAGACTACCTTCCATGATAACAAGGCTACCATCCATTGTTGTAAAAAAAATCTCGACAGCAAACTACCTTCCATAATCATAAGGCTACCATCCACTGTAGTAACGAAAATCTAGACAACAAACTACCTTCCATAATGACAAGGGTAGCATCCATTGGAGTAACAAAAATATCCAAAACAGACTACCTTCCATAATGACAAGGCTACCATCCATTAGAGTAACAAAAATCACAACAACAGACTACCTTCCATAATTACAAGGCTACCATCCATTGTAGTAACAAAAATCCTGACAACAGTCTACCTTCCATAATGACAAGGCTACCATCCATTATAGTAACAAAGATATCGACAACATACTACCTTCCATAATGATAAGGCTTCCATCCAATGGAGTAATTAAAATCTCGACAACAGACTACCTTCCAAAATGACTAGGCTTCCATCCATTGGAGTAACAAAAATCTAGACAACAAACTACCTTCCATAATGACTAGGCTACCATCCATTGGAGTAACAAAGATATCGACAACAGACTACCTTTCATAATGACAAAGATACCATCTATTGGACTAACAAAAATCTCGACAACAGACTACCTTCCATAATGACAAGGATACCATCCATTGGAGTAACAAAAATCTCGTTAACAGACTACCTTCCATAATGACTAGGCTTCCATCCATTGGAGTAACAAAGATATCGACAACAGACTACCTTCCATAACGACAAGGATACAATCCGTGGTAGTAACAAAAATCTCGACAACAAACTACCTTCCATAATGACACGGCTACCATCCATTGTAGTAACAAAGATATCTACAACATACTACCTTCCATAATGACAAGGATAACATCCATTGTAGTAACAAAAATCTCGACAACAGACTACCTTCCATAATGACTAGGCTTCCATCCATTGGAGTAACAAAGATATTGACAACATACTACCTTCCATAACGACAAGGATACAATCCGTTGTAGTACCAAAAATCTCGACAACAAACTACCTTCCATAATGACACGGCTACCATCCATTGTAGTAACAAAGATATCTACAACATACTACCTTCCATAATGACAAGGATAACATCCATTGTAGTAAAAAAAATCTCGACAACAGACTACCTTCCATAATGACAAGGCTAACATCCATTGTAGTAACAAAGATATCGACAACATACTACCTTCCATAATGACAAGGCTACCATCCATTGGAGTAACAAAAATATCCACAAGAGACAACCTTCCATAATGACAAGGCTACCATCCATTGGAGTAACAAAAATCTCAACAAAAGACTACCTTCCATAATGACAAGGCTACCATCCATTGGAGTAACAAAAATCTCGACAACAGACTACCTTCCATAATGACAAGGCTACCATCCATTGGAGTAACAAAAATTTCGACAACAGACTACCTTCCATAATGACAAGGCTACCATCTATTGGAATAACAAAGATATCGACAACACACTTCCTTCCATAATGAAAAGGCTACCATCCATTGTAGTAACAAAAATCTCGACAACAGACTACCTTCCATAATAACAAGGGTACCATCCATTGTAGTAACAAAGATATCGACAACATACTACCTTCCATAATGACAAGGGTACCATCCATTGGAGTAACAAAAATATCCATAAGAGACAACCGTCCATAATGACAAGGCTACCATCCATTAGAATAACAAAAATCTCGACAACAGACTACCTTCCATAATGAAAGGGGTACCATCCATTGTAGTAACAAAAAGTCTAGACAACAGACTACCTTCCATAATGACTAGGCTACCATCCATTTGAGTAACAAAGATATCGACAACGGACTACCTTTCATAATGACAAAGATACCATCCATTGGAATAACAAAAATCTCGACAATAGACTACCTTCCATAATGACAAAGATACCATCCATTCGAGTAAAAAAAATCTCGACAACAGACTACCTTCCATAATGACTAGGCTTCCATCCATTGGAGTAACAAAGATATCGATAATAGACTACCTTCCATAACGACAAGGCTATAATCTGTTGTACTAACAAAAAGCCCTACTACAAACTACCTTCCATAATGACAAGGCTACCATCCATTATAGTAACCAAAATCTCAACAATAGGCTCCCTTCCATAATGACAAGGCTACGATCCATTGGATTAAGAAAAATCTCGACAACAGACTACCTTCCATAATGACTAGGCTTCCATGCTTTGTTGTAACAAAGATAAGGACAACAGACTACCTTCCATAACGACAAGGCTACCATCCATTGTAGTAACAAAAATCTCGACAACAGACTACCTTCCATAATGACAAGGCTACCATCCATTGTAGTAACAAAAATCTCAATAATAGACTACCTTCCATAATGACAAGGCTACCATCCATTGGAGTAACAAAAATCTCGACAACAGACTACCTTCCATAATGACAAGGGTACCATCCATTGGAATAACAAATATATCGACTACACACTACCTTCCATAATGACAAGGATAACATCCCTTACAGTAAAAAAAATCTCGACAAAAGACTACCTTCCATAATGACAAGGCTACCATCCATTGGAGTAACAAAGATATCGACAACAAACAACCTTCCATAATGACAAGGCTACCATCCATTGTAGTAACAAAAACCTCGACAACAGACTGCCTTCCATAATGACAAGGCTACCATCCATTGTAGTAACCAAAATCTCGGCAACAAACTACCTTCCATAATGACAAGGCTACCATCCATTGTAGTAACAGATATCGACAACATACTACCTTCCATAATGATAAGGCTTCCATCCAATGGAGTAATAAAAATCTCGACAAAAGACTACCTTCCATAATGACAAGGCTACCATCCATAGGAGTAACAAAGATATCTACAACATACTACCTTCCATAATGACAAAGATACCATCCATTGGAATAACAAAAATCTCGACAACAGACTACCTTCCATAATGACAAGGCTACCATCCATTATTGAAAAAAAAATCTCGACAACAAACTACCTTCCATAATAACAAGGCTACCATCCATTGTAGTAAAGAATATCTCGACAACAGACTACCTTCCATAATGACAAGGCTAACATCCATTGGAGTAACAAAAATCTAGACAACAGACTACCTTCCATAATGACTAGGCTACCATCCATTGGAGTAACAAAGATATCGGCAATGGACTACCATTGATAATGACAAAGATACCATCCATTGGAATAACAAAAATCTCGACAACAGACTACCTTCCATAATGACAAGGATACCATCCATTGGAGTAACAAAAATCTCGACAACAGACTACCTTCCATAATGACTAGGCTTCCATCCATTCGAGTAACAAAGATATCGACAACAGACTACCTTCCATAACGACAAGGCTACAATCTGTTGTAGTATCAAAAATCTCGACAACAAAGTTCCATCCATAATGACAAGGCTACCATCCATTGGAATAACAAAAATCTCGACAACAGACTACCTCCATAATGACAAGGCTACCATCCATTGTTGTAACAAAAATCTCGACAACAGACTACCTTCCATAATGACAAGGCTAACATCCAATGGAGTAACAAAAATCTCGACAACAGACTACCTTCCATAATGACAAGGCTACCATCTATTGGAGTAACAAAAATATCGAAAACAGACTACCTTCCATAATGACTAGGCTACCATCCATTGGAATAACAAAAATCTCGACAATAGACTACCTTCCATAATGACAAGGCTACCATCCATTGGAGTAACAAAAATCTCGACAACAGACTACCTTCCATAATGACAAGGGTACCATCCATTGGAATAACAAATATATCGACTACACACTACCTTCCATAATGACAAGGATAACATCCCTTAGAGTAAAAAAAATCTCGACAAAAGACTACCTTCCATAATGACAAGGCTACCATCCATTGGAGTAACAAAGATATCGACAACAAACAACCTTCCATAATGACAAGGCTACCATCCATTGTAGTAACAAAAACCTCGACAACAGACTGCCTTCCATAATGACAAGGCTACCATCCATTGTAGTAACCAAAATCTCGGCAACAGACTACCTTCCATAATGACAAGGCTACCATCCATTGTAGTAACAAATATCGACAACATACTACCTTCCATAATGATAAGGCTTCCATCCAATGGAGTAATAAAAATCTCGACAAAAGACTACCTTCCATAATGACAAGGCTACCATCCATAGGAGTAACAAAGATATCTACAACATACTACCTTCCATAATGACAAAGATACCATCCATTGGAATAACAAAAATCTCGACAACAGACTACCTTCCATAATGACAAGGCTACCATCCATTATTGAAAAAAAAATCTCGACAACAAACTACCTTCCATAATAACAAGGCTACCATCCATTGTAGTAAAGAATATCTCGACAACAGACTACCTTCCATAATGACAAAGCTAACATCCATTGGAGTAACAAAAATCTAGACAACAGACTACCTTCCATAATGACTAGGCTACCATCCATTGGAGTAACAAAGATATCGGCAATGGACTACCATTGATAATGACAAAGATACCATCCATTGGAATAACAAAAATCTCGACAACAGACTACCTTCCATAATGACAAGGATACCATCCATTGGAGTAACAAAAATCTCGACAACAAACTACCTTCCATAATGACTAGGCTTCCATCCATTCGAGTAACAAAGATATCGACAACAGACTACCTTCCATAACGACAAGGCTACAATCTGTTGTAGTATCAAAAATCTCGACAACAAAGTACCATCCATAATGACAAGGCTACCATCCATTGGAATAACAAAAATCTCGACAACAGACTACCTCCATAATGACAAGGCTACCATCCATTGTTGTAACAAAAATCTCGACAACAGACTACCTTCCATAATGACAAGGCTAACATCCAATGGAGTAACAAAAATCTCGACAACAGACTACCTTCCATAATGACAAGGCTACCATCCAATGGAGTAACAAAAATCTCGACAACAGACTACCTTCCATAATGACACGGCTACCATACATTGTAGTAACAAAAATATCAATAAGAGACTATCTTCGATAATGACAAGGCTACCATCCATTGGAGTGACAAAAATCACAATGACAGACTAACTTCCATAATGCAAGGCTACCATCCATTGGAGTAACAAAAATATCGACAACAAACTACCTTCCATAATTACAAGGGTACCATCCATTGGAGTAACAAAAATCTCGACAACAGACTACCTTCCATAATGACTAGGCTACCATCCATTGGAGTAACAAAGATATCGACAACAGACTACCTTTCATAATGAGAAGGATACCATTCATTGGAATAACAAAAATCTCGACAACAGACTACCTTCCATAATGACAAGGATACCATCCACTACAGTAACAAAAATCTGGACAACAGACTACCTTCCATAATGACACGGCTACCATCCATTGTAGTAACAAAGATATCTACAACACACAACCTTCCATAATGACAAGACTATAATGCATTGGAGTAACAAAAATCTCGACAACAAACTACCTTCCATAATGACAAGGCTACCACCCATTGTAGTAACAAAGATATCGACAACATACTACCTTCCATAATGACAAGGCATCCATCCAATGGAGTAACAAAAATATCGACAATAGACTATCTTCCATAATGACAAGGCTACCATCCATTGGTGTAACAAAAATCTCCACAAAAGACTACCTTCCATAATGACAAGGCTACCATCCATTGTAGTAACAAAAATCTCGACAACAGACTACCTTCCATAATGACAAGGCTACCATCCATTGTAGTGACAAAAATAACAACAACAGACTACCTTCCATAATGACAAGGATAACATCCATTGTAGTAACAAAAATCTCGACAACAGACTACCTTCCATAATGACAAGGATAACATCCATTGTAGTAACAAAAATCTCGACAACAGACTACCTTCCATAATAACAAGGCTACCATCCATTGTAGTAACAAAGATATCAACAACATACTACCTTCCATAATGACAAGGCTACCATCCATTGGAGTTACAAAAATATCCACAAGAGACAACCTTCCATAATGACAAGGCTACCATCCATTGGAGTAACAAAATTCTCGACAAAAGACTACCTTCCATAATGACAAGGCTACCATCCATTGGAGTAACAAAAATCTTGACAACAGACTACCTTTCATAATGACAAGGCTACCATCCATTGGAGTAACAAAACTCTCGACAACAGACCACCTTCCATAATGACAAGGATACCATTCATTGGAATAACAAATATATCAACAACACACTACCTTCCATAATGACAAGGCTACCATCCATTGTAGTAACAAAAATCTCGACAACAGACTACCTTCCATAATGACAAGGCTACCGTCCATTGTAGTAACAAAGATATCGACAACATACTACCTTCCATAATGACAAGGCTTCCATCCAATGGAGTAATAAAATTATTGACAACAGACTACATTCCATAATGACAAGGGTATCATCCATTGGAGTAACAAAAATATCCATAAGAGACAACCTTCCATAATGACAAGGCTACCATCCATTGGAATAACAAAAATCTTGACAACAGACTACCTCCATAATGACAAGGCTACCATCCATTGTAGTAACAAAAATCTCGACAACAAACTACCTTCCATAATGACAAGGCTACCATCCATTGTAGTAATGAAAATCTCGACAACAGACTACCTTCAATAATGACAAGGCTAACATCCATTGGAGTAACAAAAGTCTAGACAACATACCACCTTCCATAATGACTAGGCTACCATCCATTGGAGTAACAAATATATCGACAACGGACTACCTTTCATAATGACAAAGATACCATCCATTGGAATAACAAAAATATCGACAATAGACTACTTTCCATAATGACAAGGATACCATCCATTGGAGTAAAAAAAATCTCGACAACAGACTACCTTCCATAATGACATGGCTACAATTCGTTGTAGTAACCAAAAGCTCTACTACAAACTACCTTCCATAATGACAAGGCTACCATCCAATATAGTAACAAAAATCTCAACAATAGACTACCTTGCATAATGACAAGGCTACCATCCATTGGATTAAGAAAAATATCAAAAACAGACTACCTTCCATAATGACTAGGCTTCCATCCTTTGTAGTAACAAAGATATCGACAACAGACTACCTTCCATAACGACAAGGATATAATCCATTGTAGTAACAAAAATCTCGACAACAAACTACCTTCCATAATGACAAGGCTACCATCCATTGTAGTAACAAAAATCCAAACAAAAGGCTACCATCCATTGGAGTAACAAAAATCTCGACAACAGACTACCTTCCATAATGACAAGGCTACCATCCATTGGAGTAACAAAGATATTGACAACGTACTACCTTCCATAATGACAAGGCTACCATCCATTGGAGTAACAAAAATCTCGACAAAAGACTACCTTCTATAATGACAAGTCTACCATCCATTGGAGTAAAAAAAATTTGAACAACAGACTACCGTCCTTAATGACAATGCTACCATCCATTGGAGTAACAGAAATCACAACAACAGACTACCTTCCAAGATAAGAAGGCTACCATCCATTGCCGTAACAAAAATCTCGACAACAGTCTAACTTCCATAATGACAAGGCTACCATCCATTGGAGTAACAAAAATATCAATAAGAGACTAACTTCCATAATGACAAGGCTACCATCCATTGGATTAAGAAAAATCTCGACAACAGACTACCTTCCATAATGACTAGGCTTCCATGCTTTGTAGTAACAAAGATATCGACAACAAAGTACCTTCCATAACGATAAGGCTACAATCCATTGTAGTAACAAAAATCTCGACAATAGACTACCTTCCATAATGACAAGGCTACCATCCATTGTAGTAACAAAAATCTCCACAATAGACTACCTCCCATAATGAAAAGGCTACCATCCATTGGAGTAACAAAAATCTCGACATTAGACTACCTTCCATAATGACAAGGCTACCATCCATTGGAATAACAAATATATCGACAACACACTACCTTCAATAATGACAAGGCTACCATCCCTTAGAGTAAAAAAAAATCTCGACAAAAGACTACCTTCCATAATGAGAAGGCTACCATCCATTGGAGTAACAAAGATATTGACAACGTACTACCTTCCATAATGACAAGGCTACCATCCATTTGAGTAATAAAAATCTCGACAAAAGACTACCTTCCATAATGACAAGTCTACCTTCCATTGGAGTAACAAAAATTTGAACAACAGACTACCGTCCTTAATGACAATGCTACCATCCATTGGAGTAACAGAAATCACAACGACAGACTACCTTCCAAGATAAGAAGGCTACCATCCATTGCCGTAACAAAAATCTCGACAACAGACTAACTTCCATAATGACAAGGCTACCATCCATTGGAGTAACAAAAATATCAATAAGAGACTAACTTCCATAATGACAAGGTTACCATCCATTGGATTAAGAAAAATCTCGACAACAGACTACCTTCCATAATGACTAGGCTTCCATGCTTTGTAGTATCGACAACAAACTACCTTCCATAACGATAAGGCTACAATCCATTGTAGTAACAAAAATCTCGACAATAGACTACCTTCCATAATGACTAGGCTACCATCCATTGTAGTAACAAAAATCTCAACAATAGACTACCTTCCATAATGAAAAGGCTACCATCCATTGTAGTAACAAAAATCTCAACAATAGACTACCTTCCATAATGAAAAGGCTACCATCCATTGGAGTAACAAAAATCTCGACAACAGACTACCTTCCATAATGACAAGGCTACCATCCATTGGAATAACAAATATATCGACAACACACTACCTTCCATAATGACAAGGCTACCATCCCTTAGGGTAAAAAAAAAATCTCGACAAAAGACTACCTTCCATAATGACAAGGCTACCATCCATTGGAGTAACAAAGATATCGACAACGTACTACCTTCGATAATGACAAGGCTACCATCCATTGGAGTAACAAAAATCTCGACAACAGACAACCTTCCATAATGACAAGGCTACCATCTATTGTAGTAACAAAAATCTCGACAACAGACTACCTTCCATAATGACAAGGCTACCATCCACTGTAGTAACAAAAATCTCGACAACAAACTACCATCCATAATGACAAGGCTACCATCCATTGTAGTAACAAAGATATCGACAACATACTACCTTCCATAATGATGAGGCTTCCAACCAATGGAGTAATAAAAATCTCAACAAAAGACTACCTTCCATAATTACAAGGCTACCATACATTTGAGTAACAAAGATATCGACGACATTCTACCTTCCATAATGACAAGGATACCATCCATTGGAATAACAAAAATCTCGACAACAGACTACCTTCCATAATGTCAAGGCTACCATCCATTGTATTAACAAAAATCTCGACAACAGACTACCTTCCATAATGACAAGGCTACCATCCATTGTAGTAACAAAAATCTCGACAACAAACTACCATCCATAATGACAAGGCTACCATCCATTGTAGTAACAAAGATATCGACAACATACTACCTTCCATAATGATGAGGCTTCCAACCAATGGAGTAACAAAGATATCTACAACATACTACCTTCCATAATGACAAAGATACCATCCATTGGAATAACAAAAATCTCGACAACAGACTACCTTCCATAATGACAAGGCTACCATCCATTATTGAAAAAAAAAACTCGACAAAAAACTACCTTCCATAATCACAAGGCTACCATCCATTGTAGTAAAGAAAATCTCGACAACAGACTACCTTCCATAATGACAAGGCTAACATCCATTGGAGTAACAAAAATCTAGACAACAAACTACCTTTCATAATGACAAAGATACCATCCATTGGAATAACAAAAATCTCGACAACAGACTACCTTCCATAATGACAAGGATAACATCCATTAGAGTAACAAAAATCTCGACAACAGACTACCTTCCATAACGACAAGGCTACAATCCGTTGTAGTATCAAAAATCTCGACAACAACGTACCATCCATAATGACAAGGCTATCATCCATTATAGTAACAAAAATATCAACAATAGACTACCTTCCATAATTACAAGGCTACCATCCATTAGAGTAACGAAAATCTCGACAACAGACTACCTTCCATAATGACAAGGCTAACATCCATTGGAGTAACAAAAATCTCGACAATAGACTACCTTCCATAATGACAAGGCTACCATCTATTGGAGTAACAAAAATCTCGAAAATAGACTACCTTCCATAATGACTAGGCTACCATCCATTGGAATAACAAAAATCTCGACAATAGACTACCTTCCATAATGACAAGGCTACCATCCAATGGAGTAACAAAAAACTCGACAACAGACTACCTTTCATAATGACAAGGCTACCATACATTGTAGTAACAAAAATATCAATAAGAGACTAACTTCCATAATGACAAGGCTACCATCCATGTGAGTGAAAAAAATCACAACGATAGACTACCTTCCATAATGCAATGCTACCATCCATTGGAGTAACAAAAATGTCGACAGCAGACTACCTTCCATAATTACAAGGCTACCATCCATTGGAGTAACAAAAATCTCGACAACAGACTACCTTCCATAATGACTATGCTACCATCCATTGGAGTAACAAAGATATAGAAAACGGACTACCTTTCATAATGAGAAGGATACCATTCATTGAATAACAAAAATCTCGACAACATACTACCTTCCATAATGACAAGGATACCATCCATTGGAGTAACAAAAATCTTGACAACAAACTACCTTCCATAATGACACGGCTATCATCCATTGTAGTAACAAAGATATCTACAACATACTACCTTCCATAATGACAAGGCTACCATGCATTGGAGTAACAAAAATCTCAATAACAAACTACCTTCCATAATGACAAGGCTACCATCCATTGTAGTAACAAAGATATCGACAATATACTACCTTCCATAATGACAAGGCATCCATCCAATGGAGTAATAAAAATATCGACAGTAGACTATCTTCCATAATGACAAGGCTACCATCCATTGGATTAACAATAATCTCGACAAAAGACTACCTTCCATAATGACAAGGCTACCATCCATTGTAGTAACAAAAATCTCGACAAAAGACTACCTTCCATAATGACAAGGCTACCATCCATTGTAGTGACAAAAATCACAACGATAGACAACCTTCCATAATGACAAGGCTACCATCCATTGTAGTAACAAAAATCTCAACAACAGACTACCTTCCATAATGACAAGGATAACATCCATTGTAGTAACAAAAATCTCAACAACAGGCTACCTTCCATAATGACAAGGATAACATCCATTGTAGTAACAAAAATCTCGACAACAGACTACCTTCCATAATGACAAGGCTACAATCCATTGTAGTAACAAAGATATCGACAACATACTCCCTTCCATAATGACAAGGCTACCATCCGTTGGAGTAACAAAAATATCCACAAGAGACAACCTTCCATAATGACAACGCTACCATCCAATGGAGTAACAAAAATCTTGACAACATACTACCTTCCATAATGACAAGGCATCCATCCAATGGAGTAATAAAAATATCGACAATAGACTATCTTCCATAATGACAAGGCTACCATCCATTGGAGTAACAAAAATATCCACAAGAGACAACCTTTCATAATGACAAGGCTACCATCCATTGGAGTAACAAAAATCTCGACAAAAGACTATCTTCCATAATGACAAGGCTACCATCCATTGTAGTGACAAAAATCACAACGACAGACTACCTTCCATAATGACAAGGCTACCATCAATTGTAGTAACAAAAATCTCAACAACAGACTACCTTCCATAGTTACAAGGATACCATCCATTGTAGTAACAAAAATCTCGACAACAGACTACCTTCCATAATGACAAGCTACCATCCATTGTAGTAACAAAGATATCGACAACATACTACCTTCCATAATGACAAGGCTTCCATCCTTTGTAGTAACAAAAATATCCACAAGAGACAACCTTCCATAACGACAAGGCTACCATCCATTAGAGTAACAAAGATATCTACAACATACTACCTTCCATAATGACAAGGCTACCATACATTGGAGTAACAAAAATCTCGACAACAAACTACATTCCATAATGACAAGGCTACAATCGATTGTAGTAACAAAGATATCGACAACATACTACCTTCCATAATGACAAGGCTTCCATCCATTGTAGTAACAAAAATCTCGACAACAGACTACCTTCCACAATGACAAGGCTATAATCCATTGTAGTAACAAAAATCTCGACAACAAACTACCATCCATAATGACAAGGCTACCATCCATTGTAGTAACAAAGATATTGACAACATACTACCTTCCATAATGATGAGGCTTCCAACCAATGGAGTAATAAAAATCTCAACAAAAGACTACCTTCCATAATGACAAGGCCACCATACATTGGAGTAACAAAGATATCGACAACATTCTACCTTCCATAATGACAAGGATACCATCCATTGGAATAATAAAAATCTCGACAACAGACTACCTTCTATAATGTCAAGGTTACCATCCATTGTTGAAACAAAAATCTTGACAAGAAACTACCTTCCATAATCACAAGGCTACCATCCATTGTAGTAAAGAAAATCTCGACAACAGACTACCTTCCATAATGACAAGGCTAACATCCATTGGAGTAACAAAAATCTAGACAATAGACTACCTTCCATAAAGACTAGGCTACCATCCATTGGAGTAACAAAGATAGCGACAACGGACTACCTTTCATAATGACAAAGATACCATCCATTGGAATAACAAAAATCTTGACAACAGGCTACCTTCCATAATGACACGAATACCATCCATTGGAGTAACAAAAATCTCGACAACAGACTACCTTCAATAACGACAAGGCTACAATCCGTTGTAGTATCAAAAATCTCGACAACAAAGTACCATCCATAATGACAAGGCTATCATCCATTATAGTAACAAAAATATCAACAATAGACTACCTTCCATAATTACAAGGCTACCATCCATTAGAGTAACGAAAATCTCGACAACAGACTACCTTCCATAATGATAAGGCTAACATCCATTGGAGTATCAAAAATCTCGACAATAGACTACCTTCCATAATGACAAGGCTACCATCTATTGGAGTAACAAAAATCTCGAATAGAGACTACCTTCCATAATGACTAGGCTACCACCCATTGGAATAACAAAAATCTCGACAATAGACTACCTTCCATAATGACAAGGCTACCATCCAATGTAGTAACAAAAAACTCGACAACAAACTACCTTTCATAATGACAAGGCTACCATACATTGTAGTAACAAAAATATAAATAAGAGACTAACTTCCATAATGACAAGGCTACCATCCATGTGAGTGACAAAAATCACAACGATAGACTACCTTCCATAATGCAAGGCTACCATCCATTGGAGTAACAAAAATCTCGACAACAGACTACCTTCCATAATTACAAGGCTACCATCCATTGGAGTAACAAAAATCTTGACAATAGACTACCTTCCATAATGACTAGGCTACCATCCATTAGAGTAACAAAGATATAGAAAACGGACTACCTTTCATAATGAGAAGGATACCATTCATTGGAATAACAAAAATCTCGACAACAGACTACCTTCCATAATGACAAGGATACCATCCATTGGAGTAACAAAAATCTTGACAACAAACTACCTTCCATAATGACACGGCTATCATCCATTGTAGTAACAAAGATATCTACAACATACTACCTTCCATAATGACAAGGCTACCATGCATTGGAGTAACAAAAATCTCGACAACAAACTACCTTCCATAATGACAAGGCTACCATCCATTGTAGTAACAAAGATATCGACAACATACTACCTTCCATAATGACAAGGCATCCATCCAATGGAGTAATAAAATTATCGACAATAGACTATCTTCCATAATGACAAGGCTACCATTCATTGGAGTAACAAAAATATCCACAAGAGACAACCTTCCATAATGACAAGGCTACCATCCATTGGAGTAACAATAATCTCGACAAAAGACTACCTTCCATAATGACAAGGCTACCATCCATTGTAGTAACAAAGATATCGACAACATACTACCTTCCATAATGACAAGGCATCCATCCAATGGAGTAATAAAATTATCGACAATAGACTATCTTCCATAATGACAAGGCTACCATTCATTGGAGTAACAAAAATATCCACAAGAGACAACCTTCCATAATGACAAGGCTACCATCCATTGGAGTAACAATAATCTCGACAAAAGACTACCTTCCATAATGACAAGGCTACCATCCATTGTAGTAACAAAAATCTCGACAACAGACTACCTTCCATAATGACAAGGCTACCATCCATTGTAGTGACAAAAATCACAACGATAGACAACCTTCCATGATGACAAGGCTACCATCCATTGTATTAACAAAAATCTCAACAACAGTCTACCTTCCATAATGACAAGTATAACATCCATTGTAGTAACAAAAATCTCAACAACAGACTACCTTCCATAATGACAAGGATAACATCCATTGTAGTAACAAAAATCTCAACAACAAACTACCTTTCATAATGACAAGGCTACCATACATTGTAGTAACAAAAATATCAATAAGAGCCAAACTTCCATAATGACAAGGCTACCATCCATGTGAGTGACAAAAATCACAACGATAGACTACCTTCCATAATGCAAGGCTACCATCCATTGGAGTAACAAAAATCTCGACAACAGACTACCTTCCATAATTACAAGGCTACCATCCATTGGAGTAACAAAAATCTTGACAATAGACTACCTTCCATAATGACTAGGCTACCATCCATTAGAGTAACAAAGATATAGAAAACGGACTACCTTTCATAATGAGAAGGATACCATTCATTGGAATAACAAAAATCTCGACAACAAACTACCTTCCATAATGACAAGGATACCATCCATTGGAGTAACAAAAATCTCGACAACAGACTACCTTCCTTAATTGACAAGGCTACCATCCATTGGAATAACCAATATATCGACAACACACTACCTTCCATAATGACAAGGCTACCATCCATTGTAGTAACAAAAATCTCGACAACAGACTACCTTCCATAATGACAAGGCTACCATCCATTGTAGTAACAAAGATATCGACAACATACTACCTTCCATAATGACAAGGCATCCATGCAATGGAGTAATAAAATTATCGACAATAGACTATCTTCCATAATGACAAGGCTACCATTCATTGGAGTAACAAAAATATCCACAAGAGACAACCTTCCATAATGACAAGGCTACCATCCATTGGAGTAACAATAATCTCGACAAAAGACTACCTTCCATAATGACAAGGCTACCATCCATTGTAGTAACAAAAATCTCGACAACAGACTACCTTCCATAATGACAAGGCTACCATCCATTGTAGTGACAAAAATCACAACGATAGACAACCTTCCATAATGACAAGGCTACCATCCATTGTATTAACAAAAATCTCAACAACAGACTACCTTCCATAATGACAAGTATAACATCCATTGTAGTAACAAAGATATCTACAACATACTACCTTCCATAATGACAAGGCTACCATGCATTGGAGTAACAAAAATCTCAACAACAAACTACCTTTCATAATGACAAGGCTACCATCCATTGTAGTAACAAAAATATCAATAAGAGACTAACTTCCATAATGACAAGGCATCCATCCAATGGAGTAATAAAATTATCGACAATAGACTATCTTCCATAATGACAAGGCTACCATTCATTGGAGTAACAAAAATATCCACAAGAGAT
Organism: Vicia faba; assembly: GCA_948472305.1. Lineage (NCBI taxonomy): Eukaryota > Viridiplantae > Streptophyta > Magnoliopsida > Fabales > Fabaceae > Vicia > Vicia faba. The sequence continues at coordinate 768,774,134 of OX451738.1, forward strand.
AACCTTCCATAATGACAAGGCTACCATCCATTGGAGTAACAATAATCTCGACAAAAGACTACCTTCCATAATGACAAGGCTACCATCCATTGTAGTAACAAAAATCTCGACAACAGACTACCTTCCATAATGACAAGGCTACCATCCATTGTAGTGACAAAAATCACAACGATAGACAACCTTCCAGAATGACAAGGCTACCATCCATTGTATTAACAAAAATCTCAACAACAGACTACCTTCCATAATGACAAGTATAACATCCATTGTAGTAACAAAAATCTCAACAACAGACTACCTTCCATAATGACAAGGATAACATCCATTGTAGTAACAAAAATCTCGACAACAGACTACCTTCCATAATGAAAAGGCTACAATCCATTGTATTAACAAAGATATCGACAACATACTACCTTCCATAATGACAAGGCTACCATCGATTGGAGTAACAAAAATATCCACAAGAGACAACCTTCCATAATGACATGGCTACCATCCAATGGAGTAACAAAAATCTTGACAACATACTACCTTCCATAATAACAAGGCTACCATGCATTGGAGTAACAAAAATCTCGACAACAAACTACTTTCCATAATGACAAGGCTACCATCCATTGTAGTATCAAAGATATCGACACCATACTACCTTCCATAATGACAAGGCATGCATCCAATGGAGTAATTAAAATATCGACAATAGACTATCTTCCATAATGACAAGGCTACCATCCATTGGAGAAACAAAAATATCCACAAGAGACAACCTTCCATAATGACAAGGCTACCATCTATTGGAGAAACAATAATCTCGACAAAAGACTACCTTCCATAATGACAAGGCTACCATCCATTGTAGTAACAAAAATCTCGACAACAGACTACGTTCCATAATGACAAGGCTACCATCCATTGTAGTGACAAAAATCACAACGATAGACAACCTTCCATAATGACAAGCCTACCATCCATTGTAGTAACAAAAATCTCAACAACAGACTGCCTTCCATAATGACAAGGATAACATCAATTGTAGTAACAAAAATCTCAACAACAGACTACCTTCCATAATGACAAGGATAACATCCATTGTAGTAACAAAAATCTCGACAACAGACTACCTTCCATAATGACAAGGCTACAATCCATTGTAGTAACAAAGATATCGACAACATACTACCTTCCATAATGACAAGGCTACCATCGATTGGAGTAACAAAAATATCCACAAGAGACAACCTTCCATAATGACAAGGCTACCATCCAATGGAGTAACAAAAATCTTGACAACATACTACCTTCCATAATGACAAGGCTACCATGCATTGGAGTAACAAAAATCTCGACAACAAACTACCTTCCATAATGACAAGGCTACCATCCATTGTAGTAACAAAGATATCAACAACATACTACCTTCCATAATGACAAGGCATCCATCCAATGGAGTAATAAAAATATTGACAATAAACTATCTTCCATAATGACAAGGCTACCATCCATTGGAGTAACAAAATTATCCACAAGAGACAACCTTTCATAATGACAAGGCTACCATCCATTGGAGTAACAAAAATATCGACAAAAGACTACCTTCCATAATGACAAGGCTACCATCCATTGTAGTAACAAAAATCTCGACAACAAACTACCTTCCATAATGACAAGGCTACCATCCATTAAAGTGACAAAAATCACAACGAAAGACTACCTTCCATAATGACAAGGCAAACATCCATTGTAGTAACAAAAATCTCGACAACACACTACCTTCCATAATGACTAGGCTACCATCCATTGGAGTAACAAAGATATCAATAACGGACTACCTTTCATAATGAGAAGGATACCATTCATTGGAATAACAAAAATCTCGACAACAAACTACCTTCCATTGGAGTAACAAAAATATCCACAAGAGACAATCTTCCATAATGACAAGGATACCATCCATTGGAGTAACAAAAATCTTGACAACAGACTACCTTCCATAATGACAAGGCTACCATGCATTGGAGTAACAAAAATCTCAACAACAAACTAACTTCCATAATGACAAGGCTACCATCCATTGGAGTGACAAAAATCACAACGACAGACTACCTTCCATAATGCAAGGCTACCATCCATTGGAGTAACAAAAATCTCGACAAAAGACTAATTTCCATAATTACAAGGCTACCATCCAATGGAGTAACAATAATCTCGACAACAGACTACCTTCCATAATGACAAGGCTATCATCCTTTGGAGTAACAAAGATATTCACAACGGACTACCTTTCATAATGGCAAGGATACTATCCATTGGAGTAACAAAAATCTTAACAACATACTTCCTTCCATAATGACACGGCTACCATCCATTGTAGTAACAAAGATATCTACAACATACTACCTTCCATAATGACAAGGCTACCATGAATTGGAGTGGCAAAAATCTCGACAACAAACTACCTTCCATAATGATAAGGCTACCATCCATTATAGTAACAAAGATATTGACAACATACTACATTCCATAATGACAAGGCATCCATCCAATGGAGTAATAAAAATATCGACAATAGACTATCTTCCATAATGACAAGGTTACCATCCATTGGAGTAACAAAAATATCCACAAGAGACAACCTTCCATAATGACAAGTCTACCATCCATTGGAGTAATAAAAATCTCGACAAAAGACTACCTTCCATAATGACAAGGCTACCATCCATTGTAGTAACAAAAATCTCGACCACAGACTACCTTCCATAATGACAAGGCTACCATCCATTGTAGTGACAAAAATCACAACGATAGACTACCTTCCATAATGACAAGGCTACCATCCATTGTAGTAACAAAAATCTCAACAACAGATTACCTTCCATAATGACAAAGATAACATTCATTATAGTAACAAAAATCTCGACAACAGACTACCTTCCATAATGACAAGGATAACATCCATTGTAGTAACAAAAATCTCGACAACAAACTACCTTCCATAATGACAAGGCTACCATCCATTGTAGTAACAAAGATATCGATAACATACTACCTTCCATAATGACAAGGCTACCATCCATTGGAGTAACAAAAATATCCACAAGAGACAACCTTCCATAATGACAAGGCTACCATCCATTGGAGTAACAAAAATCTTGAAAATAGACTACCTTCCATAATGTAAAAGCTACCATCCATTGGAGTAACAAAAATCTCGACAACAGACTACCTTCCTTAATGACAAGGCTACCATCCATTGGAATAACCAATATATCGACAACACACTACCTTCCATAATGATCAAGGCTACCATCCATTGTAGTAACAAAAATCTCGACAACAGACTACCTTCCATAATGACAAGGCTACCATCCATTGTAGTAACAAAGATATCAACACCATACTACATTCCATAATGACAAGACTTCCATCCAATGGAGTAATAAAAATCTCGACAACAGACTACCTTCCATAATGACAAGGGTACCATCCATTGGAGTAACAAAAATATCCATAAGAGACAACCTTCCATAATGACAAGGCTACCATCCATTGGAATAACAAAAATCACGTCAACAGACTACCTTCCATAATGACAAGGCTACCATCCATTATTGTAACAAAAATCTCGACAACAAACTACCTTCCATAATGACAAGGCTACCATCCATTGTAGTAACGAAAATCTCGACAATAGACTACCTTCCATAATGACTAGGCTACCATCCATTTGAATAACAAAAATCTCGACAATAGACATCCTTCTATAATGACAAGGCTATCATCCATTGGAGTAAAAAAAATCTGAACAACAAACTACCTTCCATAATGACAAGGCTACCATCCATTGGAGTAACAGAAATCTCAACGGCCGACTATCTTCCGTAATGACAAGGCTACCATCCATTAGAGTAACGTAAATCTAACTGAAAGACTACCTTCCATAATGAAAAGGCTACCATCCATTGGAGTAACAAAAATATCGACAATAGACTACCTTCCATAATGTCAAGGCTACCATCCATTGGAGTAACAAAAATCTCGATAACAAACTACTTTCCATAATGACAGGGCTACCATCCATTGAGTAACAAAGATATCGACAACAGACTACCTACCATAATCACAAGGCTACCATCCAATGGAAAAACAAAAATCTAGACAATAAACTACCTTTCATAATGACAAGGCTACCATCCATAGGAGTAACAAAAATATCGACAACAGACTACGTTCCATAATAACAAGGCTACCATCCATTGGAGTAACAAAAATCTGAACAACAGTCTACCTTCCATAATGACAAGGCTACCATCCATTGGAGTAACAAAAATATGAACAATAGACTACCTTGCATAATGACAAGGCTATCATCCATTGGAATAACAAATATATTGACAATAGGCTAACTTCAATAATGACAAGGCTTCCATCCATTGGTGTAACAAAAATCTCGACAAAAGACTACCTTCTAAAATGACAAGGCTACAATCCATTGGAATAACAAAAATCTCGACAAAAGACTACCTTACATAATGACAATGCTACCATCCATTGGAGTAACAAAAATATCGACAATAGACTACCTTCCATAATGACAAGGCTACCATCCATTGGAATAACAAAAATCTCGACAATAGACTACCTTCCATAATGAGAAGGCTATCATCCATTGGAGTAATAAAAATCTGAACAACAGACGACCTTCCATAATGACAAGGCTACCATACATTGGAGTAACAGAAATCTCAACGGCCGACTACCTTCCGTAATGAAAAGGCTACCATCCATTGGAGTAACAAAAATTTCGACAATAGACTACCTTCCATAATCACAAGGATGCTATCCATTGGAGTAACAAAAATCTGAACAACAGACTACCTTGATAATTACAAGGCTATCATCCATAGGAATAACAAACTACATTCCATAATGACAAGGCTACCATCCATTGGAATAACAAAAATCACGACAACAGACTACCTTCCATAATGACAAGGCTACCATACAATGGAATAACAAAAATGTCGACAATAGACTACCTTCCATTAAAACAAGGCTACCATCCATTGGAGTAACAAAAATATGAACAATAGACTACCTTCCATAATGACACGGCTACCATCCATTGGAGTAACAAAAATCTGAAAAACAAACTACCTTCCATAATGACAAGGCTACCATCCATTGGAGTAACAAAATTCTCGACAACAGACTACCTTCCATAATGACAAGGCTACAATCCATTGTAGTAACAAAAATCTCGACAACAAACTACCTTCCATAATGACAAGGCTACCATCCATTGTAGAAACAAAGATATCGACAACATACTACCTTCCATAATGACAAGGCTACCATCCATTGAAGTAACAAAAATATCCACAAGAGACAACCTTCCATAATGACAAGGCTACCATCCATTGGAGTAACAAAAATCTTGACAAAAGACTACCTTCCATAATGACAAGGCTACCATCCACTGGAGTAACAAAAATCTTGACAATAGACTACCTTCCATAATGTAAAGGCTACCATCCATTGTAGTAACAAAAATATCGACAACAGACTACCTTCCATAATGACAAGGCTACCATCCATTGTAGTAACAAAGATATCGACACCATACTACGTTCCATAATGACAAGGCTTCCATCCAATGGAGTAATAAAAATCTCGACAACAGACTACCTTCCATAATGACAAGGGTACCATCCATTGGAGTAACAAAAATATCCATAAGAGACAACCTTCCATAATGACAAGGCTACCATCCATTGGAATAACAAAAATCACGTCAACAGACTACCTTCCATAATGACAAGGCTACCATCCATTATTGTAACAAAAATCTCGACAACAAACTACCTTCCATAATGACAAGGCTACCATCCATTGTAGTAACGAAAATCTCGACAACAGACTACCTTCCATAATGACTAGGCTACCATCCATTAGAGTAACGTAAATCTAAATGAAAGACTACCTTCCATAATGAAAAGGCTACCATCCATTGGAGTAACAAAAATATCGACAATAGACTACCTTCCATAATGTCAAGGATACCATCCATTGGAGTAACAAAAATCTCGATAACAGACTACCTTCCATAATGACAGGGCTACCATCCATTGAGTAACAAAGATATCGACAACAGACTACCTACCATAATGACAAGGCTACCATCCAATGGAAAAACAAAAATCTCGACAATAAACTACCTTTCATAATGACAAGGCTACCATCATTAGGAGTAACAAAAATATCGACAACAGACTACGTTCCATAATAACAAGGCTACCATCCATTGGAGTAACAAAAATCTGAACAACAGTCTACCTTCCATAATGACAAGGCTACCATCCATTGGAGTAACAAAAATATGAACAATAGACTACCTTGCATAATGACAAGGCTATCATCCATTGGAATAACAAAGATATTGACAATAGGCTAACTTCAATAATGACAAGGCTACCATCCATTGGAGTAACAAAAATCCCGACAATAGACTACCTTCCATAATGACAAGGCTACAATGCATTTGAGTAACAAAAATATCGACAATAGACTACCTTCCATAGTGATAAGGCTACCATCCTTTGGAGTAATAAAAATCTCGACAACAGACTACCTTCTAGAATGACAAGGCTACCATCCATTGGAGTAACAAAATTCTCGACAATAGACTACCTTCCATAATGACAAGGCTACCATCCATTGGAGTAACAAAAATATCGACAATAGACTACCTTCCATAATGACAAGGCTACCATACAATGGAATAACAAAAATCTCGACAACAGACTACCTTCCGCAATGACAAGCCTACCATCCATTGGAGTAACAAAAATATGAACAATAGACTACCTTCCATAATGACAAGGCTACCATCCATTGGAGTAACAAAAATCTGAAAAACAAACTACCCTCCATAATGACAAGGCTACCATCCATTAGAGTAATAAAAATCTTGACAACAGACTACCTTCCATAATGACAAGGCTACCATCCAATGGAGTAACAAAAATATTGACAACAGACTACCTTCCATAATGACAAGGCTACCATCCATTGGAGTAACAAAAATATCGACAACCGACTACCTTCCATAATGATAAGGCTACCATCCATTGGAGTAACAAAAATATCAACAACAGACTACCTTCCATAATGACAAGGCTACCATCCATTGGAGTAACAAAAAAATCGACAATAGACTACCTTCCATAGTGATAAGGCTACCATCCATTGGAGTAATAAAAATCTCGACAACAGACTACCCTCCATAATGACAAGGCTACTATCCATTGGAGTAACAAAAATATCAACAATAGACTACCTTCCATAATGACAAGGCTACAATCCATTGGAGTAACAAAAATATCGATAATAGACTACCTTCCATAGTGATAAGGCTACCATCCATTGGAGTAATAAAAATCTCGACAACAGACTACCTTCCATAATGACAAGGCTAACATCCATTGGGGTAACAAAAATATCAACAACAGACTACCTTCCATAATGACAAGGCTACCATCCATTGGAGTAACAAAAATATTGACCACAGAGTACCTTCCATAATGACAAGGCTACCATCCATTTGAGTAACAAAAATATCGACAACAGACTACCTTCAATAATGACAAGGTTACCATCCATCGGAGTAACAAAAATATCGACAACAGACTATCTTTCATAATGACAAGGCTACCATCCATTGGAGTAACAAAGATATGGACAACAAACTAGCTTCCATAATGACAAGGCTACCATCCATTGGAATAAAAAAAAATTCGACAACAGACTACCTTCCATAATGACAAGGCTACCATACAATGGAATAACAAAAATCTCGACAATAGACTACCTTCCATTAAAACAAGGCTACCATCCATTGGAGTAACAAAAATATGAACAATAGACTACCTTCCATAATGACACGGCTACCATCCATTGGAGTAACAAAAATCTGAATAACAAACTACCTTCCATAATGACAAGGCTACCATCCATTGGAGTAACAAAAATCTTGACAACAGACTACCTTCCATAATGACAAGGCTACCATCCATTGGAGTAACAAAAATATCGTCAACAGACTACCTTCCATAGTGACAAGGCTACCATCCATTGGAGTAACAAAAATCTCGACAACAGACTACCTTCCATAATGACAAGGCTACAATGCATTTGAGTAACAAAAATATCGACAATGGACTACCTTCCCTAGTGATAAGGCTACCATCCTTTGGAGTAATAAAAATCTCGACAACAGACTACCTTCCATAATGACAAGGCTACCATCCATTGGAGTAACAAAATTCTCGACAATAGACTACCTTCCATAATGACAAGGCTACCATCCATTGGAGTAACAAAAATATCGACAACAGACTACCTTCCATAATGACAAGGCTACCATACAATGGAATAACAAAAATCTCGACAACAGACTAACTTCCGCAATGACAAGCCTACCATCCATTGGAGTAACAAAAATATGAACAATAGACTACCTTCCATAATGACAAGGCTACCATCCATTGGAGTAACAAAAATCTGAAAAATAGACTACCTTCCATAATGACAAGGCTACCATCCATTGGAATAACAAAAATCTTGACAACAGACTACCTTCCATAATGACAAGGCTACCATCCAATGGAGTAACAAAAATATTGACAACAGACTACCTTCCATAATGACAAGGCTACCATCCATTGGAGTAACAAAAATCTGAAAAACAAACTACCCTCCATAATGACAAGGCTACCATCCATTAGAGTAACAAAAATCCTGACAACAGACTACCTTCCATAATGACAAGGCTACCATCCAATGGAGTAACAAAAATATTGACAACAGACTACCTTCCATAATGACAAGGCTACCATCCATTGGAGTAACAAAAATATCGACAACCGACTACCTTCCATAATGATAAGGCTACCATCCATTGGAGTAACAAAAATATCAACAACAGACTACCTTCCATAATGACAAGGCTACCATCTATTGGAGTAACAAAAAAATCGTCAATAGACTACCTTCCATAGTGATAAGGCTACCATCCATTGGAGTAATAAAAATCTCGACAACAGACTACCCTCCATAATGACAAGGCTATTATCCATTGGAGTAACAAAAATATCAACAACAGACTAACTTCCATAATGACAAGGCTACCATCCATTGGAGTAACAAAAATATCGATAATAGACTACCTTCCATAGTGTTAAGGCTACCATCCATTGGAGTAATAAAAATCTCGACAACAGACTACCTTCCATAATGACAAGGCTAACATCCATTGGGGTAACAAAAATATCAACAACAGACTACCTTCCATAATGACAAGGCTACCATCCATTGGAGTAACAAAAATATTGACCACAGAGTACCTTCCATAATGACAAGGCTACCATCCATTGGAGTAACAAAAATATCGACAACAGACTACCTTCCATAATGACAAGGTTACGATCCATCGGAGTAACAAAAATATCGACAACAGACTATCTTTCATAATGACAAGGCTACCATCCATTGGAGTAACAAAGATATCGACAACAAACTACCTTCCATAATGACAAGGCTACCATCCATTGGAATAAAATAAAAATTCGACAACAGACTACCTTCCATAATGATAAGGCTACCATATAATGGAATAACAAAAATCTCGACAATAGGCTACCTTCCATTAAAACAAGGCTACCATCCATTGGAGTAACAAAAATATGAACAATATACTACCTTCCATAATGACACGGCTACCATCCATTGGAGTAACAAAAATCTGAAAAACAAACTACCTTCCATAATGACAAGGCTACCATCCATTGGAGTAACAAAAATCTTGACAACAGACTACCTTCCATAATGACAAGGCTACCATCCATTGGAGTAACAAAAATATCATCAACAGACTACCTTCCATAGTGACAAGGCTACCATCCATTGGAGTAACAAAAATCTCGACAACAGACTACCTTCCATAATGACAAGGCTACAATGCATTTGAGTAACAAAAATATCGATAATAGACTACCTTCCCTAGTGATAAGGCTCCCATCATTTGGAGTAATAAAAATCTCGACAACAGACTACCTTCCATAATGACAAGGCTACCATCCATTGGAGTAACAACATTCTCGACAATAGACTACCTTCCATAATGACAAGGCTACCATCCATTGGAGTAACAAAAATATAGACAACAGACTACCTTCCATAATGACAAGGCTACCATTCAATGGAATAAAAAAAATCTCGACAACAGACTACCTTCCGCAAGGACAAGCCTACCATCCATTGGAGTAACAAAAATATGAAAAATAGACTACCTTCCATAATGACAAGGCTACCATCCATTGGAGTAACAAAAATCTGAAAAACAGACTACCTTCAATAATGACAAGGCTACCATCCATTGGAGTAACAAAAATCTTGACAACAGACTACCTTCCATAATGACAAGGCTACCTTCCATAATGACAAGGCTACCATCCATTGGAGTAACAAAAATACGACAACAGACTACCTTCCATAATGACAAGGCTACCATCCATTTGAGTAACAAAAATATCAACAACAGACTACCTTCCATAATGACCTGGCTACCATCCCTTGGAGTAACAAAATTATCGATAATAGACTACCATCCATAGTGATAAGGCTACCATCTATTGGAGTAATAAAAATCTCGACAACAGACTACCTTCCATAATGACAAGGCTATTATCCATTGGAGTAACAAAAATATCAACTACAGACTACCTTCCATAATGACAAGGCTACCATCCATTGGAGTAACAAAAATATCGATAATAGACTACCATACATAGTGATAAGGCTACCATCCATTGGAGTAATAAAAATCTCGACAATAGACTACCTTCCATAATGACAAGGCTACCATCCATTGGAGTAATAAAAATCTCGACATTAGACTACCTTCCATAATGACAAGGCTAACATCCATTGGGGTAACAAAAATATCGATAACAGACTACCTTCCATAATGACAAGGCTACCATCCATTGGAGTAACAAAAATATTGACCACAGAGTACCTTCCATAATCACAAGGCTACCATCCATTGGAGTAACAAAGATATCTACAACAAACTACATTCCACAATGACAAGGCTACCATCCATTGGAATAAAAAAAATTTCGACAACAGACTACCTTCCATAATGACAAGGCTACCATACAATGGAATAACAAAAATATCGACAATAAACTACCTTCCATTAAAACAAGGCTACCATCCATTGGAGTAACAAAAATATGAACAATAGACTACCTTCCATAATGACACGGCTACCATCCATTGGAGTAACAAAAATCTGAAAAAGAAACTACCTTCCATAATGACAAGGCTACCATCCATTGGAGTAACAAAAATCTTGACAACAGACTACCTTCCATAGTGACAAGGCTACCATCCATTGGAGTAACAAAAATATCGACAACAGACTACCTTCCATAGTGACAAGGCTACCATCCATTGGAGTAACAAAAATATCGACAACAGACTACCTTCCATAATGACAAGGCTACAATGCATTTGAGTAACAAAAATATCGACAATAGACTACCTTCCATAGTGATAAGGCTACCATCCTTTGGAGTAATAAAAATCTTGACAACAGACTACCTTCCATAATGACAAGGCTACCATCCATTGGAGTAACAAAATTCTCGACAATAGACTACCTTCCATAATGACAAGGCTACCATCCATTGGAGTAACAAAAATATCGACAACAGACTACCTTCCATAATGACAAGGCTACCATACAATGGAATAACAAAAATCTCGACAACAGACTACCTTCCGCAATGACAAGCCTACCATCCATTGGAGTAACAAAAATATGAACAATAGACTACCTTCCATAATGACAAGGCTACCATCCATTGGAGTAACAAAAATATCGATAATAGACTACCTTCCATAGTGATAAGGCTACCATCCATTAGAGTAATAAAAATCTCGACAATAGACTACCTTCCATAATGACAAGGCTAACATCCATTGGGGTAACAAAAATATCGACAATAGACTACCTTCCATAATGACAAGGCTACCATCCATTGGAGTAACAAAAACATTGACCACATAGTACCTTCCATAATGACAAGGCTACCATCCATTGGAGTAACAAAGATATCGACAACAAACTACATTCCATAATGACAAGGCTACCATCCATTGGAATAAAAAAAATTTCGAAAACAGACTACCTTCCATAATGACAAGGCTACCATACAATGGAATAACAAAAATCTCGACAATAGACTACCTTCCATTAAAACAAGGCTACCATCCATTGGAGTAACAAAAATATGAACAATAGACTACCTTCCATAATGACACGGCTACCATCCATTGGAGTAACAAAAATCTGAAAAACAAACTACCTTCCATAATGACAAGGCTACCATCCATTGGAGTAACAAAAATCTTGACAACAGACTACCTTCCATAGTGACAAGGCTACCATCCATTGGAGTAACAAAAATATCGACAACAGACTAACTTCCATAGTGACAAGGCTACAATGCATTTGAGTAACAAAAATATCGACAATAGACTACCTTCCATAGTGATAAGTCTACCATCCTTTGGAGTAATAAAAATCTTGACAACTGACTACCTTCCATAATGACAAGGCTACCATCCATTGGAGTAACAAAATTCACGACAACAGAATACCTTCCATAATGACAAGGCTACCATCCATTGGAGTAACAAAAATATCGACAACAGACTACCTTCCAAAATGACAAGGCTACCATACAATGGAATAACAAAAATCTCGACAACGGACTACCTTCCGCAATGACAAGCCTACCATCCATTGGAGTAACAAAAATATGAACAATAGACTACCTTCCATAATGACAAGGCTACCATCCATTGGAGTAACAAAAATATGAAAAACAAACTACCTTCCATAATGACAAGGCTACCATCCATTGGAGTAACAAAAATGTTGACAACAGACTACCTTCCATAATGACAAGGCTACCATTCATTGGAGTAACAAAAATATTGACAACAGACTACCTTCCATAATGACAAGGCTACCATCCATTGGAGTAACAAAAATATCAACAACAGACTACCTTCCATAATGACAAGGCTACCATCCATTGGAGTAACCAAAATATCGACAATAGACTACCTTCCATAGTGATAAGGCTACCATCCTTTGGAGTAATAAAAATCTTGACAACAGACTACCTTCCATAATGACAAGGCTACCATCCATTGGAGTAACAAAATTCTCGACAATAGACTACCTTCCATAATGACAAGGCTACCATCCATTGGAGTAACAAAAATATCTACAACAGACTACCTTCCATAATGACAAGGCTACCATATAATGGAATAACAAAAATCTCGACAACAGACTACCTTCCGCAATGACAAGCCTACCATCCATTGGAGTAACAAAAATATGATCAATAGACTATCTTCCATAATGACAAGGCTACCATCCATTGGAGTAACAAAAATCTGAAAAACAAACTACCTTCCATAATGACAAGGCTACCATCCATTGGAGTAACAAAAATCTCGACAACAAACAACCTTCCATAATGACAAGGCTACCATCCATTGGAGTAACAAAAATCTTGACAACAGACTACCTTCAATAATGACAAGGCTACCGTCCAATGGAGTAACAAAAATATTGACAATAGACTACCTTCCATAATGACAAGGCTACCATCCATTGGAGTAACAAAAATATCGACAACAGACTACCTTCCATAATGACAAGGCAACCATCCATTGGAGTAACAAAAATATCAACAACAGACTACCTTCCATAATGACAAGGCTACCATCCATTGGGGAAACAAAAATATCGATAATAGACTACCTTCCATAGTGATAAGGCTACCATCCATTGGAGTAATAAAAAACTCGACAACAGACTACCTTCCATAATGACAAGGCTACCATCTATTGGAGTAACAAAAATATAGACCACAGAGTACCTTCCATAATGACAAGGCTACCATCCATTGGAGTAACAAAAATATCGACCACAGTGTACCTTCCATAATGACAAGGCTACCATCCATTAGATTAACAAAAATATCGACAACAGACTACCTTCCATAATGACAAGGTTACCATCCATTGGAGTAACAAAAATATCGACAACAGACTATCTTTCATAATGACAAGGCTACCATCCATTGGAGTAACAAAGATATCGACAACAAACTACACTGCATAATGACAAGGCTACCATCTATTGGAATAACAAAAATTTCGACAACAGACTACCTTCCATAATGACAAGGCTACCATACAATGGAATAACAAAAATCTCGATAATAGACTACCTTCCATAATAACAAGGCTACCCTCCATTGGATTAACAAAAATATGAACAATAGACTACCTTCCATAATGACAAGGCTACCATCCATAGGAGTAACAAAAATCTGAAAAACAAACTACCTTCCATAATGACAAGGCTACCATCCATTGGAGTAACAAAAATCTCGACAACAAACAACCTTCCATAATGACAAGGCTACCATCCATTGGAGTAACAAAAATCTCGACAACAAACTACCTTCCATAATGACAAGTCTACCATTCATTGGAGTAACAAAAATATCGACAACAGACTACCTTCCAAAATGACAAGGCTACCATACAATGGAATAACAAAAATCTCGACAACGGACTACCTTCTGCAATGACAAGCCTACCATCCATTGGAGTAACAAAAATATGAACAATAGACTACCTTCCATAATGACAAGGCTACCATCCATTGGAGTAACAAAAATATGAAAAACAAACTACCTTCCATAATGACAAGGCTACCATCCATTGGAGTAACAAAAATATCGACAATAGACTACCTTCCATAATGACAAGGCTACCATCCATTGGAGTAACAAAAATATCGACCATAGAGTACCTTCCATAATGACAAGGCTACCATCAATTGAAGTAACAAAAATATCGACAATAGACTACCTTCCATAATGACAAGGCTACCATCCATTGGAGTAACAAAAATATCGACAGAAGACTATCTTTCATAATGACAAGGCTACCATCCATTGGAGTAACAAAGATATCGAGAACAAACTACATTCCATAATGACAAGGTTACCATCTATTGGAATAACAAAAATTTAGACAACAGACTACCTTCCATAATGACAAGGCTACCATACAATGGAATAACGAAAATCTCGACAATAGACTACCTTCCATAGTAACAAGGCTACCCTCCATTGGAGTAATAAAAATATGAACAATAGACTACCTTCCATAATGACAAGGCTACCATCCATTGGAGTAACAAAAATCTAAAAAACAAACTACCTTCCATAATGAGAAGGCTACCATCCATTGGAGTTACAAAAATCACGACAACAGACTACCTTCCATAATGACAAGGCTACCATCCATTGGAGTAACAAAAATATCGACAACAGACTACCTTCCATAATGACAAGGCTACCATCCATTGGAGTAACAAAAATCTCGACAACAGACTACCTTCCATAATGACAAGGCTACAATCCATTTGACTAACAAAAATATCGATAATAGACTACCTTCCATAGTGATAAGGCTACCATCCATTGGAGTAATAAAAATCTCGACAACAGACTACCTGCCATAATGACAAGGCTACCATCCATTGGAGTAACAGAAATATCGACAACAGACTACCTTCCATAATGACAAGGCTACCATCCATTGGAGTAACAAAGATATCGATAGCAAGCCAAATTCCATAATGACAAGGCTACCATCCATTGGAATAACAATAATTTCGACAACAGACTACCTTCCATAATGACAAGGCTACCATACAATGGAATAACAAAACTCTCGACAACAAACTACCTTCCATAATAACAAGGCTACACTACATTGGAGTAACAAAAATATCGACAATAGACTACCTTCCATAATGACAAGGCTACCATCCATTGGAGTAACAAAAATATCGACAGAAGACTATCTTTCATAATGACAAGGCTACCATCCATTGGAGTAAGAAAGATATCGAGAACAAACTACATTCCATAATTACAAGGTTAGCATCTATTGGAATAACAAAAATTTCGACAACAGACTACCTTCCATAATGACAAGGCTACCATACAATGGAATAACGAAAATCTCGACAATATACTACCTTCCATAGTAACAAGGCTAACCTCCATTGGAGTAATAAAAATTTGAACAATAGACTACCTTCCATAATGACAAGGCTACCATCCATTGGAGTAACAAAAATCTAAAAAACAAACTACCTTCCATAATGAGAAGGCTACCATCCATTGGAGTAACAAAAATCACGACAACAGAGTACCTTCCATAATGACAAGGCTACCATCCATTGGAGTAACAAAAATATCGACAACAGACTACCTTCCATAATGACAAGGCTACCATCCATTGGAGTAACAAAAATCTCGATAACAGACTACCTTCCATAATGACAAGGCTACAATCCATTTGACTAACAAAAATATCGACAATAGACTACCTTCCATAGTGATAAGACTACCATCCATTGGAGTAATAAAAATCTCGACAACAGACTACCTGCCATAATGACAAGGCTACCATCCATTGGAGTAACAAAAATATCGACAACAGACTACCTTCCATAATGACAAGGCTACCATCTATTGGAGTAAAAAAAATATCGACAACAGACTATCTTTCATAATGACAAGGCTACCATCCATTGGAGTAACAAAGATATCGACAACAAGCCAAATTCCATAATGACAAGGCTACCATCCATTGGAATAACAATAATTTCGACAACAGACTACCTTCCATAATGACAAGGCTACCATTCAATGGAATAACAAAACTCTCGACAACAAACTACCTTCCATAATAACAAGGCAACACTACATTGGAGTAACAAAAATATGAACAATAGACTACCTTCCATAATGACAAGGCTACCATCCATAGGAGTAACAAAAATCTGTAAAACAAACTACCTTCCATAATGACAAGGCTACCATCCATTGGAGTAACAAAAATATCGACAACAAACTACCTTCTATAATGACAAGGCAACCATCCATTGGAGTAACAAAAATATCGACAACAGACTACCTTCCATAATGACAAGGCTACCATCCATTCGAGTAACAAAAATATCAACAACAGACTACCTTCTATAATGACAAGGCTACCATCCATTGGAGTAACAAAAATATCGATAATAGACTACCTTCCATAGTGATAAGGATACCATCCATTGGAGTATTAAAAATTTCGACAACAGACTACCTTCCATAATGACAAGGCTACCATCCATTGGAGTAACAAAAATATCGACAACAGACTACCTTCCAGAATGACAAAGCTACCATCCATTGGAATAACAAAAATATCGACCACAGAGTACCTTCCATAATGACAAGGCTACCATCCATTGGAGTAACAAAAATATTGACAATAGACTACCTTCCATAGTGATAAGGCTACCATCCATTGGAGTAATAAAAAACTCGACAACAGACTACCTTCCATAATGACAAGGCTACCATCTATTGGAGTAACAAAAATATAGACCACAGAGTACCTTCCATAATGACAAGGCTACCATCCATTGGAGTAACAAAAATATCAACCACAGTGTACCTTCCATAATGACAAGGCTACCATCCATTAGATTAACAAAAATATCGACAACAGACTACCATCCATAATGACAAGGTTACCATCCATTGGAGTAACAAAAATATCGACAGCAGACTATCTTTCATAATGACAAGGCTACCATCCATTGGAGTAACAAAGATATCGACAACAAACTACACTCCATAATGACAAGGCTACCACCTATTGGAATAACATAAATTTCGACAACAGACTACCTTCCATAATGACAAGGCTACCATACAATGGAATAACAAAAATCTCGATAATAGACTACCTTCCATAATAACAAGGCTACCCTCCATTGGATTAACAAAAATATGAACAATAGACTACCTTCCATAATGACAAGGCTACCATCCATAGGAGTAACAAAAATATGAAAAACAAACTACCTTCCATAATGACAAGGCTACCATCCATTGGAGTAACCAAAATCTCGACAACAAACTACCTTCCATAATGACAAGTCTACCATCCATTGGAGTAACAAAAATATCGACAACAGATTACCTTCCATAATGACAAGGCTACCATACATTGGAGTAAAAAAAGTATCAACAACAGACTACCTTCCATAATGACAAGGCTACCATCCATTGGAGTAACAAAAATATCGATAATAGACTACCTTTCATAGTGATAAGGCTACCATACATTGAAGTAATAAAAATTTCGACAACAGACTACCTTCCATAATTACAAGGCTACCTTCCATTGGAGTAACAAAAATATCGACAATAGACTACCTTCCATAATGACAAGGCTACCATCCATTGGAGTAACAAAAATATCGACCATAGAGTACCTTCCATAATGACAAGGCTACCATCCATTGAAGTAACAAAAATATCGACAATAGACTACCTTCCATAATGACAAGGCTACCATCCATTGGAGTAACAAAAATATCGACAGAAGACTATCTTTCATAATGACAAGGCTACCATCCATTGGAGTAACAAAGATATCGAGAACAAACTACATTCCATAATTACAAGGTTAGCATCTATTGGAATAACAAAAATTTCGACAACAAACTACCTTCCATAATGACAAGGCTACCATACAATGGAATAACGAAAATCTCGACAATAGACTACCTTTCATAGTAACAAGGCTACCCTCCATTGGAGTAATAAAAATATGAACAATAGACTACCTTCCACAATGACAAGGCTACCATCCATTGGAGTAACAAAAATCTAAAAAACAAACTACCTTCCATAATGAGAAGGCTACCATCCATTGGAGTAACAAAAATAACGACAACAGACTACCTTCCATAATGACAAGGCTACCATCCATTTTAGTAACAAAAATATCGACAACAGACTACCTTCCATAATGACAAGGCTACCATCCATTGGAGTAACAAAAATCTCGACAACAGACTACCTTCCATAAGTACAAGGCTACAATCCATTTGACTAACAAAAATATCGACAATAGACTACCTTCCATAGTGATAAGGCTACCATCCATTGGAGTAATAAAAATCTCGACAACAGACTACCTGCCATAATGACAAGGCTACCATCTATTGGAGTAAAAAAAATATCGACAGCAGACTATCTTTCATAATGACAAGGCTACCATCCATTGGAGTAACAAAGATATCGACAACAAGCCAAATTCCATAATGACAAGGCTACCATCCATTGGAATAACAATAATTTCGACAACAGACTACCTTCCATAATGACAAGGCTACCATACAATGGAATAACAAAACTCTCGACAACAAACTACCTTCCATAATAACAAGGCTACACTACATTGGAGTAACAAAAATATCGAAAATAGACTACCTTCCATAATGACAAGGCTACCATCCATTGGAGTAACAAAAATCTAAAAAACAAACTACCTTCCATAATGAGAAGGCTACCATCCATTGGAGTAACAAAAATAACGACAACAGACTACCTTCCATAATGACAAGGCTACCATCCATTTTAGTAACAAAAATATCGACAACAGACTACCTTCCATAATGACAAGGCTACCATCCATTGGAGTAACAAAAATCTCGACAACAGACTACCTTCCATAAGTACAAGGCTACAATCCATTTGACTAACAAAAATATCGACAATAGACTACCTTCCATAGTGATAAGGCTACCATCCATTGGAGTAATAAAAATCTCGACAACAGACTACCTGCCATAATGACAAGGCTACCATCTATTGGAGTAAAAAAAATATCGACAGCAGACTATCTTTCATAATGACAAGGCTACCATCCATTGGAGTAACAAAGATATCGACAACAAGCCAAATTCCATAATGACAAGGCTACCATCCATTGGAATAACAATAATTTCGACAACAGACTACCTTCCATAATGACAAGGCTACCATACAATGGAATAACAAAACTCTCGACAACAAACTACCTTCCATAATAACAAGGCTACACTACATTGGAGTAACAAAAATATCGAAAATAGACTACCTTCCATAATGACAAGGCTACCATCCATTGGAGTAACAAAAATATCGACAGAAGACTATCTTTCATAATGACAAGGCTACCATCCATTGGAGTAACAAAGATATCGAGAACAAACTACATTCCATAATGACAAGGTTAGCATCTATTGGAATAACAAAAATTTCGACAACAGACTACCTTCCATAATGACAAGGCTACCATACAATGGAATAACGAAAATCTCGACAATAGACTACCTTCCATAGTAACAAGGCTACCCTCCATTGGAGTAATAAAAATTTGAACAATAGACTACCTTCCATAATGACAAGGCTACCATCCATTGGAGTAACAAAAATCTAAAAAACAAACTACCTTCCATAATGAGAAGGCTACCATCCATTGGAGTAACAAAAATCACGACAACAGACTACCTTCCATAATGACAAGGCTACCATCCATTGGAGTAATAAAAATCTCGACAACAGACTACCTGACATAATGACAAGGCTACCATCCATTGGAGTAACAAAAATATCGACAACAGACTACCTTCCATAATAACATGGCTACCATCTATTGGAGTAAAAAAAATATCGACAGCAGACTATCTTTCATAATGACAAGGCTACCATCCATTGGAGTAACAAAGATATCGACAACAAGCCAAATTCCATAATGACAAGGCTACCATCTATTGGAATAACAAAATTTTTGACAACAGACTACCTTCCATAATGACAAGGCTACCATACAATGGAATAACAAAACTCTCGACAACAAACTACCTTCCATAATAACAAGGCTACACTACATTGGAGTAACAAAAATATCGAAAATAGACTACCTTCCATAATGACAAGGCTACCATCCATTTGAGTAACAAAAATATCGACAGAAGACTATCTTTCATAATGACAAGGCTACCATCCATTGGAGTAACAAAGATATCGAGAACAAACTACATTCCATAATGACAAGGTTAGCATCTATTGGAATAACAAAAATTTCGACAACAGACTACCTTCCATAATGACAAGGCTACCATACAATGGAATAACGAAAATCTCGACAATAGACTACCTTCCATAATAACAAGGCTACCCTCCATTGGAGTATTAAAAATATGAACAATAGACTACCTTCCATAATGACAAGGCTACCATCCATTGGAGTAACAAAAATCTAAAAAACAAACTACCTTCCATAATGAGAAGGCTACCATCCATTGGAGTAACAAAAATCACGACAACAGACTACCTTCCATAATGACAAGGCTACCATCCATTGGAGTAATAAAAATCTCGACAACAGACTACCTGACATAATGACAAGGCTACCATCCATTGGAGTAACAAAAATATCGACAACAGACTACCTGCCATAATGACAAGGCTACCATCTATTGGAGTAAAAAAAATATCGACAGCAGACTATCTTTCATAATGACAAGGCTACCATCCATTGGAGTAACAAAGATATCGACAACAAGCCAAATTCCATAATGACAAGGCTACCATCCATTGGAATAACAATAATTTCGACAACAGACTACCTTCCATAATGACAAGGCTACCATACAATGGAATAACAAAACTCTCGACAACAAACTACCTTCCATAATAACAAGGCTACACTACATTGGAGTAACAAAAATATCGAAAATAGACTACCTTCCATAATGACAAGGCTACCATCCATTGGAGTAACAAAAATATCGACAGAAGACTATCTTTCATAATGACAAGGCTACCATCCATTGGAGTAACAAAGATATCGAGAACAAACTACATTCCATAATGACAAGGTTAGCATCTATTGGAATAACAAAAATTTCGACAACAGACTACCTTCCATAATGACAAGGCTACCATACAATGGAATAACGAAAATCTCGACAATAGACTACCTTCCATAATAACAAGGCTACCCTCCATTGGAGTAATAAAAATATGAACAATAGACTACCTTCCATAATGATAAGGCTACCATCCATTGGAGTAACAAAAATCTGAAAAACAAACTACCTTCCATAATGACAAGGCTACCATCCATTGGAGTAACAAAAATATCGACAACTACTACCTTCTATAATGACAAGGCAACCATCCATTGGAGTAACAAAAATATCGACAATAGACTACCTTCCATAATGACAAGGCTACCATCCATTCGAGTAACAAAAATAGCAACAACAGACTACCTTCTATAATGACAAGGCTACCATCCATTGGAGTAACAAAAATATCGATAATAGACTACCTTCCATAGTGATAAGGATACCATCCATTGGAGTATTAAAAATTTCGACAACAGACTACCTTCCATAATGACAAGGCTACCATCCATTGGAGTAACAAAAATATCGACAACAGACTACCTTCCAGAATGACAAGGCTACCATCCATTGGAATAACAAAAATATCGACCACAGAGTACCTTCCATAATGACAAGGCTACAATCCATTGGAGTAATAAAAATATCGACAACAGACTACCTTCCATAATGACAAGGCTACCATCCATTGGAGTAACAAAAATATCGAAAGCAAACTATCTTTCATAATGATAAGGCTACCATCCATTGGAGTAACAAAGATATCGAGAACAAACTACGCTCCATAATGACAAGGTTACCATCTATTGGAATAACAAAATTTTTGACAACAGACTACCTTCCATAATGACAAGGCTACCATACAATGGAATAACGAAAATCTCGACAATAGACTACCTTCCATAATAACAAGGATACCCTCCATTGGAGTAATAAAAATATGAACAATAGACTACCTTCCATAATGATAAGGCTACCATCCATTGGAGTAACAAAAATCTAAAAAACAAACTACCTTCCATAATGACAAGGCTACCATCCATTAGAGTAACAAAAATCACGACAACAGACTACCTTCCATAATGACAAGGCTAACATCCATTTGAGTAACAAAAATCTAGACAACATACTACCTTCCATAATGACTAGGCTACCATCCATTGGAGTAACAAAGATATCGACAACAGACTACCTTCCATAACGACAACGCTACAATCTGTTGTAGTCTCAAAAATCTTGACAACAAATTACCATCCATAATGACAAGGCTATCATCCATTATAGTAACAAAAATCACAACAATAGACTACCTTCCATAATTACAAGGCTACCATCAATTAGATTAACAAAAATCTCGACAACATACTACCTTCCATAATGACAAGGCTAACTTCCATTGAAGTAACAAAAATCTCGACAATAGACTACCTTCCATAATGACAAGGCTATCATCTATTGGAGTAACAAAAATCTCGAAAACAGACTACCTTCCATAATGACTAGGCTACCATCCATTGGAATAACAAAAATCTCGACAATAGACTACCTTCAATAATGACAAGGCTACCATCCAATGGAATAACAAAAATCTCGACAACAGACTACCTTCCATAATGACAAGGCTACCATACATTGTAGTAACAAAAATATCAATAAGAGACTAACTTCCATAATGACAAGGCTACCATCCATTGGAGTAACAAAGATATTGACAACGGACTACCTTTCATAATGAGAAGGATACCATTCATTGGAATAACAAAAATCTTGACAACAGACTACCTTCCATAATGGCAAGGATACCATCCATTGGAGTAACAAAAATCTTGACAACAGACTACCTTCCATAATGAAACGGCTACCATCCATTGTAGTAACAAAAATATCAACAATAAACTACCTTCCATAATGACAAGGCTACCATCCATTGGAGTAACAAAAATATCGATAATAGACTACCTTCCATAGTGATAAGGCTACCATCCATTGGAGTAATAAAAAACTCGACAATAGACTACCTTCCATAATGACAAGGCTACCATCTATTGGAGTAACAAAAATATAGACTACAGAGTACCTTCCATAATGACAAGGCTACCATCCATTGGAGTAACACAAATATCCACCACAGTGTACCTTCCATAATGACAAGGCTACCATCCATTAGATTAACAAAAATATCGACAACAGACTACCTTCCATAATGACAAGGTTACCATCCATTGGAGTAACAAAAATATTGACAACAGACTATCTTTCATAATGACAAGGCTACCATCCATTGGAGTAACAAAGATATCGACAACAAACTACACTCCATAATGACAAGGCTACCATCTATTGGAATAACAAAAATTTCGACAACAGAATACCTTCCATAATGACAAGACTACCATACAATGGAATAACAAAAATCTCGATAATAGACTACCTTCCATAATAACAAGGCTACCCTCCATTGGATTAACAAAAATATGAACAATAGACTACCTTCCATAATGACAAGGCTACCATCCATTGGAGTAACAAAAATCTCGACAACAAACTACCTTCCATAATGACAAGTCTACCATCCATTGGAGTAACAAAAATATCGACA
This sequence comes from Vicia faba, assembly GCA_948472305.1. Classification (NCBI taxonomy): domain Eukaryota; kingdom Viridiplantae; phylum Streptophyta; class Magnoliopsida; order Fabales; family Fabaceae; genus Vicia; species Vicia faba. Next base: position 768,798,712 of record OX451738.1, read on the forward strand.
ACAAATTACCTTCCATAATGACAAGGCTACCATACATTGGAGTAACAAAAATATCAACAATAGACTACCTTCCATAATGACAAGGCTACCATCCATTGGAGTAACAAAAATATCGATAATAGACTACCTTCCATAGTGATAAGGCTACCATACATTGGAGTAATAAAAATTTCGACAACAGACTACCTTCCATAATGACAAGGCTACCATCCATTGGAGTAACAAAAATATCGACAATAGACTACCTTCCATAATGAAAAGGCTACCATCCATTGGAGTAACAAAAATCACGACAACAGACTACCTTCCATAATGACAAGGCTACCATCCATTGGAGTAACAAAAATATCGACAACAGACTACCTTCCATAATGACAAGGCTACCATCCATTGGAGTAACAAAAATCTCGACAACAGACTACCTTCCATAATGACAAGGCTAGAATCCATTTGACTAACAAAAATATCGAAAATAGACTACCTTCCATAGTGATAAGGCTACCATCCATTGGAGTAATAAAAATCTCGACAACAGACTACCTGCCATAATGACAAGGCTACCATCCATTGGAGTAACAAAAATATCGACAACAGACTACCTTCCATAATGACAAGGCTACTATCTATTGGAGTAAAAAAAATATCGACAGCAGACTATCTTTCATAATGACAAGGCTACCATCCATTGGAGTAACAAAGATATCGACAACAAGCCAAAATTCCATAATTACAAGGCTACCATCCATTGGAATAACAATAATTTCGACAACAGACTACCTTCCATAATGACAAGGCTACCATACAATGGAATAACAAAACTCTCGACAACAAACTACCTTCCATAATAACAAGGCTACACTACATTGGAGTAACAAAAATATGAACAATAGACTACCTTCCATAATGACAAGGCTACCATCCATAGGAGTAACGAAAATCTGAAAAACAAACTACCTTCCATAATGATAAGGCTACCATCCATTGGAGTAACAAAAATACCGACAACAGACTACCTTCTATAATGACAAGGAAACCATCCATTGGAGTAACAAAAATATCGACAACAGACTACCTTCCATAATGACAAGGCTACCATCCATTCGAGTAACAAAAATATCAACAACAGACTACCTTCTATAATGACAAGGCTACCATCCATTGGAGTAACAAAAATATTGATAATAGAATACCTTCCATAGTGATAAGGATACCATCCATTGGAGTAATAAAAATTTCGACAACAGACTACCTTCCATAATGAAAAGGCTACCATCCATTGGAGTAACAAAAAAATCGACAACAGACTACCTTCCATAATGACAAGGCTACCATCCATTGGAATAACAAAAATATCGACCACAGAGTACCTTCCATAATGACAAGGCTACCATACATTGGAGTAACAAAAATATCGACAACAGACTACCTTCCATAATGTTAAGGCTACCATCCATTGGAGTAACAAAAATATCGAAAGCAGACTATATTTCATAATGATAAGGCTACCATCCATTGGAGTAACAAAGATATCGAGAACAGACTACATTCCATAATGACAAGGCTAACATCAATTGGAATAACAAAAATTTCGACAACAGACTACCTTCCATAATGACAAGGCTACCATACAATGGAATAACAAAAATCTCGACAATAGACTACCTTCCATAATAACAAGGCTACCCTCCATTGGAGTAACAAAAATATGAACAATAGACTACGTTCCATAATGACAAGGCTACCATCCATTGGAGTAACAGAAATCTCGACAACAGACTACCTTCCATAATGACAAGGCTAACATCCATTGGAGTAACAAAAATATCTACAACAGACTACCTTCCATAATGACAAGGCTACCATCCATTGGAGTTACAAAAATCTCGACAACAGACTACCTTCCATAATGACAAGGCTACCATCCATTGGAGTAATAAAGATATCGATAACAAACTACACTCCATAATGACAAGGCTACCATGTATTGGAATAACAAAAATTTCGACAACAGACTACCTTCCATAATGACAAGGCTACCATACAATGGAATAACAAAAATCTCGATAATAAACTACCTTCGATAATAACATGGCTACCCTCCATTGGATTAACAAAAATATGAACAATAGACTACCTTCCATAATGACAAGGCTACCATCCATAGGAGTAACAAAAATCTGAAAAAGAAACTACCTTCCATAATTACAAGGCTACCATCCATTGGAGTAACAAAAATCTCGACAACAAACTACCTTCAATAATGACAAGTCTACCATCCATTGGAGTAACAAAAAAATCGACAACAAATTACCTTCCATAATGACAAGGCTACCATACATTGGAGTAACAAAAATATCAACAACAGACTACCTTCCATAATGACAAGGCTACCATCCATTGGAGTAACAAAAATATCGATAATAGACTACCTTCCATAGTGATAAGGCTACCATACATTGGAGTAATAAAAATTTCGACAACAGACTACCTTCCATAATGACAAGGCTACCATCCATTGGAGTAACAAAAATATCGACAACAGACTACCTTCCATAATGACAAGGCTACCATCCATTGGAGTAACAAAAATATCGACCATAGAGTACCTTCCATAATGACAAGGCTACCATCCATTGAAGTAACAAAAATATCGACAATAGATTACCTTCCGTAATGACAAGGATACCATTCCTTGGAGTAACAAAAATATCGACAAAAGACTATCTTTCATAATGACAAGGCTACCATCCATTGGAGTAACAAAGATATCGAGAACAAACTACGCTCCATAATGACAAGGTTACCATCTATTGGAATAACAAAAATTTTGACAACAAACTAACTTCCATAATGACAAGGCTACCATACAATGGAATAACGAAAATCTCGACAATAGACTACCTTCAATAATAACAAGGCTACCCTCCATTGGAGTAATAAAAATATGAACAATAGACTACCTTCCATAATGACAAGGCTACCATCCATTGGAGTAACAAAAATCTAAAAAACAAACTACCTTCCATAATGACAAGGCTACCATCCATTGGAGTAACAAAAATCACGACAACAGACTACCTTCCATAATGACAAGGCTACCATCCATTGGAGTAACAAAAATATCGACAACAGACTACCTTCCATAATGACAAGGCTACCATCCATTGGAATAACAAAAATATCGACCAAATAGTACCTTCCATAATGACAAGGCTACCATCCATTGGAGTAACAAAAATATCGACAACAGACTACCTTCCATAATGACAAGGCTACCATCCATTGGAGTAACAAAAATATCGAAAGCAGACTATCTTTCATAATGAATAGGCTACCATCCATTGGAGTAACAAAGATATCGAGAACAAACTACATTCCATAATGACAAGGCTACCATCAATTGGAATAACAAAAATTTCGACAACAGACTACCTTCCATAATGACAAGGCTACCATACAATGGAATAACAAAAATCTCGACAATAGACTACCTTCCATAATAACAAGGCTACCCTCCATTGGAGTAAAAAAAATATGAACAATAGACTACCTTCCATAATGACAAGGCTACCATCCATTGGAGTAACAGAAATCTCGACAACAGACTACCTTCCATAATGACAAGGCTACCATCCATTGGAGTAACAAAAATATCTACAACAGACTACCTTCCATAATGACAAGGCTACCATCCATTGGAGTAACAAAAATCTCGACAACAGACTACCTTTCATAATGACAAGGCTACCATCCATTGGAGTAACAAAGATATCGACAACAAACTACACTCCATAATGACAAGGCTACCATCTATTGGAATAACAAAAATTTCGACAACAGACTACCTTCCATAATGACAAGGCTACCATACAATGGAATAAAAAAAATCTCGATAATAAACTACCTTCCATAATAACATGGCTACCCTCCATTGGATTAACAAAAATATGAACAATAGACTACCTTCCATAATGACAAGGCTACCATCCATAGGAGTAACAAAAATCTGAAAAACAAACTACCTTCCATAATGACAAGGCTACCATCCATTGGAGTAACAAAAATCTCGACAACAAACTACCTTCCATAATGACAAGTCTACCATCCATTGGAGTAACAAAAATATCGACAACAAATTACCTTCCATAATGACAAGGCTACCATACATTGGAGTAACAAAAATATCAACAACAGACTACCTTCCATAATGACAAGGCTACCATCCATTGGAGTAACAAAAATATCGATAATAGACTACCTTCCATAGTGATAAGGCTACCATACATTGGAGTAATAAAAATTTCGACAACAGACTACCTTCCATAATGACAAGGCTACCATCCATTGGAGTAACAAAAATATCGACAACAGACTACCTTCCATAATGACAAGGCTACCATCCATTGGAGTAACAAAAATATCGACCATAGAGTACCTTCCATAATGACAAGGCTACCATCCATTGAAGTAACAAAAATATCGACAATAGATTACCTTCCGTAATGACAAGGCTACCATTCATTGGAGTAACAAAAATATCGACAGAAGACTATCTTTCATAATGACAAGGCTACCATCCATTGGAGTAACAAAGATATCGAGAACAAACTAAGCTCCATAATGACAAGGTTACCATCTATTGGAATAACAAAAATTTTGACAACATACTACCTTCCATAATGACAAGGCTACCATACAATGGAATAACGAAAATCTCGACAATAGACTACCTTCCATAATAACAAGGCTACCCTCCATTGGAGTAATAAAAATATGAACAATAGACTACCTTCCATAATGACAAGGCTACCATCCATTGGAGTAACAAAAATCTAAAAAACAAACTACCTTCCATAATGACAAGGCTACCATCCATTGGAGTAACAAAAATCACGACAACATACTACCTTCCATAATGACAAGGCTAACATCCATTGGAGTAACAAAAATCTAGACAACATACTACCTTCCATAATGACTAGGCTACCATCCATTGGAGTAACAAAGATATCGACAACAGACTACCTTCCATAACGACAAGGCTACAATCCGTCGTAGTATCAAAAAACTCGACAACAAATTACCATCCATAATGACAAGGCTATCATCCATTATAGTAACAAAAATCACAACAATAGACTACCTTCCATAATTACAAGGCTACCATCAATCAGATTAACGAAAATCTCGACAACATACTACCTTCCATAATGACAAGGCTAACATCCATTGGAGTAACAAAAATCTCGACAACAGACTACCTTCCATAATGACAAGGCTATCATCTATTGGAGTAACAAAAATCTCGAAAACAGACTACCTTCCATAATGACTAGGCTACCATCCATTGGAATAACAAAAATCTCGACAATAGACTACCTTCTATAATGACAAGGCTACCATCCAATAGAATAACAAAAATCTCGACAACAGACTACCTTCCACAATGACAAGGCTACCATACATTGTAGTAACAAAAATATCAATAAGAGACTAACTTCCATAATGACAAGGCTACCATCCATTGGAGTGACAAAAATCACAACGACAGACTACCTTCCATAATGCAAGGCTACCATCCATTGGAGTAACAAAAATCTCGACAAAAGACTACCTTCCATAATTACAAGGCTACCATCCAATGGAGTAACAAAAATCTCGACAACAGACTACCTTCCATAATGACAAGGCTATCATCCATTGGAGTAACAAAGATATTGACAACGGACTACCTTTCATAATGAGAAGGATACCATTCATTGGAATAACAAAAATCTTGACAACAGACTACCTTCCATAATGGCAAGGATACCATCCATTGGAGTAACAAAAATCTTGACAACAGACTACCTTCCATAATGACACGGCTACCATCCATTGTAGTAACAAAAATATCAACAACAGACTACCTTCCATAATGACAAGGCTACCATCCATTGGAGTAACAAAAATATCGATAATAGACTACCATCCATAGTGATAAAGCTACCATCCATTGGAGTAATAAAAAACTCGACAACAGACTATCTTCCATAATGACAAGGCTACCATCCATTGGAGTAACAAAAAAATCGAAAAAAAGACTATCTTTCATAATGACAAGGCTACCATCCATTGGAGTAACAAAGATATCGAGAACAAACTACATTCCATAATGACAAGGTTACCATCTATTGGAATAACAAAAATTTCGACAACAGACTACCTTCCATAATGACAACGCTACCATACAATGGAATAACGAAAATCTCGACAATAGACTACCTTCCATAATAACAAGGCTACCCTCCATTGGAGTAATAAAAATATGAACAATAGACTACCTTCCATAATGACAAGGCTACCATCCATTAGAGTAACAAAAATCTAAAAAACAAACTACCTTCCATAATGAGAAGGCTACCATCCATTGGAGTAACAAAAATCACGACAACAGACTACCTTCCATAATGACAAGGCTACCATCCATTGGAGTAACAAACATATCGACAACAGACTACCTTCCATATTGACAAGGCTACCATCCATTGGAGTAACAAAAATCTTGACAATAGACTACCTTCCATAATGACAAGGCTACAATCCATTTGACTAACAAAAATATCGACAATAGACTACCTTCCATAGTGATAAGGCTACCATCCATTGGAGTAATAAAAATCTCGACAACAGACTACCTGCCATAATGACAAGGCTACCATCCATTGGAGTAACAAAAATATCGACAACAGACTACCTTCCATATTGACAAGGCTACCATCTATTGGAGTAAAAAAAATATCGACAGCAAACTATCTTTCATAATGACAAGGCTACCATCCATTGGAGTAACAAAGATATCGACAACAAGCCAAAATTCCATAATGACAAGGCTACCATCCATTGGAATAACAAAAATTTCGACAACAGACTACCTTCCATTATGACAAGGCTACCATACAATGGAATAACAAAACTCTCGACAACAAACTACCTTCCATAATAACAAGGCTACACTACATTGGAGTAACAAATATATGAACAATAGACTACCTTCCCTAATAACAATGCTACCATCCATAGGAGTAACAAAAATCTGAAAAACAAACTACCTTCCATAATGACAAGGCTACCATCCATTGGAGTAATAAAAATCTCGACAACAGACTACCTTCCATAATAACAAGGCTACCATCCATTCGAGTAACAAAAATATCGACAACAGACTACCTTCTATAATGACAATGCAACCATCCATTGGAGTAACAAAAATATCGACAACAGACTACCTTCCATAATGACAAGGCTACCATCCATTCGAGTAACAAAAATATCAACAACAGACTACCTTCTATAATGACAAGGCTACCATCCATTGGAGTAACAAAAATATCGATAATATACTACCTTCCCTAGTGATAAGGATACCATCCATTGGAGTATTAAAAATTTTGACAACAGACTACCTTCCATAATGACAAGGCTACCATCCATTGGAGTAACAAAAATATCGACAACAGACTACCTTCCATAATGACAAGGCTACCATCCATTGGAATAACAAAAATATCGGCCACAGAGTACCTTCCATAATGACAAGGCTACCATCCATTGGAGTAACAAAAATATCGACAACAGACTACCTTCCATAATGACAAGGCTACCATCCATTGGAGTAACAAAAACATCGAAAGCAAACTATCTTTCATAATGATAAGGCTACCATCCATTGGAGTAACAAAGATATCGAGAACAGACTACATTCCATAATGACAAGGCTACCATCAATTGGAATAACAAAAATTTTGACAACAGACTACCTTCCATAATGACAAGGCTACCATACAATGGAATAACAAAAATCTCGACAATAGACTACCTTCCATAATAACAAGGCTACCCTCCACTGGAGTAACAAAAATATGAACAATAGACTACCTTTCATAATGACAAGGCTACCATCCATTGGAGTAACAAAAATCTCGACAACAGACTACCTTCCATAATGACAAGGCTACCATCCATTGGAGTAACAGAAATATCTACAACAGACTACCTTCCATAATAACAAGGCTACCATCCATTGGAGTAACAAAGATATCGACAACAAACTACACTGCATAATGACAAGCCTACCATCTATTGGAATAACAAAAATTTCGACAACAGACTACCTTCCATATTGACAAGGCTACCATACAATGGAATAACAAAAATCTCGATAATAGACTACCCTCCATTGGATTAACAAAAATATGAACAATAGACTACCTTCCATAATGACAAGGCTACTATCCATAGGAGTAACAAAAATCTGAAAAACAAACTACCTTCCATAATGACAAGGCTACCATCCATTGGAGTAACAAAAATCTCGACAACAAACTACCTTCCATAATGACAAGTCTACCATCCATTGGAGTAACAAAAATATCGACAACAGATTACCTTCCATAATGACAAGGCTACCATACATTGGAGTAACAAAAATATCAACAACAGACTACCTTCCATTATGACAAGGCTACCATCCATTGGAGTAACAAAAATATCGATAATAGACTACCTTCCATAGTGATAAGGCTACCATACATTGGAGTAATAAAAATTTCGACAACAGACTACCTTCCATAATGACAAGGCTACCATCCATTGGAGTAACAAAAATATTGACAACAGACTACCTTCCATAATGACAAGGCTACCATCCATTGGAGTAACAAAAATATCGACCATAGTGTACCTTCCATAATGACAAGGCTACCATCCATTGAAGTAACAAAAATATCGACAATAGATTACCTTTCATAATGACAAGGCTACCATTCATTGGAGTAACAAAAATATCGATAGAAGACTATCTTTCATAATGACAAGGCTACCATCCATTGGAGTAACAAAGATATCGAGAACAAACTACATTCCATAATGACAAGGTTACCATCTATTGGAATAACAAAAATTTTGACAACAGACTACCTTCCATAATGACAAGGCTACATACAATGGAATAACGAAAATCTCGACAATAGACTACCTTCCATAATAACAAGGCTACCCTCCATTGGAGTAATAAAAATATGAACAATAGACTACCTTCCATAATGACAAGGCTACCATCCATTGGAGTAACAAAAATCTAAAAAACAAACTACCTTCCATAAGGACAAGGCTACCATCCATTGGAGTAACAAAAATCACGACAACAGACTACCTTCCATAATGACAAGGCTAACATCCATTGGAGTAACAAAAATCTAGACAACATACTACCTTCCATAATGACTAGGCTACCATCCATTGGAGTAACAAAGATATCGACAACAGACTACCTTTTATAACGACAAGGCTACAATCCGTTGTAGTATCAAAAATCTCGACAACAAATTACCATCCATAATGACAAAGCTATCATCCATTATAGTAACAAAAATCTCAACAATAGACTACCTTCCATAATTACAAGGCTACCATCAATTAGATTAACGAAAATCTCGACAACATACTACCTTCCATAATGACAAGGCTAACATCCATTGGAGTAACAAAAATCTCGACAACAGACTACCTTCCATAATGACAAGGCTATCATCTATTGGAGTAACAAAAATCTCGAAAACACACTACCTTCCATAATGACTAGGCTACCATCCATTGGAATAATAAAAATCTCGACAATAGACTACCTTCCATAATGACAAGGCTACAATCCAATGGAATAACAAAAATCTCGACAACAGACTACCTTCCATAATGACAAGGCTACCATACATTGTAGTAACAAAAATATCAATAAGAGACTAACTTCCATAATGACAGGGCTACCATCCATTGGAGTGACAAAAATCACAACGACAGACTACCTTCCATAATGCAAGGCTACCATCCATTGGAGTAACAAAAATCTCTACAAAAGACTACCTTCCATAATTACAAGGCTACCATCCATTGGAATAACCAATATATCGAAAACACACTACCTTCCATAATGACAAGGCTACCATCCATTGTAGTAACAAAAATCTCGACAACAGACTACCTTCCATAATGACAAGGCTACCATCCCTTGTAGTAACAAAGATATCGACAACATACTACCATCCATAATGACAAGGCTTCCATCGAATGGAGTAATAAAAATCTTGACAATAGACTACCTTCCATAATGACAAGGGTACCATCCATTGGAGTAACAAAGATATCAACAACAAACTACACTCCATAATGACAAGGCTACCATCTATTGGAAAAAATAAAATTTCGACAACAGACTACCTTCCATAATGACAAGGCTACCATACAATGGAATAACAAAAATCTCGACAATAGACTACCTTCCATAATAACAAGGCTACCCTCCATTGGATTAACAAAAATATGAACAATAGACTACCTTCCATAATGACAACGCTACCATCCATAGGAGTAACAAAAATCTGAAAAACAAACTACCTTCCATAATGACAAGGCTACCATCCATTGGAGTAACAAAAATCTCGACAACAAACTACCATCCATAATGACAAGTCTACCATCCATTGGAGTAACAAAAATATCGACAACAGATTACCTTCCATATAGACAAGGCTACCATCCATTGGAGTAACAAAAATATCAACAACAGACTACCTTCCATAATGACAAGGCTACCATCCATTGGAGTAACAAAAATATCGATCATAGAGTACCTTCCATAATGACAAGGCTACCATCCATTGAAGTAACAAAAATATCGACAATAGACTACCTTCCATAATGACAAGGATACCATCCATTGGAGTAACAAAAATATCGACAGAAGACTATCTTTCATAATGACAAGGCTACCATCCATTGGAGTAACAAAGATATCGGGAACAAACTACATTCCATAATGACAAGGTTACCATCTATTGGAATAACAAAAATTTTGAAAACAGACTACCTTCCATAATGACAAGGCTACCATACAATGGAATAACGAAAATCTCGACAATAGACTACCTTCCATAATAACAAGGCTACCCTCCATTGGAGTAATAAAAATATGAACAATAGACTACCTTCCATAATGACAAGGCTACCATCCATTGGAGTAACAAAAATCTAAAAAACAAACTACCTTCCATAATGACAAGGCTACCATCCATTGGAGTTACAAAAATCACGACAACAGACTACCTTCCATAATGACAAGGCTAACATCCATTGGAATAACAAAAATATCGACAACATACTACCTTCCATAATGACAAGGCTACCATCCAATGGAGTAACAAAAATATCAACCATAGAGTACCTTCCGTAATGACAAGGCTATCATCCATTGAAGTAACAAAAATATCGACAATAGACTACCTTCCATAATGACAAGGCTACCATCCATTGGAGTAACAAAAATATTGACAGAAGACTATCTTTCATAATGACAAGGCTACCATCCATTGGAGTAACAAAGATATCGAGAACAAACTACATTCTATAATGACAAGGTTACCATCTATTGGAATAACAAAAATTTTTACAACAGACTACCGTCCATAATGACAAGGCTACCATACAATGGAATAACGAAAATCTCGACAATAGACTACCTTCCATAATATGAAGGCTACCCTCTATTTGAGTAATAAAAATATGAACAATAGACTACCTTCCATAATGACAAGGCTACCATCCATTGGAGTAACAAAAATCTAAAAAACAAACTACCTTCCATAATGACAAGGCAAACATCCATTGGAGTAACAAAAATCTAGACAACATACTACCTTCCATAATGACTAGGCTACCATCCATTGGAGTAACAAAGATATGGACAACAGACTACCTTCCATAACGACAAGGCTACAATCCGTTGTAGTATCAAAAATCTCGACAACAAATTACCGTCCATAATGACAAGGCTATCATCCATTATAGTAACAAAAATCTCAACAATAGACTACCTTCCATAATTACAAGGCTACCATCAATTAGATTAACGAAAATCTCGACAACATACTACCTTCCATAATGACAAGGCTAACATCCATTGGAGTAACAAAAATCTCGACAACAGACTACCTTCCATAATGACAAGGCTATCATCTATTGGAGTAACAAAAATCTCGAAAACAGACTACCTTCCATAATGACTAGGCTACCATCCATTGGAATAACAAAAATCTCGACAATAGACTATCTTCCATAATGACAAGGCTACAATCCAATGGAATAACAAAAATCTCGACAACAGTCTACCTTCCATAATGACAAGGCTACCATACATTGTAGTAACAAAAATATCAATAAGAGACTAACTTCCATAATGACTAGGCTACCATCCATTGGAGTAACAAAGATATCGACAACAAACTACCTTCCATAACGACAAGGCTACAATCCGTTGTAGTATCAAAAATCTCGACAACAAATTACCGTCCATAATGACAAGGCTATCATCCATTATAGTAACAAAAATCTCAACAATAGACTACCTTCCATAATTACAAGGCTACCATCAATTAGATTAACGAAAATCTCGACAACATACTACCTTCCATAATGACAAGGCTAACATCCATTGGAGTAACAAAAATCTCGACAACAGACTACCTTCCATAATGACAAGGCTATCATCTATTGGAGTAACAAAAATCTCGAAAACAGACTACCTTCCATAATGACTAGGCTACCATCCATTGGAATAATAAAAATCTCGACAATAGACTACCTTCCATAATGACAAGGCTACAATCCAATGGAATAACAAAAATCTCGACAACAGACTACCTTCCATAATGACAAGGCTACCATACATTGTAGTAACAAAAATATCAATAAGAGACTAACTTCCATAATGACAAGGCTACCATCCATTGGAGTGACAAAAATCACAACGACAGACTACCTTCCATAATGCAAGGCTACCATCCATTGGAGTAACAAAAATCTCTACAAAAGACTACCTTCCATAATTACAAGGCTACCATCCAATGGAGTAACAAAAATCTCGACAACAGACTACCTTCCATAATGACAAGGCTATCATCCATTGGAGTAACAAAGATATTGACAACGGACTACCTTTCATAATGAGAAGGATACCATTCATTGGAATAACAAAAATCTTGACAACAGACTACCTTCCATAATGGCAAGGATACCATCCATTGGAGTAACAAACATCTTGACAACAGACTACCTTCCATAATGACACGGCTACCATCTATTGTAGTAACAAAGATATCTACAACATACTAACTTCCATAATGACAAGGCTACCATGAATTGGAGTAACAAAAATCAAGACAACAAACTACCTTCCATAATGACAAGGCTACCATCCATTGTAGTAACAAAGATATCAACAACATACTACATTCCATAATGACAAGGCATCCATCCAATGGAGTAATAAAAATATCGACAATAGACTATCTTCCATAATGACAAGGCTACCATCCATTGGAGTAACAAAAATATCCATAAGAGACAACCTTCCATAATGACAAGTCTACCATCCATTGGAGTAATAAAAATCTCGACAAAAGACTACCTTCCATAATGACAAGGCTACCATCCATTGTAGTAACAAAAATCTCGACCAAAGACTACCATCCATAATGACAAGGCTACCATCCATTGTAGTGACAAAAATCACAACGACAGACTACCTTCCATAATGACAAGGCTACCATCCATTGTAGTAACAAAAATCTCAACAACAGATTACCTTCCATAATGACAAAGATAACATTCATTTTAGTAACAAAAATCTCGTCAACAGACTACCTTCCATAATGACAAGGATAACATCCATTGTAGTAACAAAAATCTCGACAACAAACTACCTTCCATAATGACAAGGCTACCATCCATAGGAGTAACAAAGATATCGACAACAGACTACGTTCCATAATGACAAGGCTACCATCCATTGGAGTAACAAAAATCTGATCAATAGTCTACCTTCCATAATGACAAGGCTACCATCCATTGGAGTTACAAAAATCTCGACAAAAGACTCCCTTCCATATTGACAAGGCTACCATCCATTGGAGTAACAAAAATCTTGACAATAGACTACCTTCCATAATGTAAAGGCTACCATCCATTGGAGTAACAAAAATCTCGACAACAGACTACCTTCCATAATGACAAGGCTACCATCCATTGGAATAACCAATATATCGAAAACACACTACCTTCCATAATGACAAGGCTACCATCCATTGTAGTAACAAAAATCTCGACAACAGACTACCTTCCATAATGACAAGGCTACCATCCATTGTAGTAACAAAGATATCGACAACATACTACCTTCCATAATGACAAGGCTTCCATCGAATGGAGTAATAAAAATCTTGACAATAGACTACCTTCCATAATGACAAGGGTACCATCCATTGGAGTAACAAAGATATCAACAACAAACTACACTCCATAATGACAAGGCTACCATCTATTGGAAAAAATAAAATTTCGACAACAGACTACCTTCCATAATGACAAGGCTACCATACAATGGAATAACAAAAATCTCGACAATAGACTACCTTCCATAATAACAAGGCTACCCTCCATTGGATTAACAAAAATATGAACAATAGACTACCTTCCATAATGACAACGCTACCATCCATAGGAGTAACAAAAATCTGAAAAACAAACTACCTTCCATAATGACAAGGCTACCATCCATTGGAGTAACAAAAATCTCGACAACAAACTACCATCCATAATGACAAGTCTACCATCCATTAGGGTAACAAAAATATCGACAACAGATTACCTTCCATATAGACAAGGCTACCATCCATTGGAGTAACAAAAATATCAACAACAGACTACCTTCCATAATGACAAGGCTACCATCCATTGGAGTAACAAAAATATCGACCATAGAGTACCTTCCATAATGACAAGGCTACCATCCATTGAAGTAACAAAAATATCGACAATAGACTACCTTCCATAATGACAAGGATACCATCCATTGGAGTAACAAAAATATCGACAGAAGACTATCTTTCATAATGACAAGGCTACCATCCATTGGAGTAACAAAGATATCGAGAACAAACTACATTCCATAATGACAAGGTTACCATCTATTGGAATAACAAAAATTTTGAAAACAGACTACCTTCCATAATGACAAGGCTACCATACAATGGAATAACGAAAATCTCGACAATAGACTACCTTCCATAATAACAAGGCTACCCTCCATTGGAGTAATAAAAATATGAACAATAGACTACCTTCCATAATGACAAGGCTACCATCCATTGGAGTAACAAAAATCTAAAAAACAAACTACCTTCCATAATGACAAGGCTACCATCCATTGGAGTTACAAAAATCACGACAACAGACTACCTTCCATAATGACAAGGCTAACATCCATTGGAATAACAAAAATATCGACAACATACTACCTTCCATAATGACAAGGCTACCATCCAATGGAGTAACACAAATATCGACCATAGAGTACCTTCCGTAATGACAAGGCTACCATCCATTGAAGTAACAAAAATATCGACAATAGACTACCTTCCATAATGACAAGGCTACCATCCATTGGAGTAACAAAAATATTGACAGAAGACTATCTTTCATAATGACAAGGCTACCATCCATTGGAGTAACAAAGATATCGAGAACAAACTACATTCTATAATGACAAGGTTACCATCTATTGGAATAACAAAAATTTTGACAACAGACTACCGTCCATAATGACAAGGCTACCATACAATGGAATAACGAAAATCTCGACAATAGACTACCTTCCATAATATGAAGGCTACCCTCTATTTGAGTAATAAAAATATGAACAATAGACTACCTTCCATAATGACAAGGCTACCATCCATTGGAGTAACAAAAATCTAAAAAACAAACTACCTTCCATAATGACAAGGCAAACATCCATTGGAGTAACAAAAATCTAGACAACATACTACCTTCCATAATGACTAGGCTACCATCCATTGGAGTAACAAAGATATGGACAACAGACTACCTTCCATAACGACAAGGCTACAATCCGTTGTAGTATCAAAAATCTCGACAACAAATTACCGTCCATAATGACAAGGCTATCATCCATTATAGTAACAAAAATCTCAACAATAGACTACCTTCCATAATTACAAGGCTACCATCAATTAGATTAACGAAAATCTCGACAACATACTACCTTCCATAATGACAAGGCTAACATCCATTGGAGTAACAAAAATCTCGACAACAGACTACCTTCCATAATGACAAGGCTATCATCTATTGGAGTAACAAAAATCTCGAAAACAGACTACCTTCCATAATGACTAGGCTACCATCCATTGGAATAACAAAAATCTCGACAATAGACTATCTTCCATAATGACAAGGCTACAATCCAATGGAATAACAAAAATCTCGACAACAGTCTACCTTCCATAATGACAAGGCTACCATACATTGTAGTAACAAAAATATCAATAAGAGACTAACTTCCATAATGACTAGGCTACCATCCATTGGAGTAACAAAGATATCGACAACAAACTACCTTCCATAACGACAAGGCTACAATCCGTTGTAGTATCAAAAATCTCGACAACAAATTACCGTCCATAATGACAAGGCTATCATCCATTATAGTAACAAAAATCTCAACAATAGACTACCTTCCATAATTACAAGGCTACCATCAATTAGATTAACGAAAATCTCGACAACATACTACCTTCCATAATGACAAGGCTAACATCCATTGGAGTAACAAAAATCTCGACAACAGACTACCTTCCATAATGACAAGGCTATCATCTATTGGAGTAACAAAAATCTCGAAAACAGACTACCTTCCATAATGACTAGGCTACCATCCATTGGAATAATAAAAATCTCGACAATAGACTACCTTCCATAATGACAAGGCTACAATCCAATGGAATAACAAAAATCTCGACAACAGACTACCTTCCATAATGACAAGGCTACCATACATTGTAGTAACAAAAATATCAATAAGAGACTAACTTCCATAATGACAAGGCTACCATCCATTGGAGTGACAAAAATCACAACGACAGACTACCTTCCATAATGCAAGGCTACCATCCATTGGAGTAACAAAAATCTCTACAAAAGACTACCTTCCATAATTACAAGGCTACCATCCAATGGAGTAACAAAAATCTCGACAACAGACTACCTTCCATAATGACAAGGCTATCATCCATTGGAGTAACAAAGATATTGACAACGGACTACCTTTCATAATGAGAAGGATACCATTCATTGGAATAACAAAAATCTTGACAACAGACTACCTTCCATAATGGCAAGGATACCATCCATTGGAGTAACAAACATCTTGACAACAGACTACCTTCCATAATGACACGGCTACCATCTATTGTAGTAACAAAGATATCTACAACATACTACCTTCCATAATGACAAGGCTACCATGAATTGGAGTAACAAAAATCAAGACAACAAACTACCTTCCATAATGACAAGGCTACCATCCATTGTAGTAACAAAGATATCAACAACATACTACATTCCATAATGACAAGGCATCCATCCAATGGAGTAATAAAAATATCGACAATAGACTATCTTCCATAATGACAAGGCTACCATCCATTGGAGTAACAAAAATATCCATAAGAGACAACCTTCCATAATGACAAGTCTACCATCCATTGGAGTAATAAAAATCTCGACAAAAGACTACCTTCCATAATGACAAGGCTACCATCCATTGTAGTAACAAAAATCTCGACCAAAGACTACCATCCATAATGACAAGGCTACCATCCATTGTAGTGACAAAAATCACAACGACAGACTACCTTCCATAATGACAAGGCTACCATCCATTGTAGTAACAAAAATCTCAACAACAGATTACCTTCCATAATGACAAAGATAACATTCATTTTAGTAACAAAAATCTCGTCAACAGACTACCTTCCATAATGACAAGGATAACATCCATTGTAGTAACAAAAATCTCGACAACAAACTACCTTCCATAATGACAAGGCTACCATCCATAGGAGTAACAAAGATATCGACAACAGACTACGTTCCATAATGACAAGGCTACCATCCATTGGAGTAACAAAAATCTGATCAATAGTCTACCTTCCATAATGACAAGGCTACCATCCATTGGAGTTACAAAAATCTCGACAAAAGACTCCCTTCCATATTGACAAGGCTACCATCCATTGGAGTAACAAAAATCTTGACAATAGACTACCTTCCATAATGTAAAGGCTACCATCCATTGGAGTAACAAAAATCTCGACAACAGACTACCTTCCATAATGACAAGGCTACCATCCATTGGAATAACCAATATATCGAAAACACACTACCTTCCATAATGACAAGGCTACCATCCATTGTAGTAACAAAAATCTCGACAACAGACTACCTTCCATAATGACAAGGCTACCATCCATTGTAGTAACAAAGATATCGACAACATACTACCTTCCATAATGAGAAGGCTTCCATCGAATGGAGTAATAAAAATCTTGACAATAGACTACCTTCCATAATGACAAGGGTACCATCCATTGGAGTAACAAAGATATCAACAACAAACTACACTCCATAATGACAAGGCTACCATCTATTGGAAAAAATAAAATTTCGACAACAGACTACCTTCCATAATGACAAGGCTACCATACAATGGAATAACAAAAATCTCGACAATAGACTACCTTCCATAATAACAAGGCTACCCTCCATTGGATTAACAAAAATATGAACAATAGACTACCTTCCATAATGACAACGCTACCATCCATAGGAGTAACAAAAATCTGAAAAACAAACTACCTTCCATAATGACAAGGCTACCATCCATTGGAGTAACAAAAATCTCGACAACAAACTACCATCCATAATGACAAGTCTACCATCCATTAGGGTAACAAAAATATCGACAACAGATTACCTTCCATATAGACAAGGCTACCATCCATTGGAGTAACAAAAATATCAACAACAGACTACCTTCCATAATGACAAGGCTACCATCCATTGGAGTAACAAAAATATCGACCATAGAGTACCTTCCATAATGACAAGGCTACCATCCATTGAAGTAACAAAAATATCGACAATAGACTACCTTCCATAATGACAAGGATACCATCCATTGGAGTAACAAAAATATCGACAGAAGACTATCTTTCATAATGACAAGGCTACCATCCATTGGAGTAACAAAGATATCGAGAACAAACTACATTCCATAATGACAAGGTTACCATCTATTGGAATAACAAAAATTTTGAAAACAGACTACCTTCCATAATGACAAGGCTACCATACAATGGAATAACGAAAATCTCGACAATAGACTACCTTCCATAATAACAAGGCTACCCTCCATTGGAGTAATAAAAATATGAACAATAGACTACCTTCCATAATGACAAGGCTACCATCCATTGGAGTAACAAAAATCTAAAAAACAAACTACCTTCCATAATGACAAGGCTACCATCCATTGGAGTTACAAAAATCACGACAACAGACTACCTTCCATAATGACAAGGCTAACATCCATTGGAATAACAAAAATATCGACAACATACTACCTTCCATAATGACAAGGCTACCATCCAATGGAGTAACAAAAATATCGACCATAGAGTACCTTCCGTAATGACAAGGCTACCATCCATTGAAGTAACAAAAATATCGACAATAGACTACCTTCCATAATGACAAGGCTACCATCCATTGGAGTAACAAAAATATTGACAGAAGACTATCTTTCATAATGACAAGGCTACCATCCATTGGAGTAACAAAGATATCGAGAACAAACTACATTCTATAATGACAAGGTTACCATCTATTGGAATAACAAAAATTTTGACAACAGACTACCGTCCATAATGACAAGGCTACCATACAATGGAATAACGAAAATCTCGACAATAGACTACCTTCCATAATATGAAGGCTACCCTCTATTTGAGTAATAAAAATATGAACAATAGACTACCTTCCATAATGACAAGGCTACCATCCATTGGAGTAACAAAAATCTAAAAAACAAACTACCTTCCATAATGACAAGGCAAACATCCATTGGAGTAACAAAAATCTAGACAACATACTACCTTCCATAATGACTAGGCTACCATCCATTGGAGTAACAAAGATATCGACAACAGACTACCTTCCATAACGACAAGGCTACAATCCGTTGTAGTATCAAAAATCTCGACAACAAATTACCGTCCATAATGACAAGGCTATCATCCATTATAGTAACAAAAATCTCAACAATAGACTACCTTCCATAATTACAAGGCTACCATCAATTAGATTAACGAAAATCTCGACAACATACTACCTTCCATAATGACAAGGCTAACATCCATTGGAGTAACAAAAATCTCGACAACAGACTACCTTCCATAATGACAAGGCTATCATCTATTGGAGTAACAAAAATCTCGAAAACAGACTACCTTCCATAATGACTAGGCTACCATCCATTGGAATAACAAAAATCTCGACAATAGACAACCTTCCATAATGACAAGGCTACAATCCAATGGAATAACAAAAATCTCGACAACAGACTACCTTCCATAATGACAAGGCTACCATACATTGTAGTAACAAAAATATCAATAAGAGACTAACTTCCATAATGACAAGGCTACCATCCATTGGAGTGACAAAAATCACAACGACAGACTACCTTCCATAATGCAAGGCTACCATCCATTGGAGTAACAAAAATCTCTACAAAAGACTACCTTCCATAATTACAAGGCTACCATCCAATGGAGTAACAAAAATCTCGACAACAGACTACCTTCCATAATGACAAGGCTATCATCCATTGGAGTAACAAAGATATTGACAACGGACTACCTTTCATAATGAGAAGGATACCATTCATTGGAATAACAAAAATCTTGACAACAGACTACCTTCCATAATGGCAAGGATACCATCCATTGGAGTAACAAACATCTCGACAACGGACTACCTTCCATAATGACACGGCTACCATCTATTGTAGTAACAAAGATATCTACAACATACTACCTTCCATAATGACAAGGCTACCATGAATTGGAGTAACAAAAATCAAGACAACAAACTACCTTCCATAATGACAAGGCTACCATCCATTGTAGTAACAAAGATATCAACAACATACTACATTCCATAATGACAAGGCATCCATCCAATGGAGTAATAAAAATATCGACAATAGACTATCTTCCATAATGACAAGGCTACCATCCATTGGAGTAACAAAAATATCCATAAGAGACAACCTTCCATAATGACAAGTCTACCATCCATTGGAGTAATAAAAATCTCGACAAAAGACTACCTTCCATAATGACAAGGCTACCATCCATTGTAGTAACAAAAATCTCGACCAAAGACTACCTTCCATAATGACAAGGCTACCATCCATTGTAGTGACAAAAATCACAACGACAGACTACCTTCCATAATGACAAGGCTACAATCCATTGTAGTAACAAAAATCTCAACAACAGATTACCTTCCATAATGACAAAGATAACATTCATTTTAGTAACAAAAATCTCGTCAACAGACTACCTTCCATAATGACAAGGATAACATCCATTGTAGTAATAAAAATATCGACAACAAACTACCTTCCATAATGACAAGGCTACAATCCATAGGAGTAACAAAGATATCGACAACAGACTACGTTCCATAATGACAAGGCTACCATCCATTGGAGTAACAAAAATCTGATCAACAGTCTACCTTCCATAATGACAAGGCTACCATCCATTGGAGTTACAAAAATCTCGACAAAAGACTCCCTTCCATATTGACAAGGCTACCATCCATTGGAGTAACAAAAATCTTGACAATAGACTACCTTCCATAATGTAAAGGCTACCATCCATTGGAGTAACAAAAATCTCGACAACAGACTACCTTCCATAATGACAAGGCTACCATCCATTGGAATAACCAATATATCGAAAACACACTACCTTCCATAATGACAAGGCTACCATCCATTGTAGTAACAAAAATCTCGACAACAAACTACCTTCCATAATGACAAGGCTACCATCCATTGTAGTAACAAAGATATCGACAACATACTACCTTCCATAATGACAAGGCTTCCATCGAATGGAGTAATAAAAATCTTGACAATAGACTACCTTCCATAATGACAAGGGTACCATCCATTGGAGTAACAAAGATATCAACAACAAACTACACTCCATAATGACAAGGCTACCATCTATTGGAAAAAATAAAATTTCGACAACAGACTACCTTCCATAATGACAAGGCTACCATACAATGGAATAATAAAAATCTCGACAATAGACTACCTTCCATAATAACAAGGCTACCCTCCATTGGATTAACAAAAATATGAACAATAGACTACCTTCCATAATGACAACGCTACCATCCATAGGAGTAACAAAAATCTGAAAAACAAACTACCTTCCATAATGACAAGGCTACCATCCATTGGAGTAACAAAAATCTCGACAACAAACTACCATCCATAATGACAAGTCTACCATCCATTGGAGTAACAAAAATATCGACAACAGATTACCTTCCATATAGACAAGGCTACCATCCATTGGAGTAACAAAAATATCAACAACAGACTACCTTCCATAATGACAAGGCTACCATCCATTGGAGTAACAAAAATATCGACCATAGAGTACCTTCCATAATGACAAGGCTACCATCCATTGAAGTAACAAAAATATCGACAATAGACTACCTTCCATAATGACAAGGATACCATCCATTGGAGTAACAAAAATATCGACAGAAGACTATCTTTCATAATGACAAGGCTACCATCCATTGGAGTAACAAAGATATCGAGAACAAACTACATTCCATAATGACAAGGTTACCATCTATTGGAATAACAAAAATTTTGAAAACAGACTACCTTCCATAATGACAAGGCTACCATACAATGGAATAACGAAAATCTCGACAATAGACTACCTTCCATAATAACAAGGCTACCCTCCATTGGAGTAATAAAAATATGAACAATAGACTACCTTCCATAATGACAAGGCTACCATCCATTGGAGTAACAAAAATCTAAAAAACAAACTACCTTCCATAATGACAAGGCTACCATCCATTGGAGTTACAAAAATCACGACAACAGACTACCTTCCATAATGACAAGGCTAACATCCATTGGAATAACAAAAATATCGACAACATACTACCTTCCATAATGACAAGGCTACCATCCAATGGAGTAACAAAAATATCGACCATAGAGTACCTTCCGTAATGACAAGGCTACCATCCATTGAAGTAACAAAAATATCGACAATAGACTACCTTCCATAATGACAAGGCTACCATTCATTGGAGTAACAAAAATATTGATAGAAGACTATCTTTCATAATGACAAGGCTACCATCCATTGGAGTAACAAAGATATCGAGAACAAACTACATTCTATAATGACAAGGTTACCATCTATTGGAATAACAAAAATTTTGACAACAGACTACCGTCCATAATGACAAGGCTACCATACAATGGAATAACGAAAATCTCGACAATAGACTACCTTCCATAATATGAAGGCTACCCTCTATTTGAGTAATAAAAATATGAACAATAGACTACCTTCCATAATGACAAGGCTACCATCCATTGGAGTAACAAAAATCTAAAAAACAAACTACCTTCCATAATGACAAGGCAAACATCCATTGGAGTAACAAAAATCTAGACAACATACTACCTTCCATAATGACTAGGCTACCATCCATTGGAGTAACAAAGATATCGACAACAGACTACCTTCCATAACGACAAGGCTACAATCCGTTGTAGTATCAAAAATCTCGACAACAAATTACCGTCCATAATGACAAGGCTATCATCCATTATAGTAACAAAAATCTCAACAATAGACTACCTTCCATAATTACAAGGCTACCATCAATTAGATTAACGAAAATCTCGACAACATACTACCTTCCATAATGACAAGGCTAACATCCATTGGAGTAACAAAAATCTCGACAACAGACTACCTTCCATAATGACAAGGCTATCATCTATTGGAGTAACAAAAATCTCGAAAACAGACTACCTTCCATAATGACTAGGCTACCATCCATTGGAATAACAAAAATCTCGACAATAGACTACCTTCCATAATGACAAGGCTACAATCCAATGGAATAACAAAAATCTCGACAACAGACTACCTTCCATAATGACAAGGCTACCATACATTGTAGTAACAAAAATATCAATAAGAGACTAACTTCCATAATGACAAGGCTACCATCCATTGGAGTGACAAAAATCACAACGACAGACTACCTTCCATAATGCAAGGCTACCATCCATTGGAGTAACAAAAATCTCTACAAAAGACTACCTTCCATAATTACAAGGCTACCATCCAATGGAGTAACAAAAATCTCGACAACAGACTACCTTCCATAATGACAAGGCTATCATCCATTGGAGTAACAAAGATATTGACAACGGACTACCTTTCATAATGAGAAGGATACCATTCATTGGAATAACAAAAATCTTGACAACAGACTACCTTCCATAATGGCAAGGATACCATCCATTGGAGTAACAAACATCTTGACAACAGACTACCTTCCATAATGACACGGCTACCATCTATTGTAGTAACAAAGATATCTACAACATACTACCTTCCATAATGACAAGGCTACCATGAATTGGAGTAACAAAAATCAAGACAACAAACTACCTTCCATAATGACAAGGCTACCATCCATTGTAGTAACAAAGATATCAACAACATACTACATTCCATAATGACAAGGCATCCATCCAATGGAGTAATAAAAATATCGACAATAGACTATCTTCCATAATGACAAGGCTACCATCCATTGGAGTAACAAAAATATCCATAAGAGACAACCTTCCATAATGACAAGTCTACCATCCATTGGAGTAATAAAAATCTCGACAAAAGACTACCTTCCATAATGACAAGGCTACCATCCATTGTAGTAACAAAAATCTCGACCAAAGACTACCTTCCATAATGACAAGGCTACCATCCATTGTAGTGACAAAAATCACAACGACAGACTACCTTCCATAATGACAAGGCTACCATCCATTGTAGTAACAAAAATCTCAACAACAGATTACCTTCCATAATGACAAAGATAACATTCATTTTAGTAACAAAAATCTCGTCAACAGACTACCTTCCATAATGACAAGGATAACATCCATTGTAGTAACAAAAATCTCGACAACAAACTACCTTCCATAATGACAAGGCTACCATCCATAGGAGTAACAAAGATATCGACAACAGACTACGTTCCATAATGACAAGGCTACCATCCATTGGAGTAACAAAAATCTGATCAACAGTCTACCTTCCATAATGACAAGGCTACCATCCATTGGAGTTACAAAAATCTCGACAAAAGACTCCCTTCCATATTGACAAGGCTACCATCCATTGGAGTAACAAAAATCTTGACAATAGACTACCTTCCATAATGTAAAGGCTACCATCTATTGGAGTAACAAAAATCTCGACAACAGACTACCTTCCATAATGACAAGGCTACCATCCATTGGAATAACCAATATATCGAAAACACACTACCTTCCATAATGACAAGGCTACCATCCATTGTAGTAACAAAAATCTCGACAACAGACTACCTTCCATAATGACAAGGCTACCATCCATTGTAGTAACAAAGATATCGACAACATACTACCTTCCATAATGACAAGGCTTCCATCGAATGGAGTAATAAAAATCTTGACAATAGACTACCTTCCATAATGAAAAGGGTACCATCCATTGGAGTAACAAAGATATCAACAACAAACTACACTCCATAATGACAAGGCTACCATCTATTGGAAAAAATAAAATTTCGACAACAGACTACCTTCCATAATGACAAGGCTACCATACAATGGAATAACAAAAATCTCGACAATAGACTACCTTCCATAATAACAAGGCTACCCTCCATTGGATTAACAAAAATATGAACAATAGACTACCTTCCATAATGACAACGCTACCATCCATAGGAGTAACAAAAATCTGAAAAACAAACTACCTTCCATAATGACAAGGCTACCATCCATTGGAGTAACAAAAATCTCGACAACAAACTACCATCCATAATGACAAGTCTACCATCCATTGGAGTAACAAAAATATCGACAACAGATTACCTTCCATATAGACAAGGCTACCATCCATTGGAGTAACAAAAATATCAACAACAGACTACCTTCCATAATGACAAGGCTACCATCCATTGGAGTAACAAAAATATCGACCATAGAGTACCTTCCATAATGACAAGGCTACCATCCATTGAAGTAACAAAAATATCGACAATAGACTACCTTCCATAATGACAAGGATACCATCCATTGGAGTAACAAAAATATCGACAGAAGACTATCTTTCATAATGACAAGGCTACCATCCATTGGAGTAACAAAGATATCGAGAACAAACTACATTCCATAATGACAAGGTTACCATCTATTGGAATAACAAAAATTTTGAAAACAGACTACCTTCCATAATGACAAGGCTACCATACAATGGAATAACGAAAATCTCGACAATAGACTACCTTCCATAATAACAAGGCTACCCTCCATTGGAGTAATAAAAATATGAACAATAAACTACCTTCCATAATGACAAGGCTACCATCCATTGGAGTAACAAAAATCTAAAGAACAAACTACCTTCCATAATGACAAGGCTACCATCCATTGGAGTTACAAAAATCACGACAACAGACTACCTTCCATAATGACAAGGCTAACATCCATTGGAATAACAAAAATATCGACAACATACTACCTTCCATAATGACAAGGCTACCATCCATTGGAGTAACAAAAAAATCGACCATAGAGTACCTTCCGTAATGACAAGGCTACCATCCATTGAAGTAACAAAAATATCGACAATAGACTACCTTCCATAATGACAAGGCTACCATCCATTGGAGTAACAAAAATATTGACAGAAGACTATCTTTCATAATGACAAGGCTACAATCCATTGGAGTAACAAAGATATCGAGAACAAACTACATTCTATAATGACAAGGTTACCATCTATTGGAATAACAAAAATTTTGACAACAGACTACCGTCCATAATGACAAGGCTACCATACAATGGAATAACGAAAATCTCGACAATAGACTACCTTCCATAATATGAAGGCTACCCTCTATTGGAGTAATAAAAATATGAACAATAGACTACCTTCCATAATGACAAGGCTACCATCCATTGGAGTAACAAAAATCTAAAAAACAAACTACCTTCCATAATGACAAGGCAAACATCCATTGGAGTAACAAAAATCTAGACAACATACTACCTTCCATAATGACTAGGCTACCATCCATTGGAGTAACAAAGATATCGACAACAGACTACCTTCCATAACGACAAGGCTACAATCCGTTGTAGTATCAAAAATCTCGACAACAAATTACCGTCCATAATGACAAGGCTATCATCCATTATAGTAACAAAAATCTCAACAATAGACTACCTTCCATAATTACAAGGCTACCATCAATTAGATTAACGAAAATCTCGACAACATACTACCTTCCATAATGACAAGGCTAACATCCATTGGAGTAACAAAAATCTCGACAACAGACTACCTTCCATAATGACAAGGCTATCATCTATTGGAGTAACAAAAATCTCGAAAACAGACTACCTTCCATAATGACTAGGCTACCATCCATTGTAGTAACAAAAATCTCGACCACAGACTACCTTCCATAATGACAAGGCTACCATCCATTGTAGTGACAAAAATCATAACGACAGACTACCTTCCATAATGACAAGGCTACCATCCATTGTAGTAACAAAAATCTCAACAATAGATTACCTTCCATAATGACAAAGATAACATTCATTGTAGTAACAAAAATCTCGACAACAGACTACCTTCCATAATGACAAGGATAACATCCATTGTAGTAACAAAAATCTCTACAACAAACTACCTTCCATAATGACAAGGCTACCATCCATAGGAGTAACAAAGATATCGACAACAGACTACGTTCCATAATGACAAGGCTACGATCCATTGGAGTAACAAAAATCTGATCAACATTCTACCTTCCATAATGACAAGGCTACCATCCATTGGAGTTACAAAAATATCGATAAAAGACTACCTTCCATGATGACTAGGCTACCATCCATTGGAGTAAGAAAAATCTTGACAATAGACTACCTTCCATAATGTAAAGGCTACCATCCATTGGAGTAACAAAAATCTCGACAACAGACTACCTTCCATAATGACAAGGCTACCATCCATTGGAATAACCAATATATCGACAACACACTACCTTCCATAATGACAAGGCTACCATCCATTGTAGTAACAAAAATCTCGACAACAGACTACCTTCCATAATGACATGGCTACCATCCATTGTAGTAACAAAGATATCGACAACATACTACCTTCCATAATGACAAGGCTTCCATCGAATGGAGTAATAAAAATCTTGACAACAGACTACCTTCCATAATGACAAGGGTATCGTCCATTGGAGTAACAAAAATATCCATAAGAGACAACCTTCCATAATGACAAGGCTACCATCCATTAGAATAACAAAAATCACGACAACAGACTACCTTCCATAATGACAAGGCTACCATCCATTATTGTAACAAAAATCTCGACAACAAACTACCTTCCATAATGACAAGGCTACCATCCATTGTAGTAACGCAAATCTCGACAACAGACTACCTTCCATAATGACTAGGCTACCATCCATTGGAATAACAAAAATCTCGACAATAGACTACCTTCTATAATGACAAAGCTATCATCCATTGGGGTAAAAAAAATCTGAACAACAAACTACCTTCCATAATGACAAGGCTACCATCCATTGGAGTAACAGAAATCTCAACAGCCGACTACCTTCCGTAATGACAAGGCTACCATCCATTAGAGTAACGTAAATCTAAATGAAAGACTACCTTCCATAATGAAAAGGCTACCATCCATTGGAGTAACAAAAATATCGACAATAGACTACCTTCCATAATGTCAAGGCTACCATCCATTGGAGTAACAAAAATCTCGATAACAGACTACCTTCCATAATGACAGGGCTACCATCCATTGAGTAACAAAGATATCGACAACAGACTGACTACCATAATGACAAGGCTACCATCCAATGGAAAAACTAAAATCTCGACAACAAACTACCTTTCATAATGACAAGGCTACCATCCACAGGAGTAACAAAAATATCGACAACAGACTACGTTCCATAATAACAAGGCTACCATCCATTGGAGTAACAAAAATCTGAACAACAGTCTACCTTCCATAATGACAAGGCTACCATCCATTGGAGTAACAAAAATATGAACAATAGACTACCTTGCATAATGACAAGTCTATCATCCATTGGAATAACAAAGATATTGACAATAGGCTAACTTCAATAATGACAAGGCTTCCATCCATTGGAGTAACAAAAATCTCGACAAAAGACTACCTTCTAAAATGACAAGGCTACAATCCATTGGAATAACAAAAATCTCGACAAAAGACTACCTTACATAATGACAATGCTACCATCCATTGGAGTAACAAAAATATCGACAACAGACTACCTTCCATAATGACAAGGCTACCATCCATTGGAATAACAAAAATCTCGACAATAGACTACCTTCCATAATGAGAATGCTATCATCCATTGGAGTAATAAAAATCTGAACAACAGACGACCTTCCATAATGACAAGGCTACCATCCATTAGAGTAACAGAAATCTCAACGGCTGACTACCTTCCGTAATGAAAAGGCTACCATCCATTGGAGTAAAAAAAATTTCGACAATAGACTACCTTCCATAATCACATGGATACTATCCATTGGAGAAAAAAAAATCTGAACAACAGACTACCTTGCATAATGACAAGGCTATCATACATAGGAATAACAAAGATATCGAAAACAGGCTACCTTCAATAATGGCAAGGCTTCCATCCATTGGAGTAAAAAAAATCTCGACAAAAGACTACCTTCCATAATAACAAGGCTACAATCCATTGGAATAACAAAAATCTCGACAATAGACTACCTTCCATAATGACAAGGCTACCATCCAATGGACTAACAAAAATCTCAACGACATACTACCTTCCATAATGACAAGGCTACCATCCATTGGAGTAACAAAAATCTCGACAACAAACTACCATCCATAATGACAAGTCTACCATCCATTGGAGTAATAAAAATTTCGACAACAGACTACCTTCCATAATGACAAGGCTACCAACCATTGGAGTAACAAAAATATCGACAACAGACTACCTTCCATAATGACAAGGCTACCATCCATTGGAGTAAAAAAAATATCGACCATAGAGTACCTTCCATAATGACAAGGCTACCATCCATTGAACTAACAAAAATATCGACAATAGACTACCTTCCATAATGACAAGGAAACCATCCATTGGAGTAACAAAAATATCGACAGAAGACTATCTTTCATAATGACAAGGCTACCATCCATTGGAGTAACAAAGATATCGAGAACAAACTACATTCCATAATGACAAGGTTACCATCTATTGGAATAACAAAAATTTTGAAAACAGACTACCCTCCATAATGATAAGGCTACCATACAATGGAATAACGAAAATCTCGACAATAGACTACCTTCCATAATGACAAGGCTACCCTCCATTGGAGTAATAAAAATATGAACAATAGACTACCTTCCATAATGACAAGGCTACCATCCATTGGAGTAACAAAAATCTAAAAAACAAACTACCTTCCATAATGACAAGGCTACCATCCATTGGAGTAACAAAAATCACGACAACAGACTACCTTCCATAATGACAAGGCTAACATCCATTGGAGTAACAAAAATATCGACAACATACTACCTTCCATAATGACAAGGCTACCATCCATTGGAGTAACAAAAATATCGACCATAGAGTACCTTCCATAATGACAAGGCTACCATCCATTGAAGTAACTAAAATATCGACAATAGACTACCTTCCATAATGACAAGGCTACCATCCATTGGAGTAACAAAAATATTGACAGATAACTATCTTTCATAATGACAAGGCTACCATCCATTGGAGTAACAAAGATATCGAGAACAAACTACATTCTATAATGACAAGGTTACCATCTATTGGAATAACAAAAATTTTGACAACAGACTACCGTCCATAATGACAAGGCTACCATACAATGGAATAACGAAAATCTCGACAATAGACTACCTTCCATAATATGAAGGCTACCCTCCATTGGAGTAATAAAAATATGAACAATAGACTACCTTCCATAATGACAAGGCTACCATCCATTGGAGTAACAAAAATCTAAAAAACAAACTACCTTCCATAATGACAAGGCTACCATCCATTGGAGTAACAAAAATCACGACAACAGACTACCTTCCATAATGACAAGGCTAACATCCATTGGAGTAACAAAAATCTAGACAACATATTACCTTCCATAATGACTAGGCTACCATCCATTGGAGTAACAAAGATATCGATAACAGACTACCTTCCATAACGACAAGGCTACAATCCGTTGTAGTATCAAAAATCTCGACAACAAATTACCATCCATAATGACAAGGCTATCATCCATTATAGTAACAAAAATCTCAACAATAGACTACCTTCCATAATTACAAGGCTACCATCAATTAGATTAACGAAAATCTTGACAACATACTACCTTCCATAATGACAAGGCTAACATCCATTGGAGTAACAAAAATCTCGACAACAGACTACCTTCCATAATGACAAGGCTATCATCTATTGGAGTAACAAAAATCTCGAAAACAGACTACCTTCCATAATGACTAGGCTACCATCCATTGTAGTAACAAAAATCTCGACCACAGACTACCTTCCATAATGACAAGGCTACCAGCCATTGTAGTGACAAAAATCACAACGACAGACTACCTTCCATAATGACAAGGCTACCATCCAATGTAGTAACAAAAATCTCAACAACAGATTACCTTCCATAATGACAAAGATAACATTCATTGTAGTAACAAAAATCTCGACAACAGACTACCTTCCATAATGACAAGGATAACATCCATTGTAGTAACAAAAATCTATACAACAAACTACCTTCCATAATGACAAGGCTACCATCCATAGGAGTAACAAAGATATCGACAACAGACTACGTTCCATAATGACAAGGCTACGATCCATTGGAGTAACAAAAATCTGATCAACATTCTACCTTCCATAATGACAAGGCTACCATCCATTGGAGTTACAAAAATATCGATAAAAGACTACCTTCCATAATGACAAGGCTACCATCCATTGGAGTAACAAAAATCTTGACAATAGACTACCTTCCATAATGTAAAGGCTACCATCCATTGGAGTAACAAAAATCTCGACAACAGACTACATTCCATAATGACAAGGCTACCATCCATTGGAATAACCAATATATCGACAACACACTACCTTCCATAATGACAAGGCTACCATTCATTGTAGTAACAAAAATCTCGACAACAGACTACCTTCCATAATGACAAGGCTACCATCCATTGTAGTAACAAAGATATGGACACCATACTACCTTCCATAATGACAAGGCTTCCATCGAATGGAGTAATAAAAATCTCGACAACAGACTACCTTCCATAATAACAAGGGTACCATCCATTGGAGTAACAAAAATATCCATAAGAGACAACCTTCCATAATGACAAGGCTACCATCCATTAAAATAACAAAAATCACGACAACAGACTACCTTCCATAATGACAAGGCTACCATCCATTATTGTAACAAAAATCTCGACAACAAACTACCTTCCATAATGACAAGGCTACCATCCATTGTAGTAACGCAAATCTCGACAACAGACTACCTTCCATAATGACTAGGCTACCATCCATTGGAATAACAAAAATCTCGACAATAGACTACCTTCTATAATGACAAGGCTATCATCCATTGGGGTAAAAAAATCTGAACAACAAACTACCTTCCATAATGACAAGGCTACCATCCATTGGAGTAACAGAAATCTCAACGGCCGACTACCTTCCGTAATGACAAGGCTAGCATCCATTAGAGTAACGTAAATCTAAATGAAAGACTACCTTCCATAATGAAAAGGCTACCATCCATTGGAGTAACAAAAATATCGACAATAGACTACCTTCCAAAATGAAAAGGCTACTATCCATTGGAGTAATAAAAATCTCGACAATAGACTACCTTCCATAATGTCAAGGCTACCATCCATTGGAGTAACAAAAATCTCGATAACAGACTACCTTCCATAATGATAGGGCTACCATCCATTGAGTAACAAAGATATCGATAACAGACTACCTTTCATAATGACAAGGCTACCATCCATAGGAGTAACAAAAATATCGACAACAGACTACGTTCCATAATAACAAGGCTACCATCCATTGGGGTAACAAAAATCCGAACAATAGACTACCTTCCATAATGACAAGGCCACCATCCATTGGAGTAACAAAAATATGATCAATAGACTACCTTGCATAACGACAAGGCTATCATCCATTGGAATAACAAAGATATCGAGAACAGGCTAACTTCAATAATGACAAGGCTTCCATCCATTGGAATAACAAAAATATCGACAAAAGACTACCTTCCATAATGACAAGGCTACAATCCATTGGAATAATAAAAATCTCGACAATAGAATATCTTCCATAATGACAAGGCTACCATCCATTGGAGTAACAGAAATATCGACAACATACTATGTTCCATAATGACAAGGCTACGATCCTTTGGAGTAACAAAAATCTTGACAACAGACTACCTTCCATAATGACATGGGTACCATCCATTGGAGTAACAAAAATATCTACAATAGACTATGTTCCATAATAACAAGGATATCATCCATTTGAATAATACAAATCTCGACAACAGACTACCTTCCATAATGACAAGGCTACAATCCAATGGAATAACAAAAATCTCGTCAACAGACTACCTTCCATAATGACAAGGCTACCATCCATTGGAGTAACAAAAATATGAACAACAGACTACCTTCCATAATGACAAGGCTACCATCTGTTGGATTAACGTAATTCTCAACGAAAGACTACCTTCTATAATGAAAATGCTACCATCCATTGGACTAACAAAAATCACGACAATAGACTACCTTCCATAATGACAAGGCTAGCATCCATTGGAGTAACAGAAATCTTGATAACAGACTACCTGCCATAATGACAAGGATATCATCCATTGGAGTAACAAAAATCTCAATGATAGACTACCTTCCATAATGACAAATCTACCATTCATTGGAGTAACAACAATCTCGACACCATACTACCTTTCATAATGACCAGTCTACCATCCATTGAGTAACAAAGAAATCGACAACAAACTACCTACCATAATAACAAGGATACCATCCAATGGAAAAACAAAAATCTCGACAACAAACTACCTTTCATAATAACAAGGCTACCATCCATTGGAGTAACAAAAATATGAACAACATACTACCTT
Source organism: Vicia faba (assembly GCA_948472305.1). Classification (NCBI taxonomy): domain Eukaryota; kingdom Viridiplantae; phylum Streptophyta; class Magnoliopsida; order Fabales; family Fabaceae; genus Vicia; species Vicia faba. The sequence goes on from OX451738.1 coordinate 768,833,387, forward strand.
CCACAATGACAAGGATACCATCCATTGGAGTAACAAAAATATCGACAACAGAGTATGTTTCATAATAACAGACTACCTTTAATAATGAAAAGGCTACCATCCAATGGAATAACAAAAATCTCGTCAACAGACTACCTTCCATAATGACAAGGCTACCATCCATTAGAGTAACAAAAATCTGAACAACAGACTACCTTCTATAATGACAAGGCTACCATCCGTTAGAGTAACGTAAATTTCAACGAATGACTACCTTCCATAATGACAAGGCTACCATCCATTAAAGTAACAAAAATCTTGACAATAGGCTACCTTCCATAATGATGAGGCTACCATCCATTGGAGTAATAAAAATCTCGGTAATAGAGTACTTTCCATAATGACAATGCTACCATCCATTGGAGTAACAAAAATCTCGACAATATACTACCTTCCATAATGAAAAGGCTACCATCCAATGGAATAACAAATATTTCGACAACAGACTACCTTCCATATTGACATGGTTACCATCCATTGGAGTAACAAAAATATCGACAACAGACAATGTTCCATAATAACAAGGCTACCATCCATTGGAGTAATAAAAATATCGACACCAGACTATCTTTCATAATGACAAGGCTACCATCCATTGGGGTAACATAATTATCGAAAACAGGCTACGTTCCATAATGACAAGGCTACCATCCATTGGAGTAACAAAAATATCGACAACAGACTACCTTCCATAATGACAAGGCTACCATCCATTGGAGTAACAAAAATATCGACAATAGACTACCTTCCATAATGACAAGGCTACCATCCATTGGAGTAATAAAAATCCCGGTAATAGAGTACCTTCCATAATGACAAGGCTACCATCCAGTGGAGTAACAAAAATATCGACACTAGACTTCCTTCCACAATGACATGGTTACCATCCATTGGAGTAACAAATATCAACAACAGACTATGTTCCATAATAACAAGGCTACCATCCATTGGAATAACAAAAATCTTGACACCAGACTACCTTCCATAATGAAAAGGCTACCATCCAATGGAATAACAAAAATCTCGTCAACAGACTACCTTCCATAATGACAAAGGCTACCATCCATTGGAGTAACAAAAATCTTGACAATAGACTACCTTCCATAATGATGAGGCTACCATCCATTGGAGTAATAAAAATATCGGTAACATAGTACCTTCCATATTGACAATGCTACCATCCATTGGAGTAACAAAAATCTCGCAATAGACTACCTTCCATAATGAAAAGGCTACCATCCAATGGAATAACAAATATCTCGACAACAGACTACCTTCCATATTGACAAGGTTACCATCCAATGGAATAACAAAAATCTCGTCAATAGACTACCTTCCATAATGACAAGGCTACCATCCAATGGAATAACAAAAATCTCGATAACATACTACCTTCCATAATGACATGGGTACCATCCATTGGAGTAACAAAAATATCGACAACTGAATATGTTCCATAATAACAAGGCTACCATCCATTTGAATAATACAAATCTCGACAACAGACTACCTTCCATAATGACAAGGCTACCATCCAATGGAATAAAAAAAATCTCGTCAACAGACTACCTTCCATAATGACAAGGCTACCATCCATTGGAGTAACAAAAATATGAACAACAGACTACCTTCCATAATGACAAGGCTACCATCTGTTGGATTAACGTAAATCTCAACGAAAGACTACCTTCTATAATGAAAATGCTACCATCCATTGGACTAACAAAAATCACGACAATAGACTACCTTCCATAATGACAAATCTACCATTCATTGGAGTAACAACAATCTCGACACCAGACTACCTTTCATAATGACCAGTCTACCATCCATTGAGTAACAAAGATATCGACAACAGACTACCTACCATAATAACAAGGATACCATCCAATGGAAAAACAAAAATCTCGACAACAAACTACCTTTCATAATAAGAAGGCTACCATCCATTGGAGTAACAAAAATATGAACAACATACTACCTTCAATAATGACAAGGCTACCATCCATTGGAGTAACAAAAATATCGACAACAGAGTATGTTTCATAATAACAAGGCTACCATGCATTGAAGTTACATAAATCTCGACAACAGACTACCTTCAATAATGACAAGGCTACCATCCATTGGAGTAACAAAAATCGCGACAATGGACTACCTTCCATAATGAAAAGGCTACCATCCAATGGAATAACAAAAATCTTGTCAACAGACTACCTTCCATAATGAAAAGGCTACCATCCAATGGAATAACAAATATTTCGACAACAAACTACCTTCCATATTGACATGGTTACCATCCATTGGAGTAACAAAAATATCGACCACAGACAATGTTCCATAATAACAAGGCTACCGTCCATTGGAGTAATAAAAATATCGACACCAGACTACCTTTCATAATGACAAGGATACCATCCACTGGGGTAACATAATTATCGACAACAGGCTACGTTTCATAATGACAAGGCTACCATCCATTGGAGTAACAAAAATATCGACAACAGACTACCCTCCATAATGACAAGGCTACCATCCATTGCAGTAACAAAAATATCGACGATAGACTACCTTCTATAATGACAAGGCTACCATCCATTGGAGTAATAAAAATCCCGGTAATAGAGTACCTTCCATAATGACAAGGCTACCATCCATTGGAGTAACAAAAATATCGACACTAGACTTCCTTCCAAAATGACAAGGTTACCATCCATTGGAGTAACAAATATCAACAACAGACTATGTTCCATAATAACAAGGCTACCATCCATTGGAATAACAAAAATCTCGACACCAGACTACCTTCCATAATGAAAAGGCTACCATCCAATGGAATAATAAAATTCTCGTCAACAGACTACCTTCCATAATGACAAAGGCTACCATCCATTGGAGTAACAAAAATCTGAACAACAGACTACCTTCCATAATGACAAGACTACCATCCGTTGGAGTAACGTAAATCTCAACGAAAGACTACCTTCTATAATGACAAGGCTACCATCCATTAGAGTAACAAAAATCTTGACAATAGACTACCTTCCATAATGATGAGGCTACCATCCATTGGAGTAATAAAAATATCGGTAACATAGTACCTTCCATATTGACAATGCTACCATCCATTGGAGTAACAAAAATCTCGACAATAGACTACCTTCCATAATGAAAAGGCTACCATCCAATGGAATAACAAATATCTCGACAACAGACTACCTTCCATATTGAAAAGGTTACCATCCAATGGAATAACAAAAATCTCGATAAAAGACTACCTTCCATAATGACATGGGTACCATCCATTGGAGTAACAAAAATATCGACAACAGACTATGTTCCATAATAACAAGGCTACGATCCATTTTAATAATACAAATCTCGACAACAGACTACCTTCCATAATGACAAGGCTACCATCCAATGGAATAACAAAAATCTCGTCAACAGACTACCTTCCATAATGACAAGGCTACAATCCGTTGGAGTAACAAAAATATGAACAACAGATTACCTTCCATAATGACAAGGCTACCATCCGTTAGATTAACGTAAATCTCAACGAAAGACTACCATCCATAATGAAAAGGCTACCATTCATTGGAGTAACAAAAATCTCGACAATAGACTACCTTCCATAATGACAAGGCTAGCATCCATTGGATTAACAAAAATCTCGATAACAGACTACCTGCCATAATGACAAGGCTATCATTCATTGGAGTAACAGAAATCTCAACGATAGACTACCTTCCATAATGACAAATCTACCATCCATTGGAGTAACAAAAATCTAGACACCGGACTACCTTTCATAATGACCAGGCTACCATCCATTGAGTAACAAAGATATCGACAACAGACTACCTAACATAATAACAAGGCTACCGTCCAATGGAAAAACAAAAATCTCGACAACAAACTACCTTTCATAATAACAAGGCTACCATCCATTGGAGTAACAAAAATATGAACAACAGACTACCTTCCATAATGACAAGGCTACCATCCATTGGAGTAACAAAAATATCGACAATAGAGTATGTTTCATAATAACAAGGCTACCATGCATTAAAGTTACAAAAATCTCGACAACAGACTACCTTCAATAATGACAGGGCTACCATCCATTGGAGTAACAAAAATCCCGACAACAGACTACCTTCCATAATGAAAAGGCTACCATCCAATGGAATAACAAAAATCTCGACAACAAACTACCTTCCATAATGACAAGGCTATCATCCATTGGAGTAACAAAAATCTCGACAATAGACTACCTTCCATAATGACAGGGCTACAATCCGTTGGAGTAACGTAAATCTCAACGAAAGACTACCTTCCATAATGACAAGGCTACCATCCATTAGAGTAACAAAAATCTTGACAATAGACTACCTTCCATAATGACAATGCTACCATCCATTGGAGTAACAAAAATCTCAACAATAGACTACCTTCCATAATGAAAAAGCTACCATCCAATGGAATAACAAATATCTCGACAACAGACTACCTTCCATATTTACAAGGTTACCATCCATTGGAGTAACAAAAATATCGACAACAAAGAATGTTCCATAATAACAAGGCTACCATCAGTTGGAGTAACAAAAATATCGACACCAGACTACCTTTCATAATGACAAGGCTACCATCCATTGGGGTAACATAATTATCGACAATAGACCACCTTCCATAATGACAAGGCTACCATCCATTGGAGTAACAAAAATATCGACAATAGACTACCTTCCATAATGACAAGGCTACCATACATTGGAGTAATAAAAATCTCGGTAACAGAGTACCTTCCATAATGACAAGACTATTATCCTTTAGAGGAACAAAAATCTCGACAACAGACTACCTTCCAAAATGACAAGGTTACCATCCATTGGAGTAACAAATATCAACAACAGACTATGTTCCATAATAACAAGGCTACCATCCATTGGAGTAACAAAACTCTCGACACCAGACTACCTTTCATAAGGACAAGGCTACCATCCTTTGGAGTAACATAAATATCGAAAACAGACTACGTTCTATCATGACAAGGCTACCATCCATTGGAGTAACAAAAATATCGACAACAGACTATGTTCCATAATAACAAGGCTACCATCCACTGGAGTTACAAAAATCTCGACAACAGGGTAACATCCATAATGACAAGGGTACCATCCATTGGAATAATAAAAATCTCGACAACAAACTACCTTCCATAATGAAAAGGATACCATCCAATGGAATAAGAAAAATCTCAACACCAGAATACCTTTCATAATGACAAGGCTACCATCAATTGGAGTAACAAAAATCTCTATAATAGAGCACATTCCAAAATGACAAGGCTACCATCCATTTGAGTATCAAAAATATCGACAACAGACTACCTTCCAAAATGAAAAGGCTACCATCAAATGGAATAACAAAAATCTCGACAATAGACTACCTTCCATAATGACATGGGTACCATCCATTGGAGTAACAAAAATATCGACAACAGACTATGTTCCATAATAACAAGGCTACCATCCATTTGAATAATACAAATCTCGACAACAGACTACCTTCCATAATGACAAGGCTACCATCCAATGGAATAACAAAAATCTCGTCAACAGACTACCTTCCATAATGACAAGGCTACCATCCATTGGAGTAACAAAAATATGAACAACAGACTACCTTCCATAATGACAAGGCTACCATCCGTTGGAGTAACGTAAATCTCAATGAAAGACTACCTTCCATAATGACAAGGCTACCATCCATTGGAGTAACAAAAATCTTGACAATAGACTACCTTCCATAATGATGAGGCTACCATCCATTGGAGTAATAAAAATCTCGGTAACAGAGTACCTTCCATAATGACAATGCTACCATCCATTGGAGATTCAAAAATCTCGACAATAGACTACCTTCGATAATGAAAAGGCTACCATCCAATGGAATAACAAATATCTCGACAACAGATTACCCTCCATAATGACAAGGTTACCATCCACTGGAGTAACAAAAATATCGACAACAGACAATGTTCCATAATAACAAGGCTACCATCCATTGGAGTAAAAAAATTACCGACACCAAACTACCTTTCATAATGACAAGGCTACCATCCATTGGGGTAACCTTATTATCGACAACAGACTACCTTCCATAATGACAAGGCTACCATCCATTGGAGTAACAAAAATCTCGACAATAGACTACCTTCCATAATGACAAGGCTACCATCCATTGGAGTAACAAAAATATCGACAACAGAGTATGTTTCATAATAATAAGGCTACCATGCATTGGAGTTACAAAAATCTCGACAACAGACTACCTTCAATAATGACAAGGCTACCATCCATTGGAGTAAAAAAAATCCCGACAACACACTACCTTCCATAATGAAAAGGCTACCATCCAATGGAATAACAAAAATCTCGTCAACAAACTACCTTCCATAATGACAAGGCTACCATCCATTGGAGTAACAAAAATATGAACAACATACTACCTTCAATAATGACAAGGTTACCATCCGTTGGATTAACGTAAATCTCAACGAAAGACTACCTTCCATAATGACAAGGCTACCATCCATTGGAGTAACAAAAATCTTGACAATAGTCTACCTTCCATAATGATGAGGCTACCATCCATTGGAGTAATAAAAATATCGGTAAAAGAGTGCCTTCCATAATGACAATGCTACCATCCATTGGATTAACAAAAATCTCGACAATAGACTACCTTCCATAATGAAAAGGCTACCATCCAATGGAATAACAAATATCTCGAAAACAGACTACCTTCCATAATGACAAGGTTACCATCCACTGGAGTAACAAAAATATCGACAACAGACAATGTTCCATAATAACAAGGCTACCATCCATTGGAGTAACAAAAATATCGACACCAGACTACCTTTCATAATGACAAGGCTACCATCCATTGGGGTAACATAATTATCGACAACAGACTACCTTCCATAATGACAAGGCTACCATCAATTGGAGTAACAAAAATATCGACAATAGACTACCTACCATAATGACAAGGCTACCATCCATTGGAGTAATAAAAATCTCGGTAACAGAGTACCTTCCATAATGACAAGGCTACCATCCATTGGAGTAACATAAATATCGACAACAGACTACGTTCCATCATGTCAAGGCTACCATCCATTGGAGTAACAAAAATATCGACAACAGACTATGTTCCATAATAACAAGGCTACCATCCACTGGAGTTACAAAAATCTCGACAACAGACTACCTTCCATAATGACAAGGCTACCATCCATTGGAGTAACAAAGATATCAACAACAGACTACCTTCAATAATGACAATGCTACCATCCACTAGAGTAACAAAAATATCGACAACAGGGTAACATCCATAATGACAAGGTTACTATCCATTGGAATAATAAAAATCTCGACAACAAACTACCTTCCATAATGAAAAGTATACCATCGAATGGAATAAGAAAAATCTCGACACCAGACTACCTTTCATAATGACAAGGCTACCATCAATTGGAGTAACATAATGTTCGACAACAGAATACGTTCCATAATGAAAAGGCTACCATACATTGGAATAACAAAAATCTCGACTATAAACTACCTTCCATAATGACAAGGCTACCATCCATTGGAGTAACAAAAATATCGACAATATACTACCTTCTATAATGACAAGGCTACCATCCATTGGAGTTACAAAAATCTCCTTAACATAGCACATTCCATAATGACAAGGCTACCATCAATTTGAGTATCAAAAATCTCGACAACAGACTACCTTCCATAATGACAAGGCTACCATCCAATGGAATAACAAAAATCTCGTCAACAGACTACCTTCCATAATGAAAGGCTACCATCCGTTGGAGTAACAAAAATATGAACAACAGACTACCTTCCATAATGACAAGGCTACCATCCGTTGGATTAACGTAAATCTCAATGAAAGACTACCTTCCATAATGAAAAGGCTACCATCCATTGGAGTAACAAAAATCTCGACAATAGACTACCTTCCATAATGACAAGGCTAGCATCCATTGGATTAACAAAAATCTCGATAACAGACTACCTGCCATAATGACAAGGCTATCATCCATTGGAGTAACAGAAATCTCAACGATAGACTTCCTTCCATAATGACAAATCTACCATCCATTAGAGTAACAAAAATCTCGACACCGGACTACCTTTCATAATGACCAGGCTACCATCAATTGAGTAACAAAGATATCGACAACAGACTACCTACCATAATAACAAGGCTACCGTCCAATGGAAAAACAAAAATCTCGACAACAAACTACCTTTCATAATAACAAGGCTACCATCCATTGGAGTAACAAAAATTTGAACAACAGACTACCTTCCATAATGACAAGGCTACCATCCATTGGAGTAAGAAAAATATCGACAACAGAGTATGTTTCATAATAACAAGGCTACCATGCATTGAAGTTACAAAAATCTCGACAACAGACTACCTTCAATAATGACAAGGCTACCATCCATTGGAGTAACAAAAATCCCGACAACAGACTACCTTCCATAATGAAAAGGCTACCATCCAATGGAATAACAAAAATCTCGTCAACAAACTACCTTCTATAATGACAAGGCTACCATCCATTGGAGTAACAAAAATCTAAACAACAGACTACCTTCCATAATTGCAAGGCTACCATACGTTGGAGTAACGTAAATCTCAATGAAAGACTACCTTCCATAATGATAAGGCTACCATCCATTAGAGTAACAAAAATCTTGACAATAGACTACCTTCCATAATGATGAGGCTACCATCCATTGGAGTAATAGAAATATCGATAACAGAGTACCTTCCATAATGTCAATGCTACCATCCATTGGAGTAACAAATATCTCGAAAACAGACTACCTTCCATATTGAAAAGGTTATCATCCATTGAAGTAACAAAAATATCGACAACAGACAATGTTCCATAATAACAAGGCTACCATCCATTGGAGTAACAAAAATATCGACACCAGACTACCTTTCATAATGACAAGGCTACCATCCATTGGGGTAACAAAATTATCGACAATAGACTACCTTCCATAATGACAAGGCTACCATCCATTGGAGTAATAAAAATATCGACAATATACTACCTTCCATAATGACAAGGCTACCATCCATTGGAGTAATAAAAATCTCGGTAACAGAGTACCTTCCATAATGACAAGACTACCATCCATTGGAGTAACAAAAATCTCGACAACAAACTACCTTCCAAAATGACAAGGTTACCATCCATTGGAGTAACAAATATCAACAACAGACTATGTTCCATAATAACAAGGCTACCATCCATTGGAGTAACAAAAATCTCGACACCAGACTACCTTTCATAAGGACAAGGCTACCATCCATTGGAGTAACATAAATATCGACAACAGACTACGTTCCATCATGACAAGGCTACCATCCATTGGAGTAACAAAAATATCGACAATAGACTATGTTCCATAATAACAAGACTACCATCCACTAGAGTTACAAAAATCTCGACAACAGACTACCTTCCATAATGACAAGGCTACCATCCATTGGAGTAACAAAGATATCAACAACAAACTACCTTAAATACTGACAATGCTACCATCCACTAGAGTAACAAAAATATCGACAACAGGGTAACATCCATAATGACAAGGTTACCATCCATTGGAATAATAAAAATTTCGACAACAAACTACCTTCCATAATGAAAACGATACCATCCAATGGAATAAGAAAAATCTTGACACCAGACTACCTTTCATAATGACAAGGCTACCATCAATTGGAATAACATAATTATTGACAACAGACTATGTTCCATAATGACAAGGTTACCATACATTGGAGTAACAAAAATCTCGACAATAAACTACCTTCCATAATGACAAGGCTACCATCCATTGGAGTAACAAAAATATCGATAATATACTACCTTCCATAATGACAAGGCTACCATCTATTGGAGTAACAAAAATCTCCGTAACAGAGCACATTCCATAATGACAAGGCTACCATCCATTGGAGTATCAAAAAATCTCGACAACAAACTACCTTCCAAAATTAGAAGGCTACCATCCAATGGAATAACAAAAATCTCGACAACAGACTACCTTCCATAATGACAAGGTTACCATCCATTGGAGTATCAAAAATATCGCAATAGAATATGTTCCATAATAATAAGGCTACCATCCATTGGAGTAAAAAAAATCTGGACACCAGACTACGTTTCATAATGACAAGGCTACCATCCATTGGAGTAACATAAATATCGACAACAGACTAAGTTCCATCAGGACAAGGCTACCATCCATTGGAGTAACAAAAATATCGACAACAGACTACCTTCCATAACGAAAAGTTTACCATCCATTGGAGTAAAAAAAATATCGAAAATAGACTATGTTCCATAATAACAAGGCTACCATCCACTGGAGTTACAAAAATCTTGTCAACAAACTACCTTCAATAATGACAAGGCTACCATCCATTGGAGTAACAAAAATCTGAACAATAGACTACCTTCCATAATAACAAGGCTACCATCCGTTGGAGTAACGTAAATCTCAATGAAAGACTACCTTCCATAATGAAAAGGCTACCATCCATTGGAGTAACAAAAATCTGGATAACAGACTACCTTCAATAATGACAATGCTACCATCCACTAGAGTAACAAAAATATTTACAACAGGGTAACATCTATAATGACAAGGTTACCATCCATTGGAATAATAAAAATGTCGACAACAAACTACCTTCCATAATGACAAGGCTACCATCCAATGGAATAACAAAAATCTCATCAACAGACTACCTTCCATAATGACAAGGCCACCATCCATTGGATTAACAAAAATCTGAACTACAGACTACCTTCCATAATGGCAAGACTACCATCCGTTGGAGTAACGTAAATCTCAACGAAATACTACCTTCCATAATGAAAAGGCTACCATCCATTGGAGTAACAAAATTATCGACAATAGACTACGTTCCATAATGACAAGGCTACCATCCATTGGAGTAACAAAAATCTCGACAAAATACTACCTTCCATAATGAAAAGGCTACCCTCCAATGGAATAACAAAAATCTGGACAACAGACTACCTTCCATAATGACAAGGCTACCATCCATTGGAGTAACAAAGATATCAACAACAGACAACCTTAAATAATGACAATGCTACCATCCACTAGAGTAACAAAAATATCGACAACAGGGTAACGTCCATAATGACAAGGTTACCATCCATTGGAATAATAAAAATTTCGACAACAAACTACCTTCCATAATGAAAAGGATACCATCCAATGGAATAAGAAAAATCTTGACACCAGACTACCTTTCATAATGACAAGGCTACCATCAATTGGAGTAACATAATTATTGGCAACAGACTATGTTCCATAATGACAAGGCTACCATACTTTGGAGTAACAAAAATATCGACAATAAACTACCTTCCATAATGACAAGGCTACCATCCATTGGAGTAACAAAAATATCGATAATATACTACCTTCCATAATGACAAGGCTACCATCCATTAGAGTAACAAAAATCTCCGTAACATAGCACATTCCATAATGACAAGGCTACCATCCATTGGAGTATCAAAAAATCTCGACAACAGACTACCTTCCAAAATGAAAAGGCTACCATCCAATGGAATAACAAAATTCTCGACAACAGACTACCTTCCATAATGACAAGGTTACCATCCATTGGAGTAACAAAAATATCGACAACAGACTATGTTCCATAATAATAAGGCTACCATCCATTGGAGTAAAAAAAATCTCGACACCAGACTACGTTTCATAATGACAAGGCTACCATCCATTGGAGTAACATAAATATCGACAACAGACTAAGTTCCATCAGGACAAGGCTACCATCCATTGGAGTAACAAAAATATCGACAACAGACTACCTTCCATAAAAAAAAGTTTACCATCCATTGGAGTAACAAAAATATCGACAATAGACTATGTTCCATAATAACAAGGCTACCATCCACTGGAGTTACAAAAATCTTGTAAACAAACTACCTTCCATAATGACAAGGCTACCATCCATTGGAGTAACAAAAATCTGAACAATAGACTACCTTCCATAATAACAAGGCTACCATCCGTTGGAGTAACGTAAATCTCAATGAAAGACTACCTTCCATAATGAAAAGACTACCATCCATTGGAGTAACAAAAATCTGGATAAGAGACTACCTTCAATAATGAGAATGCTACCATCCACTAGAGTAACAAAAATATCGACAACAGGGTAACATCTATAATGACAAGGTTACCAACCATTGGAATAATAAAAAACTCGACACCAAACTACCTTCCATATTGACAAGCCTACCATCCAATGGAATAACAAAAATCTCATCAACAAACTACCTTCCATAATGACAAGGCTACCATCCATTGGATTATCAAAAATCTGAACAACAAACTACCTTTCATAATGGCAAGGCTACCATCCGTTGGAGTAACGTAAATCTCAACGAAATACTACCTTCCATAATGAAAAGGCCCCCATCCATTGGAGTAACAAAATTATCGACAATAGACTACCTTCCATAATGACAAGGCTACCATCCATTGGAGTAACAAAAATCTCGACAAAGGACTACCTTCCATAATGAAAAGGCTACCCTCCGATGGAATAACAAAAATCTCGACAACAGACTACCTTCCATAATGACAAGGCTACCATCCATTGGAGTAACATAAATATCGACAACAGACTAAGTTCCATCAGGACAAGGCTACCATCCATTGGAGTAACAAAAATATCGACAACAGACTACCTTCCATAAAGAAAAGTTTACCATCCATTGGAGTAACAAAAATATCGACAATAGACTATGTTCCATAATAACAAGGCTACCATCCACTGGAGTTACAAAAATCTTGTCAACAAACTACCTTCCATAATGACAAGGCTACCATCCATTGTAGTAACAAAAATATCGACAATAGCCTTTATTCCATAATAATAAGGCTACCATCCATTGGAGTTACAAAAATCTCGATAACAGAATACCTTCAATAATGACAATGCTACCATCCACTACAGTAAAAAAAATATCGACAATAGGGTAACATCTATAATGACAAGGTTACCATCCATTGGAATAATAAAAATCTCTACAACAAACTACCTTCCATAATGACAAGGCTACCATCCAATGGAATAACAAAAATCTCGTCAACAGACTACCTTCCATAATGACAATGCTACAATCCATTGGAGTAACAAAAATCTGAACAACAGACTACCTTCCATAATGGCAAGGCTACCATCCATTGGAGTAACGTAAATCTCAACGAAATACTACCTTCCATAATGAAAAGGCTACCATCCATTGGAGTATCAAAATTATCGACAATAGACTACCTTCCATAATGACAAGGCTACCATCCATTGGAGTAACAAAAATCTCGACAAAAGACTACCTTCCATAATGAAAAGGCTACCCTCCGATGGAATAACAAAAATCTCGACAACAGACTACCTTCCATAATGACAAGGCTACCATCCATTGGAGTAACATAAATATCGACAACAGACTAAGTTCCATCAGGACAAGGCTACCATCCATTGGAGTAACAAAAGTATCGACAACAGACTACCTTCTATAAAGAAAAGTTTACCATCCATTGGAGTAACAAAAATATCGACAATAGACTATGTTCCATAATAACAAGGCTACCATCCACTGGAGTTACAAAAATCTTGTCAACAAACTACCTTCCATAATGACAAGGCTACCATCCATTGGAGTAACAAAAATCTGAACAACAGACTACCTTCCATAATAACAAGGCTACCATCCGTTGGAGTAACGTAAATCTCAATGAAAGACTACCTTCCATAATGAAAAGGCTACCATCCATTGGAGTAACAAAAATCTGGATAACAGACTACCTTCAATAATGACAATGCTACCATCCACTAGAGTAACAAAAATATCGACAACAGGGTAACATCTATAATGACAAGGTTACCAACCATTGGAATAATAAAAATCTCGACAACAAACTACCTTCCATAATGACAAGGCTACCATCCAATGGAATAACAAAAATCTCATCAACAAACTACCTTCCATAATGACAAGGCTACCATCCATTGGATTAACAAAAATCTGAACAACAGACTACCTTTCATAATGGCAAGGCTACCATCCGTTGGAGTAACGTAAATCTCAACGAAATACTACCTTCCATAATGAAAAGGCTACCATCCATTGGAGTAACAAAATTATCGACAATAGACTACCTTCCAGAATGACAAGGCTACCATCCATTGGAGTAACAAAAATCTCGACAAAAGACTACCTTCCATAATGAAAAGGCTACCCTCCGATGGAATAACAAAAATCTCGACAACAGACTACCTTCCATAATGACAAGGCTACCATCCATTGGAGTAACATAAATATCGACAACAGACTAAGTTCCATCAGGACAAGGCTACCATCCATTGGAGTAACAAAAATATCGACAACAGACTACCTTCCATAAAGAAAAGTTTACCATCCATTGGAGTAACAAAAATATCGATAATAGACTATGTTCCATAATAACAAGGCTACCATCCACTGGAGTTACAAAAATCTTATCAACAAACTACCTTCCATAATGACAAGGCTACCATCCATTGTAGTAACAAAAATATCGACAATAGCCTTTATTCCATAATAATAAGGCTACCATCCATTGGAGTTACAAAAATCTCGATAACAGAATACCTTCAATAATGACAATGCTACCATCCACTACAGTAAAAAAAATATCGACAATAGGGTAACATCTATAATGACAAGGTTACCATCCATTGTAATAATAAAAATCTCTACAACAAACTACCTTCCATAATGACAAGGCTACCATCCAATGGAATAACAAAAATCTCGTCAACAGACTACCTTCCATAATGACAAGGCTACAATCCATTGGAATAACAAAAATCTGAACAACAGACTACCTTCCATAATGGCAAGGCTACCATCCGTTGGAGTAACGTAAATCTCAACGAAATACTACCTTCCATAATGAAAAGGCTACCATCCATTGGAGTAACAAAATTATCGACAATAGACTACCTTCCATAATGACAAGGCTACCATCCATTGGAGTAACAAAAATCTCGACAAAAGACTACCTTCCATAATGAAAAGGCTACCCTCCGATGGAATAACAAAAATCTCGACAACAGACTACCTTCCATAATGACAAGGCTACCATCCATTGGAGTAACATAAATATCGACAACAGACTAAGTTCCATCAGGACAAGGCTACCATTCATTGGAGTAACAAAAATATCGACAATAGACTACCTTCCATAAAGAAAAGTTTACCATCCATTGGAGTAACAAAAATATCGACAATAGACTATGTTCCATAATAACAAGGCTACCATCCACTGGAGTTACAAAAATCTTGTCAACAAACTACCTTCCATAATGACTAGGCTACCATCCATTGGAGTAACAAAAATCTGAACAACAGACTACCTTCCATAAAAACAAGGCTACCATCCGTTGGAGTAACGTAAATCTCAATGAAAGACTACCTTCCATAATGAAAAGGCTACCATCCATTGGAGTAACAAAAATCTGGATAACAGACTACCTTCAATAATGACAATGCTACCATCCACTAGAGTAACAAAAATATCGACAACAGGGTAACATCTATAATGACAAGGTTACCAACCATTGGAATAATAAAAATCTCGACAACAAACTACCTTCCATAATGACAAGGCTACCATCCAATGGAATAACAAAAATCTCATCAACAAACTACCTTCCATAATGACAAGGCTACCATCCATTGGATTAACAAAAATCTGAACAACAGACTACCTTTCATAATGGCAAGGCTACCATCCGTTGGAGTAACGTAAATCTCAACGAAATACTACCTTCCATAATGAAAAGGCTACCATCCATTGGAGTAACAAAATTATCGACAATAGACTACCTTCCAGAATGACAAGGCTACCATCCATTGGAGTAACAAAAATCTCGACAAAAGACTACCTTCCATAATGAAAAGGCTACCCTCCGATGGAATAACAAAAATCTCGACAACAGACTACCTTCCATAATGACAAGGCTACCATCCATTGGAGTAACATAAATATCGACAACAGACTAAGTTCCATCAGGACAAGGCTACCATCCATTGGAGTAACAAAAATATCGACAACAGACTACCTTCCATAAAGAAAAGTTTACCATCCATTGGAGTAACAAAAATATCGATAATAGACTATGTTCCATAATAACAAGGCTACCATCCACTGGAGTTACAAAAATCTTATCAACAAACTACCTTCCATAATGACAAGGCTACCATCCATTGTAGTAACAAAAATATCGACAATAGCCTTTATTCCATAATAATAAGGCTACCATCCATTGGAGTTACAAAAATCTCGATAACAGAATACCTTCAATAATGACAATGCTACCATCCACTACAGTAAAAAAAATATCGACAATAGGGTAACATCTATAATGACAAGGTTACCATCCATTGTAATAATAAAAATCTCTACAACAAACTACCTTCCATAATGACAAGGCTACCATCCAATGGAATAACAAAAATCTCGTCAACAGACTACCTTCCATAATGACAAGGCTACAATCCATTGGAATAACAAAAATCTGAACAACAGACTACCTTCCATAATGGCAAGGCTACCATCCGTTGGAGTAACGTAAATCTCAACGAAATACTACCTTCCATAATGAAAAGGCTACCATCCATTGGAGTAACAAAATTATCGACAATAGACTACCTTCCATAATGACAAGGCTACCATCCATTGGAGTAACAAAAATCTCGACAAAAGACTACCTTCCATAATGAAAAGGCTACCCTCCGATGGAATAACAAAAATCTCGACAACAGACTACCTTCCATAATGACAAGGCTACCATCCATTGGAGTAACATAAATATCGACAACAGACTAAGTTCCATCAGGACAAGGCTACCATTCATTGGAGTAACAAAAATATCGACAATAGACTACCTTCCATAAAGAAAAGTTTACCATCCATTGGAGTAACAAAAATATCGACAATAGACTATGTTCCATAATAACAAGGCTACCATCCACTGGAGTTACAAAAATCTTGTCAACAAACTACCTTCCATAATGACTAGGCTACCATCCATTGGAGTAACAAAAATCTGAACAACAGACTACCTTCCATAAAAACAAGGCTACCATCCGTTGGAGTAACGTAAATCTCAATGAAAGACTACCTTCCATAATGAAAAGGCTACCATCCATTGGAGTAACAAAAATCTGGATAACAGACTACCTTCAATAATGACAATGCTACCATCCACTAGAGTAACAAAAATATCGACAACAGGGTAACATCTATAATGACAAGGTTACCAACCATTGGAATAATAAAAATCTCGACAACAAACTACCTTCCATAATGACAAGGCTACCATCCAATGGAATAACAAAAATCTCATCAACAAACTACCTTCTATAATGACAAGGCTACCATCCATTGGATTAACAAAAATCTGAACAACAGACTACCTTTCATAATGGCAAGGCTACCATCCGTTGGAGTAACGTAAATCTCAACGAAATACTACCTTCCATAATGAAAAGGCTACCATCCATTGGAGTAACAAAATTATCGACAATAGACTACCTTCCATAATGACAAGGCTACCATCCATTGGAGTAACAAAAATCTCGACAAAAGACTACCTTCCATAATGAAAAGGCTACCCTCCAATGGAATAACAAAAATCTCGACAACAGACTACCTTCCATAATGACAAGGCTACCATCCATTGGAGTAACATAAATATCGACAACAGACTAAGTTCCATCAGGACAAGGCTACCATCCATTGGAGTAACAAAAATATCGACAACAGACTACCTTCCATAAAGAAAAGTTTACCATCCATTGTAGTAACAAAAATATCGACAATAGCCTTTATTCCATAATAATAAGGCTACCATCCATTGGAGTTACAAAAATCTCGATAACAGAATACCTTCATTAATGACAATGCTACCATCCACTACAGTAAAAAAAATATCGACAATAGGGTAACATCTATAATGACAAGGTTACCATCCATTGGAATAATAAAAATCTCTACAACAAACTACCTTCCATAATGACAAGGCTACCATCCAATGGAATAACAAAAATCTCGTCAACAGACTACCTTCCATAATGACAAGGCTACAATCCATTGGAGTAACAAAAATCTGAACAACAGACTACCTTCCATAATGGCAAGGCTACCAGTCGTTGGAGTAACGTAAATCTCAACGAAATACTACCTTCCATAATGAAAAGGCTACCATCCATTGGAGTAATAAAATTATCGACAATAGACTACCTTCCATAATGACAAGGCTACCATCCATTGGAGTAACAAAAATCTCGACAAAAGACTACCTTCCATAATGAAAAGGCTACCATCCAATGGAATAACAAAAATCTCGACAACAGACTACCTTCCATAATGACAAGGTTACCATCCATTGGAGTAACAAAAATATCGACAACAGACTATGTTCCATAATAACAAGGCTACCATCCGTTGGAGTAACAAAGATATCAACAACAGACTACCTTCCATAAGGACAAGGCTACCATCTATTGGAATAATAAAAATCTCGAGAGCATACTACCTTCCATAATGACAAGGATACCATCCATTGGAGTAACAAAAATCTCGGTAACAAAGTACCTTCCATAATACAAGGCTACCATCCATTGGAGTAACAAAAATATCGATAGAAGACTACCTTCCATAATGACAAGGCTACCATCCATTGGAATAACAAAAATCTCGAGAACATACTACCTTTCATAATGACAAGGCTACCATCCAATGGAATAACCAAAAACTCGATAACATACTACCTTTTATAATGACAAGTATATCATCCATTGGAGTAACAAAAATCTCAACAACAGAGTACCTTCCATAATGACAAGGCTACCATCTATTGGAATAACAATAATCTCGAGAACAGACTACCTTCCATAATGACAAGGCTACCATCCAATGGAATAACAAAAGTCTCGAGAACAAACTACCTTCCATAGTGACAAGGCTTTCATCCATTGGAGTGACAAAAATTACAATGACATACTACCTTCCATAATGATAAGGCTACCATCCATTGGAGTTACAAAGATCTTGACAACAAACTACCTTCCATAATGACAAGTCTACCATCCATTGGAGTAACAAAAATCTCGACAACAGACTACCTTCCATAATGACAAGGCCACCATCTATTGGAATTACAAAATTCTCGAGAATAGACTACCTTCAATAATGAGAAGGCTACCATCAAATGGAATAACAAAAATCTCGAGAACAGACTACCTTCCATAATGACAAGGCTACCATCCATTGGAGTAATAAAAATCTCGGAAATAGAGTACCTTCCATAATGAAAAGGCTACCATCCATTGGAATAACAAAAATCTCGACAACAGACTACCTTCCAAAATGACAAGGTTACCATCCATTGGAGTAACATAAATATGGACAACCGACTATGTTACCTAATAACAAGGCTACCATCCACTGGAGTTACAAAAATCTCGACAACAAACTACCTTCCAAAATGACAAGGTTACCATCCATTGGAGTAACATAATTATCGACAACAGACTACGTTCCATAATGACAAGGCTACCATACATTGGAGTAACAAAAATCTCGACAATAGACTACCTTCCATAATGACAAGGCTACCATCCATTGGAGTAACAAAAATCTCGACAACATACTAACTTCCTAAATGACAAGGCTACCATCCATTGGAGTAACAAAGATATTAACAACAGACTACCTTCCATAATGACAAGGCTACCATCTATTGGAATAATAAAAATCTCGAAAACATACTACCTTCCATAATGACAAGGATACCATCCATTGGAGTAACAAAAATCTCGGTAACAAAGTACCTTCCATAATTACAAGGCTACCATCCATAAGAGTAACAAAAATCTCGACAAAACACTACCTTCCATAATGACAAGGCTACCATCCATTGGAATAACCAAAAACTCGACAACATACTACCTTCCATAATGACAAGTATACCATCCATTGTAGTAGTAAAAATCTCAACAACAGACTACCTTCCATAATGACAAGGCTACCATCTATTGGAATAACAAGAATCTCGAGAACAAACTACCTTCCATAATGACAAGGATACCATCAAATGGAATAACAAAAGTCTCGAGAACAGACTACCTTCCATAGTGACAAGGCTTTCATCCATTGGAGTGACCAAAATCACAACGACATACTACCTTCCATAATGATAGGGCTACCATCCATTGGAGTTACAAAGATCTTGACAACAAACTACCTTCCATAATGACAAGTCTACCATCCATTGGAGTAACAGAAATCTCGACAACAGACTACCTTCCATAATGACAAAGCTTCCATCTATTGGAATTACAAAAATCTCGAGAATAAACTACCTTCAATAATGAGAAGGCTACCATCAAATGGAATAAAAAAAATCTCGAGAACAGACTACCTTCCATAATGACAAGGCTACCATCCATTGGAGTAATAAAAATCTCGGAAACAGAGCACCTTCCATAATGACAAGGCTACCATCCATTGGAGTAACAAAAATCTCGACAACAGACTACCTTCCAAAATGACAAGGTTACCATCCATTGGAGTAACAAATATCAACAACAGACTATGTTCCATAATAACAAGGCTACCATCAATCGGAGTAACAAAAATCTCGACACCAGACTACCTTTCATAATGACAAGGCTACCATCCATTGGAGTAACATAAATATCGACAACAGACTACGTTCCATCATGACAAGGCTACCATCCATTGGAGTAACAAAAATATCGAAAACAAACTATGTTCCATAATAACAAGGCTACCATCCACTGGAGTTACAAAAATCTCCACAACAGACTACCTTCAATAATGACAACGCTACCATCCACTAGAGTAACAAAAATATCGACAACAGGGTAACATCCATAATGACAAGGTTACCATCTAGTGGAATAATAAAAATCTCAACAACAAACTACCTTCCATAATGAAAAGGATACCATCCAATGGAATAACAAAAATCTCGACACCAGACTACCTTTCATAATGACAAGGCTACCATCCATTGGAGTAACAAAAATCTCGACAATAGACTACCTTCCATAATGAAAAGGCTACCATCCATTGGAGTAACAAAAATCTAGGTAGCAGAGAGCATTCCATAATGACAGGGCTACCATCCATTAGAGTAACAAAAATATCGACAACAGACTACCTTCCAAAATGAAAAGGCTACCATCCAATGGAATAACAAAAATCTCGACAACAAACTATTTTCCATAATGACAAGGTTACCATCCATTGGAGTAACAAAAATATCGACAACATACTATATTCCATAATAACAAGGCTACCATCCATTGGAGTATCAAAAATCTCGACACCAGACTACATTTCATAATGACAAGGCTACCTTCCATTGGAGTAACATAAATATTGACAACAGACTAATTTCCATCAGAACAAGGCTACCATCCATTGGAGTAACAAAAATCTCGACAACACACTACCTTCCATAATGAAAAGGTTACCATCCATTGGAGTAACAAAAAAATCGACAACAGACTACTTTCAATAATGAAAATGCTACCATCCACTAGAGTAACAAAAATATCGACAACAGGGTATCATCTATAATGACAAGGTTACCATCCATTGGAATAATAAAAATCTCGACAACAAACTACCTTCCATAATGACAAGGCAACCATCCAATGGAATAACAAAAATCTCGTCAACAAACTACCTTCCATAATGACAAGGCTACCATCCATTGGAGTAACAAAAATCTGAACAACAGACTACCTTCTATAATGGCAAGGCTACCATCCGTTGGAGTAATGTAAATCTCAACGAAATACTACCTTCCATAATGAAAAGGCTACCATCCATTGGAGTAACAAAATTATCGACAATAGACTATGTTCCATAATAACAAAGCTACCATCCATTGGAGTTACAAAAATCTCGATAACAAACTACCTTCAATAATGACAATGCTACCATCCAATGGAATAACAAAAATCTCGTCAATATACTACCTTCCATAGTGACAAGGCTACCATCCATTAGAGTAACAAAAATCTGAACAACAAACTACCTTCCATAATGGTAAGGCTACCATCCGTTGGAGTAACGTAAATCTCAACGAAATACTAACTTCCATATAGAAAAGGCTATCATCCATTGGTATAATAAAATTATCGACAATAGACTACCTTCCATAATGACAAGGCTACCATCCACTGGAGAAACAAAAATCTCGACAAAAGAATACCTTCCATAATGAAAAGGCTACCATCCAATGGAATAACAAAAATCTCGACAACAGACTACCTTCCATAATGACAAGGTTACCATCCATTGGAGTAACAAAAATATCGACAATAGACTATGTTCCATAATAGCAAGGCGACCATCCATTGGAGTAACAAAAATCTCGACACCAGACTACCTTTCATAATGACAAAGCTACCATCCATTGGAGTAACATAAATATCGACAACAGACAATGTTCCATAATGACAAGGCTACCATCCATTGGAGTAAAAAAAATCTCGACAACAGACTAACTTCCTAAATGACAAGGCTACCATCCATTGGAGTAACAAAAATATCGACAATAGACTATGTTCCATAATAACAAGGCTACCATCCATTGGAGATACAAAAATCTCGATAACAGACTACCTTCAATAATGACAATGCTACCATCCACAAGAGTAACAAAAATATCGACAACAGGGTAACATCTATAATGACAAGGTTACCATCCATTGGAATAATAAAAATCTCGACAACAAACTACCTTCCATAATGACAAGGCTACCATCCATTAGAGTAACAAAAATATGAACAACAAACTACCTTTCATAAGGGCAAGGCTATCATCCGTTGGAGTAACGTAAATCTCAACGAAATACTACCTTCCATATAGAAAAGGCTACCATCCATTGGTATAATAAAATTATCGATAATAGACTACCCTCCATAATGACATGGCTACCATCCATTGGAGTAAGAAAATTCTCGACAAAAGACTACCTTCCATAATGAAAAGGCTACCGTCCAATGGAATAACAAAAATCTCGACAACAGACTACCTTCCATAATGACAAGGCTACCATCCATTGGAGTAACAAAAATATGAACAACAAACTACCTTCCATAATGGCAAGGCTACCATCCGTTGGATAAATGTAAATCTCAACGAAATACTACCTTCCATAATGAAAAGGCTACCATCCATTGGAGTAACAAAATTATCGATAATAGACTATGTTCTATAATAACAAGACTACCATCAATTGGAGTTACAAAAATCTCGATAACAGACTACCTTCAATAATGACAATACTACCATCCACAAGAGTAACAAAAATATCGACAACAGGGTAACATCTATAATGACAAGGTTACCATCCATATGAATAATAAAAATCTCGACAACAAACTACCTTCCATAATGACAAGGCTACCATCCAATGGAATAACAAAAATCTCGTCAATATACTACCTTTCATAATGACAAGGCTACCATCCATTAGAGTAACAAAAATCTGAACTACAAACTACCTTCCATAATGGCAAGGCTACCATTCGTTGGAGTAACGTAAATCTCAACGAAATACTACCTTCCATATAGAAAAGGCTACCATCCATTGGTATAATAAAATTATCGACAATAGACTACCTTCCATAATGACAAGGCTACCATCCACTGGAGTAACAAAAATCTCGACAAAAGAGTACCTTCCATAATGAAAAGGCTACCATCCAATGGAATAACAAAAATCTCGACAACAGACTACCTTCCATAATGACAAGGTTACCATCCATTTGAATAACAAAAATATCGACAACAGACTATGTTCCATAATAACAAGGCTACCATCCATTGGAGTAACAAAAATCTCGATAACAGACTACCTTCAATAATGACAATGCTACCATCCAATGGAATAACAAAAATCTCGTCAATATACTACCTTCCATAATGACAAGGCTACCATCCATTAGAGTAACAAAAATCTGAACAACAAACTACCTTCCATAATGGTAAGGCTACCATCCGTTGGAGTAACGTAAATCTCAACGAAATACTACCTTCCATATAGAAAAGGCTATCATCCATTGGTATAATAAAATTATCGACAATAGACTACCTTCCATAATGACAAGGCTACCATCCACTGGAGAAACAAAAATCTCGACAAAAGACTACCTTTCATAATGAAAAGGCTACCATCCAATGGAATAACAAAAATCTCGACAACAGACTACCTTCCATAATGACAAGGTTACCATCCATTGGAGTAACAAAAATATCGACAATAGACTATGTTCCATAATAACAAGGCTACCATCCATTGGAGTAACAAAAATCTCGACACCAGACTACCTTTCATAATGACAAAGCTACCATCCATTGGAGTAACATAAATATCGACAACAGACAATGTTCCATAATGACAAGGCTACCATCCATTGGAGTAACAAAAATCTCGACAACAGACTAACTTCCTAAATGACAAGGCTACCATCCATTGGAGTAACAAAAATATCGACAATAGACTATGTTCCATAATAACAAGGCTACCATCCATTGGAGATACAAAAATCTCGATAACAGACTACCTTCAATAATGACAATGCTACCATCCACAAGAGTAACAAAAATATCGACAACAGGGTAACATCTATAATGACAAGGTTACCATCCATTGGAATAATAAAAATCTCGACAACAAACTACCTTCCATAATGACAAGGCTACCATCCAATGGAATAACAAAAATCTCGTCAATATACTACCTTTCATAATGACAAGGCTACCATCCATTAGAGTAACAAAAATCTGAACTACAAACTACCTTCCATAATGGCAAGGCTATCATTCGTTGGAGTAACGTAAATCTCAACGAAATACTACCTTCCATATAGAAAAGGCTACCATCCATTGGTATAATAAAATTATCGACAATAGACTACCTTCTATAATGACAAGGCTACCATCCACTAGAGTAAAAAAAATCTCGACAAAAGAGTACCTTCCATAATGAAAAGGCTACCATCCAATGGAATAACAAAAATCTCGACAACAGACTACCTTCCATAATGACAAGGTTACCATCCATTGGAATAACAAAAATATCGACAACAGACTATGTTCCATAATAACAAGGCTACCATCCATTGGAGTAACAAAAATCTCGACACCAGACTACCTTTCATAATGACAAAGCTACCATCCATTGGAGTAACATAATTATCGACAACAGACAATGTTCCATAATGACAAGGCTACCATCCATTGGAGTAACAAAAATCTCGACAACAGACTAACTTCCTAAATGACAAGGCTACCATCCATTGGAGTAACAAAAATATCGACAATAGACTATGTTCCATAATAACAAGGCTACCATCCATTGGAGTTACAAAAATCTCGATAACAGACTACCTTCAATAATGACAATGCTACCATCCACAAGAGTAACAAAAATATCGACAACAGGGTAACATCTATAATGACAAGGTTACCATCCATTGGAATAATAAAAATCTCGACAACAAACTACCTTCCATAATGACAAGGCTACCATCCAATGGAATAACAAAAATATCGTCAATAGACTACCTTCCATAATGACAAGGCTACCATCCATTAGAGTAATAAAAATCTGAACAACAAACTACCTTTCATAATGGTAGGGCTACCATCCATTGGAGTTACAAAGATCTTGACAACAAACTACCTTCCATAATGACAAGGCTACCATCCATTGGAGTAACAAAAATATCGAGAACAAACTACCTTTCATAATGACAAGGCTACCATCTATTGGAATTACAAAAATCTCGAGAATAGACTACCTTCCATAATGACAAGTATACTATCAAATTGAATAACAAAAATCTCGAGAACAGACTACCTTCCATAATGACAAGGCTACCATCTATTGGAATAAAAAAAATCTAGAGAACAGACTACATTCCATAATGACAAGGCTACCATCCAATGGAATAACAAAAGTCTCTAGAACAGACTACCTTCCATAGTGACAAGGCTACCATCTATTGGAGTGACAAAAATCCCAACGACATACTACCTTCCATAATGATAGGGCTACCATCCATTGGAGTTACAAAGATCTTGACAACAAACTACCTTCCATAATGACAAGTTTACCATCCATTGGAGTAACAAAAATCTCGACAACAGACTACCTTCCATAATGACAAGGCTACCATCTATTGGAATTACAAAAATCTCGAGAATAGACTACCTTCAATAATGAGAAGGCTACCATCAATTGGAATAACAAAAATCTCGACAACAGACTACCTTCCATAATGACAAGGCTACCATCCATTGGAGTAATAAAAATCTCGGAAACAGAGTACCTTCCATAATGACAAAGCTACCATCCATTGGAGTAACAAAAATCTCGACAACAGACTACCTTCCAAAATGACAAGGTTACCATCCATTGGAGTAACAAATATCAACAACAGACTATGTTCCATAATAACAAGGCTACCATCCATCGGAGTAACAAAAATCTCGACACCAGACTACCTTTCATAATGACAAGGCTACCATCCACTGGAGTAACATAAATATCGTCAATAGACTACGTTCCATCATGACAAGGCTACCATCCATTGGAGTAACAAAAATATCAACAACAGACTATATTCCATAATAACAAGGCTACCATCCACTGGAGTTACAAAAATCTCGACAACAGACTACCTTTCATAATGACAAGGCTACCATCCATTGGAGTAACAAAGATATCAACAACAAACTAATTTCAATAATGACAATGCTACCATCCACTAGAGTAACAAAAATATCGACAACAGGGTAACATCCATAATGACAAGGTTACCATCCATTAGAATAATAAAAATATAGACAACAAACTACCTTCCATAATGAAAAGGATACCATCCAATGGAATAACAGAAATCTCGACACCAGACTACCTTTCATAATGACAAGGCTACCATCCATTAGAGTAACATAATTATCGACAACAGACTATGTTCCATAATGAAAAGGCTACCATACATTGGAGTAACAAAAATCTCGACAATAGACTACCTTCCATAATGACAAGGCTACCATCCATTGGAGTAACAAAAATATCGACAATATACTACCTTACATAATGACAAGGCAACCATCCATTGGAGTAACAAAAATCTAGGTAACAGAGCACATTCCATAATGATAAGGCTACCATCCATTGGAGTAACAAAAATCTCGACAACACACTACCTTCCAAAATGAAAAGGCTACCATCCAATGGAAAAACAAAAATCTCGACAACAAACTTCCTTCCATAATGACAAGGTTACCATCCATTGGAGTAACAAAAATATCGACAACAGACTATGTTCCATAATAACAAGGCTACCATCCATTGGAGTAACAAAAATCTCGACACCAGACTACATTTCATAATGACAAGGCTACCATCCATTGGAGTAACATAAATATCGACAACAGACTAAGTTCCATCAGGACAAGGCTACCATCCATTGGAGTAACAAAAATCTCGAAAATAAACTACCTTCCATAATGAAAAGGTTACCATCCATTGGAGTAACAAAAATATCGACAACAGACTATGTTCCATAATAACAAGGCTACCATCCAATGGAGTTACAAAAATCTCGACAACAGACAACCTTCCATAATGACAAGGCTACCATCCATTGGAGTAAGAAATATATCAACAACAGACTACCTTCAATAATGACAATGCTACCATCCACTAGAGTAACAAAAATATTGACAACAGGGTAACATCCATAATGACAAGGTTACCATCCATTGGAGTAACAAAAATCTGAACAATAGACTACCTTCCATAATAACAAGGCTACCATCCGTTGGAGTAACGTAAAACTCAATAAAAGACTACCTTCCATAATGAAAAGGCTACCATCCATTGGAGTAACAAAAATCTCGATAACAGACTACCTTCAATAATGACAATGCTACCATCCACTAGAGTAACAAAAATATCCACAACAGGGTAACATCTATAATGACAAGGCTACCATCCAATGGAATAACAAAAATCTCGTCAACATACTACCTTCCATAATGACAAGGCTACCATACATTGGAGTAACAAAAATCTGAACAACAAACTACCATCCATAATGGCAAGGCTACCATCCGTTGGAGTAACTTAAATCTCAACGAAATACTACCTTCCATAATGAAAAGGCTACCATCAATTGGAGTAACCAAATTCTCGACAATAGACTACCTTCCATAATGACAAGGCTACCATCCATTGGAATAACAAAAATATCGACAAAAGACTACCTTCCATAATGAAAAGGCTACTATTAAATGGAATAACAAAAATATCGACAACAAACTACCTTCCATAATGACAAGGTTACCATCCATTGGAGTAACAAAAATATCGACAACAGACTATGTTCCATAATAACAAAGCTATAATCCATTGGAGTAACAAAAATCTCGACACCAGACTACCTTTCATAATGACAAAGCTACCATCCATTCGAGTAACATAAATATCGACAACAGACAATGTTCCATAATGACAAAGCTGTCATCCATTGGAGTAACAAAAATATCGACAATAGACTATGTTCCATAATAACAAGGCTAACATCCATTGGAGTTACAAAAATCTCGACAACAGACTACCTTTCATAATTACAAGGCTACCATCCATTGGAGTAACAAAGATATCAACAACAGACTACCTTCCATAATGACAAGGCTACCATCTATTGGAATAATAAAAATCTCGAGAACATACTACCTTCCATAATGACAAGGATACCATCCATTGGAGTAACCAAAATCTCGGTAACAAAGTACCTTCCATAATTACAAGGCTACCATCCATTGGAGTAATAAAAATCTCGACAAAAGACTACATTCCATAATGACAAGGCTACCATCCATTGGAATAACAAAAATCTCGAGAATAGACTACCTTCATAATGACAAGGATACCATCCAATGGAATAACAAAAGTCTCGAGAACAGACTACCTTCCATAGTGACAAGGCTTTCATCCATTGGAGTGACAAAAATCACAACGACATACTACGTTCCATAATGATAGGGCTACCATCCATTGGAGTTACAAAGATCTCGACAACAAACTACCTTCCATAATGACAAGTCTACCATCCATTGGAGTAACAAAAATCTCGACAACAGACTACCTTCCATAATGACAAGGCTACCATCTATTGGAATTACAAAAACCTATAGAATAGACTACCTTCAATAATGAGAAGGCTACCATCTAATGGAATAACAAAAATCTCGACGACAGACTACCTTCCATAATGACAAGGCTACCATCCATTGGAGTAATAAAAATCTCGATAATAGAGTACCTTCCATAATGATAAGGCTACTATCCATTAGAGTAACAAAAATCTCGACAACAGACTACCTTCCAAAATGACAAGGTTACCATCCATTGGAGTAACAAATATCAACAACAGACTATGTTCCATAATAACAAGCCTACCATCCATTGGAGTAACA
The DNA here is from genome assembly GCA_948472305.1 of Vicia faba. Classification (NCBI taxonomy): domain Eukaryota; kingdom Viridiplantae; phylum Streptophyta; class Magnoliopsida; order Fabales; family Fabaceae; genus Vicia; species Vicia faba. The sequence continues at coordinate 768,863,219 of OX451738.1, forward strand.
AAAATCTCGACACCAGACTACCTTTCATAATGACAAGGCTACCAACCATTGGAGTAACATAAATATCGACAACAGACTACGTTCCATCATGACAAGGCTACCATCCATTGGAGTAACAGAAATATCGACAACATACTACGTTCCATAATAACAAGGCTACCATCAACTGGAGTTAAAAAAATCTCGACAACAGACTACCTTCCATAATGACAAGGCTACCATCCATTGGAGTAACAAAGATATCAACAACAGACTACCTTCAATAATGACAATGCTACCATCCACTAGAGTAACAAAAATATCAACAACATGGTAACATCCATAATGACAAGGTTACCATCCATTGGAATAATAAAAATCTCGACAACAAACTACCTTCCATAATGAAAAGGATACCATCCATTGGAGTAACATAATTATCGACAACAGACTACGTTCCATAATAACAAGGCTAACATCCATTGGAGTTACAAAAATCTCGATAACAGACTACCTTCCATAATGACAAGGCTACCATCCAATTGAGTAACAAAGATATCAACAACAGACTACCTTCCATAATGACAAGGCTACTATCTATTGGAATAATAAAAATCTTGAGAACATACTACCTTCCATAATGACAAGGATACCATCCATTGGAGTAACCAAAATCTCGGTAACAAAGTCCCTTCCATAATTACAAGGTTACCATCCATTGGAGTAACAAAAATCTCGACAAAAGACTACCTTCCATAATGACAAGACTACCATCCATTGGAATAACAAAAATCTCGAGAACATACTACCTTTCATAATGACAAGGCTACCATCCAATGGAATAACCAAAAACTGGACAACGTACTACCTTCCATAATGACAAGTATACCATCCATTGGAGTAACAAAAATCTCAACAACAGACTACCTTCCATAATGACAAGGCTACCATCTATTGGAATAACAAAAATCTCGAGAACAGACTACCTTCATAATGACAAGGCTACCATCCAATGGAATAAGAAAAGTCTCGAGAACAAACTACCTTCCATAGTGACAAGGCTTTCATCCATTGGAGTGACAAAAATCACAACGACATACTACGTTCCATAATGATAGGGCTACCATCCATTGGAGTTACAAAGATCTCGACAACAAACTACCTTCCATAATGACAAGTCTACCATCCATTAGAGTAACAATAATCTCGACAACAGACTACCTTCCATAATGACAAGGCTACCATCTATTGGAATTACAAGAATCTCGAGAAAAGACTACCTTCAATAATGAGAAGGCTACCATCAAATGGAATAACAAAAATCTCGAGAACTGACTACCTTCCATAATGACAAGGCTACCATCCATTGGAGTAACAAAAATCTCGACAACAGACTACCTTCCAAAATGACAAGGTTACCATCCATTGGAGTAACAAATATTAACAACAGACTATGTTCCATAATAACAAGGCTACCATCCATTGGAGTAACAAAAATCTCGACACCAGACTACCTTTCATAATGACAAGGCTACCATCCATTGGAGTAACATAAATATCGACAACAGACTATGTTCCATCATGACAAGGCTACCATCCATTGGAGTAGCAAAAATATCGACAACATACTACATTCCATAATAACAAGGCTACCATAACCTGGAGTTACAAAAATCTCGACAACAGACTACCTTCCATAATGACAAGGCTACCATCCATTGGAGTAACAAAGATATCAACAACAGACTACCTTCAATAATGACAATGCTACCATCCACTAGAGTAACAAAAATATCGACAACAGGGTAACATCCATAATGACAAGGTTACCATCCATTGGAATAATAAAAATATAGACAACAAACTACCTTCCATAATGAAAAGGATACCATCCAATGGAATAACAAAAATCTCGACACCAGACTACCTTTCATAATGACTAGGCTACCATCCATTGGAGTAACATAATTATCGACAATAGACTACATTCCATAATGACAAGGCTACCATACATTGGAGTAACAAAAATCTCGACGATAGACTACCTTCAATAATGACAAGGCTACCATCCATTGGAGTAACAAAAATATCGACAATATACTACCTTACATAATGACAAGGCTACCATCCATTGGAGTAACAAAAATCTAGGTAACAGAGCACATTCCATAATGACAAGGCTACCATCCATTGGAGTAACAAAAATCTCGACAACAGACTACCTTCCAAAATGAAAAGGCTACCATCCAATGGAATAACAAAAATCTCGACAACAAACTACCTTCCATAATGACAAGGTTACCATCCATTGGAGTAACAAAAATATCGACAACAGACTATGTTCCTTAATAACAAGGCTACCATCCATTGGAGTAACAAAAATCTCGACACCAGACTACATTTCATAATGACAAGGCTACCATCTATTGGAGTATCATAAATATCGACAACAGACTAAGTTCCATCAGGACAAGGCTACCATCCATTGGAGTAACAAAAATCTTGACAATAGACTACCTTCCATAATGAAAAGGTTACCATCCATTGGAGTAACAAAAATATCGACAACAAACTATATTCCATAATAACAAGGCTACCATCCACTAGAGTTACAAAAATATCGACAACAGACTACCTTCCATAATGACAAGGCTACCATCCATTGGAGTAACAAAGATATCAACAACATACTACCTTCAATAATGACAATGCTACCATTCACTAGAGTAACAAAAATATCGACAACAGGGTAACATCTATAATGACAAGGTTATCATCCACTGGAATAATAAAAATCTCGAAAACACACTACCTTCCATAGTGACAAGGCTACCATACATTGGAGTAACAAAAATCTGAACAACAAACTACCTTCCATGATGGCAAGGCTACCATCCGTTGGAGTAACGTAAATCTCAACGAAATACTACCTTCCATAATGAAAAGGCTACCATCCATTGGAGTAACAAAATTCTCGACAATAGACTACCTTCCATAATGACAAGGCTACCATCCATTGGAGTAACAAAAATCTCGACAAAAGACTACCTTCCATAATGAAAAGGCTACCATCCAATGGAATAACAAATATCTCGACAACAAACTACCTTCCATAATGACAAGGTTACCATCCATTGGAGTAACAAAAATATCGACAACAGACTATGTTCCATAATAACAAGGCTACCATCCATTGGAGTAACAAAAATCTTGACACCAGACTACCTTTCATAATGACAAAGCTACCATCCATTGGAGTAACATAAATATCGACAACAGACAACGTTCCATAATGACAAAGCTACCATCCATTGGAGTAACAAAAATATCGACAATAGACTATGTTCCATAATAACAAGGCTAACATCCATTGGAGTTACAAAAATCTCGACAACAGACTACCTTTCATAATTACAAGGCTACCATCCATTGGAGTAACGAAGATATCAACAACAGACTACCTTCCATAATGACAAGGCTACCATCTATTGGAATAATAAAAATCTCGAGAACATACTACCTTCCATAATGACAAGGATACCATCCATTGGAGTAACCAAAATCTCGGTAACAAAGTACCTTCCATAATTACAAGGCTACCATCCATTGGAGTAATAAAAATCTCGACAAAAGACTACATTCCATAATGACAAGGCTACCATCCATTGGAATAACAAAAATCTCGAGAATAGACTACCTTCATAATGACAAGGATACCATCCAATGGAATAACAAAAGTCTCGAGAACAGACTACCTTCCATAGTGACAAGGCTTTCATCCATTGGAGTGACAAAAATCACAACGACATACTACGTTCCATAATGATAGGGCTACCATCCATTGGAGTTACAAAGATCTCGACAACAAACTACCTTCCATAATGACAAGTCTACCATCCATTGGAGTAACAAAAATCTCGACAACAGACTACCTTCCATAATGACAAGGCTACCATCTATTGGAATTACAAAAATCTCGAGAATAGACTACCTTCAATAATGAGAAGGCTACCATCTAATGGAATAACAAAAATCTCGACGACAGACTACCTTCCATAATGACAAGGCTACCATCCATTGGAGTAATAAAAATCTCGATAATAGAGTACCTTCCATAATGATAAGGCTACTATCCATTAGAGTAACAAAAATCTCGACAACAGACTACCTTCCAAAATGACAAGGTTACCATCCATTGGAGTAACAAATATCAACAACAGACTATGTTCCATAATAACAAGCCTACCATCCATTGGAGTAACAAAAATCTCGACACCAGACTACCTTTCATAATGACAAGGCTACCAACCATTGGAGTAACATAAATATCGACAACAGACTACGTTCCATCATGACAAGGCTACCATCCATTGGAGTAACAGAAATATCGACAACATACTACGTTCCATAATAACAAGGCTACCATCAACTGGAGTTAAAAAAATCTCGACAACAGACTACCTTCCATAATGACAAGGCTACCATCCATTGGAGTAACAAAGATATCAACAACAGACTACCTTCAATAATGATAATGCTACCATCCACTAGAGTAACAAAAATATCGACAACATGGTAACATCCATAATGACAAGGTTACCATCCATTGGAATAATAAAAATCTCGACAACAAACTACCTTCCATAATGAAAAGGATACCATCCATTGGAGTATCATAATTATCGACAACAGACTACGTTCCATAATAACAAGGCTAACATCCATTGGAGTTACAAAAATCTCGATAACAGACTACCTTCCATAATGACAAGGCTACCATCCAATTGAGTAACAAAGATATCAACAACAGACTACCTTCCATAATGACAAGGCTACTATCTATTGGAATAATAAAAATCTTGAGAACATACTACCTTCCATAATGACAAGGATACCATCCATTGGAGTAACCAAAATCTCGGTAACAAAGTCCCTTCCATAATTACAAGGTTACCATCCATTGGAGTAACAAAAATCTCGACAAAAGACTACCTTCCATAATGACAAGGCTACCATCCATTGGAATAACAAAAATCTCGAGAACATACTACCTTTCATAATGACAAGGCTACCATCCAATGGAATAACCAAAAACTCGACAACGTACTACCTTCCATAATGACAAGTATACCATCCATTGGAGTAACAAAAATCTCAACAACAGACTACCTTCCATAATGACAAGGCTACCATCTATTGGAATAACAAAAATCTCGAGAACAGACTACCTTCATAATGACAAGGCTACCATCCAATGGAATAAGAAAAGTCTCGAGAACAAACTACCTTCCATAGTGACAAGGCTTTCATCCATTGGAGTGACAAAAATCACAACGACATACTACGTTCCATAATGATAGGGCTACCATCCATTGGAGTTACAAAGATCTCGACAACAAACTACCTTCCATAATGACAAGTCTACCATCCATTAGAGTAACAATAATCTCGACAACAAACTACCTTCCATAATGACAAGGCTACCATCTATTGGAATTACAAGAATCTCGAGAAAAGACTACCTTCAATAATGAGAAGGCTACCATCAAATGGAATAACAAAAATCTCGAGAACAGACTACCTTCCATAATGACAAGGCTACCATCCATTGGAGTAATAAAAATCTCGGTAACAGAGTACCTTCCATAATGACAAGGCTACCATCCATTGGAGTAACAAAAATCTCGACAACAGACTACCTTCCAAAATGACAAGGTTACCATCCATTGGAGTAACAAATATCAACAACAGACTATGTTCCATAATAACAAGGCTACCATCCATTGGAGTAACAAAAATCTCGACACCAGACTACCTTTCATAATGACAAGGCTACCATCCATTGGAGTAACATAAATATCGACAACAGACTATGTTCCATCATGACAAGGCTACCATCCATTGGAGTAGCAAAAATATCGACAACATACTATGTTCCATAATAACAAGGCTACCATAACCTGGAGTTACAAAAATCTCGACAACAGACTACCTTCCATAATGACAAGGCTACCATCCATTGGAGTAACAAAGATATCAACAACAGACTACCTTCAATAATGACAATGCTACCATCCACTAGAGTAACAAAAATATCGACAACAGGGTAACATCCATAATGACAAGGTTACCATCCATTGGAATAATAAAAATATAGACAACAAACTACCTTCCATAATGAAAAGGATACCATCCAATGGAATAACAAAAATCTCGACACCAGACTACCTTTCATAATGACTAGGCTACCATCCATTGGAGTAACATAATTATCGACAATAGACTACATTCCATAATGACAAGGCTACCATACATTGGAGTAACAAAAATCTCGACGATAGACTACCTTCAATAATGACAAGGCTACCATCCATTGGAGTAACAAAAATATCGACAATATACTACCTTACATAATGACAAGGCTACCATCCATTGGAGTAACAAAAATCTAGGTAACAGAGCACATTCCATAATGACAAGGCTACCATCCATTGGAGTAACAAAAATCTCGACAACAGACTACCTTCCAAAATGAAAAGGCTACCATCCAATGGAATAACAAAAATCTCGACAACAAACTACCTTCCATAATGACAAGGTTACCATCCATTGGAGTAACAAAAATATCGACAACAGACTATGTTCCTTAATAACAAGGCTACCATCCATTGGAGTAACAAAAATCTCGACACCAGACTACATTTCATAATGACAAGGCTACCATCTATTGGAGTATCATAAATATCGACAACAGACTAAGTTCCATCAGGACAAGGCTACCATCCATTGGAGTAACAAAAATCTTGACAATAGACTACCTTCCATAATGAAAAGGTTACCATCCATTGGAGTAACAAAAATATCGACAACAAACTATGTTCCATAATAACAAGGCTACCATCCACTAGAGTTACAAAAATATCGACAACAGACTACCTTCCATAATGACAAGGCTACCATCCATTGGAGTAACAAAGATATCAACAACATACTACCTTCAATAATGACAATGGTACCATCCACTAGAGTAACAAAAATATCGACAACAGGGTAATATCTATAATGACAAGGTTATCATCCACTGGAATAATAAAAATCTCGAAAACACACTACCTTCCATAGTGACAAGGCTACCATACATTGGAGTAACAAAAATCTGAACAACAAACTACCTTCCATGATGGCAAGGCTACCATCCGTTGGAGTAACGTAAATCTCAACGAAATACTACCTTCCATAATGAAAAGGCTACCATCCATTGGAGTAACAAAATTCTCGACAATAGACTACCTTCCATAATGACAAGGCTACCATCCATTGGAGTAACAAAAATCTCGACAAAAGACTACCTTCCATAATGAAAAGGCTACCATCCAATGGAATAACAAATATCTCGACAACAAACTACCTTCCATAATGACAAGGTAACCATCCATTGGAGTAACAAAAATATCGACAACAGACTATGTTCCATAATAACAAGGCTACCATCCATTGGAGTAACAAAAATCTTGACACCAGACTACCTTTCATAATGACAAAGCTACCATCCATTGGAGTAACATAAATATCGACAACAGACAACGTTCCATAATGACAAAGCTACCATCCATTGGAGTAACAAAAATATCGACAATAGACTATGTTCCATAATAACAAGGCTAACATCCATTGGAGTTACAAAATTCTCGACAACAGATTACCTCTCATAATGACAAGGCTACCATCCATTGGAGTAACAAAGATATCAACAACAGACTACCTTCCATAATGACAAGGCTACCATCTATTGGAATAATAAAAATCTCGAGAACATACTACCTTCAATAATGACAAGGATACCATCCATTAGAATAACCAAAATCTCGGTAACAAAGTACCTTCCATAATTACAAGGCTACCATCCATTGGAGTAATAAAAATCTCGACAAAAGACTACCTTCCATATTGACAAGGCTACCATCCATTGGAATAACAAAAATCTTGAGAACATACTACCTTTCATAATGACAAGGCTACCATCCAATGGAATAACCAAAAACTCGACAACATACTACCTTCCATAATGACAAGTATACCATCCATTGGAGTAACAAAAATCTCAACAACAGACTACCTTCCATAATGACAAGGCTACCATCTATTGGCATAAAAAAAATCTCGAGAACAGACTACCTTCATAATGACAAGGCTACCATCCAATGGAATAACAAAAGTCTCGAAAACAGACTACCTTCCATAGTGACAATGCTTTCATCCATTGGAGTGACAAAAATCACAACGACATACTACGTTCCATAATGATAGGGCTACCATCCATTGGAGTTACAAAGATCTCGACAACAAACTACCTTCCATAATGACAAGTCTACCATCCATTGGAGTAACAAAAATCTCGACAACAGACTACCTTCCATAATGACAAGGCTACCATTTATTGGAATTACAAAAATCTAGAGAATAGACTACCTTCAATAATGAGAAGGCTACCATCAAATGGAATAACAAAAATCTCGAGAACAGACTACCTTCCATAATGACAAGGCTACCATCCATTGGAGTAATAAAAATCTCGGTAACAGAGTACCTTTCATAATGACAAGGCTACCATCTATTGGAGTAACAAAAATCTCGACAACAGACTACCTTCCAAAATGACAAGGTTACCATCCATTGCAGTAACAAATATATACAACAGACTATGTTCCATAATAACAAGGCTACCATCCATTGGAGTAACAAAAATCTCGACACCAGACTACCTTTCATAATGACAAGGCTACCATCCATTGGAGTAACATAAATATCGACAACAGAATATGTTCCATCATGACAAGGCTACCATCCATTGGAGTAACAAAAATATCGACAACAGACTATGTTCCATAATAACAAGGCTACCATCAATTGGAGTTACAAAAATATCGACAACAGACTACCTTCCATAATGACAAGGCTACCATCCATTGGAGTAACAAAGATATCAACAACAGACTACCTTCAATAATGACAATGCTACCATCCACTAGAGTAACAAAAATATCGACAACAGGGTAACATTCATAATGACAAGGTTACAGTCCAATGGAATAATAAAAATCTCGACAACAAACTACCTTCCATAATGAAAAGGATACCATCCAATGGAATAACAAAAATCTCGACACCAGACTACCTTTCATAATGACAAGGCTACCATCCGTTAGAGTAACATAATTATCGATAACAGAATACAATCCATAATGAGAAGGCTACCATCAATTGGAATAACAAAAATCTCGACAACAAACTACCTTCCATAATGACAAGGCTACCACCCATTGGAGTAATAAAAATCTCGGAAATAGAGAACCTTCCATAATGACAAGGCTACCATCCATTGGAGTAACAAAAATCTCGACAACAGACTACCTTCCAAAATGACAAGGTTACCATCCATTGGAGTAACAAATATCAACAACAGACTATGTTCCATAATAACAAGGCTACCATCCATCGGAGTAACAAAAATCTCGACACCAGAATACCTTTCATCATGACAAGGCTACCATCCACTGGAGTAACATAAATTTCGTCAATAGACTACGTTCCATCATGACAAGGCTACCATCCATTGGAGTAACAAAAATATCGACAACAGACTATATTCCATAATAACAAGGCTACCATCCACTGGAGTTACACAAATCTCGACAACAGACTACCTTTCATAATGACAAGGCTACCATCCATTGGAGTAACAAAGATATCAACAACAAACTACTTTCAATAATGACAATGCTACCATCCACTAGAGTAACAAAAATATCGACAACAGGGTAACATCCATAATGACAAGGTTACCATCCATTGGAATAATAAAAATATAGACAACAAACTACCTTCCATAATGAAAAGGATACCATCCAATGGAATAACAAAAATCTCGACACCAGACTACCTTTCATAATGACAAGGCTACCATCCATTGGATTAACATAATTATCGACAATAGACTATGTTCCATAATGAAAAGGCTACCATACATTGGAGTAACAAAAATCTCGACAATAGACTACCTTCCATAATGACAAGGCTACCATCCATTGGAGTAACAAAAATATCGACAATATACTACCTTACATAATGACAAGGCTACCATCCATTGGAGTAACAAAAATCTAGGTAACAGAGCACATTCCATAATGACAAGGCTACCATCCATTGGAGTAACAAAAATCTCGACAACAGACTACCTTCCAAAATGAAAAGGCTACCATCCAATGGAATAACAAAAATCTCGACAACAAACTACCTTCCATAATGACAAGGTTACCATCCATTAGAGTAACAAAAATATCGACAACAGACTATGTTCCATAATAATAAGGCTACCATCCATTGGAGTAACAAAAATCTCGACACCAGACTACATTTCATAATGACAAGGCTACCATCCATTGGAGTAACATAAATATCGACAACAGACTAAGTTCCATCAGGACAAGGCTACCATACATTGGAGTAACAAAAATCTCGAAAATAGACTGCCTTCCATAATGAAAAGGTTACCATCCATTGGAGTAACAAAAATATCGACGACAGACTATGTTCCATAATAACAAGGCTACCATCCAATGGAGTTACAAAAATCTCGACAACAGACTACCTTCCATAATGACAAGGCTACCATCCATTGGAGTAAGAAAGATATCAACAACAGACTACCTTCAATAATGACAATGCTACCATCCACTAGAGTAACAAAAATATCGACAACAGGGTAACATTCATAATGACAAGGTTACAGTCCATTGGAATAATAAAAATCTCGACAACAAACTACCTTCCATAATGAAAAGGATACCATCCAATGGAATAACAAAAATCTCGACACCAGACTACCTTTCATAATGACAAGGCTACTATCCGTTGGAGTAACATAATTATCGACAACAGAATACATTCCATAATGAGAAGGCTACCATCAATTGGAATAACAAAAATCTCGACAACAGACTACCTTCCATAATGACAAGGCTACCACCCATTGGAGTAATAAAAATCTCGGAAACAGAGAACCTTCCATAATGACAAGGCTACCATCCATTGGAGTAACAAAAATCTCGACAACAGACTACCTTCCAAAATGACAAGGTTACCATCCATTGGAGTAACAAATATCAACAACAGACTATGTTCCATAATAACAAGGCTACCATCCATCGGAGTAACAAAAATCTCGACACCAGACTACCTTTCATAATGACAAGGCTACCATCCACTGGAGTAACATAAATATCGTCAATAGACTACGTTCCATCATGACAAGGCTACCATCCATTGGAGTAACAAAAATATCGAAAACAGACTATATTCCATAATAACAAGGCTACCATCCACTGGAGTTACAAAAATCTCGACAACAGACTACCTTTCATAATGATAAGGCTACCATCCATTGGAGTAACAAAGATATCAACAACAAACTACTTTCAATAATGACAATGCTACCATCCACTAGAGTAACAAAAATATCGACAACAGGGTAACATCCATAATGACAAGGTTACCATCCATTGGAATAATAAAAATATAGACAACAAACTACCTTCCATAATGAAAAGGATACCATCCAATGGAATAACAAAAATCTCGACACCAGACTACCTTTCATAATGACAAGGCTACCATCCATTGGAGTAACATAATTATCGACAATAGACTATGTTCCATAATGAAAAGGCTACCATACATTGGAGTAACAAAAATCTCGACAATAGACTAGCTTCCATAATGACAAGGCTACCATCCATTGGAGTAACAAAAATATCGACAATATACTACCTTACATAATGACAAGGCTACCATCCATTGGAGTAACAAAAATCTAGGTAACAGAGCACATTCCATAATGACAAGGCTACCATCCATTGGAGTAACAAAAATCTCGACAACAGACTACCTTCCAAAATGAAAAGGCTACCATCCAATGGAATAACAAAAATCTCGACAACAAACTACCTTCCATAATGACAAGGTTACCATCCATTGGAGTAACAAAAATATCGACAACAGACTATGTTCCATAATAATAAGGCTACCATCCATTGGAGTAACAAAAATCTCGACACCAGACTACATTTCATAATGACAAGGCTACCATCCATTGGAGTAACATAAATATCGACAACAGACTAAGTTCCATCAGGACAAGGCTACCATACATTGGAGTAACAAAAATCTCGAAAATAGACTGCCTTCCATAATGAAAAGGTTACCATCCATTGGAGTAACAAAAATATCGACGACAGACTATGTTCCATAATAACAAGGCTACCATCCAATGGAGTTACAAAAATCTCGACAACAGACTACCTTCCATAATGACAAGGCTACCATCCATTGGAGTAAGAAAGATATCAACAACAGACTACCTTCAATAATGACAATGCTACCATCCACTAGAGTAACAAAAATATCGACAACAGGGTAACATTCATAATGACAAGGTTACAGTCCATTGGAATAATAAAAATCTCGACAACAAACTACCTTCCATAATGAAAAGGATACCATCCAATGGAATAACAAAAATCTCGACACCAGACTACCTTTCATAATGACAAGGCTACCATCCGTTGGAGTAACATAATTATCGACAACAGAATACATTCCATAATGAGAAGGCTACCATCAATTGGAATAACAAAAATCTCGACAACAGACTACCTTCCATAATGACAAGGCTACCACCCATTGGAGTAATAAAAATCTCGGAAACAGAGAACCTTCCATAATGACAAGGCTACCATCCATTGGAGTAACAAAAATCTCGACAACAGACTACCTTCCAAAATGACAAGGTTACCATCCATTGGAGTAACAAATATCAACAACAGACTATGTTCCATAATAACAAGGCTACCATCCATCGGAGTAACAAAAATCTCGACACCAGACTACCTTTCATAATGACAAGGCTACCATCCACTGGAGTAACATAAATATCGTCAATAGACTACGTTCCATCATGACAAGGCTACCATCCATTGGAGTAACAAAAATATCGAAAACAGACTATATTCCATAATAACAAGGCTACCATCCACTGGAGTTACAAAAATCTCGACAACAGACTACCTTTCATAATGATAAGGCTACCATCCATTGGAGTAACAAAGATATCAACAACAAACTACTTTCAATAATGACAATGCTACCATCCACTAGAGTAACAAAAATATCGACAACAGGGTAACATCCATAATGACAAGGTTACCATCCATTGGAATAATAAAAATATAGACAACAAACTACCTTCCATAATGAAAAGGATACCATCCAATGGAATAACAAAAATCTCGACACCAGACTACCTTTCATAATGACAAGGCTACCATCCATTGGAGTAACATAATTATCGACAACAGACTATGTTCCATAATGAAAAGGCTACCATACATTGGAGTAACAAAAATCTCGACAATAGACTACCTTCCATAATGACAAGGCTACCATCCATTGGAGTAACAAAAATATCGACAATATACTACCTTACATAATGACAAGGCTACCATCCATTGGAGTAACAAAAATCTAGGTAATAGAGCACATTCCATAATGACAAGGCTGCCATCCATTGGAGTAACAAAAATCTCGACAACAGACTACCTTCCAAAATGAAAAGGCTACCATCCAATGGAATAACAAAAATCTCGACAACAAACTACCTTCCATAATGACAAGGTTACCATCCATTGGAGTAACAAAAATATCGACAACAGACTATGTTCCATAATAATAAGGCTACCATCCATTGGAGTAACAAAAATCTCGACACCAGACTACATTTCATAATGACAAGGCTACCATCCATTGGAGTAACATAAATATCGACAACAGACTAAGTTCCATCAGGACAAGGCTACCATCCATTGGAGTAACAAAAATCTCGAAAATAGACTACCTTCCATAATGAAAAGGTTACCATCCATTAGAGTAACAAAAATATCGACAACAGACTATGTTCCATAATAACAAGGCTACCATCCAATGGGGTTACAAAAATCTCGACAATAGACTACCTTCCATAATGACAAGGCTACCATCCATTGGAGTAAGAAAGATATCAACAACAGACAACCTTCAATAATGACAATGCTACCATCCACTAGAGTAACAAAAATATTGACAACAGGGTAACATCCATAATGACAAGGTTACCATCCATTGGAGTAACAAAAATCTGAACAATAGACTACCTTCCATAATAACAAGGCTACCATCCGTTGGAGTAACGTAAAACTCAATAAAAGACTACCTTCCATAATGAAAAGGCTACCATCCATTGGAGTAACAAAAATCTCGATAACAAACTACCTTCAATAATGACAATGCTACCATCCACTAGAGTAACAAAAATATCCACAACAGGGTAACATCTATAATGACAAGGCTACCATCCAATGGAATAACAAAAATCTCGTCAGCAGACTACCTTACATAATGACAAGGCTACCATACATTGGAGTAACAAAAATCTGAACAACAAACTACCATCCATAATGGCAAGGCTACCATCTGTTGGAGTAACGTAAATCTCAACGAAATACTACCTTCCATAATGAAAAGGCTACCATCCATTGGAGTTACAAAATTCTTGACAATAGACTACCTTCCATAATGACAAGGCTACCATCCACTGGAGTAACAAAAATCTCGACAAAAGACTACCTTAAATAATGAAAAGGCTACTATCCAATGGAATAACAAAAATCTCGACAACAAACTACCTTCCATAATGACAAGGTTACCATCCATTGGAGTAACAAAAATATCGACAACAGACTATGTTCCATAATAACAAAGCTACCATCCATTGGAGTAACAAAAATCTCGACACTAGACTACCTTTCATAATGACAAAGCTACCATCCATTCGAGTAACATAAATATCGACAACAGACAACGTTCCATAATGACAAAGCTGCCATCCATTGGAGTAACAAAAATATCAACAATAGACTATGTTCCATAATAACAAGGCTAACATCCATTGGAGTTACAAAAATCTCGACAACAGACTACCTTTCATAATGACAAGGCTACCATCCATTGGAGTAACAAAGATATCAACAACAAACTACCTTCCATAATGACAAGGCTACAATCTATTGGAATAATAAAAATCTCGAGAACATACTACCTTCCATAATAACAAGGATACCATCCATTGGAGTAACCAAAATCTCGGTAACAAAGTACCTTCCATAATTACAAGGCTACCATCCATTGGAGTAATAAAAAGTCGACAAAAGACTACCTTCCATTATGACAAGGCTACCATCCATTGGAATAACAAAAATCTCGAGAACAGACTACCTTCATAATGACAACGCTACCATCCAATGGAATAACAAAAGTCTCGAGAACAGACTACCTTCATAATGACAAGGCTACCATCCAATGGAGTAACAAATATCAACAACAGACTATGTTCCATAATAACAAGGCTACCATCCATTGGAGTAACAAAAATTTCGACACCAGACTACCTTTCATAATGACAAGGCTACCATCCATTGGAGTAACATAAATATCGACAACAGACTACGTTCCATCATTACAAGGCTACCATCCATTGGAGTAACGAAAATATCGACAACATACTATGTTCCATAATAACAAGGCTACCATCAACTGGAGTTACAAAAATCTCGACAACAGACTACCTTCCATAATGACAAGGCTACCATCCATTGGAGTAACAAAGATATCAACAACAGACTACCTTCAATAATGACAATGCTACCATCCACTAGAGTAACAAAAATATCGACAACAGGGTAACATCCATAATGACAAGGTTACCATCCATTGGAATAATAAAAATCTCGACAACAAACTACCTTCCATAATGAAAAGGATAACATCCATTGGAGTAACATAATTATCGACAACAGACTACGTTCCATAATAACAAGGCTAACATCCATTGGAGTTACAAAAATCTCGATAACAGACTACCTTCCATAATGAAAAGGCTACCATCCATTGGAGTAACAAAGATATCAACAACAGACTACCTTCCATAATGAGAAGGCTACCATCTATTGGAATAATAAAAATCTCGAGAACATACTACCTTCCATAATGACAAGGATACCATCCATTGGAGTAACCAAAATCTCGGTAACAAAATCCCTTCCATAATTACAAGGCTACCATCCATTGGAGTAACAAAAATCTCGACAAAAGACTACCTTCCATAATGACAAGGCGACCATCCATTGGAATAACAAAAATCTCGAGAACATACTACCTTTCATAATGACAAGGCTACCATCCAATGGAATAACCAAAAACTCGACAACATACTACCTTCCATAATGACAAGTATACCATCCATTGGAGTAACAAAAATCTCAACAACAGACTACCTTCCATAATGACAAGGATACCATCTATTGGAATAACAAAAATCTCGAGAACAGACTACCTTCATAATAACAAGGCTACCATCCAATGGAATAAGAAAAGTCTCGAGAACAAACTACCTTCCATAGTGACAAGGCTTTCATCCATTGGAGTGACAAAAATCACAATGACATACTACGTTCCATAATGACAGGGCTACCATCCATTGGAGTTACAAAGATCTCGACAACAAACTACCTTCCATAATGACAAGTCTACCATCCATTAGAGTAACAAAAATCTCGACAACAGACTACCTTCCATAATGACAAGGCTACCATCTATTGGAATTACAAAAATCTCGAGAAAAGACTACCTTCAATAATGAGAAGGCTACCATCAAATGGAATAACAAAAATCTCGAGAACAGACTACCTTCCATAATGGCAAGGCTACCATCCATTGGAGTAATAAAAATCTCGGTAACAGAGTACCTTCCATAATTACCAGGCTACCATCCATTGGAGTAATAAAAACCTCGACAAAAGACTACCTTCCATAATGACAAGGCTACCATCCATTGGAATAACAAAAATCTCGAGAACAGACTACCTTCATAATGACAAGGCTACCATCCAATGGAATAACAAAAGTCTCGAGAACAGACTACCTTCATAATGACAAGGCTACCATCCAATGGAGTAACAAATATCAACAACAGACTATGTTCCATAATAACAAGGCTACCATCCATTGGAGTAACAAAAATCTCGACACCAGACTACCTTTCATAATGACAAGGCTACCATCCATTGGAGTAACATAAATATCGACAACAGACTAGGTTCCATCATTACAAGGCTACCATCCATTGGAGTAACGAAAATATCGACAACATACTATGTTCCATAATAACAAGGCTACCATCAACTGGAGTTACAAAAATCTCGACAACAGACTACCTTCCATAATTACAAGGCTACCATCCATTGGAGTAACAAAGATATCAACAACAGACTACCTTCAATAATGACAATGCTACCATCCACTAGAGTAACAAAAATATCGACAACAGGGTAACATCCATAATGACAAGGTTACCATCCATTGGAATAATAAAAATCTCGACAACAAACTACCTTCCATAATGAAAAGGATAACATCCATTGGAGTAACATAATTATCGACAACAGACTACGTTCCATAATAACAAGGCTAACATCCATTGGAGTTACAAAAATCTCGATAACAGACTACCTTCCATAATGAAAAGGCTACCATCCATTGGAGTAACAAAGATATCAACAACAGACTACCTTCCATAATGACAAGGCTACCATCTATTGGAATAATAAAAATCTCGATAACATACTACCTTCCATAATGAAAAGGATACCATCCATTGGAGTAACCAAAATCTCGGTAACAAAGTCCCTTCCATAATTACAAGGCTACCATCCATTGGAGTAACAAAAATCTCGACAAAAGACTACCTTCCATAATGACAAGGCTACCATCCATTGGAATAACAAAAATCTCGAGAACATACTACCTTTCATAATGACAAGGCTACCATCCAATGGAATAACCAAAAACTCGACAACATACTACCTTCCATAATGACAAGTATACCATCCATTGAAGTAACAAAAATCTCAACAACAGACTACCTTCCATAATGACAAGGATACCATCTATTGGAATAACAAAAATCTCGAGAACAGACTACCTTCATAATGACAAGGCTACCATCCAATGGAATAAGAAAAGTCTCGAGAACAAACTACCTTCCATAGTGACAAGGCTTTCATCCATTGGAGTGACAAAAATCACAATGACATACTACGTTCCATAATGATAGGGCTACCATCCATTGGAGTTACAAAGATCTCGACAACAAACTACCTTCCATAATGACAAGTCTACCATCCATTAGAGTAACAAAAATCTCGACAACAGACTACCTTCCATAATGACAAGGCTACCATCTATTGGAATTACAAAAATCTCGAGAAAAGACTACCTTCAATAATGAGAAGGCTACCATCAAATGGAATAACAAAAATCTCGAGAACAGACTGCCTTCCATAATGGCAAGGCTACCATCCATTGGAGTAATAAAAATCTCGGTAACAGAGTACCTTCCATAATGACAAGGCTACCATCCATTGGAGTAACAAAAATCTCGACAACAGACTACCTTCCAAAATGACAAGGTTAGCATCCATTGGAGTAACAAATATCAACAACAGACTATGTTCCATAATAACGAGGCTACCATCCATTGGAGTAACAAAAATCTCGACACCAGACTACCTTTCATAATGACAAGGCTACCATCCATTAGAGTAACATAAATATCGACAACAAACTATGTTCCATCATGACAAGGCTACCATCCATTGGAGTAACAAAAATATCGACAACATACTATGTTCCATGATAACAAGGCTACCATAACCTGGAGTTACAAAAATCTCGACAACAGACTACCTTCCATAATGACAAGGCTACCATCCATTGGAGAAACAAAGATATCAACAACAGACTACCTTCAATAATGACAATGCTACCATCCACTAGAGTAACAAAAATATCGACAACAGGGTAACATCCATAATGATAAGGTTACCATCCAATGGAATAATAAAAATATAGACAACAAACTACCTTCCATAATGAAAAGGATACCATCCAATGGAATAACAAAAATCTCGACACCAGACTACCTTTCATAATGACAAGGCTACCATCCATTGTAGTAACATAATTATCGACAATAGACTACGTTCCATAATGACAAGGCTACCATACATTGGAGTAACAAAAATCTCGACGATAGACTACCTTCAATAATGACAAGGCTACCATCCATTGGAGTAACAAAAATATCGACAATATACTACCTTACATAATGACAAGGCTACCATCCATTGGAGTAACAAAAATCTAGGTAACAGAGCACATTCCATAATGACAAGGCTACCATCCATTGGAGTAACAAAAATCTCGACAACAGACTACCTTCCAAAATGAAAAGGCTACCATCCAATGGAATAACAAAAATCTCGACAACAAACTACCTTCCATAATGACAAGGTTACCATCCATTGGAGTAACAAAAATATCGACAACAGACTATGTTCCTTAATAACAAGGCTACCATCCATTGGAGTTACAAAAATCTCGACACCAGACTACATTTCATAATGACAAAGCTACCATCCATTGGAGTAACATAAATATCGACAACAGACTAAGTTCCATCAGGACAAGGCTACCATCCATTGGAGTAACAAAAATCTCGACAATAGACTACCTTCCATAATGAAAAGGTTACCATCCATTGGAGTAACAAAAATCTCGACAACAAACTATGTTCCATAATAACAAGGCTACCATCCACTAGAGTTACAAAAATATCGACAACAGACTACATTCCATAATGACAAGGCTACCATCCATTGGAGTAACAAAGATATCAACAACAGACTACCTTCAATAATGACAATGCTACCATCCACTAGAGTAACAAAAATATCGACAACAGGGTAACATCCATAATGACAAGGTTACCATCCATTGGAATAATAAAAATCTCGACAACAGAATACCTTCCATAATGACAAGGCTACCATCCATTGGAGTAACCAAAATCTGAACAATAGACTACCTTCCATAATAACAAGGCTACAATTCGTTGGAGTAACGTAAATCTCAATAAAAGACTACCTTCCATAATGAAAAGGCTACCATCCATTGGAGTAACAAAAATCTCGATAACATACTACCTTCAATAATGACAATGCTACCATCCACTCGAGTAACAAAAATATCGACAACAGGGTAACATCTATAGTGACAAGGTTATCATCCATTGGAATAATAAAAATCTCGACAACAAACTACCTTCCATAGTGACAAGGCTACCATCCAATGGAATAACAAAAATCTCGTCAGCAGACTACCTTCCATAATGACAAGGCTACCATACATTGGAGTAACAAAAATCTGAACAACAAACTACCTTCCATAATGGCAAGGCTACCATCCGTTGGAGTAACGTAAATCTCAATGAAATACTACCTTCCATAATGAAAAGGCTACCATCCATTGGAGTAACAAAACAATCGACAATAGACTACCTTCCATAATGACAAGGCTACCATCCATTGGAGTAACAAAAATCTCGACAAAAGACTACCTTCCATAATAAAAAGGCTACCATCCAATGGAATAACAAAAATCTCGACAACAAACTACCTTCCATAATGACAAGGTTACCATCCATTGGAGTAACAAAAATATCGACAACAGACTATGTTCCATAATAACAAGGCTACCATCCATTGGAGTAACAAAAATCTTGACACCAGACTACCTTTCATAATGACAAAGCTACCATCCATTGGAGTAACATAAATATAGACAACAGACAAGGTTCCATAATGACAAAGCTACCATCCATTGGAGTAACAAAAATATCGACAATAGACTATGTTCCATAATAACAAGGCTAACATCCATTGGAGTTACAAAATTCTCGACAACAGACTACCTCTCATAATGACAAGGCTACCATCCATTGGAGTAACAAAGATATCAACAACAGACTACCTTCCATAATGACAAGGCTACCATCTATTGGAATAATAAAAATCTCGAGAACATACTACCTTCCATAATGACAAGGATACCATCCATTAGAGTAACCAAAATCTCGGTAACAAAGTACCTTCCATAATTACAAGGCTACCATCCATTGGAGTAATAAAAATCTCGACAAAAGACTACCTTCCATAATGACAAGGCTACCATCCATTGGAATAACAAAAATCTTGAGAACATACTACCTTTCATAATGAAAAGGCTACCATCCAATGGAATGACCAAAAACTCGACAACATACTACCTTCCATAATGACAAGTATACCATCCATTGGAGTAACAAAAATCTCAACAACAGACTACCTTCCATAATGACAAGGCTACCATCTATTGGAATAAAAAAAATCTCGAGAACAGACTACCTTCATAATGACAAGGCTACCATCCAATGGAATAACAAAAGTCTCGAAAACAGACTACCTTCCATAGTGACAAGGCTTTCATCCATTGGAGTGACAAAAATCACAACGACATTCTACGTTCCATAATGATAGGGCTACCATCCATTGGAGTTACAAAGATCTCGACAACAAACTACCTTCCATAATGACAAGTCTACCATCCATTGGAGTAACAAAAATCTCGACAACAGACTACCTTCCATAATGACAAGGCTACCATCTATTGGAATTACAAAAATCTCGAGAATAGACTACCTTCAATAATGAGAAGGCTACCATCAAATGGAATAACAAAAATCTCGAGAACAGACTACCTTCCATAATGACAAGGCTACCATCCATTGGAGTAATAAAAATCTCGGTAATAGAGTACCTTCCATAATGACAACGCTACCATCTATTGGAGTAACAAAAATCTCGACAACAGACTACCTTCCAAAATGACAAGGTTACCATCCATTGGAGTAACAAATATTAACAACAGACTATGTTCCATAATAACAAGGCTACCATCCATTGGAGTAACAAAAATCTCGACACCAGACTACCTTTCATAATGACAAGGCTACCATCCATTGGAGTAACATAAATATCGACAACAGAATACGTTCCATCATGACAAGGCTTCCATCCATTGGAGTAACAAAAATATCGACAACAGACTATGTTCCATAATAACAAGGCTACCATCAACTGGAGTTACAAAAATCTCGACAACAGACTACCTTCCATAATGACAAGGCTTCCATCCATTGGAGTAACAAAGATATCAACAACAGACTACCTTCAATAATGACAATGCTACCATCCACTAGAGTAACAAAAATATCGACAACAGGGTAACATTCATAATGACAAGGTTACAGTCCATTGGAATAATAAAAATCTCCACAACAAACTACCTTCCATAATGAAAAGGATACCATCCAATGGAATAACAAAAATCTCGACACCAGACTACCTTTCATAATGACAAGGCTACCATCCGTTGGAGTAACATAATTATCGACAACATAATACGTTCCATAATGACAAGGCTACCATACATTGGAGTAACAAAAATCTCGACAATAGACTACCTTCCATACTGACAAGGCTACCATCCATTGGAGTAACAAACATATCGACAATATACTACCTTCCATAATGACAAGGCTACCATCCATTGGAGTAACAAAAATCTAGGTAACATAGCACATTCCATAATGACAAGGCTACCATCCATTGGAGTAACAAAAATCTCGACAACATACTACCTTCTAAAATGAAAAGGCTACCATCCAATGGAATAACAAAAATCTCGACAACAAACTACCTTCCATAATGACAAGGTTACCATCCATTGGAGTAACAAAAATATCGGCAACAGACTATGTTCCGTAATAAAAAGGCTACCATCCATTGGAGTAACCAAAATCTTGACACCAGACTACATTTCATAATGACAAGGCTACCATCCATTGGAATAACATAAATATCAACAATAGACTAAGTTCCATCAGGACAAGGCTACCATCCATTTGAGTAACAAAAATCTCGACAACAGACTACCTTCCATAATGAAAAGGTTACCATCCATTGGAGTAACAAAAATATCGACAACAGACTATGTTCCATAATAATAAGGCTACCATCCACTAGAGTTACAAAAATCTCGACAACAGACTACCTTCCATAATGACAAGGCTACCATCCATTGGAGTAACAAAGATATCAACAATAGACTACCTTCAATAACGACAATGCTACCAGCCACTAGAGTAACAAAAATATCGACAACAGGGTAACATCCATAATAACAAGGTTACCATCCATTGGAATAATAAAAATCTCGACAACAAACTACCTTCCATAATGACAAGGCTACCATCCAATGGAATAACAAAAATCTCGTCAATAGACTACCTTCTATAATGACAAGGCTACCATCCATTGGAGTAACAAAAATATGAACAATAGACTACCTTCCATAATAACAAGGCTACCATCCGTTGGAGTAACGTAAATCTCAATGAAAGACTACCTTCCATAATGAAAAGGCTACCATCCATTGGAGTAACAAAAATCTCGATAACAGACTACCTTCAATAATGACAATGCTACCATCCACTAGAGTAACAAAAATATCGACAACAGGGTAACATCTATAATGACAAGGCTACCATCCAATGGAATAAAAAAAATCTCGTCAACAGACTACCTTCCATAATGACAAGGCTGTCATCCATTGGAGTAATTAAAAATCTGAACAACTGACTACCATCCATAAGGCTACCATCCGTTGGAGTAACGTAAATCTCAACGAAATACTACCTTCCATATTGAAAAGGCTACCATCCATTGGAGTAACAAAATTTTCGACAATAGACTACCTTCCATAATGACAAGGCTACCATCCATTGGAGTAACAAAAATCTCGACAAAAGACTACCTTCCATAATGAAAAGGCTACCATCCAATGGAATAACAAAAATCTCGACAACAGACTACCTTCCATAATCACAAGGATACCATCCATTGGAGTAACAAAAATATCGACAACAGACTATGTTCCATAATAACAAGGCTACCATCCATTGGAGTAACAAAAATCTCGACACCAGACTACCTTTCATAATGACAAAGCTACCATCCATTGGAGTAACATAAATATCGACAACAGATAACGTTCCATATATGACAAGGCTTCAATCCATTGGAGTAACAAAAATATCGACAATAGACTATGTTCCATAATAACAAGGCTACCATCCATTGGAGTTACAAAAATCTCGACAACAGACTACCTTCCATAATGACAAGGCTACCATCCATTGGAGTAACAAAGATATCAACAACAGACTATCTTCCATAATGACAAGGCTACCATCTATTGGAATAATAAAAATCTCGAGAACATACTACCTTCCATAAAGACAAGGATACCATGCATTGGAGTAACAAAAATCTCGGTAAAATAGTACCTTCCATAATTACAAGGCTACCATCCATCGGAGTAACAAAAATCTCGACAAAAGACTACCTTCCAAAATGACAAGGCTACCATCCATTGGAATAACAAAAATCTAGAGAACAGACTACCTTTTATAATGACAAGGCTACCATCCAATGGAATAACCAAAAACTCGACAACATACTACCTTCCATAATGACAAGTATACCATCCATTGGAGTGACAAAAATCACAACGACATACTACCTTCCATTGGAGTTACAAAGATCTCGACAACAAACTACCTTCCATAATGACAAGTATACCATCCATTGGAGTAACAAAAATCTCGACAACAGACTACCTTCCATAATGACAAGGCTACCATCTATTGGAATCAAAAAAATCTCGAGAACAAACTACCTTCATAATGACAAGGCTACCATCCAATGGAATAACAAAAGTCTCGAAAACAAACTACCTTCCATAGTGACAAGGCTTTCATCCATTGGAGTGACAAAAATCACAACGACATACTACGTTCCATAATGATAGGGCTACCATCCATTGGAGTTACAAAGATCTCGACAACAAACTACCTTCCATAATGACAAGTCTACCATCCATTGGAGTAACAAAAATCTCGACATCAGACTACCTTCCATAATGACAAGGCTACCATCTATTGGAATTACAAAAATCTCGAGAATAAACTACCTTCAATAATGAGAAGGCTACCATCAAATGGAATAACAAAAATCTCGAGAACAGACTACCTTCCATAATGACAAGGCTACCATCCATTGGAGTAATAAAAATCTCGGTAACAGAGTACCTTCCATAATGACAAGGCTACCATCTATTGGAGTAACAAAAATCTCGACAACAGACTACCTTCCAAAATGACAAGGTTACCATCCATTGGAGTAACAAATATTAACAACAGACTATGTTCCATAATAACAAGGCTACCATCCATTGGAGTAACAAAAATCTCGACACCAAACTATCTTTCATAATGACAAGGCTACCATCCATTGGAGTAACATAAATATCGACAACAGAATACGTTCCATCATGACAAGGCTACCATCCATTGGAGTAACAAAAATATCGACAACAGACTATGTTCCATAATAACAAGGCTACCATCAACTGGAGTTACAAAAATCTCGACAACAGACTACCTTCCATAATGACAAGGCTTCCATCCATTGGAGTAACAAAGGTATCAACAACAGACTACCTTCAATAATGACAATGCTACCATCCACTAGAGTAACAAAAATATCGACAACAGGGTAACATTCATAATGACAAGGTTACAGTCCATTGGAATAATAAAAATCTCCACAACAAACTACCTTCCATAATGAAAAGGATACCATCCAATGGAATAACAAAAATCTCGACACCAGAATACCTTTCATAATGAAGAGGCTACCATCCGTTGGAGTAACATAATTATCGACAACATAATACGTTCCATAATGACAAGGCTACCATACATTGGAGTAACAAAAATCTCGACAATAGACTACCTTCCATACTGACAAGGCTACCATCCATTGGAGTAACAAACATATCGACAATATACTACCTTCCATAATGACAAGGCTACCATCCATTGGAGTAACAAAAATCTAGGTAACATAGCACATTCCATAATGACAAGGCTACCATCCATTGGAGTAACAAAAATCTCGACAACATACTACCTTCTAAAATGAAAAGGCTACCATCCAATGGAATAACAAAAATCTCGACAACAAACTACCTTCCATAATGATAAGGTTACCATCCATTGGAGTAACAAAAATATCGGCAACAGAATATGTTCCATAATAAAAAGGCTACCATCCATTTGAGTAACCAAAATCTCGACACCAGACTACATTTCATAATGACAAGGCTACCATCCATTGGAGTAACATAAATATCAACAACAGACTAAGTTCCATCAGGACAAGGCTACCATCCATTTGAGTAAAAAAAATCTCGACAACAGACTACCTTCCATAATGAAAAGGTTACCATCCATTGGAGTAACAAAAATATCAACAACAGACTATGTTCCATAATAATAAGGCTACGATCCACTAGAGTTACAAAAATCTCGACAACAGATTACCTTCCATAATGACAAGGCTACCATCCATTGGAGTAACAAAGATATCAACAATAGACTACCTTCAATAACGACAATGCTACCAGCCACTAGAGTAACAAAAATATCGACAACAGGGTAACATCTATAATGACAAGGCTACCATCCAATGGAAGAAAAAAAATCTCGTCAACAGACTACCTTCCATAATGACAAGGCTACCATCCATTGGAGTAATTAAAAATCTGAACAACAGACTACCATCCGTTGGATTAACGTAAATCTCAACGAAATACTACCTTCCATATTGAAAAGGCTACCATCCATTGGAGTAACAAAATTTTCGACAATAGACTTCCTTCCATAATGACAAGGCTACCATCCATTGGAGTAACAAAAATCTCGACAAAAGACTACCTTCCATAATGAAAAGGCTACCATCCAATGGAATAACAAAAATCTCGACAACAGACTACCTTCCATAATGACAAGGATACCATCCATTGGAGTAACAAAAATATCGACAACAGACTATGTTCCATAATAACAAGGCTACCATCCATTGGAGTAACAAAAATCTCGACACCAGACTACCTTTCATAATGACAAAGCTACCATCCATTGGAGTAACATAAATATCGACAACAGATAACGTTCCATAAATGACAAGGCTTCAATCCATTGGAGTAACAAAAATATCGACAATAGACTATGTTCCATAATAACAAGGCTACCATCCATTGGAGTTACAAAAATCTCGACAACAGACTACCTTCCATAATGACAAGGCTACCATCCATTGGAGTAACAAAGATATCAACAACAGACTACCTTCCATAATGACAAGGCTACCATCTATTGGAATAATAAAAATCTCGAGAACATACTACCTTCCATAAAGATAAGGATACCATGCATTGGAGTAACAAAAATCTCGGTAAAATAGTACCTTCCATAATTACAAGG
Organism: Vicia faba; assembly: GCA_948472305.1. Lineage (NCBI taxonomy): Eukaryota > Viridiplantae > Streptophyta > Magnoliopsida > Fabales > Fabaceae > Vicia > Vicia faba. The sequence continues at coordinate 768,890,670 of OX451738.1, forward strand.
CTACCATCCATCGGAGTAACAAAAATCTCGACAAAAGACTACCTTCCCAAATGACAAGGCTACCATCCATTGGAATAACAAAAATCTAGAGAACAGACTACCTTTTATAATGACAAGGCTACCATCCAATGGAATAACCAAAAACTCGACAACATACTACCTTCCATAATGACAAGTATACCATCCATTGGAGTGACAAAAATCACAACGACATACTACCTTCCATTGGAGTTACAAAGATCTCGACAACAAACTACCTTCCAAAATGACAAGTATACCATCCATTGGAGTAACAAAAATCTCGACAACAGACTACCTTCCATAATGACAAGGCTACCATCTATTGGAATCAAAAAAATCTCAAGAACAAACTACCTTCATAATGACAAGGCTACCATCCAATAGAATAACAAAAGTCTCGAAAACAGACTACCTTCCATAGTGACAAGGCTTTCATCCATTGGAGTGACAAAAATCACAACGACATACTACGTTCCATAATGATAGGGCTACCATCCATTGGAGTTACAAAGATCTCGACAACAAACTACCTTCCATAATGACAAGTCTACCATCCATTGGAGTAACAAAAATCTCGACATCAGACTACCTTCCATAATGACAAGGCTACCATCTATTGGAATTACAAAAATCTCGAGAATAGACTACCTTCAATAATGAGAAGGCTACCATCAAATGGAATAACAAAAATCTCGAGAACAGACTACCTTCCATAATGACAAGGCTACCATCCATTGGAGTAATAAAAATCTCGGTAACAGAGTACCTTCCATAATGACAAGGCTACCATCTATTGGAGTAACAAAAATCTCGACAACAGACTACCTTCCAAAATGACAAGGTTACCATCCATTTGAGTAACAAATATTAACAACAGACTATGTTCCATAATAACAAGGCTACCATCCATTGGAGTAACAAAAATCTCGACACCAGACTACCTTTCATAATGACAAGGCTAACATCCATTGGAGTAACATAAATATCGACAACATAATACGTTCCATCATGACAAGGCTACCATCCATTGGAGTAACAAAAATATCGACAACAGACTATGTTCCATAATAACAAGGCTACCATCAACTGGAGTTACAAAAATCTCGACAACAGACTACCTTCCATAATGACAAGGCTTCCATCCATTGGAGTAACAAAGGTATCAACAACAGACTACCTTCAATAATGACAATGCTACCATCCACTAGAGTTACAAAAATATCGACAACAGGGTAACATTCATAATGACAAGGTTACAGTCCATTGGAATAATAAAAATCTCCACAACAAACTACCTTCCATAATGAAAAGGATACCATCCAATGGAATAACAAAAATCTCGACACCAGACTACCTTTCATAATGACAAGGCTACCATCCGTTGGAGTAACATAATTATCGACAACAGAATACGTTCCATAATGACAAGGCTACCATACATTGGAGTAACAAAAATCTCGACAATAGACTACCTTCCATACTGACAAGGCTACCATCCATTGGAGTAACAAACATATCGACAATATACTACCTTCCATAATGACAAGGCTACCATCCATTGGAGTAACAAAAATCTAGGTAACATAGCACATTCCATAATGACAAGGCTACCATCCATTGGAGTAACAAAAATCTCGACAACATACTACCTTCTAAAATGAAAAGGCTACCATCCAATGGAATAACAAAAATCTCGACAACAAACTACCTTCCATAATGACAAGGTTACCATCCATTGGAGTAACAAAAATATCGGCAACAGAATATGTTCCATAATAAAAAGGCTACCATCCATTGCAGTAACCAAAATCTCGACACCAGACTACATTTCATAATGACAAGGCTACCATCCATTGGAGTAACATAAATATCAACAACAGACTAAGTTCCATCAGGACAAGGCTACCATCCATTTGAGTAACAAAAATCTCGACAACAGACTACCTTCCATAATGAAAAGGTTACCATCCATTGGAGTAACAAAAATATCGACAACAGACTATGTTCCATAATAATAAGGCTACGATCCACTAGAGTTACAAAAATCTCGACAACAGACTACCTTCCATAATGACAAGGCTACCATCCATCGGAGTAACAAAGATATCAACAATAGACTACCTTCAATAACGACAATGCTACCAGCCACTAGAGTAATAAAAATATCGACAACAGGGTAACATCCATAATAACAAGGTTACCATCCATTGGAATAATAAAAATCTCGACAACAAACTACCTTCCATAATGACAAGGCTACCATCAAATGGAATAACAAAAATCTCGTCAATAGACTACCTTCCATAATGACAAGGCTACCATCCGTTGGAGTAACGTAAATCTCAATGAAAGACTACCTTCCATAATGAAAAGGCTACCATCCATTGGAGTAAAAAAAATCTCGATAACAGACTACCTTCAATAATGACAATGCTACCATCCACTAGAGTAACAAAAATATCGACAACGGGGTAACATCTATAATGACAAGGCTACCATCCAATGGAATAAAAAAAATCTCGTCAACAGACTACCTTCCATAATGACAAGGCTACCATCCATTGGAGTAATTAAAAATCTGAACAACAGACTACCATCCGTTGGAGTAACGTAAATCTCAACGAAATACTACCTTCCATATTGAAAAGGCTACCATCCATTGGAGTAACAAAATTTTCGACAATAGACTACCTTCCATAATGACAAGGCTACCATCCATTGGAGTAACAAAAATCTCGACAAAAGACTACCTTCCATAATGAAAAGGCTACCATCCAATGGAATAACAAAAATCTCGACAACAGACTACCTTCCATAATGACAAGGATACCATCCATTGGAGTAACAAAAATATCGACAACAGACTATGTTCCATAATAACAAGGCTACCATCCATTGGAGTAACAAAAATCTCGACACCAGACTACCTTTCATAATGACAAAGCTACCATCCATTGGAGTAACATAAATATCGACAACAGATAACGTTCCATAAATGACAAGGCTTCCATCCATTGGAGTAACAAAAATATCGACAATAGACTATGTTCCATAATAACAAGGCTACCATCCATTGGAGTTACAAAAATCTCGACAACATACTACCTTCCATAATGACAAGGCTACCATCCATTGGAGTAACAAAGATATCAACAACAGACTACCTTCCATAATGACAAGGCTACCATCTATTGGAATAATAAAAATCTCGAGAACATACTACCTTCCATAAAGACAAGGATACCATGCATTGGAGTAACAAAAATCTCGATAACAAAGTACCTTCCATAATTACAAGGCTACCATCCATCGGAGTAACAAAAATCTCGACAAAAGACTACCTTCCAAAATGACAAGGCTACCATCCATTGGAATAACAAAAATCTAGAGAACAAACTACCTTTTATAATGACAAGGCTACCATCCAATGGAATAACCAAAAACTCGACAACATACTACCTTCCATAATGACAAGTATACCATCCATTGGAGTGACAAAAATCACAACGACATACTACCTTCCATTGGAGTAACAAAATTCTCTACAACAGACTACCTTCCATAATGACAAGGCTACCATCTATTGGAATTATAAAAATCTCGAGAACAGACTACCTTCAATAATGAGAAGGCTACCATCCAATGGAATAACAAAAATCTCGAGAACAGACTACCTTCAATAATGAGAAGGCTACCATCCAATGGAATAACAAAATTCTCGACAACAGACTACCTTCCATAGTGATAAGGCTACTATCCATTGGAGTAACAAAAATATCGACAACAGACTACCTTCCATAATGAAAAGGCTACCATCCATTGGAGTAACAAAAATCTCAACAATAGACTACCTTCCATAATGACTAGGCCACCATCCATTGCAGTAACAAAGATATTGACAACAAACTACCTTCCATAATGACAATGTTACTATCCATTGGAGTAACAAAAATCTCGACAACAGACTACCTTCCATAATGACAAGGCTACCATCCATTGGAGTAACAAAAATCTCGAAAACATAATACCTTCCATAATAACAAGCCTACCATCTTTTGGTATAACAAAAATCTCGAGAATAGACTACCTTCCATAATGACAAGGCTACCATCCATTGGAGTAAAAAAAATCTCGACAATAGACTACCTTCCATAATGACATGGCTACCATCCATTGGAGTAACAAAAATCTCGATAACAGACTAACTTCAAAAATGACAATGCTACCATCCACTAGAGTAACAAAAATATTGACAAGAGGGTAACATCTATAATGACAAGGTTACCATCCATTTGAATAATAAAAATATCGACAACAAACTACCTTTCACAATGACAAGGCTACCATCCAATGGAATAACAAAAATCTCGACAAGATACTACCTTTCATAATGACTAGGCTACCATCCATTGGAGTAACAAAGATATCGACAATAGACTACCTTCCATAATGGCAATGCTACCATCCATTGGAGTAACAAAAATCTCCACAACAGAATACCTTCGATAATGACAAGGCTACCATCCATTTTAGTAACAAAAATCTCGAGAACAGACTACCTACCATAGTGACAAGGCTACCATCCATTGGAATGAAAGAAATCACAATGACAGACTACCTTCCATAATGACAAGGCTACCATCCATTGGAGTAACAAAGATCTCGACAACAAACTACCTTCCATAATGAAAAGGCTACCATCCATTAGAGTAAAAGAAATCTTGACAATAGGCTACCTTCCTTAATGACAAGGCTACCATCCATTGGAGTACCAAAAATATCGACAACAGACTACCTTCCATAATGACAAGGCTGCCATCCATTGGAATAATAAAAATCTCGAGAACATACTACCTTGCATAATGACAAGGATACCATCCATTGGAGTAACAAAAATCTCGAAAATAGACTACCTTCCATAATGATAAGGCAACCATCCATTGGAGTAACAAAAATCTCGACAATAGACTACCTTCCATAATGACAAGTCTACCATCCATTGGAGTAACAAAAATCTCGACAACAGACTACCTTCCATAATGACAAGGCTACCATCTATTGGAATTACAAAAATCTCGAGAACAGACTACCTTCAATAACAACAAGACTACCATCTATTGGAATTACAAAAATCTCGAGAACAAACTACCTTCAATAAAGAGAAGGCTACCATCCAATGGAATAACAAAAATCTTGAGAACAAACTACCTTCCATAGTTACAAGGCTATTATCCATTGGAGTGACAAAAATATTGACAACATACTACCTTCCATAATGAAAAGGATACCATCCATTGGAGTAACAAAAATATCAACAACAGACTACCTTCCATAATGACTAGGCCATCATCCGTTGGAGTAACAAAGATATTGACAACAGACTACCTTCCATAATGGCAAGGCTACCATCTATTGGAATAATAAAAATCTCGAGAACATACTACCTTCCATAAAGACAAGGATACCATCCATTGGAGTAACAAAAATCTCGGTAACAACGTACCTTCCATAATTACAAGGCTACCATCCATTGGAGTAACAAAAATCTCGACAAAAGACTACCTTCCATAATGACAAGGCTACCATCCATTGGAATAACAAAAATCTCGAGAACATACTACCTTTCATAATGACAAGGCTACCATCCAATGGAATAACCAAAAACTCGACAACATACTACCTTCCATAATGACAAGTATACCATCCATTGGAGTAACAAAAATCTCAACAATAGACTACCTTCCATAATGACAAGGCTACCATCTATTGGAATAACAAAAATCTCGAGAACAGACTACCTTCCATAATGACAAGGCTACCATCCAATGAAATAACAAAAGTCTCGAGAACAGACTACCTTCCATAGTGACAAGGCTTCCATCCATTGGAGTGACAAAAATCACAACGACATACTACCTTCCATAATGATAGGGCTACCATCCATTGGAGTTACAAAGATCTCGACAACAAACTACCTTCCATAATGACAAGTCTACCATCCATTGAGTAACAAAAATCTCGACAACAGGCTACCTTCCATAATAACAAGGCTACCATCTATTGGAATTACAGAAATCTCGAGAATAGACTACCTTCAATAATTAGAAGGCTACCATCAAATGGAATAACAAAAATCTCGAGAACAGACTACCTTCCATAGTGACAAGGCTACTATCCATTGGAGTAACAAAAATATCAACAACAGATTACCTTCCATAATGAAAAGGCTACCATCCATTGGAGTAACAAAAATCTCGACAACATACTACCTTCCATAATGACTAGGCTACCATCCATTAGAGTAACAAAGATATCGACAACATACCTCTTTCCATAATGACAATGCTACCATCAATTGGAGTAACAAAAATATCGACAACAGAATACCTTCGATAATGACAAGGCTACCATCCATTTTAGTAACATAAATCTCGAAAACCGACTAGCTTCCATAATGACAAGGCTACCATACAATGGAATAACAAAAATCTCGAGAACAGACTACCTTCCATAGTGACAAGGCTACCATCCATTGGAATGAAAGAAATCACAACGACATACTACCTTCCATAATGAAAAGGATACCATCCATTGGAGTAACAAAAATCTCAACAACAGACTACCTTCCATAATGACTAGGCCACCATCCGTTGGAGTAACAAAGATATTGACAACAGACTACCTTCCATAATGACAATGCTACCATCCATTGGAGTAACAAAAATCTCGACAACAGACTACCTTCCATAATGATAAGGCTACCATCCATTGGAGTAACAAAAATCTTTAAAACATAATACCTTCCAAAATTACAAGTAAACCATCCATTGGAGTAACAAATATGTCGACAACAAACTACTTTCCATAATGACAATCCTACCATCTATTGGAATAACAAAAATCTCAAGAACAGACTACCTTCCATAATGACAAGGCTACCATCCAATGGAATAACAAAAATATCGAGAACAGACTACCTTCCATAGTGACAAGGCTACCATCCATAGGAGTGACAGATATCACAACGATAGACTACCTTCAATAATGACAAGGCTACCATCCATTGGAGTAACAAAAATATCGACAACAGACTACCTTCCATAATGACAAGGCTACCATCCATTGGAGTAACAAAAATCTCGACAACATACTACCTTCCATAATGACTAGGCTACCATCCATTGGAGTAACAAAGATATCGACAACATACCTCTTTCCATAATGACAATGCTACCATCAATTGAAGTAACAAAAATATCGACAACAGAATACCTTCGATAATGACAAGGCTACCATCCATTTTAGTAACATAAATCTCGAAAACCGACTAGCTTCCATAATGACAAGGCTACTATACAATGGAATAACAAAAATCTCGAGAACAGACTACCTTCCATAGTGACAAGGCTACCATCCATTGGAATGAAAGAAATCACAACGACATACTACCTTCCATAATGAAAAGGATACCATCCATTGGAGTAACAAAAATCTCAACAACAGACTACCTTCCATAATGACTAGGCCACCATCCGTTGGAGTAACAAAGATATTGACAACAGACTACCTTCCATAATGACAAGGCTACCATCTATTGGAATAATAAAAATCTCGAGAACAGACTACCTTCCATAATGACAAGGCTACCATCCGTTGGAGTAACGTAAATCTCAACGAAAGAATACGTTCCATAATGAAAAGGCTACCATCCATTGGAGTAACAAAAATCTCGACAAAAGACTACCTTCCATAATGACAAGGCTTCCATCCATTGGAATAACAAAAATCTCGAGAACATACTACCTTTCATAATGACAAGGCTACCATCCAATGGAATAACCAAAAACTCAACAACATACTACCTTCCATAATGACAAATATACCATCCATTGGAGTAACAAAAATCTCAACAATAGACTACCTTCAATAATGACAAGGCTACCATCCATTGGAATAACAAAAATCTCGAGAACAGACTACCTTCCATAATGACAAGGCTACCATCCAATGAAATAACAAAAGTCTAGAGAACATACTACCTTCCATAGTGACAAGGCGTCCATCCGTTGGAGTGACAAAAATCACAACGACATACTACCTTCCATAATGATAGGGCTACCATCCATTTGAGTTACAAAGATCTCGACAACAAACTACCTTCCATAATGATAAGTCTACCATCCATTGAGTAACAAAAATCTCGACAACAGACTACCTTCCATAATAACAAGGCTACCATCTATTGGAATTACAGAAATCTCGAGAATAGACTACCTTCAATAATGAGAAGGCTACCATCAAATGGAATAACAAAAATCTCGAGAATAGACTACCTTCCTTAGTGACAAGGCTACTATCCATTGGAGTAACAAAAATATCAACAACAGACTACCTTCCATAATGAAAAGGCTACCATCCATTGGAGTAACAAAAATCTCCACAACCGACTACCTTCCATAATGACTAGGCCACCATCCATTGGAGTAACAAAGATATTGACAACAGACTACCTTCCATAATGACAATGCTACCATCCATTGGAGTAACAAAAATCTCGACAATAGACTACCTTCCATAATGACAAGGCTACCATCCATTGGAGTAACAAAAATCTCGAAAACATAATACCTTCCATAATGACAAGTATACCATCCATTGGAGTAACAAATATGTTGACAACAGACTAATTTCCATAATGACAAGCCAACCATCTATTGGAATAACAAAAATCTCGAGAACAAACTACCTACCATAATGACAAGGCTACCATCCAATGGAATAACAAAAATATCGAGAACAGACTACCTTCCATAGTGACAAGGCTACCATCCATGGAGTGACAGATATCAAAACAACAGACTACCTTCCATAATGACAAGGCTACCATCCATTGGATTAACAAAGATCTCGACCACAAACTACTTTCCATAATGACAAGGCTACCATCTATTGGAATAACAAAAATCTCGAGAACAAACTACCTTCCATAATGACAAGGATACCATCAATTGGAGTAACAAAAAAACTCGACAACATACTACCTTCCATAATGACTAGGCTACCATCCATTGGAGTAACAAAGATATCGACAATAGACTACCTTCCATAATGACAATGCTACCATCCATTGGAGTAACAAAAATCTCGACAACAGAATACCTTCCATAATGACAAGGCTACCATCCATTTTAGTAACAAAAATCTTGAAAACAGATTACCTTCCATAATGACAAGGCTACCATCCAATGGGATAACTAAAATCTCGAGAACGGACCACCTTTCCTAGTGACAAGGCTACCATCCATAGGAGTGACAGATATCACAACGACAGACTACCTTCAATAATGACAAGGCTACCATCCATTGGAGTAATTAAAATATCGACAACAAACTACCTTCCATAATGACAAGGCTACCATCCATTGGAGTAACAAAAGTCTCGACAACATACTACATTCCATAATGACTAGGCTACCATGCATTGGAGTAACAAAGATATCGACAACATACTACTTTCCATATTGACAATGCTACCATCCATTGGAGTAACAAAAATCTCGACAATAGAATACCTTCGATAATGATAAGGCTACCATCCATTTTAGTAACAAAAATCTCGAAAACAGACTAGCTTCCATAATGACAAGGCTACCATACAATGAAATAACAAAAATCTCGAGAACAAACTACCTTCCATAGTGACAAGGCTACCATCCATTCGAATGAAAGAAATCACAACGACATACTACCTTCCATAATGACAAGGCTACCATCCATTGGAGTAACAAATATCTCGACAAAAAACTACCTTCCATAATGAAAAGGCTACCATCCATTGGAGTAACAGAAATCTCGACAACAGACTACGTTCCATAATGACAAGGCTACCACCCAGGATTACCAAAAATCACGACAACAAACTACCTTCCATAATGACCAGGCTACCATCTATTGGAATAATAAAAATATCGAGAACATACTACCTTCCATAATGACAAAGATACCACCCATTGGAGTAACAAAAATCTCAAAAACAGACTACCTTCCATAATGATAAGGCAACCATCCAATGGAGTAACAAAAATCTCGACAACAGACTACCTTCCATAATGACAAGTCTACCATCCATTGGAGTAACAAAATGCTCGAAAACAGACTACCTTCCATAATGACAAGGCTACCATCTATTGGAATTACAAAAATCTCGAGAACAGACTACCTTCAATAATGAGAAGGCTACCACTAATGGAATAACAAAAATCTCGAGAAAAAACTACCTTCCATAGTGACAAGGCTACTATCCATTGGAGTAACAAAAATATCGACAACAGACTACCTTCCATAATGAAAAGTCTACCATCCATTGGAGTAACAAAAATCTCGACAACATACTACCTTCCATAATGACAAGGCTACCATCTATTGGAATTACAAAAATCTCGAGAACAGACTACCTTCACTAATGAGAAGGCTACCATCCAATGGAATAACAAAAATCTCGAGAACAGACTACCTTCAATAGTGATAAGGCTACTATCCATTGGAGTAACAAAAATATCGAAAACAGACTACCTTCCATAATGACAAGCCTACCATCTATTGGAATAACAAAAATCTCAACAACAGACTACCTTCCATAATGACAAGGCTACCATCCATTGGAGTAACAAAAATATCGATAACAGACTACATTCCATAATGACAAGGCTACCATCCATTGGAGTAACAAAAATCTCGAAAACATAATACCTTCCATAATGACAAGTAAACCATCCATTGGAGTAACAAATATCTAAACAACAAAATACTTTCCATAATGACAAGCCTACCATCTATTGGAATAACAAAAATCTCGAGAACAAACTACCTTCCATAATGACAAGGATACCATCCATTAGAGTAACAAAAATATCGACAATAGACTACCTTCCATAATGACAAGGCTACCATCCATTGGAGTAACAAAAATATCGATAACATACTACCTTCAATAATGACAATGTTACCATCCACTAGAGTAACAAAAATATCGACAACAGGGTAACATCTATAATGACAAGGTTACCATCCATTGGAATAATAAAAATATCGACAACAAACTACATTCCATAATGACAAGGCTACCATTCGATTGAATAACATAAATCTCGTCAACAGACTACCTTCCATAATGACTAGGCCACCATCCATTGGGGTAACAAAGATATTGACAACAAACTACCTTCCATATTGACAATGTTACTATCCATTGAAGTAACAAAAATCTCGACAACAGACTACCTTCCATAATGACAAGCCTACCATCCATTGGAGTAACAAAAATCTCGAAAATATAATACCTTCCATAATAACAAGCCTACCATCTTTTGGAATAATAAAAATCTCGAGAATAGACTACCTTCCATAATGACAAGGCTACCATCCATTGGAGTAACAAAAATCTAGACAATAGACTACCTTCCATAATGACATGGCTACCATCCATTGGAGTAACAAAAATCTTGATAACAGACTACCTTCAATAATGACAATGCTAGCATCCACTAGAGTAACAAAAATATCGACAAGAGGGTAACATCTATAATGACAAGGTTACAATCCATTTGAATAATAAAAATATCGACAACAAACTACCTTCCATAATGACAAGGCTACCATCCAATGGAATAACAAAAATATCGACAACAGACTACCTTCCATAATGACAAGGCTACCATCCATTGGAGTAACAAAAATCTCGAAAACAGATTACCTTCGATTGGAGTAATAAAGATATCGACAACAGACTATCTTCCATAGTGACAAGGCTACCATCCATTGGAGTAACAAAAATATCAACAACAGACTACCTTCCATAATGACAAGTCTACCATCCATTAGAGTAACAAAAATCTCGAAAACAGACTACCTTCCATAATGACAAGGCTACAATCTATTGGAATTACAAAAATATTGAGAACAAACTACCTTCAATAATGAGAAGGCTACCATTAAATGGAATAACAAAAATCTCGAGAACAGACTACGTTCCATAGTGATAAGTCTACTATCCATTGGAGTAACAAAAATATCGACAACAGACTACCTTCCATAATGAAAAGGATACCATCCATTGGAGTAACAAAAATCTCAACAACAGACTACCTTCCATGATGACTAGGCCACCATCCGTTGGAGTAACAAAGATATTAACAACAGACTACCTTCAATAATGATAATGCTACTATCCATTGGAGTAACAAAAATCTCGACAACAAACTACCTTCCATATTGACAATGCTACCATCCATTGGAGTAACAAAAATCTCGAAAACATAATACCTTCCATAATGACAAGTATACCATCCATTGGAGTAACAAATATCTAAACAACAGACTACTTTCCATAATGACAAGCCTACCATCTATTGGAATAACAAAAATCTCGAGAACGGACTACCTTCCATAATGACAAGGCTACCATCCATTAGAGTAACAAAAATCTCGACAGTAGACTACCTTCCATAATGACAAGGCTACAATCCATTGGAGTAACAAAAATCTCGATAACAGACTACCTTCAACATAAACAATGCTACCATCCACTAGAGTAACAAAAATATCGACAACAGGGTAAGATCTATAAAGACAAGGGTACCATCCATTGGAATAATAAAAATATCGACAACAAACTACCTCCCATAATGACAAGGCTAACATCCATTAGAGTAAAAAAAATCTGAACAACATACTACCTTCCATAATGACAAGGCTACCTTCCGTTGGAGTAATGTAAATCTCAACGAAAGACTACCTTCCATAATGAAAAGGCTACCATCCATTGGAGTAACAAAAATCTCGACAACAGACTACCTTTCATAATGAAAAGGCTACCATCCAATGGAATAACAAAATTCTAGACAACAAACTACCTTCCATAATGACAAGGTTACCATCCATTGGAGTAACAAAAATATTGACATCAAACTATGTTCCATAATAACAAGGCTACCGTCCATTGGAGTAACAAAAATCTGGACACCAGACTACCTTTCATAATGACAAGGCTACCATCCATTGGAGTAACATAAATATCGACAACAGATAACGTTCCATATTGACAAGCCTACCATCCATTGGAGTAACATAAATATCGACAACAGACAACGTTCCATAATGACAAGGCTACCATCCATTGGAGTAACAAAGATATCAACAACAGACTACCTTCAATAATGACAATGCTACCATCCACTAGAGTAACAAAAATATCGACAATAGGGTAACATCTATAATGACAAGGTTACCATCCATTGGAATAATAAAAATCTCGACAACAAACTACCTTGCATAATAACAAGGCTACCATCAAATGGAATAACAAAAATATAGTCAACAGACTACCTTCCATAATGACAAGGCTGCCATCCATTGGAGTAACAAAAATATGAAAAACAGACTACCTTCCATAATGGCAAGGCTACCATCCGTTGGAGTAACGTAAATCTCAACGAAATACTACCTTCCATAATGAAAAGGGTACCTTCCATTGGAATAACAAAAATCTCGACAATAGACTACCTTCCATAATGACAAGGCTACCATCCATTGGAGTAACAAAAATATCGATAACAGACTACCTTCCATAATGACAAGGCTACCATCCATTGGAGTAACAAAAATCTCGAAAACATAATACCTTCCAAAATGGCAAGTAAACCATCCTTTGGAGTAACAAATATCTAAACAACAAAATACTTTCCATAATGACAAGCCTACCATCTATTGGAATAACAAAAATCTCGAGAACAAACTACCTTCCATAATGACAAGGCTACCATCCATTGGAGTAACAAAAATATCGACAGTAGACTACCTTCCATAATGACAAGGCTAGCATCCATTGGAGTAACAAAAATCTCGATTACATACTACCTTCAATAATGACAATGCTACCATCCACTAGAGTAACAAAAATATCGACAACAGGGTAAGATCTATAATGACAACCTTACCATCCATTGGAATAATAAAAATATCGACAACAAACTACCTTCCATAATGAAAAGGCTACCATCGAATGGAATAACATAAATCTCTTCAACAGACTACCTTCCATAATGACTAGGCCACCATCCATTGGAGTAACAAAGACATTGACGACAAACTACCTTCCATATTGACAATGTTACTATCCATTGGAGTAACAAAAATCTCGACAACATACTACCTTCCATAATGACAAGTCTACCATACATTGGAGTAACAAAAATCTCGAAAATATAATACCTTCCATAATAAAAAGCTACCATCTATTGGAATAACAAAAATCTCGAGAATAGACTACCTTCCATAATGACATGGCTACCATCCATTGGAGTAACAAAAATCTAGACAATAGACTACCTTCCATAATGACATGGCTACCATCCATTGGAGTAACAAAAATCTCGAAAACAGACTACCTTCGATTGGAGTAATAAAGATATCGACAACAGACTATCTTCCATAGTGACAACGCTACCATCCATTGGAGTAACAAAAATATCAACAACAGACTACCTTCCATAATGACAAGTCTACCATCAATTAGAGTAACAAAAATCTCGAAAACAGACTACCTTCCATAATGACAAGGCTACAATCTATTGGAATTACAAAAATCTTGAGAACAAACTACCTTCAATAATGAGAAGGCTACCATTAAATGGAATAACAAAAATCTCGAGAACAGACTACGTTCCATAGTGATAAGGCTACTATCCATTGGAGTAACAAAAATATCGACAACAGACTACCTTCCATAATGAAAAGGATACCATCCATTGGAGTAACAAAAATCTCAACAACAGACTACCTTCCATGATGACTAGGCCACCATCCGTTGGAGTAACAAAGATATTAACAACAGACTACCTTCAATAATGATAATGCTACTATCCATTGGAGTAACAAAAATCTCGACAACAAACTACCTTCCATAATGACAATGCTACCATCCATTGGAGTAACAAAAATCTCGAAAACATAATACCTTCCATAATTACAAGTATACCATCCATTGGAGTAACAAATATCTAAACAACAGACTACTTTCCATAATGACAAGCCTACCATCTATTGGAATAACAAAAATCTCGAGAACGGACTACCTTCCATAATGACAAGGCTACCATCCATTAGAGTAACAAAAATCTCGACAGTAGACTACCTTCCATAATGACAAGGCTACAATCCATTGGAGTAACAAAAATCTCGATAACAGACTACCTTCAACATAAACAATGCTACCATCCACTAGAGTAACAAAAATATCGACAACAGGGTAAGATCTATAAAGACAAGGGTACCATCCATTGGAATAATAAAAATATCGACAACAAACTACCTCCCATAATGACAAGGCTAACATCCATTAGAGTAAAAAAAAATCTGAACAACATACTACCTTCCATAATGACAAGGCTACCTTCCGTTGGAGTAACGTAAATCTCAACGAAAGACTACCTTCCATAATGAAAAGGCTACCATCCATTGGAGTAACAAAAATCTCGACAACAGACTACCTTTCATAATGAAAAGGCTACCATCCAATGGAATAACAAAATTCTAGACAACAAACTACCTTCCATAATGACAAGGTTACCATCCATTGGAGTAACAAAAATATTGACATCAAACTATGTTCCATAATAACAAGGCTACCGTCCATTGGAGTAACAAAAATCTGGACACCAGACTACCTTTCATAATGACAAGGCTACCATCCATTGGAGTAACATAAATATCGACAACAGATAACGTTCCATATTGACAAGCCTACCACCCATTGGAGTAACATAAATATCGACAACAGACAACGTTCCATAATGACAAGGCTACCATCCATTGGAGTAACAAAGATATCAACAACAGACTACCTTCAATAATGACAATGCTACCATCCACTAGAGTAACAAAAATATCGACAATAGGGTAACATCTATAATGACAAGGTTACCATCCATTGGAATAATAAAAATCTCGACAACAAACTACCTTGCATAATAACAAGGCTACCATCAAATGGAATAACAAAAATATAGTCAACAGACTACCTTCCATAATGACAAGGCTGCCATCCATTGGAGTAACAAAAATATGAAAAACAGACTACCTTCCATAATGGCAAGGCTACCATCCGTTGGAGTAACGTAAATCTCAACGAAATACTACCTTCCATAATGAAAAGGGTACCTTCCATTGGAGTAACAAAAATATCGATAACAGACTACCTTCCATAATGACAAGGCTACCATCCATTGGAGTAACAAAAATCTAGAAAACATAATACCTTCCATAATGGCAAGTAAACCATCCTTTGGAGTAACAAATATCTAAACAACAAAATACTTTCCATAATGACAAGCCTACCATCTATTGGAATAACAAAAATCTCGAGAACAAACTACCTTCCATAATGACAAGGCTACCATCCATTGGAGTAACAAAAATATCGACAGTAGACTACCTTCCATAATGACAAGGCTAGCATCCATTGGAGTAACAAAAATCTCGATTACATACTACCTTCAATAATGACAATGCTACCATCCACTAGAGTAACAAAAATATCGACAACAGGGTAACATCTATAATGACAACCTTACCATCCATTGGAATAATAAAAATATCGACAACAAACTACCTTCCATAATGAAAAGGCTACCATCGAATGGAATAACATAAATCTCTTCAACAGACTACCTTCCATAATGACTAGGCCACCATCCATTGGAGTAACAAAGACATTGACGACAAACTACCTTCCATATTGACAATGTTACTATCCATTGGAGTAACAAAAATCTCGACAACATACTACCTTCCATAATGACAAGTCTACCATACATTGGAGTAACAAAAATCTCGAAAATATAATACCTTCCATAATAAAAAGCTACCATCTATTGGAATAACAAAAATCTCGAGAATAGACTACCTTCCATAATGACAAGGCTACCATCCATTGGAGTAACAAAAATCTAGACAATAGACTACCTTCCATAATGACATGGCTACCATCCATTGGAGTAACAAAAATCTCGATAACAGACTACCTTCAATAATGACAATGCTACCATCCACTAGAGTAACAAAAATATCGACAAGAGGGTAACATCTATAATGACAAGGTTACCATCCATTTGAATAATAAAAATATCGACAACAAACTACCTTCCATAATGATAAGGCTACCATCCAATGGAATAACAAAAATATCGACAACAGACTACCTTCCATAATGACAAGGCTACCATCCATTGGAGTAACAAAAATCTCAAAAACAGACTACCTTCCATTGGAGTAATAAAGATATCGAAAATAGACTACCTTCCATAATGACAATGCTACCATCCATTGGAGTAACAAAAATCTCCACAACAGAATACCTTCGATAATGACAAGGCTACCATCCATTTTAGTATCAAAAATCTCGAAAAGAGACTACCTTCCATAATGACAAGGCTACCATACAATGAAATAACAAAAATCTCGAGAACAACCTACCTTCCATAGTGACAAGGCTACCATCCATTGGAATGAAAGAAATCACAATGACAGACTACCTTCCATAATGACAAGGCTACCATCCATTGGAGTAACAAAGATCTCGACAACAAACTACCTTCCATAATGAAAAGGCTACCATCCATTGGAGTAACAGAAATCTTGACAACAGACTACGTTCCATAATGACAAGGCTACCATCCATTGGAGTACCAAAAATCTCGACAACAGACTACCTTCCATAATGACAAGGCTACCATCTATTGGAATAATAAAAATCTCGAGAACATACTACCTTGCATAATGACAAGGATACCATCCATTGGAGTAACAAAAATCCTGAAAACAGACTACCTTCCATAATGATAAGGCAAGCATCCATTGGAGTAACAAAAATCTCGAAAACAGACTACCTTCCATAATGACAAGTCTACCATCCATTGGAGTAACAAAAATCTCGACAACAGACTACCTTCCATAATGACAAGGCTACCATCTATTTAAATTACAAAAATCCTGAGAACAGACTACCTTCAATAACGACAAGGCTACAATCCAATGGAATAACAAAAATCTCGAGAACAAGCTACCTTCCATAGTGACAAGGCTACCATCCATTGGAGTAACAAAAATATCGACAACAGACTACCTTCCATAATGACAAGTCTACCATCCATTGGAGTAACAAAAATCTCGACAACAGACTACCTTCCATAATGACAAGGCTACCATCTATTGGAATTACTAAAATCTCGAGAACAAACTACCTTCAATAATGAGAAGGCTACCATTAAATGGAATAACAAAAATCTCGAGAACAGACTACGTTCCATAATGACAAGGCTACCATCCATTGGAGTAATGTAAATCTCAATGAAATACTACCTTCCATAATGTCAAGGCTACCATCCATTGGAGTAATAAAAATATCAATAACAGACTACCTTCCATAATGACAAGGCTACCATCCATTGGAGTAACAAAAATCTCGAAAACATAATACCTTCAATAATGAGAAGTAAACCATCCATTGGAGTAACAAATATCTAAACAACAAAATACTTTCCATAATGACAAGCCTACCATCTATTGGAATAACAAAAATCTCGAGAACAAACTACCTTCCATAATGACAAGGCTACCATCCATTGGAGTAACAAAAATATCGATAACATACTACATTCCATAATGACAAGGCTACCATCCATTGGAGTAACAAAAATCTCGAAAACATAATACCTTCCATAATGACAAGTAAACCATCCATTGGAGTAACAAATATCTAAACAACAAAATACTTTCCATAATGACAAGCCTACCATCTATTGGAATAACAAAAATCTCGAGAACAAACTACCTTCCATAATGACAAGGCTACCATCCATTAGAGTAACAAAAATATCGACAATAGACTACCTTCCATAATGATAAGGCTACCATCCATTGGAGTAACAAAAATATCGATAACATACTACCTTCAATAATGACAATGTTACCATCCACTAGAGTAACAAAAATATCGACAACAGGGTAAGATCTATAATGACAAGGTTACCATCCATTGGAATAATAAAAATATCGACAACAAACTACATTCCATAATGACAAGGCTACCATTCGATGGAATAACATTAATCTCGTCAACAGACTACCTTCCATAATGACTTGGCCACCATCCATTGGGGTAACAAAGATATTGACAACAAACTACCTTCCATATTGACAATGTTACTATCCATTGGAGTAACAAAAATCTCGACAACAGACTACCTTCCATAATGACAAGCCTACCATCCTTTGGAGTAACAAAAATTTCGAAAATATAATACCTTCCATAATAACAAGCCTACCATCTTTTGGAATAATAAAAATCTCGAGAATAGACTACCTTCCATAATGACAAGGCTACCATCCATTGGAGTAACAAAAATCTAGACAATAGACTACCTTCCATAATGACATGGCTACCATCCATTGGAGTAACAAAAATCTTGATAACAGACTACCTTCAATAATGACAATGCTACCATCCACTAGAGTAACAAAAATATCGACAAGAGGGTAACATCTATAATGACAAGGTTACAATCCATTTGAATAATAAAAATATCGACAACAAACTACCTTCCATAATGACAAGGCTACCATCCAATGGAATAACAAAAATATCGACAACAGACTACCTTCCATAATGACAAGGCTACCATCCATTGGAGTAACAAAAATCTCGAAAACAGACTACCTTCGATTGGAGTAATAAAGATATCGACAACAGACTATCTTCCATAGTGACAAGGCTACCATCCATTGGAGTAACAAAAATATCGACAACAGACTACCTTCCATAATGACAAGTCTACCATCCATTAGAGTAACAAAAATCTCGAAAACAAACTACCTTCCATAATGACAAGGCTACCATCTATTGGAATTACAAAAATCTTGAGAACAAACTACATTCAATAATGAGAAGGCTACCATTAAATGGAATAACAAAAATCTCGAGAACAGACTACGTTCCATAGTGATAAGGCTACTATCCATTGGAGTAACAAAAATATCGACAACAGACTACCTTCCATAATGAAAAGGATACCATCCATTGGAGTAACAAAAATCTCAACAACAGACTACCTTCCATAATGACTAGGCCACCATCCGTTGGAGTAACAAAGATATTGACAACAGACTACCTTCAATAATGACAATGCTACTATCCATTGGAGTAACAAAAATCTCGACAACAAACTACCTTCCATAATGACAATGCTACCATCCATTGGAGTAACAAAAATCTCGAAAACATAATACCTTCCATAATGACAAGTATACCATCCATTGGAGTAACAAATATCTAAACAACATACTACTTTCCATAATGACAAGCCTACCATCTATTGGAATAACAAAAATCTCGAGAACGGACTACCTTCCATAATGACAAGGCTACCATCCATTAGAGTAACAAAAATCTCGACAATAGACTACCTTCCATAATGACAAGGCTACAATCCATTGGAGTAACAAAAATCTCGATAACAGACTACCTTCAACATAAACAATGCTACCATCCACTAGAGTAACAAAAATATCGACAACAGGGTAAGATCTATAAAGACAAGGGTACCATCCATTGGAATAATAAAAATATTGACAACAAACTACCTTCCATAATGACAAGGCTACCATCCAATGGAATAACATAAATCTCGTCAACAAACTACCTCCCATAATGACAAGGCTAACATCCATTAGAGTAAAAAAAATCTGAACAACATACTACCTTCCATAATGACAAGGCTACCATCCGTTGGAGTAACGTAAATCTCAACGAAAGACTACCTTCCATAATGAAAAGGCTACCATCCATTGGAGTAACAAAAATCTCGACAACAGACTACCTTTCATAATGAAAAGGCTACCATCCAATGGAATAACAAAATTCTAGACAACAGACTACCTTCCATAATGACAAGGTTACCATCCATTGGAGTAACAAAAATATTGACATCAAACTATGTTCCATAATAACAAGGCTACCGTCCATTGGAGTAACAAAAATCTGGACACCAGACTACCTTTCATAATGACAAGGCTACCATCCATTGGAGTAACATAAATATCGACAACAGACAACGTTCCATAATGACAAGGCTACCATCCATTGGAGTAACAAAGATATCAACAACAGACTACCTTCAATAATGACAATGCTACCATCCACTAGAGTAACAAAAATATCGACAATAGGGTAACATCTATAATGACAAGGTTACCATCCATTGGAATAATAAAAATCTCGACAACAAACTACCTTGCATAATAACAAGGCTACCATCAAATGGAATAACAAAAATATAGTCAACAGACTACCTTCCATAATGACAAGGCTGCCATCCATTGGAGTAACAAAAATATGAAAAACAGACTACCTTCCATAATGGCAAGGCTACCATCCGTTGGAGTAACGTAAATCTCAACGAAATACTACCTTCCATAATGAAAAGGGTACCTTCCATTGGAGTAACAAAAATATCGATAACAGACTACCTTCCATAATGACAAGGCTACCATCCATTGGAGTAACAAAAATCTAGAAAACATAATACCTTCCATAATGGCAAGTAAACCATCCTTTGGAGTAACAAATATCTAAACAACAAAATACTTTCCATAATGACAAGCCTACCATCTATTGGAATAACAAAAATCTCGAGAACAAACTACCTTCCATAATGACAAGGCTACCATCCATTGGAGTAACAAAAATATCGACAGTAGACTACCTTCCATAATGACAAGGCTAGCATCCATTGGAGTAACAAAAATCTCGATTACATACTACCTTCAATAATGACAATGCTACCATCCACTAGAGTAACAAAAATATCGACAACAGGGTAACATCTATAATGACAACCTTACCATCCATTGGAATAATAAAAATATCGACAACAAACTACCTTCCATAATGAAAAGGCTACCATCGAATGGAATAACATAAATCTCTTCAACAGACTACCTTCCATAATGACTAGGCCACCATCCATTGGAGTAACAAAGACATTGACGACAAACTACCTTCCATATTGACAATGTTACTATCCATTGGAGTAACAAAAATCTCGACAACATACTACCTTCCATAATGACAAGTCTACCATACATTGGAGTAACAAAAATCTCGAAAATATAATACCTTCCATAATAAAAAGCTACCATCTATTGGAATAACAAAAATCTCGAGAATAGACTACCTTCCATAATGACAAGGCTACCATCCATTGGAGTAACAAAAATCTAGACAATAGACTACCTTCCATAATGACATGGCTACCATCCATTGGAGTAACAAAAATCTCGATAACAGACTACCTTCAATAATGACAATGCTACCATCCACTAGAGTAACAAAAATATCGACAAGAGGGTAACATCTATAATGACAAGGTTACCATCCATTTGAATAATAAAAATATCGACAACAAACTACCTTCCATAATGATAAGGCTACCATCCAATGGAATAACAAAAATATCGACAACAGACTACCTTCCATAATGACAAGGCTACCATCCATTGGAGTAACAAAAATCTCAAAAACAGACTACCTTCCATTGGAGTAATAAAGATATCGAAAATAGACTACCTTCCATAATGACAATGCTACCATCCATTGGAGTAACAAAAATCTCCACAACAGAATACCTTCGATAATGACAAGGCTACCATCCATTTTAGTATCAAAAATCTCGAAAAGAGACTACCTTCCATAATGACAAGGCTACCATACAATGAAATAACAAAAATCTCGAGAACAACCTACCTTCCATAGTGACAAGGCTACCATCCATTGGAATGAAAGAAATCACAATGACAGACTACCTTCCATAATGACAAGGCTACCATCCATTGGAGTAACAAAGATCTCGACAACAAACTACCTTCCATAATGAAAAGGCTACCATCCATTGGAGTAACAGAAATCTTGACAACAGACTACGTTCCATAATGACAAGGCTACCATCCATTGGAGTACCAAAAATCTCGACAACAGACTACCTTCCATAATGACAAGGCTACCATCTATTGGAATAATAAAAATCTCGAGAACATACTACCTTGCATAATGACAAGGATACCATCCATTGGAGTAACAAAAATCCTGAAAACAGACTACCTTCCATAATGATAAGGCAAGCATCCATTGGAGTAACAAAAATCTCGAAAACAGACTACCTTCCATAATGACAAGTCTACCATCCATTGGAGTAACAAAAATCTCGACAACAGACTACCTTCCATAATGACAAGGCTACCATCTATTTAAATTACAAAAATCCTGAGAACAGACTACCTTCAATAACGACAAGGCTACAATCCAATGGAATAACAAAAATCTCGAGAACAAGCTACCTTCCATAGTGACAAGGCTACCATCCATTGGAGTAACAAAAATATCGACAACAGACTACCTTCCATAATGACAAGTCTACCATCCATTGGAGTAACAAAAATCTCGACAACAGACTACCTTCCATAATGACAAGGCTACCATCTATTGGAATTACTAAAATCTCGAGAACAAACTACCTTCAATAATGAGAAGGCTACCATTAAATGGAATAACAAAAATCTCGAGAACAGACTACGTTCCATAATGACAAGGCTACCATCCATTGGAGTAATGTAAATCTCAATGAAATACTACCTTCCATAATGTCAAGGCTACCATCCATTGGAGTAATAAAAATATCAATAACAGACTACCTTCCATAATGACAAGGCTACCATCCATTGGAGTAACAAAAATCTCGAAAACATAATACCTTCAATAATGAGAAGTAAACCATCCATTGGAGTAACAAATATCTAAACAACAAAATACTTTCCATAATGACAAGCCTACCATCTATTGGAATAACAAAAATCTCGAGAACAAACTACCTTCCATAATGACAAGGCTACCATCCATTGGAGTAACAAAAATATCGATAACATACTACATTCCATAATGACAAGGCTACCATCCATTGGAGTAACAAAAATCTCGAAAACATAATACCTTCCATAATGACAAGTAAACCATCCATTGGAGTAACAAATATCTAAACAACAAAATACTTTCCATAATGACAAGCCTACCATCTATTGGAATAACAAAAATCTCGAGAACAAACTACCTTCCATAATGATAAGGCTACCATCCATTAGAGTAACAAAAATATCGACAATAGACTACCTTCCATAATGATAAGGCTACCATCCATTGGAGTAACAAAAATATCGATAACATACTACCTTCAATAATGACAATGTTACCATCCACTAGAGTAACAAAAATATCGACAACAGGGTAAGATCTATAATGACAAGGTTACCATCCATTGGAATAATAAAAATATCGACAACAAACTACATTCCATAATGACAAGGCTACCATTCGATGGAATAACATTAATCTCGTCAACAGACTACCTTCCATAATGACTTGGCCACCATCCATTGGGGTAACAAAGATATTGACAACAAACTACCTTCCATATTGACAATGTTACTATCCATTGGAGTAACAAAAATCTCGACAACAGACTACCTTCCATAATGACAAGCCTACCATCCTTTGGAGTAACAAAAATTTCGAAAATATAATACCTTCCATAATAACAAGCCTACCATCTTTTGGAATAATAAAAATCTCGAGAATAGACTACCTTCCATAATGACAAGGCTACCATCCATTGGAGTAACAAAAATCTAGACAATAGACTACCTTCCATAATGACATGGCTACCATCCATTGGAGTAACAAAAATCTTGATAACAGACTACCTTCAATAATGACAATGCTACCATCCACTAGAGTAACAAAAATATCGACAAGAGGGTAACATCTATAATGACAAGGTTACAATCCATTTGAATAATAAAAATATCGACAACAAACTACCTTCCATAATGACAAGGCTACCATCCAATGGAATAACAAAAATATCGACAACAGACTACCTTCCATAATGACAAGGCTACCATCCATTGGAGTAACAAAAATCTCGAAAACAGACTACCTTCGATTGGAGTAATAAAGATATCGACAACAGACTATCTTCCATAGTGACAAGGCTACCATCCATTGGAGTAACAAAAATATCGACAACAGACTACCTTCCATAATGACAAGTCTACCATCCATTAGAGTAACAAAAATCTCGAAAACAAACTACCTTCCATAATGACAAGGCTACCATCTATTGGAATTACAAAAATCTTGAGAACAAACTACATTCAATAATGAGAAGGCTACCATTAAATGGAATAACAAAAATCTCGAGAACAGACTACGTTCCATAGTGATAAGGCTACTATCCATTGGAGTAACAAAAATATCGACAACAGACTACCTTCCATAATGAAAAGGATACCATCCATTGGAGTAACAAAAATCTCAACAACAGACTACCTTCCATAATGACTAGGCCACCATCCGTTGGAGTAACAAAGATATTGACAACAGACTACCTTCAATAATGACAATGCTACTATCCATTGGAGTAACAAAAATCTCGACAACAAACTACCTTCCATAATGACAATGCTACCATCCATTGGAGTAACAAAAATCTCGAAAACATAATACCTTCCATAATGACAAGTATACCATCCATTGGAGTAACAAATATCTAAACAACATACTACTTTCCATAATGACAAGCCTACCATCTATTGGAATAACAAAAATCTCGAGAACGGACTACCTTCCATAATGACAAGGCTACCATCCATTAGAGTAACAAAAATCTCGACAATAGACTACCTTCCATAATGACAAGGCTACAATCCATTGGAGTAACAAAAATCTCGATAACAGACTACCTTCAACATAAACAATGCTACCATCCACTAGAGTAACAAAAATATCGACAACAGGGTAAGATCTATAAAGACAAGGGTACCATCCATTGGAATAATAAAAATATTGACAACAAACTACCTTCCATAATGACAAGGCTACCATCCAATGGAATAACATAAATCTCGTCAACAAACTACCTCCCATAATGACAAGGCTAACATCCATTAGAGTAAAAAAAATCTGAACAACATACTACCTTCCATAATGACAAGGCTACCATCCGTTGGAGTAACGTAAATCTCAACGAAAGACTACCTTCCATAATGAAAAGGCTACCATCCATTGGAGTAACAAAAATCTCGACAACAGACTACCTTTCATAATGAAAAGGCTACCATCCAATGGAATAACAAAATTCTAGACAACAGACTACCTTCCATAATGACAAGGTTACCATCCATTGGAGTAACAAAAATATTGACATCAAACTATGTTCCATAATAACAAGGCTACCGTCCATTGGAGTAACAAAAATCTGGACACCAGACTACCTTTCATAATGACAAGGCTACCATCCATTGGAGTAACATAAATATCGACAACAGACAACGTTCCATATTGACAAGCCTACCATCCATTGGAGTAACATAAATATCGACAACAAACAACGTTCCATAATGACAAGGCTACCATCCATTGGAGTAACAAAGATATCAACAACAGACTACCTTCAATAATGACAATGCTACCATCCACTAGATTAACAAATATATCAACAACAGGGTAACATCTATAATGACAAGGTTTCCATCCAATGGAATAAGAAAAATCTCGACAACAAACTACCTTCCATAATGACAAGGCTACCATCCAATGGAATAACAAATATCTCGTCAACAGACTACCTTCCATAATGACAAGGCTACCATCCATTTGAGTAACAAAAATCTGAACAATAGACTACCTTCTATAATGACAAGGCTACCATCCGTTGGAGTAACGTAAATCTCAATGAAAGACTACCTTCCATAATGAAAAGGCTACCATCCATTGGAGTAACAAAAATCTCGACAATAGACTACCTTCCATAATGACAAGGCTACCATCCATTGGTGTAACAAAAATCTCGATAACAGACTACCTTCAATAATGACAATGCTACCATCCACTAGATTAACAAAAATATCAACAACAGGGTAACATCTATAATGACAAGGTTTCCATCCATTGGAATAAGAAAAATCTCGACAACAAACTACCTTCTATAATGACAAGGCTACCATCCAATGGAATAACAAAAATCTCGTCAACAGACTACCTTCCATAATGACAAGGCTACCATCCATTGGAGTAACATAAATCTGTCCAACAGACTACCTTCCATAATGACAAGGCTACCATCCCTTGGAGTAACGTAAATCTCAATGAAAGACTACCTTCCATATTGAAAAGGCTACAATCCATTAAAGTAACAAAAATATAGACAATAGACTACCTTCCATAATGACAAGGCTACCATCCATTGGAGTAACAAAAATCTCGATAACAGACTACCTTCCATAATGACACGGCTAACATCCATTAGAGTAACATGCATATCAACAAAAAACTACCTTCCATATAGAAAAGGCTACAATCCATTAAAGTAACAAATATCTAGACAATAGACTACCTTCCATAATGACAAGTCTACCATCCATTGGAGTAACAAAAACTCGATAACAGACTACCTTCCATAATGACAAGGCTAACATCCATTGGAATAACAAAAATCTCGACAATAGACTACCTTCCATAATGACAAGGCTACCATCCATTTAAGTAGCAAAAACCTCGGTAACAGAGTACCTTCCATAATGACAAGGCTACCATCCATTCGAGTAACACAAATATCAATAACAGACTAGCTTCCATAATGACAAGTCTGACATCCATTGGAGTAACAAAAATCTCGATAATAGACTAACTTCCATAATGAAAAGGCTACCATCCATTGGAGTAACAAAAATCTCGACAATAGACTAACTTCCATAATGACAAGGCTACCATCCACTTGAGTAACAAAAATCTCGACACCAGACTACCTTACATAATGACAAGGCTACCATCTATTGAGTAACAAAGATATCGACAACAGACTACCTACCATAATGACAAGGCTACCATCTAAAGCAATAACAAAAATCTCGACAATAGACTACCTTTCATAATGACAAGGATATCATCCATTGGAGTAACAAAAATATCGACAACAGTCTACGCTCCATAATAACAAGGCTACCATCATGACAAGGCTACCATCCATTAGAGTAACATAAATATCAACAATAGACTACGTTCCATAATGAAAAGGCTACCATCCATTGGAGTAAGAAAAATCTCGACAACAAACTACCTTCCATAATAACAAAGCTAAAATCCATTGGAGTAACAAAAATATCGCCAACAGACTATGTTCCATAATAAGAAGGCTACCATCCATTGGAATTACAAATATATCGACAACAGATTACCTTCCATAATGACAAGGCTACCATCCATTGGATTAACAAAGATATCGACAATAGACTACCTTCAATAATGACAAGGCTACCATCCACTAAAGTAACAAAAATATCTACAACAGGGTACCATCCATAATGACAAGGTTACCATCCATTTAAATAATAAAAATCTCAACAACAAACTACCTTCCATAATGACAAGGCTACCATCGATTGGAGTAACAAAAACCTCGACACCAGACTACCTTCCATAATGACAAGGCTACCATCCATTTAGTAACAAAGATATCTAAAACAAACTACCTACCATAATGACAAGGCTACCATCTGTTGGAATAACAAAAATCTCGACAACAAACTACCTTTCATAATGATAAGGATACCATCCATTGGAATAACAAAAATCTCAACAATAGACTACCTTTCATAATGACAAGGCTACCATCCATTGGAGTAACACAAATATCGATAACAGACTAGCTTCCATAATGACAAGTCTAACATCCATTGGAGTAACAAAAATCCCGATAATAGACTAACTTCTATAATGAAAAGGCTACCATCCATTGGAGTAACAAAAATATCGACAATAGACTAACTTCCATAATGACAAGGCTACCATCCATTTGAGTAACAAAAATCTCGATAACAGACTACCTTCCATAATGACAAGGCTACCATCCATTGGAGTAACAAAAATTTCGATAACAGACTACCTTCCATAATGACACGGCTAACATCCATTAGAGTAACATGCATATCAACAAAAGACTACCTTCCATATAGAAAAGGCTACAATCCATTAAAGTAACAAATATCTAGACAATAGACTACCTTCCATAATGACAAGTCTACCATCCATTGGAGTAACAAAAACTCGATAACAGACTACCTTCCATAATGACAAGGCTAACATCCATTGGAATAACAAAAATCTCGACAATAGACTACCTTCCATAATGACAAGGCTACCATCCATTTAAGTAGCAAAAACCTCGGTAACAGAGTACCTTCCATAATGACAAGGCTACCATCCATTGGAGTAACACAAATATCGATAACAGACTACCTTCCATAATGACAAGTCTAACATCCATTGGAGTAACAAAAATCTCGATAATAGACTAACTTCCATAATGAAAAGGCTACCATCCATTGGAGTAACAAAAATCTCGACAATAGACTAACTTCCATAATGACAAGGCTACCATCCACTTGAGTAACAAAAATCTCGACACCAGACTACCTTACATAATGACAAGGCTACCATCTATTGAGTAACAAAGATATCGACAACAGACTACCTACCATAATGACAAGGCTACCATCTAATGCAATAACAAAAATCTCGACAATAGACTACCTTTCATAATGACAAGGATATCATCCATTGGAGTAACAAAAATATCGACAACAGTCTACGCTCCATAATAACAAGGCTACCATCATGACAAGGCTACCATCCATTAGAGTAACATAAATATCAACAATAGACTATGTTCCATAATGAAAAGGCTACCATCCATTGGAGTAAGAAAAATCTCGACAACAAACTACCTTCCATAATAACAAAGCTAAAATCCATTGGAGTAACAAAAATATCGCCAACAGACTATGTTCCATAATAAGAAGGCTACCATCCATTGGAATTACAAATATATCGACAACAGATTACCTTCCATAATGACAAGGCTACCATCCATTGGATTAACAAAGATATCGACAATAGACTACCTTCAATAATGACAAGGCTACCATCCACTAAAGTAACAAAAATATCTACAACAGGGTACCATCCATAATGACAAGGTTACCATCCATTTAAATAATAAAAATCTCAACAACAAACTACCTTCCATAATGACAAGGCTACCATCGATTGGAGTAACAAAAACCTCGACACCAGACTACCTTCCATAATGACAAGGCTACCATCCATTTAGTAACAAAGATATCTAAAACAAACTACCTACCATAATGACAAGGCTACCATCTGATGGAATAACAAAAATCTCGACAACAAACTACCTTTCATAATGATAAGGATACCATCCATTGGAATAACAAAAATCTCAACAATAGACTACCTTTCATAATGACAAGGCTACCATCCATTGGAGTAACACAAATATCGATAACAGACTAGCTTCCATAATGACAAGTCTAACATCCATTGGAGTAACAAAAATCCCGATAATAGACTAACTTCTATAATGAAAAGGCTACCATCCATTGGAGTAACAAAAATATCGACAATAGACTAACTTCCATAATGACAAGGCTACCATCCATTTGAGTAACAAAAATATCGACACCAGACTACCTTTCATAATGACAAGGCTACCATCCATTGGAATTACAAATATATCGACAACAGATTACCTTCCATAATGACAAGGCTACCATCCATTGGATTAACAAAGATATCGACAATAGACTACCTTCAATAATGACAAGGCTACCATCCAATAAAGTAACAAAAATATCTACAACAGGGTACCATCCATAATGACAAGGTTACCATCCATTTGAATAATAAAAATCTCAACAACAAACTACCTTCCATAATGACAAGGCTACCATCCATTGGAGTAACAAAAACCTCGACACCAGACTACCTTACATAATGACAAGGCTACCATCCATTTAGTAACAAAGATATCTAAAACAAACTACCTACCATAATGACAAGGCTACCATCTGATGGAATAACAAAAATCTCGACAACAAACTACCTTACAAAATGATAAGGATACCATCCATTGGAATAACAAAAATCTCAACAATAGACTACCTTTCATAATGACAAGGCTACCATCCATTGGAGTAACACAAATATCGATAACAGACTAGCTTCCATAATGACAAGTCTAACATCCATTGGAGTAACAAAAATCTCGATAATAGACTATCTTCTATAATGAAAAGGCTAACATCCATTGGAGTAACAAAAATATCGACAATAGACTAACTTCCATAATGACAAGGCTACCATCCATTTGAGTAACAAAAATATCGACACCAGACTACCTTCCATAATGACAAGGCTACCATCTATTGAGTAACTAAGATATCAACAACAGACTACCTACCATAATGACAAGGCTACCATCTAATGCAATAACAAAAATCTCGACAATAGACTACCTTTCATAATGACAAGGCTATCATCCATTGGAGTAACAAAAATATCGACAACAGACTACGCTCCATAATAACAAGGCTACCGTCCAATGGAATAACAAAAATCTCGACAATAGACTACCTTTCATTATGACAAGGCTACCATCCATTTGAGTAACAAAAATATCGACAATAGACTACGTTCCATAATAATAAGGCTACCATCCATTGGAGTAAAAAAAATCTCGACAACAGACTACCTTCCATAATGACAATGCTACCATCCATTGGAGTATCAGAAATCTCAATGACAGACTACCTTCCATAATGATAAGGCTACCATCCATTTGAGTAACAAATATCTCTACAACAAACTACCTTCTTATAATGAAAAGGCTACCATCCATTGGAGTAACAAAAATCTCAACAACAGACTACCTTCCATAATGATAAGGCTACCATCCATTTGGGTAACAAATATCTCTACAACAGACTACCTTCTTATAATGAAAAGGCTACCATCCATTGGAGTAACAAAAATCTCAACAACAGACTACCTTCCATAATGACAAGGCTACACTCCATTGGAGTAATAAAAATATCGACAACAGACTACCTTCCATAATGACAAGGCTACCATCCATTGGAGTAAGAATAATCTTGACAACTGACTATCTTCCATAATGAAAAGGCTACCATCCATTGGAGTAATAAAAATATCTACAATAGACTACGTTCCATAATGACAAGGCTACCATCCAATGGAATAACAAAAATCTCCACAATAGACTACCTTTCATAATGACAAGGCCACCATCCATTAGAGTAACATAAATATCAACAACAGACTATGTTCCATAATGAAAAGGCTACCATCCATTGAGTAAGAAAAATCTCGACAACAGACTACCTTCCATAATGACAAAGCTACAATCCATTGGAGTAACAAAAATATCGACAACAGACTATGTTCCATAATAAGAAGGCTACCATCCATTGGAATTACAAATATATCGACAACAAATTACCTTCCATAATGACAAGGCTACCATCCATTGGATTAACAAAGATATCGACAATAGACTACCTTCAATAATGACAATGCTACCATCCACTAGAGTAACAAAAATCTCGACAACAGGGTACCATCCATAATGACAAGGTTACCATCCATTTGAATAATAAAAATCTCAACAACAAACTATCTTCCATAATGACAAGGCTACCATCCAATGGAATAACAAAAATCTCGTCAACAAAATACCTTCCATAAGGACAAGGCTACCATCCATTTGAGTAACAAAAATTTGAACAACAGACTACCTTCCATAATGACAAGGCTACCATCCGTTGGAGTAACGTAAATCTCAACGAAAGACTACCTTCCATAATGAAAAGGATACCATCCATTGGAGTAACAAAAATCTAGACAAAAGACTACCTTCTATAATGACAAGGCTACCATCCATTGGAGTAACAAAAATCTCGATAACAGACTACCTTCCATAATGAAAAGGGTACAATCCGTTGGAGTAACATGAATATTGACAACAAAGTCTACCATCAATTGGGGTAACAAAAATCTCGATAATAGACTAACTTCCACAATGACAAGGCTACTATCCATTGGAGTAACAAAAATATCGACAATATACCATGTTCCATAATGACAAAGCTACCATCCATTAGAGTAACAAAAATATCGAAAACAGACTACCTTCCATAATGACAAGGCTAGCATATATTGTAGTAACAAAAATATCAACAAGAGACTACCTTCCATAATGACAAGGCAACCATCCATTGGAGTATCAGAAATATCAACGACAGACTACCTTCCATAATGACAAGGCTACCATCCATTTGAGTAACAAATGTCTCTACAACAGACTACCTTTTTATAATGAAAAGGCTATCATCCATTGGAGTAACAAAAATCTCAACAACAGACTACCTTCAATAATGAAAAGGCTACCATCCATTGGAGTAATAAAAATATCGACAACAGACTACCTTCCATAATGAAAAGGCTACCATCCATTGGAGTAACAAATATATCTACAATAGACTACATTCCGTAATGACAAGGCTACCATCCAATGGAATAACAAAAATCTCCACAACAGACTACCTTTCATAATGACAAGGCTACCATCCATTAGAGTAACATAAATATCAACAACAGATTATGTTCCATAATGAAAAGGCTACCATCCATTAGAGTAAGTAAAATCTCGACAACAGACTACCTTCCATAATGACAAAGCTACAATCCATTGGAGTAACAAAAATATCGACAATAGACTATGTTCCATAATAACAAGGCTACCATCTATTGGAATTACAAATATCTCAACAACATACTACCTTCCATAATGACAAGGCTACCATCCATTGGATTAACAAAGATATCGACAACAGAATACCTTCAATAATGACAATGCTACCATCCACTAGAGTAACAAAAATATCTACAACAGGGTACCATCCATAATGACAAGGTTACCATTCATTTGAATAATAAAAATCTCGACAACAAACTACCTTCCATAATGACAAGGCTACCATCCAATGGAATAACAAAAATCTCGTCAACAGACTACCTTCCATAAGGACAAGGCTAACATCCATTTGAGTAACAAAAATTTTAACAACAGACTACCTTCCATAATGACAAGGCTACCATCCGTTGGAGTAAAGTAAATCTCAACGAAAGACTACCTTCCATAATGAAAAGGCTACCATCCATTGGAGTAACAAAAATCTCGACAATAGACTACCTTCCATAATGGCAAGGCTACCATCCATTGGAGTAACAAAAATATCGACAACAGAATACCTTCCATAATGACAAGGCTACCATCCATTGTAGTAACAAAAATATTAACAAGAGACTACCTTCCATAATGACAAGGCTACAATCCATTGGAGTAACAAAAATCTCGACAACAGACTACCTTCCATAATAACAAGGCTACAATCCATTGGAGTAACAAAAATCTGGACGACAAACTACCTTTAATAATGACAAGGCTATCGTCAATTGGAGTAACAGAAATCACGATGACAACTACCTTCAATAATGACATGGCTACCATCAATTGGAGTAATAAAATTCTTGACCACAGACTACCTTCCATAATGACAAGGATACCATCCATTAGAGTAACAAAAATCTCAACAATAGTATACCTTCCATAATGACAAGACAACCATCCATTGGAGTAACAAAGATATCGACAACAGACTACTTCCCATAATGACTAGGCTACCATCCATAGGAGTAACAAAAATCTCGATAACAGACTACCTTCCATAATGACAAGACTACCATACATTGAAATAACATAAATCTCGACAATAGACAAGCTTCCATAATGCCAAGGCTACCATCCATTTGAGTAACAAAAATCTCGACACCAAACTACCTTCCATAATGACAAGGCTACTATCCATTGAGTAACAAAGATATCGACAACATACTACCTACCATAATGACAAGGCTACCATCCAATGCAATAAAAAAAATCTCGACAATAGACTACCTTTCATAATGACAAGGATACCATCCATTGGAGTAACAAAAATATCGACAACAGACTACGCTCCATAATAACAAGGCTACCATCCATTGGAGTAACAAAAATCTCGGCAACAAACTACCTTCCATAATGACAAGGCTACCATCCATTAGAGTATTAGTAATCTCAACGATAGACTACCATCCATAATGACAAGGCTACCATCCATTTGAGTAACAAATATCTCTACAACAGAATACCTTTTTATAATGAAAAGGCTACCATCCATTGGAGTAACAAAAATCTCAACAACAGACTACCTTCCATAATGACAAGGCTACACCCCATTGGAGTAATAAAAATATCGACAATAGACTACCTTCCATAATGACAAGGCTACCATCCATTGGAGTAAGAATAATCTTGAAAAAATGACTATCTTCCATAATAAAAAGGCTACCATCCATTGGAGTAACAAAAATATCTACAATAGACTACGTTCCATAATGACAAGGCTACCATCCAATGGAATAACAAAAAATCTCCACAATAGACTACCTTTCATAATGACAAGGCTACCATCCATTATAGTAACATAAATATCAACAACAGACTATGTTCCATAATGAAAAGGCTACCATCCATTGGAGTATGTAAATTCTCGACAACAGACTACCTTCCATAATGACAAAGCTACAATCCATTGGAGTAACAAAACTATCGACAACAGACTATGTTCCATAATAACAAGGGTACCATCCATTGGAATTACAAATATCTCGACAACAGACTACCTTCCATAATGACAAGGCTACCATCCATTGGATTAACAAAGATATCGACAACAGACTACCTTCAATAATGACAATGCTACCATCCACTTGAGTAACAAAAATATCGACAACAGAGTACCACCCATAATGACAAGGTTACCATCCATTTGAATAATAAAAATCTCGACAACAAACTACCTTTCATAATGACAAGGCTACCATCCAATGGAATAACAAAAATCTCGTCAACATACTTCCTTCCATAACGAAGGCTACCATCCATTTGAGTAACAAAAATTTGAACAACATACTACCTTCCATAATGACAAGGCTACCATCCGTTGGAGTAATGTAAATCTTAACGAAAGACTACCTTCCATAATGAAAAGGATACCATCCATTGGAGTAACAATAATCTCGACAATAGACTACCTTCCATAATGACAAGGCTACCATCCATTGGAGTAACAAAAATCTCGACAACAGACTACCTTCCATATTTAAAAGGGTACGATCCGGTGGAGTAACATGAATATCAACAACAAACTACCTTCCATAATGACAAGTCTACCATCAATTGGGGTAACAAAAATCTCGATAATAGACTAACATCCATAATGACAAGGCTACTATCCATTGGAGTAACAAAAATATCGCCAATATACCATGTTCCATAATGACAAAGCTACCATCCATTGGATTATCAAAAATTGCGACAATAAACTACCTTCCATAATGACAAAGGCTACCATCCATTGTAGTAACAAAAATTTAAACAAGAGACTACCTTCCATAATGACAAGGCTACCATCCATTGGAGTAACGAAGATATCGACAACAAACTACCTTCCATAATGAGAAGGCTACCATTCATTGGAGTAACAAAAATCTCGACAACAGACTACCTTCCATAATGACAAGGCTACCATCCATTGGAGTAATAAAAATATCGACAACAGACAACCTTCCATAATGACTAGGATACCATCCACAGGAGTAACAAAGATATCGACAACATACTACCTTCCATAATGACAAGACTACCATACACTGAAATAACATAAATCTCGACAATAGACAAGCTTCCATAATGACAAGGCTACCATCCATTGTAGTAACAAAAATCTCGTCAACAGTCTACCTTCCATAATTATAAGGTTACCATGCATTGGAGTAACAAAATTCTCGACAATAAACTATCTTTCATAATGACAACGCTACCATCCATTGGAGTAACAAAAATCTCGACAACAGACTACCTTCCATAATGATATGGCTAACATCCAATGGAATAACAAAAATCTCGACAACAGACTACCTTCCAAAATGACAAGGCTACCATCCATTTTAGTAACAAAAATATCAACACGTGACTACCTTCCGTAATGACAAGTCTACCATCCATTGGAGTAACAAAAATCTCGACAACAGACTACCTTCCGTAATTACAAGGCTACCATCCATTAGAGTAACAAATACTCGACAATAGACTACCTTCCATATTGACAAGGCTACCATCCAACGAAATAACAAAAATCTCGATAACAGACTACTTTCCATAATGAGAAGGCTACCATCCATTGGAGTAACAATATTCTCGAAAACAGACTAACTTCCATAATTACAAGGCTAACATCCATTGGAGTAACAAATATCTCGACAACAGACTACCTTCCATAATGACAAGGCTACCATCCAACGAAATAACAAAAATTTCGGCAACAGACTACCTTCCATAATGACAAGGTTACCATCCATTTGAATAAAAAAAACTTGACAACAAACTACCTTCCATAATGTCAAGGTTACCATCCATTGGAGTAACAAAAATATCGACAACTGACTACCTTCCATAATTACAAGTCTACTATCCATTGGAGTAACAAAATCTCGACAACAGACTACCTTCCATAATGACAAGGCTACCATCCATTGAAGTAGCAAAAACCTCGGTAACAGAGTACCTTCCATAATGACAAGACTACCATCCATTGGAGTAACACAAATATCGATAACAAACTACCTTCCATAATGACAAGTCTAACATTCATTGGAGTAAGAAAAATCTCGATAATAGACTAACTTCCATAATGAAAAGGCTACCATCCATTAGAGTAACAAAAATATCGACAATAGACTAACTTCCATAATGACAAGGCTACCATCCATTTGAGTAACAAAAATCTCGACCCTAGACTACCTTCCATAATGATAAGGCTACCATCTATTGAGTAACAAAGATATCGACAACAGACTACCTACCATAATGACAAGGCTACCATCTAATGCAATAACAAAAATCTCGACAATAGACTACCTTTCATAATGACAAGGCTATCATCCATTGGAGTAACAAAAATATCGACAACAGACTACGCTCCATAATATCAAGGCTACCGTCCAATGGAATAACAAAAATCTCGACAACGGACTACCTTTCATAATGACAAGGCTACCATCCATTTGAGTAAAAAAAATATCGACAATAGACTACGTTCCATAATAACAAGGCTACCATCCATTGGAGTAAAAAAAATCTCGACAACAGACTACCTTCCATAATGACAACACTACCATCCATTGGAGTATCAGAAATCTCAACGACAGACTACCTTCCATAATGACAAGGCTACCATCCATTTGAGTAACAAATAATTCTACAACAGACTACCTTTTTATAATGAAAAGGCTACCATCCATTGGAGTAACAAAAATCTCAACAACAGACAACCTTCCATAATGACAAGGCTACCATCCATTGGAGTAAGAATAATCTTGACAACAGACTACCTTCCATAATGACAAGGCTACCATCCATTGGAGTATTAGAAATCTATACGATAGACTACAATCCATAATGACAAGGCTACCATCCATTTGAGTAACAAATATCTCTACAACAGAATACCTTTTTATAATGAAAAGGCTACCATCCATTGGAGTAACAAAAATCTCAACAACAGACTACCTTCCATAATGACAAGGCTACACCCCATTGGAGTAATAAAAATATCGACAACACACTACCTTCCATAATGACAAGGCTACCATCCATTGGAGTAAGAATAATCTTGACAAATGACTATCTTCCATAATAAAAAGGCTACAATCCATTGGAGTAAGAAAAATATCTACAATAGACTACGTTCCATAATGACAAGGCTACCATCCAATGGAATAACAAAAAATCTCCACAACAGACTACCTTTCATAATGACAAGGCTACCATCCATTAGAGTAACATAAATATC
Organism: Vicia faba; assembly: GCA_948472305.1. Taxonomy (NCBI): domain Eukaryota; kingdom Viridiplantae; phylum Streptophyta; class Magnoliopsida; order Fabales; family Fabaceae; genus Vicia; species Vicia faba. Next base: position 768,929,745 of record OX451738.1, read on the forward strand.
AACAACAAACTACGTTCCATAATGAAAAGGCTACCATCCATTAGAGTAAGTAAATTCTCGACAACAGACTACCTTCCATAATGACAAAGCTACAATCCATTGGAGTAACAAAACTATCGACAACAGACTATGTTCCATAATAACAAGGCTACCATCCATTGGAATTACAAATATCTCGACAACAGACTACCTTCCATAATGACAAGGCTACCATCCATTGGATTAACAAAGATATCGACAACAGACTACCTTCAATAATGATAATGCTACCATCCACTAGAGTAACAAAAATATCGAGAACAGGGTACCATCCATAATGCAAAGGCTACCATCCATTGGAGTAACAAAAATCTCGATAACAGACTACCTTCCATAATGAAAAGGGTACGATCCGGTGGAGTAACATGAATATCAACAACAAACTACCTTCCATAATGACAAGTCTACCATCAATTGGGGTAACAAAAATCTCGACAATAGACTAACATCAATAATGACAAGGCTACTATCCATTGGAGTAACAAAAATATCGCCAATATACCATGTTCCATAATGACAAAGCCACCATCCATTGGAGTATCAAAGATCGCGACAACAAACTACCTTCCATAATGACAAGGCTACCATCCATTGTAGTAACAAAAATTTAAACAAGAGACTACCTTCCATCATGACAAGGCTACCATCCATTGGAGTAACAAAGATATCAACAACAGACTACCTTCCATAATGACAAGGCTACCATTCATTGGAGTAACAAAAATCTCGACAACAGACTACCTTCCATAATGACAAGGCTACCATCCATTGGAGTAATAAAAATCTAGACAACAGACAACCTTCCATAATGACTAGGCTACCATCCACAGGAGTAACAAAGATATCGACAACAGACTACCTTCCATAATGACAAGACTACCATACATTGAAACAACATAAATCTCGACAATAGACAAGCTTCCATAATGACAAGGCTACCATCCATTGTAGTAACAAAAATCTCGTCAACAGTCTACCTTCCATAATTATAAGGTTACCATGCATTGGAGTAACAAATAATCGACAACAGACTACCTTCCATAATGACAAGGTTAACATCCATTTGAATAACAAAAATCTCGTCAACAGACTACCTTCCATATTGACAAGCCTACCATCCAACGAAATAACAAAAATCTCGACAACAGACTACTTTCCATAATGAGAAGGCTACCATCCATTGGAGTAACAAAATTCTAGAAAACAGACTAACTTCCATAATTACAAGGCTAACATCCATTGGAGTAACAAATATCTCGACAACAGACTACCTTCCATAATGAAAAGGCTACCATCCATTTGACTATCAAAAATATCGACAACTGACTACCTTCCATAATGACAAAGATACCATCCAATGGAATAACAAAAATCCCAACAAAAGACTACCTTCAATAATGACAAGGCTACCATCCATTGGAGTAACAAAAATCTGAACAACAAACTACCTTCCATAATGACAACGCTACCATCCATTGGACTATCAAAAATCTCAATGAAAGACTACCTTTCATAATGACAAGGCTACCATCCATTGGTGTAACCAAAATATCGACAACAGACTACCTTCTATATTGACAAGGCTACCATCCAACGAAATAACAAAAATCTCGACAACAGACTACTTTCCATAATGAGAAGGCTACCATCCATTGGAGTAACAAAATTCTAGAAAACAGACTAACTTCAATAATTACAAGGCTAACATCCATTGGAGTAACAAATATCTCGACAACAGACTACCTTCCATAATGAAAAGGCTACCATCCATTTGACTATCAAAAATATCGACAACTGACTACCTTCCATAATGACAAAGATACCATCCAATGGAATAACAAAAATCCCAACAAAAGACTACCTTCAATAATGACAAGGCTACCATCCATTGGAGTAACAAAAATCTGAACAACAAACTACCTTCCATAATGACAACGCTACCATCCATTGGACTATCAAAAATCTCAACGAAAGACTACCTTTCATAATGACAAGGCTACCATCCATTGGAGTAACCAAAATATCGACAACAGACTACCTTCTATATTGACAAGGCTACCATCCAACGAAATAACAAAAATCTCGACAACAGACTACTTTCCATAATGAGAAGGCTACCATACATTGGAGTAACAGAATTCTAGAAAACAGACTAACTTCCATAATTACAAGGCTAACATCCATTGGAGTAACAAATATCTCGACAACAGACTACCTTCCATAATGAAAAGGCTACCATCCATTTGACTATCAAAAATATCGACAACAGACTACCTTCCATAATGACAAAGATACCATCCAATGGAATAACAAAAATCCCAACAAAAGACTACCTTCCATAATGACAAGGCTACCATCCATTGGAGTAACAAAAATCTGAACAACAAACTACCTTCCATAATGACAACGCTACCTTCCATTGGACTATCAAAAATCTCAACGAAAGACTACCTTTCATAATGACAAGGCTACCATCCATTGGAGTAACCAAAATATCGACAACAGACTACCTTCTATAATGACAAGGCTAGCATCCATTGGAGTATCAAAAATATCGACAACAGACTACCTTCAAAAATGACAAGGCTACCATCAAACGAAATAACAAAAATCTCGACAACAGACTACCATCCATTGGAATAACAAAAATCTCGACAACATACTACCTTCTAAAATGACAAGGCTACCATCTAACGAAATAACAAAAATTTCGATAACAGACTACCTTCCATAATGACAAGGTTTTCATCCATTTGAATAAAAAAAACTTGACAACAAACTACCTTCCATAATGTCAAGGTTACCATCCATTGGAGTAACAAAAATATCGACAACAGACTTCCTTCCATAATTACAAGGCTACTATCCATTGGAGTAACAAAAAATCGACAACATACTACCTTCCATAATGACAAGGCTACCATCCATTGAAGTAGCAAAAACCTCGGTTACAGAGTACCTTCCATAATGACAAGGCTACCATCCATTGGAGTAACAGAAATATCGATAACAGACTACCTTCCATAATGACAAGTCTAACATCCATTGGAGTAACAAAAATCTCGATAATAGACTAACTTCCATAATGAAAAGGCTACCATCCATTGGAGTAACAAAAATCTCGACAATAAACTAACTTCCATAATGACAAGGCTACCATCCATTTGAGTAACAAAAATCTCGACACCAGACTACCTTCCATAATGAAAAGGCTACCATCCATTTGACTATCAAAAATATCGACAACAGACTACCTTCCATAATGACAAAGATACCATCCAATGGAATAAAAAAAATCCCAACAAAAGACTACCTTCCATAATGACAAGGCTACCATCCATTGGAGTAACAAAAATCTGAACAACAAACTACCTTCCATAATGACAACGCTACCATCCATTGGACTATCAAAAATCCCAACGAAAGACTACCTTTCATAATGACAAGGCTACCATCCATTGGAGTAACCAAAATATCGACAACAGACTACCTTCTATAATGACAAGGCTAGCATCCATTGGAGTATCAAAAATATCGACAACAGACTACCTTCCATAATGACAAGGCTACCATCAAACGAAATAACAAAAATCTCGACAACAGACTACCTTCCATAATTACCAGGTTACCATCCATTGGAATAACAAAAATCTCGACAACATACTACCTTCTAAAATGACAAGGCTACCATCTAACGAAATAACAAAAATTTCGATAACAGACTACCTTCCATAATGACAAGGTTACCATCCATTTGAATAAAAAAAACTTGACAACAAACTACCTTCCATAATGTCAAGGTTACCATCCATTGGAGTAACAAAAATATCGACAACAGACTTCCTTCCATAATTACAAGGCTACTATCCATTGGAGTAACAAAAAATCGACAACATACTACCTTCCATAATGACAAGGCTACCATCCATTGAAGTAGCAAAAACCTCGGTTACAGAGTACCTTCCATAATGATAAGGCTACCATCCATTGGAGTAACAGAAATATCGATAACAGACTACCTTCCATAATGACAAGTCTAACATCCATTGGAGTAACAAAAATCTCGATAATAGACAACCTTCCATAATGAAAAGGCTACCATCCATTGGAGTAACAAAAATCTCGACAATAGACTAACTTCCATAATGACAAGGCTACCATCCATTTGAGTAACAAAAATCTCGACACCAGACTACCTTCCATAATGAAAAGGCTACCATCCATTTGACTATCAAAAATATCGACAACAGACTACCTTCCATAATGACAAAGATACCATCCAATGGAATAAAAAAAATCCCAACAAAAGACTACCTTCCATAATGACAAGGCTACCATCCATTGGAGTAACAAAAATCTGAACAACAAACTACCTTCCATAATGACAACGCTACCATCCATTGGACTATCAAAAATCCCAACGAAAGACTACCTTTCATAATGACAAGGCTACCATCCATTGGAGTAACCAAAATATCGACAACAGACTACCTTCTATAATGACAAGGCTAGCATCCATTGGAGTATCAAAAATATCGACAACAGACTACCTTCCATAATGACAAGGCTACCATCAAACGAAATAACAAAAATCTCGACAACAGACTACCTTCCATAATTACCAGGTTACCATCCATTGGAATAACAAAAATCTCGACAACATACTACCTTCTAAAATGACAAGGCTACCATCTAACGAAATAACAAAAATTTCGATAACAGACTACCTTCCATAATGACAAGGTTACCATCCATTTGAATAAAAAAAACTTGACAACAAACTACCTTCCATAATGTCAAGGTTACCATCCATTGGAGTAACAAAAATATCGACAACAGACTTCCTTCCATAATTACAAGGCTACTATCCATTGGAGTAACAAAAAATCGACAACATACTACCTTCCATAATGACAAGGCTACCATCCATTGAAGTAGCAAAAACCTCGGTTACAGAGTACCTTCCATAATGATAAGGCTACCATCCATTGGAGTAACAGAAATATCGATAACAGACTACCTTCCATAATGACAAGTCTAACATCCATTGGAGTAACAAAAATCTCGATAATAGACAACCTTCCATAATGAAAAGGCTACCATCCATTGGAGTAACAAAAATCTCGACAATAGACTAACTTCCATAATGACAAGGCTACCATCCATTTGAGTAACAAAAATCTCGACACCAGACTACCTTCCATAATGAAAAGGCTACCATCCATTTGACTATCAAAAATATCGACAACAGACTACCTTCCATAATGACAAAGATACCATCCAATGGAATAAAAAAAATCCCAACAAAAGACTACCTTCCATAATGACAAGGCTACCATCCATTGGAGTAACAAAAATCTGAACAACAAACTACCTTCCATAATGACAACGCTACCATCCATTGGACTATCAAAAATCTCAACGAAAGACTACCTTTCATAATGACAAGACTACAATCCATTGGAGTAACCAAAATATCGACAACAGACTACCTTCTATAATGACAAGGCTAGCATCCATTGGAGTATCAAAAATATCGACAACAGACTACCTTCCATAATGACAAGGCTACCATAAAACGAAATAACAAAAATCTCGACAACAGACTACCTTCCATAATTACCAGGTTACCATCAATTGGAATAACAAAAATCTCGACAACATACTACCTTCTAAAATGACAAGGCTACCATCTAACGAAATAACAAAAATTTCGATAACAGACTACCTTCCATAATGACAAGGTTACCATCCATTTGAATAAAAAAAACTTGACAACAAACTACCTTCCATAATGTCAAGGTTACCATCCATTGGAGTAACAAAAATATCGACAACAGACTTCCTTCCATAATTACAAGGCTACTATCCATTGGAGTAACAAAAAATCGACAACATACTACCTTCCATAATGACAAGGCTACCATCCATTGAAGTAGCAAAAACCTCGGTTACAGAGTACCTTCCATAATGACAAGGCTACCATCCATTGGAGTAACAGAAATATCGATAACAGACTACCTTCCATAATGACAAGTCTAACATCCATTGGAGTAACTAAAATCTCGATAATAGACTAACTTCCATAATGAAAAGGCTACCATCTATTGGAGTAACAAAAATCTCGACAATAGACTAACTTCCATAATGACAAGGCTACCATCCATTTGAGTAACAAAAATCTCGACACCAGACTACCTTCCATAATGACAAGGCTACCATATATTGAGTACTAACAGAATACCTACCATAATGACAAGGCTACCATCTAATGCAATAACAAAAATCTCGACAATAGACTACCTTTCATAATGACAAGGCTATCATCCATTGGAGTAACAAAAATATCGACAACAGACTACGCTCCATAATAACAAGGCTACCGTCCAATGGAATAACAAAAATCTCGACAACAGACTACCTCCCATAATGACAATGCTACCATCCATTGGAGTATCAGAAATCTCAACGACGGACTACCTTCCATAATGACAAGGCTACCATCCATTTGAGTAACAAATATCTCTACAACAGACTACCTTTTTATAATGAAAAGGCTATCATCCATTGGAGTAACAAAAATCTCAACAACAGACTACCTTCCATAATGACAAGGCTACCATCCATTGGAGTAATAAAAATATCGACAACACACTACCTTCCATAATGACAAGGCTACCATCCATTGGAGTAAGAATAATCTTGACAACTGACTATCTTCCATAATGAAAAGGCTACCATCCATTGGAGTAACAAAAATATCTACAATAGATTACGTTCCATAATGACAAGGCTACCATCCAATGGATGTCCACAAAATCTCCACAACATACAACCTTCCATAATGACAAGGCTACCATCCGTTGGAGTAACGTAAATCTCAATGAAAGACGACCTTATATAATGAAAAGGATACCATCCATTGGAATAACAAAAATCTCGACAATAGACTACCTTCCATAATGACAAGGCTACTATCCATTGGAGTAACAAAAATCTCGATGACAGACTACCTTCCATAATGAAAAGGGTACAATCCGTTGGAGTAAAATGAATATCGACAACAAACTACCTTCCATAATGACAAGTCTACCATCAATTGGGGTAACAAAAATCTCGACAATAGACTAACTTCCACAATGACAAGGCTAGTATCCATTGGAGTAACAAAAATATCGAAAATATACCACGTTCCATAATGACAAAGCTACCATCCATTGGAGTAACAAAAATCTCGAAAACAGACTACCTTCCATAATGACAAGGCTACCATCCATTTGAGCAACAAATATCTCAACAACAGACTACCTTCCATAATGACAAGGCTACACCACATTGGAGTAATAAAAATATCGACAACAGACTACCTTCCATAATGACAAGGCTACGATCCATTGGAGTAAGAATAATCTTGACAAATGACTATCTTCCATAATAAAAAGGCTACCATCCATTGGAGTAACAAAAATATCTACAATAGACTACGTTCCATAATGACAAGGCTACCATCCAATGGAATAACAAAAATCTCCACAACAGACTACCTTTCATAATGACAAGGCTACCATCCATTAGAGTAATATAAATATCAACAACAGACTACGTTCCATAATGAAAAGGCTACCATCCATTGGAGTAAGTAAATTCTCGACAACAGACTACCTTCCATAATGACAAAGCTACAATCCATTGGAGTAACAAAACTATCGACAACAGACTATGTTCCATAATAACAAGGCTACCATCCATTGGAATTACAAATATCTCGACAACAGACTACCTTCCATAATGACAACGCTACCATCCATTGGATTAACAAAGATATCGACAACAGACTACCTTCAATAATGACAATGCTACCATCCACTAGAGTAACAGGGTACCATCCATAATGACAAGGTTACCATCCATTTGAATAATAAAAATCTCGACAAAAAACTACCATCCACAATGACAAGGCTACCATCCAATGGAATAACAAAAATCTCGTCAACAGACTACCTTCCATAAGGACAAGGCTACCATCCATTTGAGTAACATAAATTTGAACAACAGACTACCTTCCATGATGATAAGGCTACCATCCGTTGGAGTAATGTAAATCTCAACGAAAGACTACCTTCCATAATGAAAAGGCTACCATCCATTGGAGTAACAAAAATCTCGACAATAGACTACCTTCCATAATGCCAAGGCTACCATCCATTGGAGTAACAAAAATCTGGATAACAGACTACCTTCCATAATGAAAAGGGTACCATCCGTTGGAGTAACATGAATATCGATAACAAACTACCTTCCATAATGACAAGTCTACCATCAATTGGGGTAACAAAAATCTCGACAATAGACTAACATCCATAATGACAAGGCTACTATCCATTGGAGTAACAAAAATATCGCCAATATACCATGTTCCATAATGACAAAGCTACCATCCATTGGAGTATCAAAAATCGCGACAACAAACTACCTTCCATAATGACAAGGCTACCATCCATTATAGTAAGAAAAATTTAAACAAGAGACTACCTTCCATAATGACAAGGCTACCATCCATTGGAGTAACAAAGATATCGACAACAGACTACCTTCCATAATGACAAGGCTACCATTCATTGGAGTAACAAAAATCTCGACAACAGACTACCTTCCATAATGACAAGGCTACCATCCATTGGAGTAATTAAAATCTCGACAACAGACAACCTTCCATAATGACTAGGCTACCATCCACAGGAGTAACAAAGATATCGACAACAGACTACCTTCCATAATTACAAGACTACCATACATTGAAATAACATAAATCTCGACAATAGACAAGCTTCCATAATGACAAGGCTACCATCCATTGTAGTAACAAAAATCTCGTCAACAGTCTACCTTCCATAATTATTAGGTTACCATGCATTGGAGTAACAAAAATCTCGACAATAAACTATCTTTCATAATGACAACGCTACCATCCATTGGAGTAACAAAAATCTCGACAAGGGACTACCTTCCATAATGATAAGGCTACCATCCAATGGAATTACAAAAATCTCGACAACAGACTACCTTCCAAAATGACAAGGCTACCATCCATTTTAGTAACAAAAATATCAACACGTGACTACCTTCCGTAATGACAAGGCTACCATCCATTGGAGTAACAAAAATCTCCACAACAGACTACCTTCAGTAATTACAAGGCTACCATCCATTAGAGTAACAAATACTCGACAATAGACTACCTTCCATAATGACAAGGTTAACATCCATTGGAATAACAAAAATCTCGTCAACAGACTACCTTCCATATTGACAAGCTACCATAATGCCAAGGCTACAATCCATTTGACTAACAAAAATCTCGACACCAGACTACCTTCCATAATGACAAGGCTACTATCCATTGAGTAACAAAGATATCGACAACATACTACCTACCATAATGACAAGGCTACCATCCAATGCAATAAAAAAAATCTCGACAATAGACTACCTTTCATAATGACAAGGCTACCATCCATTGGAGTAACAAAAATATCGACAACAGACTACGCTCCATAATAACAAGGCTACCGTCCAATGGAATAACAAAAATCTCGAAAACAGACTACCTTTCATAGTGACAAGGCTACCATCCATTGGAGTAACAAAAATCTCGACAATAGACTACGTTCCATAATAACAAGGCTACCATCCATTCGAGTAACAAAAATCTCGGCAACAGACTACCTTCCATGATGACAAGGCTACCATCCATTGGAGTATCAGAAATCTCAACGACAGACTACCATCCATAATGACAAGGCTACCATCCATTTGAGTAACAAATATCTCTACAATAGAATAACTTTTTATAATGAAAAGGCTACCATCCATTGGAGTAACAAAAATCTCAACAATAGACTACCTTCCATAATGACAAGGCTACACCACATTGGAGTAATAAAAATATCGACAACAAACTACCTTCCATAATGACAAGGCTACCATCCATTGGAGTAAGAATAATCTTGACAAATGACTAGCTTCCATAATAAAAAGGCTACCATCCATTGGAGTAACAAAAATATCTACAATAGACTACGTTCCATAATGACAAGGCTACCATCCAATGGAATAACAAAAATCTCCACAACAGACTACCTTTCATAATGACAAGGCTACCATCCATTAGAGTAACATAAATATCAAAAACAGACTACGTTCCATAATGAAAAGGCTACCATCCATTGAAGTAATTAAATTCTCGACAACAGACTACCTTCCGTAATGACAAAGCTACAATCCATTGGCGTAACAAAACTATCGACAACAGACTATGTTCCATAATAACAAGGCTACCATCCATTGGAATTACAAATATCTCGACAACAGACTACCTTCCATAATGACAAGGCTACCATCCATTGGATTAACAAAGATATCGACCACATACTACCTTCCATAATGACAATGCTACCATCCACTAGAGTAACAAAAATATCGACAACAGGCTACCATCCAAAATGACAAGGTTACCATCCATTTGAATAATAAAAATCTCGACAACAAACTACATTCCATAATGACAAGGCTACCATCCAATGGAATAACAAAAATCTCGTCAACAAACTACCTTCCATAAAGAAAAGGCTACCATCCATTTGAGTAATCAAAATTTGAACAACAGACTACCTTCCATAATGACAAGGCTACCATCCGTTGGAGTAATGTAAATCTCAACGAAAGACTACCTTCCATAATGAAAAAGCTACCATCCATTGGAGTAACAAAAATCTCGACAATAGACTACCTTCCATAATGCCAAGGCTACCATCCAACGAAATAACAAAAATCTCGACAACAGACTAACTTCCATAATGAGAAGGCTACCATCCATTGGAGTAACAAAATTCTCGACAACAAACTACCTTCCATAATGTCAATGCTACCATCCATTGGAGTAGCAACAATATCGACAACACACTACATTCCATAATGAGAAGCTACCATCCATTGGAGTAACAAAAAATCTCGACAACAGACAACCTTCCATAATGACAAGGCTACCATCCATTAGACTATCAAAAATCTCGACAGCAGGCTACCTTTCATAATGACAAGGCTACCATCCATTGGAGTAACAAAAATCTCGACAATAGACTAACTTCCATAATTACAAGGCTACCATCAATTGGAGTAACAAATATCTCGACAATAGACTACCTTCCATAATGAAAAGGCTACAATCCATTGGACTATCAAAAATATCGACAACAAACTACCTTCCATAATGACAAAGCTACCATCCAATGGAATAACAAAAATCCCAACAACAGACTACCTTCCATAATGACAAGGCTACCATCCATTGGAGTAACAAAAATCTGAACAACAGACTACCTTCCATAATGACAACGCTACAATCCATTGGACTAACAAAAATCTCAACGAAAGACTACCTTTCATAATGACAAGGCTGCCATCCATTGGAGTAAGAAAACTCTCGACAACAGACTATCTTCCATAATTACAAGGCTACCATCCATTGGAGTAACAAATATCTCGAGAAAAGACTACCTTCCATAAGGACAAGGCTACCATCCATTGGAGTAACCAAAATATCGACAACAGACTACCTTCTATAATGACAAGGCTAGCATACATTGGAGTAACAAAAATCTCGACAACAAACTACCTTCCATAATGAAAAGGATACCATCCATTGGAGTAACAAAAATCTCGACAACAAACTACCTTCCATAATGACAAGGCTACCATCCACTGGAGTATCAAAAATATCGATAACAAACTACCTTCCATAATGACAAGGATACCATCCATTGGAATAACAAAAATCTCGACAACAAACTACCTTCCATAATGACAAGGCTACCATCAAACGAAATAACAAAAATCTAGACAACAGATTAACTTCCATAATTACAAGGCTAACATCCATTGGAGTAACAAATATCTCGACAACAGACTACCTTCCATAATGAAAAGTCTACCATCCATTTGACTATCAAAAATTTCGACAACAGACTACCTTCCATAATGACAAAGCTACCATCCAATGGAATAACAAAAATCCCAACAAAATACTACCTTCCATAATGACAAGGCTACCATCCATTGGAGTAACAAAAATCTTAACAACATACTACCTTCCATAATGACAACTCTACCATCCATTGGACTATCTAAAATCTCAACGAAAGACTACCTTGCATAATGACAAGGCTACCATCCATTGGAGTAACCAAAATATCGACAACAGACTACCTTCTATAATGACAAGGCTAGCATCCATTGGAGTATCAAAAATATCGACAACAAACTACCGTCCATAATGACAAGGCTACCATCAAACGAAATAACAAAAATCTCGACAACAGACTACCTTCCATAATTACCAGGTTACCATCCATTGGAATAACAAAAATCTCGACAACAGACTACCTTCCATAATGACAAGGCTACCATCCAACGAAATAACAAAAATTTCGACAACAGACTACCTTCCATAATGACAAGGTTACCATCCATTGGAAAAAAAAAACTTGACAACAAACTACCTTCCATAATGTCAAGGTTACCATCCATTGGAGTAACAAAAATATCGACAACAGACTACCTTCCATAATTACAAGGCTACTATCCATTGGAGTAACAAAAACTCGACAACAGACTACCTTCCATAATGACAAGGTTACCATCCATTTGAATAACAAAAATCTCGACAATAGTCTACCTTCCATAATGACAAGGCTACCATCCAACGAAATAACAAAAATCTCGACCACACACTACCTTCCATAATGACAAGGCTACCATCCATTTTAGTAACAAAAATATCAACAAGTAAATACCTTCCGTAATGACAAGGCTACCATCCATTGGTGTAACATAAATCTCGACAACAGACTACCTTCCGTAATTACAAGGCTACCATCTATTGGAGTAGCAAAAATCTCGACAAAAGACTTCCTTCCATATTGACAAGGCTACCATCCAACGAAATAACAAAAATCTTGACAACAGACTACCTTCCATAATGAGAAGGCTACCATCCATTGTAGTAACAAAATTCTCGATAACAAACTACCTTCCATAATGACAATGCTACCATCCATTGGAGTAACAACAATATCGACAACACACTACATTCCATAATGAGAAGCTACCATCCATTGGAGTAACAAAAAATCTTGACAACAAACAACCTTCCATAATGACAAGGCTACCATCCATTAGACTATCAAAAATCTCGACAGCAGGCTACCTTTCATAATGACAAGGCTACCATCCATTGGAGTAACAAAAATCTCGACAACAGACTAACTTCCATAATTACAAGGCTACCATCAATTGGAGTAACAAATATCTCGACAACAGACTACCTTCCATAATGAAAAGGCTACAATCCATTAGACTATCAAAAATATCGACAACAGACTACCTTCCATAATGACAAAGCTACCATCCAATGGAATAACAAAAATCCCAACAACAGACTACCTTCCATAATGATAAGGCTCCCATCCATTGGAGTAACAAAAATCTGAACAACAGACTACCTTCAATAATGACAACGCTAGCATCCATTGGACTAACAAAAATCTCAATGAAAGACTACCTTTCATAATGACAAGGCTCCCATCCGTTGGAGTAAGAAAACTCTCGACAACAGACTAACTTCCATAATTACAAGACTACCATCCATTGGAGTAACAAATATCTCGACAAAAGACTACCTTCCATAAGGACAAGGCTACCATCCATTGGAGTAACCAAAATATCAACAACAGACTACCTTCTATAATGCCAAGGCTAGCATACATTGGAGTAACAAAAATCTCGACAACAAACTACCTTCCATAATGAAAAGGAAACCATCCATTGGAGTAACAAAAATATCGACAACAAACTACCTTCCATAATGACAAGGCTACCATCCACTGGAGTATCAAAAATATCGGCAACAAACTACCTTCCTTAATGACAAGGATACCATCCATTGGAATAACAAAAATCTCGACAACAAACTACCTTCCATAATGAGAAGGCTACCATCAAACGAAATAACAAAAATCTAGACAACATATTACCTTCCATAATTACCAGGTTACCATCCATTGGAATAACAAAAATCTCGACAACAGACTACCTTCCATAATGACAAGGCTACCATCCAACGAAATAACAAAAATTTCGACAACAGACTACCTTCCATAATGGCCAGGTTACCATCCATTGGAATAAAAAAAAACTCGACAACAAACTACCTTCCATAATGTCAAGGTTTCCATCCATTGGAGTAACAAAAATATTGACAATAGACTACCTTCCATAATTACCAGGTTACCATCCATTGGAATAACAAAAATCTCGACAACACACTACCTTCCATAATTACAAGGCTACTATCCATTGGAGTAACATAAACTCGACAACAGACTACCTTCCATAATGAGAAGGTTACCATCCATTGGAATAACAAAAATCTCGACAACAGACTACCTTCCATAATGACAATGTTAACATCCATTGGAGTAACAAAAATATCTACAATAGACTACCTTCCATAATGACAAGGCTACCATCCATTAGACTATCAAAAATCTCGACAGCAGACTACCTTTCATAATGACAAGGCTACCATCCATTGGAGTAACAAAAATCTCGACAACAGACTAACTTCCGTAATTACAAGGCTACCATCCATTGGAGTAACAAATATCTCGATAACAGACTACCTTCCATAATGAAAAGGCTACCATCCATTAGAATATTAAAAATATCGACAACAGACTACCTTCCATAATGACAAAGCTACCATCCAATGGAATAACAAAAATCCCAACAATAGACTACCTTCCATAATGACAAGGCTACCATCCATTGGAGTAACAAAAATCTGAAAAACAGACTACCTTCCATAATGACAACGCTACCATCCATTGGAATAACAAAAATCTCAACGAAAAACTACCTTTCATAATGACAAGGCACCCATCCATTGGAGTAAGAAAAATCTCGACAACAGACTAACTTCCATAGTTACAAGGCTACCATCCATTGGAGTAACAAATATCTCGACAAAAGACTACCTTCTATAATGACAAGGCTAGCATCCATTGGAGTAACCAAAATATCGACAACAGACTACCTTCTATAATGACAAGGCTAGCATCCATTGGAGTAACAAAAATCTCGACAACAAACTACCTTCCATAATGAAAAGGATACCATCCATTGGAGTAACAAAAATATCGACAACAAACTACCTTCCATAAGGAAAAGGCTACCATCCATTGGAGTATCAAAATTATCGACAACAAACTACCTTCCATAATGACAAGGCTACCATCCAATGGAATAACAAAAATCTCGACAACAAACTACCTTCCATAATGACAAGGCTACCATCCATTGGAGTAACAAAAATCTTAACAACAGACTACCTTCCATAATGACAACGCTACCATCCATTGGACTATCAAAAATCTCAACGAAAGACTACCTTTCATAATGACAAGGCTCCCATCCATTGGAGAAAGAAAACTCTCGACAACAGACTAACTTCCATAATTACAAGGCTACCATCCATTGGAGTAACAAATATCTCGATAAAAGACTACCTTCCATAAGGACAAGGCTACCATCCATTGGAGTAACCAAAATATCGACAACAGACTACCTTCTATAATGACAAGGCTAGCATACATTGGAGTAACAAAAATCTCGATAACAAACTACCTTCCATAATGAAAAGGATACCATCCACTGGAGTATCAAAAATATCGACAACAATCTACCTTCCATAATGACAAGGATACCATCCATTGGAATAACAAAAATCTCGACAACAAACTACATTCCATAATGACAAGGCTACCATCAAACGAAATACCAAAAATCTAGACAACAGATTACCTTCCATAATTACCAGGTTACCATCCATTGGAATAACAAAAATCTCGACAACAGACTACCTTCCATGATGACAAGGCTACCATCCAACGAAATAACAAAAATTTCGACAACAGACTACCTTCCATAATGACCAGGTTACCATCCATTGGAATAAAAAAAAACTCGACAACAAACTACCTTCCATAATGTCAAGCTTACCATCCATTGGAGTAACAAAAATATCGACAATAGACTACCTTCCATAATTACCAGGTTACCATCCATTGAAATAACAAAAATCTCGACAACAGACTACCTTCCATAATGACAATGTTAACATCCATTGGAGTAACACAAATATCTACAATAGACTACCTTCCATAATGACAAGGCTACCATCCATTAGACTATCAAAAATCTCGACAGCAGACTACCATTTCATATTGACAACGCTACCATCCATTGGAGTAACAAAAATCTCGACAACAGACTACCTTCCATAATGATAAGGCTACCATCCAATGGAATAACAAACTTCTCGACAACAGACTACCTTCCAAAATGACAAGGCTACCATCCATTTTAGTAACAAAAATATAAACAAGTGACTACCTTCTGTAATGACAAAGCTACCATCCATTGAAGTAACAAAAATCTCGACAATAGACTACCTTCCGTAATTACAAGGCTACCATCCATTGGAGTAACAAATACTCGACAACTGACTACCTTCCATAATGACAAGGTTAACATCCATTGGAATAACAAAAATCTCGTCATTAGACTACCTTCCATATTGACAAGGCTACCATCCAACGAAATAACAAAAATCTCGACAACAGACTACTTTCCATAATGAGAAGGCTACCATCCATTGGAGTAACAAAATTCTCGAAAACAGACTAACTTCCATAATTACAAGGCTAACATCCATTGGAGTAACAAATATCTCGACAATAGACTACCTTCCATAATGAAAAGTCTACCATCCATTTGATTATCAAAAATATCGACAACAGACTACCTTCCATAATGACAAAGCTACCATCCAATGGAATAACAAAAATCCCAACAAAAGACTACCTTCCATAATGACAAGGCTACCATCCATTGGAGTAACAAAAATCTTAACAACAGACTATCTTCCATAATGACAACTCTACCATCCATTGGACTATCAAAAATCTCAACGAAAGACTACCTTTCATAATGACAAGGCTACCATCCATTGGAGTAACCAAAATATCGACAACAGACTACCTTCTATAATAACAAGGCTAGCATCCATTGGAGTATCAAAAATATCGACAACAAATTACCTTCCATAATGACAAGGCTACCATCAAACGAAATAACAAAAATCTTGACAACAGACTACCTTCCATAATTACCAGGTTACCATCCATTGGAATAACAAAAATCTCGACAACAGACTACCTTCCATAATGACAAGGCTACCATCCATTGGAGTAACAAAAATCTTGACAATAGACTACCTTCCGTAATTACAAGGCTACCATCAATTGGAGTAACAAATACTCGACAACGGACTACCTTCCATAATGACCAGGTTAACATCCATTGGAATAACAAAAATCTCGTCAATAGACTACCTTCCATATTGACAAGGCTACCATCCAACAAAATAACAAAAATCTCGACAACAGACTACTTTCCATAATGAGAAGGCTACCATCCATTGGAGTAACAAAATTCTCGAAAACAGACTAACTTCCATAATTACAAGGCTAACATCCATTGGAGTAACAAATATCTCGACAACAGACTACCTTCCATAATGAAAAGTCTACCATCCATTTGACTATCAAAAATATCGACAACAGACTACCTTCCATAATGACAAAGCTACCATCCAATGGAATAACAAAAATCCCAACAAAAGACTACCTTCCATAATGACAAGGCTACCATCCATTGGGGTAACCAAAATTTTAACAACATACTACCTTCCATAATGACAACTCTACCATCCATTGGACTATCAAAAATCTCAACGAAAGACTACCTTTCATAATGACAAGGCTACCATCCATTGGAGTAACCAAAATATCGACAACAGACTACCTTCTATAATGACAAGGCTAGCATCCATTGGAGTATCAAAAATATCGACAACAAACTACCTTCCATAATGACAAGGCTACCATCAAACGAAATAACAAAAATCTCGACAACAGACTACCTTCCCTAATTACCAGGTTACCATCCATTAGAATAACAAAAATCTCGACAACAGAATACCTTCCATAATGACAAGGCTACCATCCAACGAAATAACAAAAATATCGACAACAGACTACCTTCCATAATTACAAGGCTATTATCCATTGGAGTAACAAAAATCTCGACAATAGTCTACCTTCCATAATGACAAGGCTACCATTCAACGAAATAACAAAAATCTCGACAACAGACTACCTTCCATAATGACAATGCTACCATCCATTTTAGTAAAAAAAATATCAACAAGTAAATACCTTCCGTAATGACAAGGCTACCATCCATTGGTGTAACATAAATCTCGACAACAGACTAACTTTCATAATTACAAGGCTACCATCCATTGGAGTAAAAAATATCTCGACAAAAGACTACCTTCCATAAGGACAAGGCTACCATCCATTGGAGTAACCAAAATATCGACAACAGACTACCTTCTATAATGACAAGGCTAGCATACATTGGAGTAACAAAAATCTCGACAACAAACTTCCTTCCATAATGAAAAGGATACCATCCATTGGAGTAACAAAAATATCGATAACAAACTACCTTCCATAATGACAAGGCTACCATCCACTGGAGTATCAAAAATATTGACAACAAACTACCTTCCATAATGACAAGGATACCATCCATTGGAATAACAAAAATCTCGACAACAAACTACCTTCCATAATGACAAGGCTACCATCAAACGAAATAACAAAAATCTAGACAACAGATTACCTTCCATAATTACCAGGTTACCATCCATTGGAATAACAAAAATCTCGACAAAAGACTACATTCCATAATGACAAGGCAACCATCTAACGAAATAACAAAAAATTCGACAACAGACTACCTTCCATAATGACCAGGTTACCATCCATTGGAATAAAAAAACTCAACAACAAACTACCTTCCATAATGTCAAGGTTACCATCCATTGGAGTAACAAAAATATCGACAATAGACTACCTTCCATAATTACCAGGTTACCATCCATTGGAATAACAAAAATCTCGACAATAGACTACCTTCCATAATTACAAGGCTACTATCCATTGGAGTAACATAAACTCGACAACAGACTTCCTTCCATAATGAGAAGGATACCATCCATTGGAATATCAAAAATCACGACAGCAGACTACCTTTCATAATGACAAGGCTACCATCCATTGGAGTAACAAAAATCTCGACAACAGACTAACTTCCGTAATTACAAGGCTACCATCCATTGGAGTAACAAATATCTCGACAACAGACTACCTTCCATAATGAAAAGGCTACCATCCAATGGACTATTAAAAATATCGACAACAGACTACCTTCCATAAGGACAAAGCTACCATCCAATGGAATAACAAAAATCCCAACAACAGACTACCTTCCATAATGACAAGGCTACCATCCATTGGAGTAAAAAAAATCTGAACAACAGACTACTTTCCATAATGACAACGCTACCATCCATTGGACTAACAAAAATCTCAACGAAAAACTACCTTTCATAATGACAAGGCTCCCATCCATTGGAGTAAGAAAAATCTAGACAACAGACTAACTTCCATAGTTACAAGGCTACCATCCATTGGAGTAACAAATATCTCGACAACAGACTACCTTCTATAATGACAAGGCTAGCATCCATTGGAGTAACAAAAATCCCGACAACAAACAACCTTCCATAATGAAAAGGATACCTTCCATTGGAGTAACAAAAATATCGACAACAAACTACCTTCCATAATGAAAAGGCTACCATCCATTAGAGTATCAAAAATATCGACAACAAACTACCTTCCATAATGACAAGGCTACCATCCAATGGAATAACAAAAATCTCGACAACAAACTACCTTCCATAATGACAAGGCTACCATCCATTGGACTAACAAAAATCTGAACAACAGACTACCTTCCATAATGACAATGCTACCATCCATTAGACTATCAAAAATCTCAACGAAAGACTACCTTTCATAATGACAAGGCTACCATCCATTGGAGTAACCAAAATATCGACAACAGACTACCTTCTATAATGACAAGGCTAGCATCCATTGGAGTATCAAAAATATCGACAACAAACTACCTTCCATAATGACAAGGCTACCATCAAACGAAATAACAAAAATCTCGACAACAGACTACCTTCCATAATTACCAGGTTACCATCCATTGGAATAACAAAAATCTCGACAACAGAATACCTTCCATAATGATAAGGCTACCATCCAACGAAATAACAAAAATTTCGACAACAGACTACCTTCCATAATGACAAGGTTACCATCCATTGGAATAAAAAAAACTTGACAACAAACTACCTTCCATAATGTCAAATTTACCATCCATTGGAGTAACAAAAATATCGACAACAGACTACCTTCCATAATTACAAGGATACTATCCATTGGAGTAACAAAAACTCGACAACAGACTACCTTCCATAATGACAAGGTCACCATCCATTTGAATAACAAAAATCTCGACAATAGTCTACCTTCCATAATGAAAAGGCTACCATCCAACGAAATAACAAAAATCTCGACAACAGACGTCCTTCCATAATGACAAGGCTACCATCAATTTCAGTAACAAAAATATCAACAAGTAAATACCTTCCGTAATGACAAGGCTACCATCCATTGGTGTAACATAAATCTCGACAACAGACTACCTTCCGTAATTACAAGGCTACCATCCATTGGAGTAACAAAAATCACGACAACAGACTACCTTCCATAATGACAAGGCTACCATCCAATGAAATAACAAAAATCTCGACAACAGACTACTTTCAATAATTAGAAGCCTACCATCCATTGGAGTAACAAAATTCTTGACCACAAACTACCTTCCATAATGACAATGCTACCATCAATTGGAGTAACAACAATATCGACAACACATAACATTCCATAATGAGAAGCTACCATCCATAATGACAAGGCTACCATCCATTAGACTACCTTTCATAATTACAAGGCTACCATCCATTGGAGTAACAAAAATCTTGACAACAGACTAACTTCCATAATTACAAGGCTACCATCAATTGGAGTAACTAATATCTCGACAACACACTACCTTCCATAATGAAAAGGCTACAATCCATTAGACTATCGAAAATATCGATAACAGACTACCTTCCATAATGACAAAGCTACCATCCAATGGAATAACAAAAATCCCAACAACAGACTACCTTCCATAATGACAAGGCTACCATCCATTGGAGTAACAAAAATATGAACAACATACTTCCTTCCATAATGACAACGCTACCATCCATTGGACTAACAAAAATCTCAACGAAAGACTACCTTTCATAATGACAAGGCTCCCATCCATTGGAGTAAGAAAACTCTCGACAACAGACTAACTTCCATAATTACAAGGCTACCATCCATTGGAGTAACAAATATCTCGACAAAAGACTACCTTCCATAAGGACAAGGCTACCATCCATTGGTGTAACCAAAATATCGACAACAGACTACCTTCTATAATGACAAGGCTAGCATACATTGGAGTAACAAAAATCTCGACAACAAACTACCCTCCATAATGAAAAGGCTACCATCCATTGGAGTAACAAAAATATCGACAACAAACTACCTTCCATAATGACAAGGCTACCATCCATTGGAGTATCATCAATATCGACAACAAACTACCTTCCATAATGACAAGGAGACTATCCATTGGAATAACAAAAATCTCGACAACAAACTACCTTCCATAATGACAAGGCTACCATCAAACGAAATAACAAAAATCTAGACAACAGACTACCTTCCATAATTACCAGGTTACCATCCATTGGAATAACAAAAATATCGACAACAGACTACCTTCCATAATGACAAGGCTACCATCCAACGAAATAACAAAAATTTCGACAACAGACTACCTTCCTTAATGACCAGGTTACCATCCATTAGAATAAAAAAAAACTCGACAACAAACTACCTTCCATAATGTCAAGGTTACCATCCATTGGAATAACAAAAATCTAGACAACAAACTACCTTCCATAATGACAAGGCTACCATCAAACGAAATAACAAAAATCTAGACAACAGACTACCTTCCATAATTACCAGGTTACCATCCATTGGAATAACAAAAATCTCGACAACAGACTACCTTCCATAATGACAAGGCTACCATCCAACGAAATAATAAAAATTTCGACAACAGACTACCTTCCATAATGACCAGGTTACCATCCATTAGAATAAATAAAAACTCGACAACAAACTATCTTCCATAATGTCAAGGTTACCATACATTGGAGTAACAAAAGTATCGACAACAGACTACCTTCCATAATTACCAGGTTACCATCCATTGGAATAACAAAAATCTCGACAACAGAATACCTTCCATAATTACAAGGCTACAATCCATTGGAGTAACATAAACTCGACAACAGACTACCTTCCATAATGAGAAGGTTACCATCCATTGGAATAACAAAAATCTCGACAACAGACTACCTTCCATAATGACAAGGTTACCATCCATTGGAATAACAAAAATCTCGACAACAAACTACTTTCCATAATGACAATGCTAACATCCAACGAAATGACAAAAATATCGATAATAAACTACCTTCCATAATGACAAGGTTACCATCCATAGGAATAACAAAAAACTCGACAACAGACTACCTTCCATAATGACAATGTTAATATCCATTGGAGTAACAAAAATATCTACAACAGACTACCTTCCATAATGACAAGGCTACCATCCATTAGACTATCAAAAATCTCGACAGCAGACTACCTTTCATAATGACAAGGCTACCATCCATTGGAGTAACAAAAATCTCGACAACAGACTAACTTCCATAATTACAAGGCTACCATCCATTGGAGTAACAAATATCTCGACAATAGACTACCTTCCATAATGAAAAGGCTACCATCCATTGGACTATTAAAAATATCGACAACAGACTACCATCCATAATTACAAAGCTACCATCCAATGGAATAACAAAAATCCCAACAACAGGATACCTTCCATAATGACAAGGCTACCATCCATTGTAGTAACAAAAATCTGAACAACAAACTACCTTCCATAATGACAACGCTACCATCCATTGGACTAACTAAAATCTCAATGATAAACTACCTTTCATAATGACAAGGCTCCCATCAATTAGAGTAAGAAAAATCTTGACAACAGACTAACTTCCATAGTTACAAGACTGCCATCCATTGGAGTAACAAATATCTCTACAAAAGACTACCTTCCATAATGATAAGGCTACCATCCATTTGAGTAAACAAAATATCGACAACAGACTACCTTCTATAATGACAAGGCTAGCATCCATTGGAGTAACAAAAATCTCGACAACAAACTACCTTTCATAATGAAAAGGATACCATCCATTGGAGTAACAAAAATATTGTCAACAAACTACCTTCCATAATGAAAAGGCTACCATCCATTGGAGTATCAAAAATCTCGACAACAAACTACCTTCCATAATGACAAGGCTACCATCCATAGGAGTAACAAAAATCTGAACAACAGACTACCTTCCATAATGACAACGCTACCATCCATTGGACTATCAAAAATCTCAACGAAAGACTACCTTTCATAATGACAAGGCTACCATCCATTGGAGTAACCAAAATATCGACAACAGACTACCTTCTATAATGACAAGGGTAGCATCCATTGGAGTATCAAAAATATCGACAACAAACTACCATCCATAATGACAAGGCTATCATGAAACGAAATAACAAAAATCTCGACAACAGACTACCTTCCATAATTACCAGGTTACCATCCATTGGAATAACAAAAATCTCGACAACAAACTACCTTCCATAATGACAAGGCTACCATCCAATGAAATAACAAAAATTTCGACAACAGACTACATTCCATAATGACAAGGTTACCATCCATTGGAATAAAAAAAACATGACAACAAACTACCTTCCATAATGTCAAGGTTACCATCCATTGGAGTAACAAAAATATCGACAACAGACTACCTTCCATAATTACAAGGCTACTATCCATTGGAGTAACAAAAACTCGACAACAGACTACCTTCCATAATGACAAGGTTACCATCCATTTGAAGAACAAAAATCTCGACAATAGTCTACCTTCCATAATGACAAGGCTACCATCCAACGAAATAACAAAAATGTCGACAACAGACTACCTTCCATAATGACAAGGCTACCATGCATTTTAGTAACAAAAATATCAACAAGTAAATACCTTTCGTAATGACAAGGCTACCATCCATTTGTGTAACATAAATCTCGACAACAGACTACCTTCTGTAATTACAAGGCTACCATCCATTGGAGTAACAAAAATCTCGACAACAGACTACCTTCCATAATGACAAGGCTACCATCCAATGATATAACAAAAATCTCGACAACAGACTACCTTCCATAATGAGAATGCTACCATCCATTGGAGTAACAAAATTCTCGACAACAAACTACCTTCCATAATGACAATGCGACCATCCATTGAAGTAACAACAATATCAACAACACACTAAATTCCATAATGAGAAGCTACCATCCATCGGAGTAACAAAAAATCTCGACAACAGACTACCTTCCATAATGACAAGGATACCATCCATTAGACTATCAAAAATCCCGATAGCAGACTACTTTCATAATGACAAGGCTACCATCCATTGGATTAACAAAAATCTCGACAACAGACTTACTTCCATAATGAGAAGCTACCATCAATTGGAGTAACAAATATCTCGACAACAGACTACCTTCCATAATGAAAAGGCTACAATCCATTGGACTATCAAAACTATCGACAACAGACTACCTTCCATAATAACAAATGTACCATCCAATGGAATAACAAAAATCCTTACAACAGACTACCTTCCATAATGACAAGGCTACCATCCATTGGAGTAACAAAAATCTGGACAACAGACTACCTTCCATAATGACAACGCTACCATCCATTGGACTAACAAAAATCTCAACGAAAGACTACCTTTCATAATGATAAGGCTCCCATCCATTGGAGTAAGAAAACTCTCGACAACAGACTAACTTCCATAATTACAAGGCTACCATCCATTGGAGTAACAAATATCTCGACAAAAGACTACCTTCCATAAGGACAAGGCTACCATCCATTGGAGTAACCAAAATATCGACAACAGACTACCTTCTATAATGACAAGGCTAGCATACATTGGAGTAACAAAAATCTCGACAACAAACTACCTTCCATAATAAAAGGATACCATCCATTGGAGTAACAAAAATATCGACAACAAACTACTTTCCATAATGACAAGGCTACCATCCATTGGAGTATCAAAAATATCGACAATAAACTACCTTCCATAATGACACGGATACCATCCATTGGAATATCAAAAATCACGACAACAAACTACCTTCCATAATGACAAGGCTACCATCAAACGAAATAACAAAAATCTAGACAACAGACTACCTTCCATAATTACCAGGTTACCATCCATTGGAATAACAAAAATCTCGACAACAGACTACCTTCCATAATGACAAGGCTACCATCCAACGAAATAACAAAAATCTCGACAACAGACTACCTTCCATAATGACCAGGTTACCATCCATTGGAATAAAAAAAAACTCGACAACAAACTACCTTCCATAATGTCAAGGTTACCATCCATTGGAATAACAAAAATCTCGACAGCAGACTACCTTCCATAATGACAATGTTTACATCCATTGGAGTAACAAAAATATCTACAACAGACTAACTTTCATAATTACAAGGCTACCATCCATTGGAGTAACAAATATCTCGACAAAAGACTACCTTCCATAATTAAAAGGCTACCATCCATTGGACTATCAAAAATATCGACAACAGACTACCTTCCATAATGACAAAGCTACCATCCAATGGAATAACAAAAATCCCAACAACAGACTACCTTCCATAATGACAAGGCTACCATCCATTGGAGTAACAAAAATCTGAACAACAGACTACCTTCCATAATGACAATGCTACCATCCATTGGACTAACATAAATATCAACGAAAGTCTACCTTTCATAATGACAAGGCTCCCATCCATTGGAGTAAGAAAAATCTCGACAACAGACTAACTTCCATAATTACAAGGCTACCATCCATTGGAGTAACAAATATCTCGACAAAAGACTACCTTCCATAATGATAAGGCTTCCATCCATTGGAGTAACCAAAATATCGACAATAGACTACCTTCTATAATGAAAAGGCTAACATCCATTGGAGTAACAAAAATCTCAACAACAAACTACCTTCCATAATGAAAAGGATACCATCCATTGGAGTAACAAAAATATCGACAACAAACTACCTTTCATAATGACAAGGCTACCATCCATTGGTGTATCAAAAATATCGACAACAAACTACCTTTCATAATGACAAGGATAACATCCATTGGAATAACAAAAATCTCGACAACAAACTACCTTCCATAATGACAAGGCTACCATCAAACGAAATAACAAAAATCTCGACAACAGACTACCTTCCATAACGACAAGGCTACCATCCAATGAAATAACAAAAATTTCGACAACAGACTACCTTCCATAATGACCAGGTTACCATCCATTGGAATAAAAAAAAACTCGACAACAAACTACCTTCCATAATGTCAAGGTTACCATCCATTGGAATAACAAAAAACTCGACAACAAACTACCTTCCATAATGACAATGTTTACATCCATTGGAGTAACAAAAATATCTACAACAGACTACCTTCCATAATGACAAGGCTATAATCCATTAGACTATCAAAAATCTCGACAGCAGACTACCTTTCATAATGACAAGGCTACCATCCATTGGAGTAACAAAAATCTCGACAACAGACTAACTTCCATAATTACAAGGCTACCATCCATTGGAGTAACAAATATCTCGACAAAAGACTACCTTCCATAAGGACAAGGCTACCATCCATTGGAGTAACCAAAATATCGACAACAGACTACCTTCTATAATGACAAGGCTAGCATACATTGGAGTAACAAAAATCTCGACAACAAACTACCTTCCATAATAAAAGGATACCATCCATTGGAGTAACAAAAATATCGACAACAAACTACTTTCCATAATGACAAGGCTACCATCCATTGGAGTATCAAAAATATCGACAACAAACTACCTTCCATAATGACACGGATACCATCCATTGGAATATCAAAAATCACGACAACAAACTACCTTCCATAATGACAAGGCTACCATCAAACGAAATAACAAAAATCTAGACAACAGACTACCTTCCATAATTACCAGGTTACCATCCATTGGAATAACAAAAATCTCGACAACAGACTACCTTCCATAATGACAAGGCTACCATCCAACGAAATAACAAAAATCTCGACAACAGACTACCTTCCATAATGACCAGGTTACCATCCATTGGAATAAAAAAAAACTCGACAACAAACTACCTTCCATAATGTCAAGGTTACCATCCATTGGAATAACAAAAAACTCGACAACAGACTACCTTCCATAATGACAATGTTTACATCCATTGGAGTAACAAAAATATCTACAACAGACTACCTTCCATAATGACAAGGCTATAATCCATTAGACTATCAAAAATCTCGACAGCAGACTACCTTTCATAATGACAAGGCTACCATCCATTGGAGTAACAAAAATCTCGACAACAGACTAACTTCCATAATTACAAGGCTACCATCCATTGGAGTAACAAATATCTCGACAAAAGACTACCTTCCATAATTAAAAGGCTACCATCCATTGGACTATCAAAAATATCGACAACAGACTACCTTCCATAATGACAAAGCTACCATCCAATGGAATAACAAAAATCCCAACAACAGACTACCTTCCATAATGACAAGGCTACCATCCATTGGAGTAACAAAAATCTGAACAACAGACTACCTTCCATAATGACAATGCTACCATCCATTGGACTAACATAAATATCAACGAAAGACTACCTTTCATAATGACAAGGCTCCCATCCATTGGAGTAAGAAAAATCTCGACAACAGACTAACTTCCATAATTACAAGGCTACCATCCATTGGAGTAACAAATATCTCGACAAAAGACTACCTTCCATAATGATAAGGCTTCCATCCATTGGAGTAACCAAAATATCGACAATAGACTACCTTCTATAATGAAAAGGCTAACATCCATTGGAGTAACAAAAATCTAAACAACAAACTACCTTCCATAATGAAAAGGATACCATCCATTGGAGTAACAAAAATATCGACAACAAACTACCTTTCATAATGACAAGGCTACCATCCATTGGTGTATCAAAAATATCGACAACAAACTACCTTTCATAATGACAAGGATAACATCCATTGGAATAACAAAAATCTCGACAACAAACTACCTTCCATAATGACAAGGCTACCATCAAACGAAATAACAAAAATCTCGACAACAGACTACCTTCCATAACGACAAGGCTACCATCCAATGAAATAACAAAAATTTCGACAACAGACTACCTTCCATAATGACCAGGTTACCATCCATTGGAATAAAAAAAAACTCGACAACAAACTACCTTCCATAATGTCAAGGTTACCATCCATTGGAATAACAAAAAACTCGACAACAGACTACCTTCCATAATGACAATGTTTACATCCATTGGAGTAACAAAAATATCTACAACAGACTACCTTCCATAATGACAAGGCTATAATCCATTAGACTATCAAAAATCTCGACAGCAGACTACCTTTCATAATGACAAGGCTACCATCCATTGGAGTAACAAAAATCTCGACAACAGACTAACTTCCATAATTACAAGGCTACCATCCATTGGAGTAACAAATATCTCGACAAAAGACTACCTTCCATAATTAAAAGGCTACCATCCATTGGACTATCAAAAATATCGACAAAAGACTACCTTCCATAATGACAAAGCTACCATCCAATGGAATAACAAAAATCCCAACAACAGACTACCTTCCATAATGACAAGGCTACCATCCATTGGAGTAACAAAAATCTGAACAACAGACTACCTTCCATAATGACAATGCTACCATCCATTGGACTAACATAAATATCAACGAAAGTCTACCTTTCATAATGACAAGGCTCCCATCCATTGGAGTAAGAAAAATCTCGACAACAGACTAACTTCCATAATTACAAGGCTACCATCCATTGGAGTAACAAATATCTCGACAAAAGACTACCTTCCATAATGATAAGGCTTCCATCCATTGGAGTAACCAAAATATCGACAATAGACTACCTTCTATAATGAAAAGGCTAACATCCATTGGAGTAACAAAAATCTCAACAACAAACTACCTTCCATAATGAAAAGGATACCATCCATTGGAGTAACAAAAATATCGACAACAAACTACCTTTCATAATGACAAGGCTACCATCCATTGGTGTATCAAAAATATCGACAACAAACTACCTTTCATAATGACAAGGATAACATCCATTGGAATAACAAAAATCTCGACAACAAACTACCTTCCATAATGACAAGGCTACCATCAAACGAAATAACAAAAATCTCGACAACAGACTACCTTCCATAACGACAAGGCTACCATCCAATGAAATAACAAAAATTTCGACAACAGACTACCTTCCATAATGACCAGGTTACCATCCATTGGAATAAAAAAAAACTCGACAACAAACTACCTTCCATAATGTCAAGGTTACCATCCATTGGAATAACAAAAAACTCGACAACAAACTACCTTCCATAATGACAATGTTTACATCCATTGGAGTAACAAAAATATCTACAACAGACTACCTTCCATAATGACAAGGCTATAATCCATTAGACTATCAAAAATCTCGACAGCAGACTACCTTTCATAATGACAAGGCTACCATCCATTGGAGTAACAAAAATCTCGACAACAGACTAACTTCCATAATTACAAGGCTACCATCCATTGGAGTAACAAATATCTCGACAAAAGACTACCTTCCATAAGGACAAGGCTACCATCCATTGGAGTAACCAAAATATCGACAACAGACTACCTTCTATAATGACAAGGCTAGCATACATTGGAGTAACAAAAATCTCGACAACAAACTACCTTCCATAATAAAAGGATACCATCCATTGGAGTAACAAAAATATCGACAACAAACTACTTTCCATAATGACAAGGCTACCATCCATTGGAGTATCAAAAATATCGACAACAAACTACCTTCCATAATGACACGGATACCATCCATTGGAATATCAAAAATCACGACAACAAACTACCTTCCATAATGACAAGGCTACCATCAAACGAAATAACAAAAATCTAGACAACAGACTACCTTCCATAATTACCAGGTTACCATCCATTGGAATAACAAAAATCTCGACAACAGACTACCTTCCATAATGACAAGGCTACCATCCAACGAAATAACAAAAATCTCGACAACAGACTACCTTCCATAATGACCAGGTTACCATCCATTGGAATAAAAAAAAACTCGACAACAAACTACCTTCCATAATGTCAAGGTTACCATCCATTGGAATAACAAAAAACTCGACAACAGACTACCTTCCATAATGACAATGTTTACATCCATTGGAGTAACAAAAATATCTACAACAGACTACCTTCCATAATGACAAGGCTATAATCCATTAGACTATCAAAAATCTCGACAGCAGACTACCTTTCATAATGACAAGGCTACCATCCATTGGAGTAACAAAAATCTCGACAACAGACTAACTTCCATAATTACAAGGCTACCATCCATTGGAGTAACAAATATCTCGACAAAAGACTACCTTCCATAATTAAAAGGCTACCATCCATTGGACTATCAAAAATATCGACAACAGACTACCTTCCATAATGACAAAGCTACCATCCAATGGAATAACAAAAATCCCAACAACAGACTACCTTCCATAATGACAAGGCTACCATCCATTGGAGTAACAAAAATCTGAACAACAGACTACCTTCCATAATGACAATGCTACCATCCATTGGACTAACATAAATATCAACGAAAGACTACCTTTCATAATGACAAGGCTCCCATCCATTGGAGTAAGAAAAATCTCGACAACAGACTAACTTCCATAATTACAAGGCTACCATCCATTGGAGTAACAAATATCTCGACAAAAGACTACCTTCCATAATGATAAGGCTTCCATCCATTGGAGTAACCAAAATATCGACAATAGACTACCTTCTATAATGAAAAGGCTAACATCCATTGGAGTAACAAAAATCTAAACAACAAACTACCTTCCATAATGAAAAGGATACCATCCATTGGAGTAACAAAAATATCGACAACAAACTACCTTTCATAATGACAAGGCTACCATCCATTGGTGTATCAAAAATATCGACAACAAACTACCTTTCATAATGACAAGGATAACATCCATTGGAATAACAAAAATCTCGACAACAAACTACCTTCCATAATGACAAGGCTACCATCAAACGAAATAACAAAAATCTCGACAACAGACTACCTTCCATAACGACAAGGCTACCATCCAATGAAATAACAAAAATTTCGACAACAGACTACCTTCCATAATGACCAGGTTACCATCCATTGGAATAAAAAAAAACTCGACAACAAACTACCTTCCATAATGTCAAGGTTACCATCCATTGGAATAACAAAAAACTCGACAACAGACTACCTTCCATAATGACAATGTTTACATCCATTGGAGTAACAAAAATATCTACAACAGACTACCTTCCATAATGACAAGGCTATAATCCATTAGACTATCAAAAATCTCGACAGCAGACTACCTTTCATAATGACAAGGCTACCATCCATTGGAGTAACAAAAATCTCGACAACAGACTAACTTCCATAATTACAAGGCTACCATCCATTGGAGTAACAAATATCTCGACAAAAGACTACCTTCCATAATTAAAAGGCTACCATCCATTGGACTATCAAAAATATCGACAACAGACTACCTTCCATAATGACAAAGCTACCATCCAATGGAATAACAAAAATCCCAACAACAGACTACCTTCCATAATGACAAGGCTACCATCCATTGGAGTAACAAAAATCTGAACAACAGACTACCTTCCATAATGACAACGCTACCATCCATTGGACTAACATAAATATCAACGAAAGACTACCTTTCATAATGACAAGGCTCCCATCCATTGGAGTAAGAAAAATCTCGACAACAGACTAACTTCCATAATTACAAGGCTACCATCCATTGGAGTAACAAATATCTCGACAAAAGACTACCTTCCATAATGATAAGGCTTCCATCCATTGGAGTAACCAAAATATCGACAATAGACTACCTTCTATAATGAAAAGGCTAACATCCATTGGAGTAACAAAAATGTCAACAACAAACTACCTTCCATAATGAAAAGGATACCATCCATTGGAGTAACAAAAATATCGACAACAAACTACCTTTCATAATGACAAGGCTACCATCCATTGGAGTATCAAAAATATCGACAACAAACTACCTTTCATAATGACAAGGATAACATCCATTGGAATAACAAAAATCTCGACAACAAACTACCTTCCATAATGACAAGGCTACCATCAAACGAAATAACAAAAATCTCGACAACAGACTACCTTCCATAACGACAAGGCTACCATCCAATGAAATAACAAAAATTTCGACAACAGACTACCTTCCATAATGACCAGCTTACCATCCTTTGGAATAAAAAAAAACTCGACAACAAACTACCTTCCATAATGTCAAGGTTACCGTCCATTGGAGTAACAAAAATATCGACAACAGAGTACCTTCCATAATTACAAGGCTACTATCCCTTGGAGAAACAAAAACTCGACAACAGACTACCTTCCATAATGAGAAGGTTACCATCCATTGGAATAACAAAAATCTCGACAACAGACTACCTTCCATAATGACAAGGTTACCATCCATTAGAATAACAAAAATCTCGACAACAGACTACCTTCCATAATGACAAGGCTACCATCCAACGGAATAAAAAAAATCTCAACAACAGACTACTTTCCATAATGAGAAGGCTACCATCCATTGGAGTAACAAAATTCTCGACAACAGACTACCTTCCATAATGACAATGCTACCATCCATTGGAGTAACAACAATATCGACAACACAATACATTCCATAATAAGAAGGCTACCATCCATTGGAGTAACAAAAAATCTCGACAACAAACTACCTTCCCTAATGACAAGGCTACCATCCATTAGACTATCAAAAATCTCGACAGCAGACTACCTTTCATAATGACAAGGCTACCATCCATTGGAGTAACAAAAATCTCGACAACAGACTAACTTCCATAATTACAAGGCTACCATCCATTGGAGTAACAAATATCTCGACAACAGACTACCTTCCATAATGACAAGGCTACCATCCAACGAAATAATTAAAATTTTGACAACAGACTACCTTCCATAATGACAAGGTTACCATCCATTGGAATAAAAAACGACTTGACAACAAACTACCTTCCATAATGTCAAGGTTACCATCCATTGGAGTAACAAAAATATCGATAACAGACTACCTTATATAATTACAAGGCTATTATCCATTGGAGTAACAAAAACTCGACAACAGACTACCTTCCATAATGAGAAGGTTACCATTCATTAGAATAACAAAAATCTCGACAACAGACTACTTTCCATAATGACAAGGCTAACATCCAACGAAATGACAAAAATCTCGACAAGAAACTACCACCATAATGACAAGGTTACCACCCATTGGAATAACAAAAAACTCGACAACATACTACCTTCCATAATGACAAGGTTAACATCCATTGGAATAACAAAAATCTCGACAACAGACTACCTTTCATAATGACAAGGCTACCATCCAACGAAATAACAAAAATCTTGACAACAGACTACTTTCCATAATGAGAAGCCTACCATCAATTGGAGTAACAAAATTCTCGACAACAGACTACCTTCCATAATAACAATATCGATAACACACTACATTCCATAATGAGAAGGCTACCATCCATTGGAGTAACAAAAAATTTCGGCAACAGATTACCTTCCATAATGACAAGGCTACCATCCATTAGACTATCAAAAATCTCGATAGCAGACTACTTTTCATAATGACAAGGCTACCATCCATTGGAGTAATAAAAATCTCGACAACAGACTAACTTCCATAATTACAAGGCTACCATCCATTGGAGTAACAAATATCTCGACAACATACTACCTTCCATAATGAAAAGGCTACCATCCATTGGACTATCAAAATTATCGACAACAGACTACCTTCCATAATGACAAGGCTACCATCCATTGGAGTAACAAAAATATTAACAACAGACTACCTTCCATAATGACAACGCTACCATCCATTGGACTAATAAAAATCTCAACGAAAGACTACCTTTCATAATGACAAGACTCCCATCCATTTGAGTAAGAAAAATCTCGACAACAGACTAACTTCCATGATTACAAGGCTACCATCCATTGGAGTAACAAATATCTCGACAAAAGACTACCTTCCATAATGACAAGGCTACCATCCATTGGAGTAACCAAAATATCGACAACAGACTACCTTATATAATGACAAGGCTAACATCCATTGGAGTAACAAAAATATCGACAACAAACTACCTTCCATAATGACAAGGATACCATCCATTGGAATAACAAAAAACTCGACGACAGACTACCTTCCATAATGACAAGGTTAACATCCATTGGAGTAACAAAAATATCTACAACAGACTACCTTCCATAATTACAAGGCTACCATCCATTGGAGTAACAAAAACTCGACAACTGACTACCTTCCATAATGACAAGGTTACCATCCATTTTAATAACAAAAATCTCGACAATATTCTACCTTCCATAATGACAAGGCTACCATCCAACGAAATAAGAAAACCGTCGACAACAGACTACCTTCTGTAATGACAAGGCTACCATCCATTGGAGTAACAAAAATCTCGACAATAGACTACCTTCCGTAATTACAAGGCTACCATCCATTGGAGTAACAAATACTCGACGAACAGACTACCTTCCATAATGACAAGGTTACCATCCATTAGAATAACAAAAATCTCGACAACAGACTACCTTCCATAATGACAAGGCTACCATCCAACGAAATAACAAAAATCTCGACAACAGACTACTTTCCATAATGAAAAGGCTACCATCCATTGGAGTAACAAAATTCTCGACAATAGACTACCTTCCATAATGACAATGCTACCATCCATTGGAGTAACAACAATATCGAGAACACACTACATTCCATAATGAAAAGGCTACCATCCATTGGAGTAACAAAAAATCTCGGCAACAGACTACCTTCCATAATGACAAGGCTACCATCCATTAGACTATCAAAAATATCGATAGCAGACTACCTTTCATAATGACAAGGCTACCATCCATTGGAGTAACAAATATCTCGACAACATACTACCTTCCATAATGAAAAGGCTACCATCCATTGTACTATCAAAAATCCCAACAACAGACTACCTTCCATAATGACAAGGCTACCATCCATTGGAGTAACAAAAATATGAACAACAGACTACCTTCCATAATGACAACGCTACCATCCATTGGACTAACAAAAATCTCAACGAAAGACTACCTTTCATAATGACAAGGATCCCATCCATTGGAGTAAGAAAAATCTCGACAACAGACTAACTTCCATAATTACAAGGCTACCATCCATTGGAGTAACAAAAATCTCGACAAAAGACTACCTTCCATAATGACAAGGCTACCATCCATTGGAGTAACCAAAATATCGACAACAGAATACCTTGTATAATGACAAGGCTAGCAACCATTGGAGTAACAAAAATCTCGACAACAAACTACCTTCCATAATGAAAAGGATACCATCCATTGGAGTAACAAAAATACCGACAACAAACTCCCTTTAATAATGACAAGGATACCATCCATTGGAGTATCAAAAATATCGACAACAAACTACCTTCCATAATGACAAGGATACCATCCATTGGAATAACAAAAATCTCGACAACAAACTACCTTCCATAATGACAAGGCTACCATCAAACGAAATAACAAAAATCACGACAACAGACTACCTTCCATAATTACCAGGTTCAAATCCATTGGAATAACAAAAATCTCGACAACAGACTACCTTCCATAATGACATGGCTACCATCCAACAAAATAAATAAAATTTCGACAACATACTACCTTCCATTATGACCAGGTTACCATCCATTGGAATAAAAAAAAACTCGACAACAAACTACCTCCCATAATGTCAAGGTTACCATCCATTTGGATAACAAAAATATCGACAACAAACTACCTTCCATAGTGACAAGGCTACCATCCATTGGAGTAACAAAAATCTGAACAACAGACTACCTTCCATAATGACAACGCTACCATCCATTGGACTAATATAAATATCAACGAAAGACTACCTTTCATAATGACAAGGCTCCCATCCATTGGAGTAAGAAAAATCTCGACAACAGACTAACTTCCATAATTACAAGGCTACCATCCATTGGAGTAACCAAAATATCGACAATAGACTACCTTCTATAATGAAAAGGCTAACATCCATTGGAGTACCAAAAATCTCAACAACAAACTACCTTCCATAATGAAAAGGATACCATCCATTGGAGTAACAAAAATATCGACAACAAACTACCTTTCATAATGACAAGGCTACCATCCATTGGAGTATCAAAAATATCGACAACAAACTACCTTTCATAATGACAAGGATAACATCCATTGGAATAACAAAAATCTCGTCAACAAACTACCTTCCATAATGACAAGGCTACCATCAAACGAAATAACAAAAATCTCGACAACATACTACCTTCCATAATTACCAGGTTACCATCCATTGGATTGACAAAAATCTCGACAACAAACTACCTTCCATAACGACAAGTCTACCATCCAATGAAATAACAAAAATTTCGACAACAGACTACCTTCCATAATGACCAGGTTACCATCATTTGGAATAAATAAAAACTCGACAACAAACTACCTTCCATAATGTCAAGGTTACCGTCCATTGGAGTAACAAAAATATCGACAATAGACTACCTTCCATAATTACAAGGCTACTATCCATTGGAGAAACAAAAACTCGACAACAGACTACCTTCCATAATGAGAAGGTTACCATCCATTGGAATAACAAAAATCTCGACAACAGACTACCTTCCATAATGACAAGGTTACCATCCATTAGAATAACAAAAATCTCGACAACAGACTACCTTCCATAATGAGAAGGCTACCATCCAACGGAATAAAAAAAATCTCGACAACAGACTACTTTCCATAATGAGAAGGCTACCATCCATTGGAGTAACAAAATTCTCGACAACAGACTACCTTCCATAATGACAATGCTACCATCCATTG
The DNA here is from genome assembly GCA_948472305.1 of Vicia faba. Lineage (NCBI taxonomy): Eukaryota > Viridiplantae > Streptophyta > Magnoliopsida > Fabales > Fabaceae > Vicia > Vicia faba. Next base: position 768,967,457 of record OX451738.1, read on the forward strand.
GAGTAACAACAATATCGACAACACAATACATTCCATAATGAGAAGGCTACCATCCATTGGAGTAACAAAAAATCTCGACAACAAACTACCTTCCCTAATGACAAGGCTACCATCCATTAGACTATCAAAAATCTCGACAGCAGACTACCTTTCATAATGACAAGGCTACCATCCATTGGAGTAACAAAAATCTCGACAACAGACTAACTTCCATAATTACAAGGCTACCATCCATTGGAGTAACAAATATCTCGACAACAGACTACCTTCCATAATGACAAGGCTACCATCCAACGAAATAATTGAAATTTCGACAACAGACTACCTTCCATAATGACAAGGTTACCATCCATTGGAATAAAAAAAGACTTGACAACAAACTACCTTCCATAATGTCAAGGTTACCATCCATTGGAGTAACAAAAATATCGACAACAGACTACCTTATATAATTACAAGGCTATTATCCATTGGAGTAACAAAAACTCGACAACAGACTACCTTCCATAATGAGAAGGTTACCATTCATTGCAATAACAAAAATCTCGACAACAGATTACTTTCCATAATGACAAGGCTAACATCCAACGAAATGACAAAAATCTCGACAAGAAACTACCACCATAATGACAAGTTTACCACCCATTGGAATAACAAAAAACTCGACAACATACTACCTTCCATAATGACAAGGTTAACATCCATTGGAATAACAAAAATCTCGACAACAGACTACCTTTCATAATGACAAGGCTACCATCCAACGAAATAAAAAAAATCTTGACAACAGACTACTTTCCATAATGAGAAGCCTACCATCAATTGGAGTAACAAAATTCTCGACAACAAACTACCTTCTATAATGACAATGCTACCATCCATTGGAGTAACAACAATATCGATAACACACTACATTCCATAATGAGAAGGCTACCATCCATTGGAGTAACAAAAAATTTTGGCAACAGATTACCTTCCATAATGACAAGGCTACCATCCATTAGACTATCAAAAATCTCGATAGTAGACTACCTTTCATAATGACAAGGCTACCATCCATTGGAGTAATAAAAATCTCGACAACAGACTAACTTCCATAATTACAAGGCTACCATCCATTGGAGTAACAAATATCTCGACAACATACTACCTTCCATAATGAAAAGGCTACCATCCATTGGACTATCAAAAATATCGACAACAGACTACCTTCCATAATGACAAAGCTACCATCCAATGGAATAACAAAAATCCCAACAATAGACTACCTTCCATAATGACAAGGCTACCATCCATTGGAGTAACAAAAATATTAACAACAGACTACCTTCCATAATGACAACGCTACCATCCATTGGACTAATAAAAATCTCAACGAAAGACTACCTTTCATAATGACAAGACTCCCATCCATTTGAGTAAGAAAAATCTCGACAACAGACTAACTTCCATGATTACAAGGCTACCATCCATTGGAGTAACAAATATCTCGACAAAAGACTACCTTCCATAATGACAAGGCTACCATCCATTGGAGTAACCAAAATATCGACAACAGACTACCTTATACAATGACAAGGGTAACATCCATTGGAGTAACAAAAATATCGACAACAAACTACCTTCCATAATGAAAAGGATACCATCCATTGGAGTAACAAAAATATCGACAACAAACTACCTTGCATAATGACAAGGCTACCATCCATTGGAGTATCAAAAATATCGACAACAAACTACCTTCCATAATGACAAGGATACCATCCATTGGAATAACAAAAAACTCGACGATAGACTACCTTCCATAATGACAAGGTTAACATCCATTGGAGTAACGAAAATATCTACAACAGACTATCTTCCATAATTACAAGGCTACCATCCATTGGAGTAACAAAAACTCGACAACTGACTACCTTCCATAATGACAAGGTTACCATCCATTTTAATAACAAAAATCTCGACAATAGTCTACCTTCCATAATGACAAGGCTACCATCCAACGAAATAAGAAAAATGTCGACAACAGACTACCTTCTGTAATGACAAGGCTACCATCCATTGGAGTAACAAAAATCTCGACAACAGACTACCTTCCGTAATTACAACGCTACCATCCATTGGAGTAACAAATACTCGACGAACAGACTACCTTCCATAATGACAAGGTTACCATCCATTAGAATAACAAAAATCTCGACAACAGACTACCTTCCATAATGACAAGGCTACCATCCAACGAAATAACAAAAATCTCGACAACAGACTACTTTCCATAATGAGAAGGCTACCATCCATTGGAGTAACAGAATTCTCGACAATAGACTACCTTCCATAATGACAATGCTACCATCCATTGGAGTAACCACAATATCGAGAACACACTACATTCCATAATGAGAAGGCTACCATCCATTGGAGTAACAAAAAATCTCGGCAACAGACTACCTTCCATAATGACAAGGCTACCATCCATTAGACTATCAAAAATCTCGATAGCAGACTACCTTTCATAATGACAAGGCTACCATCCATTGGAGTAACAAATATCTCGACAACATACTACCTTCCATAATGAAAAGGCTACCATCCATTGTACTATCAAAAATATCGACAACAGACTACCTTCCATAATGAAAAAGCTACCATTCAATGGAATAACAAAAATCCCAACAACAGACTACCTTCCATAATGAAAAGGCTACCATCCATTGGAGTAACAAAAATATGAACAACAGACTACCTTCCATAATGACAACGCTACCATCCATTGGACTAACAAAAATCTCAACGAAAGACTACCTTTCATAATGACAAGGCTCCCATCCATTGGAGTAAGAAAAATCTCGACAACAGACTAACTTCCATAATTACAAGGCTACCATCCATTGGAGTAACAAATATCTCGACAAAAGACTACCTTCCATAATGACAAGGCTACCATCCATTGGAGTAACCAAAATATCGACAACAGAATACCTTGTATAATGACAAGGCTAGCAACCATTGGAGTAACAAAAATCTCGACAACAAACTACCTTCCATAATGAAAAGGATACCATCCATTGGAGTAACAAAAATACTGACAACAAACTCCCTTTAATAATGACAAGGCTACCATCCATTGGAGTATCAAAAATATCGATAACAAACTACCTTCCATAATGACAAGGATACCATCCATTGGAATAACAAAAATCTCGACAACAAACTACCTTCCATAATGACAAGGCTACCATCAAACGAAATAACAAAAATCTCGACAACAGACTACCTTCCATAATGACATGGCTACCATCCAACGAAATAAATAAAATTTCAACAACAGACTACCTTCCATTATGACCAGGTTACCATCCATTGGAATTAAAAAAAACTCAACAACAAACTACCTTCCATAATGACAAGGCTACCATCCATTGGAGTATAAAATATATCGACAAAAAACTACCTTCCATAATGACAAGGATACCATCCATTGGAATAACAAAAATCTCGACAACAAACTACCTTCCATAATGACAAGGCTACCATCAAATGAAATAACAAAAATCTCGACAACAGAATACCTTCCATAATTACCAGGTTACCATCCATTGGAATAACAAAAATCTCGACAACAGACTACCTTCAATAATGACAAGGCTACCATCCAATGAAATAACAAAAATTTCGATAACAGACTACCTTCCATAATTACCAAGTTACCATCCATTGGAATAAAAAAAACTCGACAAAAAACTACCTTCCATAATGTCAAGGCTACCATCCATTGGAGTAATAAAAATCTCGACAACAGACTAACTTCCATAATTACAAGGCTACCATCCATTGGAGTAACAAATATCTCGACAACATACTACCTTCCATAATGAAAAGGCTACCATCCATTGGACTATCAAAATTATCGACAACAGACTACCTTCCATAATGACAAGGCTACCATCCATTGGAGTAACAAAAATATTAACAACAGACTACCTTCCATAATGACAACGCTACCATCCATTGGACTAATAAAAATCTCAACGAAAGACTACCTTTCATAATGACAAGACTCCCATCCATTTGAGTAAGAAAAATCTCGACAACAGACTAACTTCCATGATTACAAGGCTACCATCCATTGGAGTAACAAATATCTCGACAAAAGACTACCTTCCATAATGACAAGGCTACCATCCATTGGAGTAACCAAAATATCGACAACAGACTACCTTATATAATGACAAGGCTAACATCCATTGGAGTAACAAAAATATCGACAACAAACTACCTTCCATAATGAAAAGGATACCATCCATTGGAGTAACAAAAATATCGACGACAAACTACCTTGCATAATGACAAGGCTACCATCCATTGGAGTATAAAAAATATTGACAACAAACTACCTTCCATAATGACAAGGATACCATCCATTGGAATAACAAAAAACTCGACGACATACTACCTTCCATAATGACAAGGTTAACATCCATTGGAGTAACGAAAATATCTACAACAGACTACCTTCCATAATTACAAGGCTACCATCCATTGGAGTAACAAAAACTCGACAACTGACTACCTTCCATAATGACAAGGTTACCATCCATTTTAATAACAAAAATCTCGACAATAGTCTACCTTCCATAATGACAAGGCTACCATCCAACGAAATAAGAAAAACGTCGACAACAGACTACCTTCTGTAATGACAAGGCTACCATCCATTGGAGTAACAAAAATCTCGACAATAGACTACCTTCCGTAATTACAAGGCTACCATCCATTGGAGTAACAAATACTCGACGAACAGACTACCTTCCATAATGACAAGGTTACCATCCATTAGAATAACAAAAATCTCGACAACAGACTACCTTCCATAATGACAAGGCTACCATCCAACGAAATAACAAAAATCTCGACAACAGACTACTTTCCATAATGAAAAGGCTACCATCCATTGGAGTAACAAAATTCTCGACAATAGACTACCTTCCATAATGACAATGCTACCATCCATTGGAGTAACAACAATATCGAGAACACACTACATTCCATAATAAAAAGGCTACCATCCATTGGAGTAACAAAAAATCTCGGCAACAGACTACCTTCCATAATGACAAGGCTACCATCCATTAGACTATCAAAAATCTCGATAGCAGACTACCTTTCATAATGACAAGGCTACCATCCATTGGAGTAACAAATATCTCGACAACATACTACCTTCCATAATGAAAAGGCTACCATCCATTGTACTATCAAAAATCCCAACAACAGACTACCTTCCATAATGACAAGGCTACCATCCATTGGAGTAACAAAAATATGAACAACAGACTACCTTCCATAATGACAACGCTACCATCCATTGGACTAACAAAAATCTCAACGAAAGACTACCTTTCATAATGACAAGGATCCCATCCATTGGAGTAAGAAAAATCTCGACAACAGACTAACTTCCATAATTACAAGGCTACCATCCATTGGAGTAACAAAAATCTCGACAAAAGACTACCTTCCATAATGACAAGGCTACCATCCATTGGAGTAACCAAAATATCGACAACAGAATACCTTGTATAATGACAAGGCTAGCAACCATTGGAGTAACAAAAATCTCGACAACAAACTACCTTCCATAATGAAAAGGATACCATCCATTGGAGTAACAAAAATACCGACCAAAACTCCCTTTAATAATGACAAGGCTACCATCCATTGGAGTATCAAAAATATCGACAACAAACTACCTTCCATAATGACAAGGATACCATCCATTGGAATAACAAAAATCTCGACAACAAACTACCTTGCATAATGACAAGGCTACCATCAAACGAAATAACAAAAATCTCGACAACAGACTACCTTCCATAATTACCAGGTTCAAATCCATTGGAATAACAAAAATCTCGACAACAGACTACCTTCCATAATGACATGGCTACCATCCAACAAAATAAATAAAATTTCGACAACAGACTACCTTCCATTATGACCAGGTTACCATCCATTGGAATAAAAAAAACTCGACAACAAACTACCTCCCATAATGTCAAGGTTACCATCCATTTGAGTAACAAAAATATCGACAACAAACTACCTTCCATAATGACAAGGCTACCATCCATTGGAGTAACAAAAATCTGAACAACAGACTACCTTCCATAATGACAACGCTACCATCCATTGGACTAATATAAATATCAACGAAAGACTACCTTTCATAATGACAAGGTTCCCATCCATTGGAGTAAGAAAAATCTCGACAACAGACTAACTTCCATAATTACAAGGCTACCATCCATTGGAGTAACCAAAATATCGACAATAGACTACCTTATATAATGAAAAGGCTAACATCCATTGGAGTACCAAAAATCTCAACAACAAACTAACTTCCATAATGAAAAGGATACCATCCATTGGAGTAACAAAAATATCGACAACAAACTACCTTTCATAATGACAAGGCTACCATCCATTGGAGTATAAAAAATATCGACAACAAACTACCTTTCATAATGACAAGGATAACATCCATTGGAATAACAAAAATCTCGAAAACAAACTACCTTCCATAATGACAAGGCTACCATCAAACGAAATAACAAAAATCTCGACAACATACTACCTTCCATAATTACCAGGTTACCATCCATTGGATTGACAAAAATCTCGACAACAAACTACCTTCCATAACGACAAGACTACCATCCAATGAAATAACAAAAATTTCGACAACAGACTACCTTCCATAATGACCAGGTTACCATCCTTTGGAATAAATAAAAACTCGACAACAAACTACCTTCCATAATGTCAAGGTTACCGTCCATTGGAGTAACAAAAATATCGACAACAGACTACCTTCCATAATTACAAGGCTACTATCCATTGGAGAAACAAAAACTCGACAACAGACTACCTTCCATAATGAGAAGGTTACCATCCATTGGAATAACAAAAATCTCGACAACAGACTACCTTCCATAATGACAAGGTTACCATCCATTAGAATAACAAAAATCTCGACAACAGACTACCTTCCATAATGACAAGGCTACCATCCAACGGAATAAAAAAAATCTCGACAACAGGCTACCATCCATTGGAGTAACAAAATTCTCGACAACAGACTACCTTCCATAATGACAATGCTACCATCCATTGGAGTAACAACAATATCGACAACACAATACATTCCATAATGAGAAGGCTACCATCCATTGGAGTAACAAAAAATCTCGACAACAAACTACCTTCCCTAATGACAAGGCTACCATCCATTAGACTATCAAAAATCTCGACAGCAGACTACCTTTCATAATGACAAGGCTACCATCCATTGGAGTAACAAAAATCTCGACAACAGACTAACTTCCATAATTACAAGGCTACCATCCATTGGAGTAACAAATATCTCGACAACAGACTACCTTCCATAATGACAAGGCTACCATCCAACGAAATAATTAAAATTTCGACAACAGACTACCTTCCATAATGACAAGGTTACCATCCATTGGAATAAAAAAAGACTTGACAACAAACTACCTTCCATAATGTCAAGGTTACCATCCATTGGAGTAACAAAAATATCGACAACAGACTACCTTATATAATTACAAGGCTATTATCCATTGGAGTAACAAAAACTCGACAACAGACTACCTTCCATAATGAGAAGGTTACCATTCATTGCAATAACAAAAATCTCGACAACAGACTACTTTCCATAATGACAAGGCTAACATCCAACGAAATGACAAAAATCTCGACAAGAAACTACCACCATAATGACAAGTTTACCACCCATTGGAATAACAAAAAACTCGACAACATACTACCTTCCATAATGACAAGGTTAACATCCATTGGAATAACAAAAATCTCGACAACAGACTACCTTTCATAATGACAAGGCTACCATCCAACGAAATAACAAAAATCTTGACAACAGACTACTTTCCATAACGAGAAGCCTACCATCAATTGGAGTAACAAAATTCTCGACAACAAACTACCTTCTATAATGACAATGCTACCATCCATTGGAGTAACAACAATATCGATAACACACTACATTCCATAATGAGAAGGCTACCATCCATTGGAGTAACAAAAAATTTCGGCAACAGATTACCTTCCATAATGACAAGGCTACCATCCATTAGACTATCAAAAATCTCGATAGCAGACTACCTTTCATAATGACAAGGCTACCATCCATTGGAGTAATAAAAATCTCGACAACAGACTAACTTCCATAATTACAAGGCTACCATCCATTGGAGTAACAAATATCTCGACAACATACTACCTTCCATAATGAAAAGGCTACCATCCATTGGACTATCAAAAATATCGACAACAGACTACCTTCCATAATGACAAAGCTACCATCCAATGGAATAACAAAAATCCCAACAACAGACTACCTTCCATAATGACAAGGCTACCATCCATTGGAGTAACAAAAATATTAACAACAGACTACCTTCCATAATGACAACGCTACCATCCATTGGACTAATAAAAATCTCAACGAAAGACTACCTTTCATAATGACAAGACTCCCATCCATTTGAGTAAGAAAAATCTCGACAACAGACTAACTTCCATGATTACAAGGCTACCATCCATTGGAGTAACAAATATCTCGACAAAAGACTACCTTCCATAATGACAAGGCTACCATCCATTGGAGTAACCAAAATATCGACAACAGACTACCTTATACAATGACAAGGGTAACATCCATTGGAGTAACAAAAATATCGACAACAAACTACCTTCCATAATGAAAAGGATACCATCCATTGGAGTAACAAAAATATCGACAACAAACTACCTTGCATAATGACAAGGCTACCATCCATTGGAGTATCAAAAATATCGACAACAAACTACCTTCCATAATGACAAGGATACCATCCATTGGAATAACAAAAAACTCGACGATAGACTACCTTCCATAATGACAAGGTTAACATCCATTGGAGTAACGAAAATATCTACAACAGACTATCTTCCATAATTACAAGGCTACCATCCATTGGAGTAACAAAAACTCGACAACTGACTACCTTCCATAATGACAAGGTTACCATCCATTTTAATAACAAAAATCTCGACAATAGTCTACCTTCCATAATGACAAGGCTACCATCCAACGAAATAAGAAAAATGTCGACAACAGACTACCTTCTGTAATGACAAGGCTAACATCCATTGGAGTAACAAAAATCTCGACAACAGACTACCTTCCGTAATTACAACGCTACCATCCATTGGAGTAACAAATACTCGACGAACAGACTACCTTCCATAATGACAAGGTTACCATCCATTAGAATAACAAAAATCTCGACAACAGACTACCTTCCATAATGACAAGGCTACCATCCAACGAAATAACAAAAATCTCGACAACAGACTACTTTCCATAATGAGCAGGCTACCATCCATTGGAGTAACAGAATTCTCGACAATAGACTACCTTCCATAATGACAATGCTACCATCCATTGGAGTAACCACAATATCGAGAACACACTACATTCCATAATGAGAAGGCTACCATCCATTGGAGTAACAAAAAATCTCGGCAACAGACTACCTTCCATAATGACAAGGCTACCATCCATTAGACTATCAAAAATCTCGATAGCAGACTACCTTTCATAATGACAAGGCTACCATCCATTGGAGTAACAAATATCTCGACAACATACTACCTTCCATAATGAAAAGGCTACCATCCATTGTACTATCAAAAATATCGACAACAGACTACCTTCCATAATGAAAAAGCTACCATCCAATGGAATAACAAAAATCCCAACAACAGACTACCTTCCATAATGAAAAGGCTACCATCCATTGGAGTAACAAAAATATGAACAACAGACTACCTTCCATAATGACAACGCTACCATCCATTGGACTAACAAAAATCTCAACGAAAGACTACCTTTCATAATGACAAGGCTCCCATCCATTGGAGTAAGAAAAATCTCGACAACAGACTAACTTCCATAATTACAAGGCTACCATCCATTGGAGTAACAAATATCTCGACAAAAGACTACCTTCCATAATGACAAGGCTACCATCCATTGGAGTAACCAAAATATCGACAACAGAATACCTTGTATAATGACAAGGCTAGCAACCATTGGAGTAACAAAAATCTCGACAACAAACTACCTTCCATAATGAAAAGGATACCATCCATTGGAGTAACAAAAATACTGACAACAAACTCCCTTTAATAATGACAAGGCTACCATCCATTGGAGTATCAAAAATATCGATAACAAACTACCTTCCATAATGACAAGGATACCATCCATTGGAATAACAAAAATCTCGACAACAAACTACCTTCCATAATGACAAGGCTACCATCAAACGAAATAACAAAAATCTCGACAACAGACTACCTTCCATAATGACATGGCTACCATCCAACTAAATAAATAAAATTTCAACAACAGACTACCTTCCATTATGACCAGGTTACCATCCATTGGAATTAAAAAAAACTCAACAACAAACTACCTTCCATAATGACAAGGCTACCATCCATTGGAGTATAAAATATATCGACAAAAAACTACCTTCCATAATGACAAGGATACCATCCATTGGAATAACAAAAATCTCGACAACAAACTACCTTCCATAATGACAAGGCTACCATCAAATGAAATAACAAAAATCTCGACAACAGAATACCTTCCATAATTACCAGGTTACCATCCATTGGAATAACAAAAATCTCGACAATAGACTACCTTCAATAATGACAAGGCTACCATCCAATGAAATAACAAAAATTTCGATAACAGACTACCTTCCATAATTACCAAGTTACCATCCATTGGAATAAAAAAAAACTCGACAAAAAACTACCTTCCATAATGTCAAGGTTACCATCCATTGGAGTAACAAAAATATCAACAACAGACTACCTTCCATAATTACAAGGCTATTATCCATTGGAGTAACAAAAACTCGACAACAGACCACCTTCCATAATGAGAAGGTTACCATCCATTGGAATAACAAAAATCTCGACAACAGACTACCTTCCATAATGACAAGGTTACCATCCATTGGAATAACGAAAATCTCGGCAACAGACTACTTTCCATAATGACATGGCTAACATCCAACGAAATGACAAAAATCTAGACAACAAACTACCTTCCATAATGACAAGGCTACCATCCATTGGAATAACAAAAAACTCGACAACAGACTACCTTCCATAATGACAATGTTAACATCCATTGGAGTAACAAAAATATCTACAACAAACTACCTTCCATAATTACAAGGCTACCATCCATTGGAATAACAAAAACTCGACAACAGACTACCTTCCATAGTGACAAGGTTACCATCCATTGGAATAACAAAAATCTCGACAACAGTCTACCTTCCATAATGACAAGGCTACCATCCAATGAAATAACAAAAATCTCGACAACAGACTACATTCCATAATGACAAGGCTACCATCCATTAGAGTAAAAAATATATCGACAACAGACTACCTTCCATAATGAAAAGGCTACCATCCATTCGACTATCAAAAATATCGACAAAAGACTAACTTCCATAATGACAAAGCTACCATCCAATGGAATAAGAAAAATCTCACCAACAGACTACCTTCCATAATGACAAGGCTACCATCCATTGGAGTAACCAAAATATCGACCACAGACTACCTTGTATAATGACAAGGCTAGCATCCATTGGAGTAACAAAAATCTCGACAACAAACTACCTTCCATAATGAAAAGGATACCATCCATTGGAGTAACAAAAATACCGACAACAAAATACCTTGCATAATGACAAGACTACCATCCATTGGAGTGTCAAAAATATCGACAACAAACTACGTTCCATAATGACAAGGATACCATCCATTGGAATAACAAAAATCTCGACAACAAACTACCTTCCATAATGACAAGGCTACCATCAAACGAAATAACAAAAATCTCGACAACAGACTACCTTACATAATTACCAGGTTACCATCCATTGGAATAACAAAAATCTCGACAACAGACTACCTTCCATAATGACAAGGCTACCATCAAACGAAATAACAAAAATCTCGACAACAGACTACCTTCCATAATTACCAGGTTACCATCCATTGGAATAACAAAAATCTCGACAACAGACTACCTTCCATAATGACAAGGCTACCATCCAACGAAATAAAAAAATTTTCAACAACAGACTACCTTCCATAATGACAAGGTTACCATCCATTGGAATAAAAAAAAACTCGACAACAAACTACCTTCCATAATGTCAAGCTTACCATCCATTGGAGTAACAAAAATATCGACAACAAACTACCTTCCATAATGACAAGGCTACCATCCATTGGAGTATCAAAAATCTCGACAATAAACTACCTTCCATAATGACAAGGATACCATCCATTGGAATAACAAAAATCTCGACAACAGACTACCTTCCATAATGACAAGGCTACCATCAAATGAAATAACAAAAATCTCGACAACAGAATACCTTCCATAATTACCAGGTTACCATCCATTGGAATAACAAAAATCTCGACAACAGACTACCTTCCATAATGACAAGGCTACCATCCAACGAAATAAAAAAAATTTCAACAACAGACTACCTTCCATAATGACAAGGTTACCATCCATTGGAATAAAAAAAAACTCGACAACAAACTACCTTCCATAATGTCAAGCTTACCATCCATTGGAGTAACAAAAATATCGACAACAAACTACCTTCCATAATGACAAGGCTACCATCCATTGGAGTATCAAAAATATCGACAATAAACTACCTTCCATAATGACAAGGATACCATCCATTGGAATAACAAAAATCTCGACAACAAACTACCTTCCATAATGACAAGGCTACCATCAAATGAAATAACAAAAATCTCGACAACAGAATACCTTCCATAATTACCAGGTTACCATCCATTGGAATAACAAAAATCTCGACAACAGACTACCTTCCATAATGACAAGGCTACCATCCTATGAAATAACAAAAATTTCGACAACAGACTACCTTCCATAATTACCAGGTTACCATCCATTGGAATAACAAAAATCTCGACAACAGACTACCTTCCATAATGATAAGGCTACCATCCAACGAAATAAAAAAAATTTCGACAACAGACTACCTTCCATTATGACCAGGTTACCATCCATTGGAATAAAAAAAAACTCGACAACAAACTACCTTCCATAATGTCAAGGTTACCATCCATTGGAGTAACAAAAATATCGACAACAAACTACCTTCCATAATGACAAAGCTACCATCCAATGGAATAACAAAAATCCCAACAACAGACTACCTTCCATAATGACAAGGCTACCATCCATTGGAGTAACAAAAATATGAACAAAAGACTACCTTCCATAATGACAACGCTACCATCTATTGGACTAACAAAAATCTCAACGAAAGACTACATTTCATAATGACAAGGCTCCCATCCTTTGGAGTAAGAAAAATCTCGACAACAGACTAACTTCCATAATTACAAGGCTACCATCCATTGGAGTAACAAATATCTCGACAAAAGACTACCTTCCATAATGACAAGGCTACCATCCATTGGAGTAACCAAAATATCGACAACATAATACCTTGTATAATGATAAGGCTAGCAACCATTGGAGTAACAAAAATCTCGACAACAAACTACCTTCCATAATGAAAAGGATACCATCCTTTGGAGTAACAAAAATACCAACAACAAACTCCCTTTAATAATGACAAGGCTACCATCCATTGGAGTATCAAAAATATCGACAAAAAACTACCTTCCATAATGACAAGGATACCATCCATTGGAATAACAAAAATCTCGACAACAAACTACCTTCCTTAATGACAAGGCTACCGTCAAACGAAATAACAAAAATCTCGACAACAGACTACCTTCCATAATTACCAGGTTACCATCCATTGGAATAACAAAAATCTCGACAACAGACTACCTTTCATAATGACATGGCTACCATCCAACGAAATAAAAAAAATTTCGACAACAGACTACCTTCCATTATGACCAGGTTACCATCCATTGGAATAAAAAAAACTCGACAACAAACTACCTTCCATAATGTCAAGGTTACCATCCATTTGAGTAACAAAAATATCGACAACAAACTACCTTCCATAATGACAAGGCTACCATCCATTGGAGTATCAAAAATATCGACAAAAAACTACCTTCCATAATGACAAGGATACCATCCATTGGAATAACAAAAATCTCGACAACAAACTACCTTCCATAATGACAAGGCTACCATCAAATGAAATAACAAAAATCTCGACAACAGAATACCTTCCATAATTACCAGGTTACCATCCATTGGAATAACAAAAATCTCGACAACAGACTACCTACTATAATGACAAGGCTACCATCCAATGAAATAACAAAAATTTCGACAACAGACTACCTTCCATAATTACCAGGTTACCATCCATTGGAATAAAAAAAAACTCCACAAAAAACTACCTTCCATAATGTTAAGGTTACCATCCATTGGAGTAACAAAAATATCAACAACAGACTACCTTCCATAATTACAAGGCTACTATCCATTGGAGTAACAAAAACTCGACAACAGACTACCTTCCATAATGAGAAGGTTACCATCCATTGGAATAACAAAAATCTCGACAACAGACTACCTTCCATAATGACAAGGATACCATCCATTGGAATAACAAAAAACTCGACGATAGACTACCTTCCATAATGACAAGGTTAACATCCATTGGAGTAACGAAAATATCTACAACAGACTATCTTCCATAATTACAAGGCTACCATCCATTGGAGTAACAAAAACTCGACAACTGACTACCTTCCATAATGACAAGGTTACCATCCATTTTAATAACAAAAATCTCGACAATAGTCTACCTTCCATAATGACAAGGCTACCATCCAACGAAATAAGAAAAATGTCGACAACAGACTACCTTCTGTAATGACAAGGCTAACATCCATTGGAGTAACAAAAATCTCGACAACAGACTACCTTCCGTAATTACAACGCTACCATCCATTGGAGTAACAAATACTCGACGAACAGACTACCTTCCATAATGACAAGGTTACCATCCATTAGAATAACAAAAATCTCGACAACAGACTACCTTCCATAATGACAAGGCTACCATCCAACGAAATAACAAAAATCTCGACAACAGACTACTTTCCATAATGAGAAGGCTACCATCCATTGGAGTAACAGAATTCTCGACAATAGACTACCTTCCATAATGACAATGCTACCATCCATTGGAGTAACCACAATATCGAGAACACACTACATTCCATAATGAGAAGGCTACCATCCATTGGAGTAACAAAAAATCTCGGCAACAGACTACCTTCCATAATGACAAGGCTACCATCCATTAGACTATCAAAAATCTCGATAGCAGACTACCTTTCATAATGACAAGGCTACCATCCATTGGAGTAACAAATATCTCGACAACATACTACCTTCCATAATGAAAAGGCTACCATCCATTGTACTATCAAAAATATCGACAACAGACTACCTTCCATAATGAAAAAGCTACCATCCAATGGAATAACAAAAATCCCAACAACAGACTACCTTCCATAATGAAAAGGCTACCATCCATTGGAGTAACAAAAATATGAACAACAGACTACCTTCCATAATGACAACGCTACCATCCATTGGACTAACAAAAATCTCAACGAAAGACTACCTTTCATAATGACAAGGCTCCCATCCATTGGAGTAAGAAAAATCTCGACAACAGACTAACTTCCATAATTACAAGGCTACCATCCATTGGAGTAACAAATATCTCGACAAAAGACTACCTTCCATAATGACAAGGCTACCATCCATTGGAGTAACCAAAATATCGACAACAGAATACCTTGTATAATGACAAGGCTAGCAACCATTGGAGTAACAAAAATCTCGACAACAAACTACCTTCCATAATGAAAAGGATACCATTCATTGGAGTAACAAAAATACTGACAACAAACTCCCTTTAATAATGACAAGGCTACCATCCATTGGAGTATCAAAAATATCGATAACAAACTACCTTCCATAATGACAAGGATACCATCCATTGGAATAACAAAAATCTCGACAACAAACTACCTTCCATAATGACAAGGCTACCATCAAACGAAATAACAAAAATCTCGACAACAGACTACCTTCCATAATGACATGGCTACCATCCAACTAAATAAATAAAATTTCAACAACAGACTACCTTCCATTATGACCAGGTTACCATCCATTGGAATTAAAAAAAACTCAACAACAAACTACCTTCCATAATGACAAGGCTACCATCCATTGGAGTATAAAATATATCGACAAAAAACTACCTTCCATAATGACAAGGATACCATCCATTGGAATAACAAAAATCTCGACAACAAACTACCTTCCATAATGACAAGGCTACCATCAAATGAAATAACAAAAATCTCGACAACAGAATACCTTCCATAATTACCAGGTTACCATCCATTGGAATAACAAAAATCTCGACAATAGACTACCTTCAATAATGACAAGGCTACCATCCAATGAAATAACAAAAATTTCGATAACAGACTACCTTCCATAATTACCAAGTTACCATCCATTGGAATAAAAAAAAACTCGACAAAAAACTACCTTCCATAATGTCAAGGTTACCATCCATTGGAGTAACAAAAATATCAACAACAGACTACCTTCCATAATTACAAGGCTATTATCCATTGGAGTAACAAAAACTCGACAACAGACCACCTTCCATAATGAGAAGGTTACCATCCATTGGAATAACAAAAATCTCGACAACAGACTACCTTCCATAATGACAAGGTTACCATCCATTGGAATAACGAAAATCTCGGCAACAGACTACTTTCCATAATGACATGGCTAACATCCAACGAAATGACAAAAATCTAGACAACAAACTACCTTCCATAATGACAAGGCTACCATCCATTGGAATAACAAAAAACTCGACAACAGACTACCTTCCATAATGACAATGTTAACATCCATTGGAGTAACAAAAATATCTACAACAAACTACCTTCCATAATTACAAGGCTACCATCCATTGGAATAACAAAAACTCGACAACAGACTACCTTCCATAGTGACAAGGTTACCATCCATTGGAATAACAAAAATCTCGACAACAGTCTACCTTCCATAATGACAAGGCTACCATCCAATGAAATAACAAAAATCTCGACAACAGACTACATTCCATAATGACAAGGCTACCATCCATTAGAGTAAAAAATATATCGACAACAGACTACCTTCCATAATGAAAAGGCTACCATCCATTCGACTATCAAAAATATCGACAAAAGACTAACTTCCATAATGACAAAGCTACCATCCAATGGAATAAGAAAAATCTCACCAACAGACTACCTTCCATAATGACAAGGCTACCATCCATTGGAGTAACCAAAATATCGACCACAGACTACCTTGTATAATGACAAGGCTAGCATCCATTGGAGTAACAAAAATCTCGACAACAAACTACCTTCCATAATGAAAAGGATACCATCCATTGGAGTAACAAAAATACCGACAACAAAATACCTTGCATAATGACAAGACTACCATCCATTGGAGTGTCAAAAATATCGACAACAAACTACGTTCCATAATGACAAGGATACCATCCATTGGAATAACAAAAATCTCGACAACAAACTACCTTCCATAATGACAAGGCTACCATCAAACGAAATAACAAAAATCTCGACAACAGACTACCTTACATAATTACCAGGTTACCATCCATTGGAATAACAAAAATCTCGACAACAGACTACCTTCCATAATGACAAGGCTACCATCAAACGAAATAACAAAAATCTCGACAACAGACTACCTTCCATAATTACCAGGTTACCATCCATTGGAATAACAAAAATCTCGACAACAGACTACCTTCCATAATGACAAGGCTACCATCCAACGAAATAAAAAAATTTTCAACAACAGACTACCTTCCATAATGACAAGGTTACCATCCATTGGAATAAAAAAAAACTCGACAACAAACTACCTTCCATAATGTCAAGCTTACCATCCATTGGAGTAACAAAAATATCGACAACAAACTACCTTCCATAATGACAAGGCTACCATCCATTGGAGTATCAAAAATCTCGACAATAAACTACCTTCCATAATGACAAGGATACCATCCATTGGAATAACAAAAATCTCGACAACAGACTACCTTCCATAATGACAAGGCTACCATCAAATGAAATAACAAAAATCTCGACAACAGAATACCTTCCATAATTACCAGGTTACCATCCATTGGAATAACAAAAATCTCGACAACAGACTACCTTCCATAATGACAAGGCTACCATCCAACGAAATAAAAAAAATTTCAACAACAGACTACCTTCCATAATGACAAGGTTACCATCCATTGGAATAAAAAAAAACTCGACAACAAACTACCTTCCATAATGTCAAGCTTACCATCCATTGGAGTAACAAAAATATCGACAACAAACTACCTTCCATAATGACAAGGCTACCATCCATTGGAGTATCAAAAATATCGACAATAAACTACCTTCCATAATGACAAGGATACCATCCATTGGAATAACAAAAATCTCGACAACAAACTACCTTCCATAATGACAAGGCTACCATCATATGAAATAACAAAAATCTCGACAACAGAATACCTTCCATAATTACCAGGTTACCATCCATTGGAATAACAAAAATCTCGACAACAGACTACCTTCCATAATGACAAGGCTACCATCCTATGAAATAACAAAAATTTCGACAACAGACTACCTTCCATAATTACCAGGTTACCATCCATTGGAATAACAAAAATCTCGACAACAGACTACCTTCCATAATGACAAGGCTACCATCCAACGAAATAAAAAAAATTTCGACAACAGACTACCTTCCATTATGACCAGGTTACCATCCATTGGAATAAAAAAAAACTCGACAACAAACTACCTTCCATAATGTCAAGGTTACCATCCATTGGAGTAACAAAAATATCGACAACAAACTACCTTCCATAATGACAAAGCTACCATCCAATGGAATAACAAAAATCCCAACAACAGACTACCTTCCATAATGACAAGGCTACCATCCATTGGAGTAACAAAAATATGAACAAAAGACTACCTTCCATAATGACAACGCTACCATCTATTGGACTAACAAAAATCTCAACGAAAGACTACATTTCATAATGACAAGGCTCCCATCCTTTGGAGTAAGAAAAATCTCGACAACAGACTAACTTCCATAATTACAAGGCTACCATCCATTGGAGTAACAAATATCTCGACAAAAGACTACCTTCCATAATGACAAGGCTACCATCCATTGGAGTAACCAAAATATCGACAACATAATACCTTGTATAATGATAAGGCTAGCAACCATTGGAGTAACAAAAATCTCGACAACAAACTACCTTCCATAATGAAAAGGATACCATCCATTGGAGTAACAAAAATACCAACAACAAACTCCCTTTAATAATGACAAGGCTACCATCCATTGGAGTATCAAAAATATCGACAACAAACTACCTTCCATAATGACAAGGATACCATCCATTGGAATAACAAAAATCTCGACAACAAACTACCTTCCTTAATGACAAGGCTACCGTCAAACGAAATAACAAAAATCTCGACAACAGACTACCTTCCATAATTACCAGGTTACCATCCATTGGAATAACAAAAATCTCGACAACAGACTACCTTTCATAATGACATGGCTACCATCCAACGAAATAAAAAAAATTTCGACAACAGACTACCTTCCATTATGACCAGGTTACCATCCATTGGAATAAAAAAAACTCGACAACAAACTACCTTCCATAATGTCAAGGTTACCATCCATTTGAGTAACAAAAATATCGACAACAAACTACCTTCCATAATGACAAGGCTACCATCCATTGGAGTATCAAAAATATCGACAAAAAACTACCTTCCATAATGACAAGGATACCATCCATTGGAATAACAAAAATCTCGACAACAAACTACCTTCCATAATGACAAGGCTACCATCAAATGAAATAACAAAAATCTCGACAACAGAATACCTTCCATAATTACCAGGTTACCATCCATTGGAATAACAAAAATCTCGACAACAGACTACCTACTATAATGACAAGGCTACCATCCAATGAAATAACAAAAATTTCGACAACAGACTACCTTCCATAATTACCAGGTTACCATCCATTGGAATAAAAAAAAACTCCACAAAAAACTACCTTCCATAATGTTAAGGTTACCATCCATTGGAGTAACAAAAATATCAACAACAGACTACCTTCCATAATTACAAGGCTACTATCCATTGGAGTAACAAAAACTCGACAACAGACTACCTTCCATAATGAGAAGGTTACCATCCATTGGAATAACAAAAATCTCGACAACAGACTACCTTCCATAATGACAAGGTTACCATCCATTGGAATAACAAAAATCTCGGCAACAGACTACTTTCCATAATGAAAAGGCTACCATCCATTCGAGTAACCAAAATATCGACCACAGATTACCTTGTATAATGACAAGGCTAGCATCCATTGGAGTAACAAAAATCTCGACAACAAACTACCTTCCATAATGAAAAGGATACCATCCATTGGAGTAACAAAAATACCGACAACAAAATACGTTGCATAATGACAAGGCTACCATCCATGTGAGTATCAAAAATATCGACAACAAACTACGTTCCATAATGACAAGGATACCATCCATTGGAATAACAAAAATCTCGACAACAAACTACCTTCCATAATGACAAGGCTACCATCAAACGAAATAACAAAAATCTCGACAACAGACTACCTTCCATAATTACCAGGTTACCATCCATTGGAATAACAAAAATCTCGACAACAGACTACCTTCCATAATGACAAGGCTACCATCAAACGAAATAACAAAAATCTCGACAATAGACTACCTTCCATAATTACCAGGTTACCATCCATTGGAATAACAAAAATCTCGACAACAGACTACCTTTCATAATGACCACAGGTTACCATCCAACGAAATAAAAAAAATTTTGACAACAGACTACCTTCCATAATGACAAGGTTACCATCCATTGGAATAAAAAAAAAACTCGACAACAAACTACCTTCCATAATGTCAAGCTTACCATCCATTGGAGTAACAAAAATATCGACAACAAACTACCTTCCATAATGACAAGGCTACCATCCATTGGAGTATCAAAAATATCGACAATAAACTACCTTCCATAATGACAAGGATACCATCCATTGGAATAACAAAAATCTCGACAACAAACTACCTTCCATAATGACAAGGCTACCATCAAATGAAATAACAAAAATCTCGACAACAGAATACCTTCCATAATTACCAGGTTACCATCCTTTGGAATAACAAAAATCTCGACAACAAACTACCTTCCATAATGACAAGACTACCATCCAATGAAATAACAAAAATTTCGACAACAGACTACCTTCCATAATTACAAAGTTACCATCCATTGGAATAACAAAAATCTCGACAACAGATTACCTTCCATAATGACAAGGCTACCATCCAACGAAATAAAAAAAATTTCGACAACAGACTACCTTCCATTATGACCAGGTTACCATCCATTGGAATAAAAAAAAACTCGACAACAAACTACCTTCCATAATGTCAAGGTTACCATCCATAGGAGTAACAAAAATATCGACAACAAACTACCTTCCATAATGACAAGGCTACCATCCATTGGAGTATCAAAAATATCGACAATAAACTACCTTCCATAATGACAAGGATACCATCCATTGGAATAACAAAAATATCGACAACAAACTACCTTCCATAATGACAAGGCTACCATCAAATGAAATAACAAAAATCTCGACAACAGAATACCTTCCATAATTACCAGGTTACCATCCATTGGAATAACAAAAATCTCGACAACAGACTACCTTCCATAATGACAAGGCTACCATCCAATGAAATAATAAAAATTTCGACAACAGACTACCTTCCATAATTACCAGGTTACCATCCATTGGAATAAAAAAAAATCGACAACAAACTACCTTCCATAATGTCAAGGTTACCATCCATTGGAGTAACAAAAATATCAACAACAGACTACCTTCCATAATTACAAGGCTACTATCCATTGGAGTAACAAAAACTCGACAACAGACTACCTTCCATAATGAGAAAGTTACCATCCATTGGAATAACAAAAATCTCGACAACAGACTACCTTCCATAATGACAAGGTTACCATACATTGGAATAACAAAAATCTCGACAATAGACTACTTTCCATAATGACAAGGCTAACATCCAACGAAATGCCAAAAATCTCGACAACAAACTACCTTCCATAATGACAAGGCTACCATCCATTGGAATAACAAAAAACTCGACAATAGACTACCTTCCATAATGACAATGTTACCATCCATTGGAATAACAAAAATCTCGACAACAGACTACCTACTATAATGACAAGGCTACCATCCAATGAAATAACAAAAATTTCGACAACAGACTACCTTCCATAATTACCAGGTTACCATCCATTGGAATAAAAAAAAACTCCACAAAAAACTACCTTCCATAATGTTAAGGTTACCATCCATTGGAGTAACAAAAATATCAACAACAGACTACCTTCCATAATTACAAGGCTACTATCCATTGGAGTAACAAAAACTCGACAACAGACTACCTTCCATAATGAGAAGGTTACCATCCATTGGAATAACAAAAATCTCGACAACAGACTACCTTCCATAATGACAAGGTTACCATCCATTGGAATAACAAAAATCTCGGCAACAGACTACTTTCCATAATGAAAAGGCTACCATCCATTCGAGTAACCAAAATATCGACCACAGATTACCTTGTATAATGACAAGGCTAGCATCCATTGGAGTAACAAAAATCTCGACAACAAACTACCTTCCATAATGAAAAGGATACCATCCATTGGAGTAACAAAAATACCGACAACAAAATACGTTGCATAATGACAAGGCTACCATCCATGTGAGTATCAAAAATATCGACAACAAACTACGTTCCATAATGACAAGGATACCATCCATTGGAATAACAAAAATCTCGACAACAAACTACCTTCCATAATGACAAGGCTACCATCAAACGAAATAACAAAAATCTCGACAACAGACTACCTTCCATAATTACCAGGTTACCATCCATTGGAATAACAAAAATCTCGACAACAGACTACCTTCCATAATGACAAGGCTACCATCAAACGAAATAACAAAAATCTCGACAATAGACTACCTTCCATAATTACCAGGTTACCATCCATTGGAATAACAAAAATCTCGACAACAGACTACCTTTCATAATGACCACAGGTTACCATCCAACGAAATAAAAAAAATTTTGACAACAGACTACCTTCCATAATGACAAGGTTACCATCCATTGGAATAAAAAAAAAACTCGACAACAAACTACCTTCCATAATGTCAAGCTTACCATCCATTGGAGTAACAAAAATATCGACAACAAACTACCTTCCATAATGACAAGGCTACCATCCATTGGAGTATCAAAAATATCGACAATAAACTACCTTCCATAATGACAAGGATACCATCCATTGGAATAACAAAAATCTCGACAACAAACTACCTTCCATAATGACAAGGCTACCATCAAATGAAATAACAAAAATCTCGACAACAGAATACCTTCCATAATTACCAGGTTACCATCCTTTGGAATAACAAAAATCTCGACAACAAACTACCTTCCATAATGACAAGACTACCATCCAATGAAATAACAAAAATTTCGACAACAGACTACCTTCCATAATTACAAAGTTACCATCCATTGGAATAACAAAAATCTCGACAACAAATTACCTTCCATAATGACAAGGCTACCATCCAACGAAATAAAAAAAATTTCGACAACAGACTACCTTCCATTATGACCAGGTTACCATCCATTGGAATAAAAAAAAACTCGACAACAAACTACCTTCCATAATGTCAAGGTTACCATCCATAGGAGTAACAAAAATATCGACAACAAACTACCTTCCATAATGACAAGGCTACCATCCATTGGAGTATCAAAAATATCGACAATAAACTACCTTCCATAATGACAAGGATACCATCCATTGGAATAACAAAAATATCGACAACAAACTACCTTCCATAATGACAAGGCTACCATCAAATGAAATAACAAAAATCTCGACAACAGAATACCTTCCATAATTACCAGGTTACCATCCATTGGAATAACAAAAATCTCGACAACAGACTACCTTCCATAATGACAAGGCTACCATCCAATGAAATAATAAAAATTTCGACAACAGACTACCTTCCATAATTACCAGGTTACCATCCATTGGAATAAAAAAAAATCGACAACAAACTACCTTCCATAATGTCAAGGTTACCATCCATTGGAGTAACAAAAATATCAACAACAGACTACCTTCCATAATTACAAGGCTACTATCCATTGGAGTAACAAAAACTCGACAACAGACTACCTTCCATAATGAGAAAGTTACCATCCATTGGAATAACAAAAATCTCGACAACAGACTACCTTCCATAATGACAAGGTTACCATACATTGGAATAACAAAAATCTCGACAATAGACTACTTTCCATAATGACAAGGCTAACATCCAACGAAATGCCAAAAATCTCGACAACAAACTACCTTCCATAATGACAAGGCTACCATCCATTGGAATAACAAAAAACTCGACAATAGACTACCTTCCATAATGACAATGTTACCATCCATTGGAATAACAAAAATCTCGACAACAGACTACCTTCCATAATGACAAGGCTACCATCCAATGAAATAATAAAAATTTCGACAACAGACTACCTTCCATAATTACCAGGTTACCATCCATTGGAATAAAAAAAAATCGACAACAAACTACCTTCCATAATGTCAAGGTTACCATCCATTGGAGTAACAAAAATATCAACAACAGACTACCTTCCATAATTACAAGGCTACTATCCATTGGAGTAACAAAAACTCGACAACAGACTACCTTCCATAATGAGAAAGTTACCATCCATTGGAATAACAAAAATCTTGACAACAGACTACCTTCCATAATGACAAGGTTACCATACATTGGAATAACAAAAATCTCGACAATAGACTACTTTCCATAATGACAAGGCTAACATCCAACGAAATGCCAAAAATCTCGACAACAAAATACCTTCCATAATGACAAGGCTACCATCCATTGGAATAACAAAAAACTCGACAATAGACTACCTTCCATAATGACAATGTTAACATCCATTGAAATAACAAAAATCTCGACAATAGACTACCTTCCATAATGACAAGGCTACCATCAAACGAAATAACAAAAATCTCGACAACAGACTACCTTCCATAATTACCAGGTTACCATCCATTGGAATAACAAAAATCTCGACAACAGACTACCTTCCATAATGACAAGGCTACCATCCAACGAAATAAAAAAAATTTCGACAACAGACTACCTTCCATAATGACAAGGTTACCATCCATTGGAATAAAAAAAAACTCGACAACAAACTACCTTCCATAATGTCAAGCTTACCATCCATTGGAGTAACAAAAATATCGACAACAAACTACCTTTCATAATGACAAGGCTACCATCCATTGGAGTATCAAAAATATCGACAATAAACTACCTTCCATAATGACAAGGATACCATCCATTGGAATAACAAAAATCTCGACAACAAACTACCTTCCATAATGACAAGGCTACCATCAAATGAAATAACAAAAATCTCGACAACAGAAGACCTTCCATAATTACCAGGTTACCATCCATTGGAATAACAAAAATCTCGACAACAAACTACCTTCCATAATGACAAGGCTACCATCCAATGAAATAACAAAAATTTCGACAACAGACTACCTTCCATAATTACCAAGTTACCATCCATTGGAATAACAAAAATCTCGACAACAGATTACCTTCCATAATGACAAGGCTACCATCCAACGAAATAAAAAAAATTTCGACAACAGACTACCTTCCATTATGACCAGGTTACCATCCATTGGAATAAAAAAAAACTCGACAAAAAACTACCTTCCATAATGTCAAATTTACCATCCATTGGAGTAACAAAAATATCGACAACAAACTACCTTCTATAATGACAAGGCTACCATCCATTGGAGTATCAAAAATATCGACAATAAACTACCTTCCATAATGACAAGGATACCATCCATTGGAATAACAAAAATCTCGACAACAAACTACCTTCCATAATGACAAGGCTACCATCAAATGAAATAACAAAAATCTCGACAACAGAATACCTTCCATAATTACCAGGTTACCTTCCATTAGAATAACAAAAATCTCGACAACAGACTACCTTCCATAATGACAAGGCTACCATCCAATGAAATAATAAAAATTTCGACAACAGACTACCTTCCATAATTACCAGGTTACCATCCATTGGAATAAAAAAAAATCGACAACAAACTACCTTCCATAATGTCAAGGTTACCATCCATTGGAGTAACAAAAATATCAACAACAGACTACCTTCCATAATTACAAGGCTACTATCCATTGGAGTAACAAAAACTCGACAACAGACTACCTTCCATAATGAGAAGGTTACCATCCATTGGAATAACAAAAATCTCGACAACAGACTACCTTCCATAATGACAAGGTTACCATACATTGGAATAACAAAAATCTCGACAACAGACTACTTTTCATAATGACAAGGCTAACATCCAACGAAATGCCAAAAATCTCGACAACAAACTACCTTCCATAATGACAAGGCTACCATCCATTGGAATAACAAAAAACTCGACAACAGACTACCTTCCATAATGACAATGTTAACATCCATTGGAGTAACAAAAATATCTACAACAAACTACCTTCCATAATTACAAGGCTACCATCCATTGGAATAACAAAAACTCGACAATAGACTACCTTCCATAATGACAAGGTTACCATCCATTGGAATAACAAAAATCTCGACAACAGTCTACCTTCCATAATGACAATGTTACCATCCATTGGAATAACAAAAATCTCGACAACAGACTACCTTCCATAATGACAAGGCTACCATCAAACGAAATAACAAAAATCTCGACAACAGACTACCTTCCATAATTACCAGGTTACCATCCATTGGAATAACAAAAATCTCGACAACAGACTACCTTCCATAATGACAAGGCTACCATCCAACGAAATAAAAAAAATTTCGACAACAGACTACCTTCCATAATGACAAGGTTACCATCCATTGGAATAAAAAAAACTCGACAACAAACTACCTTCCATAATGTCAAGCTTACCATCCATTGGAGTAACAAAAATATCGACAACAAACTACCTTCCATAATGACAAGGCTACCATCCATTGGAGTATCAAAAATATCGATAATAAACTACCTTCCATAATGACAAGGATACCATCCATTGGAATAACAAAAATCTCGACAACAAACTACCTTCCATAATGACAAGGCTACCATCAAATGAAATAACAAAAATCTCGACAACAGAATACCTTCCATAATTACCAGGTTACCATCCATTGGAATAACAAAAATCTCGACAACAAACTACCTTCCATAATGACAAGGCTACCATCCAATGAAATACCAAAAATTTCGACAACAGACTACCTTCCATAATTACCAAGTTACCATCCATTGGGGTAACAAAAATCTCGACAACAGACTACTTTCCATAATGACAAGGCTACCATCCAACGAAATAAAAAAAATTTCGACAACAGACTACCTTCCATTATGACCAGGTTACCATCCATTGGAATAAAAAAAAACTCAACAACAAACTACCTTCCATAATGTCAAGGTTACCATTCATTGGAGTAACAAAAATATCGACAATAAACTACCTTCCATAATGACAAGGCTACCATCCATTGGAGTGTCAAAAATATCGACAATAAACTACCTTCCATAATGACAAGGATACCATCCATTGGAATAACAAAAATCTCGACAACAAACTACCTTCCATAATGACAAGGCTACCATCAAATGAAATATCAAAAATCTCGACAACAGAATGCCTTCAATAATTACCAGGTTACCATCCATTGGAATAACAAAAATCTCGACAACAGACTACCTTCCATAATGACAAGGCTACCATCCAATGAAATAATAAAAATTTCGACAACAGACTACCTTCCATAATTACCAGGTTACCATCCATTGGAATAAAAAAAAATCGACAACAAACTACCTTCCATAATGTCAAGGTTACCATCCATTGGAGTAACAAAAATATCAACAGCAGACTACCTTCCATAATTACAAGGCTACTATCCATTGGAGTAACAAAAACTCGACAACAGACTACCTTCCATAATGAGAAGGTTACCATCCATTGGAATAACAAAAATCTCGACAACAAACTACCTTCCATAATGACAAGGTTACCATACATTGGAATAACAAAAATCTCGACAACAGAGTACTTTCCATAGTGACAAGGCTAACATCCAACGAAATGCCAAAAATCTCGACAACAAACTACCTTCCATAATGACAAGGCTACCATCCATTGGAATAACAAAAAACTCGACAACAGACTACCTTCCATAATGACAATGTTAACATCCATTGGAGTAACAAAAATATCTACAACAGACTACCTTCCATAATTACAAGGCTACCATCCATTGGAATAACAAAAACTCGACAACAGACTACCTTCCATAATGACAAGGTTACCATCCATTGGAATAACAAAAATCTCGACAACAGTCTACCTTCCATAATGACAAGGCTACCGTCCAACGAAATAACAAAAATCCCGACAACAGACTACCTTCCATAATGACAAGGCTACCATCCATTAGAGTAACAAATATATCGACAACAGACTACCTTCCATAATGAAAAGGCTACCATCCATTCGACTATCAAAAATATCGATAACAAACTAACTTCCATAATGACAAAGCTACCATCCAATGGAATAACAAAAATCTCAACAACAGACTACCTTCCATAATGACAAGGCTACCATCCATTGGAGTAACCAAAATATCGACAACAGACTACCTTCTATAATGACAAGGCTAGCATCCATTGGAGTATCAAAAATATCGACAACAAACTACCTTCCATAATGACAAGGCTACCATCCATTTGAGTATTAAAAATATCGACAACAAACTACCTTCCATAATGACAAGGCTACCATCAAACGAAATAATAAAAAAACTCGACAACAGACTACCTTCCATAATTACCAGGTTACCATCCATTAGAATAAAAAAAATCTCGACAACAGACTACCTTCCATAATGACAAGGCTACCATCCAACGAAATAATTAAAATTTCGACAACAGACTACCTTCCATAATGACAAGGTTACCATCCATTGGAATAAAAAAAACTTGACAACAAACTACCTTCCATAATGTTAAGGTTACCATCCATTGGAGTAACAAAAATATCGACAACAGACTACCTTCCATAATTACAACGCTACTATCCATTGGAGTAACAAAAACTCGACAACAGACTACCTTCCATAATGAGAAGGTTACCATCCATTGGAATAACAAAAATCTCGACAACAGACTACTTTCCATAATGACAAGGCTAACATCCAACGAAATGACAAAAATCTCGACAACAAACTACCACCATAATGACAAGGTTACTATCCATTGGAATAACAAAAAACGCGACAACATACTACCTTCCATAATGACAAGGTTAGCATCCATTGGAATAACAAAAATCTCGACAACAGACTACCTTCCATAATTACCAAGTTACCATCCATTGGAATAACAAAAATCTCGACAACAGATTACCTTCCATAATGACAAGGCTACCATCCAACGAAATAAAAAAAATTTCGACAACAGACTACCTTCCATTATGACCAGGTTACCATCCATTGGAATAAAAAAAAACTCGACAAAAAACTACCTTCCATAATGTCAAATTTACCATCCATTGGAGTAACAAAAATATCGAAAACAAACTACCTTCCATAATGACAAGGCTACCATCCATTGGAGTATCAAAAATATCGACAATAAACTACCTTCCATAATGACAAGGATACCATCCATTGGAATAACAAAAATCTCGACAACAAACTACCTTCCATAATGACAAGGCTACCATCAAATGAAATAACAAAAATCTCGACAACAGAATACCTTCCATAATTACCAGGTTACCTTCCATTAGAATAACAAAAATCTCGACAACAGACTACCTTCCATAATGACAAGGCTACCATCCAATGAAATAATAAAAATTTCGACAACAGACTACCTTCCATAATTACCAGGTTACCATCCATTGGAATAAAAAAAAATCGACAACAAACTACCTTCCATAATGTCAAGGTTACCATCCATTGGAGTAACAAAAATATCAACAACAGACTACCTTCCATAATTACAAGGCTACTATCCATTGGAGTAACAAAAACTCGACAACAGACTACCTTCCATAATGAGAAGGTTACCATCCATTGGAATAACAAAAATCTCGACAACAGACTACCTTCCATAATGACAAGGTTACCATACATTGGAATAACAAAAATCTCGACAACAGACTACTTTTCATAATGACAAGGCTAACATCCAACGAAATGCCAAAAATCTCGACAACAAACTACCTTCCATAATGACAAGGCTACCATCCATTGGAATAACAAAAAACTCGACAACAGACTACCTTCCATAATGACAATGTTAACATCCATTGGAGTAACAAAAATATCTACAACAAACTACCTTCCATAATTACAAGGCTACCATCCATTGGAATAACAAAAACTCGACAACAGACTACCTTCCATAATGACAAGGTTACCATCCATTGGAATAACAAAAATCTCGACAACAGTCTACCTTCCATAATGACAATGTTACCATCCATTGGAATAACAAAAATCTCGACAACAGACTACCTTCCATAATGACAAGGCTACCATCAAACGAAATAACAAAAATCTCGACAACAGACTACCTTCCATAATTACCAGGTTACCATCCATTGGAATAACAAAAATCTCGACAACAGACTACCTTCCATAATGACAAGGCTACCATCCAACGAAATAAAAAAAAATTCGACAACAGACTACCTTCCATAATGACAAGGTTACCATCCATTGGAATAAAAAAAACTCGACAACAAACTACCTTCCATAATGTCAAGCTTACCATCCATTGGAGTAACAAAAATATCGACAACAAACTACCTTCCATAATGACAAGGCTACCATCCATTGGAGTATCAAAAATATCGATAATAAACTACCTTCCATAATGACAAGGATACCATCCATTGGAATAACAAAAATCTCGACAACAAACTACCTTCCATAATGACAAGGCTACCATCAAATGAAATAACAAAAATCTCGACAACAGAATACCTTCCATAATTACCAGGTTACCATCCATTGGAATAACAAAAATCTCGACAACAAACTACCTTCCATAATGACAAGGCTACCATCCAATGAAATACCAAAAATTTCGACAACAGACTACCTTCCATAATTACCAAGTTACCATCCATTGGGGTAACAAAAATCTCGACAACAGACTACTTTCCATAATGACAAGGCTACCATCCAACGAAATAAAAAAAATTTCGACAACAGACTACCTTCCATTATGACCAGGTTACCATCCATTGGAATAAAAAAAACTCAACAACAAACTACCTTCCATAATGTCAAGGTTACCATCCATTGGAGTAACAAAAATATCGACAATAAACTACCTTCCATAATGACAAGGCTACCATCCATTGGAGTGTCAAAAATATCGACAATAAACTACCTTCCATAATGACAAGGATACCATCCATTGGAATAACAAAAATCTCGACAACAAACTACCTTCCATAATGACAAGGCTACCATCAAATGAAATATCAAAAATCTCGACAACAGAATGCCTTCAATAATTACCAGGTTACCATCCATTGGAATAACAAAAATCTCGACAACAGACTACCTTCCATAATGACAAGGCTACCATCCAATGAAATAATAAAAATTTCGACAACAGACTACCTTCCATAATTACCAGGTTACCATCCATTGGAATAAAAAAAAATCGACAACAAACTACCTTCCATAATGTCAAGGTTACCATCCATTGGAGTAACAAAAATATCAACAGCAGACTACCTTCCATAATTACAAGGCTACTATCCATTGGAGTAACAAAAACTCGACAACAGACTACCTTCCATAATGAGAAGGTTACCATCCATTGGAATAACAAAAATCTCGACAACAAACTACCTTCCATAATGACAAGGTTACCATACATTGGAATAACAAAAATCTCGACAACAGAGTACTTTCCATAGTGACAAGGCTAACATCCAACGAAATGCCAAAAATCTCGACAACAAACTACCTTCCATAATGACAAGGCTACCATCCATTGGAATAACAAAAAACTCGACAACAGACTACCTTCCATAATGACAATGTTAACATCCATTGGAGTAACAAAAATATCTACAACAGACTACCTTCCATAATTACAAGGCTACCATCCATTGGAATAACAAAAACTCGACAACAGACTACCTTCCATAATGACAAGGTTACCATCCATTGGAATAACAAAAATCTCGACAACAGTCTACCTTCCATAATGACAAGGCTACCGTCCAACGAAATAACAAAAATCCCGACAACAGACTACCTTCCATAATGACAAGGCTACCATCCATTAGAGTAACAAATATATCGACAACAGACTACCTTCCATAATGAAAAGGCTACCATCCATTCGACTATCAAAAATATCGATAACAAACTAACTTCCATAATGACAAAGCTACCATCCAATGGAATAACAAAAATCTCAACAACAGACTACCTTCCATAATGACAAGGCTACCATCCATTGGAGTAACCAAAATATCGACAACAGACTACCTTCTATAATGACAAGGCTAGCATCCATTGGAGTATCAAAAATATCGACAACAAACTACCTTCCATAATGACAAGGCTACCATCCATTTGAGTATTAAAAATATCGACAACAAACTACCTTCCATAATGACAAGGCTACCATCAAACGAAATAATAAAAAAACTCGACAACAGACTACCTTCCATAATTACCAGGTTACCATCCATTAGAATAAAAAAAATCTCGACAACAGACTACCTTCCATAATGACAAGGCTACCATCCAACGAAATAATTAAAATTTCGACAACAGACTACCTTCCATAATGACAAGGTTACCATCCATTGGAATAAAAAAAACTTGACAACAAACTACCTTCCATAATGTTAAGGTTACCATCCATTGGAGTAACAAAAATATCGACAACAGACTACCTTCCATAATTACAATGCTACTATCCATTGGAGTAACAAAAACTCGACAACAGACTACCTTCCATAATGAGAAGGTTACCATCCATTGGAATAACAAAAATCTCGACAACAGACTACTTTCCATAATGACAAGGCTAACATCCAACGAAATGACAAAAATCTCGACAACAAACTACCACCATAATGACAAGGTTACTATCCATTGGAATAACAAAAAACGCGACAACATACTACCTTCCATAATGACAAGGTTAGCATCCATTGGAATAACAAAAATCTCGACAACAGACTACCTTCCATAATTACCAAGTTACCATCCATTGGAATAACAAAAATCTCGACAACAGATTACCTTCCATAATGACAAGGCTACCATCCAACGAAATAAAAAAAATTTCGACAACAGACTACCTTCCATTATGACCAGGTTACCATCCATTGGAATAAAAAAAAACTCGACAAAAAACTACCTTCCATAATGTCAAATTTACCATCCATTGGAGTAACAAAAATATCGAAAACAAACTACCTTCCATAATGACAAGGCTACCATCCATTGGAGTATCAAAAATATCGACAATAAACTACCTTCCATAATGACAAGGATACCATCCATTGGAATAACAAAAATCTCGACAACAAACTACCTTCCATAATGACAAGGCTACCATCAAATGAAATAACAAAAATCTCGACAACAGAATACCTTCCATAATTACCAGGTTACCTTCCATTAGAATAACAAAAATCTCGACAACAGACTACCTTCCATAATGACAAGGCTACCATCCAATGAAATAATAAAAATTTCGACAACAGACTACCTTCCATAATTACCAGGTTACCATCCATTGGAATAAAAAAAAATCGACAACAAACTACCTTCCATAATGTCAAGGTTACCATCCATTGGAGTAACAAAAATATCAACAACAGACTACCTTCCATAATTACAAGGCTACTATCCATTGGAGTAACAAAAACTCGACAACAGACTACCTTCCATAATGAGAAGGTTACCATCCATTGGAATAACAAAAATCTCGACAACAGACTACCTTCCATAATGACAAGGTTACCATACATTGGAATAACAAAAATCTCGACAACAGACTACTTTTCATAATGACAAGGCTAACATCCAACGAAATGCCAAAAATCTCGACAACAAACTACCTTCCATAATGACAAGGCTACCATCCATTGGAATAACAAAAAACTCGACAACAGACTACCTTCCATAATGACAATGTTAACATCCATTGGAGTAACAAAAATATCTACAACAAACTACCTTCCATAATTACAAGGCTACCATCCATTGGAATAACAAAAACTCGACAACAGACTACCTTCCATAATGACAAGGTTACCATCCATTGGAATAACAAAAATCTCGACAACAGTCTACCTTCCATAATGACAATGTTACCATCCATTGGAATAACAAAAATCTCGACAACAGACTACCTTCCATAATGACAAGGCTACCATCAAACGAAATAACAAAAATCTCGACAACAGACTACCTTCCATAATTACCAGGTTACCATCCATTGGAATAACAAAAATCTCGACAACAGACTACCTTCCATAATGACAAGGCTACCATCCAACGAAATAAAAAAAAATTCGACAACAGACTACCTTCCATAATGACAAGGTTACCATCCATTGGAATAAAAAAAACTCGACAACAAACTACCTTCCATAATGTCAAGCTTACCATCCATTGGAGTAACAAAAATATCGACAACAAACTACCTTCCATAATGACAAGGCTACCATCCATTGGAGTATCAAAAATATCGATAATAAACTACCTTCCATAATGACAAGGATACCATCCATTGGAATAACAAAAATCTCGACAACAAACTACCTTCCATAATGACAAGGCTACCATCAAATGAAATAACAAAAATCTCGACAACAGAATACCTTCCATAATTACCAGGTTACCATCCATTGGAATAACAAAAATCTCGACAACAAACTACCTTCCATAATGACAAGGCTACCATCCAATGAAATACCAAAAATTTCGACAACAGACTACCTTCCATAATTACCAAGTTACCATCCATTGGGGTAACAAAAATCTCGACAACAGACTACTTTCCATAATGACAAGGCTACCATCCAACGAAATAAAAAAAATTTCGACAACAGACTACCTTCCATTATGACCAGGTTACCATCCATTGGAATAAAAAAAACTCAACAACAAACTACCTTCCATAATGTCAAGGTTACCATCCATTGGAGTAACAAAAATATCGACAATAAACTACCTTCCATAATGACAAGGCTACCATCCATTGGAGTGTCAAAAATATCGACAATAAACTACCTTCCATAATGACAAGGATACCATCCATTGGAATAACAAAAATCTCGACAACAAACTACCTTCCATAATGACAAGGCTACCATCAAATGAAATATCAAAAATCTCGACAACAGAATGCCTTCAATAATTACCAGGTTACCATCCATTGGAATAACAAAAATCTCGACAACAGACTACCTTCCATAATGACAAGGCTACCATCCAATGAAATAATAAAAATTTCGACAACAGACTACCTTCCATAATTACCAGGTTACCATCCATTGGAATAAAAAAAAATCGACAACAAACTACCTTCCATAATGTCAAGGTTACCATCCATTGGAGTAACAAAAATATCAACAGCAGACTACCTTCCATAATTACAAGGCTACTATCCATTGGAGTAACAAAAACTCGACAACAGACTACCTTCCATAATGAGAAGGTTACCATCCATTGGAATAACAAAAATCTCGACAACAAACTACCTTCCATAATGACAAGGTTACCATACATTGGAATAACAAAAATCTCGACAACAGAGTACTTTCCATAGTGACAAGGCTAACATCCAACGAAATGCCAAAAATCTCGACAACAAACTACCTTCCATAATGACAAGGCTACCATCCATTGGAATAACAAAAAACTCGACAACAGACTACCTTCCATAATGACAATGTTAACATCCATTGGAGTAACAAAAATATCTACAACAGACTACCTTCCATAATTACAAGGCTACCATCCATTGGAATAACAAAAACTCGACAACAGACTACCTTCCATAATGACAAGGTTACCATCCATTGGAATAACAAAAATCTCGACAACAGTCTACCTTCCATAATGACAAGGCTACCGTCCAACGAAATAACAAAAATCCCGACAACAGACTACCTTCCATAATGACAAGGCTACCATCCATTAGAGTAACAAATATATCGACAACAGACTACCTTCCATAATGAAAAGGCTACCATCCATTCGACTATCAAAAATATCGATAACAAACTAACTTCCATAATGACAAAGCTACCATCCAATGGAATAACAAAAATCTCAACAACAGACTACCTTCCATAATGACAAGGCTACCATCCATTGGAGTAACCAAAATATCGACAACAGACTACCTTCTATAATGACAAGGCTAGCATCCATTGGAGTATCAAAAATATCGACAACAAACTACCTTCCATAATGACAAGGCTACCATCCATTTGAGTATTAAAAATATCGACAACAAACTACCTTCCATAATGACAAGGCTACCATCAAACGAAATAATAAAAAAACTCGACAACAGACTACCTTCCATAATTACCAGGTTACCATCCATTAGAATAAAAAAAATCTCGACAACAGACTACCTTCCATAATGACAAGGCTACCATCCAACGAAATAATTAAAATTTCGACAACAGACTACCTTCCATAATGACAAGGTTACCATCCATTGGAATAAAAAAAACTTGACAACAAACTACCTTCCATAATGTTAAGGTTACCATCCATTGGAGTAACAAAAATATCGACAACAGACTACCTTCCATAATTACAACGCTACTATCCATTGGAGTAACAAAAACTCGACAACAGACTACCTTCCATAATGAGAAGGTTACCATCCATTGGAATAACAAAAATCTCGACAACAAACTACCTTCCATAATGACAAGGTTACCATACATTGGAATAACAAAAATCTCGACAACAGAGTACTTTCCATAGTGACAAGGCTAACATCCAACGAAATGCCAAAAATCTCGACAACAAACTACCTTCCATAATGACAAGGCTACCATCCATTGGAATAACAAAAAACTCGACAACAGACTACCTTCCATAATGACAATGTTAACATCCATTGGAGTAACAAAAATATCTACAACAGACTACCTTCCATAATTACAAGGCTACCATCCATTGGAATAACAAAAACTCGACAACAGACTACCTTCCATAATGACAAGGTTACCATCCATTGGAATAACAAAAATCTCGACAACAGTCTACCTTCCATAATGACAAGGCTACCGTCCAACGAAATAACAAAAATCCCGACAACAGACTACCTTCCCTAATGACAAGGCTACCATCCATTAGAGTAACAAATATATCGACAACAGACTACCTTCCATAATGAAAAGGCTACCATCCATTCGACTATCAAAAATATCGATAACAAACTAACTTCCATAATGACAAAGCTACCATCCAATGGAATAACAAAAATCTCAACAACAGACTACCTTCCATAATGACAAGGCTACCATCCATTGGAGTAACCAAAATATCGACAACAGACTACCTTCTATAATGACAAGGCTAGCATCCATTGGAGTATCAAAAATATCGACAACAAACTACCTTCCATAATGACAAGGCTACCATCCATTTGAGTATTAAAAATATCGACAACAAACTACCTTCCATAATGACAAGGCTACCATCAAACGAAATAATAAAAAAACTCGACAACAGACTACCTTCCATAATTACCAGGTTACCATCCATTAGAATAAAAAAAATCTCGACAACAGACTACCTTCCATAATGACAAGGCTACCATCCAACGAAATAATTAAAATTTCGACAACAGACTACCTTCCATAATGACAAGGTTACCATCCATTGGAATAAAAAAAACTTGACAACAAACTACCTTCCATAATGTTAAGGTTACCATCCATTGGAGTAACAAAAATATCGACAACAGACTACCTTCCATAATTACAACGCTACTATCCATTGGAGTAACAAAAACTCGACAACAGACTACCTTCCATAATGAGAAGGTTACCATCCATTGGAATAACAAAAATCTCGACAACAGACTACTTTCCATAATGACAAGGCTAACATCCAACGAAATGACAAAAATCTCGACAACAAACTACCACCATAATGACAAGGTTACTATCCATTGGAATAACAAAAAACGCGACAACATACTACCTTCCATAATGACAAGGTTAGCATCCATTGGAATAACAAAAATCTCGACAACAGACTACCTTCCATAATGACAAGGCTACCATCCAACGAAATAATAAAAATCTCGACAACAGACTACTTTCCATAATGAGAAGGCTACCATCCATTGGAGTAACAAAATTCTCGACAACAGACTACCTTCCATAATGACAATGCAACCATCCATTGGAGTAACAACAATATCGCCAACACACTACATTCCATAATAAGAAGCCTACCATCCATTGGAGTAAATAAAAATCTCGACAACAGACTACCTTCCATAATGACAAGGCTACCATCCATTAGACTATCAAAAATCTCGACAGCAGACTACCTTTCATAATGACAAGGCTACCATCCATTGGAGTAACAAAAATCTCGACACCAGACTAACTTCTATAATTACAAGGCTACCATCCATTGGAGTAACAAATATCTCGATAACAGACTACCTTCCATAATGACAAGGCTACCATCCAACGAAATAATTAAAATTTCGACAACAGACTACCTTCCATAATGACAAGGTTACCATCCATTGGAATAAAAAAAGACTTAACAACAAACTACCTTCCATAATGTCAAGGTTACCATCCATTGGAGTAACAAAAATATCGACAACAGACTACCTTATATAATTACAAGGCTACTATCCATTGGAGTAACAAAAACTCGACAACAGACTACCTTCCATAATGAGAAGTTTACCATCCATTGGAATAACAAAAATCTCGACAACAGACTACTTTCCATAATGACAAGGCTAACATCCAACGAAATGACAAAAATCTCGACAAGAAACTACCACCATAATGACAAGGTTACCATCCAACGAAATAACAAAAATCTCGACAACAGAATACTTTCCATAATGAGAAGGCTACCATCCCTTGGAGTAACAAAATTCTCGACAACAGAATACCTTCCATAATGACAAGGCTACCATCCAACGAAATGCCAAAAATCTCGACAACAAACTACCTTCCATAATGACAAGGCTACCATCCATTGGAATAACAAAAAACTCGACAACAGACTACCTTCCATAATGACAATGTTACCATCCATTGGAATAACAAAAATCTCGACAACAGACTACCTTCCATAATGACAAGGCTACCATCAAACGAAATAACAAAAATCTCAACAACAGACTACCTTCCATAATTACCAGGTTACCATCCATTGGAATAACAAAAATCTCGACAATAGACTACCTTCCATAATGACAAGGCTACCATCCAACGAAATAAAAAAAATTTCGACAACAGACTACCTTCCATAATGACAAGGTTACCATCCATTGGAATAAAAAAAAACTCGACAACAAACTACCTTCCATAATGTCAAGCTTACCATCCATTGGAGTAACAAAAATATCGACAACAAACTACCTTCCATAATGACAAGGCTACCATCCAATGGAGTATCAAAAATATCGACAATAAACTACCTTCCATAATGACAAGGATACCATCAATTGGAATAACAAAAATCTCGACAACAAACTACCTTCCATAATGACAAGGCTACCATCAAATGAAATAACAAAAATCTCGACAACAGAATACCTTCCATAATTACCAGGTTACCATCCATTGGAATAACAAAAATCTCGACAACAAACTAACTTCCATAATGACAAGGCTACCATCCAATGAAATAACAAAAATTTCGACAACAGACTACCTTCCATAATTACCAAGTTACCATCCATTGGAATAACAAAAATCTCGACAACAGACTACCTTCCATAATGACAAGGCTACCATCCAACGAAATAAAAAAAATTTCGACAACAGACTACCTTCCATTATGACCAGGTTACCATCCATTGGAATAAAAAAAAAACTCGACAACAAACTACCTTCCATAATGTCAAGGTTACCATCCATTGGAGTAACAAAAATATCGACAACAAACTACCTTCCATAATGACAAGGCTACCATCCATTGGAGTATCAAAAATATCGACAATAAACTACCTTCCATAATGACAAGGATACCATCCATTGGAATAACAAAAATCTCGACAACAAACTACCTTCCATAATGACAAGGCTACCATCAAATGAAATAACAAAAATCTCGACAACATAATGCCTTCAATAATTACCAGGTTACCATCCATTGGAATAACAAAAATCTCGACAACAGACTACCTACCATAACGACAAGGCTACCATCCAATGAAATAATAAAAATTTCGACAACAGACTACCTTCCATAATTACCAGGTTACCATCCATTGGAATAAAAAAAAATCGACAACAAACTACCTTCCATAATGTCAAGGTTACCATCCATTGGAGTAACAAAAATATCAACAACAGACTACCTTCCATAATTACAAGGCTACTATCCATTGGAGTAACAAAAACTCGACAACAGACTACCTTCCATAATGAGAAGGTTACCATCCATTGGAATAACAAAAATCTCGACAACAAACTACCTTCCATAATGACAAGGTTACCATACATTGGAATAACAAAAATCTCGACAACAGACTACTTTCCATAATGACAAGGCTAACATCCAACGAAATGCCAAAAATCTCGACAACAAACTACCTTCCATAATGACAAGGCTACCATCCATTGGAATAACAAAAAACTCGACAACAGACTACCTTCCATAATGACAATGTTAACATCCATTGGAGTAACAAAAATATATACAACAGACTACCTTCCATAATTACAAGTCTACCATCCATTGGAATAACAAAAACTCGACAACAGACTACCTTCCATAATGACAAGGTTACCATCCATTGGAATAACAAAAATCTCGACAACAGTCTACCTTCCATAATGACAAGGCTACCATCCAACGAAATAACAAAAATCCCGACAACAGACTACCTTCCATAATGACAAGGCTACCATCCATTAGAGTAACAAATATATCGACAACAGACTACCTTCCATAATGAAAAGGCTACCATCCATTCGACTATAAAAAATATCGACAACAGACTAACTTCCATAATGACAAAGCTACCATCCAATGGAATAAC
This sequence comes from Vicia faba, assembly GCA_948472305.1. Lineage (NCBI taxonomy): Eukaryota > Viridiplantae > Streptophyta > Magnoliopsida > Fabales > Fabaceae > Vicia > Vicia faba. Next base: position 769,009,404 of record OX451738.1, read on the forward strand.
AAAAATCTCAACAACAGACTACCTTCCATAATGACAAGGCTACCATCCATTGGAGTAACCAAAATATCGACAACATACTACCTTCTATAATGACAAGGCTAGCATCCATTGGAGTAACAAAAATATCGACAACAAACTACCTTCCATAATGACAAGGCTACCATCCATTTGAGTATTAAAAATATCGACAACAAACTACCTTCCATAATGACAAGGCTACCATCCATTGGAGTAACAAATATCTCAACAACAGACTACCTTCCATAATTACCAGGTTACCATCCATTAGAATAAAAAAAATCTCGACAACAGATTACCTTCCATAATGACAAGGCTACCATCCAACGAAATAATTAAAATTTCGACAACAGACTACCTTCCATAATGACAAGGTTACCATCCATTGGAATAAAAAAAACTTGACAACAAACTACCTTCCATAATGTCAAGGTTACCATCCATTGGAGTAACAAAAATATCGACAACAGACTACCTTCCATAATTACAACGCTACTATCCATTGGAGTAACAAAAACTCGACAACAGACTACCTTCCATAATGAGAAGGTTACCATCCATTGGAATAACAAAAATCTCGACAACAGACTACTTTCCATAATGACAAGGCTAACATCCAACGAAATGACAAAAATCTCGACAACAAACTACCACCATAATGACAAGGTTACTATCCATTGGAATAACAAAAAACGCGACAACATACTACCTTCCATAATGACAAGGCTACCATCCAACGAAATAACAAAAATCTCGACAACAGACTACTTTCCATAATGAGAAGGCTACCATCCATTGGAGTAACAAAATTCTCGACAACAGACTACCTTCCATAATGACAATGCAACCATCCATTGGAGTAACAACAATATCGCCAACACACTACATTCCATAATAAGAAGCCTACCATCCATTGGAGTAAATAAAAATCTTGACAACAGACTACCTTCCATAATGACAAGGCTACCATCCATTAGACTATCAAAAATCTCGACAGCAGACTACCTTTCATAATGACAAGGCTACCATCCATTGGAGTAACAAAAATCTCGACACCAGACTAACTTCCATAATTACAAGGCTACCATCCATTGGAGTAACAAATATCTCGATAACAGACTACCTTCCATAATGACAAGGCTACCATCCAACGAAATAATTAAAATTTCGACAACAGACTACCTTCCATAATGACAAGGTTACCATCCATTGGAATAAAAAAAGACTTAACAACAAACTACCTTCCATAATGTCAAGGTTACCATCCATTGGAGAAACAAAAATATCGACAACAGACTACCTTATATAATTACAAGGCTACTATCCATTGGAGTAACAAAAACTCGACAACAGACTACCTTCCATAATGAGAAGTTTACCATCCATTGGAATAACAAAAATCTCGACAACAGACTACTTTCCATAATGACAAGGCTAACATCCAACGAAATGACAAAAATCTCGACAAGAAACTACCACCATAATGACAAGGTTACCATCCATTGGAATAACAAAAAACTCGACAACATACTACCTTCCATAATGACAAGGCTACCATCCAACGAAATAACAAAAATCTCGACAACAGAATACTTTCCATAATGAGAAGGCTACCATCCATTGGAGTAACAAAATTCTCGACAACAGACTACCTTCCATAATGACAATGCTACCATCCATTGGAGTAACAAAAAATTTCGACAACAGACTACCTTCCATAATGACAAGGCTATCATCCATTAGACTATCAAAAATCTCGACAGCAGACTACCTTTCATAATGACAAGGCTACCATCCATTGGAGTAACAAAAATCTCGACAACCGACTAACTTCCATAATTACAAGGCTACCATCCATTGGAGTAACAAATATCTCGACAACCTACTACCTTCCATAATGAAAAGGCTACCATCCATTGGACTATCAAAAATATAGACAACAGACTACCTTCCATAATGACAAAGCTACCATCCAATGGAATAAAAAAAATCCCAACAACAGACTACCTTCCATAATGACAAGGCTACCATCCATTGGAATAACAAAAATATGAACAACAGACTACCTTCCATAATGACAACGCTACCATCCATTGGACTAACAAAAATCTCAACGAAAGACTACCTTTCATAATGACAAGGCTCCCATCCATTTGAGTAAGAAAAATCTCGACAACAGACTAACTTCCATAATTACAAGGCTACCATCCATTGGAGTAACAAATATCTCGACAAAAGACTACCTTCCATAATGACAAGGCTACCATCCATTGGAGTAACTAAAATATCGACAACAGACTACCTTGTATAATGACAAGGCTAGCATCCATTGGAGTAACAAAAATCTCGACAACAAACTACCTTCCATAATGAAAAGGATACCATCCATTGGAGTAACAAAAATATCGACAACAAACTACCTTGCATAATGACAAGGCTACCATCCATTGGAGTATCAAAAATATCGACAACAAACTACCTTCGATAATGATAAGGATACCATCCATTGGAATAACAAAAAACTCGACGACAGACTACCTTCCATAATGACAAGGTTAACATCCATTGGAGTAACGAAAATATCTACAACAGACTACCTTCCATAATTACAAGGCTACCATCCATTGGAGTAACAAAAACTCGACAACTGACTACCTTCCATAATGACAAGGTTACCATCCATTTGAATAACAAAAATCTCGACAATAGTCTACCTTCCATAATGACAAGGCTACCATCCAACGAAATAACAAAAATCTCGACAATAGACTACCTTCCGAAATGACAAGGCTACCATCCATTGGAGTAACAAAAATCTTGACAACAGACTACCTTCTGTAATTACATGGCTACCATCCATTGGAGTAACAAATACTCGACAACAGACTACCTTCCATAATGACAAGGTTACCATCCATTAGAATAACAAAAATCTCGACAACAGACTACCTTCCATAATGACAAGTTTACCATCCATTGGAATAACAAAAATCTCGACAACAGACTACTTTCCATAATGACAAGGCTAACATCCAACGAAATGACAAAAATCTCGACAACAAACTACCACCATAATGACAAGGTTACCATCCATTGGAATAACAAAAAACTCGACAACATACTACCTTCCATAATGACAAGGTTAACATCCATTGGAATAACAAAAATCTCGACAACAGACTACCTTCCATAATGACAAGGCTACCATCCAACGAAATAACAAAAATCTCGACAACAGAATACTTTCCATAATGAGAAGGCTACCATCCATTGGAGTAACAAAATTCTCGACAACAGACTACCTTCCATAATGACAATGCTACCATCCATTGGAGTAACAACAATATCGACAATACACTACATTCCATAATGAGAAGGCTACCATCCATTGGAGTAACAAAAAATTTCGACAACTGACTACCTTCCATAATGACAAGGCTATCATCCATTAGACTATCAAAAATCTCGACAGCAGACTACCTTTCATAATGACAAGGCTACCATCCATTGGAGTAACAAAAATCTCGACAACAGACTAACTTCCATAATTACAAGGCTACCATCCATTAGAGTAACAAATATCTCGACAACATACTACCCTCCTTAATGAAAAGGCTACCATCCACTGGACTATCAAAAATATCGACAACAGACTACCTTCCATAATGACAAAGCTACCATCCAATGGAATAAAAAAAATCCCAACAACACACTACCTTCTATAATGACAAGGCTACCATCCATTGGAATAACAAAAATATGAACAACAGACAACCTTCCATAATGACAACGCTACCATCCATTGGACTAACAAAAATCTCAACGAAAGACTACCTTTCATAATGACAAGGCTCCCATCCATTTGAGTAACAAAAATATCGACAACAGACTAACTTCCATAATTACAAGGCTACCATCCATCGGAGTAACAAATATCTCGACAAAAGACTACCTTCCATAATGACAAGGCTACCATCCATTGGAGTAACCAAAATATCGACAACAGACTACCTTGTACAATGACAAGGCTAGCATCCATTGGAGTAACAAAAATCTCGACAACAAACTACCTTCCATAATGAAAAGGATACCATCCATTGGAGTAACAAAAATATCGATAACAAACTACCTTGCATAATGACAAGGCTACCATCCATTGGAGTATCAAAAATATCGACAACAAACTACCTTCGATAATGACAAGGATACCATCCATTGGAATAACAAAAAACTCGACGACATACTACCTTCCATAATAACAAGGTTAACATCCATTGGAGTAACGAAAATATCTACAACAGACTACCTTCCATAATTACAAGGCTACCATCCATTGGAGTAACAAAAACTCGACAACTGACTACCTTCCATAATGACAAGGTTACCATCCATTTGAATAACAAAAATCTCGACAATAGTCTACCTTCCATAATGACAAAGCTACCATCCAACGAAATAACAAAAATCTCGACAACAGACTACTTTCCATAATGAGAAGGCTACCATCCATTGGAGTAACAAAATTCTTGACAACAGACTACCTTCTATAATGATAATGCTACCATGCATTGGAGTAACAACAATATCGGCAACACACTACATTCCATAATGAGAAGGCTACCATCCATTGGAGTAACAAAAAATCTCGACAATAGACTACCTTCCATAATGACAAGGCTACCATCCATTAGACTATCAAAAATCTCGACAGCAGACTACCTTTCATAATGGCAAGGCTGCCATCCATTGGAGTAATAAAAATCTCGACAACAGACTAACGTCCATAATTACAAGGCTACCATCCATTGGAGTAACAAATATCTCGACAACATACTACCTTCCATAATGAAAAGGCTACCATCCATTGTACTATAAAAAATATCGATAACAGACTACCTTCCATAATGACAAAGCTACCATCCAATGGAATAACAAAAATCCCAACAACAGACTACCTTCCATAATGACAAGGTTACAATCCATTGGAGTAACAAAAACATGAACAACAGACTACCTTCCATAATGACAACGCTACCATCCTTTGGACTAACAAAAATCTCAATGAAAGACTACCTTTCATAATGACAAGGCTCCCATCCATTGGAGTAAGAAAAATCTCGACAACGGACTAACTTCCATAATTACAAGGCTACCATCCATTGGAGTAACAAATATCTCGACAAAAGACTACCTTCCATAATGACAAGGCTACCATCCATTTGAGTAACCAAAATATCGATAACAGACTACCTTGTATAATGACAAGGCTAGCATCCATTGGAGTAACAAAAATCTCGACAACAAACTACCTTCCATAATGAAAAGGATACCATCCATTGTAGTAACAAAAAACTCGACGACAGACTTCCTTCCATAATGACAAGGTTAACATCCATTGGAGTAACGAAAATATCTACAACAGACTACCTTCCATAATTACAAGGCTACCATCCATTGGAGTAACAAAAATTCGACAACTGACTACCTTCGATAATGACAAGGTTACCATCCATTTGAATAACAAAAATCTCGACAATAGTCTACCTTCCATAATGACAAGGCTACCATCCAACGAAATAACAAAAATCTCGACAACAGACTACCTTCCGTAATGACAAGGCTACCATCCATTGGAGTAACAAAAATCTCAACAACAGACTACCTTCCGTAATTACAAGGCTACCATCCATTGGAGTAACAAATACTCGACAACAGACTACCTTCCATAATGGCAAGGTTACCATCCATTAGAATAAAAAAAATCTCGACAACAGACTACCTTCCATAATGACAAGGCTACCATCCAACGAAATAACAAAAATCTCGACAACAGACTACTTTCCATAATGAGAAGGCTACCATCCATTGGAGTAACAAAATTCTCGACAATAGACTACCTTCCATAATGACAATGCTACCATGCATTGGAGTAACAACAATATCGACAACACACTACATTCCATAATGAGAAGGCTACCATCCATTGGAGTAACAAAAAATCTCGTCAATAGACTACCTTCCATAATGACAAGGCTACCATCCATTAGACTATCAAAAATATCGAGAGCAGACTACCTTTCATAATGACAAGGCTACCATCCATTGGAGTAATAAAAATCTCGACAACAGACTAACTTCCATAATTACAAGGCTACCATCCATTGGAGTAACAAATATCTTGATAACATACTACCTTCCATAATGAAAAGGCTACCATCCATTGTACTATCAAAAAGATCGACAACAGACTACCTTCCATAATGACAACGCTACCATCCATTGGACTAACAAAAATCTCAACGAAAGACTACCTTTCATAATGACAAGGCTCCCATCCATTGGAGTAAGAAAAATCTCGACAACAAATTAACTTCCATAATTACAAGGCTACCATCCATTGGAGTAACCAATATCTCGACAAAAGACTACCTTCCATAATGACAAGGCTACCATCCATTGGATTAACCAAAATCTCGACAACAAACTACCTTGTATAATGACAAGGCTAGCATCCATTGGAGTAACAAAAATCTCGACAACAAACTACCTTCCATAATGAAAAGGATACCATCCATTGGAGTAACAAAAAACTCGACGACAGACTACCTTCCATAATGACAAGGTTAACATCCATTGGAGTAACGAAAATATCTACAACAGACTACTTTCCATAATTACAAGGCTACCATCCATTGGAGTAACAAAAACTCGACAACTGACTACCTTCCATAATGACAAGGTTACCATCCATTTGAATAACAAAAATATCGACAATAGTCTACCTTCCATAATGACAAGGCTACCATCCAATGAAATAACAAAAATCTCGACAACAGACTACCTTCCGTAATGACAAGGCTACCATCCATTGGAGTAACAAAAATCTCGACAACAGACTACCTTCCGTAATTACAAGGCTACCATCCATTGGAGTAACAAATACTCGACAACAGACTACCTTCCATAATGACAAGGTTACCATCCATTAGAATATCAAAAATCTCGACGACAGACTACCTTCCATAATGACAAGGCTACCATCCAACGAAATAACAAAAATCTCGACAACAGACTACTTTCCATAATGAGAAAGCTACCATCCATTGGAGTAACAAAATTCTCGACAACAGACTACCTTTCATAATGATAAGGCTACCATCCATTGGAGTAATAAAAATCTCGACAACAAACTAACTTCCATAATTACAAGGCTACCATCCATTGGAGTAACAAATATCTCGACAACATACTACCTTCCATAATGAAAAGGCTACCATCCATTGTACTATCAAAAATATCGACAACAGACTACCTTCCATAATGACAAAGCTACCGTCCAATGGAATAACAAAAATCCCAACAACAGACTACCTTCCATAATGACAAGGCTACCATCCATTGGAGTAACAAAAATATGAACAACAGACTACCTTCCATAATGACAATGCTACCATCCATTGGACTAACAAAAATCTCAATGAATGACTACCTTTCATAATGATAAGGCTCCCATCCATTTGAGTAAGAAAAATCTCGACAACAGACTAACTTCCGTAATTACAAGGCTACCATCCATTGGAGTAACAAATATCTCGACAAAAGACTACCTTCCATAATGACAAGGCTACCATCCATTGGAGTAACCAAAATATCGGCAACAGACTACCTTGTATAATGACAAGGCTAGTATCCATTGGAGTAACAAAAATCTCGACAACAAACTACCTTCCATAATGAAAAGGATACCATCCATTGGAGTAACAAAAAACTCGACGATAGACTACCTTCCATAATGACAAGGTTAACATCCATTGGAGTAACGAAAATATCTACAACAGACTACCTTCCATGATTACAAGGCTACCATCCATTGCAGTAACAAAAACTCGAGAACGGACTACCTTCCATAATGACAAGGTTACCATCCATTTGAATAACAAAAATCTCGACAATAGTCTACCTTCCATAATGACAAGGCTACCATCCAATGAAATAACAAAAATCTCGACAACAGACTACCTTCTGTAATGACAAGGCTACCATCCATTGGAGTAACAAAAATCTCGACAACAGACTACCTTCCGTAATTACAAGGCTACCATCCATTGGAGTAACAAATACTCGACAACAGACTACCTTCCATAATGACAAGGTTACCATCCATTAGAATATCAAAAATCTCGACGACAGACTACCTTCCATAATGAGAAGGCTACCATCCAACGAAATAACAAAAATCTCGACAACAGACTACTTTCCATAATGAGAAGGCTACCATCCATTGGAGTAACAAAATTCTCGACAACAGACTACCTTCCATAATGACAATGCTACCATGCATTGGAGTAACAACAATATCGACAACACATTACATTCCATAATGAGAAGGCTACCATCCATTGGAGTAACAAAAAATCTCGTCAACATACTACCTTCCATAATGACAAGGCTACCATCCATTAGACTATCAAAAATATCTACAGCAGACTACCTTTCATAATGACAAGGCTACCATCCATTGGAGTAATAAAAATCTCGACAACAGACTAACTTCCATAATTACAAGGCTACCATCCATTGGAGTAACAAATATCTCGACAACATACTACCTTCCATAATGAAAAGGCTACCATCCATTGTACTATCAAAAATATCGACAACAGACTACCTTCCATAATGACAAAGCTACCATCCAATGGAATAACAAAAATCCCAACAACAGACTACCTTCCATAATGACAAGGCTACCATCCATTGGAGTAACAAAAATATGAACAACAGACTACCTTCCATAATGACAACGCTACCATCCATTGGACTAACAAAAATCTCAACGAAAGACTACCTTTCATAATGACAAGGCTCCCATCCATTGGAGTAAGAAAAATCTCGACAACAGACTAACTTCCATAATTACAAGGCTACCATCCATTGGAGTAACAAATATCTCGACAAAAGACTACCTTCCATAATGACAAGTCTACCATCCATTGGAGTAACCAAAATATCGACAACAAACTACCTTGTATAATGAAAAGGCTAGCATCCATTGGAGTAACAAAAATCTCGACAACAAACTACCTTCCATAATGAAAATGATACCATCCATTGGAGTAACAAAAATATCGACAACAAACTACCTTGCATAATGACAAGGCTACCATCCATTGGAATATCAAAAATATCGACAACAAACTAACTTCGATAATGACAAGGATACCATCCATTGGAATAACAAAAAACTCGACGACAGACTACCTTCCATAATGACAAGGTTAACATCCATTGGAGTAACGAAAATATCTACAACAGACTACCTTCCATAATGACAAGGCTACCATCCATTGGAGTAAGAAAAACTCGACAACTGACTACCTTCCATAATGACAAGGTTACCATCCATTTGAATAACAAAAATCTCGACAATAGTCTACCTTCCATAATGACAAGGCTACCATCCAACGAAATAACAAAAATCTCGACAACAGACTACCTTCTGTAATGACAAGGCTACCATCCATTGGAGTAACAAAAATCTCGACAACAGACTACCTTCCGTAATTACATGGCTACCATCCATTGGAGTAACAAATACTCGACAACAGACTACCTTCCATAATGACAAGGTTACCATCCATTAGAATAACAAAAATCTCGACAACAGACTACCTTCCATAATGACAAGGCTACTATCCAATGAAATAACAAAAATCTCGACAACAGACTACTTTCCATAATGAGAAGGCTACAATCCATTGGAGTAACAAAATTCTCGACAACAGACTACCTTCCAAAATGACAATGCTACCATGCATTGGAGTAACAACAATATCGACAACACACTACATTCCATAATGAGAAGGCTACTATCCATTGGAGTAACAAAAAATCTCGACAACAGAGTACCTTCCATAATGACAAGGCTACCATCCATTAGACTATCAAAAATCTCGACAGCAGACTACCTTTCATAATGATAAGGCTACCATCCATTGGAGTAATAAAAATCTCGACAACAAACTAACTTCCATAATTACAAGGCTACCATCCATTGGAGTAACAAATATCTCGACAACATACTACCTTCCATAATGAAAAGGCTACCATCCATTGTACTATCAAAAATATCGACAACAGACTACCTTCCATAATGACAAAGCTACCATCCAATGGAATAACAAAAATCCCAACAACAGACTACCTTCCATAATGACAAGGCTACCATCCATTGGAGTAACAAAAATATGAACAACAGACTACCTTCCATAATGACAATGCTACCATCCATTGGACTAACAAAAATCTCAACGAAAGACTACCTTTCATAATGATAAGGCTCCCATCCATTTGAGTAAGAAAAATCTCGACAACAGACTAACTTCCATAATTACAAGGCTACCATCCATTGGAGTAACAAATATCTCGACAAAAGACTACCTTCCATAATGACAAGGCTACCATCCATTGGAGTAACCAAAATATCGGCAACAGACTACCTTGTATAATGACAAGGCTAGTATCCATTGGAGTAACAAAAATCTCGACAACAAACTACCTTCCATAATGAAAAGGATACCATCCATTGGAGTAACAAAAAACTCGACGATAGACTACCTTCCATAATGACAAGGTTAACATCCATTGGAGTAACGAAAATATCTACAACAGACTACCTTCCATGATTACAAGGCTACCATCCATTGGAGTAACAAAAACTCGAGAACGGACTACCTTCCATAATGACAAGGTTACCATCCATTTGAATAACAAAAATCTCGACAATAGTCTACCTTCCATAATGACAAGGCTACCATCCAATGAAATAACAAAAATCTCGACAACAGACTACCTTCTGTAATGACAAGGCTACCATCCATTGGAGTAACAAAAATCTCGACAACAGACTACCTTCCGTAATTACAAGGCTACCATCCATTGGAGTAACAAATACTCGACAACAGACTACCTTCCATAATGACAAGGTTACCATCCATTAGAATATCAAAAATCTCGACGACAGACTACCTTCCATAATGACAAGGCTACCATCCAACGAAATAACAAAATTCTCGACAACAGACTACCTTCCATAATGACAATGCTACCATGCATTGGAGTAACAACAATATCGACAACACATTACATTCCATAATGAGAAGGCTACCATCCATTGGAGTAACAAAAAATCTCGTCAACATACTACCTTCCATAATGACAAGGCTACCATCCATTAGACTATCAAAAATATCTACAGCATACTACCTTTCATAATGACAAGGCTACCATCCATTGGAGTAATAAAAATCTCGACAACAGACTAACTTCCATAATTACAAGGCTACCATCCATTTGAGTAACAAATATCTCGAAAACATACTACCTTCCATAATGAAAAGGCTACCATCCATTGTACTATCAAAAATATCGACAACAGACTACCTTCCATAATGACAAAGCTACCATCCAATGGAATAACAAAAATCCCAACAACAGACTACCTTCCATAATGACAAGGCTACCATCCATTGGAGTAACAAAAATATGAACAACAGACTACCTTCCATAATGACAACGCTACCATCCATTGGACTAACAAAAATCTCAACGAAAGACTACCTTTCATAATGACAAGGCTCCCATCCATTGGAGTAAGAAAAATCTCGACAACAGACTAACTTCCATAATTACAAGGCTACCATCCATTGGAGTAACAAATATCTCGACAAAAGACTACCTTCACTAATGGCAAGGCTACCATCCATTGGAGTAACCAAAATATCGACAACAGACTACCTTGTATAATGACAAGGCTAGCATCCATTGGAGTAACAAAAACCTCGACAACAAACTACCTTCCATAATGAAAAGGATACCATCCATTGGAGTAACAAAAATACCGACAACAAACTACCTTGCATAATGACAAGGCTACCATCCATTGGAGTATCAAAAATATCGACAACAAACTACCTTCCATAATGACAAGGATAACAAAAATCTCGACAACAAACTACCTTCCATAATGACAAGGCTACCATCAAACGAAATAACAAAAATCTCGACAACAGACTACCTTTCATAATTACCAGGTTACCATCCATTGGAATAACAAAAATCTCAACAACAGACTACCTTCCATAATGACAAGCTACCATCCAACGAAATAAAAAAAATTCCACAACAGACTACCTTCCATTATGACCAGGTTACCATCCATTGGAATAACAAAAAACTCGACAACAAACTACCTTCCATAATGTCAAGGTTACCATCCATTGGAGTAACAAAAATATCGACAACAAACTACCTTCCATAATGACAAAGCTACCATCCATTGGAGTATCAAAAATATCGACAACAAACTACCTTCCATAATGACAAGGCTACCATCAAACGAAATAACATAAATCTCGACAACAGACTACCTTCCATAATTACCAGGTTACCATCCATTGGAATAAAAAAAAATCTCGACAATAGACTACCTTCCATAATGACAAGGCTACCATCCAACGAAATAATTAAAATTTCGACAACATACTACCTTCCATAATGACAAGGTTACCATCCATTGGAATAAAAAAAAACTTGACAACAAACTACCTTCCATAATGTCAAGGTTACCATCCATTGAAGTAACAAAAATATCGAGAACAGACTACCTTCTGTAATGACAAGGCTACCATCCATTGGAGTATCAAAAATATCGAGAACAAACTACCTTCCATAATGACAAGGATACCATCCATTGGAATAACAAAAATCTCGACAACAAACTACCTTCAATAATGACAAGGCTACCATCAAATGAAGTAACAAAAATTTCGACAACAAACTACCTTCCATAATTACCAGGTTACCATCCATTAGAATAACAAAAATCTCGACAACAGACTACCTTCCATAATGACAAGGCTACCATCCAGCGAAATAAAAAAAATTTCGACAAGAAACTACCTTCCATTATGACCAGGTTACCATCCATCGGAATAAAAAAAAACTCGACAACAAACTAACTTCCATAATGTCAAGGTTACCATCCATTGGAGTAACAAAAATATCGACAACAAACTACCTTCCATAATGACAAGGCTACCATCCATTGGAGTATCAAAAATATCGACAACAAACTACCTTCCATAATGACAAGGCTACCATCAAACGAAATAACAAAAATCTCGACAACAGACTACCTTCCATAATTACCAGGTTACCATCCATTGGAATAAAAAAAATCTCGACAACAGACTACCTTCCATAATGACAAGGCTACCATCCAACGAAATAAAAAAAATTTCGACAACAGACTACCTTCCATTATGACCAGGTTACCATCCATTGGAATAAAAAAAAACTCGACAACAAACTACCTTCCATAATGTCAAGGTTACCATCCATTGGAGTAACAAAATTATCGACAACAAACTACCTTCCATAATGACAAAGCTACCATCCATTGGAGTTTCAAAAATATCGACAACAAACTACCTTCCATAATGACAAGGATACCATCAAATGAAATAACAAAAATCTCGACAACAGACTACCTTCCATAATTACCAGGTTTCCATCCATTGGAATAAAAAAAAATATCGACAACTGACTACCTTCCATAATGACAAGGCTACCATCCAACGAAATAATTAAAATTTGACAACAGACTACCTTCCATAATGACAAGGTTACCATCCATTCGAATAAAAAAAAAACATGACAACAAACTACCTTCCATAATGTCAAGGTTACCATCCATTGGAGTAACAAACATATCGACAACAAACTACCTTCCGTAATGACAAGGCTACCATCCATTGGAGTATCAAAAATATCGAGAACAAACTACCTTCCATAATTACAAGGATACCATCCATTGGAATAACAAAAATCTCGACAACAAACTACCTTCAATAATGACAAGGCTACCATCAAATGAAATAACAAAAATTTCGACAACAGACTACCTTCCATAATTACCAGGTTACCATCCATTAGAATAACAAAAATCTCGACAACAGACTACCTTCCATAATGACAAGGCTACCATCCAGCGAAATAAAAAAAATTTCGACAAGAAACTACCTTCCATTATGACCAGGTTACCATCCATCGGAATAAAAAAAAACTCGACAACAAACTACCTTCCATAATGTCAAGGTTACCATCCATTGGAGTAACAAAAATATCGACAACAAACTACCTTCCATAATGACAAGGCTACCATCCATTGGAGTATCAAAAATATCGACAACAAACTACCTTCCATAATGACAAGACTACCATCAAACGAAATAACAAAAATCTCGACAACAGACTACCTTCCATAATTACCAGGTTACCATCCATTGGAATAAAAAAAATCTCGACAACAGACTACCTTCCATAATGACAAGGCTACCATCCAATGAAATAAAAAAAATTTTGACAACAGACTACCTTCCATTATGACCAGGTTACCATCCATTGGAATAAAAAAAAACTCGACAACAAACTACCTTCCATAATGTCAAGGTTACCATCCATTGGAGTAACAAAAATATCGACAACAAACTACCTTCCATAATGACAAAGCTACCATCCATTGGAGTATCAAAAATATCGACAACAAACTATCTTCCATAATGACAAGGATACCATGAAACGAAATAACAAAAATCTGGACAACAGACTACCTTCCATAATTACCAGGTTTCCATCCATTGGAATAAAAAAAAATCTCGACAACTGACTACCTTCCATAATGACAAGGCTATCATCCAACGAAATAATTAAAATTTCGACAACAGACTACCTTCCATAATGACAAGGTTACCATCCATTCGAATAAAAAAAAACATGACAACAAACTACCTTCCATAATGTCAAGGTTACCATCCATTGGAGTAACAAAAATATCGACAACAGACTACCTTCCGTAATGACAAGGCTACCATCCATTGGAGTATCAAAAATATCGAAAACAAACTACCTTCCATAATGACAAGGATACCATCCATTGGAATAACAAAAATCTCGACAACAAACTACCTTCAATAATGACAAGGCTACCATCAAATGAAATAACAAAAATTTCGACAACAGACTACCTTCCATAATTACCAGGTTACCATCCATTAGAATAACAAAAATCTCGACAACAGACTACCTTCCATAATGACAAGGCTACCATCCAGCGAAATAAAAAAATTTTCGACAAGAAACTACCTTCCATTATGACCAGGTTACCATCCATCGGAATAAAAAAAAACTCGACAACAAACTACCTTCCATAATGTCAAGGTTACCATCCATTGGAGTAACAAAAATATCGACAACAAACTACCTTCCATAATGACAAGGCTACCATCCATTCGAGTATCAAAAACATCGACAATAAACTACCTTCCATAATGACAAGGCTACCATCAAACGAAATGACAAAAATCTCGACAACAGACTACCTTCCATAATGACAAGGCTACCATCCAACGAAATAATTAAAATTTAGACAACAGACTATCTTCCATAATGACAAGGTTACCATCCATTGGAATAACAAAAATCTCGACAACAGACTACCTTCCATAATGACAAGGCTACCATCCAACGAAATAACAAAAATCTCGACAACATACTACTTTCCATAATGAGAAGGCTACCATCCATTGGAGTAACAAAATTTTGGACAACAGACTACCTTCCATAATGACAATGCTACCATCCATAAGAGTAACAACAATATCAACAACACACTACATTCCATAATGAGAAGGCTACCATCCATTGGAGTAACAAAAAATCTCGACAACAGACTACCTTCCATAATGACAAGGCTACCATCCATTAGACTATCAAAAATATCGACAGCAGACTACCTTTCATAATGACAAGGCTACCATCCATTAGAGTAACAAAAATCTCGACAACAAACTAACTTCCATAATTACAAGGCTACCATCCATAGGAGTAACAAAAATCTCGACAACAAACTAACTTCCATAATTACATACTACCTTCCATAATTAAAAGTCTACCATCCATTGGAATATCAAAAATATCGACAACAAACTACCTTCCATAATGACAAAGCTACCATCCAATGAAATAACAAAAATCCCAACAACAGACTACCTTCCATAATGACAAGGCTACCATCCATTGGAGTAACAAAAATATGAACAACAGACTACCTTCCATAATGACAATGCTACCATCCATTGGACTAACAAAAATCTCAACGAAAGACTACCTTTCATAATGACAAGGCTCCCATCCATTTGAGTAAGAAAAATCTCGACAACAGACTAACTTACATAATTACAAGGCTACCATCCATTGGAGTAACAAATATCTTGACAAAAGACTACCTTCCATAGTGACAAGGCTACCATCCATTGGAAGAACCAAAATATCGACAACAGACTACCTTGTATAATGACAAGGATAGCATCCATTGGAGTAACAAAAATCTCGACAACAAACTACCTTCCATAATGAAAAGGATACCATCCATTGGAGTAACAAAAATATCGACAACAAACTACCTTGCATAATGACATGGCTACCATCCATTGGAGTATCAAAAATATCGACAACAAACTACCTCCATAATGACAAGGATACCATCCATTGGAATAACAAAAAACTCGACGACAGACTACCTTCCATAATGACAAGGTTAACATCCATTGGAGTAACGAAAATATCTACAACAGACCACCTTCCATAATTACCAGGCTACCATCCATTGGAGTAACAAAAACTCGACAACTGACTACCTTCCATAATGACAAGGTTACCATCCATTTGAATAACAAAAATCTCGACAATAGTCATCCTTCAAAAATGACAAGGCTACCATCCAATGAAATAACAAAAATCTCGACAACAGACTACCTTCGGTAATGACAAGGCTACCATCCATTGGAGTAACAAAAATCTAGACAACAGACTACCTTCCGTAATTATAAGGCTACCATCCATTGGAGTAACAAATACTCGACAACAGACTACCTTCCATAATGACAAAGCTACCATCCAATGGAATAACAAAAATCTCGACAACAAACTACCTTCAATAACGACAAGGCTACCATCAAATGAAATAACAAAAATTTCGACAACAGACTACCTTCCATAATGACAACGCTACCATCCATTGGACTAACAAAAATCTCAACGAAAGACTACCTTTCATAATGACAACGCTCCCATCCATTTGAGTAAGAAAAATCTCGACAACAGACTAACTTCCATAATTACAAGGCTACCATCCATTGGAGTAACAAATATCTCGTCAAAAGACTACCTTCCATAGTGACAACGCTACCATCCTTTGGAAGAACCAAAATATCGACAACAGACTACCTTGTATAATGACAAGGCTAGCATCCATTGGAGTAACAAAAATCTCGACAACAAACTACCTTCCATAATGAAAAGGATACCATCAATTGGAGTATCAAAAATATCGACAACAAACTACCTTGCATAATGACATGGCTACCATCCATTGGAGTATCAAAAATATCGACAACAAACTACCTTCCATAATGACAAGGATACCATCCATTGGAATAACAAAAAACTCGACGACAGACTACCTTCCATAATGACAAGGTTAACATCCATTGGAGTAACGAAAATATCTACAACAGACCACCTTCCATAATTACCAGGCTACATTCCATTGGAGTAACAAAAACTCGACAACTGACTACCTTCCATAATGACAAGGTTACCATCCATTTGAATAACAAAAATCTCGACAATAGTCATCCTTCCAAAATGACAAGGCTACCATCCAACGAAATAACAAAAATCTCAACAACAGACTACCTTCGGTAATGACAAGGCTACCATCCATTGGAGTAACAAAAATCTCGACAACAGACTACCTTCCGTAATTATAAGGCTACCATCCATTGGAGTAACAAATACTCGACAACAAACTACCTTCCATAATGACAAGGTTACCATCCATTAGAATAACAAAAATCTCGACAACAGACTACCTTCCATAATGACAAGGCTACCATCCAACGAAATAACAAAAATCTCGACAACAGACTATTTTCCATAAATAGAAGGCTACCATCCATTGGAGTAACAAAATTCTCGACAACAGACTACCTTCAATAATGACAATGCCACCATCCATTGGAGTAACAACAATATCGACAACACACTACATTCCATAATGAGAAGGCTACCATCCATTGGAGTAACAAAAAATCTCGACAACAGACTACCTTCCATAATGACAAGGCTACCATCCATTAGACTATCAAAAATCTCGACAGCAGACTACCTTTCATAATGACAAGGCTACCATCCATTGGAGTAACAAAAATATCGACAACAGACTAACTTCCATAATTACAAGGCTACCATCCATTGGAGTAACAAATATCTCGACAACATACTACCTTCCATAATGAAAAGGCTACCATCCATTGTACTATCTAAAATATCGACAATAGACTACCTTTAATAATGACAAGGCTACCATCTATTGGAGTAACAAAAATCTCGACAACAGACTAACTTCCATAATTACAAGGCTACCATCAATTGGAGTAACAAATATCTTGACAACATACTACCTTCCATAATGAAAAGGCTACCATCCATTGTACTATCAAAAATATCGATAACAGACTACCTTCCATAATGACAAAGCTACCATCCAATGGAATAACAAAAATCCCAACAACAGACTACCTTCCATAATGACAAGGCTACCATCCATTGGAGTAACAAAAATATGAACAACAGACTACCTTCCATAATGACAACGCTACCATCCATTGGACTAACAAAAATCTCAACGAAAGACTACCTTTCATAATGACAAGGCTCCCATCCATTAGAGTAAGAAAAATCTCGACAACAGACTAATTTCCATAATTACAAGGCTACCATCCATTGGAGTAACAAATATCTCGACAAAAGTCTACCTTCCATAATGACAAGGCTAGCATCCATTGGAGTAACCAAAATATCGACAACAGACTACCTTGTATAATGACAAGGCTAGCATCCATTGGAGTAACAATAATCTCGACAACAAACTACCTTCCATAATGAAAAGGATACCATCCATTGGAGTAACAAAAATACCGACAACAAACTACCTTGCATAATGACAAGGTTACCATCCATTGGAGTATCAAAAATATCGACAACAAACTACCTTCCATAATGACAAGGATACCATCCATTGGAATAACAAAAATCTAGACAACAAACTACCTTCCATAATGACAAGGCTACCAACAAACGAAATAACAAAAATCTCGACATCAGACTACTTTCCATAATGAGAAGGCTACCATCCATTGGAGTAACAAAATTATCGACAACAGACTACCTTCCATAATGACAATGCCACCATCCATTAGAGTAACAACAATATCGACAACACACTACATTCCATAATGAGAAGGCTACCATCCATTGGAGTAACAAAAAATCTCGACAACAGACTACCTTCCATAATGACAAAGCTACCATCCACTAGACTATCAAAAATCTCGACAGCAGACTACCTTTCATAATGACAAGGCTACCATCCATTGGAGTAACAAAAATCTCGACAACAGACTAACTTCCATAATTACAAGGCTACCATCAATTGGAGTAACAAATATCTCGACAACATACTACCTTCCATAATGAAAAGGCTACCATCCATTGTACTATCAAAAATATCGATAACAGACTACCTTCCATAATGACAAAGCTACCATCCAATGGAATAACAAAAATCCTACCAACAGACTACCTTCCATAATGACAAGGCTACCATCCATTGGAGTAACAAAAATATGAACAACAGACTACCTTCCATAATGACAACGCTACCATCCATTGGACTAACAAAAATCTCAACCAAAAGACTACCTTTCATATTGAAAAGGCACCCATCCATTGGAGTAAGAAAAATCTCGACAACAGACTAACTTCCATAATTACAAGGCTACCATCCATTGGAGTAACAAATATCTCGACAAAAGTCTACCTTCCATAATGACAAGGCTAGCATCCATTGGAGTAACCAAAATATCGACAACAGACTACCTTGTATAATGACAAGGCTAGCATCCATTGGAGTAACAATAATCTCGACAACAAACTACCTTCCATAATGAAAAGGATACCATCCATTGGAGTAACAAAAATACCGACAACAAACTACCTTGCATAATGACAAGGTTACCATCCATTGGAGTATCAAAAATATCGACAACAAACTACCTTCCATAATGACAAGGATACCATCCATTGGAATAACAAAAATCTCGACAACAAACTACCTTCCATAATGACAAGGCTACCATCAAACGAAATAACAAAAATCTCGACAACAGACTACTTTCCATAATGAGAAGGCTACCATCCATTGGAGTAACAAAATTCTCAACAACAGACTACCTTCCATAATGAAATGCCACCATCCATTGGAGTAACAACAATATCGACAACACACTACATTCCATAATGAGAAGGCTACCATCCATTGGAGTAACAAAAAATCTCGACAACAGACTACCTTCCATAATGACAAAGCTACCATCCATTAGACTATCAAAAATCTCGACAGCAGACTACCTTTCATAATGACAAGGCTACCATCCATTGGAGTAACAAAAATATCGACAACAGACTAACTTCCATAATTACAAGGCTACCATCAATTGGAGTAACAAATATCTCGACAACATACTACCTTCCATAATGAAAAGGCTACCATCCATTGTACTATCAAAAATATCGATAACAGACTACCTTCCATAATGACAAAGCTACCATCCAATGGAATAACAAAAATCCCAACAACAGACTACCTTCCATAATGACAAGGCTACCATCCATTGGAGTAACAAAAATATGAACAACAGACTACCTTCCATAATGACAACGCTACCATCCATTGGACTAACAAAAATCTCAACGAAAGACTACCTTTCATAATGAAAAGGCTCCCATCCATTGGCGTAAGAAAAATCTCGACAACAGACTAACTTCCATAATTATAAGGCTACCATCCATTGGAGTAACAAATATCTCGACAAAAGACTACCTTCCATAATGACAAGGCTACCATCCATTGGAGTAACCAAAATATCGACAACAGACTACCTTATATAATGACAAGACTACCATCCATTGGAGTAACAAAAATCTTGACAACAGACTACCTTCCGTAATTATAAGGCTACCATCCATTGGAGTAACAAATACTCGACAACAGACTACCTTCCATAATGACAAGGATACCATCCATTGGAGTAACAAAAATACCGACAACAAACTACCTTGCATAATGACAAGGTTACCATCCATTGGAGTATCAAAAATATCGACAACAAACTACCTTCCATAATGACAAGGTTACCATCCATTAGAATAACAAAAATCTCGACAACAAACTACCTTCCATAATGACAAGGCTAACATCCAACGAAATAACAAAAATCTCGACAACAGACTACTTTCCATAATGGGAAGGCTACCATCCATTGGAGTAACAAAATTCTCGACAACAGACTACCTTCAATAATGATAATGCTACCATCCATTGGAGTAACAACAATATCGACAACACACTACATTCCATAATGAGAAGGCTACCATCCATTGGAGTAACAAAAAATCTCGACAACAGACTACCTTCCATAATGACAAAGCTACCATCCATTAGACTATCAAAAATCTCGACAGCAGACTACCTTTCATAATGACAAGGCTACCATCCATTGGAGTAACAAAAATATCGACAACAGACTAACTTCCATAATTACAAGGCTACCATCAATTGGAGTAACAAATATCTCGACAACATACTACCTTCCATAATGAAAAGGCTACCATCCATTGTACTATCAAAAATATCGACAACAAACTACCTTTCATAATGACAAGGCTACGATCCATTGGAGTAACAAAAATCTCGACAACAGACTAACTTCCATAATTACAAGGCTACCATCAATTGGAGTAACAAATATCTCGACAACATACTACCTTCCATAATGAAAAGGCTACCATCCATTGTACTATCAAAAATATCGACAACAGACTACCTTCCATAATGACAAAGCTACCATCCAATGGAATAACAAAAATCCCAACAACAGACTACCTTCCATAATGACAAGGCTAGCATCCATTGGAGTAACCAAAATATCGACAACAGACTACCTTGTATAATGACAAGGCTAGCATCCATTGGAGTAACAATAATCTCGACAACAAACTACCTTCCATAATGAAAAGGATACCATCCATTGGAGTAACAAAAATACCGACAACAAACTACCTTGCATAATGACAAGGTTACCATCCATTGGAGTATCAAAAATATCGACAACAAACTACCTTCCATAATGACAAGGATACCATCCATTGGAATAACAAAAATCTCGACAACAAACTACCTTCCATAATGACAAGGCTACCATCAAACGAAATAACAAAAATCACGACAACAGACAACTTTCCATAATGAGAAGGCTACCATCCATTGGAGTAACAAAATTCTCGACAACAGACTACCTTCCATAATGAAATGCCACCATCCATTGGAGTAACAACAATATCGACAACACACTACATTCCATAATGAGAAGGCTACCATCCATTGGAGTAACAAAAAATCTCGACAACAGACTACCTTCCATAATGACAAAGCTACCATCCATTAGACTATCAAAAATCTCGACAGCAGACTACCTTTCATAATGACAAGGCTACCATCCATTGGAGTAACCAAAATATCGACAACAGACTAACTTCCATAATTACAAGGCTACCATCAATTGGAGTAACAAATATCTCAACGAAAGACTACCTTTCATAATGAAAAGGCTCCCATCCATTGGAGTAAGAAAAATCTCGACAACAGACTACCTTGCATAATGACAAGGTTACCATCCATTGGAGTATCAAAAATATCGACAACAAACTACCTTCCATAATGACAAGGATACCATCCATTGGAATAAAAAAAATCTCGACAACAAACTACCTTCCATAATGACAAGGCTACCATCAAACGAAATAACAAAAATCTCGACAACAGACTACTTTCCATAATGAGAAGGCTACCATCCATTGGAGTAACAAAATTCTCGACAACAGACTACCTTCCATAATGACAATGCCACCATCCATTGGAGTAACAACAATATCGACAACACACTACATTCCATAATGAGAAGGCTACCATCCATTGGAGTAACAAAAAATCTCGACAACAGACTACCTTCCATAATGACAAGGCTACCATCCATTAGACTATCAAAAATCTCGACAGCAGACTACCTTTCATAATGACAAGGCTACCATCCATTGGAGTAACAAAAATCTCGACAACAGACTAACTTCCATAATTACAAGGCTACCATCCATTGGAGTAACAAATATCTCGACAACATAGTACCTTCCATAATGAAAAGGCTACAATCCATTGTACTATCAAAAATATCGACAACAGAGTACCTTCCATAATGATAAAGCTACCATCCAATGGAATAACAAAAATCCAAACAACAGACTACCTTCCATAATGACGAGGCTACCATCCATTGGAGTAACTAAAATATGAACAACAGACTACCTTCCATAATGACAATGCTACCATCCATTGGACTAACAAAAATCTCAACGAAAGACTACCTTTAATAATGACAAGGCTCCCATCCATTATAGTAAGAAAAATCTCGACAACAGACTAACTTCCATAATTACAAGGCTACCATCCATTGGAGTAAGAAATATCTCGACAAAAGACTACCTTCCATAATGACAAGGCTACCATCCATTGGAGTAACCAAAATATCGACAACAGACTACCTTGTATAATGACAAGGCTAGCATCCATTGGCGTAACAAAAATCTCGACAACAAACTACCTTCCATAATGACAAGGATACCATCCATTAGAGTAACAAAAATACCGACAACAAACTACCTTGCATAATGACAACGCTACCATCCATTGGAGTATCAAAAATATCGACAACAAACTACCTTCCATAATGACAAGGATACCATCCATTAGAATAACAAAAATCTCGACAACAAACTACCTTCCATAATGACAAGGCTACCATCAAACGAAATAACAAAAATCAAGACAACAGACTACCTTCCATAATTACCAGGTTACCATCCATTGGAATAACAAAAATCTCGACAACAGACTACCTTCCATAATGACAAGGCTACCATATAACAAAATAAAAAAAATTTCGACAACAGACTACCTTCCATTATGATCAGGTTACCATCCATTGGAATAAAAAAAAACTCGACAACAAACTACCTTCCATAATGTCAAGGTTACCATCCATTGGAGTAACAAAAATATCGACAACAGACTCCCTTCCATAATTACAAGGCTACTATCCATTGGAGTAACAAAAACTCGACAACATTCTACTTTCCATAATGAGAAGGTTACCATCCATTGGAATAACAAAAATGTCGACAACAGACTACCTTCCATAATGACAAGGTTAACATCCACTGGAATAACAAAAATCTCGACAACAGACTACTTTCCATAATGACAAGGCTAACAACCAATGAAATGACAAAAATATCGACAACAAACTACCTTCCATAATGACAAGGTTACCATCCATTGGAACAACAAAAAACTCTACAAAAGACTACCTTCCATAATGACAATGTTAACATCCATTGGAGTAACAAAAATATCTACAACAGACTACCTTCCATAATTACAAGGCTACCTTCCATTGGAGTAACAAAAACTCGACAACAAACTACCTTCCATAATGACAAGGTTACCATCCATTGGAATAACAAAAATCTCGACAACAGTCTACCTTCCATAATGACAAGGCTATCATCCAACGAAATAACAAAAATCTCGACAACAGACTAACTTCCATAATTACAAGGCTACCATCCATTGGAGTAACAAATATCTCGACAACAGACAACCTTCCATAATGAAAAGGCTACAATCCATTAGACAATCAAAAATATCGACAACAGACTACCTTCCATAATGACAAAGCTACCATCCAATTGAATAACAAAAATCCTAACAACAGACTACCTTCCATAATGACAAGGCTACCATCCATTGGAGTAACAAAATTCTGAACAACAGACTACCTTCCATAATGACAACGCTACCATCCATTGGACTAACAAAAATCTCAACGAAAGACTACCTTTCATAATAACAAGGCTCCCATCCATTGGAGTAAGAAAAATCTCGACAACAAACTAACTTCCATAATTACAAGGCTACCATCCATTGGAGTAACAAATATCTCGACAAAAGACTACCTTTCATAAGGACAAGGCTACCATCCATTGGAGTAACCAAAATACCGACAACAAACTACCTTCTATAATGACAAGGCTAGCATCCATTGGAGTAACAAAAATCTCGACCACAAACTACCTTCCATAATGAAAAGGATACCATCCATTGGATAACAAAAATCTCGACAACAAACTACCTTCCATAATGACAAGGCTACCATCAAACGAAATAACAAAAATCTCGACAACAGACTACTTTCCATAATGAGAAGGCTACCATCCATTGGAGTAACTAAATTCTCGACAACAGACTACCTTCCATAATGACAATGCCACCATCCATTGGAGTAACAACAATATCGACAACACACTACATTCCATAATTAGAAGGCTACCATCCATTGGAGTAACAAAAAATCTCGACAACAGACTACCTTCCATAATTACAAGGCTACCATCCATTAGACTATCAAAAATCTCGACTGCAGACTACCTTTCATAATGACAAGGCTACCATCCATTGGAGTAACAAAAATCTCGACAACAGACTAACTTCCATAATTACAAGGCTACCATCCATTGGAGTAACAAATATCTCGACAACATAGTACCTTCCATAATGAAAAGGCTACCATCCATTGTACTATCAAAAATATCGACAACAGACTACCTTCCATAATGACAAAGCTACCATCCAATGGAATAACAAAAATCCCAACAACAGACTACCTTCCATAATGACAAGGCTACCATCCATTGGAGTAACAAAAATATGAACAACAGACTACCTTCCATAATGACAACGCTACCATCCATTGGACTAACAAAAATCTCAACGAAAGACTACCTTTCATAATGACAAGGCTCTCATCCATTGGAGTAAGAAAAATCTCGACAATAGACTAACTTCCATAATTACAAGGCTACCATCCATTGGAGTAACAAATATCTCGACAAAAGACTACCTTCCATAATGACAAGGCTACCATCCATTGGAGTAACCAAAATATCGACAACAGAATACCTTGTATAATGAGAAGGCTAGCATCCATTGGCGTAACAAAAATCTCGACAACAAACTACCTTCCATAATGACAAGGATACCATCCATTAGAGTAACAAAAATACCGACAACAAACTACCTTGCATAATGACAAGGCTACCATCCATTGGAGTATCAAAAATATCGACAACAAACTACCTTCCATAATGACAAGTATACCATCCATTGGAATAACAAAAATCTCGACAACAAACTACCTTCCATAATGACAAGGCTACCATCAAACGAAATAACAAAAATCTCGACAACAGACTACTTTCCATAATGAGAAGGCTACCATCCATTGGAGTAACAAAATTCTCGACAATAGACTACCTTCCATAATGACAATGCTACCATCCATTGGAGTAACAACAATATCGACAACACACTACATTCCATAATGAGAAGGCTACCATCCATTGGAGTAACAAAAAATCTCGACAACAAACTACCTTCCATAATGACAAGGCTACCATCCATTAAATTATCAAAAATCTCGACAGCAGACTACCTTTCATAATGACAAGGCTACCATCCATTGGAGTAACAAATATCTCGACAACAGACTAACTTCCATAATTACAAGGCTACCATCCATTGGAGTAACAAATATCTCGACAACATAGTACCTTCCATAATGAAAAGGCTACCATCCATTGTACTATCAAAAATATCGACAACAGACTACCTTCCATAATGACAAAGCTACCATCCAATGGAATAACAAAAATCCAAACAACAGACTACCTTCCATAATGACAAGGCTACCATCCATTGGAGTAACAAAAATATGAACAACAGACTACCTTCCATAATGACAATGCTACCATCCATTGGACTAACAAAAATCTCAACGAAAGACTACCTTTCATAATGACAAGGCTCCCATCAATTATAGTAAGAAAAATCTCGACAACAGACTAACTTCCATAATTAAAAGGCTACCATCCATTGGAGTAACAAATATCTCGACAAAAGACTACCTTCCATAATGACAAGGCTACCATCCATTGGAGTAACCAAAATATCGACAACAGACTACCTTGTATAATGACAAGGCTAGCATCCATTAGCGTAACAAAAATCTCGACAACAAACTACCTTCCATAATGACAAGGATACCATCCATTAGAGTAACAAAAATACCGACAACAAACTACCTTGCATAATGACAACGCTACCATCCATTGGAGTATCAAAAATATCGACAACAAACTATCTTCCATAATGACAAGGATACCATCCATTAGAATAACAAAAATCTCGACAACAAACTACCTTCCATAATGACAAGGCTACCATCAAACGAAATAACAAAAATCAAGACAACAGACTACCTTCCATAATTACCAGGTTACCATCCATTGGAATAACAAAAATCTCGACAACAGACTACCTTCCATAATGACAAGGCTACCATATAACAAAATAAAAAAAATTTCGACAGCAGACTACCTTCCATTAAGATCAGGTTACCATCCATTGGAATAAAAAAAAACTCGACAACAAACTACCTTCCATAATGTCAAGGTTACCATCCATTGGAGTAACAAAAATATCGACAACAGACTACCTTCCATAATTACAAGGCTACTATCCATTGGAGTAACAAAAACTTGACAACATACTACTTTCCATAATGAGAAGGTTACCATCCATTGGAATAACAAAAATCTCGACAACAGACTACCTTCCATAATGACAAGGTTAACATCCACTGGAATAACAAAAATCTCGACAACAGACTACTTTCCATAATGACAAGGCTAACAACCAACGAAATGACAAAAATATCGACAACAAACTACCTTCCATAATGACAAGGTTACCATCCATTGGAACAATAAAAAACTCTACAAAAGACTACCTTCCATAATGACAATGTTAACATCCATTGGAGTAACAAAAATATCTACAACAGACTACCTTCCATAATTACAAGGCTACCTTCCATTGGAGTAACAAAAACTCGACAACAAACTACCTTCCATAATGACAAGGTTACCATCCATTGGAATAACAAAAATCTCGACAACAGTCTACCTTCCATAATGACAAGGCTATCATCCAACGAAATAACAAAAATCTCGACAACAGACTAACTTCCATAATTACAAGGCTACCATCCATTGGAGTAACAAATATCTCGACAACAGACAACCTTCCATAATGAAAAGGCTACAATCCATTAGACAATCAAAAATATCGACAACAGACTACCTTCCATAATGACAAAGCTACCATCCAATGGAATAACAAAAATCCTAACAACAGACTACCTTCCATAATGACAAGGCTACCATCCATTGGAGTAACAAAATTCTGAACAACAGACTACCTTCCATAATGACAACGCTACCATCCATTGGACTAACAAAAATCTCAACGAAAGACTACCTTTCATAATGACAAGGCTCCCATCCATTGGAGTAAGAAAAATCTCGACAACAGACTAACTTCCATAATTACAAGGCTACCATCCATTGGAGTAACAAATATCTCGACAAAAGACTACCTTTCATAAGGACAAGGCTACCATCCATTGGAGTAACCAAAATACCGACAACAAACTACCTTCTATAATGACAAGGCTAGCATCCATTGGAGTAACAAAAATCTCGACCACAAACTACCTTCCATAATGAAAAGGATACCATCCATTGGAATAACAAAAATCTCGACAACAAACTACCTTCCATAATGACAAGGCTACCATCAAACGAAATAACAAAAATCTCGACAACAGACTACTTTCCATAATGAGAAGGCTACCATCCATTGGAGTAACAAAATTCTCGACAACAAACTACCTTCCATAATGACAATGCTACCATCCATTGGAGTAACAACAATATCTACAACACACTACATTCCATAATGAGAAGGCTACCATCCATTGTAGTAACAAAAAATCTCGACAACAGACTACCTTCCATAATGACAAGGCTACCATCCATTAAACTATCAAAAATCTCGACTGCAGACTACCTTTCATAATGACAAGGCTACCATCCATTGGAGTAACAAAAATCTCGACAACAGACTAACTTCCATAATTACAAGGCTACCATCCATTGGAGTAACAAATATCTCGACAAAATAGTACCTTCCATAATGAAAAGGCTACCATCCATTGTACTATCAAAAATATCGACAACAGACTACCTTCCATAATGACAAAGCTACCATACAATGGAATAACAAAAATCCCAACAACAGACTACCTTCTATAATGACAAGGCTACCATCCATTGGAGTAACAAAAATATGAACAACAGACTACCTTCCATAATGTCAATGCTACCATCCATTGGACTAACAAAAATCTCAATGAAAGACTACCTTTCATAATGACAAGGCTCCCATCCATTGGAGTAAGAAAAATCTCGACGACAGACTAACTTCCATAATTACAAGGCTACCATCCATTGGAGTAACAAATATCTCGACAAAAGACTACCTTCCATAATGACAAGGCTACCATCCATTGGAGTAACCAAAATATCGACAACAGACTACCTTGTATAATGACAAGGCTAGCATCCATTGGCGTAACAAAAATCTCGACAACAAACTACCTTCTATAATGAAAAGGATACCATCCATTGGAGTAACAAAAATACCGACAACAAACTACCTTGCATAATGACAACGCTACCATCCATTGGAGTATCAAAAATATCGACAACAAACTACCTTCCATAATGACAAGGATACCATCCATTTAAATAACAAAAATCTCGACAACAAACTACCTTCCATAATGACAAGGCTACCATCAAACGAAATAACAAAAATCTCGACAACAGACTACCTTCCATAATTACCAGGTTACCATCCATTGGAATAACAAAAATCTCAACAGCAGACTACCTTCCATAATGACAAGGCTACCATATAACAAAATAAAAAAAATTTCGACAACAGACTACCTGCCATTAAGATCAGGTTACCATCCATTGGAATAAAAAAAAACTCGACAACAAACTACCTTCCATAATGTCAAGGCTACTATCCATTGGAGTAACAAAAACTCGACAACATACTACTTTCCATAATGAGAAGGTTACCATCCATTGGAATAACAAAAATCTCGACAACAGACTACCTTCAATAATGACAAGGTTAACATCCATTGGAATAACAAAAATCTCGACAACAGACTACTTTCCATAATGACAATGTTAATATCCATTGGAGTAACAAAAATATCTACAACAGACTACCTTCCATAATTACAAGGCTACCTTCCATTGGAGTAACAAAAACTCGACAACAAACTACCTTCCATAATGACAAGGTTACCATCCATTGGAATAACAAAAATATCGACAAGAGTCTACCTTCCATAATGACAAGGCTATCATCCAACGAAATAACAAAAATCTCGACAACAGACTAACTTCCATAATTACAAGGCTACCATCCATTGGAGTAACAAATATCTCGACAAAAGACAACCTTCCATAATGAAAAGGCTACAATCCATTGGACTATCAAAAATATTGACAACAGACTACCTTCCATAATGACAAAGCTACCATCCAATGGAATAACAAAAATCCTAACAACAGACTACCTTCCATAATGACAAGGCTACCATCCATTGGAGTAACAAAAGTCTGAACAACAGACTACCTTCCATAATGACAACGCTACCATCCATTGGACTAACAAAAATCTCAACGAAAGACTACCTTTCATAATGACAAGGCTCCCATCCATTGGAGTAAGAAAAATCTCGACAACAGACTAACTTCCATAATTACAAGGCTACCATCCATTGGAGTAACAAATATCTCGACAAAAGACTACCTTCAATAAGGACAAGGCTACCATCCATTGGAGTAACCAAAATATGGAAAACAAACTACCTTCTATAATGACAAGGCTAGCATCCATTGGAGTAACAAAAATCTCGACCACAAACTACCTTCCATAATTACAAGGCTACCATCCATTGGAATAACAAAAATCTCGACAACAAACTACCTTCCATAATGACAAGGCTACCATCCATTGTACTATCAAAAATATCGACAACAGACTACTTTCCATAATGACAAAGCTACCATCCAATGGAATAACAAAAATCCCAACAACAGACTACCTTCCATAATGTCAAGGCTACCATCCATTGGAGTAACAAAAATATGAACAACAGACTACCTTCCATAATGACAATGCTACCATCCATTGGACTAACAAAAATCTCAACGAAAGACTAACTTTCATAATGACAAGGCTCCCATCCATTGGAGTAAGAAAAATCTCGACAACAGACTAACTTCCATAATTACAAGGCTACCATCCATTGGAGTAACAAATATCTCGACAAAAGACTACCTTCCATAATGACAAGGCTACCATCCATTGGAGTAACCAAAATATCGACAACAGACTACCTTGTATAATGACAAGGCTAGCATCCATTGGAGTAACAAAAATCTCGACAACAAACTACCTTCCATAATGAAAAGGATACCATCCATTGGAGTAACAAAAATATCGACAACAAACTACCTTGCATAATGACAAGGCTACCATCCATTGGAGTATCAAAAATATCGACAACAAACTACCTTCCATAATGACAAGGATACCATCCATTGCAATAACAAAAAACTCGACGACAGACTACCTTCCATAATGACAAGGTTAACATCCATTCGAGTAATGAAAATATATACAACAGACTACCTTCCATAATTACAAGGCTACCATCCATTGGAGTAACAAATACTCGACAAAAGATTACCTTCCATAATGACAAGGTTACCATCCATTAGAATAACAAAAATCTCGACAATAGACTACCTTCCATAATGACAAGGCTACCATCCAACGAAATAACAAAAATCTCGACAACAGACTACTTTCCATTATGAGAAGGCTACCATCCATTGGAGTAACAAAATTCTCGACAATAGACTACCTTCCATAATGACAATGCTACCATCCATTGGAGTAACAACAATATCGACAAACACTACATTCCATAATGAGAAGGCTACCATCCATTGGAGTAACAAAAAATCTCGACAACAGACTACCTTCCATAATGACAAGGTTACCATCCATTAGACTATCAAAAATCTCGACAGCAGACTACCTTTCATAATGACAAGGCTACCATCCATTGGAGTAACAAAAATCTCGACAACAGACTAACTTCCATAATTACAAGGCTACCATCCATTGGAGTAACAAATATCTCGACAACATACTACCTTCCATAATGAAAAGGCTACCATCCATTGTACTATCAAAAATATCGACAACAGACTACTTTCCATAATGACAAGGCTACCATCCAATGGAATAACAAAAATCCCAACAACATACTACCTTCCATAATGACAAGGCTACCATCCATTGGAGTAACAAAAATATGAACAACTGACTACCTTCCATAATGACAACGCTACCATCCATTGGACTAACAAAAATCTCAACGAAAGACTACCTTTCATAATGACAAGGCTCCCATCCATTGGAGTAAGAAAAATCTCGACAATAGACTAACTTCCATAATTACAAGGCTACCATCCATTGGAGTAATAAATATCTCGACAAAAGACTACCTTCCATAATGACAAGGCTACCATCCATTGGAGTAACCAAAATATCGACAACAGACTACCTTGTATAATGACAAGGCTACCATCCATTGGAGTATCAAAAATATCGACAACAAACTACCTTCCATAATGACAAGGATACCATCCATTGGAATAACAAAAATCTCGACAACAAACTACCTTCCATAATGACAAGGCTACCATCCATTGTACTATCAAAAATATCGACAACAGACTACTTTCCATAATGACAAAGCTACCATCCAATGGAATAACAAAAATCCCAACAACAGACTACCTTCCATAATGTCAAGGCTACCATCCATTGGAGTAACAAAAATATGAACAACAGACTACCTTCCATAATGACAATGCTACCATCCATTGGACTAACAAAAATCTCAACGAAAGACTAACTTTCATAATGACAAGGCTCCCATCCATTGGAGTAAGAAAAATCTCGACAACAGACTAACTTCCATAATTACAAGGCTACCATCCATTGGAGTAACAAATATCTCGACAAAAGACTACCTTCCATAATGACAAGGCTACCATCCATTGGAGTAACCAAAATATCGACAACAGACTACCTTGTATAATGACAAGGCTAGCATCCATTGGAGTAACAAAAATCTCGACAACAAACTACCTTCCATAATGAAAAGGATACCATCCATTGGAGTAACAAAAATATCGACAACAAACTACCTTGCATAATGACAAGGCTACCATCCATTGGAGTATCAAAAATATCGACAACAAACTACCTTCCATAATGACAAGGATACCATCCATTGGAATAACAAAAAACTCGACGACAGACTACCTTCCATAATGACAAGGTTAACATCCATTCGAGTAATGAAAATATATACAACAGACTACCTTCCATAATTACAAGGCTACCATCCATTGGAGTAACAAATACTCGACAAAAGATTACCTTCCATAATGACAAGGTTACCATCCATTAGAATAACAAAAATCTCGACAATAGACTACCTTCCATAATGACAAGGCTACCATCCAACGAAATAACAAAAATCTCGACAACAGACTACTTTCCATTATGAGAAGGCTACCATCCATTGGAGTAACAAAATTCTCGACAATAGACTACCTTCCATAATGACAATGCTACCATCCATTGGAGTAACAACAATATCGACAACACACTACATTCCATAATGAGAAGGCTACCATCCATTGGAGTAACAAAAAATCTCGACAACAGACTACCTTCCATAATGACAAGGTTACCATCCATTAGACGATCAAAAATCTCGACAGCAGACTACCTTTCATAATGATAAGGCTACCATCCATTGGAGTAACAAAAATCTCGACAACAGACTAACTTCCATAATTACAAGGCTACCATCCATTGGAGTAACAAATATCTCGACAACATACTACCTTCCATAATGAAAAGGCTACCATCCATTGTACTATCAAAAATATCGACAACAGACTACTTTCCATAATGACAAAGCTACCATCCAATGGAATAACAAAAATCCCAACAACATACTACCTTCCATAATGACAAGGCTACCATCCATTGGAGTAACAAAAATATGAACAACTGACTACCTTCCATAATGACAACGGTACCATCCATTGGACTAACAAAAATCTCAACGAAAGACTACCTTTCATAATGACAAGGCTCCCATCCATTGGAGTAAGAAAAATCTCGACAATAGACTAACTTCCATAATTACAAGGCTACCATCCATTGGAGTAATAAATATCTCGACAAAAGACTACCTTCCATAATGACAAGGCTACCATCCATTGGAGTAACCAAAATATCGACAACAGACTACCTTGTATAATGACAAGGCTACCATCCATTGGAGTATCAAAAATATCGACAACAAACTACCTTCCATAATGACAAGGATACCATCCATTGGAATAACAAAAATCTCGACAACAAACTACCTTCCATAATGACAAGGCTACCATCAAACGAAATAACAAAAATCTCGACAACAGACTACCTTCCATAATTACCAGGTTACCATCCTTTGGAATAACAAAAATCTCGACAACAGACTACCTTCCATAATGACAAGGCTACCATCCAACGAAATAAAAAAAATTTCGACAACAGACTAACTTCCATTATGACCAGGTTACCATCCATTGGAACAACAAAAAACTCGACAACAGACTACCTTCCATAATGACAATGTTAACATCCATTGGAGTAACAAAAATATCTACAACAGACTACCTTCCATAATTACAAGGCTACCTTCAATTGGGGTAACAAAAACTCGACAACAGACTACCTTCCATAATGACAAGGTTACCATCCATTGGAATAACAAAAATCTCGACAACAGTCTACCTTCCATAATGACAAGGCTACCATCCAACAAAATAACAAAAATCTCGACAACAGACTAACTTCCATAATTACAAGGCTACCATCC
This sequence comes from Vicia faba, assembly GCA_948472305.1. Classification (NCBI taxonomy): domain Eukaryota; kingdom Viridiplantae; phylum Streptophyta; class Magnoliopsida; order Fabales; family Fabaceae; genus Vicia; species Vicia faba. The sequence continues at coordinate 769,044,782 of OX451738.1, forward strand.
ATTGGAGTAACAAATATCTCGACAACAGACTACCTTCCATAATGAAAAGGCTACAATCCATTGGACTAACAAAAATATCGACAACAGACTACCTTCCATAATGACAAAGCTACCATCCAATGGAATAACAAAAATCCCAACAACATACTATCTTCCATAATTACAAGGCTACCATCCATTGGAGTAACAAAAATATGAACAAAAGACTACCTTCCATAATGACAACGCTACCATCCATTGGACTAACAAAAATCTCAACGAAAGACTACCTTTCATAATGACAAGGTTCCCATCCATTGGAGTAAGAAAAATCTCGACAACAGACTAACTTCCATAATTACAAGGCTACCATCCATTGGAGTAACAAATATATCGACAAAAGACTACCTTCCATAAGGACAAGGTTACCATCCATTGGAGTAACAAAAATATCGACAACATACTACCTTCTATAATGACAAGGCTAGCATCCATTGGAGTAACAAAAACTCGACAACAGACTACCTTCCACAATGAGAAGTTTACCATCCATTGGAATAACAAAAATCTCGACAACAGTCTACCTTCCATAATGACAAGGTTACCATCCATTGGAATAACAAAAATCTCGACAACAGTCTACTTTCCATAATGACAATGCTAACATCCAACGAAATGACAAAAATCTCGACAACAAACTACCTTCCATAATGACAAGGTTACCATCCATTGGAATAACAAAAAACTCGACAACAGACTACCTTCAATAATGACAAGGTTAACATCCATTGGAATAACAAAAATATCTACAAGAGACTACCTTCCATAAATACAAGGCTACCATCCATTGGAGTAACAAAAACTCGACAACAGACTACCTTCCATAATGACAAGGTTACCATACATTGGAATAACAAAAATCTCGACAATAGACTACCTTCCATAATGACAAGGCTACCATCCAATGAAAAAACAAAAATCTCGACAACAGACTACCTTCCATAATGACAAGGCTACCATCCATTGGAGTAACAAAAATATGAACAACAAACTACCTTCCATAATGAAAACGCTACCATCCATTGGACTAACAAAAATCTCAACGAAAGACTACCTTTCATAATGACAAGGCTTCCATCCATTGGAGTAACAAATATCTCGACAACAGACTACATTTCATAATGAGAAGGTTACCATCCATTGGAATAACACAAATCTCGACAACAGTCTACCTTTCATAATTACAAGGTTACCATCCATTGGATAAACAAAAATCTCGACAACAAACAGCTTTCCATAATGACAAGGCTAACATCCAAAGAAATGACAAAAATCTTGACAACAAACTACCTTCCATAATGACAAGGTTACCATCCATTGAGATAACAAAAAACTCGACAACAGACTACCTTTCATAATGACAAGGCTACCATCCAATGGAGTAACAAAATCTCGACAACAGACTACCTTCCATAATGACAAGGCTACCATCCATTGGAGTAATAAAAATCTTGACAACAGACTACCTTCCATAATGACTAGGCTACCATCCATAGGAGTAACAAAGATATCGACAATAGACTACCTTCCATAATGACAAGACTACCATACATTAAAATAATAAAAATCTCGACAACAGACAAGCTTCCATAATGACAAGGCTACCATCAATTGTAGTAACAAAAATCTCGACAACATTCTACCTTCCATAATGACAAGGCTACCATCCATTGGAGTAACAAAAATATGAACAACAGACTACCTTCCATAATGACAACGCTACCATCCATTGGAGTAACAAAAATCTCGACAATAGACTTGCTTTCATAATGACAAGGCTACCATCCATTGGAGTAACAAAATTCTCGACAGCAGACTACCTTTAATAATGACAAGGCTACCATCCATTGGAGTAACAAAAATCTCGACAACAGACTACCTTCCATAATGACAAGGCTACCATTCATTGGAGTAATAAAAATCTTGACAACAGACTACCTTCAATAATGACTAGGCTACCATCTATAGGAGTAACAAAGATATCGACAATAGACTACCTTCCATAATGACAAGACTACCATACATTAAAATAACAAAAATCTCGACAACAGACAAGCTTCCATAATGACAAGGCTACCATCAATTGTAGTAAAAAAATTCTCGACAACAGTCTACCTTCCATAATGACAAGGCTACCATCCATTGGAGTAACAAAAATATGAACAACAGACTACCTTCCATAATGACAACACTACCATCCATTGGAGTAACAAAAATCTCGACAATAGACTTGCTTTCATAATGACAAGGCTACCATCCATTGGAGTAACAAAAATCTCGCCAACAGTCTACCTTTCATAATTACAAGGTTAGCATCCATTGGAATAACAAAAATCTCGACAACAGACTGCTTTCCATAATGACGAGGCTAACATCCAACGAAATGACAAAAATCTTGACAACAAACTACCTTCCATAATGTCAAGGTTACCATCCATTGGAATAACAAAAAACTCGACAACAGACTACCTTCCATAATGACAAGGCCACCATCCATTGGAGTAACAAAATCTCGACAACAGACTACCTTCCATAATGACAAGGCTACCATCCGTTGGAGTAATAAAAATCTTGACAACAGACTACCTTCCATAATGACTAGGCTACCATCCATAGGAGTAACAAAGATATCGACAATAGACTACCTTACATAATGACAAGACTACCATACATTAAAATAACAAAAATCTCGACAACAGACAAGCTTCCATAATGACAAGGCTACCATCAATTGTAGTAACAAAAATCTTGACAACAGTCTACCTTCCATAATTATAAGGTTACCATCCACTGGAGTAACAAAAATCTCGACAACAGACTACCTACCATAATGACAACGCTACCATCCATTGGAGTAACAAAAATCTCGACAATAGACTTGCTTTCATAATGACAAGGCTACCATACATTGTAGTAACAAAAATCTCGACAACAGACTACCTTCCATAATGACAAGGCTACCATCCAACAAAATAACAAAAATCTCGACAATAGACTACCTTCCATAATGACAATGCTACCATCCATTGGAGTAAAAAAATATCGACAACACACTACCTTCCATAAAGACAAGGCTACCATCCATTAGACTATCAAAAATCTCGACAGCAGACTACCTTTCATAATGACAAGGCTACAATCCAATGGAGTAATAAAAATCTCGACAACAGACTAACTTCCATAATAACAAGGCTACCATCCATTGGAGTAACAAGTATCTCGACAACAGACTACCTTCCATAATGAAAAGGCTACCATCCATTAGACTATCTAAAATATCGACAATATACTACTTTCCATAATGACAAAGCTACCATCTAATGTAATAACAAAAATCTAAACAACAGACTACCTTCCATAATGACAAGGCTACCATCCATTGGAGTAACAAAAATATGAACAACACACTACCTTCCATAATGACAACGCTACCATCCATTAGACTAACAAAAATCTCAACGAAAGACTACCTTTCATAATGACAAGGCTACCATCCATTGGAGTAAGAAAAATCTCGACAACAGACTAACTTCCATAATGATAATGCTACCATCCATTGGATTAACAAAAATATCGACAACACACTACCTTCTATAATGACAAGTTTACCATCCATTGGAATAACAAAAAACTCGACAACAGACTACCTTCCATAATGACAAGGCTACCATCCATTGGAGTAACAAAAATCTCGGCAACAGACTACCTTCCATAATGACAAGGCTACCATCCATTGGAGTAATAAAAATCTTGAAAATAGACTACGTTCCTTAATGACTAGGCTACCATCCATAGGAGTAATAAAGATATCGACAATAGACTACCTTCCATAATGACAAGACTACCATACATTAAAATAACAAAAATCTCGACAACAGTCTACCTTCCATAATTATAAGGTTACCATCCATTGGAGTATCAAAAATCTCGACAACAGACTACCTACCATAATGACAACGCTACCATCCATTGGAGTAACAAAAATCTCAACAATAGACTTGCTTTCATAATGAGAAGGCTACCATCCATTGTAGTTACAAAAATCTTGACAACTGACTACCTTCCATAATGACAAGGCTACCATCCAACGAAATAACAAAAATCTCGACAAAAGACTACCTTCCATAATGACAATGCTACCATCCATTGGAGTAAAAAAAATATCGACAACACACTACCTTCCATAATGACAAGGCTACCATCCATTAGACTATCAAAAATCTCGACAGCAAACTACCTTTCATAATGACTAGGCTACAATCCATTGGAGTAAAAAAAATCTCGACAACAGACTAACTTCCATAATTACAAGGCTACCATCCATTGGAGTAACAAATATCTCGACAGCAGACTACCTTCCATAATGAAAAGGCTACCATCCATTGGACTATCTAAAATATCGACAACAAACTACTTTCCATAATGACAAAGCTACCATCCAATGGAATAACAAAAATCTCAACAACAGACTACCTTCCATAATGACAAGTCTACCATCCATTGGAGTAACAAAAATATGAACAATAGACTACCTTCCATAATGACAACGCTACCATCCATTGGACTAACAAAAATCTCAACGAAAGACTACCTTTCATAATGACAAGGCTACCCTCAATTGGACTAACAAAATTCTCGACAACAGACTACCTTCCATAATGACAATGCTACCATCCATTGGAGTAATAAAAATATCGACAACACACTACCTTCCATAATGACAAGGCTACCATCCATTAGACTATCAAAAATCTCGACAGCAGACTACCTTTCATAATGACAAGGCTACCATCAATTGTAGTAACAAAAATCTCGACAACATCCTTCCTTCCATAATTATAAGGTTACCATCCATTGGAGTATCAAAAATCTCGACAACAGACTACCTACCATAATGACAACGCTACCATCCATTGGAGTAACAAAAATATCGATAATAGACTTGCTTTCATAATGAGAAGGCTACCATCCATTGTAGTTACAAAAATCTCGACAACAGACTACCTTTCATAATGACAAGGCTACCATCCAACGAAATAACAAAAATCTCGATAACAGACTACCTTCCATAATGACAATGCTACCATCCATTGGAGTAACAAAAATATCGACAACACACTACCTTCCATAATGACAAGGCTACCATCCATTAGACTATCAAAAATCTCGACAGCAGACTACCTTTCATAATGACAATGTTACCATCCATTGGAGTAACAAAAATCTCGACATCAGACTAACTTCCATAATTACAAGGCTACCATCCATTGGAGTAACAAATATCTCGATAACAGACTACCTTCCATAATGAAAAGGCTACCATCCATTGGACTATCTAAAATATCGACAACAAACTACTTTACATAATGACAAAGCTACCATCCAATGGAATAACAAAAATATCAACAACAGACTACCTTCCATAATGACAAGGCTACCATCCATTGGAATAACAAAAATCTCGACAACAGACTACTTTCCATAATGACAAGGCTAACATCCAACGAAATGACAAAAATCTTGACAACAAACTACCTTCCATAATGACAAGGTTACCATCCATTGGAATAATAAAAAACTCTACAACAGACTACCTTCCTTAATGACAAGGCTACCATCCATTGGAGTAACAAAATCTCGACAACAGACTACCTTCCATAATGACAAGGCTACCATCCATTGGAGTAATAAAAATCTTGACAACATACTACCTTCCATAATGACTAGGCTACCATCCATAGGAGTAACAAAGATATCGACAATAGACTACCTTCCATAATGACAAGACTACCATACATTAAAATAACAAAAATCTCGACAACAGACAAGCTTCCATAATGACAAGGCTACCATCAATTGTAGTAACAAAAATATCGACAACAGTCTACCTTCAATAATTATAAGGTTACCATCCATTGGAGTAACAAAAATATCAACAACAGACTACCTACCATAATGACAACTCTACCATCTATTGGAGTAACAAAAATATCGACAATAGACTTGCTTTCATAATGAGAAGGCTACCATCCATTGTAGTTACAAAAATCTCGACAACAGACTACCTTTCATAATGACAAGGCTACCATCCAACTAAATAACAAAAATCTCGACAACTGACTACCTTCCATAATGACAATGCTACCATCCATTGGAGTAACAAAAATATCGACAACACACTACCTTCCATAATGACAAGGCTACCATCCATTAGACTATCAAAAATCTCGACAGCAGACTACCTTTCATAATGACAATGTTACCATCCATTGGAGTAACAAAAATCTCGACATCAGACTAACTTCCATAATTACAAGGCTACCATCCATTGGAGTAACAAATATCTCGACAACAGACTACCTTCCATAATGAAAAGGCTACCCTCCATTGGACTATCTAAAATATCGACAACAAACTACTTTCCATAATGACAAAGCTACCATCCAATGGAATAACAAAAATCTCAACAACAGACTACCTTCCATAATGACAAGGCTACCATCCATTGGAATAACAAAAATCTCGACAACAGACTACTTTCCATAATGACAAGGCTAACATCCAACGAAATGACAAAAATCTTGACAACAAACTACCTTCCATAATGACAAGGTTACCATCCATTGGAATAATAAAAAACTCTACAACAGAGTACCTTCCATAATGACAAGGCTACCATCCATTGGAGTAACAAAATCTCGACAACAGACTACCTTCCATAATGACAAGGCTACCATCCATTGGAGTAATAAAAATCTTGACAACATACTACCTTCCATAATGACTAGGCTACCAACCATAGGAGTAACAAAGATATCGACAATAGACTACCTTCCATAATGACAAGACTACCATACATTAAAATAACAAAAATCTCGACAACAGACAAGCTTCCATAATGACAAGGCTACCATCAATTGTAGTAACAAAAATCTCGACAACAGTCTACCTTCCATAATTATAAGGTTACCATCCATTGGAGTAACAAAAATATCAACAACAGACTACCTACCATAATGACAACGCTACCATCCATTGGAGTAACAAAAATCTCGACAATAGACTTACTTTCATAATAACAAGGCTACCATCCATTGTAGTAACAAAAATCTCGACAACAGACTACCTTCCATAATGACAAGGCTACCATCCAACGAAATAACAAAAATCTCGACAACAGACTACCTTCCATAATGACAATGCTACCATCCATTGGAGTAACAAAAATATCGACAACACACTACATTCCATAATGACAAGGCTACCATCCATTAGACTATCAAAAATCTCGATAGCAGACTACCTTTCATAATGACAAGGCTACAATCCATTAGAGTAACAAAAATGTCGACAACAGACTAACTTCCATAATTACAAGGCTACCATCCATTGGAGTAACAAATATCTCGAAAACAGACTACCTTCCATAATGAAAAGGCTACCATCCATTGGACTATCTAAAATATCGACAACATACTACTTTCCATAATGACAAAGGTACCATATAATGGAATAACAAAAATCTCAACAACAGACTACCTTCCATAACGACAAGGCTACCATCCATTGGAGTAACAAAAATATGAACAACAAACTACCTTCCATAATGACAACGCTACCATCCATTAGACTAACAAAAATCTCAACGAAAGACTACCTTTCATAATGACAAGGCTACCATCCATTGGAGTAACAAATATCTCGACAACAAATTACCTTCCATAATGAGAAGGTTACCATCCATTGGAATAACACAAGTCTCGACAACAATCTACCTTTCATAATGACAAGGTTACCATCCATTGGAATAACAAAAATCTCGACAAAAGACTACCTTCCATAATGACAAGGCTAACATCCAACGAAATAACAAATATCTCGACAACAGACTACCTTCCATAATGACAAGGTTACCATCCATTGGAATAACAAAAAACTCAACAACAGCATAATTCCATAATGACAAGGCTACCATCCATTGGAGTAACAAAAATCTCGACAACAGACTACCTTTACATGATGACAAGGCTACCATCCATTGGAGTAATAAAAATATGAACAACAGACTACCTTCCATAATGACAACGCTACAATCCATTGGACTAACAAAAATCTTAATGAAAGACTACCTTTCATAATGACAAGGCTACCATCCATTGGAGTAACAAATATCTCGACAACAGACTACCTTTCATAATGAGAAGGTTACCATCCATTGGATTAACACAAATCTCGACAACAATCTACCTTTCATAATTACAAGGTTACCATCCATTGGAATAACAAAAATCTCGATAACAGACTACTTTCCATAATTACAAGGCTAACATCAGACGAAATAACAAAAATCTTGACAACAAACTACCTTCCATAATGACAAGGTTACCATCCATTGGAATAACAAAAAACTCGACAATTGACTACCTTCCATAATGACAAGGCTACCATCCATTGGAGTAACAAAATCTCGACAACATACTACCTTCCATAATGACAAGTCTACCATCCATTGGAGTAATAAAAATCTTTTCAACAGACTACCTTCCATAATGACTAGGCTACCATCCATAGGAGTAACAAAGATATCGACAATAGACTACCTTCCATAATGACAAGACTACCATACATTAAAATAACAAAAATATCGACAACAGACAAGCTTCCATAATGACAAGGCTACCATCAATTGTAGTAACAAAAATCTCGACAACAGTCTACCTTCCATAATTATAAGGTTACCATCCATTGGAGTAACAAAAATCTCAACAAAAGACTACCTACCATAATGACAACGCTACCATCCATTGGAGTAACAAAAATCTCGACAATAGACTTGCTTTCATAATGACAAGCCTACCATCCATTGTAGTAACAAAAATCTCGACAACAGACTACCTTCCATAATGACAAGGCTACCATCCAACGAAATAACAAAAATCTCGACAACAGACTACCTTCCATAATGACAATGCTACCATCCATTGGAGTAACAAAAATATCGACAACACACTACCTTCCATAATGACAAGGCTACCATCCATTAGACTATCAAAAATCTCGACAACAGACTACCTTTCATAATGACAAGGCTACAATCAATTGGAATAACAAAAATCTCGACAACAGACTACCTTCCATAATGACAAGGCTACCATACAACGAAATAACAAAAATATCGACAACAGACTACCTTCCATAATGACAATGCTACCATCCATTGGAGTAACAAAAATATCGACAACACACTACCTTCCATAATGATAAGGCTACCATCCATTAGACTATCAAAAATCTTGACATCAGACTACCTTTCATAATGACAAGGCTACCATCCATTGGAGTAACAAAAATCTCGACAATAGACTAACTTCCATAATTACAAGGCTACCATCCATTGGAGTAACAAATATCTTGGCAACAGACTACCTTCCATAATGAAAAGGCTACAATCCATTGGACTATCTAAAATATCGACAACAGACTACTTTCCATAATGACAAAGCTACCATCCAATGGAATAACAAAAATCTCAACAACAGACTACCTTCCATAATGACAAGGCTACCATCCATTGGGGTAACAAAAATATGAACAACATACTACCTTCCATAATGACAACGCTACCATCCATTCGACTAACAAAAATCTCAATGAAAGACTACCTTTCATAATGACAAGGCTACCATCCATTGGAGTAACAAATATCTCGACAACAAATTACCTTCCATAATGAGAAGGTTACCATCCATTGGAATAACACAAGTCTCGACAACAATCTACCATTCATAATGACAAGGTTACCATCCATTGGAATCACAAAAATGTCGACAAAAGACTACCTTCCATAATGACAAGGGTACCATTCAACGAAATAACAAAAATCTTGACAACAAACTACCTTCCATAATGACAAGGTTACCATCCATTCGACTAACAAAAATCTCAATGAAAGACTACCTTTCATAATGACAAGGCTACCATCCATTGGAGTAACAAATATCTCGACAACAAATTACCTTTCATAATGAGAAGGTTACCATCCATTGGAATAACACAAGTCTCGACAACAATCTACCTTTCATAATGACAAGGTTACCATCCATTGGAATAACAAAAATCTCGACAAAAGAATACCTTCCATAATGACAAGGCTACCATTCAACGAAATAACAAAAATCTTGACAACAAACTACCTTCCATAATGACAAGGTTACCATCCATTGGAATAACAAAAAACTCGATAACAGACTACCTTCCATAATGACAAGGCTACCATCCATTGGAATAACAAAAATCTCGACAAAAGACTACCTTCCATAATGACAAGGCTACCATCCATTGGAGTAATAAAATTCTTGACAACAAACTACCTTCCATAATGACTAGGCTACCATCCATAGGAGTAACAAAGATATCGACAATAGACTACCTTCCATAAAGACAACACTACCATACATTAAAATAACAAAAATCTCGACAACAGACAAGCTTCCATAATGACAAGGCTACCATCAATTGTAGTAACAAAAATCTCGACAACAGTCTACCTTCCATAATTATAAGGTTACCATCCATTGGAGTAACAAAAATCTCAACAACAGACTACCTACCATAATGACAACGCTACCATCCATTGGAGTAACAAAAATCTCGACAATAGACTTGCTTTCATAATGACAAGGCTACCATCCATTGTAGTAACAAAAATCTCGACAACAGACTACCTTCCATAATGAAAAAGCTACCATCCAACGAAATAACAAAAATATCGACAACAGACTACCTTCCATAATGACAATGCTACCATCCATTGGAGTAACAAAAATATCGACAACACACTACCTTCCATAATGACAAGGCTACCATCCATTAGACTATCAAAAATCTCGACAACATACTACCTTTCATAATGACAAGGCTACAATCCATTGGAGTAATAAAAATCTCGACAACAGACTACCTTCTATAATGACAAGGCTACCATCAAACGATATAACAAAAATCTCGACAACAGACTACCTTCCATAATGACAATGCTACCATCCATTGGAGTAACAAAAATATCGACAACACACTACCTTCCATAATGACAAGGCTACCATCCATTAGACTATCAAAAATCTTGACATCAGACTACCTTTCATAATGACAAGGCTACCATCCATTGGAGTAACAAAAATCTCGACAACAGACTAACTTCCATAATTACAAGGCTACCATCCATTGGAGTAACAAATATCTTGGCAACAGACTACCTTCCATAATGAAAAGGCTACAATCCATTGGACTATCTAAAATATCGACAACAGACTACTTTCCATAATGACAAAGCTACCATCCAATGGAATAACAAAAATCTCAACAACAGACTACCTTCCATAATGACAAGGCTACCATCGATTGGAGTAACAAAAATATGAACAACATACTACCTTCCATAATGACAATGCTACCATCCATTCGACTAACAAAAATCTCAATGAAAGACTACCTTTCATAATGACAAGGCTACCATCCATTGGAGTAACAAATATCTCGACAACAAATTACCTTCCATAATGAGAAGGTTACCATCCATTGGAATAACACAAATCTTGACAACAAAGTACCTTCCATAATGACAAGGTTACCATCCATTGGAATAACAAAAAACTCGACAACGGACTACCTTCCATAATGACAAGGCTACCATCCATTGGAATAACAAAAATCTCAACCAAAGACTACCTTCCATAATGACAAGGCTACCATCCATTGGAGTAATAAAATTCTTGACAACAAACTACCTTCCATAATGACTAGGCTACCATCCATAGGAGTAACAAAGATATCGACAATAGACTACCTTCCATAATGACAACACTACCATACATTGAAATAACAAAAATCTCGACAACAGACAAGCTTCCATAATGACAAGGCTACCATCAATTGTAGTAACAAAAATCTCGACAACAGTCTACCTTCCATAATTATAAGGTTACCATCCATTGGAGTAACAAAAATCTCAACAACAGACTACCTACCAAAATGACAACGCTACCATCCATTGGAGTAATAAAAATCTCGACAATAGACTTGCTTTCATAATGACAAGGCTACCATCCATTGTAGTAACAAAAATCTCGACAACAGACTACCTTCCATAATGACAAGGCTACCATCCAACGAAATAACAAAAATCTCAACAACAGACTACCTTCCATAATGACAATGCAACCACCCATTGGAGTAACAAAAATATCGACAACACACTACCTTCCATAATGACAAGGCTACCATCCATTAGACTATCAAAAATCTTGACATCAGACTACCTTTCATAATGACACGGCTACCATCCATTGGAGTAACAAAAATCTCGACAACAGACTAACTTCCATAATTACAAGGCTACCATCCATTGGAGTAACAAATATCTTGGCAACAGACTACCTTCCATAATGAAAAGGCTACAATCCATTGGACTATCTAAAATATCGACAACAGACTACTTTCCATAATGACAAAGCTACCATCCAATGGAATAACAAAAATCTCAACAACAGACTACCTTCCATAATGACAAGGCTACCATCGATTGGAGTAACAAAAATATGAACAACATACTACCTTCCATAATGACAACGCTACCATCCATTCGATTAACAAAAATCTCAATGAAAGACTACCTTTCATAATGACAAGGCTACCATCCATTGGAGTAACAAATATATCGACAACAAATTACCTTCCATAATGAGAAGGTTACCATCCATTGGAATAACACAAGTCTCGACAACAATCTACCTTTCATAATGACAAGGTTACCATCCATTGGAATAACAAAAATCTCGACAAAAGACTACCTTCCATAATGACAAGGCTACCATTCAACGAAATAACAAAAATCTTGACAACAAAGTACCTTCCATAATGACAAGGTTACCATCCATTGGAATAACAAAAAACTCGACAACAGACTACCTTCCATAATGACAAGGCTACCATCCATTGGAATAACAAAAATCTCGACCAAAGACTACCTTCCATAATGACAAGGCTACCATCCATTGGAGTAATAAAATTCTTGACAACAAACTACCTTCCATAATGACTAGGCTACCATCCATAGGAGTAACAAAGATATCGACAATAGACTACCTTCCATAATGACAACACTACCATACATTAAAATAACAAAAATCTCGACAACAGACAAGCTTCCATAATGACAAGGCTACCATCAATTGTAGTAACAAAAATCTCGACAACAATCTACCTTCCATAATTATAAGGTTACCATCCATTGGAGTAACAAAAATCTCAACAACAGACTACCTACCATAATGACAACGCTACCATCCATTGGAGTAACAAAAATCTCGACAATAGACTTGCTTTCATAATGACAAGGCTACCATCCATTGTAGTAACAAAAATCTCGACAACAGACTACCTTCCATAATGACAAGGCTACCATCCAACGAAATAACAAAAATCTCAACAACAGACTACCTTCCATAATGACAATGCTACCATCCATTGGAGTAACAAAAATATCGACAACACACTACCTTCCATAATGACAAGGCTACCATCAATTAGACTATCAAAAATCTTGACATCAGACTACCTTTCATAATGACACGGCTACCATCCATTGGAGTAACAAAAATCTCGACAACAGACTAACTTCCATAATTACAAGGCTACCATCCATTGGAGTAACAAATATCTTGGCAACAGACTACCTTCCATAATGAAAAGGCTACAATCCATTGGACTATCTAAAATATCGACAACAGACTACTTTCCATAATGACAAAGCTACCATCCAATGGAATAACAAAAATCTCAACAACAGACTACCTTCCATAATGACAAGGCTACCATCGATTGGAGTAACAAAAATATGAACAACATACTACCTTCCATAATGACAACGCTACCATCCATTCGATTAACAAAAATCTCAATGAAAGACTACCTTTCATAATGACAAGGCTACCATCCATTGGAGTAACAAATATATCGACAACAAATTACCTTCCATAATGAGAAGGTTACAATCCATTGGAATAACACAAGTCTCGACAACAATCTACCTTTCATAATGACAAGGTTACCATCCATTGGAATAACAAAAATCTCGACAAAAGACTGCCTTCCATAATGACAAGGCTACCATTCAACGAAATAACAAAAATCTTGACAACAAAGTACCTTCCATAATGACAAGGTTACCATCCATTGGAATAACAAAAAACTCGACAACAGACTACCTTCCATAATGACAAGGCTACCATCCATTGGAATAACAAAAATCTCGACCAAAGACTACCTTCCATAATGACAAGGCTACCATCCATTGGAGTAATAAAATTCTTGACAACAAACTACCTTCCATAATGACTAGGCTACCATCCATAGGAGTAACAAAGATATCGACAATAGACTACCTTCCATAATGACAACACTACCATACATTAAAATAACAAAAATCTCGACAACAGACAAGCTTCCATAATGACAAGGCTACCATCAATTGTAGTAACAAAAATCTCGACAACAGTCTACCTTCCATAATTATAAGGTTACCATCCATTGGAGTAACAAAAATCTCAACAACAGACTACCTACCATAATGACAATGCTACCATCCATTGGAGTAACAAAAATCTCGACAATAGACTTGCTTTCATAATGACAAGGCTACCATCCATTGTAGTAACAAAAATCTCGACAACAGACTACCTTCCATAATGACAAGGCTACCATCCAACGAAATAACAAAAATCTCAACAAAAGACTACCTTCCATAATGACAATGCTACCATCCATTGGAGTAACAAAAATATCGACAACACACTACCTTCCATAATGACAAGGCTACCATCCATTAGACTATCAAAAATCTTGACATCAGACTACCTTTCATAATGACACGGCTACCATCCATTGGAGTAACAAAAATCTCGACAACAGACTAACTTCCATAATTACAAGGCTACCATCCATTGGAGTAACAAATATCTCGACAACAGACTACCTTCCATAATGAAAAGGCTACCATCCATTGGACTATCTAAAATATCGACAACATACTACTTTCCATAATGACAAAGCTACCATCTAATGGACTAACAAAAATCTCAACAACAGACTACCTTCCATAATGACAAGGCTACCATCCATTGGAGTAACAAAAATATGAACAACAAACTACCTTCCATAATGACAACGCTACCATCCATTAGACTAACAAAAATCTCAACGAAAGACTACCTTTCATAATGACAAGGCTACCATCCATTGGAGTAACAAATATCTCGACAACAAATTACCTTCCATAATGAGAAGCTTACCATCCATTGGAATAACACAAGTCTCGACAACAATCTACCTTTCATAATGACAAGGTTACCATCCATTGGAATAACAAAAATCTCGACAAAAGACTACCTTCCATAATGACAAGGCTACCGTTCAACGAAATAACAAAAATCTTGACAACAAACTACCTTCCATAATGACAAGGTTACCATCCATTGGAATAACAAAAAACTCGACAACAGACTACCTTCCATAATGACAAGGCTACCATCCATTGGAATAACAAAAATCTCGACCAAAGACTACCTTCCATAATGATAAGGCTACCATCCATTGGAGTAATAAAATTCTTGACAACAAACTACCTTCCATAATGACTAGGCTACCATCCATAGGAGTAACAAAGATATCGACAATAGACTACCTTCCATAATGAAAACACTACCATACATTAAAATAACAAAAATCTCGACAACAGACAAGCTTCCATAATGACAAGGCTACCATCAATTGTAGTAACAAAAATCTCGACAACAGTCTACCTTCCATAATTATAAGGTTACCATCCATTGGAGTAACAAAAATCTCAACAACAGACTACCTACCATAATGACAACGCTACCATCCATTGGAGTAACAAAAATCTCGACAATAGACTTGCGTTTCATAATGACAAGGCTACCATCCATTGTAGTAACAAAAATCTCGACAACAGACTACCTTCCATAATGACAAGGCTACCATCCAATGAAATAACAAAAATCTCGACAACAGACTACCTTCCATAATGACAATGCTACCATCCATTGGAGTAACAAAAATATCGACAACACACTACCTTCCATAATGACAAGGCTACCATCCATTAGACTATCAAAAATCTCGACAACAGACTACCTTTCATAATGACAAGGCTACAATCCATTGGAGTAACAAAAATCTCGAAAACAGACTAACTTCCATAATTACAAGGCTACCATCCATTGGAGTAACAAATATCTCGACAACAGACTACCTTCCATAATGAAAAGGCTACCATCCATTGGACTATCTAAAATATCGACAACATACTACTTTCCATAATGACAAAGCTACCATCTAATGGAATAACAAAAATCTCAACAACAGACTACCTTCCATAATGACAAGGCTACCATCCATTGGAGTAATAAAAATATGAACAACAGACTACCTTCCATAATGACAACGCTACCATCCATTGGACTAACAAAAATCTCAACTAAAGACTACCTTCCATAATGAAAAGGCTACCATCCATTGGAGTAACAAATATCTCGACAACAGACTACCTTCCATAATGAGAAGGTTACCATCCATTAGAATAACACAAATCTCGACAACAGTCGACCTTTCATAATGATAAGGTTACCATCAATTGGAATAACAAAAATCTCGACAACAGACTACTTTCCATAATGACAAGGCTAACATCCAACGAAATAACAAATATCTAGACAATAGACTACCTTCCATAAAGACAAGGTTACCATCCATTGGAATAACAAAAAACTCGACAACAGACTACCTTCCATAATGACAAGGCTACCATCCATTGGAGTAACAAAAATCTCGACAACAGACTTTCTTCCATAATGACAAGGCTACCATCCATTGGAGTAATAAAAATATGAACAACAGACTACCTTCCATAATGACAATGCTACCATCCATTGGACTAACAAAAATCTCAACGAAAGACTACCTTTCATAATGAAAAGGCTACCATCCATTGGAGTAACAAATATCTCGACAACAGACTACCTTTCATAATGAGAAGGTTACCATCCATTGGAATAACACAAATCTCGACAACAGTCTACCTTTCATAATTACAAGGTTACCATCAATTGGAATAACAAAAATCTCGACAACAGAGTACTTTCCATAATGACAAGGCTAACATCCAACGAAATAACAAATATCTAGACAATAGACTACCTTCCATAATGACAAGGTTACCATCCATTGGAATAACAAAAAACTCGACAACAGACTACCTTCCATAATGACAAGGCTACCATCCATTGGAGTCACAAAAATCTCGACAACAGACTTCCTTCCATAATGACTAGGCTACCATCCATTAGACTATCAAAAATCTCGACAGCAGACTACCTTTCATAATGACAAGGCTACCATCCATTGGAGTAACAAAAATCTCAACAACAGACTAACTTCCATAATTACAAGGCTACAATCCATTGGAGTAACAAATATCTCCACAACAGACTACCTTCCATAATGAAAAGGCTACCATCCATTGGACTATCTAAAATATCAACAACTGACTACTTTCCATAATGACAAACCTACCATCCAATGGAATAACAAAAATCTCAACAACAGACTACCTTCCATAATGACAAGGCTACCATCCATTGGAGTAACAAAAATATGAACAACAGACTACCTTCCATAATGACAACGCTACCATCCATTGGACTAACAAAAATCTCAACTAAAGACTACCTTCCATAATGACAAGGCTACCATCCATTGGAGTAACAAATATCTCGACAACAGACTACCTTCCATAATGAGAAGGTTACAATCCATTAGAATAACACAAATGTCGACAACAGTCTACCTTTCATAATGATAAGGTTACCATCCATTGGAATCATAAAATTTCGACAACAGACTACTTTCCATAATGACAAGGCTAACATCCAACGAAATAACAAATACCTAGACAATAGACTACCTTCCATAATGAAAAGGTTACCATCCATTGGAATAACAAAAAACTCGACAACATACTACCTTCAATAATGACAAGGCTACCATCCATTGGAGTAACAAAAATCTCGACAACAGACTTCCTTCCATAATGAAAAGGCTACCATCCATTGGAGTAATAAAAATATGAACAACAGACTACCTTCCATAATGACAACGCTACCATCCATTGGACTAACAAAAATCTCAACGAAAGACTACCTTTCATAATGAAAAGGCTACCATCAATTGGAGTAACAAATATCTCGACAACAGACTACCTTTCATAATGAGAAAGGTTACCATCCATTGGAATAACACAAATCTCGACAACAGTCTACCTTTCATAATTACAAGGTTACCATCCATTGGAATAACAAAAATCTCGACAACAGACTACTTTCCATAATGACAAGGCTACCATCCATTAGACTATCAAAACTCTCGACAGCAGACTACCTTTCATAATGAGAAGGCTACCAGCCATTGGAGTAACAAAAATCTCGACAATAGACTAACTTCCATAATTACAAGGCTACCATCCATTGGAGTAACAAATATCTCCACAACAGACTATCTTCCATAATGAAAAGGCTACCATCCATTGGACTATCTAAAATATCGACAACTGACTATTTTCCATAATGACAAACCTACCATCCAATGGAATAACAAAAATCTCAACAACAGACTACCTTCCATAATGACAAGGCTACCATCCATTGGAGTAACAAAAATATGAACAACAGACTACCTTCCATAATGACAACGCTACCATCCATTGGACTAACAAAAATCTCAACTAAAGACTACCTTCCATAATGACAAGGGTACCATCCATTGGAGTAACACATATCTCGACAACAGACTACCTTCCATAATGAGAAGGTTACCATCCATTAGAATAACACAAATCTCGACAATAGTCTACCTTTCATAATGATAAGGTTACCATCCATTGGAATAACAAAAATCTCGACAACAGACTACTTTCCATAATGACAAGGCTAACATCCAACGAAATAACAAATATCTAGACAATAGACTACCTTCCATAATGACAAGGTTACCATCCATTGGAATAACAAAAAACTCGACAACAGACTACCTTCCATAATGATAATGCTACCATCCATTGGAGTAACAAAAATATCGACAACACACTACCTTCCATAATGACAAGGCTACCATCCATTAGACTATCAAAAATCTCGACAGCATACTACCTTTCATAATGACAAGGCTACCATCCATTGGAGTAACAAAAATCTCGACAACAGACTAACTTCCATAATTACAAGGCTACCATCCATTGGAGTAACAAATATCTCCACAACAGACTACCTTCCATAATAAAAAGGCTACCATCCATTGGACTATCTAAAATATCGACAACTGACTACTTTCCATAATGACAAACCTACCATCCAATGGAATAACAAAAATCTCAACAACAGACTACCTTCCATAATGATAAGGCTACCATCCATTGGAGTAACAAAAATATGAACAACAGACTACCTTCCATAATGACAACGCTACCATCCATTGGACTAACAAAAATCTCAACTAAAGACTACCTTCCATAATGACAAGGCTACCATCCATTGGAGTAACAAATATCTCGACAACAAACTACCTTCCATAATGAGAAGGTTACCATCCATTAGAATAACACAAATCTCGACAACAGTCTACCTTTCATAATGATAAGGTTACCATCCATTGGAATAATAAAATCTCGACAATAGACTACTTTCCATAATGACAAGGCTAACATCCAACGAAATAACAAATATCTAGACAATAGACTACCTTCCATAATGACAAGGTTACCATCCATTGGAATAACAAAAAACTCGACAACAGACTACCTTCAATAATGACAAGGCTACCATCCATTGGAGTAACAAAAATCTCGACAACAGACTTCCTTCCATAATGACAAGGCTACCATCAATTGGAGTAATAAAAATATGAACAACAGACTACCTTCCATAATGACAACGCTACCATCCATTGGACTAACAAAAATGTCAACGAAAGACTACCTTTCATAATGAAAAGGCTACCATCCATTGGAGTAACAAATATCTCGACAACAGACTACCTTTCATAATGAGAAGTTTACCATCCATTGGAATAACACAAATCTCGACAACAGTCTACCTTTCATAATTACAAGGTTACCATCCATTGGAATAACAAAAATCTCGACAACAGACTACTTTCCATAATGACAAGGCTACCATCCATTAGACTATCAAAACTCTCGACAGCAGACTACCTTTCATAATGACAATACTACCATCCATTGGAGTAACAAAAATCTCGATAATGGACTAACTTCCATAATTACAAGGCTACCATCCATTGGAGTAACCAATATCTCCACAGCAAACTACCTTCCATAATGAAAAGGCTACCATCCATTGTACTATCTAAAATATCGACAACTGACTACTTTCCATAATGACAAACCTACCATCCAATGGAATAACAAAAATCTCAACAACAGACTACCTTCCATAATGACAAGGCTACCATCCATTGGAGTAACAAAAATATGAACAAAAGACTACCTTCCATAATGACAATGCTACCATCCATTGGACTAACAAAAATCTCAACTAAAGACTACCTTCCATAATGACAAGGCTACCATCCATTGGAGTAACAAATATCTCGACAACAGACTACCTTCCATAATGAGAAGGTTACCATCCATTAGAATAACACAAATCTCGACAACAGTCTACCTTTCATAATGATAAGGTTACCATCCATTGGAATAACAAAAATCTCGACAACAGACTACTTTCCATAATGACAAGGCTAACATCAAACGAAATAACAAATATCTAGACAATAGACTACCTTCCATAATGACAAGGTTACCATCCATTGGAATAACAAAAAACTCGACAACAGACTACCTTCCATAATGACAAGGCTACCATCCATTGGAGTAACAAAAATCTCGACAACAGACTTCCTTCCATAATGACAAGGCTACCATCCATTGGAGTAATAAAAATATGAACAACAGACTACCTTCCATAATGACAACGCTACCATCCATTAGACTAACAAAAATCTCAACGAAAGACTACCTTTCATAATGACAAGGCTACCATCCATTAGAGTAACAAAATTCTCGACAACAGACTACCTTCCATAATGACAAGGCTACCATCCATTGGAGTAACAAAAATATCGACAACACACTACCTTCCATAATGACAAGGCTACCATCCATTAGACTATCAAAAATCTCGACAGCAGACTACCTTTCATAATGACAAGGCTACCATCCATTGGAGTAACAAAAATCTCGACAACAGACTAACTTCCATAATTACAAGGCTACCATCCATTGGAGTAACAAATATCTCCACAACAGACTACCTTCCATAATGAGAAGGTTACCATCCATTAGAATAACACAAATCTCAACAACAGTCTACCTTTCATAATGATAAGGTTACCATCCATTGGAATAACAAAAATCTCGACAACAGACTACTTTCCATAATGACAAGGCTAACATCCAACGAAATAACAAATATCTAGACAATAGTCTACCTTCCATAATGACAACGCTACCATCCATTGGACTAACAAAAATCTCAACGAAAGACTACCTTTCATAATGAAAAGGCTACCATCCATTGGAGTAACAAATATCTCGACAACAGACTACCTTTCATAATAAGAAGGTTACCATCCATCGGAATAACACAAATCTCGACAACAGTCTACCTTTCATAATTACAAGGTTACCATCCATTGGAATAACAAAAATCTCGACAACAGACTACTTTCCATAATGACAAGGCTACCATCCATTAGACTATCAAAACTCTCGACAGCAGACTACCTTTCATAATGAGAAGGCTACCATCCATTGGAGTAACAAAAATCTGGACAACAGACTAACTTCCATAATTACAAGGCTACCATCCATTGGAGTAACAAATATCTCCACAGCAGACTACCTTCCATAATGAAAAGGCTACCATCCATTGGACTATCTAAAATATCGACAACTGACTACTTTCCATAATGACAAACCTACCATCCAATGGAATAACAAAAATCTCAACAACAGACTACCTTCCATAATGACAAGGCTACCATCCGTTGGAGTAACAAAAATATGAACAAAAGACTACCTTCCATAATGACAATGCTACCATCCATTGGACTAACAAAAATCTCAACTAAAGACTACCTTCCATAATGACAAGGCTACCATCCATTGGAGTAACACATATCTCGACAACAGACTACCTTCCATAATGAGAAGGTTACCATCCATTAGAATAACACAAATCTCAACAACAGTCTACCTTTCATAATGATAAGGTTACCATCCATTGGAATAACAAAAATCTCGACAACAGACTACTTTCCATAATGACAAGGCTAACATCCAACGAAATAACAAATATCTAGACAATAGACTACCTTCCATAATGACAAGGTCACCATCCATTGGAATAACAAAAAACTCGACAACAGACTACCTTCCATAATGACAAGGCTACCATCCATTGGAGTAACAAAAATCTCGACAACAGACTTCTTTGCATAATGACAAGGCTACCATCCATTGGAGTAATAAAAATATGAACAACACACTACCTTCCATAATGACAATGCTACCATCCATTAGACTAACAAAAATCTCAACGAAAGACTACCTTTCATAATGACAAGGCTACCATCCATTGGAGTAATAAAAATATTAAGAACAGACTACCTTCCATAATGACAACGCTACCATCCATTGGACTAACAAAAATCTCAACGAAAGACTACCTTTCATAATGACAAGGCTACCATCCATTGGAGTAACAAATATCTCGACAACAGACTACCTTTCATAATGAGAAGGTTACCATCCATTGGAATAACACAAATCTCGACAACAGTCTACCTTTCATAATTACAAGGTTACCATCCATTGGAATAACAAAAATCTCGACAATAGACTAGCTTCCATAATGACAAGGCTAACATCCAACGAAATAACAAAAATCTTGACAACAAACTACCTTCTATAATGACAAGGTTACCATCCATTGGAATAATAAAAAACTCGACAACAGACTACCTTCCATAATGACAAGGCTACCATCCATTTGAGTAACAAAATCTCGACAACAAACTACCTTCCATAATGACAAGGCTACCATCCATTGGAGTAATAAAAATCTTGACAACAGACTACCATCCATAATGACTAGGCTACCATCCATAGGAGTAACAAAGATATCGACAATAGACTACCTTCCATAATGACAAGACTACCATACATTAAAATAACATAAATGTCGACAACAGACAAGCTTCCATAATGACAAGGCTACCATCAATTGTAGTAACAAAAATCTCGACAACAGTCTACCTTCCATAATTATAAGGTTACCATCAATTGGAGTAACAAAAATCTCGACAACAGACTACCTACCATAATGACAACACTACCATCCCTTGGAGTAACAAAAATCTCGGCAATAGACTTGTTTTCATAATGACAAGGCTACCATCCATTGTAGTAACAAAAATCTCGACAACAGACTACCTTCCATAATTACAATGCTACCATCCATTGGAGTAACAAAAATATCAACAACACACTACCTTCCATAATGACAAGGCTACCATCCATTAGACTATCAAAAATCTCGACAGCAGACTA
The DNA here is from genome assembly GCA_948472305.1 of Vicia faba. NCBI lineage: Eukaryota > Viridiplantae > Streptophyta > Magnoliopsida > Fabales > Fabaceae > Vicia > Vicia faba. The sequence continues at coordinate 769,068,582 of OX451738.1, forward strand.
CCTTTCATTATGACAAGGCTACAATCCATTGGAGTAACAAAAATCTCGACAACAGACTAACTTCCATAATTACAAGGTTACCATCCATTGGAGTAACAAATATCTCGACAACAGACTACCTTCCATAATGAAAAGGCTACCATCCATTGGACCATCTAAAATATCGACAACATACTACTTTACATAATGACAAAGCTACCATATAATGGAATAACAAAAAATCTCAACAACAGACTACCTTCCATAATAACAAGGCTACCATCCATTGGAGTAACAAAAATATGAACAATAGACTACCTTCCATAATGACAACACTACCATCCATTAGACTAACAAAAATCTCAACGAAAGAATACCTTTCATAATGACAAGGCTACCATCCATTGGAGTAACAAAAATCTCGACAACAGACTAACTTCCATAATTACAAGGCTACCATCCATTGGAGTAACAAATATCTCGACAACAGACTACCTTCCATAATGAAAAGGCTACCATCCAATGGAATAATAAAAATCTCAACAACAGACTACCTTCCATAATGACAAGGCTACCATCCATTGGAGTAACAAAAATATGAACAACAGACTACCTTCCATAATGACAAGGCTACCATCCATTCGACTAACAAAAATCTCAACGAAAGACTACCTTTCATAATGAGAAGGTTACCATCCATTGGAGTAACACAAATCTCGACAACAGCCTACCTTTCATAATGACAAGGTTACCATCCATTGGAATAACAAAAATCTCGACAACAGACTACTTTCCATAATGACAAGGCTAACATCCAACGAAATAACAAAAATCTTGACAACAAACTACCTTCCATAATGACAAGGTTACCATCCATTGGAATAACAAAAAACTCGACAACAGACTACCTTCCATAATGACAAGGCTACCATCCATTGGAGTAATAAAAATCTTGACAACACACTACCTTCCATAATGACTAGGCTACCATCCATAGGAGTAACAAAGATATCGACAACAGACAAGCTTCCATAATGACAAGGCTACCATCAATTGTAGTAACAAAAATCTCGACAACAGTCTACCTTCCATAATTATAAGGTTACCATCCATTGGAGTAACAAAAATCTCTACAACAGACTACCTATCATAATGACAATGCTACCATCCATTGGAGTAAAAAAAATCTCGACAATAGACTTGCTTTCATAATGAGAAGGCTACCATCCATTGTAGTAACAAAAATCTCGACAACAGACTACCTTCCATAATGACTAGGCTACCATCCATAGGAGTAACAAAGATATCGACAATAGACTACCTTCCATAATGACAACACTACCATACATTAAAATAACAAAAATCTCGACAACAGACAAGCTTCCATAATGACAAGGCTACCATCAATTGTAGTAACAAAAATCTCGACAACAGTCTACCTTCCATAATTATAAGGTTACCATCCATTGGAGTAACAAAAATCTCAACAACAGACTACCTATCATAATGACAACGCTACCATCCATTGGAGTAACAAAAATCTCGACAATAGACTTGCTTTCGTAATGACAAGGCTACCATCCATTGTAGTAACAAAAATCTCGACAACAGACTACCTTCCATAATGACAAGGCTACCATCCAACGAAATAACAAATATCTCGACAACAGACTACCTTCCATAATGACAATGCTACCATCCATTGGAGTAACAAAAATATCGACAACACACTACCTTCCATAATGACAAGGCTACCATCCATTAGACTATCAAAAATCTCGACAGCAGACTACCTTTCATAATTACATAGCTACCATCCATTGGAGTAACAAATATCTCCACAACAGACTACCTTCCATAATGACAAGGCTACCATCCATTGGAGTAAGAAAAATCTGTACAACAGTCTAACTTCCAGAATTACAAGGCTACCATCCATTGGAGTAACAAATATCTCGACAAAAGACTACCTTCCATAATGACAAGGCTACCATCCATTGGAGTAACCAAAATATCGACAACAGACTACCTTCTATAATGACAAGGCTACCATCCATTGGAGTAACAAAAATCTCGACAACAAACCACCTTCCATAATGAAAAGGATACCATCCTTTGGAGTAAAAAAAATATCGACAACAAACTACCTTCCATAATGATAAGGCTACCATCCATTAGAGTATCAAAAATATCGACAACAAACTACCTTCCATAATGATAAGGATACCATCCATTGGAATAACAAAAATCTCGACAACAAGCTACCTTCCAGAATGACAAGGCTACCATCCAACGAAATATCTAAAATCTCGACAATAGACTAGCTTCCATAATGACAAGGTTACCATCCATTGGAATAAAAAAAAAACTCCACAACAAACTACCTTCCATAATGTCAAGGTTACCATCCATTGGAGTAACAAAAATATCGACAACAGACTACCTTCCATAATTACAAGGCTACTATCCATTGGAGTAACAAAAACTCGACAACAGACTACCTTCCACAATGAGAAGGTTACCATCCATTGGAATAAAAAAAATCTCGACAATAGACTACTTTCCATAATGACAAGGCTAACATCTGACGAAATGACAAAAATCTCGACAACAAACTACCTTCCATAATGACCAGGTTACCATCCATTGGAATATCAAAAAAATCGACGACAGACTACCTTCCATAATGACAAGGTTAACATCCATTAGAGTAACAAAAATATCTACAACAGACTACCTTCCATAATTACAAGGCTACCATCCATTGGAGTAACAAAAACTCGACAACAGACTTCCTTCCATAATGAAAAGGTTACCATCCATTTGAATAACAAAAATCTCGGCAACAGACTACCTTCCATAATGACAAGGCTACCATCCAACAAAATAACAAAAATCTCGACAACAGACTACCTTCCATAATGACAAGGCTACCATCCATTGGAGTAACAAATATCTCGACAACAGACTACCTTCCATAATGAAAAGGCTACCATCCATTGGACTATCAAAAATATCGACAACATACTACCTTCCGTAATGACAACGCTACCATCCATTGGACTAACAAAAATCTCAACGAAAGACTACCTTCCATAATGACAAGGCTACCATCCATTGGAATAACCAAAATATTGACAACAAACTACCTTTCATAATTACAAGGCTACTATCCATTGTAGTAACAAAAACTCGACAACAGACTACCTTCCATAATGAGAAGGTTACCATCCATTGGAATAACAAAAATCATGACAACAGAGTACCTTCCATAATGACAAGGTTACCATCCATTGAAATAACAAAAATCTTGACAACAGACTACTTTCCATAATGACAAGGCTAACATCCAACGAAATAACAAAAATCTTGACAAAAAACTACCTTCCATAATGACAAGGTTACCATCAATTGGAATAACAATTAACTCGACAACAGACTACCTTCCATAATGACAATGCTACCATCCATTGGACTAACAAAAATCTCAACGAAAGACTACCTTCCATAATTACAAGGCTACCATCCATTGGAGTAACCAAAATATCGACAACAAACTACTTTCTATAATGATAAGGATACCATCCATTGGAATAACAAAAATCTCGACAACAAGCTACCTTCCAGAATGACAAGGCTACCATCCATTGGACTAACAAAAATCTCAACGAAAGACTACCTTCCATAATTACAAGGCTACCATCCATTAGAGTATCAAAAATATCGACAACAAACTACCTTCCATAATGATAAGGATACCATCCATTGGAATAACAAAAATCTCGACAACAAGCTACCTTCCAGAATGACAAGGCTACCATCCAACGAAATGTCTAAAATCTCGACAATAGACTACCTTCCATAATGACAAGGTTACCATCCATTGGAATAAAAAAAAAACTCCACAACAAACTACCTTCCATAATGTCAAGGTTACCATCCATTGGAGTAACAAAAATATCGACAACAAACTACCTTCCATAATTACAAGGCTACTATCCATTGGAGTAACAAAAACTCGACAACAGACTACCTTCCACAATGAGAAGGTTACCATCCATTGGAATAAAAAAAATCTCGACAATAGACTACTTTCCATAATGACAAGGCTAACATCTGACGAAATGACAAAAATCTCGACAACAAACTACCTTCCATAATGACCAGGTTACCATCCATTGGAATATCAAAAAAATCGACGACAGACTACCTTCCATAATGACAAGGTTAACATCCATTAGAGTAACAAAAATATCTACAACAGACTACCTTCCATAATTACAAGGCTACCATCCATTGGAGTAACAAAAACTCGACAACAGACTTCCTTCCATAATGAAAAGGTTACCATCCATTTGAATAACAAAAATCTCGGCAACAGACTACCTTCCATAATGACAAGGCTACCATCTAACAAAATAACAAAAATCTCGACAACAGACTACCTTCCATAATGACAAGGCTACCATCCATTGGAGTAACAAATATCTCGACAACAGACTACCTTCCATAATGAAAAGGCTACCATCCATTGGACTATCAAAAATATCGACAACATACTACCTTCCGTAATGACAACGCTACCATCCATTGGACTAACAAAAATCTCAACGAAAGACTACCTTCCATAATGACAAGGCTACCATCCATTGGAATAACCAAAATATTGACAACAAACTACCTTTCATAATTACAAGGCTACTATCCATTGTAGTAACAAAAACTCGACAATAGACTACCTTCCATAATGAGAAGGTTACCATCCATTGGAATAACAAAAATCTTGACAACAGAGTACCTTCCATAATGACAAGGTTACCATCCATTGAAATAACAAAAATCTTGACAACAGACTACTTTCCATAATGACAAGGCTAACATCCAACGAAATAACAAAAATCTTGACAAAAAACTACGTTCCATAATGACAAGGTTACCATCAATTGGAATAACAATTAACTCGACAACAGACTACCTTCCATAATGACAATGCTACCATCCATTGGACTAACAAAAATCTCAACGAAAGACTACCTTCCATAATTACAAGGCTACCATCCATTGGAGTAACCAAAATATCGACAACAAACTACTTTCTATAATGACAAGGCTAGCATCCATTGGAGTAACAAAAATCTCGACAACAAACTACCTTCCATAATGAAAAGGATACCATCCATTGGAGTAACAAAAATATCGACAAAAAACTACCTTCCATAATGACAAGGATACCATCCATTGGAATAACAAAAATCTCGACAACAAACTGCCTTCCATAATGACAAGGCTACCATCAAACGAAATAATAAAAATCTCGACAACAGACTACCTTCCATAATTACCAGGTTACCATCCATTGGAAATTACAAAAATGTCGACAACAGACTACCTTCCATAATGACAAGGCTACCATCCAACGAAATAACAAAATTTTCGACAACAGACTACCTTCCATAATGACAAGGCTACCATCCAACGAAATAACAAAAATCTCGACAACAGACTACATTCCATAATGACAAGGCTACCATCCATTGGAGTAACAAATATCTCGACAACAGACTACCTTCCATAATGAAAAGGCTACCATCCATTGGACTATAAAAAATATCGACAACAGACTACCTTCCATAATGACAAAGCTACCATCCAATGGAATAACAAAAATCTCAACAATAGACTACCTTCCATAATGACAAGGCTACCATCCATTGGAGTAACAAAAATCTGAGCAACATACTACCTTCCATAATGACAACGCTACCATCCATTGGACTAACAAAAATCTCAATGAAAGACTACCTTTCATAATGACAAGGCTACCATCCATTGGTGTAAGAAAAATCTCGACAAAAGACTACCTTCCATAATGACAAGGCTACCATCCATTGGAATAACCAAATATCGACAACAAACTACCTTTCATAATTACAAGGTTACTATCCATTGGAGTAACAAATACTCGACAACAGATTACCTTCCATAATGAGAAGGTTACCATCCATTAGAATAACAAAAATCTCGACAACAGACAACCTTCCATAATGACAAGGTTACCATCCATTGTTATAACAAAAATTTCGACAACAAACTGCCTTCCATAATGACAAGGCTACCATCAAACGAAATAACAAAAATCTCGACAACAGACTACCTTCCATAATTACCAGGTTACCATCCATTGGAATAATAAAAATGTCGACAACAGACTACCTTCCATAATGACAAGGCTACCATCCAACGAAATAACAAAATTTTCGACAACAGACTACCTTCCATAATGACAAGGCTACCATCCAACGAAATAACAAAAATCTCGACAACAGACTGCCTTCCATAATGACAAGGCTACCATCCATTGGAGTAACAAATATCTCGACAACAGACTACCTTCTATAATGAAAAGGATACCATCCATTGGACTATCAAAAATATCGACAACAGACTACCTTCAATAATGACAAAGCTACCATCCAATGGAATAACAAAAATCTCAACAACAGACTACTTTCCATAATGATAAGGCTACCATCCATTGGAGTAACAAAAATCTGAGCAACATACTACCTTCCATAATGACAACGCTACCATCCATTGGACTAACAAAAATCTCAACGAAAGACTACCTTTCATAATGACAAGGCTACCATCCATTGGAGTAAGAAAAATCTCGACAAAAGACTACCTTCCATAATTACAAGGCTACCACCCATTGGAATAACCAAAATATCGACAACAAACTACCTTTCATAATTACGAGGCTACTATCCATTGGAGTAACAAAAACTCGACAACAGATTACCTTCCATAATGATAAGGTTACCATCCATTGGAATAACAAAAATCTCGACAATAGACAACCTTCCATAATGACAAGGTTACCATCCATTGGAATAACATAAATCTCGACAACATACTACTTTCCATAATGACAAAGCTAACATCCAACGAAATAACAAAAATCTTGACAACAAACTACCTTCCATAATTACAAGGTTACCATCCATTGGAATAACAAAAAACTCAACAACAATCTACCTTCCATAATGACAAGGTTAACATCCATTGGAGTAACAAAAATATCGAAAATAGACTACCTTCCATAATGACTAGGCTACCATCCATAGGAGTAACAAAGACATCGACAATATACTACCTGCCATAATGACAAGACTACCATACATTGAAATAACAAAAATATCGACAATAGACAAGCTTCCATAATGACAAGGCTACCATCAATTGTAGTAACAAAAATCTCGACAACAGTCTACCTTCCATAATTATAAGGTTACCATCCATTGGAGTAATAAAAATCTCGACAACAGACTACCTACTATAATGACAACGCTACCATCCATTGGAGTAACAAAAATATCGACAATAGACTAGCTTTCATAATGACAAGGCTACCATCCATTGGAGTACCCAAAATATCGACAACAGACTACCTTCCATAATGATAAGGCTACCATCCAATGGAATAAAAAAAATCTCGTCAACAGACTACCTTCCAAATTGACAAGGATACCATCCATTGTAGTAACAAAAATATCAACAAGAGACTACCTTCCATAATGACAAGGATACCATCCATTGGAGTAACAAAAATCTCCCCAATAGACTACCTTCCATAATGACAAGGCTACCATCCATTGTAGTGGCAAAAATCTCGACAATAGTCTACCTTCCATAATGACAAGGCTACCATCCATTAGAGTAAAAAATCTCGACAACAAACTACCTTCCATATTGACAAGGCTACCATCCATTGGAATAACAAAAATCTCGACAACAAACTACCTTCCATAATGACAAGGCTACCATCCATTGGAGTAACAAAAATATCGACAACAGACTACCTTCCATAATTACAAGGTTACCATCTATTGGAATAACAAAAATCTCGAGAACATACTACCTTCCATAATGACAAGGCTACCACCCAATAGAATAACAAAAATCTCGAGAACAAACTACCTTCCATAGTGACAAGGCTACCATGCATTGGAGTGACAGAAATAACAACGATAGACTACCATCCATAATTACATGGCTACCATCCATTGGAGTAACAAAGATCTCTACAACAAACTACCTTCCATAATAACATGGCTACCATCCATTGGAGTAAAAAAAATCACGACAACAGACTAACTTCTATAATGACAATGCTACCATCTATTGGAATAATAAAATCTCGAGAACAGAATACCTTCCATAATGACAAGGCTACCATCCAATAGAATAACAAAAATCTCGAGAACAAACTTCCTTTCCATAATGACAAGGCTACCATCCATTAGAGTGACAGAAATCACAACAACAGACTACCTCCCATAATGAAAAGGCTACCATCCAAAAGAATAACAAAAATCTCAAGAACAAACTTCCTTTCCATAATGACAAGGCTACCATCCATTGGAGTGACAGAAATCACAACAACAGACTACCTTCCATAATGACAAGGCTACCATCCATTTGAGTAACAAAAATCTCGATAACAGACTAACTTCCATAATGACGAGGCTACCATCCATTAGAGTAACAAAAATCTCGACAACAGACTACCTTCCATAATGACAAGGCTATGATCCATTAGAGTAACAAAAATCTCGACAATAGACTACCTTCCATAATGACAAGGCTACCATCCATTGGAGTAAAAAATCTCGACAACAAACTACCTTCCATATTGACAAGGCTACCATCCATTGGAGAAAAAAAATCTCGACAACAGACTACCTTCCATAATGACAAGGCTACCATCTATTGGAGTAATGAAAATATCAACAACAGACTACCTTCCATAACTACAAGGCTACCATACATTAGAGTAATGAAAATATCAACAAGAAAACTACCTTCCTTAATGACAAGTCTACATTCCATTGGAGTAACAAAAATCTATCCAATAGACTACCTTCCATAATGACAAGGCTACCATCCATTGGAGTGACAAAAATCTCGACAATAGACTACCTTCCATAAAGACTAGGCTACCATACATTGGAGTAACAAAGATATCGACAACATACTACCTTCCGTAATGACAAGGCTACCATTCATTTTAGTAACAAATATCTCGAAAATATACTACCTTCAATAATGACAAGGCTACCATCCATTGGAGTTACGAAAATCTCGACAAAAGACTATCGTCCAAAATGACAAGGCTACCATCTAGTGGAATAACAAAAATCTCGAGATCAAACTACCTTCCATAATGACAAGGCTACCATCCAATGGAATAACAAAAATCTCGACAACATACTACCTTCCATAATGACGAGTATAACATCCATTGGAGTAACAAAAATATCGACAACAGACTACCTTCCATAATGATGAGGCTACCATCCATTAGAGTAACAAACATCTCGACAATAGACTACCTTCCATAATGACAAGGCTACGATCCATTAGAGTAACAAAAATCTCGACAACATAATTTCTTTCCATAATGACAAGGCTATGATCCAATGCAGTGACAGAAATCATAACAACAGACTACCTTCTATAATGACAAGGCTACCATCCATTGGAGTAACAAAAATCTTGACAATAGACTAACTTCCATAATGACGAGGCTACCATCCCTTAGAATAAGAAAAATCTCGACAACAAACTACCTTCCATAATGACAAGGCTACGATCATTATAGTAACAAAAATATCGACAACAAACTACCTTCCATAATAACAAGGCTACCATACATTGGAGTAATGAAAATATCAATAAGAGACTACCTTACATAATTACAAGGCTACCATACATTGGAGTAATGAAAATATCAACAAGAGACTACCTCCCATAATGACTAGGCTACCATCCATTGGAGTAAAAAAAATCTCGCCAATAGACTACCTTCCATAATGACAAGGCTACCATCCATTGGAGTGACAAAAATATCGATAATATACTACCTTCCATAATGAAAAGGCTACCATCCATTGGAGTAAAAAAATCTCGACAACAGACTACCTTGCATAATGACAAGGCTACCATCCATTGGTGTAACAAAAATCTCGACAACAAACTACCTCCCATAATGGCAAGGCTACCATCCATTGGAGTAACAAAATTCTCGACAACAGACTACCTTCCATAATGACAACGCTACCATCTATTGGAATAACAAAAATCTCGAGAACATACTACCTTCCATAATTACAAGGCTACCACCCAATAGAATAAAAAAAATCTCGAAAACAGACTACCTTCCATAGTGACAAGGCTAACATCCATTGGAGTGACAGAAATCACAACGACAGACTACCATCCATAATTACATGGTTACCATCCATTTGAGTAACAAATATCTCGACAACAAAATACCTTCCATAATGACATGGCTACCATCCATTAGAGTAACAAAAATCTCAACAACAGACAACCTTCCATAATGACAATGCAACCATCTATTGGAATAATAAAAATCTCGAGAACATAATACCTTCCATAATGACAAGGCTACCATCCAATAGAATAAAAAAAATCTCGAGAACAAACTTCCTTTCCATAATGACAAGGCTACCATCCATTGGAGTGACAAAAATCACAACAAAAGAGTACCTTCCATAATTACAAGGCTACCATACATTAGAGTAATGAAAATATCAACAAGAGACTACCCTCCATAATGACAAGGCCACCATCCATTGGAGTAACAAAAATATCACCAATAGACTACCTTCCATAATGACAAGGCTACCATCCATTGGAGTAAAAAAATCTCGACAACAGACTACCTTCCATATTGACAAGGATACCATCCATTGGAATCAAAAAAATCTCGACAACAAACTACCTTCCATAATGACAAGGCTACCATACATTGGAGTAACAAAAATTTCGACAACAGACTACCTTCCATAATGATAAGGCTACCATCTATTGGAATAACAAAAATCTCGAGAACATACTACCTTCCATAATGACAAGGCTACCACCCAATAGAATAACAAAAATCTCGATAACAGACTACCTTCCATAGTGACAAGGCTACCATCCATTGGAGTGACAGAAATCACAACGACAGACTACCATCCATAATTACATGGCTACCATCCATTGGAGTAACAAAGATCTCGACAACAAACTACCTTCCATAATGACATGGCTACCATCCATTGGAGTAACAAAAATCTCGACAACAAACTACCTTCCATAATGACAAGGCTACCATCAATTGGAATAACAAAAATATTGACAATAAACTACGTTCCATAATGACAAGGCTAACTTCCATTGGAGTAACAAAAATATCGACAACACACTACCTTCCATAATGAGAAGGCTACCATCCATTGGAGTAACAAAAATATCGACAAGAGACTACCTTCCATAACAACAAGACTACCATCCATTGAAGTAACAAAAATCTCGACAACAGACTACCTTCCATAAAGACTAGGCTACCATCCATTGGAGTAACAAATATATCGACAACAGACTACCTTCCATAATGACAATGCTACCATCCATTGTAGTACCAAAAATCTCGACAACATACTACCTTCCATAATGACAAGGCTACCATCCATTGGAGTGACAAAAATCTCGACAATAGACTAACTTCCATAATGACAAGGCTACCATCAATTGGAGTAAAAAATCTCGACAACAGACTATCTTCCATATTGACAAGGCTACCACCCATGGGAATAACAAAAATCTCGACAACAAACTACCTTCCATAATGACAAGGCTACCATCCATTGGAGTAACAAAAATCTCGACAATAGACTACCTTCCATAATGACAAGGCTACCATCTATTGGAATAACAAAAATCTCGAGAACATACTACCTTCCTTAATGACAAGGCTACCACCCAATAGAATAACAAAAATCTCGAGAACAGACTACCTTCAATAGTGACAAGGCTACCATCCATTGGAGTGACAGAAATCACAACGACAGACTACCATCCATAATTACATGGCTACCATCCATTGGAGTGACAGAAATCACAACAACAGACTACCTTCCATAATGACAAGGCTACCATCCATTGGAGTAACAAAAATCTCGACAACAGACTAACTTCCATAATGACGAGGCTACCATCCATTAGAGTAACAAAAATATCGACAACAGACTACCTTCCATAATGACAAGGCTACGATCCATTAGAGTAACAAAAATCTCGACAACAGACTACCTTTCATAATAACAAGGCTACCATCCATTGGAGTAATGAAAATATCAACAAGAGACTACCTTCCATAATTACAAGGCTACCATACATTAGAGTAATGAAAATATCAACAAGAGACTACCTTCCATAATGACAAGGCTACCATCCATTGGAGTAACAAAAATCTCGCCAATAGACTACCTTCCATAATTACAAGGCTACCATCCATTGGAGTGACAAAAATCTCAACAATAGACTACCTTCCATAATGACAAGGCTACCATCCATTGGAGTGACAAAAATCTCGACAACAAACTACCTTCCATAATGACTAGGATACCATCCATTGGAATAACCAAAATATTGACAACAGAATACGTTCCATAAAGACAAGGCTACCATCCATTGGAGTGACAAAAATATCGACAACAGACTAACTTCCATAAGGACAAGACTACAATCCATTGGAGTAACAAAAATCTCGACAACAGACTACCTTCCATAATGACAACGCTACCATCTATTAGAATAATAAAAATCTCGAGAACAAAATACCTTCCATAATGACAAGGCTACCATCCAATAGAATAACAAAAATCTCGAGAACAAACTTCCTTTCCATAATGACAAGGCTACCATCCATTGGAATGACAGAAATCACAACAACAAACTACCTTCCATAATGACAAGGCTACCATCCATTGGAGTTACAAAAATCTCGACAAAAGACTAACTTCCATAATTGCGAGGCTACCATCTATTAGAGTAACAAAAATCTCGACAACAGACTACCTTCTGTGATGACAAGGCTACCATCCATTAGAGTTACAAAAATCTCAACAACAGACTAACTTCCATAATAACAAGGCTACCATCCATTAGAGTAACAAAAATCTCGCCAATAGACTACCTTCCATAATGACAAGGCTACCATCCATTGGAGTTACAAAAATCACGACAATAGACTACCTTCCATAATGACAAGGCTACCATCCATTGGAGTAAAAAATCTCGACAATAGACTTCCTTCCATAATGACAAGGCTACCATCTATTGGAATAACAAAAATCTCGAGAACATACTACCTTCCATAATGACAAGGCTTCCACCCAATAGAATAACAAAATTCTCGAGAACAGACTACCATCCATAGTGACAAGGCTACCATCCATTGGAGTGACAGAAATCACAACGACAGACTACCATCCATAATTACATGGCTACCATCCATTGGAGTAACAAAGATCTCGACAACAAACTACCTTCCATAATGACATGGCTACCATCCATTAGAGTAACAAAAATCTCAACAACAGACAACCTTCCATAATGACAATGCAACCATCTATTGGAATAATAAAAATCTCGAGAACAAAATACCTTCTATAATGACAAGGCTACCATCCAATAGAATAACAAAAATCTCGAGAACAAACTTCCTTTCCATAATGACAAGGCTACCATCCATTGGAGTGACATAAATCACAACAAAAGACTACCTTCCATAATGACAAGGCTAGCATCCATTTGTGTAACAAAAATCTCGACAACAGACTAACTTCCATAATGACGAGGCTACCGTCCATTAGAGTAACAAAAATCTCGACAACAAACTACCTTCCATAATGACAACGCTACCATCCATTGGAGTGACAGAAATCACAACGACAGACTACCATCCATAATTACATGGATACCATCAATTGGAGTAACAAAGATCTCGACAACAAACTACCTTCCATAATGACATGGCTACCATCCATTGGAGTAACAAAAATCTCGACAACAAACTACCTTCCATAATGACAAGGCTACCATCAATTGGAATAACAAAAATATCGAAAACAAACTACGTTCCATAATGACAAGGCTACCTTCCATTGGAGTAACAAAAATATTGACAACACACTACCTTCCATAATGACAAGGCTACCATCCATTGGAGTAACAAAAATATCGACAACACACTACCTTCCATAACGACAAGGCTACCATCCATTGGAGTAAGAAAAATCTCGACAACAGACTACCTTCCATAAAGACTAGGCTACCATCCATTGGAGTAACAAATATATCGACAACAGACTACCTTCCATAATAACAAGGCTACCATCCATTAGAGTAACAAAAATCTCGCCAATAGACTACCTTCCATAATGACAAGGCTACCATCCATTGGAGTGACAAAAATCACGACAATAGACTACCTTCCATAATGACGAGGCTACCATCCATTGGAGTAAAAAATCTCGACAACAGACTACCTTCCATATTGACAAGGCTACCATCCATTGGAATAACAAAAATCTCGACAATAGACTACCTTCCATAATGACAAGGCTACCATCTATTGGAATAACAAAAATCTCGAGAACATACTACCTTCCATAATGACAAGGCTACCACCCAATAGAATAACAAAAATCTCGAGAACAGACTACCTTCCATAGTGATAAGGCTACCATCCATTGGAGTGACAAAAATCACAACGACAGACTACCATCCATAATTACATGGCTACCATCCATTGGAGTAACAAAGATCTCGACAACAAACTACCTTCCATAATGACATGGCTACCATCCATTAGAGTAAAAAAATCTCAACAACAGACAACCTTCCATAATGACAATGCAACCATCTATTGGAATAATAAAAATCTCGAGAACAGAATACCTTCCATAATGACAAGGCTACCATCCAATAGAATAACAAAAATCTCGAGAACAAACTTCCTTTCCATAATGACAAGGCTACCATCCATTGGAGTGACAGAAATCACAACAATAGACTACCATCCATAATGACAAGACTACCTTCCATTGGAGTAACAAAGATCTCGACAACAAACTACCTTCCATAATGACATGGCTACCATCCATTAGAGTAACAAAAATCTCGACAACAGACTACCTTCCATAATGACAAGGCTACCATCTATTGGAGTAACAAAAATCTCGAGAACATACAACCTTCCATAATGACAAGGCTACCACCCAATAGAATAACAAAAATCTCGAGAACATACTACCTTCCATAGTGACAAGGCTACCATCCATTGGACTGACAGAAATCACAACGATAGACTACCATCCATAATTACATGGCTACCATCCATTGGAGTAACAAAAATCTCAACAACAGACTACCTTCCATATTGACAAGGCTACCATCCATTCGAATAACAAAAATCTCGACAACAAACTACCTTCCATAATGACAAGGCTACCATCCATTTGAGTAACAAAAATGTCGACAATAGACTGCCTTCCATAATGACAAGGCTACCATCTTTTGGAATAACAAAAATCTCGAGAACATACAACCTTCCATAATGACAAGGCTACCATCCAATAGAATAACAAAAATCTGGAGAACATACTACCTTCCATAGTGACAAGGCTACCATCCATTGGACTGACAGAAATCACAACGATAGACTACCATCCATAATTACATGGCTACCATCCATTGGAGTAACAAAGATCTCGACAACAAACTACCTTCCATAATGACATGGCTACCATCCATTAGAGTAACAAAAATCTCGACAACAGACTACCTTCCATAATGACAAGGCTACCATCTATTGGAGTAACAAAAATCTCGAGAACATACAACCTTCCATAATGACAAGGCTACCATCTATTGGAATAACAAAAATCTCGAGAACATACAACCTTCCATAATGACAAGGCTACCACCAAATAGAATAACAAAAATCTCGAGAACAGACTACCTTCCATAGTGACAAGGCTACCATCCATTGGAGTGACAGAAATCACAACAATAGACTGCCATCCATAATTACATGGCTACCATCCATTGGAGTAACAAAGATCTCGACAACAAACTACCTTCCATAATGACATGGCTACCATCCATTAGAGTAACAAAAATCTCAACAACAGACAACCTTCCAAAATGACAATGCAACCATCTATTGGAATAATAAAAATCTCGAGAACAAAATACCTTCCATAATGACAAGGCTACCATCCAATAGAATAACAAAAATCTCGAGAACAAACTTCCTTTCCATAATGACAAGGCTACCATCCATTGGAGTGACAGAAATCACAACAATAGACTACCTTCCATAATGACAAGGCTACCATCCATTTGAGTAAAAAAAATCTCGACAATAGACTAACTTCCATAATGACGAGGCTACCATCCATTGGAGTGAGAAAAATCTCGACAATAGACTACCTTCCATAATGACAAGGCTACCATCCATTGGAGTAAAAAAATCTCGACAACAGACTACCTTCCATATTGACAAGGATGCCATCCATTGGAATAACAAAAATCTCGACAACAAACTACCTTCCATAATGACATGGCTACCATCCATTGGAGTAACAAAAATCTCGACAACAAACTACCTTCCATAATGATAAGGCTACCATCAATTGGAATAAAAAAAATATCGAAAACAAACTACGTTCCATAATTACAAGGCTACCTTCCATTGGAGTAACAACAATATTGACAACACACTACCTTCCATAATGATAAGGCTACCATCCATTGGAGTAACAAATATATCGACAACAGACTACCTTCCATAACGACAAGGCTACCATCCATTTGAGTAACAAAAATCTCGACAACAGACTACCTTCCATAAAGACTAGGCTACCATCCATTGGAGTAAAAAATATATCGACAACAGACTACCTTCCATAATAACAAGGCTACCATCCATTAGAGTAACAAAAATCTCGCCAACAGACTACCTTCCATAATGACAAGGCTACCATCCATTGGAGTGAAAAAAATCACGACAATAGACTACCTTCCATAATGACAAGGCTACCATCCATTGGAGTAAAAAATCTCAACAACAAACTACCTTCCATATTGACAAGGCTACCATCCATTGGAATAACAACAATCTCGACAACAAACTACCTTCCATAATGACAAGGCTACCATCCATTGGAGTAACAAAAATCTCGACAATTGACTACCTTCCATAATGACAAGGCTACCATCAATTGGAATAACAAAAATCTCGAGAACATACAACCTTCCATAATGACAAGGCTACCACCAAATAGAATAACAAAAATCTCGAGAACAAACTACCTTCCATAGTGACAAGGCTACCATCCATTGGAGTGACATAAATCACAACGATAGACTGCCATCCATAACTACATGGCTACCATCCATTGGAGTAACAAAGATCTCAACAACAAACTACCTTCCATAATGACATGGCTACCATCCATTAGAGTAACAAAAATCTCGACAACAGACTACCGTCCATAATGACAAGGCTACCATCTATTGGAGTAACAAAAATCTCGAGAACATACAACCTTCCATAATGACAAGGCTACCATCTATTGGAATAACAAAAATCTCGAGAACATACAACCTTCCATAATGACAAGGCTACCACCAAATAGAATAACAAAAATCTCGAGAACAGACTACCTTCCATAGTGACAAGGCTACCATCCATTGGAGTGACAGAAATCACAACGATAGACTGCCATCCATAATTACATGGCTACCATCCATTGGAGTAACAAAGATCTCGACAACAAACTACCTTCCATAATGACATGGCTACCATCCATTAGAGTAACAAAAATCTCAACAACAGACAACCTTCCATAATGACAATGCAACCATCTATTGGAATAATAAAAATCTCGAGAACAAAATACCTTCCATAATGACAAGGCTACCATCCAATAGAATAACAAAAATCTCGAGAACAAACTTCCTTTCCATAATGACAAGGCTACCATCCAATGGAGTGACAGAAATCACAACAATAGACTACCTTCCATAATGACAAGGCTACCATCCATTTGAGTAAAAAAAATCTCGACAATAGACTAACTTCCATAATGACGATGCTACCATCCATTGGAGTGAGAAAAATCTCGACAATAGACTACCTTCCGTAATGACAAGGCTACCATCCATTGGAGTAAAAAAATCTCGACAACAGACTACCTTCCATATTGACAAGGATGCCATCCATTGGAATAACAAAAATCTCGACAACAAACTACCTTCCATAATGACATGGCTACCATCCATTGGAGTAACAAAAATCTCGACAACAAACTACCTTCCATAATGATAAGGCTACCATCAATTGGAATAACAAAAATATCAACAAGAGACTACCTTCCATAATTACAAGGCTACCATACATTAGAGTAATGAAAATATCAACAAGAGACTACCTTCCATAATGGCGAGGCCACCATCCATTGGAGTAACAAAAATCTCGCCAATAGACTACCTTCCATAATGACAAGGCTACCATCCATTGGAGTGAGAAAAATCTCGACAATAGACTACCTTCCATAATGACAAGGCTACCATCCATTGGAATAAAAAAATCTCGACAACAGACTACATTCCATATTTACAAGGATACCATCCAATGGAATAACAAAAATCTCGACAACAAACTACCTTCCATAATGACAAGGCTACCATCCATTGGATTCACAAAAATCTCGACAACAGACTACCTTCCATAATGATAATGCTACCATCTATTAGAATAACAAAAATCTCGAGAACATACTACCTTCCATAATGACAAGGCTACCACCGAATAGAATAACAAAAATCTCGATAACAGACTACCTTCCATAATGACAAGGCTACCATCCATTGGAGTGACAGAAATCACAACGACAGACTACCATCCATAATTACATGGCTACCATCAATTGGAGTAACAAAGATCTTGACAACAAACTACCTTCCATAATGACATGGCTACCATCCATTGGAGTAACAAAAATATCGACAACACACTAACTTCCATAATGACAAGGCTACCATCCATTGGAGTAACAAAAATATCGACAACATACTACCTTCCATAACGACAAGGCTACCATCTATTGGAGTAACAAAAATCTCGACAACAGACTACCTTCCATAAAGACTATGCTACCATCCATTGGAGTAACAAATATATCGACAACAGACTACCTTCCATAATGACAATGCTTCCATCCATTGTAGTAACAAAAATCTAGACAACATACTACCTTCCATAATGACAAGGCTACCATCCATTTTAGTAACAAATATCTCGAAAATAGACTACCTTCCATAATGACAAGGCTACCATCCATTGGAGTAACAAAAATCTCGACAAAAGACTACCGTCCATAATGACAAGGCTACCATCTAGTGGAATAACAAAAATCTCGAGATCAAACTACCTTCCATAAAGACAAGGCTACCATCCAATGGAATAACAAAAATCTCGACAACATAATACCTTCCATAATGACAAGTATAACATCCATTGGAGTAACAAAAATCTCGACAACAGACTACCTTCCATAATGACGAGGCTACCATCCGTTAGAGTAACAAAAATCTCGACAACACACTACCTTCCATAATGACAAGGCTACGATCCATTAGAGTAACAAAATTCTCGACAACAGACTTACTTTCCATAATGACAAGGCTACCATCCATTGGAGTGACAGAAATCACAACAACATACTACCTTCCATAATGACAAGGCTACCATCCATTGGAGTAACAAAAATCTCGACAACAGACTAACTTCTATAATGACGAGGCTACCATCCATTAGAGTAACAAAAATCTCGACAACAGACTACCTTCCATAATGACAAGGCTACGATCCATTAGAGTAACAAAAATATCAATAACAGACTACCTTCCATAATAACAAGGCTACCATCCATTGGAGTAATGAAAATATCAACAAGAGACTACCTACCATAATTACAAGGCTACCATACATTGGAGTAATGAAAATATCAAAAAGAGACTACCTTCCATAATGAAAAGGCTACCATCCATTGGAGTAACAAAAATCTCGACAATAGACTACCTTCTATAATGACAATGCTACCATCCATTGGAGTAACAAAAATCTCGACAACAAACTACCTTCCATAATGGCAAGGCTACCATCCATTAGAGTAACAAAAATCTCGACAACAGATTACCTTCCATAATGACAAGGCTACCATCTATTGGAATAACATAAATCTCGAGAACATACTACCTTCCATAATGACAAGGCTACCACCCAATAGAATAACAAAAATCTCGAGAACAAACTACCTTCCATAGTGACAAGGCTACCATCCATTGGAGTGATAGAAATCACAACGACAGACTACCTTCCATAATTACATGGCTACCATCCATTGGAGTAACAAAGATATCGACAACAAACTACTTTCCATAATGACATGGCTACCATCCATTGGAGTAACAATAATATTGACAACAAACTACCTTCCATAATGACAAGGCTACCATCCATTGGAATAACAAATATATTGCCAACAAACTACGTTCCATAATGACAAGGCTACCATCCATTGGAGTAACATAAATATCGACAACACACTACCTTCCATAATGACAAGGCTACGATCCATTAGAGTAACAAAATTCTCGACAACAGACTTACTTTCCATAATGACAAGGCTACCATCCATTGGAGTGACAGAAATCACAACAACATACTACCTTCCATAATGACAAGGCTACCATCCATTGGAGTAACAAAAATCTCGACAACAGACTAACTTCTATAATGACGAGGCTACCATCCATTAGAGTAACAAAAATCTCGACAACAGACTACCTTCCATAATGACAAGGCTACGATCCATTAGAGTAACAAAAATATCAATAACAGACTACCTTCCATAATAACAAGGCTACCATCCATTGGAGTAATGAAAATATCAACAAGAGACTACCTACCATAATTACAAGGCTACCATACATTGGAGTAATGAAAATATCAAAAAGAGACTACCTTCCATAATGAAAAGGCTACCATCCATTGGAGTAACAAAAATCTCGACAATAGACTACCTTCTATAATGACAATGCTACCATCCATTGGAGTAACAAAAATCTCGACAACAAACTACCTTCCATAATGGCAAGGCTACCATCCATTAGAGTACCAAAAATCTCGACAACAGATTACCTTCCATAATGACAAGGCTACCATCTATTGGAATAACATAAATCTCGAGAACATACTACCTTCCATAATGACAAGGCTACCACCCAATAGAATAACAAAAATCTCGAGAACAAACTACCTTCCATAGTGACAAGGCTACCATCCATTGGAGTGATAGAAATCACAACGACAGACTACCTTCCATAATTACATGGCTACCATCCATTGGAGTAACAAAGATATCGACAACAAACTACCTTCCATAATGACATGGCTACCATCCATTGGAGTAACAATAATATTGACAACAAACTACCTTCCATAATGACAAGGCTACCATCCATTGGAATAACAAATATATTGCCAACAAACTACGTTCCATAATGACAAGGCTACCATCCATTGGAGTAACATAAATATCGACAACAGACTACCTTCCATAAGGACAAGACTACAATCCATTGGAGTAACAAAAATCTCGACAACAGACTACCTTCCATAACGACTAGGCTACCATCCATTGGAGTAGCAAAGATATCGATAACCGACTACCTTCCATAATGACAATGCTACCATCTATTGGAATAATAAAAATCTCGAGAACAGACTACCTTCCATAATGACAAGGCTACCATCCAATAGAATAACAAAAATCTCGAGAACAGACTTCCTTTCCATAATGACAAGGCTACCATCCATTGGAGTGATAGAAATCACAACAACAGACTACCTTCCATAATGACAACGCTGCCATCCATTGGAGTAACAAAAATCTTGACAACAGACTAACTTCCATAATGACAAGGCTACGATCCATTTGTGTAACAAAAATCTCGACAACAGACTAACTGCCATAATAACAAGGCTACCATCCATTGGAGTAATGAAAATATCAACAAGAGACTACCTTCCATAATTACAAGGCTACCATACATTAGAGTAATGAAAATATCAACATAAGACTACCTTCCATAATGACAAGGCTACCATCCATTGGAATAACAAAAATCTCGCCAATAGACAACCTTCCATAATGACAAGGCTACCATCCATTGGAGTGACAAAAATCTTGACAATAGACTACCTTCCATAATGAAAGGGCTACCATCCATTGGAGTAAAAAAATCTCGACAACAGACTACCTTCCATAATGACAAGGCTACCATCCATTGGAATAACAAAAATCACGACAACAAACTACCTTCCATAATGACAAGGCAACCATCCATTGGAGTAACAAAAATCTCGACAACAAACTACCTTCCATAATGACAAGGCTACCCTCTATTGGAATACCAAAAATCTCGAGAACATACTACCTTCCATAATGACAAGGCTACCACCCAATAGAATAACAAAAATCTCGAGAACATACTACCTTCCATTGTGACAAGGATACCATCCATTGGAGTGACAGAAATCACAACGACAGACTACCTTCCATAATTACATGGCTACCATCCATTGGAGTAACAAAGATCTCGACAACAAACTACCTTCCATAATGACATGGCTACCATCCATTAGAGTAACAAAAATCTCGACAACAAACTACCTTCCATAATGACAAGGCTACTATCCATTGGAATAACAAAAATATCGAAAACAAACTACGTTCCATAATGACAAGGCTACCTTCCATTGGAGTAACAAAAATATCGACAACAGACTACCTTCCATAATGACAAGGCTACCATCCATTGTAGTAACAAAAATATCGACAAAAGACTACCGTCCATAATGACGAGGCTACCATCTAGTGGAATAACAAAAATCTCGAGATTAAACTACCTTCCATAATGACAAGCTACCATCCAATGGAATAACAAAAATCTCGACAATATACTACCTTTCATAACGACAAGTATAACATTCATTGGAGTAACAAAAATCTCGACAACAGACTACCTTCCATAATAACGAGGCTACCATCCATTAGATTAACAAAAATCTCGACAACAGACTACCTTCCATAATGACAAGGCTACGGTCCATTAGAGTAACAAAAATCACTACAACATACTTCCTTTCCATAATGACAAGGCTACCATCCATTGGAGTGATAGAAATCACAACAACAGACTACCTTCCATAATGACAAGGCTACCATCCATTGGAGTAACAAAAATCTTGACAACAAACTAACTTCCATAATGACGAGGCTACCATCCATTAGAGTAACAAAAATCTCGACAACAGACTACCTTCCATAATGACAAGGCTACTATCCATTAGAGTAACAAAAATCTCGACAACAAACTACCTTCGATAATGGCAAGGCTACCATCCATTGGAGTAACAAAAATCTCGACAACATACTACCTTCAATAATGACAAGGCTACCATCTATTGGAATAACAAAAATCTCGAGAACATACTACCTTCCATAATGAAAAGGCTACCATCTATTAGAGTAACAAAAATATCGACAACAGACTACCTTCCATAAGGACAAGACTACAATCCATTGGAGTAACAAAAATATCGACAACAGACTACCTTCCATAAAGACTAGGCTACCATCCTTTGAGTAACAAAGATATCGATAACAGACTACCTTCCATAATGACAATGCTACCATCTATTGGAATAATTAAAATCTCGAGAACAGACTACCTTCCATAATGACAAGGCTACCATTCAATAGAATAACAAAAATCTCGAGAACAAACTTCCTTTCCATAATGACAAGGCTACCATCCATTGGAGTGATAGAAATCACAACAACAGACTACCTTCCATAATGACAAGGCTACCATCCATTGGAGTAACAAAAATCTCGACAACAGACTAACTTCTATAATGACGAGGCTCCCATCCATTAGAGTAACAAAAATCTCGACAACAGACTACCTTCCATAATGACAAGGCTACGGTCCATTTGAGTAACAAAAATCACTACAACAGACTTCCTTTCCATAATGACAAGGCTACCATCCAATGGAATAACAAAAATCTCGACAACAGACTACCTTCCATAATGACGAGGCTACCATCCATTAGAGTAACAAAAATCTCGACAATAGACTACCTTCCATAATGACAAGGCTACGGTCCGTTAGAGTAACAAAAATCACTACAACAGACTTCCTTTCCATAATGACAAGGCTACCATACATTGGAGTGACAGAAATCACAACAACAGACTACCTTCCATAATGACAAGGCTACCATCCATTGGAGTAACAAAAATCTTGACAACAAACTAACTTCCATAATGACGAGGCTACCATCCATTAGAGTAACAAAAATCTCGACAACAGACTACCTTCCATAATGACAAGGCTACTATCCATTAGAGTAACAAAAATCTCGACAACAAACTACCTTCCATAATGGCAAGGCTACCATCCATTGGAGTAATAAAAATCTCGACAACATACTACCTTCCATAATGACAAGGCTACCATCTATTGGAATAACAAAAATCTCGAGAACATACTACCTTCCATAATGAAAAGGCTACCATCTATTAGAGTAACAAAAATATCGACAACAGACTACCTTCCATAAGGACAAGACTACAATCCATTGGAGTAACAAAAATATCGACAACAGACTACCTTCCATAAAGACTAGGCTACCATCCTTTGAGTAACAAAGATATCGATAACAGACTACCTTCCATAATGACAATGCTACCATCTATTGGAATAATTAAAATCTCGAGAACAGACTACCTTCCATAATGACAAGGCTACCATTCAATCGAATAACAAAAATCTCGAGAACAAACTTCCTTTCCATAATGACAAGGCTACCATCCATTGGAGTGATAGAAATCACAACAACAGACTACCTTCCATAATGACAAGGCTACCATCCATTGGAGTAACAAAAATCTTGACAACAAACTAACTTCCATAATTACGAGGCTACCATCCATTAGAGTAACAAAAATCTCGACAACAGACTACCTTCCATAATGACAAGGCTACTTTCCATTAGAGTAACAAAAATCTCGACAACAAACTACCTTCCATAATGGCAAGGCTACCATCCATTGGAGTAACAAAAATCTCGACAACATACTACCTTCAATAATGACAAGGCTACCATCTATTGGAATAACAAAAATCTCGAGAACATACTACCTTCCATAATGAAAAGGCTACCATCTATTAGAGTAACAAAAATATCGACAACAGACTACCTTCCATAAGGACAAGACTACAATCCATTGGAGTAACAAAAATATCGACAACAGACTACCTTCCATAAAGACTAGGCTACCATCCTTTGAGTAACAAAGATATCGATAACAGACTACCTTCCATAATGACAATGCTACCATCTATTGGAATAATTAAAATCTCGAGAACAGACTACCTTCCATAATGACAAGGCTACCATTCAATAGAATAACAAAAATCTCGAGAACAAACTTCCTTTCCATAATGACAAGGCTACCATCCATTGGAGTCATAGAAATCACAACAACAGACTACCTTCCATAATGACAAGGCTACCATCCATTGGAGTAACAAAAATCTCGACAACAGACTAACTTCTATAATGACGAGGCTCCCATCCATTAGAGTAACAAAAATCTCGACAACAGACTACCTTCCATAATGACAAGGCTACGGTCCATTTGAGTAACAAAAATCACTACAACAGACTTCCTTTCCATAATGACAAGGCTACCATCCAATGGAATAACAAAAATCTCGACAACATACTACCTTCCATAAGGACAAGTATAACAACCATTGGAGTAACAAAAATCTCGACAACAGAATACCTTCCATAATGACGAGGCTACCATCCATTAGAGTAACAAAAATCTCGACAATAGACTACCTTCCATAATGACAAGGCTACGGTCCATTAGAGTAACAAAAATCACTACAACAGACTTCCTTTCCATAATGACAAGGCTACCATACATTGGAGTGACAGAAATCACAACAACAGACTACCTTCCATAATGACAAGGCTACCATCCATTGGAGTAACAAAAATCTTGACAACAAA
Organism: Vicia faba; assembly: GCA_948472305.1. NCBI lineage: Eukaryota > Viridiplantae > Streptophyta > Magnoliopsida > Fabales > Fabaceae > Vicia > Vicia faba. The sequence goes on from OX451738.1 coordinate 769,094,647, forward strand.
CTAACTTCCATAATGACGAGGCTACCATCCATTAGAGTAACAAAAATCTCGACAACAGACTACCTTCCATAATGACAAGGCTACTATCCATTAGAGTAACAAAAATCTCGACAACAAACTACCTTCCATAATGGCAAGGCTACCATCCATTGGAGTAACAAAAATCTCGACAACATACTACCTTCCATAATGACAAGGCTACCATCTATTGGAATAACAAAAATCTCGAGAACATACTACCTTCCATAATGAAAAGGCTACCATCTATTAGAGTAACAAAAATATCGACAACAGACTACCTTCCATAAGGACAAGACTACAATCCATTGGAGTAACAAAAATATCGACAACAGACTACCTTCCATAAAGACTAGGCTACCATCCTTTGAGTAACAAAGATATCGATAACAGACTACCTTCCATAATGACAATGCTACCATCTATTGGAATAATTAAAATCTCGAGAACAGACTACCTTCCATAATGACAAGGCTACCATTCAATAGAATAACAAAAATCTCGAGAACAAACTTCCTTTCCATAATGACAAGGCTACCATCCATTGGAGTCATAGAAATCACAACAACAGACTACCTTCCATAATGACAAGGCTACCATCCATTGGAGTAACAAAAATCTCGACAACAGACTAACTTCTATAATGACGAGGCTCCCATCCATTAGAGTAACAAAAATCTCGACAACAGACTACCTTCCATAATGACAAGGCTACGGTCCATTTGAGTAACAAAAATCACTACAACAGACTTCCTTTCCATAATGACAAGGCTACCATCCAATGGAATAACAAAAATCTCGACAACATACTACCTTCCATAATGACAAGTATAACAACCATTGGAGTAACAAAAATCTCGACAACAGAATACCTTCCATAATGACGAGGCTACCATCCATTAGAGTAACAAAAATCTCGACAATAGACTACCTTCCATAATGACAAGGCTACGGTCCATTAGAGTAACAAAAATCACTACAACAGACTTCCTTTCCATAATGACAAGGCTACCATACATTGGAGTGACAGAAATCACAACAACAGACTACCTTCCATAATGACAAGGCTACCATCCATTGGAGTAACAAAAATCTTGACAACAAACTAACTTCCATAATGACGAGGCTACCATCCATTAGAGTAACAAAAATCTCGACAACAGACTACCTTCCATAATGACAAGGCTACTATCCATTAGAGTAACAAAAATCTCGACAACAAACTACCTTCCATAATGGCAAGGCTACCATCCATTGGAGTAACAAAAATCTCGACAACATACTACCTTCCATAATGACAAGGCTACCATCTATTGGAATAACAAAAATCTCGAGAACATACTACCTTCCATAATGAAAAGGCTACCATCTATTAGAGTAACAAAAATATCGACAACAGACTACCTTCCATAAGGACAAGACTACAATCCATTGGAGTAACAAAAATATCGACAACAGACTACCTTCCATAAAGACTAGGCTACCATCCTTTGAGTAACAAAGATATCGATAACAGACTACCTTCCATAATGACAATGCTACCATCTATTGGAATAATTAAAATCTCGAGAACAGACTACCTTCCATAATGACAAGGCTACCATTCAATAGAATAACAAAAATCTCGAGAACAAACTTCCTTTCCATAATGACAAGGCTACCATCCATTGGAGTGATAGAAATCACAACAACAGACTACCTTCCATAATGACAAGGCTACCATCCATTGGAGTAACAAAAATCTTGACAACAAACTAACTTCCATAATGACGAGGCTACCATCCATTAGAGTAACAAAAATCTCGACAACAGACTACCTTCCATAATGACAAGGCTACTTTCCATTAGAGTAACAAAAATCTCGACAACAAACTACCTTCCATAATGGCAAGGCTACCATCCATTGGAGTAACAAAAATCTCGACAACATACTACCTTCAATAATGACAAGGCTACCATCTATTGGAATAACAAAAATCTCGAGAACATACTACCTTCCATAATGAAAAGGCTACCATCTATTAGAGTAACAAAAATATCGACAACAGACTACCTTCCATAAGGACAAGACTACAATCCATTGGAGTAACAAAAATATCGACAACAGACTACCTTCCATAAAGACTAGGCTACCATCCTTTGAGTAACAAAGATATCGATAACAGACTACCTTCCATAATGACAATGCTACCATCTATTGGAATAATTAAAATCTCGAGAACAGACTACCTTCCATAATGACAAGGCTACCATTCAATAGAATAACAAAAACCTCGAGAACAAACTTCCTTTCCATAATGACAAGGCTACCATCCATTGGAGTCATAGAAATCACAACAACAGACTACCTTCCATAATGACAAGGCTACCATCCATTGGAGTAACAAAAATCTCGACAACAGACTAACTTCTATAGTGACGAGGCTCCCATCCATTAGAGTAACAAAAATCTCGACAACAGACTACCTTCCATAATGACAAGGCTACGGTCCATTTGAGTAACAAAAATCACTACAACAGACTTCCTTTCCATAATGACAAGGCTACCATCCAATGGAATAACAAAAATCTCGACAACATACTACCTTCCATAATGACAAGTATAACAACCATTGGAGTAACAAAAATCTCGACAACAGACTACCTTCCATAATGACGAGGCTACCATCCATTAGAGTAACAAAAATCTCGATAATAGACTACCTTCCATAATGACAAGGCTACAGTCCATTAGAGTAACAAAAATCACTACAACAGACTTCCTTTCCATAATGACAAGGCTACCATACATTGGAGTGACAGAAATCACAACAACAGACTACCTTCCATAATGACAAGGCTACCATCCATTGGAGTAACAAAAATCTTGACAACAAACTAACTTCCATAATGACGAGGCTACCATCCATTAGAGTAACAAAAATCTCGACAACAGACTACCTTCCATAATGACAAGGCTACTATCCATTAGAGTAACAAAAATCTCGACAACAAACTACCTTCCATAATGGCAAGGCTACCATCCATTGGAGTAACAAAAATCTCGACAACATACTACCTTCCATAATGACAAGGCTACCATCTATTGGAATAACAAAAATCTCGAGAACATACTACCTTCCATAATGAAAAGGCTACCATCTATTAGAGTAACAAAAATATCGACAACAGACTACCTTCCATAAGGACAAGACTACAATCCATTGGAGTAACAAAAATATCGACAACAGACTACCTTCCATAAAGACTAGGCTACCATCCTTTGAGTAACAAAGATATCGGTAACAGACTACCTTCCTAATGACAATGCTACCATCTATTGGAATAATTAAAATCTCGAGAACAGACTACCTTACATAATGACAAGGCTACCATTCAATAGAATAACAAAAATCTCGAGAACAGACTTCCTTTCCATAATGACAAGGCTACCATCCATTGGAGTGACAGTAATCACAACATCAGACTACCTTCCATAATGACAAGGCTACCATTCATTGGAGTAACAAAAATCTTGACAACAAACTAACTTTTATAATGACGAGGCTACCATCCATTAGAGTAACAAAAATCTCGACAACAGACTACCTTCCATAATGACAAGGCTACGATCCATTAGAGTAACAAAAATCTCGACAATAGACTACCTTCCATAATAACAAGGCTACCATCCATTGGAGTAATGAAAATATCAACAAGAGACTACCTTCCATAATTACAAGGCTAGCACACATTGGAGTAATGAAAATATCAATAAGAGACTACCTTCAATATTGACAAGGCAACCATCCATTGGAGTAACAAAAATCTCGCCAATAGACTACCTTCCATAATGAAAAGGCTACCATCCATTGGAGTGACAAAAATCTCGACAATATACTACCTTTTATAATTACAAGGCTACCATTCATTGGAGTAAAAAAATCTCGACAATAGACTACCTTCCATAATGACAATGCCACCATCCATTGGAGTAACAAAAATCTCGCCAATAGACTACCTTCCATAATGACAAGGCTACCATCCATTGGAGTAACAAAAATCTCGACAACAGACTACCTTCCATAATGACAAGGCTACCAACCATTGGAGTAACAAAATCTCGACAACAGGCTACCTTCCATAATGACAAGGCTACCATCCATTGGAGTAACAAAAATCTCGACAACAAACCACCTTCCATAATTACAAGGCTACCATCCATTGGAATAACAAAAATATTGACAACAAACTACGTTCCATAATGACAAGGCTACCATCCAATGGAGTAACAAAAATATCGACAACAGACTACCTTCCATAATGACAAGGTTACCATCCATTAGAGTAACAAAAATATCGACAACAAACTACCTTCCATAATGGCAAGGCTACCATCCATTGTAGTAACAAAGATATCAACAACAGACTACCTTCCATAATGACAATACTACCATCCATTCGAGTAACAAAAATCTCTACAATAGACTACCTTCCATAATGACAAGGCTACCATCCATCAGAGTAACAAAAATATCGACAACAAACTACCTTTCATAATGAAAAGGCTACCATCCATTGGAGTAACAAAAATATTGACAACAGACTACCTTCCATAATGAAAAGGCTACCATCCATTGGAATAACAAAAATATCGCCAACAAACTACGTTCCATAATGACAAGGCTACCATCCATTGGAGTAACAAAAATATCGACAACAGACTACCTTCCATAAGGACAAGACTACAATCCATTGGAGTAACAAAAATCTCGACAACAGACTACCTTCCATAACGACTAGGCTACCATCCATTGGAGTAACAAAGATATCGATAACAAACTACCTTCCATAATGACAATGCTACCATCTATTGGAATAATAAAAATCTCGAGAATAGACTACCTTCCATAATGACAAGGCTACCATCCAATAGAATAACAAAAATCTCGAGAACAGACTTCCTTTCCATAATGACAAGGCTACCATCCATTGGAGTGATAGAAATCACAACAACAGACTACCTTCCATAATGACAACGCTGCCATCCATTGGAGTAACAAAAATCTCGACAATAGACTAACTTCCATAATGACAAGGCTACGATCCATTTGTGTAACAAAAATCTCGACAACAGACTAACTTCCATAATAACAAGGCTACCATCCATTGGAGTAATGAAAATATCAACAAGAGACTACCTTCCATAATTACAAGGCTACCATACATTAGAGTAATGAAAATATCAACATAAGACTACCTTCCATAATGACAAGGCTACCATCTAATGGAATAACAAAAATCTCGCCAATAGACAACCTTCCATAATGACAAGGCTACCATCCATTGGAGTGACAAAAATCTCGACAATAGACTACCTTCCATAATGACAAGGCTACCATCCATTGGAGTAAAAAAATCTCGACAACAGACTACCTTCCATAATGACAAGGCTACCATCCATTGGAATAACAAAAATCACGACAACAAACTACCTTCCATAATGACAAGGCAACCATCCATTGGAGTAACAAAAATATCGACAACAAACTACCTTCCATAATGACATGGCTACCCTCTATTGGAATAACAAAAATCTCGAGAACATACTACCTTCCATAATGACCAGGCTACCACCCAATAGAATAACAAAAATCTTGAGAACATACTACCTTCCATTGTGACAAGGATACCATCCATTGGAGTGACAGAAATCACAACGACAGACTACCTTCTAAAATTACATGGCTACCATCAATTGGAGTAACAAAGATCTCGACAACAAACTACCTTCCATAATGACATGGCTACCATCCATTAGAGTAACAAAACTCTCGAGAACAAACTACCTTCCATAATGACAAGGATACCATCCATTGGAATAACAAAAATATCGAAAACAAACTACGTTCCATAATGACAAGGCTACCTTCCATTGGAGTAACAAAAATATCGACAACAGACTACCTTCCATAATGACAAGGCTACCATCCATTGGAGTAACAAAAATATCGACAACAGACTACCTTCCATAAGGACAAGGCTACCATCCATTGGAGTAACAAAAAACTCGACAACAGACTACCTTCCATAAAGACTAGGCTACCATCCATTGGAGTAACAAATATATCGACAACAGACTACCTTCCATAATGACAATGCTACCATCCATTGGAGTAACAAAAATCTCGACAAAAGACTACCGTCCATAATGACGAGGCTACCATCTAGTGGAATAACAAAAATCTCGAGATCAAACTACCTTCCATAATGACAAGGCTACCCTCCAATGGAATAACAAAAATCTCGACAATATACTACCTTCCATAATGACAAGTATAACATTCATTGGAGTAACAAAAATCTCGACAACAGACTACCTTCCATAATGACGAGGCTACTAACCATTGGAGTAACAAAATCTCGACAACAGGCTACCTTCCATAATGACAAGGCTACCATCCATTGGAGTAACAAAAATCTCGACAACAAACTACCTTCCATAATTACAAGGCTACCATCCATTGGAATAACAAAAATATCGACAACAAACTACGTTCCATAATGACAAGGCTACCATCCAATGGAGTAACAAAAATATCGACAACAGACAACCTTCCATAATGACAAGGTTACCATCCATTGGAGTAACAAAAATATCGACAACAAACTACCTTCCATAATGAAAAGGCTACCATCCATTGTAGTAACAAAGATATCAACAACAGACTACCTTCCATAATGACAATACTACCATCCATTCGAGTCACAAAAATCTCTACAATAGACTACCTTCCATAATGACAAGGCTACCATCCATCGGAGTAACAAAAATATCGACAACAAACTACCTTTCATAATGACAAGGCTACCATCCATTGGAGTAACAAAAATATTGACAACAGACTACCTTCCATAATGAAAAGGCTACCATCCATTGTAGTAACAAAAATCTCGACAACAAACTACCTTCCATAATGACAAGGCTACCATCCATTGGAATAACAAAAATATCGCCAACAAACTACGTTCCATAATGACAAGGCTACCATCCATTGGAGTAACAAAAATATCGACAACAGACTACCTTCCATAAGGACAAGACTACAATCCATTGGAGTGACAAAAATCTCGACAATAGACTACCTTCCATAATGACAAGGCTACCATCCATTGGAGTAAAAAAATCTCGACAACAGACTACCTTCCATAATGACAAGGCTACCATCCATTGGAATAACAAAAATCACGACAACAAACTACCTTCCATAATGACAAGGCAACCATCCATTGGAGTAACAAAAATATCGACAACAAACTACCTTCCATAATGACATGGCTACCCTCTATTGGAATAACAAAAATCTCGAGAACATACTACCTTCCATAATGACCAGGCTACCACCCAATAGAATAACAAAAATCTTGAGAACATACTACCTTCCATTGTGACAAGGATACCATCCATTGGAGTGACAGAAATCACAACGACAGACTACCTTCCAAAATTACATGGCTACCATCAATTGGAGTATCAAAGATCTCGACAAAAAACTACCTTCCATAATGACATGGCTACCATCCATTAGAGTAACAAAAATCTCGAGAACAAACTACCTTCCATAATGACAAGGATACCATCCATTGGAATAACAAAAATATCGAAAACAAACTACGTTCCATAATGACAAGGCTACCTTCCATTGGAGTAACAAAAATATCGACAACAGACTACCTTCCATAATGACAAGGCTACCATCCATTGGAGTAAAAAAAATATCGACAACAAACTACCTTCCATAAGGACAAGGCTACCATCCATTGGAGTAACAAAAATCTCGACAACAGACGACCTTCCATAAAGACTAGGCTACCATCCATTGGAGTAACAAATATATCGACAATAGACTACCTTCCATAATGACAATGCTACCATCCATTGGAGTAACAAAAATCTCGACAAAAGACTACCGTCCATAATGACGAGGCTACCATCTAGTGGAATAACAAAAATCTCGAGATCAAACTACCTTCCATAATGACAAGGCTACCATCCAATGGAATAACAAAAATCTCGACAATATACTACCTTCCATAATGACAAGTATAACATTCATTGGAGTAACAAAAATCTCGACAACAGACTACCTTCCATAATGACGAGGCTACCATCCATTAGAGTAACAAAAATCTCAACAACAGACTACCTTCCATAATGACAAGGCTACGGTCCATTAGAGTAACAAAAATCACTACAACATACTTCCTTTCCATAATGACAAGGCTACCATCCATTGGAGTAACAAAAATCTCGACAACATACTACCTTCCATAATGACAAGGCTACCATCTATTGGAATAACAAAAATCTCGAGAATATACTACCTTCCATAATGAAAAGGCTACCATCTATTAGAGTAACAAAAATATCGACAACAGACTACCTTCCATAAGGACAAGACTACAATCCATTGGAGTAACAAAAATATCGACAACAGACTACCTTCCATAAAGACTAGGCTACCATCCTTTTAGTAACAAAGATATCGATAACATACTACCTTCCATAATGACAATGCTACGATCTATTGGAATAATTAAAATCTCGAGAACAGACTACCTTCCATAATGACAAGGCTACCATTCAATAGAATAACAAAAATCTCGAGAACAGACTTCCTTTCCATAATGACAAGGCAACCATCCATTGGAGTGATAGAAATCACAACAACAGACTACCTTCCATAATGACAAGGCTACCATCCATTGGAGTAACAAAAAACTTGACAACAGACTAACTTCTATAATGACGAGGCTACCATCCATTAGAGTAACAAAAATCTCGACAATAGACTACCTTCCATAATGACAAGGCTACGGTCCATTAGAGTAACAAAAATCACTACCACAGACTTCCTTTCCATAATGACAAGGCTACCATCCAATGGAATAACAAAAATCTCGACAACATACTACCTTCCATAATGACAAGTATAACATCCATTGGAGTAACAAAAATCTCGACAACAGACTACCTTCCATAATGACGAGGCTACCATCCATTAGAGTAACAAAAATCTCGACAACAGACTACCTTCCATAATGACAAGGCTATGGTCCATTAGAGTAACAAAAATCACTACAACAGACTTCCTTTCCATAATGACAAGGCTACCATACATTGGAGTGAAAGAAATCACAACAACAGACTACCTTCCATAATGACAAGGCTACCACCCATTGGAGTAACATAAATCTCGACAACATACTACCTTCCATAATGACAAGGCTACCATCCATTTTAGTAACATATATCTCGAAAATAGACTACCTTCCATAATGACAAGGCTACCATCCATTGGAGTAACAAAAATCTCGATAAAAGACTACCGTCCATAATGACGAGGCTACCATCTAGTGGAATAACAAAAATCTCGAGATCAAACTACCTTCCATAATGACAAGGCTACCATCCAATGGAATAACAAAAATCTCGACAATATACTACCTTCCATAATGACAAGTATAACATTCATTGGAGTAACAAAAATCTCGACAACAGACTACCTTCCATAATGACGAGGCTACCATCCATTAGAGTAACAAAAATCTCGACAACAGATTACCTTCCATAATGACAAGGCTACGGTCCATTAGAGTAACAAAAATCACTACAACATACTTCCTTTCCATAATGAAAAGGCTACCATCCATTGGAGTGACAGAAATCACAACAACAAACTACCTTCCATAATGACAAGGCTACCATCCATTGGAGTAACAAAAATCTTGACAACAAACTAACTTCCATAATGACGAGGCTACCATCCATTAGAGTAACAAAAATCTCGACAACAGACTACCTTCCATAATGACAAGGCTACGATCCATTAGAGTAACAAAAATCTCGACAATAGACTACCTTCCATAATAACAAGGCTACCATCCATTGGAGTAATGAAAATATCAACAAGAGACTACCTTCCATAATTACAAGGCTAGCACACATTGGAGTAATGAAAATATCAATAAGAGACTACCTTCCATAATGACAAGGCAACCATCCATTGGAGTAACAAAAATCTCGCCAATAGACTACCTTCCATAATGAAAAGGCTACCATCCATTGGAGTGACAAAAATCTCGACAATAGACTACCTTTTATAATTACAAGGCTACCATTCATTGGAGTAAAAAAATCTCGACAATAGACTACCTTCCATAATGACAATGCCACCATCCATTGGAGTAACAAAAATCTCGCCAATAGACTACCTTCCATAATGACAAGGCTACCATCCATTGGAGTAACAAAAATCTCGACAACAGACTACCTTCCATAATGACAAGGCTACCAACCATTGGAGTAACAAAATCTCGACAACAGGCTACCTTCCATAATGACAAGGCTACCATCCATTGGAGTAACAAAAATCTCGACAACAAACTACCTTCCATAATTACAAGGCTACCATCTATTGGAATAACAAAAATATTGACAACAAACTACGTTCCATAATGACAAGGCTACCATCCAATGGAGTAACAAAAATATCGACAACAGACTACCTTCCATAATGACAAGGTTACCATCCATTAGAGTAACAAAAATATCGACAACAAACTACCTTCCATAATGGCAAGGCTACCATCCATTGTAGTAACAAAGAGATCAACAACAGACTACCTTCCATAATGACAATACTACCATCCATTCGAGTAACAAAAATCTCTATAATAGACTACCTTCCATAATGACAAGGCTACCATCCATCGGAGTAACAAAAATATCGACAACAAACTACCTTTCATAATGAAAAGGCTACCATCCATTGGAGTAACAAAAATATTGACAACAGACTACCTTCCATAATGAAAAGGCTACCATCCATTGTAGTAACAAAAATCTCGACAACAAACTACCTTCCATAATGACAAGGCTACCATCCATTGGAATAACAAAAATATCGCCAACAAACTACGTTCCATAATGAGAAGGCTACCATCCATTGGAGTAACAAAAATATCGACAACAGACTACCTTCCATAAGGACAAGACTACAATCCATTGGAGTAACAAAAATCTCGACAACAGACTACCTTCCATAACGACTAGGCTACCATCCATTGGAGTAACAAAGATATCGATAACAAACTACCTTCCATAATGACAATGCTACCATCTATTGGAATAATAAAAATCTCGAGAATAGACTACCTTCCATAATGACAAGGCTACCATCCAATAGAATAACAAAAATCTCGAGAACAGACTTCCTTTCCATAATGACAAGGCTACCATCCATTGGAGTGATAGAAATCACAACAACAGACTACCTTCCATAATGACAACGCTGCCATCCATTGGAGTAACAAAAATCTCGACAATAGACTAACTTCCATAATGACAAGGCTACGATCCATTTGTGTAACAAAAATCTCGACAACAGACTAACTTCCATAATAACAAGGCTACCATCCATTGGAGTAATGAAAATATCAACAACAGACTACCTTCCATAATTACAAGGCTACCATACATTAGAGTAATGAAAATATCAACATAAGACTACCTTCCATAATGACAAGGCTACCATCCAATGGAATAACAAAAATCTCGCCAATAGACAACCTTCCATAATGACAAGGCTACCATCCATTGGAGTGACAAAAATCTCGACAATAGACTACCTTCCATAATGACAAGGCTACCATCCATTGGAGTAAAAAAATCTCGACAACAGACTACCTTCCATAATGACAAGGCTACCATCCATTGGAATAACAAAAATCACGACAACAAACTACCTTCCATAATGACAAGGCAACCATCCATTGGATTAACAAAAATATCGACAACAAACTACCTTCCATAATGACATGGCTACCCTCTATTGGAATAACAAAAATCTCGAGAACATACTACCTTCCATAATGACCAGGCTACCACCCAATAGAATAACAAAAATCTTGAGAACATACTACCTTCCATTGTGACAAGGATACCATCCATTGGAGTGACAGAAATCACAACGACAGACTACCTTCCAAAATTACATGGCTACCATCAATTGGAGTAACAAAGATCTCGACAACAAACTACCTTCCATAATGACATGGCTACCATCCATTAGAGTAACAAAAATCTCGAGAACAAACTACCTTCCATAATGACAAGGATACCATCCATTGGAATAACAAAAATATCGAAAACAAACTACGTTCCATAATGACAAGGCTACCTTCCATTGGAGTAACAAAAATATCGACAACAGACTACCTTCCATAATGACAAGGCTACCATCCATTGGAGTAACAAAAATATCGACAACAGACTACCTTCCATAAGGACAAGGCTACCATCCATTGGAGTAACAAAAATCTCGACAACAGACTACCTTCCATAAAGACTAGGCTACCATCCATTGGAGTAACAAATATATCGACAACAGACTACCTTCCATAATGACAATGCTACCATCCATTGGAGTAACAAAAATCTCGACAAAAGACTACCGTCCATAATGACGAGGCTACCATCTAGTGGAATAACAAAAATCTCGAGATCAAACTACCTTCCATAATGACAAGGCTACCATCCAATGGAATAACAAAAATCTCGACAATATACTACCTTCCATAATGACAAGTATAACATTCATTGGAGTAACAAAAATCTCGACAACAGACTACCTTCCATAATGACGAGGCTACTAACCATTGGAGTAACAAAATCTCGACAACAGGCTACCTTCCATAATGACAAGGCTACCATCCATTGGAGTAACAAAAATCTCGACAACAAACTACCTTCCATAATTACAAGGCTACCATCCATTGGAATAACAAAAATATCGACAACAAACTACGTTCCATAATGACAAGGCTACCATCCAATGGAGTAACAAAAATATCGACAACAGACTACCTTCCATAATGACAAGGTTACCATCCATTGGAGTAACAAAAATATCGACAACAAACTACCTTCCATAATGAAAAGGCTACCATCCATTGTAGTAACAAAGATATCAACAACAGACTACCTTCCATAATGACAATACTACCATCCATTCGAGTAACAAAAATCTCTACAATAGACTACCTTCCATAATGACAAGGCTACCATCCATCGGAGTAACAAAAATATCGACAACAAACTACCTTTCATAATGACAAGGCTACCATCCATTGGAGTAACAAAAATATCGACAACAGACTACCTTCCATAATGAAAAGGCTACCATCCATTGTAGTAACAAAAATCTCGACAACAAACTACCTTCCATAATGACAAGGCTACCATCCATTGGAATAACAAAAATATCGCCAACAAACTACGTTCCATAATGACAAGGCTACCATCCATTGGAGTAACAAAAATATCGACAACAGACTACCTTCCATAAGGACATGACTACAATCCATTGGAGTAACAAAAATCTCGACAACAGACTACCTTCCATAAGGACAAGACTACAATCCATTGGAGTAACAAAAATCTCGACAACAGACTACCTTCCATAACGACTAGGCTACCATCCATTGGAGTAACAAAGATATCGATAACAAACTACCTTCCATAATGACAATGCTACCATCTATTGGAATAATAAAAATCTCGAGAATAGACTACCTTCCATAATGACAAGGCTACCATCCAATAGAATAACAAAAATCTCGAGAACAGACTTCATTTCCATAATGACAAGGCTACCATCCATTGGAGTGATAGAAATCACAACAACAGACTACCTTCCATAATGACAACGCTGCCATCCATTGGAGTAACAAAAATCTCGACAATAGACTAACTTCCATAATGACAAGGCTACGATCCATTTGTGTAACAAAAATCTCGACAACAGACTAACTTCCATAATAACAAGGCTACCATCCATTGGAGTAATGAAAATATCAACAAGAGACTACCTTCCATAATTACAAGGCTACCATACATTAGAGTAATGAAAATATCAACATAAGACTACCTTCCATAATGACAAGGCTACCATCCAATGGAATAACAAAAATCTCACCAATAGACAACCTTCCATAATGACAAGGCTACCATCCATTGGAGTGACAAAAATCTCGACAATAGACTACCTTCCATAATGACAAGGCTACCATCCATTGGAGTAAAAAAATCTCGACAACAGACTACCTTCCATAATGACAAGGCTACCATCCATTGGAATAACAAAAATCACGACAACAAACTACCTTCCATAATGACAAGGCAACCATCCATTGGAGTAACAAAAATATCGACAACAAACTACCTTCCATAATGACATGGCTACCCTCTATTGGAATAACAAAAATCTCGAGAACATACTACCTTCCATAATGACCAGGCTACCACCCAATAGAATAACAAAAATCTTGAGAACATACTACCTTCCATTGTGACAAGGATACCATCCATTGGAGTGACAGAAATCACAACGACAGACTACCTTCCAAAATTACATGGCTACCATCAATTGGAGTAACAAAGATCTCGACAACAAACTACCTTCCATAATGACATGGCTACCATCCATTAGAGTAACAAAAATCTCGAGAACAAACTACCTTCCATAATGACAAGGATACCATCCATTGGAATAACAAAAATATCGAAAACAAACTACGTTCCATAATGACAAGGCTACCTTCCATTGGAGTAACAAAAATATCGACAACAGACTACCTTCCATAATGACAAGGCTACCATCCATTGGAGTAACAAAAATATCGACAACAGACTACCTTCCATAAGGACAAGGCTACCATCCATTGGAGTAACAAAAATCTCGACAACAGACTACCTTCCATAAAGACTAGGCTACCATCCATTGGAGTAACAAATATATCGACAACAGACTACCTTCCATAATGACAATGCTACCATCCATTGGAGTAACAAAAATCTCGACAAAAGACTACCGTCCATAATGACGAGGCTACCATCTAGTGGAATAACAAAAATCTCGAGATCAAACTACCTTCCATAATGACAAGGCTACCATCCAATGGAATAACAAAAATCTCGACAATATACTACCTTCCATAATGACAAGTATAACATTCATTGGAGTAACAAAAATCTCGACAACAGACTACCTTCCATAATGACGAGGCTACTAACCATTGGAGTAACAAAATCTCGACAACAGGCTACCTTCCATAATGACAAGGCTACCATCCATTGGAGTAACAAAAATCTCGACAACAAACTACCTTCCATAATTACAAGGCTACCATCCATTGGAATAACAAAAATATCGACAACAAACTACGTTCCATAATGACAAGGCTACCATCCAATGGAGTAACAAAAATATCGACAACAAACTACCTTCCATAATGACAAGGTTACCATCCATTGGAGTAACAAAAATATCGACAACAAACTACCTTCCATAATGAAAAGGCTACCATCCATTGTAGTAACAAAGATATCAACAACAGACTACCTTCCATAATGACAATACTACCATCCATTCGAGTAACAAAAATCTCTACAATAGACTACCTTCCATAATGACAAGGCTACCATCCATCGGAGTAACAAAAATATCGACAACAAACTACCTTTCATAATGACAAGGCTACCATCCATTGGAGTAACAAAAATATCGACAACAGACTACCTTCCATAATGAAAAGGCTACCATCCATTGTAGTAACAAAAATCTCGACAACAAACTACCTTCCATAATGACAAGGCTACCATCCATTGGAATAAAAAAAATATCGCCAACAAACTACGTTCCATAATGACAAGGCTACCATCCATTGGAGTAACAAAAATATCGACAACAGACTACCTTCCATAAGGACAAGACTACAATCCATTGGAGTAACAAAAATCTCGACAACAGACTACCTTCCATAAGGACAAGACTACAATCCATTGGAGTAACAAAAATCTCGACAACAGACTACCTTCCATAACGACTAGGCTACCATCCATTGGAGTAACAAAGATATCGATAACAAACTACCTTCCATAATGACAATGCTACCATCTATTGGAATAATAAAAATCTCGAGAATAGACTACCTTCCATAATGACAAGGCTACCATCCAATAGAATAACAAAAATCTCGAGAACAGACTTCATTTCCATACTGACAAGGCTACCATCCATTGGAGTGATAGAAATCACAACAACAGACTACCTTCCATAATGACAACGCTGCCATCCATTGGAGTAACAAAAATCTCGACAATAGACTAACTTCCATAATGACAAGGCTACGATCCATTTGTGTAACAAAAATCTCGACAACAGACTAACTTCCATAATAACAAGGCTACCATCCATTGGAGTAATGAAAATATCAACAAGAGACTACCTTCCATAATTACAAGGCTACCATACATTAGAGTAATGAAAATATCAACATAAGACTACCTTCCATAATGACAAGGCTACCATCCAATGGAATAACAAAAATCTCGCCAATAGACAACCTTCCATAATGACAAGGCTACCATCCATTGGAGTGACAAAAATCTCGACAATAGACTACCTTCCATAATGACAAGGCTACCATCCATTGGAGTAAAAAAATCTCGACAACAGACTACCTTCCATAATGACAAGGCTACCATCCATTGGAATAACAAAAATCACGACAACAAACTACCTTCCATAATGACAAGGCAACCATCCATTGGAGTAACAAAAATATCGACAACAAACTACCTTCCATAATGACATGGCTACCCTCTATTGGAATAACAAAAATCTCGAGAACATACTACCTTCCATAATGACCAGGCTACCACCCAATAGAATAACAAAAATCTTGAGAACATACTACCTTCCATTGTGACAAGGATACCATCCATTGGAGTGACAGAAATCACAACGACAGACTACCTTCCAAAATTACATGGCTACCATCAATTGGAGTAACAAAGATCTCGACAAAAAACTACCTTCCATAATGACATGGCTACCATCCATTAGAGTAACAAAAATCTCGAGAACAAACTACCTTCCATAATGACAAGGATACCATCCATTGGAATAACAAAAATATCGAAAACAAACTACGTTCCATAATGACAAGGTTACCTTCCATTGGAGTAACAAAAATATCGACAACAGACTACCTTCCATAATGACAAGGCTACCATCCATTGGAGTAACAAAAATATCGACAACAGACTACCTTCCATAAGGACAAGGCTACCATCCATTGGAGTAACAAAAATCTCGACAACAGACTACCTTCCATAAAGACTAGGCTACCATCTATTGGAGTAACAAATATATCGACAACAGACTACCTTCCATAATGACAATGCTACCATCCATTGGAGTAACAAAAATCTCGACAAAAGACTACCGTCCATAATGACGAGGCTACCATCTAGTGGAATAACAAAAATCTCGAGATCAAACTACCTTCCATAATGACAAGGCTACCATCCAATGGAATAACAAAAATCTCGACAATATACTACCTTCCATAATGACAAGTATAACATTCATTGGAGTAACAAAAATCTCGACAACAGACTACGTTCCATAATGACGAGGCTACCATCCATTAGAGTAACAAAAATCTCAACAACAGACTACCTTCCATAATGACAAGGCTACGGTCCATTAGAGTAACAAAAATCACTACAACATACTTCCTTTCCATAATGACAAGGCTACCATCCATTGGAGTAACAAAAATCTCGACAACATACTACCTTCCATAATGACAAGGCTACCATCTATTGGAATAACAAAAATCTCGAGAACATACTACCTTCCATAATGAAAAGGCTACCATCTATTAGAGTAACAAAAATATCGACAACAGACTACCTTCCATAAGGACAAGACTACAATCCATGGGAGTAACAAAAATATCGACAACAGACTACCTTCCATAAAGACTAGGCTACCATCCTTTTAGTAACAAAGATATCGATAACATACTACCTTCCATAATGACAATGCTACCATCTATTGGAATAATTAAAATCTCGAGAACAGACTACCTTCCATAATGACAAGGCTACCATATAATAGAATAACAAAAATCTCGAGAACAGACTTCCTTTCCATAATGACAAGGCAACCATCCATTGGAGTGATAGAAATCTCGACAACAGACTACCTTCCATAATGACAAGTATAACATCCATTGGAGTAACAAAAAACTAGACAACAGACTTACTTCTATAATGACGAGGCTACCATCCATTAGAGTAACAAAAATCTCGACAACAGACTACCTTCCATAATGACAAGGCTACGGTCCATTAGAGTAACAAAAATCACTACAACAGACTTCCTTTCCATAATGACAAGGCTACCATACATTGGAGTGAAAGAAATCACAACAACAGACTACCTTCCATAATGACAAGGCTACCACCCATTGGAGTAACATAAATCTCGACAACATACTACCTTCCATAATGACAAGGCTACCATCCATTTTAGTAACATATATCTCGAAAATAGACTACCTTCCATAATGACAAGGCTACCATCCATTGGAGTAACAAAAATCTCGATAAAAGACTACCGTCCATAATGACGAGGCTACCATCTAGTGGAATAACAAAAATCTCGAGATCAAACTACCTTCCATAATGACAAGGCTACCATCCAATGGAATAACAAAAATCTCGACAATATACTACCTTCCATAATGACAAGTATAACATTCATTGGAGTAACAAAAATCGCGACAACAGACTACCTTCCATAATGACGAGGCTACCATCCATTAGAGTAACAAAAATCTCGACAACAGATTACCTTCCATAATGACAAGGCTACGGTCCATTATGACAATGCTACCGTCCTTTGAGTAACAAAAATCTCGACAACAGACTACCTTCCATAATGACAAGGCTACCATCCTTTGAGTAACAAAGATTTCGATAACAGACTACCTTCCATAATGACAATGCTACCATCTATTGGAATAATAAATATCTCGAGAACAGACTACCTTCCATAATGACAAGGCTACCATCCAATAGAATAACAAAAATCTCGATAACAGACTTGCTTTCCATAATGACAAGGCTACTATCCATTGGAGTGATAGTAATCACAACAACAGACTACCTTCCATAATAACAAGGCTACCATCCATTGGAGTGACAGAAATCACAACAACAGACTACCTTCCATAATGACAAGGCTACCATCCATTGGAGTAACAAAAATCTTGACAACAAACTAACTTCCATAATGACGAGGCTACCATCCATTAGAGTAACAAAAATCTCGACAACAGACTACCTTCCATAATGACAAGACTACTATCCATTAGAGTAACAAAAATCTCGACAACAAACTACCTTCCATAATGGCAAGGCTACCATCCATTGGAGTAACAAAAATCTCGACAACATACTACCTTCCATAATGACAAGGCTACCATCTATTGGAATAACAAAAATCTCGAGAACATACTTCCTTCCATAATGAAAAGGCTACCATCTATTAGAGTAACAAAAATATCGACAACAGACTACCTTCCATAAGGACAAGACTACAATCCATTGGAGTAACAAAAATATCGACAACAGACTACTTTCCATAAAGACTAGGCTACCATCCTTTGAGTAACAAAGATATCGATAACAGACTACCTTCCATAATGACAATGCTACCATCTATTGGAATAATTAAAATCTCGAGAACAGACTACCTTCCATAATGACAAGGCTACCATTCAATAGAATAACAAAAATCTCGAGAACAGACTTCCTTTCCATAATGACAAGGCTACCATCCATTGGAGTGATAGAAATCACAACAACAGACTACCTTCTATAATGACAAGGCTACCATCCATTGGAGTAACAAAATTCTTGACAACAGACTAACTTCTATAATGACGAGGCTACAATCCATTAGAGTAACAAAAATCTCGACAACAGACTACCTTCCATAATGACAAGGCTACGGTCCATTAGAGTAACAAAAATCACTACAACAGACTTCCTTTCCATAATGACAAGGCTACCATCCAATGGAATAACAAAAATCTCGACAACATACTACCTTCCATAATGACAATATAACATCCATTGGAGTAACAAAAATCTCGACAACAGACTACCTTCCATAATGACGAGGCTACCATCCATTAGAGTAACAAAAATCTCGGCAACAGACTACCTTCCATAATGACAAGGCTACGGTCCATTAGAGTAACAAAAATCACTACAACAGGCTTCCTTTCCATAATGACAAGGCTACCATACATTGGAGTGACAGAAATCACAACAACAGAATACCTTCCATAATGACAAGGCTACCATCCATTGGAGTAACAAAAATCTCGACAACAGACTAACTTCCATAATGACAAGGCTACCATCCATTAGAGTAACAAAAATCTCCACAACAGACTACCTTCCATAATGACAAGGCTACTATCCATTAGAGTAACAAAAATCTCGACAACAAACTACCTTCCATAATGACAAGGCTACCATCCATTGGAGTAACAAAAATCTCGATAACAGACTACCTTCCATAATGACAATGCTACCATCTATTGGAATAATAAATATCTCGAGAACAGACTACCTTCCATAATGACAAGGCTACCATCCAATAGAATAACAAAAATCTCGATAACAGACTTGCTTTCCATAATGACAAGGCTACTATCCATTGGAGTGATAGTAATCACAACAACAGACTACCTTCCATAATAACAAGGCTACCATCCATTGGAGTAACAAAAATCTCGACAACAGACTAACTTTTATAATGACGAGGCTACCATCCATTAGAGTAACAAAAATCTCGACAACAGACTACCTTCCATAATGACAAGGCTACGATCCATTAGAGTAACAAAAATCTCGACAATAGACTACCTTCCATAATAACAAGGCTACCATCCATTGGAGTAATGAAAATATCAACAAGAGACTACCTTCCATAATTACAAGGCTACCATACATTGGATTAATGAAAATATCAATAAGAGACTACCTTCCATAATGAAAAGGCAACCATCCATTGGAGTAACAAAAATCTCGCCAATAGACTACCTTCCATAATGAAAAGGCTACCATCCATTGGAGTGACAAAAATCTCGACAATAGACTACCTTCTATAATGACAAGGCTACCATTCATTGGAGTAAAAAAATCTCGATAATAGACTACCTTCCATAATGACAATGCCACCATCCATTGGAGTAACAAAAATCTCGCCAATAGACTACCTTCCATAATGACAAGGCTACCATCCATTGGAGTCACAAAAATCTCGACAACAGACTACCTTCCATAATGACAAGGCTACCAACCATTGGAGTAACAAAATCTCGACAACAGGCTACCTTCCATAATGACAAGGCTACCATCCATTGGAGTAACAAAAATCTTGACAACAAACTACCTTCCATAATTACAAGGCTACCATCCATTGGAATAACAAAAATATCGACAACACACTACGTTCCATAATGACAAGGCTACCATCCAATGGAGTAACAAAAATATCGACAACAGACTACCTTCTATAATGACAAGGTTACCATCCATTGGAGTAACAAAAATATCGACAACAAACTACCTTCCATAATGACAAGGCTATGGTCCATTAGAGTAACAAAAATCACTACAACAGACTTCCTTTCCATAATGACAAGGCTACCATACATTGGAGTGAAAGAAATCACAACAACAGACTACATTCCATAATGACAAGGCTACCACCCATTGGAGTAACATAAATCTCGACAACATACTACCTTCCATAATGACAAGGCTACCATCCATTTTAGTAACATATATCTCGAAAATAGACTACCTTCCATAATGACAAGGCTACCATCCATTGGAGTAACAAAAATCTCGATAAAATACTACCGTCCATAATGACGAGGCTACCATCTAGTGGAATAACAAAAATCTCGAGATCAAACTACCTTCCATAATGACAAGGCTACCATCCAATGGAATAACAAAAATCTCGACAATATACTACCTTCCATAATGACAAGTATAACATTCATTGGAGTAACAAAAATCTCGACAACAGACTACCTTCCATAATGACGAGGCTACCATCCATTAGAGTAACAAAAATCTCGACAACAGATTACCTTCCATAATGACAAGGCTACGGTCCATTAGAGTAACAAAAATCACTATAACATACTTCCTTTCCATAATGACAAGGCTACCATCCATTGGAGTGACAGAAATCACAACAACAGACTACCTTCCATAATGACAAGGCTACCATCCATTAGAGTAACAAAAATCTCCACAACAGACTACCTTCCATAATGACAAGGCTACTATCCATTAGAGTAACAAAAATCTCGACAACAAACTACCTTCCATAATGACAAGGCTACCATCCATTGGAGTAACAAAAATCTCGATAACAGACTACCTTCCATAATGACAATGCTACCATCTATTGGAATAATAAATATCTCGAGAACAGACTACCTTCCATAATGACAAGGCTACCATCCAATAGAATAACAAAAATCTCGATAACAGACTTGCTTTCCATAATGACAAGGCTACTATCCATTGGAGTGATAGTAATCACAACAACAGACTACCTTCCATAATAACAAGGCTACCATCCATTGGAGTAACAAAAATCTCGACAACAGACTAACTTTTATAATGACGAGGCTACCATCCATTAGAGTAACAAAAATCTCGACAACAGACTACCTTCCATAATGACAAGGCTACGATCCATTAGAGTAACAAAAATCTCGACAATAGACTACCTTCCATAATAACAAGGCTACCATCCATTGGAGTAATGAAAATATCAACAAGAGACTACCTTCCATAATTACAAGGCTACCATACATTGGATTAATGAAAATATCAATAAGAGACTACCTTCCATAATGAAAAGGCAACCATCCATTGGAGTAACAAAAATCTCGCCAATAGACTACCTTCCATAATGAAAAGGCTACCATCCATTGGAGTGACAAAAATCTCGACAATAGACTACCTTCTATAATGACAAGGCTACCATTCATTGGAGTAAAAAAATCTCGATAATAGACTACCTTCCATAATGACAATGCCACCATCCATTGGAGTAACAAAAATCTCGCCAATAGACTACCTTCCATAATGACAAGGCTACCATCCATTGGAGTCACAAAAATCTCGACAACAGACTACCTTCCATAATGACAAGGCTACCAACCATTGGAGTAACAAAATCTCGACAACAGGCTACCTTCCATAATGACAAGGCTACCATCCATTGGAGTAACAAAAATCTTGACAACAAACTACCTTCCATAATTACAAGGCTACCATCCATTGGAATAACAAAAATATCGACAACACACTACGTTCCATAATGACAAGGCTACCATCCAATGGAGTAACAAAAATATCGACAACAGACTACCTTCTATAATGACAAGGTTACCATCCATTGGAGTAACAAAAATATCGACAACAAACTACCTTCCATAATGACAAGGCTATGGTCCATTAGAGTAACAAAAATCACTACAACAGACTTCCTTTCCATAATGACAAGGCTACCATACATTGGAGTGAAAGAAATCACAACAACAGACTACATTCCATAATGACAAGGCTACCACCCATTGGAGTAACATAAATCTCGACAACATACTACCTTCCATAATGACAAGGCTACCATCCATTTTAGTAACATATATCTCGAAAATAGACTACCTTCCATAATGACAAGGCTACCATCCATTGGAGTAACAAAAATCTCGATAAAATACTACCGTCCATAATGACGAGGCTACCATCTAGTGGAATAACAAAAATCTCGAGATCAAACTACCTTCCATAATGACAAGGCTACCATCCAATGGAATAACAAAAATCTCGACAATATACTACCTTCCATAATGACAAGTATAACATTCATTGGAGTAACAAAAATCTCGACAACAGACTACCTTCCATAATGACGAGGCTACCATCCATTAGAGTAACAAAAATCTCGACAACAGATTACCTTCCATAATGACAAGGCTACGGTCCATTAGAGTAACAAAAATCACTATAACATACTTCCTTTCCATAATGACAAGGCTACCATCCATTGGAGTGACAGAAATCACAACAACAGACTACCTTCCATAATGACAAGGCTACCATCCATTGGAGTAACAAAAATCTTGACAACAAACTAACTTCCATAATGACGAGGCTACCATCCATTAGAGTAACAAAAATCTCGACAACAGACTACCTTCCATAATGACAAGACTACTATCCATTAGAGTAACAAAAATCTCGACAACAAACTACCTTCCATAATGGCAAGGCTACCATCCATTGGAGTAAAAAAAATCTCGACAACATACTACCTTCCATAATGACAAGGCTACCATCTATTGGAATAACAAAAATCTCGAGAACATACTACCTTCCATAATGAAAAGGCTACCATCTATTAGAGTAACAAAAATATCGACAACAAACTACCTTCCATAAGGACAAGACTACAATCCATTGGAGTAACAAAAATATCGACAACAGACTACTTTCCATAAAGACTAGGCTACCATCCTTTGAGTAACAAAGATATCGATAACAGACTACCTTCCATAATGACAATGCTACCATCTATTGGAATAATTAAAATCTCGAGAACAGACTACCTTCCATAATGACAAGGCTACCATTCAATAGAATAACAAAAATCTCGAGAACAGACTTCCTTTCCATAATGACAAGGCAACCATCCATTGGAGTGATAGAAATCACAACAACAGACTACCTTCCATAATGACAAGGCTACCATCCATTGGAGTAACAAAATTCTTGACAACAGACTAACTTCTATAATGATGAGGCTACCATCCATTAGAGTAACAAAAATCTCGACAACAGACTACCTTCCATAATGACAATGCTACGGTCCATTAGAGTAACAAAAATCACTACAACAGACTTCCTTTCCATAATGACAAGGCTACCATCCAATGGAATAACAAAAATCTCGACAACATACTACCTTCCATAATGACAAGTATAACATCCATTGGAGTAACAAAAATCTCGACAACAGACTACCTTCCATAATGACGAGGCTACCATCCATTAGAGTAACAAAAATCTCGGCAACAAACTACCTTCCATAATGACAAGGCTACGGTCCATTAGAGTAACAAAAATCACTACAACAGACTTCCTTTCCATAATGACAAGGCTACCATACATTGGAGTGACAGAAATCACAACAACAGACTACCTTCCATAATGACAAGGCTACCATCCATTGGAGTAACAAAAATCTCGACAACAGACTAACTTCCATAATGACAAGGCTACCATCCATTAGAGTAACAAAAATCTCCACAACAGACTACCTTCCATAATGACAAGGCTACTATCCATTAGAGTAACAAAAATCGCGACAACAAACTACCTTCCATAATGGCAAGGCTACCATCCATTGGAGTAACAAAAATCTCGACAACAGACTACCTTCCATAATGACAAGGCTACCATCCTTTGAGTAACAAAGATATCGATAACAGACTACCTTCCATAATGACAATGCTACCATCTATTGGAATAATAAATATCTCGAGAACAGACTACCTTCCATAATGACAAGGCTACCATCCAATAGAATAACAAAAATCTCGATAACAGACTTGCTTTCCATAATGACAAGGCTACTATCCATTGGAGTGATAGTAATCACAACAACAGACTACCTTCCATAATAACAAGGCTACCATCCATTGGAGTAACAAAAATCTCGACAACAGACTAACTTTTATAATGACGAGGCTACCATCCATTAGAGTAACAAAAATCTCGACAACAGACTACCTTCCATAATGACAAGGCTACGATCCATTAGAGTAACAAAAATCTCGACAATAGACTACCTTCCATAATAACAAGGCTACCATCCATTGGAGTAATGAAAATATCAACAAGAGACTACCTTCCATAATTACAAGGCTACCATACATTGGAGT
Organism: Vicia faba; assembly: GCA_948472305.1. NCBI lineage: Eukaryota > Viridiplantae > Streptophyta > Magnoliopsida > Fabales > Fabaceae > Vicia > Vicia faba. Next base: position 769,120,612 of record OX451738.1, read on the forward strand.
AATGAAAATATCAATAAGAGACTACCTTCCATAATGACAAGGCAACCATCCATTGGAGTAACAAAAATCTCGCCAACAGACTACCTTCCATAATGAAAAGGCCACCATCCATTGGAGTGACAAAAATCTCGACAATAGACTACCTTCTATAATGACAAGGCTACGATCCATTAGAGTAACAAAAATCTCGACAATAGACTACCTTCCGTAATGACAATACTACCATCCAATGGAGTAATGAAAATATCAACAAGAGACTACCTTCCATAATGACAAGCTACCATACATTGGAGTAACAAAAATCTCGACAACACACTACGTTCCATAATGACAAGGCTACCATCCAATGGAGTAACAAAAATATCGACAACAGACTACCCTCTATAATGACAAGGTTACCATCCATTGGAGTAACAAAAATATCGACAACAAACTACCTTCCATAATGAAAAGGCTACCATCCATTGTAGTAACAAAAATCTCGACAACAAACTACCTTCCATAATAACTAGGGTACCATCCATTGGAGTAACAAAGATATCGACAATAGACTACCTTCCGTAATGACAATACTACCATCCATTCGAGTAACAAAAATCTCTACAATAGACTACCTTCCATAATGACAAGGCTACCATCCATCGGAGTAACAAAAATATCGACAACAAACTACCTTTCATAATGACAAGGCTACCATCCATTGGAGTAACAAAAATATTGACAACAGACTACCTTCCATAATGAAAAGGCTACCATCCATTGTAGTAACAAAAATCTCGACAACAAACTACCTTCCATAATGACTAGGGTACCATCCATTGGAGTAACAAAGATATCGACAACAGACTACCTTCCATAATGACAATACTACCATCCATTCGAGTAACAAAAATCTCTACAATAGACTACCTTCCATAATGACAAGGCTACCATCCATCGGAGTAACAAAAATCTCGAAAACAAACTACCTTCCATAATGAAAAAATATCAATAAGAGACTACCTTCCATAATGGCAGTGCTACCATCCATTGGAGTAAGAAAAATCTCGCTAATAGACTACTTTCCATAATGACAAGGCTACCATCCATTGGAGTGACAAAAATATCTACAATAGACTACCTTCCATAATGACAAGGCTACCATCCATTGAAGTAAAAAAATCTCGACAATAGACTACCTTCCATAATGACAAGGCTACCATCCATTGGAGTAACAAAAATCTCGACAACAAACTACCTTCCATAATGGCAAGGCTATCATCCATAGGAGTAACAAAAATCTCGTTAACAAACTACCTTCCATAATGACAAGGCTACCACCCAATAGAATAACAAAAATCTCGAGAACAGACTACCTTCCATAGTGAGAAGGCTACCATCCATTGGAGTGACAGAAATCACAACAACAAACTACCTTCCATAATGACATGGCTACCATCCATTCGAGTAACAAAAATCTCGACAACAAACTACCTTCCATAATGACAAGGGTACTATCCATTAGAATAACAAAAATATCGACAACAAACTACGTTCCAAAATGACAAGGCTACCGTCCATTGGAGTAACAAAAATATCGACAACCAACTACCTTCCTTAAGGACAAGACTACAATCCATTGGAGTAACAAAGATAACGACAACAAACTACCTTCCATAATGACAATGCTACCATCTATTGGAATAATAAAAATCTCGAGAACAGACTACCTTCCATAATGACAAGGATACCATCCAATAGAATAACAAAAAACTCGAGAACAAACTTCCTTTACATAATGACAAGGATACCATCCATTGGAGTGACAAAAATCTCGAAAACAAACTACCTTCCATAGTGACAAGGGTACCATCTATTGGAATAATGAAAATATCAACAAGAGACTACGTTCCATAATGACAAGGCTACCATCCATTGGGGTAACAAAAATCTCGCCAACAGACTAACTTCCATAATGACGAGGCTACCATCCATTAGAGTAACAAAAATCTCGACAACAGACTACCTTCCATAATGACAAGGCTACGATCCATTAAAGTAACAAAAATCTCGACAATAGACTACCTTCCATAATAACAAGGCTACCATCCATTGGAATAACAAAAATATCGACAACACACTACGTTCCATAATGACAAGGCTACCATCCAATGGAGTAACAAAAATATCGACAACAGACTACCTTCTATAATGACAAGGTTACCATCCATTGGAGTAACAAAAATATCGACAACAAACTACCTTCCATAATGAAAAGGCTACCATCCATTGTAGTAACAAAAATCTCGACAACAAACTACCTTCCATAATGACTAGGGTACCATCCATTGGAGTAACAAAGATATCGACAAGAGACTACCTTCCGTAATGACAAGGCTACCATCCATTGGAGTAACAAAAATCTCTACAATAGACTACCTTCCATAATGACAAGGCTACCATCCATCGGAGTAACAAAAATATCGACAACAAACTACCTTCCATAATGACAAGGCTACCATCAATTGGAGTAACAAAAATATCGACAACAGACTACCTTCCATAATGAAAAGGCTACCATCCATTGTAGTAACAAAAATCTCGACAACAAACTACCTTCCATAATGACTAGGGTTCCATCCATTGGAGTAACAAAGATATCGACAAGAGACTACCTTCCATAATGGCAAGGCTACCATCCATTAGAGTAACAAAAATCTCGCTAATAGACTACATTCCATAATGACAAGGCTACCATCCATTGGAGTGACAAAAATATCTACAATAGACTACCTTCCATAATGACAAGGCTACCATCCATTGAAGTAAAAAAATCTCGACAATAGACTACCTTCCATAATGACAAGGCTACCATCCATTGGAGTAACAAGAATCTCGACAACAAACTACCTTCCATAATGGCAAGGCTACCATCCATTGGAGTAACAAAAATCTCGTTAACAGACTACCTTCCATAATGACAAGGCTACCATCTATTGGAATAACAAAAATCTCGAGAACATACTACCTTCCATAAAGACAAGGCTACCACCCAATAGAATAACAAAAAACTCGAGAACATACTACCTTCCATAGTGACAAGGCTACCATCCATTGGAGTGACAAAAATCACAACAACAAACTACCTTCCATAATGACATGGCAACCATCTATTGGAGTAATAAAAATCTCGACAACAAACTACCTTCCATAATGACAAGTCTACCATCCATTGGAATAACGTAAATATCGACAACAAACTATGTTCCAAAATGAGAAGGCTACCATCCATTGGAGTAAAAAAAATATCGACAACCAACTACCTTCCATAGGGACAAGACTACAATCCATTGGAGTAACAAAGATATCGACAACAAACTACCTTCCATAATGACAATGCTACCATCTATTGGAATAATAAAAATCTCGAGAACAGACTACCTTCCATTATGACAAGGATACCATCCAATAGAATAACAAAAATCTCTAGAACAAACTTCCTTTACATAATGACAAGGATACCATCCATTGGAGTGACAGAAATCTCGAAAACAAACTACCTTCCATAGTGACAAGGCTACCATCTATTGGAATAATGAAAATATCAACAAGAGACTACATTCCATAATGATAAGGCGACCATCCATTGGAGTAACAAAAATCTCGCCAACAGACTAACTTCCATAATGTCGAGGCTACCATCCATTAGAGTAACAAAAATATCGACAACAAACTACCTTCCATAATGACAAGGCTACGATCCATTAGAGTAACAAAAATCTCGACAATAGACTACCTTCCGTAATGACAATACTACCATCCAATGGAGTAATGAAAATATCAACAAGAGACTACCTTCCATAATTACAAGGCTACCATACATTGGAGTAATGAAAATATCAATAAGAGACTACCTTCCATAATGACAAGGCAACCATCCATTGGAGTAACAAAAATCTCGCCAATAGACTACCTTCCATAATGAAAAGGCTACCATTCATTGGAGTGACAAAAATCTCGACAATAGACTACCTTCCATAATGACAAGGCTACCATCCATTGGATTAAAAAAATCTCGACAATAGACTACCTTCCATAATGACAATGCCACCATCCATTGGAGTAACAAAAATCTCGACAATAGACTACCTTCCATAATGACAAGGCTACCATCCATTTGGAGTAACAAAAATCTCGACAACCGACTACCTTCCATAATGACAAGGCTACCATCCATTGGAGTAACAAAATCTCGACAACAGGCTACCTTCCATAATGACAAGGCTACCATCCATTGGAGTAACAAAAATCTCGACAAAAAAATACCTTCCATAATTACAAGGCTACCATCCATTAGAATAACAAAAATATCGACAACAAACTACGTTCCATAATGACAAGGCTACCATCCAATGGAGTAACAAAAATATCGACAACAGACTACCTTCCATAATGACAAGGGTACCATCCATTGGAGTAACAAAAATATCGACAACAAACTACCTTCCATAATGAAAAGGCTACCATCCATTGTAGTAACAAAAATCTCGACAACAAACTACCTTCCATAATTACTAGGGTACCATCCATTGGAGTAACAAAGATATCGACAACAGACTACCTTCCATAATGACAATACTACCATCCATTGGAGTAACAAAAATCTCTACAATAGACTACCTTCCATAATGACAAGGCTACCATCCACGGAGTAACAAAAATATCGACAACAAACTACCTTCCATAAGTACAAGTCTACCATCCATTGAAGCAACAAAAATATCGACAACAGACTACCTTTCATAATGAAAAGGCTACCATCCATTGTTGTAACAAAAATCTCGACAACAAACTACCTTTCATAATGACTAGGGTACCATCCATTGGAGTAACAAAGATATCGACAACAGACAACCTTCCATAATGACAATACTACCATCCATTCGTGTAACAAAAATCTCTACAATAGACTACCTTTCATAATGACAAGGCTACCATCCATCGGAGTAACAAAAATCTCGAAAACAAACTACCTTCCATAATGACAAGGCTACAATCTATTGGAATTATGAAAATATCAACAAGAGACTACCTTCCATAATGGCAAGGCTACCATCCATTGGAGTAACAAAAATCTCGCTAATATACTACTTTCCATAATGACAAGGCTACCATCCATTGGAGTGACAAAATATCTACAATAGACTACCTTCCATAATGACAAGGCTACCATCCATTGAATAACAAAAATCTCGACAATAGACTACCTTCCATAATGACAAGGCTACCATCTATTGGAGTAACAAAAATCTCGACAACAAACTACCTTCCATAATGGCAAGGCTATCATCCATTGGAGTAACAAAAATCTCGACAACAAACTACCTTCCATAATGACAATGCTACCATCTATTGGAATAATAAAAATCTCGAGAACAAACTACCTTCCATAATGACAAGTATACCATCCAATAGAATAACAAAAATCTCGAAAACAAACCTCCTTTACATAATGACAAGGATACCATCCATTGGAGTGACAGAAATCTCGAAAACAAACTACCTTCCATAGTGACAAGGCTACCATCTATTGGAATAATGAAAATATCAACAAGAGACTACGTTCCATAATGACAAGGCTACCATCCATTGGAGTAACAAAAATCTCGCCAACAGACTAACTTCCATAATGACGAGGCTACCATCCATTAGAGTAACAAAAATCTCGACAACAGACTACCTTCCATAATGACAAGGCTACGATCCATTAGAGTAACAAAAATCTCGACAACAGACTACCTTCCATAATAACATGGCTACCATCAATTGGAGTAATGAAAATATCAACAAGAGACTACCTTCAATAATTACAAGGCTACCATAGATTGGAGTAATGAAAATATCAACAAGAGACTACCTTCCATAATGACAAGGCTACCATCCACTAGAGTAACAAAAATCTCCCCAATAGACTACCTTCCATAATGACAAGGCTACCATCCATTGGAGTGACAAAAATCTCGACAATAGACTACCTTCTATAATGACAAGGCTACCATCCATTGGAGTAACTAAAATCTCGACAACAAACTACCTTCCATAATGGCAAGGCTACCATCCATTGGAGTAACAAAAATCTCGACAACAGACTACCTTCCATAATGACAAGGCTACCATCTATTGGAATAAAAAAAATCTCGAGAACATACTACCTTCCATAATGAAAAGGCTACCATCCATTGGAGTAACAAAAATATCGACAACAGACTACCTTCCATAAGGACAAGACTACAATCCATTGGAGTAACAAAAATAGCGACAACAAACTACCTTCCATAAAGACTAGGCTACCATCCTTTGAGTAACAAAAATATCGATAACAGACTACCTTCCATAATGACAATGCTACCATCTATTGGAATAATAAAAATCTCGAGAACAAACTACCTTCCATAATGACAAGGATACCATCCAATAGAATAACAAAAATCTCGAGAACAAACCTCCTTTACATAATGACAAGGATACCATCCATTGGAGTGACAGAAATCTCGAAAACAAACTACCTTCCATAGTGACAAGGCTACCATCTATTGGAATAATGAAAATATCAACAAGAGACTACGTTCCATAATGACAAGGCTACCATCCATCGGAGTAACAAAAATCTCGCCAACAGACTAAATTCCATAATGACGAGGCTACCATCCATTAGAGTAACAAAAATCTCGACAACAGACTACCTTCCATAATGACAAGGCTACGATCCATTAGAGTAACAAAAATCTCGACAACAGACTACCTTCCATAATAACATGGCTACCATCAATTGGAGTAATGAAAATATCAACAAGAGACTACCTTCAATAATTACAAGGCTACCATAGATTGGAGTAATGAAAATATCAACAAGAGACTACCTTCCATAATGACAAGGCTACCATCCACTAGAGTAACAAAAATCTCGCCAATAGACTACCTTCCATAATGACAAGGCTACCATCCATTGGAGTGACAAAAATCTCGACAATAGACTACCTTCTATAATGACAAGGCTACCATCCATTGGAGTAACTAAAATCTCGAAAACAAACTACCTTCCATAATGGCAAGGCTACCATCCATTGGAGTAACAAAAATCTCGACAACAGACTACCTTCCATAATGACAAGGCTACCATCTATTGGAATAACAAAAATCTCGAGAACATACTACCTTCCATAATGAAAAGGCTACCATCCATTGGAGTAACAAAAATATCGACAACAGACTACCTTCCATAAGGACAAGACTACAATCCATTGGAGTAACAAAAATAGCGACAACAAACTACCTTCCATAAAGACTAGGCTACCATCCTTTGAGTAACAAAAATATCGATAACAGACTACCTTCCATAATGACAATGCTACCATGAATTGGAATAATAAAAATCTCGAGAACAGACTACCTTCTATAATGACAAGGCTACCATCCAATAGAATAACAAAAATCTCGAGAACAGACTTCCTTTCCATAATCACAAGGCTACTATCCATTGGAGTGATAGAAATCACAACAACAGACTACCTTCCATAATGACAAGGCTACCATCCATTGGAGTAACAAAAATCTCGACAACAGACTAACTTCTATAATGACTAGGCTAACATCCATTAGAGAAACAAAAATCTCGACACCAGACTACCTTCCATAATAACAAGGCTACCATCCATTGGAGTAATGAAAATATCAACAAGAGACTACCTTCCATAATTACAAGGCAACCATCCATTGGAGTAATGAAAATATCAATAAGAGACTACCTTCCATAATGACAAGGCTACCATCCGTTGGAGTGACAAAAATCTCGACAATGGACTACCTTCCATAATGACAAGGCTACCATCCATTGGAGTAAAAAAATCTCGACAATAGACTACCTTCTATAATGACAATGCCACCATCCATTGGAGTAACAAAAATCTCGCCAATAGACTACCTTCCATAATGACAAGGCTACCATCAATTGGAATAACAAAAATATCGACAACAGAACACCTTCCATGATGACAAGGCTACCATCCATTGGAGTAACAAAATCTCGACAACAGGCTACCTTCCATAATGACAAGGCTACCATCCATTGGAGTAACAAAAATCTCGACAACAAACTACCTTCCATAATTACAAGGCTACCATCCAATAGAATAACAAAAATATCGACAACAAACTACGTACCATAATGACAAGGCTACCATCTATTGGAGTAACAAAGATATCGACATCAGACTACCTTCCATAATGACAATACTACCATCCATTGGAGTAACAAAAATCTCTACAATAGACTACCTTCCATAATGACAAGGCTACCATCCATCGGAGTAACAAAAATATCGACAACAAACTACCTTCCATAATGACAAGGCTACCATCCATTGGAGTAACAAAAATCTCGACAACAAACTACCTTCCATAATGACTAGGGTACCATCCATTGGAGTAACAAAGATATCGACAACAAACTACCTTCCATAATGACAATACTACCATCCATTCGAGTAACAAAAATCTCTATAATAGACTACCTTCCATAATGACAAGGCTACCATCCATCGGAGTAACAAAAATCTCGAAAACAAACTACCTTCCACAATGGCAAAGCTACCATCCATTGGAGTAACAAAAATCTCGTTAATAGACTACCTTCCATAATGACAAGGCTACAATCTATTGGAATAACAAAAATCTCGAGAACATACTACCTTCAATAATGACAGGGCTACCACCCAATAGAATAACAAAAATCTCGAGAACAGACTACCTTCCATAGTGACAAGGCTACCATCCATTGGAGTGACAGAAATCACAACAACAAACTACCTTCCATAATGACATGGCTACCATCCATTGGAGTAACAAAAATCTCGACAACAAACTACCTTCCATAATGACAAGGCTACCATCCATTGGAATAACAAAAATATCGACAACAAACTACTCTCCAAAATGACAAGGGTACCATCCATTGGAGTAACAAAAATATCGACAACAAACTACCTTCCATACGGACAAGACTACAATCCATTGGAGTAACAAAGATATCGACAACAGACTACCTTCCATAATGACAATGCTACCATCTATTGGAATAATAAAAATCTCAAGAACAGACTACCTTCCATAATGAGAAGGATACCATCCAATAGAATAACAATAATCTCGAGAACAAACTTCCTTTACATAATGACAAGGATACCATCCATTGGAGTAACAGAAATCTCGAAAACAAACTACCTTCCATAGTGACATGGCTACCATCTATTGGAATAATGAAAATATCAACAAGAGACTACGTTCCATAATGACAAGGCCACCATCCATTGGAGTAACAAAAATCTCGCCAATGGACTACCTTTCATAATGACAAGGCTACCATCCATTGGAGTGACAAAAATATCGACAATAGACTACCTTCCGTAATGACAATACTACCATCCATTGGAGTAAAAAAATCTCGACAACAGACTACCTTCCATAATGACAAGGCTACCATCCATTGGAGTAACAAAAATCTCGACAAAAAACTACCTTCCATAATGGCAAGGCTACCATCCATTGGAGTAACAAAAATCTCGACAACAGACTGCCTTCCATAATGACAAGGCTACCATCTATTGGAAAAACAAAAATCTTGAGAACATACTACCTTCCATAATGACAAGGCTACCACCCAATAGAATAACAAAAATCTCAAGAACAGACGACCTTCCATAGTGACAAGGCTACCATCCATTGGAGTTATAGAAATCACAACAACAGACTACCTTCCATAATTACAAGGCTACCATCCATTGGAGTAACAAAGATATCGACAACAAACTACGTTCTAGAATGACAAGTCTACCATCCATTGGAGTAACAAAAATATCGACAACAAACTACCTTCCCTAATGACAAGACTACAATCCATTGGAGTAACAAAAATCTCGACAACAGACTACTTTCCATAAGGACAAGACTACAATCCATTAGAGTAACAAAAATCTCGACAATGGACTACCTTCCATAAAGTCTAGGCTACCATCTATTGGAGTAACAAAGATATTAACGACAGACTACCTTCCATAATGACAATGCTACCATCTATTGGAATAAAAATCTCGAGAACAGACTACCTTCCATAATGAAAAGGCTACCATCCAATAGAATAACCAAAATCTCGAGAAAAAACTTCCTTTCCATGATGACAACGCTACCATCCATTGGAGTGACAGAAATCACAACAACAGACTACCTTCCATAATGACTAGGCTACCATCCATTGGAGTAACAAAAATCTCGACAATAGACTACTTTCCATAAGGACAAGACTACAATCCATTGGAGTAACAAAAATCTCGACAATGGACTACCTTCCATAAAGTCTAGGCTACCATCTATTGGAGTAACAAAGATATTAACGACAGACTACCTTCCATAATGACAATGCTACCATCTATTGGAATAAAAATCTCGAGAACAGACTACCTTCCATAATGAAAAGGCTACCATCCAATAGAATAACCAAAATCTCAAGAAAAAACTTCCTTTCCATGATGACAACGCTACCATCCATTGGAGTGACAGAAATCACAACAACAGACTACCTTCCATAATGACTAGGCTACAATCCATTGGAGTAACAAAAATCTCGACAACAGACTAACTACCATAATGAAAAGGCTACCATCCATTGGAGTGACAAAAATCTCGATAATAGACTACCTTCCATAATGACAAGGCTACCATCCATTGGAGTAAAAATATATCGACAATAGACTACCTTCCATAATGATAATGCCACCATCCATTGGAGTAACAAAAATATCGCCAATAGTCTACCTTCCATAATGACAAGGCTACCATCATTTGGAGTAACAAAAATCTCGACAACAGACTACCTTCCATAATGACCAAGCTACCATCCATTGGAGTAACAAAATCTCGACAACAGGATACCTTTCAATAATGACAAGGCTACCATCCATTGGAGTAACAAAAATCTCGACAACAAACTACGTTCCATAATGACAAGGCTACCATCCAATGGAGTAACAAAAATATCGACAACAGACTACCTTCCATAATGCAAGGCTACCATCCATTGGAGTAACAAAAATATCGACAACAAACTACCTTCCATAATGAAAAGGCTACCATCCATTGTAGTAACAAAAATCAAGACAACAAATTACCTTCCATAATGACTAGGGTACCATCCATTGGAGTAACAAAGATATCGACAACAGACTACCTTCCATAATTACAATACTACCATCCATTGGAATAACAAAAATATCTACAATAGACTACCTTCTATAATGATAAGGCTACCATCCATCGGAGTAACAAAAATATCGACAACAAACTACCTTCCATAATGACAAGGCTACCATCCATTGGAGTAACAAAAATATCGACAACAGACTACCTTCCATAATGAAAAGGCTACCATCCATTGTAGTAACAAAAATCTCGACAACAAACTACCTTCCATAATGACTAGGGTACCATCCATTAGAGTAACAAAGATATCGACAACAGACTACCTTCCATAATGACAATACTACCATCCATTCGAGAAACAAAAATCTCTACAATAGACTACGTTTCATAATGACAAGGCTACCATCTATTGGAATTATGAAAATATCAACAAGAGACTACCTTCCATAATGGCAAGGATACTATCCATTGAAGTAACAAAAATCTCGCTAATAGACTACTTTCCATAATGACAAGGCTACCATCCATTGGAGTGACAAAAATATCTACAATAGACTACCTTCCATAATGACAAGGCTACCATCCATTGAAGTAAAAAAATCTCGACAATAGACTACCTTCCATAATGACAAGGCTACCATCCATTGGAGTAACAAAAATCTCGACAACAAACTACCTTCCATAATGGCAAGGCTACCATCCATTGGAGTAACAAAACTCTTGTTAACAGACTACCTTCCATAATGACAAGGCTACCATCTATTGGAATAACAAAAATATCGAGAACATACTATCTTCCATAATGAAAAGGCTACAACCAAATAGAATAACAAAAATCTCGAGAACAGACTACCTTCCATAGTGACAAGGCTACCATCCATTGGAGTGACAGAAATCACAACAATAAACTACCTTCCATAATGACATGGCTACCATCCATTGGAGTAACAAAAATCTCGACAACAAACTACCTTCCATAATGACAAGGCTACCATCCATTGGAATAACAAAAATATTGACAACAAACTACGTTCCAAAATGACAAGGCTACAATCCATTGGAGTAACAAAGATATCGACAACAGACTACCTTCCATAATGACAATGCTACCATCTATTGGAATAATAAAAATCTCAAGAACATACTACCGTCCATAATGACAAGGATACCATCAAATAGAATAACAAAAATATCGAGAACAGACTTCCTTTTCATAATGACAAGGATACCATCCGTTGGAGTGACAGAAATCTCGAAAACAAACTACCTTCCATAGTGACAAGGCTACCATCTATTGGAATAATGAAAATATCAACAAGAGACTATGTTCAATAATGACAAGGCTACCATCCATTGGAGTAACAAAAATCTCGCAAATAGACTACCTTCCATAATGACAAGGCTACCATCCATTGGAGTGACAAAAATATCGATAATACACTACCTTCCATAATGGCAAGGCTATAATCCATTGGAGTTAAAAAAATCTCGACAACAGACTACCTTCCATAATGATAATGCCACCATCCATTGGAGTAACAAAAATATCGCCAATAGTCTACCTTCCATAATGACAAGGCTACCATCCATTGGAGTAACAAAAATCTCGACAACAGACTACCTTCCATAATGACCAAGCTACCATCCATTGGAGTAACAAAATCTCGACAACAGGATACCTTTCAATAATGACAAGGCTACCATCCATTGGAGTAACAAAAATCTCGACAACAAACTACGTTCCATAATGACAAGGCTACCATCCAATGGAGTAACAAAAATATCGACAACAGACTACCTTCCATAATGCAAGGCTACCATCCATTGGAGTAACAAAAATATCGACAACAAACTACCTTCCATAATGAAAAGGCTACCATCCATTGTAGTAACAAAAATCAAGACAACAAATTACCTTCCATAATGACTAGGGTACCATCCATTGGAGTAACAAAGATATCGACAACAGACTACCTTCCATAATTACAATACTACCATCCATTGGAATAACAAAAATATCTACAATAGACTACCTTCTATAATGATAAGGCTACCATCCATCGGAGTAACAAAAATATCGACAACAAACTACCTTCCATAATGACAAGGCTACCATCCATTGGAGTAACAAAAATATCGACAACAGACTACCTTCCATAATGAAAAGGCTACCATCCATTGTAGTAACAAAAATCTCGACAACAAACTACCTTCCATAATGACTAGGGTACCATCCATTAGAGTAACAAAGATATCGACAACAGACTACCTTCCATAATGACAATACTACCATCCATTCGAGAAACAAAAATCTCTACAATAGACTACGTTTCATAATGACAAGGCTACCATCTATTGGAATTATGAAAATATCAACAAGAGACTACCTTCCATAATGGCAAGGATACTATCCATTGGAGTAACAAAAATCTCGCTAATAGACTACTTTCCATAATGACAAGGCTACCATCCATTGGAGTGACAAAAATATCTACAATAGACTACCTTCCATAATGACAAGGCTACCATCCATTGAAGTAAAAAAATCTCGACAATAGACTACCTTCCATAATGACAAGGCTACCATCCATTGGAGTAACAAAAATCTCGACAACAAACTACCTTCCATAATGGCAAGGCTACCATCCATTGGAGTAACAAAACTCTTGTTAACAGACTACCTTCCATAATGACAAGGCTACCATCTATTGGAATAACAAAAATATCGAGAACATACTATCTTCCATAATGAAAAGGCTACAACCAAATAGAATAACAAAAATTTCGAGAACAGACTACCTTCCATAGTGACAAGGCTACCATCCATTGGAGTGACAGAAATCACAACAATAAACTACCTTCCATAATGACATGGCTACCATCCATTGGAGTAACAAAAATCTCGACAACAAACTACCTTCCATAATGACAAGGCTACCATCCATTGGAATAACAAAAATATTGACAACAAACTACGTTCCAAAATGACAAGGCTACAATCCATTGGAGTAACAAAGATATCGACAACAGACTACCTTCCATAATGACAATGCTACCATCTATTGGAATAATAAAAATCTCAAGAACATACTACCGTCCATAATGACAAGGATACCATCAAATAGAATAACAAAAATATCGAGAACAGACTTCCTTTTCATAATGACAAGGATACCATCCGTTGGAGTGACAGAAATCTCGAAAACAAACTACCTTCCATAGTGACAAGGCTACCATCTATTGGAATAATGAAAATATCAACAAGAGACTATGTTCCATAATGACAAGGCTACCATCCATTGGAGTAACAAAAATCTCGCAAATAGACTACCTTCCATAATGACAAGGCTACCATCCATTGGAGTGACAAAAATATCGATAATACACTACCTTCCATAATGGCAAGGCTATAATCCATTGGAGTTAAAAAAATCTCGACAACAGACTACCTTCCATAATGACAAGGCTACCATCCATTGGAGTAACAAAAATCTCGACAACAGACTACCTTTCATAATCACAAGGCTACCATTTATTGGAAAAACAAAAATCTTGAGAACATACTACCTTCCATAATGACAAGGCTACCACACAATAGAATAACAAAAATCTCAAGAACATACTACCTTCCATAGTTACAAGGCTACCATCCGTTGGAGTTACAGAAATCACAACAACAGACTACCTTCCATAATTACAAGGCTACCATACATTGGAGTAACAAAGATATCGACAACAAACTACATTCTATAATGACAAGGATACCATCCATTGGAGTAACAAAAATATTGACAACAAACTACCTTCCATAATGACAAGACTACAATCCATTGGAGTAACAAAAATATCGACAACAGACTACCTTCCATAAGGACAAGACTATAATCCATTGGAGTAACAAAAATCTCGACAACAGACTACCTTCCATAAAGACTAGGCTACCATCTATTGGAGTAACAAAGATATTGACAACAAACTACCTTCCATAATGACAATGCTACCATCTATTGAAATAATAAAAATCTCGAGAATAGGCTACCTTCCATAATGACAAGGCTACCATCCAATAGAATAACCAAAATCTCGAGAACAAACTTCCTTTCCATGATGACAAGGCTACCATCCATTGGAGTGACATAAATCACAACAACAGACTACCTTCCATAATGACAAGGCTACCATCCATTGGAGTAACAAAAATCTCGACAACAAACTAACTTCCATAATGACAAGGATACCATCCATTGGAGTAACAAAAATCTCGCCAATAGACTACCTTCCATAATTACAAGGCTACCATCCATTGGAGTGACAAAAATCTCGGCAATAGACTACCTTCCATAATGGCAAGGCTACCATCCATTGGAGTGACAAAAATCTCGACAATAGACTACCTTCCATAATGACAAGGCTACCATCCATTGGAGTAAAAAAATCTTGACAACAGACTACCTTCCATTATGACAAGGCTACCATACATTGGAGTAACAAAAATCTCGACAACAAACTACCTCCCATAATGGCAAGGCTACCATCCATTGGAGTAACAAAGATATCGACAACAGACTACCTTCCATAATGACAAGGCTACCATCCATTGGAGTAACAACATCTCAACAACAGGCTACCTTCCATAATGACAAGGCTTCCATCCATTGGAGTAACAAAAATCTCGACGACAAACTACCTTCCATAATTACAAGGCTACTATCCATTCGAATAACAAAAATATCGACAACAAACTACGTTCCATAATGACAAGGCTACCATCCAATGGAGTAACAAAAATATCGACAACAGACTACCTTCCATAATGACAAGGCTACCATCCATTGCAGTAACAAAAATATCGACAACAGACTACCTTCCATAATGAAAAGGCTACCATCCATTGTAGTAACAAAAATCTCGACAACAAACTACCTTCCATAATGACTAGGGTACCATCCATTGGAGTAACAAAGATATCGACAACAGACTACCTTGAATAATGACAATGCTACCATCTATTGGAATAATAAAAATCTCAAGAACATACTACCGTCCATAATGACAAGGATACCATCCAATAGAATAACAAAAATCTCGAGAACAAACTTCCTTTTCATAATAACAAGGATACCATCCATTGGAGTGACAGAAATCTCGAAAACAAACTACCTTCCATAGTGACAAGGCTACCATCTATTGGAATAATGAAAATATCAACAAGAGACTACGTTCCATAATGACAAGGCTACCACCCATTGGAGTAACAAAAATCTCGCAAATAGACTACCTTCCATAATGACAAGGCTACCATCCATTGGAGTGACAAAAATATCGATAATACACTACCTTCCATAATGAAAAGCTACAATCCATTGGAGTTAAAAAAATCTCGACAACAGGCTACCTTCCATAATGACAAGGCTACCATCCATTGGAGTAACAGAAATTTCGACAACAGACTACCTTTCATAATCACAAGGCTACCATTTATTGGAAAAACAAAAATCTTGAGAACATACTACCTTCCATAATGACAAGGCTACCACACAATAGAATAACAAAAATCTCAAGAACATACTACCTTCCATAGTGACAAGGCTACCATCCGTTGGAGTTACAGAAATCACAACAACAGACTACCTTCCATAATTACAAGGCTACCATCCATTGGAGTAACAAAGATATCGACAACAAACTACATTCTATAATGACAAGGATACCATCCATTGGGGTAACAAAAATATCGACAACAAACTACATTCTATAATGACAAGGATACCATCCATTGGGGTAACAAAAATATCGACAACAAACTACCTTCCATAATGACAAGACTACAATCCATTGGAGTAACAAAAATCTCGACAACAGACTACCTTCCATAAGGACAAGACTACAATCCATTGGAGTAACAAAAATCTCGACAACAGACTACCTTCCATAAAGACTAGGCTACCATCTATTGGAGTAACAAAGATATTGACAACAAACTACCTTCCATAATGACAATGCTACCATCTATTGGAATAATAAAAATCTCGAGAATAGACTACCTTCCATAATGACAAGGCTACCATCCAATAGAATAACCAAAATCTCGAGAACAAACTTCCTTTCCATGATGACAAGGCCACCATCCATTGGAGTGACATAAATCTCAACAACAGACTACCTTCCATAATGACAAGGCTACCATCCATTGGAGTAACAACATCTCGACAACAGGCTACCTTCCATAATGACAAGGCTTCCATCCATTGGAGTAACAAAAATCTCGACGACAAACTACCTTCCATAATTACAAGGCTACTATCCATTCGAATAACAAAAATATCGACAACAAACTACGTTCCATAATGACAAGGCTACCATCCAATGGAGTAACAAAAATATCGACAACAGACTACCTTCCATAATGACAAGGCTACCATCCATTGCAGTAACAAAAATATCGAAAACAGACTACCTTCCAAAATGAAAAGGCTACCATCCATTGTAGTAACAAAAATCTCGACAACAAACTACCTTCCATAATGACTAGGGTACCATCCATTGGAGTAACAAAGATATCGACAACAGACTACCTTGCATAATGACAATGCTACCATCTATTGGAATAATAAAAATCTCCAGAACATACTACCGTCCATAATGACAAGGATACCATCCAATAGAATAACAAAAATCTCGAGAACAAACTTCCTTTTCATAATAACAAGGATACCATCCATTGGAGTGACAGAAATCTCGAAAACAAACTACCTTCCATAGTGACAAGGCTACTATCTATTGGAATAATGAAAATATCAACAAGAGACTACGTTCCATAATGACAAGGCTACCATCCATTGGAGTAACAAAAATCTCGCAAATAGACTACCTTCCATAATGACAAGGCTACCATCCATTGGAGTGACAAAAACATCGATAATACACTACCTTCCATAATGACAAGCTACAATCCATTGGAGTTAAAAAAATCTCGACAACAGACTACCTTCCATAATGACAAGGCTACCATCCATTGGAGTAACAGAAATCTCAACAACAGACTACCTTTCATAATCACAAGGCTACCATTTATTGGAAAAACAAAAATCTTGAGAACATACTACCTTCCATAATGACAAGGCTACCACACAATAGAATAACAAAAATCTCAAGAACATACTACCTTCCATAGTGACAAGGCTACCATCCGTTGGAGTTACAGAAATCACAACAACAGACTACCTTCCATAATTACAAGGCTACCATCCATTGGAGTAACAAAGATATCGACAACAAACTACATTCTATAATGACAAGGATACCATCCATTGGGGTAACAAAAATATCGACAACAAACTACATTCTATAATGACAAGGATACCATCCATTGGGGTAACAAAAATATCGACAACAAACTACCTTCCATAATGACAAGACTACAATCCATTGGAGTAACAAAAATCTCGACAACAGACTACCTTCCATAAGGACAAGACTACAATCCATTGGAGTAACAAAAATCTCGACAACAGACTACCTTCCATAAAGACTAGGCTACCATCTATTGGAGTAACAAAGATATTGACAACAAACTACCTTCCATAATGACAATGCTACCATCTATTGGAATAATAAAAATCTCGAGAATAGACTACCTTCCATAATGACAAGGCTACCATCCAATAGAATAACCAAAATCTCGAGAACAAACTTCCTTTCCATGATGACAAGGCCACCATCCATTGGAGTGACATAAATCTCAACAACAGACTACCTTCCATAATGACAAGGCTACCATCCATTGGAGTAACAACATCTCGACAACAGGCTACCTTCCATAATGACAAGGCTTCCATCCATTGGAGTAACAAAAATCTCGACGACAAACTACCTTCCATAATTACAAGGCTACTATCCATTCGAATAACAAAAATATCGACAACAAACTACGTTCCATAATGACAAGGCTACCATCCAATGGAGTAACAAAAATATCGACAACAGACTACCTTCCATAATGACAAGGCTACCATCCATTGTAGTAACAAAAATATCGAAAACAGACTACCTTCCAAAATGAAAAGGCTACCATCCATTGTAGTAACAAAAATCTCGACAACAAACTACCTTCCATAATGACTAGGGTACCATCCATTGGAGTAACAAAGATATCGACAACAGACTACCTTGCATAATGACAATGCTACCATCTATTGGAATAATAAAAATCTCCAGAACATACTACCGTCCATAATGACAAGGATACCATCCAATAGAATAACAAAAATCTCGAGAACAAACTTCCTTTTCATAATAACAAGGATACCATCCATTGGAGTGACAGAAATCTCGAAAACAAACTACCTTCCATAGTGACAAGGCTACTATCTATTGGAATAATGAAAATATCAACAAGAGACTACGTTCCATAATGACAAGGCTACCATCCATTGGAGTAACAAAAATCTCGCAAATAGACTACCTTCCATAATGACAAGGCTACCATCCATTGGAGTGACAAAAACATCGATAATACACTACCTTCCATAATGACAAGCTACAATCCATTGGAGTTAAAAAAATCTCGACAACAGACTACCTTCCATAATGACAAGGCTACCATCCATTGGAGTAACAGAAATCTCAACAACAGACTACCTTTCATAATCACAAGGCTACCATTTATTGGAAAAACAAAAATCTTGAGAACATACTACCTTCCATAATGACAAGGCTACCACACAATAGAATAACAAAAATCTCAAGAACATACTACCTTCCATAGTGACAAGGCTACCATCCGTTGGAGTTACAGAAATCAAAACAACAAACTACCTTCCATAATTACAAGGCTACCATCCATTGGAGTAACAAAGATATCGACAACAAACTACATTCTATAATGACAAGGATACCATCCATTGGGGTAACAAAAATATCGACAACAAACTACATTCTATAATGACAAGGATACCATCCATTGGGGTAACAAAAATATCGACAACAAACTACCTTCCATAATGACAAGACTACAATCCATTGGAGTAACAAAAATCTCGACAACAGACTACCTTCCATAAGGACAAGACTACAATCCATTGGAGTAACAAAAATCTCGACAACAGACTACCTTCCATAAAGACTAGGCTACCATCTATTGGAGTAACAAAGATATTGACAACAAACTACCTTCCATAATGACAATGCTACCATCTATTGGAATAATAAAAATCTCGAGAACAGACTACCTTCCATAATGACAAGGCTACCATCCAATAGAATAACCAAAATCTCGAGAACAAACTTCCTTTCCATGATGACAAGGCTACCATCCATTGGAGTGACATAAATCTCAACAACAGACTACCTTCCATAATGACAAGGCTACCATCCATTGGAGTAACAACATCTCGACAACAGGCTACCTTCCATAATGACAAGGCTTCCATCCATTGGAGTAACAAAAATCTCGACGACAAACTACCTTCCATAATTACAAGGCTACTATCCATTCGAATAACAAAAATA
Organism: Vicia faba; assembly: GCA_948472305.1. Classification (NCBI taxonomy): domain Eukaryota; kingdom Viridiplantae; phylum Streptophyta; class Magnoliopsida; order Fabales; family Fabaceae; genus Vicia; species Vicia faba. The sequence goes on from OX451738.1 coordinate 769,141,351, forward strand.
TCGACAACAAACTACGTTCCATAATGACAAGGCTACCATCCAATGGAGTAACAAAAATATCGACAACAGACTACCTTCCATAATGACAAGGCTACCATCCATTGAAGTAACAAAAATATCGAAAACAGACTACCTTCCAAAATGAAAAGGCTACCATCCATTGTAGTAACAAAAATCTCGACAACAAACTACCTTCCATAATGACTAGGGTACCATCCATTGGAGTAACAAAGATATCGACAACAGACTACCTTGCATAATGACAATGCTACCATCTATTGGAATAATAAAAATCTCCAGAACATACTACCGTCCATAATGACAAGGATACCATCCAATAGAATAACAAAAATCTCGAGAACAAACTTCCTTTTCATAATAACAAGGATACCATCCATTGGAGTGACAGAAATCTCGAAAACAAACTACCTTCCATAGTGACAAGGCTACCATCTATTGGAATAATGAAAATATCAACAAGAGACTACGTTCCATAATGACAAGGCTACCATCCATTGGAGTAACAAAAATCTCGCAAATAGACTACCTTCCATAATGACAAGGCTACCATCCATTGGAGTGACAAAAACATCGATAATACACTACCTTCCATAATGACAAGCTACAATCCATTGGAGTTAAAAAAATCTCGACAACAGACTACCTTCCATAATGACAAGGCTACCATCCATTGGAGTAACAGAAATCTCAACAACAGACTACCTTTCATAATCACAAGGCTACCATTTATTGGAAAAACAAAAATCTTGAGAACATACTACCTTCCATAATGACAAGGCTACCACACAATAGAATAACAAAAATCTCAAGAACATACTACCTTCCATAGTGACAAGGCTACCATCCGTTGGAGTTACAGAAATCAAAACAACAGACTACCTTCCATAATTACAAGGCTACCATCCATTGGAGTAACAAAGATATCGACAACAAACTACATTCTATAATGACAAGGATACCATCCATTGGGGTAACAAAAATATCGACAACAAACTACATTCTATAATGACAAGGATACGATCCATTGGGGTAACAAAAATATCGACAACAAACTACCTTCCATAATGACAAGACTACAATCCATTGGAGTAACAAAAATCTCGACAACAGACTACCTTCCATAAGGACAAGACTACAATCCATTGGAGTAACAAAAATCTCGACAACAAACTACCTTCCATAAAGACTAGGCTACCATCTATTGGAGTAACAAAGATATTGACAACAAACTACCTTCCATAATGACAATGCTACCATCTATTGGAATAATAAAAATCTCGAGAACAGACTACCTTCCATAATGACAAGGCTACCATCCAATAGAATAACCAAAATCTCGAGAACAAACTTCCTTTCCATGATGACAAGGCTACCATCCATTGGAGTGACATAAATCTCAACAACAGACTACCTTCCATAATGACAAGGCTACCATCCATTGGAGTAACAAAAATCTCGACAACAGACTAACTTCCATAATGACAAGGATACCATCCATTGGAGTAACAAAAATCTCGCCAATAGACTACCTTCCATAATTACAAGGCTACCATCAATTGGAGTGACAAAAATCTCGGCAATAGACTACCTTCCATAATGGCAAGGCTACCATCCATTGGAGTGACAAATATCTCGACAATAGACTACCTTCCATAATGACAAGGCTACCATCCATTGGAGTAAAAAAATCTCGACAACTGACTACCTTCCATTATGACAAGGCTACCATACATTGGAGTAACAAAAATCTCGATAACAAACTACCTTCCATAATGGCAAGGCTACCATCCATTGGAGTAACAAAGATATCGACAACAGACTACCTTCCATAATGACAAGGCTACCATCCATTGGAGTAACAAAATCTCGACAACAGGCTACCTTCCATAATGACAAGGCTACCATCCATTGGAGTAACAAAAATCTCGACAACAAACTACCTTCCATAATTACAAGGCTACCATCCATTCGAATAACAAAAATATCGACAACAAACTACGTTCCATAATGACAAGGCTACCATCCAATGGAGTAACAAAAATATCGACAACAGACTACCTTCCATAATGACAAGGCTACCATCCATTGCAGTAACAAAAATATCGACAACAAACTACCTTCCATAATGAAAAGGCTACCATCCATTGTAGTAACAAAAATCTCGACAACAAACTACCTTCCATAATGACTAGGGTACCATCCATTGGAGTAACAAAGATATCGACAACAGACTACCTTGCATAATGACAATGCTACCATCTATTGGAATAATAAAAATCTCAAGAACATACTACCGTCCATAATGACAAGGATACCATCCAATGGAATAACAAAAATCTCGAGAACAAACTTCCTTTTCATAATAACAAGGATACCATCCATTGGAGTGACAGAAATCTCGAAAACAAACTACCTTCCATAGTGACAAGGCTACCATCTATTGGAATAATGAAAATATCAACAAGAGACTACGTTCCATAATGACAAGGCTACCATCCATTGGAGTAACAAAAATCTCCCAAATAGACTACCTTCCATAATGACAAGGCTACCATCCATTGGAGTGACAAAAATATCGATAATACACTACCTTCCATAATGACAAGCTACAATCCATTGGAGTTAAAAAAATCTCGACAACAGACTACCTTCCATAATGACAAGGCTACCATCCATTGGAGTAACAGAAATCTCGACAACAAACTACCTTTCATAATCACAAGGCTACCATTTATTGGAAAAACAAAAATCTTGAGAACATACTACCTTCCATAATGACAAGGCTACCACACAATAGAATAACAAAAATCTCAAGAACATACTACCTTCCATAGTGACAAGGCTACCATCCGTTGGAGTTACAGAAATCACAACAACAGACTACCTTCCATAATTACAAGGCTACCATCCATTGGAGTAACAAAGATATCGACAACAAACTACATTCTATAATGACAAGGATACCATCCATTGGGGTAACAAAAATATCGACAACAAACTACCTTCCATAATGACAAGACTACAATCCATTGGAGTAACAAAAATCTCGACAACAGACTACCTTCCATAAGGACAAGACTACAATCCATTGGAGTAACAAAAATCTCGACAACAGACTACCTTCCATTAAGACTAGGCTACCATCTATTGGAGTAACAAAGATATTGACAACAAACTACCTTCCATAATGACAATGCTACCATCTATTGGAATAATAAAAATCTCGAGAACAGACTACCTTCCATAATGACAAGGCTACCATCCAATAGAATAACCAAAATCTCGAGAAGAAACTTCCTTTCCATGATGACAAGGCTACCATCCATTGGAGTGACATAAATCTCAACAACAGACTACCTTCCATAATGACAAGGCTACCATCCATTGGAGTAACAAAAATCTCGACAACAGACTAACTTCCATAATGACAAGGATACCATCCATTGGAGTAACAAAAATCTCGCCAATAGACTACCTTCCATAATTACAAGGCTACCATCAATTGGAGTGACAAAAATCTCGGCAATAGACTACCTTCCATAATGGCAAGGCTACCATCCATTGGAGTGACAAATATCTCGACAATAGACTACCTTCCATAATGACAAGGCTACCATCCATTGGAGTAAAAAAATCTCGACAACTGACTACCTTCCATTATGACAAGGCTACCATACATTGGAGTAACAAAAATCTCGACAACAAACTACCTTCCATAATGGCAAGGCTACCATCCATTGGAGTAACAAAGATACCGACAACAGACTAACTTCCATAATGACAAGGCTATCATCCATTGGAGTAACAAAATCTCGACAACAGGCTACCTTCCATAATGACAAGGCTACCATCCAATGGAGTAACAAAAATATCGACAACAGACTACCTTCCATAATGATAAGGCTACCATCCATTGCAGTAACAAAAATATCGACAACAGACTATCTTCCATAATGAAAAGGCTACCATCCATTGTAGTAACAAAAATCACGACAACAAACTACCTTCCATAATGACTAGGGTACCATCCATTGGAGTAACAAAGATATCGACAACAGACTACCTTGCATAATGACAATACTACCATCCATTGGAGTACCAAAAATCTCTACAATAGACTACCTTCCATAATGACAAGGCTACCATCCATCGGAGTAACAAAAATCTCGAAAACAAACTACCTTCCATAATGACAAGGCTACCATCTATTGGAATAATGAAAATATCAACAAGAGACTACCTTCCATAATGACAAGGCTACCATCCATTGGAGTAACAAAAATCTCGCCAATAGACTACCTTCCATAATGACAAGGCTACAATCCATTGGAGTGACAAATATCGACAATAGACTACCTTCCATAATGACAAGGCTACCATCCATTGGAGTAAAAAAATCTCGACAACAGACTTCCTTCCATAATGACAAGGCTACCATCCATTGGAGTAACAAAAATATCGACAACAAACTACCTTCCATAATGGCAAGGCTACCATCCATTGGAGTAAAAAAAATCTCGACAACAGACTACCTTCCATAATGACAAGGCTACCATCTATTGGAATAACAAAAATCTCGAGAACATACTACCTTCCATAATGACAAGGCTACCACCCAATAGAATAACAAAAATCTCGAGAACAGACTACCTTCCATAGTGGCAAGGCTACCATCCATTGGAGTGACAAATCACAACAACAGAATACCTTCCATAATTACATGGCTACCATCCATTGGAGTAACAAAGATCTCGACAAAAAACTACCTTCCATAATAAAATGGCTTCCATCCATTGGAGTAACAAAAATCTCGATAACAAACTACCTTCCATAATGACAAGGCTACCATCCATTGGAATAACAAAAATATCGACAACAAACTACGTTCCATAAGGACAAGGCTACCATCCATTGGAGTAACTAAAATATCGACACAGACTACCTTCCATGAGGACAAGACTACAATCCATTGGAGTAACAAAAATCTCGACAACAGACTACCTTCCATAAGGACAAGACTACAATCCATTGGAGTAAAAAAAATCTCGAGAACAGACTACCTTCCATAATGACAAGGCTACCATCCATTGGAGTGACAGAAATCTTGAAAACAAACAACCTTCCATAATGACAAGGCTACCATCTATTGGAATAATGAAAATATCAACAAGAGACTACCTTCCATAATGACAAGGCTACCATCCATTGGAATAACAAAAATATCGACAAGAAATTACGTTCCATAATGACAAGGCTACCATCCGTTTGAGTAACAAAAATATCGACAACAAACTACGTTCCATAATGACAAGGCTACTATCTATTGGAGTAACAAAAATATCGACAACAGAATACCTTCATTATGGACAAGACTACAATCCATTGGAGTTACAAAAATATCGACAACAGACTACCTTCTATAAGGACAAAACTACAATCCATTGGAGTAACAATAATCTCGACAACAGACTACCTTCCATAAAGACTAGGCTACCATCCATTGGATTAACAAAGATATCGACAACAGACTACCTTCCATAATTACAATGCTACCATCTATTGGAATAATAAAAATCTCGAGAACAGAATACCTTCCATAATGACAAGGCTACCATCCAATAGAATAACAAAAATCTCGAGAACAAACTTCCTTTCCATAATGACAAGGCTAACATCCATTGTAGTGACAGAAATCTTGAAAACAAACTACCTTCCATAATGACAAGGCTACCATCTATTGGAATAACAAAAATCTCGAGAACATACTACCTTCCATAATGACAAGGCTACCACCAAATAGAATAACAAAAATCTCGAGAACAGACTACCTTCCATATTGACAAGGCTACCATCCATTGGATTGACAGAAATTACAACAACAGACTACCTTCCATAATTACATGGCTACCATCCATTGGAGTAACAAAGATCTCAACAACAAACTACCTTCCATAATGACATGGCTATCATCCATTGGAGTAATAAAAATCTCGACAACAAACTACCTTCCATAATGACAAGGCTACCATCCATTGGAATAACAAAAATATCAACAAGAAATTACGTTCCATAATGACAAGGCTACCATCCATTTGAGTAACAAAAATATCGACAACAAACTACGTTCCATAATGACAAGGCTACTATCTATTGGAGTAACAAAAATATCGACAACAGAATACCTTCATTAAGGACAAGACTACAATCCATTGGAGTTACAAAAATATCGACAACAGACTACCTTCTATAAGGACAAGACTACAATCCATTGGAGTAACAATAATCTCGACAACAGACTACCTTCCATAAAGACTAGGCTACCATCCATTGGAGTAACAAAGATATCGACCATAGACTACCTTCCATAATGACAATGCTACCATCTATTGGAATAATAAAAATCTCGAGAATAGAATACCTTCCATAATGACAAGGCTGCCATCCAATAGAATAACAAAAATCTCGAGAACAAATTTCCTTTCCATAATGACAAGGCTAACATCCATTGGAGTGACAGAAATCTTGAAAACAAACTACCTTCCATAATGACAAGGCTACCATCTAATGGAATAACAAAAATCTCGAGAACATACTACCTTCCATAATTACATGGCTACCACCCAATAGAATAACAAAAATCTCGAGAACAGACTACCTTCAATATTTACAAGGCTACCATCCATTGGATTGACAGAAATTACAACAACAAACTACCTTCCATAATTACATGGCTACCATCCATTGGAGTAACAAAGATCTCAACAACAAACTACCTTCCATAATGACATGGCTATCATCCATTGGAGTAATAAAAATCTCGACAACAAACTACCTTCCATAATGACAAGGCTACAATCCATTGGAATAACAAAAATATCGACAACAAATTACGTTCCATAATGACAAGGCTACCATCCATTGGAGTAACAAAAATATCGACAACAGACTACCTTCCATAAGGACAAGACTACAATCAATTGGAGTAACCAAAATCTCGACAACAAACTACCTTCCATTAGGACAAGACTACAATCCATTGGAGTAACAAAAATCTCGACAACAGACTACCTTCAATAAAAACTAGGCTACCATCCGTTGGAGTAACAAAGATATCGACAACAGACTACCTTCCATACTGACAATGCTACCATCTATTGGAATAATAAAAATCTCGAGAACATACTGCCTTCCATAATGACAAGGCCACCATCCAATAGAATAACAAAAATCTCGAGAACAAACTTCCTTTCCATAATGACAAGGCTACCATCCATTGGAGTGACAGAAATCACAACAACAGACTACCTTCCATAATGACAAGGCTACCATCCATTGGAGTAACAAAAATCTCGACAACACACTAGCTTCCATAATGACGAGGCTACCATCCATTAGAGTAACAAAAATCTCGACAACAGACTACCTTCCATAATGACAAGGCTACGATCCATTAGAGTAACAAAAATTTCAACAACAAACCACCTTCCATAATAAAAAGGCTACCATCCATTGGAGTAATGAAAATATCAACAAGAGACTACCTTCCTTAATTTCAAGGCTACCATACATTAGAGTAATGAAATTATCAAAAAGAGACTACCTTCCATAATGACAAGGCTACCATCCATTGGAGTAACAAAAATCTCGCCAATAGACTACCTTCCGTAATTACAAGGCTACCATCCATTGGAGTGACAAAAATCTTGATAATGGACTACCTTCCATAATGGCAAGGCTACCATCCATTAGAGTGATAACAATCTCGACAATAGACTAACTTCCATAATGACAAGGCTACCATCCATTGGAGTAAAAAAATCTCGACAATAGACTACCTTCCATAATGACAATGCTACCATCCACTGGAGTAACAAAAATCTCGACAACAAACTACCTTCCATAATGGCAAGGCTACCATCCATTGGAGTAACAAATATCTCGACAACAGACTACCTTCCATAATGACAAGGCTACCATCTATTAGAATAACAAAAATCTCGAGAACATAGTACCTTCCATAATGACAAGGCTACCACCCAATAGAATAACAAAAATCTCAAGAACAGACTTCCTTCCATAGTGACAAGGCTACAACCCATCGGAGTGACAGGAATCACAATAACAGACTACCATCCATAATTACATGGCTACCATCCATTGGAGTAACAAAGACCTCGACAACAAACTACCTTCCATAATGACATGGCTACCATACATTGGAGTAACAAAAATCTCGACAACAAACTACCTTCCATAATGACAAGGCTACCATCCATTGGAATAACAAAAATATCGACAACAAACTACGTTCCATAATGACAAGGCTATTATCTATTGGAGTAACAAAAATATCCACAACAGACTACCTTCATTAAGGACAAGACTACAATCCATTGGAGTTACAAAAATATCGACAACAGATTACCTTCTATAAGGACAAGACTACAATCCATTGGAGTAACAATAATCTCGACAACAGACTACCTTCCATAAAGACTAGGCTACCATCCATTGGAGTAACAAAGATATCGACAATAGACTACCTTCCATAATGACAATGCTACCATCTATTGGAATAATAAAAATCTCGAGAACAGACTACCTTCCATAATGACATGGCTACCATCCATTGGAGTAACAAAAATCTCGACAACAAACTACCTTCCATAATGACAAAGCTACCATACATTGGAATAACCAAAATATCGACAACAAACTACCTTCCATAATGACAAGGCTACCATCCATTGGAGTAACAAAAATCTCGACAACAGACTACCTTCCATAAAGACTAGGCTACCACCCATTGGAGTAACAAAGATATCGACAACAAACTACCTTCCATAATGACAATGCTACCATCTATTGCAATAATAAAAATCACAAGAACAGACTAGCTTCCATAATGACAAGGCTACCATCCAATAGAATAACAAAAATCTAGAGAATAAACATCCTTTCCATAATGACAAGGCTACAATCCATTGGAGTGATAGAAATCACAACAACAAACTACCTTCCATAATGGCAAGGCTACCATCCATTGGAGTAACAAAAATCTCTACAATAGACTACCTTCCATAATGACAAGGCTAACATCTATTGGAATAAACAAAATCTCGAGAACATAGTACCTTCCATAATGGCAAGGCTACCATCCATTGGAGTAACAGAAAATCACAACAACAGACTACCTTCCATAATTACATGGCTACCATCCATTGGAGTAACAAAGATCTCGACAACAAACTACCTTCCATAATGACATGGCTCCCATACATTGGAGTAAAAAAAATCTCGACAACAAACTACCTTCCATAATGACAAGGCTACCATCCATTGGAATAACAAAAATATCGACAACAAACTACATTCCATAATGACAAGGCTATCATCCATTGGAGTAACAAAAATATCGACAACAGACTACCTTCCATAAGGACAAGACTACAATCCATTGGAGTAATAAAAATCTCGACAACATACTACCTCCCATAAGGACAAGACTACAATCCATTGGAGTAACAAAAATCTCGACAACAGACTACCTCCCATAAGGACAAGACTACAATCCATTGGAGTAACAAAAATCTCGACAACAGACTACCTTCCATAAAGACTAGGCTAACATCCATTGGAGTAACAAAGATATCGACAACCGACTACTTTCCATAATGACAATGCTACCATCTATTGGAATAATAAAAATCTCGAGAACGGACAACCTTCCATAATGACAAGGCTACCATCCAATAGAATAACCAAAATCTCGAGAAAAAACTTCCTTTCCATAATGACAAGGCTACCATCCATTGGAGTGATAGAAATCTTGAAAACAAACTATCATCCATAATGACAAGGCTACCATCTATTGGAATAATGAAAATATCAACAAGAGACTACCTTCCATAATGACAAGGCTACAATCCATTATAGTAACAAAAATCTCGCCAATAGACTACCTTCCATAATGACAAGGCTACCATCCATTGCAGTGACAAAAATATCAACAATAGACTACCTTCATTAATGACAAGGCTACCATCCATTGGAGTAAAAAAATATAGACAATAGACTACCTTCCATAATGACAAGGCTACCATCCATTGGAGTAACAAAAATCTCGACAACAAACTACCTTCCATAATGGCAAGGCTACCATCCACTGGAGTAACAAAAATCTCGACAACAGACTACCTCTCATAATGACAAGGCTACCATCAATTGGAATAACAAAAATCTCGAGAACATACTACCTTCCATAATGACAAGGATACCACCCAATAGAACAACCAAAATCTCGAGAACAGACTACCTTCCATTGTGATAAGGCTACCATCCATTGGAGTGACAGAAATCACAACAACAGACTACCTTCCATAATTACATGGCTACCATCCATTGGAGTAACAAATATCTCGACAACAAACTACCTTCCATAATGACATGTCTACCATCCATTAGAGTAACAAAAATCTCGACAACAAACTACCTTCCGTAATGACAAGGCTACCATCCATTGGAATAACAAAAATATCGACAACAAACTACAATCCATAATGACAAGGCTACCATCCATTGGAGTAACAAAGATATCAACAACAGACTACCTTCCATAATTATAATGCTACCATCTATTGCAATAATAAAAATCACGAGAATAGACTACCTTCCATAATGACAAGGCTACCATCCAACAAAATAACAAAAATATCGAGAACAAACTTCCTTTCCATAATGACAAGGCTAACATCCATTGTAGTGACAGAAATCATGAAAACAAACTTCCTTCCATAATGACAAGGCTACCATCTATTGGAATAATGAAAATATCAACAAGAGACTACCTTCCATAATGACAAGGCTACCATCCATTGGTGTAACAAAAATCTCGACAACAAACTACCTTCCATAATGACTAGGCTACCATCCATTGGAATAACCAAAATATCGACAACAAACTACCTTCCATAATGACAAGGCTACCATCCATTGGAGTAAAAAAAATATCGACAACAGACTACCTTCCATAAGGACAAGACTACAATCCATTGGAGTAACAAAAATCTCGACAACAGACTACCTTCCATAAAGACTAGGCTACCACCCATTGGAGTAACAAAGATATCGACAACAAACTACCTTCCATAATGACAATGCTACCATCTATTGGAATAATAAAAATCACAAGAACAGACTACCTTCCATAATGACAAGGCTACCATCCAATAGAATAACAAAAATCTAGAGAATAAACTTCCTTTCCATAATGACAAGGCTACAATCCATTGGAGTGATAGAAATCACAACAACAAACTACCTTCCATAATGGCAAGGCTACCATCCATTGGAGTAAAAAAATCTCTACAATAGACTACCTTCCATAATGACAAGGCTACCATCTATTGGAATAACAAAAATCTCGAAAACATACTACCTTCCATAATGACAAGGCGACCACCCAATATAATAACAAAAATCTCGAGAACAAACTACCTTCCATAGTGACAAGGCTACCATCCATTAGAGTGACAGAAAATCACAACAACAGACTACCTTCCATAATTACATGGCTACCATCCATTGGAGTAAAAAGATCTCGACAACAAACTACCTTATATAATTACAAGGCTACCATACATTGGAGTAACAAAAATATCGACAACAAACTACGTTCCATAATGACAAGGCTACTATCTATTGGAGTAACAAAAATATCGACAACACACTACCTTCATTAAGGACAAGACTACAATCCATTGGAGTTACAAAAATATCGACAACAGACTACCTTCTATAAGGACAAGACTACAATCCATTGGAGTAACAATAATCTCGACAACAGACTACCTTCCATAAAGACTAGGCTACCATCCATTGGAGTAACAAAGATATCGACCATAGACTACCTTCCATAATGACAATGCTACCATCTATTGGAATAATAAAAATCTCGAGAACAGACTACCTTCCATAATGACAAAGCTACCATCCATTGGAATAACCAAAATATCGACAACAAACTAACTTCCATAATGACAAGGCTACCATCCATTGGAATAAAAAAAATATCGACAACAGACTACCTTCCATAAGGACAAGACTACAATCCATTGGAGTAACAAAAATCTCGACAACAGACTACCTCCCATAAGGACAAGACTACAATCCATTGGAGTAACAAAAATCTCGACAACAGACTACCTTCCATAAAGACTAGGCTAACATCCATTGGAGTAACAAAGATATCGACAACCGACTACTTTCCATAATGACAATGCTACCATCTATTGGAATAATAAAAATCTCGAGAACGGACAACCTTCCATAATGACAAGGCTACCATCCAATAGAATAACCAAAATCTCGAGAAAAAACTTCCTTTCCATAATGACAAGGCTACCATCCATTGGAGTGATAGAAATCTTGAAAACAAACTATCATCCATAATGACAAGGCTACCATCTATTGGAATAATGAAAATATCAACAAGAGACTACCTTCCATAATGACAAGGCTACAATCCATTATAGTAACAAAAATCTCGCCAATAGACTACCTTCCATAATGACAAGGCTACCATCCATTGCAGTGACAAAAATATCAACAATAGACTACCTTCATTAATGACAAGGCTACCATCCATTGGAGTAAAAAAATATAGACAATAGACTACCTTCCATAATGACAAGGCTACCATCCATTGGAGTAACAAAAATCTCGACAACAAACTACCTTCCATAATGGCAAGGCTACCATCCATTGGAGTAACAAAAATCTTGACAACAGACTACCTTCCATAATGACAAGGCTACCATCAATTGGAATAACAAAAATCTCGAGAACATACTACCTTCCATAATGACAAGGATACCACCCAATAGAACAACCAAAATCTCGAGAACAGACTACCTTCCATAGTGATAAGGCTACCATCCATTGGAGTGACAGAAATCACAACAACAGACTACCTTCCATAATTACATGGCTACCATCCATTGGAGTAACAAATATCTCGACAACAAACTACCTTCCATAATGACATGTCTACCATCCATTAGAGTAACAAAAATCTCGACAACAAACTACCTTCCGTAATGACAAGGCTACCATCCATTGGAATAACAAAAATATCGACAACAAACTACGTTCCATAATGACAAGGCTACCATCCATTGGAGTAACCAAGATATCAACAACAGACTACCTTCCATAATTACAATGCTACCATCTATTGGAATAATAAAAATCACGAGAATAGACTACCTTCCATAATGACAAGGCTACCATCCAACAAAATAACAAAAATATCGAGAACAAACTTCCTTTCCATAATGACAAGGCTAACATCCATTGCAGTGACAGAAATCATGAAAACAAACTACCTTCCATAATGACAAGGCTACCATCTATTGGAATAATGAAAATATCAACAAGAGACTACCTTCCATAATGACAAGGCTACCATCCATTGGTGTAACAAAAATCTCGACAACAAACTACCTTCCATAATGACAAGGCTACCATCCATTGGAATAACCAAAATATCGACAACAAACTACCTTCCATAATGACAAGGCTACCATCCATTGGAGTAAAAAAAATATCGACAACAGACTACCTTCCATAAGGACAAGACTACAATCCATTGGAGTAACAAAAATCTCGACAACAGACTACCTTCCATAAAGACTAGGCTACCACCCATTGGAGTAACAAAGATATCGACAACAAACTACCTTCCATAATGACAATGCTACCATCTATTGGAATAATAAAAATCACAAGAACAGACTACCTTCCATAATGACAAGGCTACCATCCAATAGAATAACAAAAATCTAGAGAATAAACTTCCTTTCCATAATGACAAGGATACAATCCATTGGAGTGATAGAAATCACAACAACAAACTACCTTCCATAATGGCAAGGCTACCATCCATTGGAGTAACAAAAATCTCTACAATAGACTACCTTCCATAATGACAAGGCTACCATCTATTGGAATAACAAAAATCTCGAAAACATACTACCTTCCATAATGACAAGGCGACCACCCAATATAATAACAAAAATCTCGAGAACAAACTACCTTCCATAGTGACAAGGCTACCATCCATTAGAGTGACTGGAAAATCACAACAACAGACTACCTTCCATAATGGCACGGCTACCATCCATTGGAGTAACAAAAATCTCTACAATAGACTACCTTCCATAATGACAAGGCTACCATCTATTGGAATAACAAAAATCTCGAGAACATACTACCTTCCATAATGACAAGGCGACCACCCAATATAATAACAAAAATCTCGAGAACAGACTACCTTCCAAAGTGACAAGGCTACCATCCATTGGAGTGACAGAAAATCACAACAACAGACTACCTTCCATAATTACATGGCTACCATCCATTGGAGTAAAAAAGATCTCGACAACAAACTACCTTCCATAATGACATGGCTACCATACATTGGAGTAAAAAAAATCTCGACAACAAACTACCTTCCATAATGACTAGGCTACCATCCATTGGAATAACAAAAATATCGACAACAAACTACGTTCCATAATGACAAGGCTATCATCCATTGGAGTAACAAAAATATCGACAACAGACTACCTTCCATAAGGACAAGACTACAATCCATTGGAGTAACAAAAATCTCGACAACATACTACCTCCCATAAGGACAAGACTACAATCCATTGGAGTAACAAAAATCTCGACAACAGACTACCTCCCATAAGGACAAGACTACAATCCATTGGAGTAACAAAAATCTCGACAACAGACTACCTTCCATAAAGACTAGGCTACTATCCATTGGAGTAACAAAGATATCGACAACCGACTACTTTCCATAATGACAATGCTACCATCTATTGGAATAATAAAAATCTCGAGAACGGACAACCTTCCATAATGACAAGGCTACCATCCAATAGAATAACCAAAATCTCGAGAAAAAACTTCCTTTCCATAATGACAAGGCTACCATCCATTGGAGTGATAGAAATCTTGAAAACAAACTACCATCCATAATGACAAGGCTACCATCTATTAGAATAATGAAAATATGAACAAGAGACTACCTTCCATAATGACAAGGCTACCATCCATTAGAGTAACAAAAATCTCGCCAATAGACTACCTTCCATAATGACAAGGCTACCATCCATTGTAGTGACAAAAATATCAACAATAGACTACCTTCATTAATGACAAGGCTACCATCCATTGGAGTAAAAAAATATAGACAATAGACTACCTTCCATAATGACAAGGCTACCATCCATTGGAGTAACAAAAATCTCGACAAAAAACTACCTTCCATAATGGCAAGGCTACCGTCCATTGGAGTAACAAAAATCTCGACAACAGAATAGCTTCCATAATGACAAGGCTACCATCTATTGGAATAACAAAAATCTCAAGAACATACTACCTTCCATAATGACAAGGATACCACCTAATAGAATAACCAAAATCTCGATAACAGACTGCCTTCCATAGTGATAAGGCTACCATCCATTGGAGTGACAGAAATCACAACAACAGACTACCTTCCATAATTACATGGCTACCATCCATTGGAGTAACAAATATCTCGACAACAAACTACCTTCCATAATTACATGTCTACCATCCATTAGAGTAACAAAAATCTCGACAACAAACTACCTTCCATAATGACAAGGCTACCATCCATTGGAATAACAAAAATATCGACAACAAACTACGTTCCATAATGACAAGGCTACCATCCATTGGATTAACAAAAATATCGACAACAGACTACCTTCCATAAGGACAAGACTACAATCCATTGGAGTAACAAAAGTCTCGACAACAAACTACCTTCCATAAGGACAAGACTACAATCCATTGGAGTAACAAAAATCTCGACAACAGACTTACTTCCATAAAGACAAGGCTACCATCCATTGGAGTAACAAAGATATCAACAACAGACTACCTTCCATAATTACAATTCTACCATCTATTGGAATAATAAAAATCACGAGAATAGACTACCTTCCATAATGACAAGGCTACCATCCAACAAAATAACAAAAATCTCGAGAACAAACTTCCTTTCCATAATGACAAGGCTAACATCCATTGGAGTGACAGAAATCTTGAAAACAAACAACCTTCCATAATGACAAGGCTACCATCTATTGGAATAATGAAAATATCAACAAGAGACTACCTTCCATAATGACAAGGCTACCATCCATTGGAGTAACAAAAATCTCGAGAACAAACTACCTTCCATAATGACAATGCTACCATCTATTGGAATAATAAAAATCACAAGAACAGACTACCTTCCATAATGACAAGGCTACCATCCAATAGAATAACAATAATCTAGAGAATAAACTTCCTTTCCATAATGACAAGGCTACAATCCATTGGAGTGACAGAAATCACAACAACAAACTACCTTCCATAATGGCAAGGCTACCATCCATTGGAGTAACAAAAATCTCTACAATAGACTACCTTCCATAATGACAAGGCTACCATCTATTGGAGTAATAAATATCTCGACAACAAACTACCTTCCATAATGACAAGGCTACCATCCATTGGAATAACAAAAATATCGACAACAAACTGTGTTCCATAATGACAAGGCTACCATCCATTGGAGTAATAAAAATATCGAAAACAGACTACCTTCCATAAGGACAAGACTACAATCCATTGGAGTAACAAAAATCTCGACAACAAACTACCTTCCGTAATGACAAGACTACA
Source organism: Vicia faba (assembly GCA_948472305.1). NCBI lineage: Eukaryota > Viridiplantae > Streptophyta > Magnoliopsida > Fabales > Fabaceae > Vicia > Vicia faba. The sequence goes on from OX451738.1 coordinate 769,158,148, forward strand.
ATCCATTGGAGTAACAAAAATCTCGACAATAGACTACCTTCCATAAAGACTAGGCTACCATCCATTGGAGTAACAAAGATATCGAAAATAGACTACCTTCCATAATGACAATGCTACCATCTATTGGAATAATAAAAATCTCAAGAACAAACTACCTTCCATAATGACAAGTCTACCATCCAATAGAATAACAAAAATCTCGAGAACAAACATCCTTTCCATAATGACAAGGCTACAATCCATTGGAGTGACAGAAATCACAACAACAGACTACCTTCCATAATGGCAAGGCTACCATCAATTGGAGTAACAAAAATCTCGACAATAGACTACCTTCCATAATGACAAGGCTACCATCTATTGGAATAAAAAAAATCTCGAGAACATACTACCTTCCATAATGACAAGGCTTCCACCCAATAGAATAACAAAAATCTCGAGAACAGAGTACCTTCCATAGTGACAAGGCAACCATCCATTGGAGTGACAGAAAATCACAACAACAGACTACCTTAAATAATTACATGGCTACCATCCATTGGAGTAACAAAGATCTCGACAACAAACTACCTTCCATAATGACATGGCTACCATACATTGGAGTAAAAAAAATTTCGACAACAAACTACCTTCCATAATGCCAAGGCTACCATCCATTGGAATAACAAAAATATCGACAACAAACTACGTTCCATAATGACAAGGCTATCATCCATTGGAGTAACAAAAATATCGACAACAAACTACGTTCCATAATGACAAGGCTACCATCCATTGGAGTAACAAAGATATCGACAACAAACTACCTTCCATAATTACAATGCTACCATTTATTGGAATAATAAAATCTCGAGAACAGACTACCTTCCATAATGACAAGGCTACCATCCAATAGAATAACAAAAATCTCAAGAACAAACTTCCTTTCCATAATGACAAGGCTAACATTCATTGGAGTGACAAAAATCATGAGATCAGACTACCTTCCATAGTGACAAGTCTACCATCCATTGGATTGACAGAAATCACAACAACAAACTACCTTCCATAATTACATGGCTACCATCCATTGGAGTAACAAAGATCTCGACAACAAACTACCTTCCATAATGACATGGCTACCATCCATTGGAGTAATATAAATCTCGACAACAAACAACCTTCCATAATGACAAGGCTACCATCCATTGGAATAAAAAAAATATCGACAACAAACTACGTTCCATAATGACAAGGCTACCATCCATTGGAGTAACAAAAATATCGACAACAGACTACCTTCCATAAGGACAACACCACAATCCATTGGAGTAACAAAAATCTCGACAACAAAATACCTTCCATAAGGACAAGACTACAATCCATTGAAGTAACAAAAATCTCGACAACAGACTACCTTCCATAAAGACTAGGCTACCATCCCTTGGAGTAACAAAGATATCGACAACGGACTACCTTCCATAATGACAAAGGTACCATCTATTGGAATAATAAAAATCTCGAGAACAGACTACCTTCCATAATTACATGGCTACCATACATTTGAGTAACAAAAGTCTCGACAACAAACTACCTTCCATAATGACAAGGCTACAATCCATTGGAATAACAAAAATATCGACGACAAACTATGTTCCATAATGACAAGGCTACCATCCATTGGAGTAACAAAAATATCAACAACAGACTACCTTCCATAAGGACAAGACTACAATCCATTGGAGTAACAAAAATGTCGACAACAGACTACCTTCCATAAGGACAAGTCTACAATCCATTGGAGTAACAAAAATCTCGACTACAGACTACCTTCCATAAAGACTCGGCTACCATCCATTGGAGTAACAAAGATATCGACAACAGACTACCTTCCATAATGACAATGCTACCATCTATTGGAATAATAAAAATCTCGAGAATAGACTTCCTTTCCATAATGACAAGGCTACAATCCATTGGAGTGACAGAAATCACAACAGAATACCTTCCATAATGGCAAGGATACCATCCATTGGAGTAACAAAAATCTCGACAACAGACTACCTTCCATAATGACAAGGCTACCATCTATTGGAATAACAAAAATCTCGAGAACATACTACCTTCCGTAATGACAATGCTACCACCCAATAGAATAACAAAAATCTCGAGAGCAGTGTACCTTCCATAGTGACAAGGCAACCATCCATTGGAGTGACAGAAAATCACAACAATAGACTACCTTGCATAATGACAAGGCTACCATCCATTGGAGTAACAAAGATCTCTACAACAAACTACCTTCCATAACACCATGGTACCATACATTAGAGTAACAAAAATCTCGACAACAAACTACCTTCCATAATGACAAGACTACCATCCATTGGAGTAACAAAAATATTGACAATAGACTACCTTCTATAAGGACAAGACTACAATCCATTGGAGTAACAAAAATCTCGACAATAGACTACCTTCCATAAATACTAGGCTACCATCCATTAGAGTAACAAAGATATCGACAACAGACTACCTTCCATAATGACAATGCTACCATCTATTGGAATAATAAAAATCTCGAGAACAGACTACCTTCCATAATGACATGGCTGCCATCCATTGGAGTAACAAAAATCTCGACAACAAACTACGTTCCATAATGACAAGGCTACCATCCATTGGAGTAAAAAAATATCGGCAACAAACTACCTTCCATAAGGACAAGACTACAATCCATTGGAGTAACAAAAATCTCGACAACAGACTACCTTCCATAAGGACATGACTACAATCCATTGGAGTAACAAAAATATCGACAACAGACTACCTTCCATAAAGACTAGGCTACCATCCATTGGAGTAACAAAGGTATCGATAACAAACTACCTTCCATAATTACAATGGTACCATCTATTGGATAATAAAAATATCAAGAACAAACTACCTTCCATAATGACAAGGCTACCATCGAATAGAATAACAAAAATCTCGAGAACAAACTTCCTTTCCATAATGACAAGGCTACAATCCATTGGACTGACAGAAATCACAACAACAGACTACCTTCCATAATGGCAAGGCTACCATCCATTGGAGTAACAAAAATCTTGACAACAGATTACCTTCCATAATGACAACGCTACCATCTATTAGAATAACAAAAATCTTGAGAACATACTACCTTCCATAATGACAAGGCTACCACCCAACAGAATAACAAAAATCTTGAGAACATACTACCTTCCATAGTGGCAAGGCTACCATCCATTAGAGTAACAAAAATCTCGCCAATAGACTAACTTCTATAATTACAAGGCTACCATCCATTGGAGTGACAAAAATCTCGACAATAGACTACCTTCCATAATGGAAAGGCTACCATCCATTGGAGTGACAAAAATCTCGACAATAGACTACCTTCAATAATGACAAGGCTACCATCCATTGGAGTAAAAAAATCTCGACAACAGACTACCTTCCATAATGACAAGGCTTCCATCCATTGGAGTAACAAAAATCTCGACAACAAACTACCTTCCATAATGGCAAGGCTACCATCCATTGGAGTAACAAAAATCTCGACAACAGACTACCTTCCATAATGACAAGGTACCATATATTGGAATAACAAAAATCTCGAGAACATACTACCTTCTATAATGACAAGTCTACCACCCAATAGAATAACAAAAATCTCGAGAACAGACTACCTTCCATAGTGACAAGGCTACCATCCATAATTACATGGCTACCATCCATTGGAATAACAAAAATATCGACAACAAACTACATTCCATAATGACAAGGCTAACATCCATTGGAGTAACAAAAATATCGACAACAAACTACCTTCCATAAGGACAAGACTACAATCAGTTGGAGTAACAAAAATCTTGACAACAGACTACCTTCCATAAAGACTAGGCTACCATCCATTGGAGTAACAAAGATATCGACAATAGACTACCTTCCATAATGACAATGCTACCATCTATTGGAATAATAAAAATCTCGAGAACAGACTACCTTCCATAATGACAAGGCTACCATCCAATAGAATAACAAAAATCTCGAGAACAAACATCCTTTCCATAATGACAAGGCTACAATCCATTGGAGTGACAGGAATAACAACAACAAACTACCTTCCATAATGGCAAGGCTACCATCCATTAGAGTAACAAAAATCTCGCAAACAGACTACCTTCCATAATGACAAGGCTACCATCTATTGGAATAACAAAAAACTCGATTACATACTACCTTCCATAATGACAAGGCTACCACCCAATAGAATAACAAAAATCTCGAGAACAGACTACCTTCCATAGTGACAAGGCTACCATCCATTGGAGTGTCAAAAATCACAACAACAGACTACCTTCCATAATTACATGGCTACCATCCATTGGAGTAACAAAGATCTCGACAACAAACTACCTTCAATAATGACATGGCTACCATACATTAGAGTAACAAAAATCTCGACAACAAACTACCTTCCATAATGACAAGGCTACCATCCATTAGAGTAACAAAAATATCGACAACAGACTACCTTCCATAAGGACAAGACTACCATCCATTGGAGTAACACAAATCTCGACAACAAACTACCTTCCATAAATACTAGGCTACCATCCATTGGAGTAACAAAAATCTCAAGAACAAACTTCCTTTACATAATGACAAGGCTACCATCCATTGGAGTGACAGAAATCACAACAACAGACTACCTACCATAATGACAAGGCTACCATCAATTGGAGTAACAAAAATCACGACAATAGACTAACTTCTATAATGACGAGGCTACCATCCATTAGAGTAACAAAAATCTCGACAACAGACTACCTTCCATAATGACAAGGCTACGATCCATTTGAGTAACAAAAATCTCGAGAACAGACTACCTTCCATAATAAAAAGGCTACCATACATTGAAGCAATGAAAATATCAACAAGAGACTACCTTCCTTAATTACAAGGCTACCATACAATAGAGTAATGAAAATATCAACAAGAGACTACCTTCCATAATGACAAGGCTACCATCCATTGGAGTAACAAAAATCTCGCCAATAGACTCCCTTCCATAATTACAAGGCTACCATCCATTGGATTGACAAAAATCTCGACAATAGACTACCTTCTATAATGGCAAGGCTACCATCCATTGGAGTGACAAAAATCTCGACAATAGACTACCTTCCATAATGACAAGGCTACCATCCATTGGAGTAAAAAAATCTCGACAACAGACTACCTTCCATAATGACAAGGCTACCATCCATTGGAGTAACAAAAATCTCGACAACAAACAACCTTCCATAATGGCAAGGCTACCATCCATTGGAGTAACAAAAATCTCGACAACAGACTACCTTCCATAATGACAAGGCTACCATCTATTGGAATAACAAAAATCTCGAGAACATACTACCTTCCATAATGACAAGGCTATCACCCAATAGAATAAAAAAAATCTCAAGAACAGAATACCTTCCATAGTGACAAGGCTACCATCCATTGGAGTGACAAAAATCACAACGACAGACTACCTTCCATAATTACATGGCTACCATCCATTGGAGTAACAAAGATCTCCAAAACAAACTACCTTCCATAATGACATGGCTACCATCCATTGGAGTAACAAAAATCTCAACAACAAACTACCTTCCATAATGACAAGGCTACCATCCATTTGAATAACAAAAATATCGACAAGAAACTACGTTCCATAATAACAAGGCTACCATCCATTGGAGTAACAAAAATATCGACAATAGACTACATTCCATAAGGACAAGAATACAATCCATTGGAGTAACAAAAATCTCAACAACAGACTACCTTTCATAAGGACAAGACTACAATCCATTGGAGTAACAAAAATTTCGACAACAGACTACCTTCCATAAAGTCTAGGCTACCATCCATTGGAGTAACAAAGATCTCGTCAACAGACTACCTTCCATAATGACAATGCTACCATCTATTGGAATAATAAAAATCTCGAGAACATACTACCATCCATAATGACAACGCTACCATCCAATAGAATAACAAAAAAACACGAGAACAAACTTTTTTTCCATAATGACAAGGCTACCATCCATTGGAGTGATAGAAATCACAACAACAAACTACCTACCATAATGACAAGGCTACCATCCATTGGAGTAACAAAAATCTCGACAATAGACTAACTTCCATAATGACGAGGCTACCATCCATTAGAGTAACAAAAATCTCGATAACAGACTACCTTATAATGACAAGGCTACGATCCATTAGAGTAAGAAAAATCTTGACAACAGACTACCTTCCATAATAAAAAGGCTACCATCCATTGAAGTAATGAAAATATCAACAAGAGACTACCTTCCTTAATTACAAGGCTACCATACATTAGAGTAATGAAAATATCAACAAGAGACTACCTTCCATAATGACAAGGCTACTATCCATAGGAGTAACAAAAATCTCGCCAATAGACTAGCTTCCATAATTACAAGGCTACCATCCATTGGAGTGATAAAAATCTCGACAACAGACTACCTTCCATAATGGCAAGTCTACCATCCATTGGAGTGACAAAAATCTCGACAATAGACTACCTTCTATAATGACAAGGCTACCATCCATTGAAGTAACAAAAATATCGACAACAAACTACCTTCCATAATGGCAAGGCTACCATCTATTGTAGTAACAAAAATCTCGACAACAGACTACCTTCCATAATGACAAGGCTACCATCTATTGGAGTAACAAAAATATCGACAAGAGACTATCTTCCATAAGGACAAGACTACAATCCATTGGAGTAACAAAAATCTCGACAACAGACTACCTTCCATAAAGACTAGGCTACCATCAATTGGAGTAACAAAGATATCATCAACAGACTACCTTCCATAATGACAATGCTACCATCTATTGGAATAACAAAAATCTCGAGAACAGACTACCTTCCATAATGACAAAGCTACCATCCAATAGAATAACAAAAATCTCGAGAACAAACTTCCTTTCCATAATGACAAGGCTACCATCCATTGGAGTGACAGAAATCACAACAACAGACTACCTACCATAATGACAAGGCTACCATCCATTGGAGTAACAAAAATCTCGACAATAGACTAACTTCCATAATGACGAGGCTACCATCCATTAGAGTAACAAAAATCTCGACAAAGACTACCTTCCATAATGACAAGGCTACGATCCATTAGAGTAACAAAAATCTCGACAACAGACTACATTCCATAATAAAAAGGCTACCCTCCATTGAAGTAATGAAAATATCAACAAGAGAATACCTTCCTTAATTACAAGGCTACCATACATTAGAGTAATGAAAATATCAAAAAGAGACTACCTTCCATAATGACAAGGCTACCATCCATCAGAGTAACAAAAATCTCGCCAATAGACTACCTTCTATAATTACAAGGCTACCATCCATTGGAGTGACAAAAATCTCGACAACAGACTACCTTCCATAATGGCAAGGCTACCATCCATTGGAGTGACAAAAATCTCGACAATAGACTACCTTCCATAATGATAAGGCTACCATCCATTGGAGTAAAAAAATCTCGACCACAGACTACCTTCCATAATGACAAGGCTACCATCCATTGGAGTAACAAAAATATCGACAACAAACTACCTTCCATAATGACAAGGCTACCATCCATTGGAGTAACAAAAAGCTCGACAACAGACTACCTTCCATAATGAAAAGGCTACCATCTATTGGAATAACAAAAATCTCGAGAACATACTACCTTCCATAATGACAAGGCTACCACCCAATAGAATAACAAAAATCTCGAGAATAGACTACCTTCCATAGTGACAAGGCTACCATCCATTGGAGTGACAGAAATCACAACGACAGACTACCTTCCATAATTACATGGCTACCATCCATGGGAGTAACAAAGATCTTGACAACAAACTACATTCCATAATGACATGGCTACCATCCATTGGAGTAACAAAAATCTCAACAACAAACTACCTTCCATAATGACAAGGCTACCATCCATTGGAATAACAAAAATATCGACAACAAACTACGTTCCATAATGACAAGGCTACCATCCATTGGAGTAACAAAAATATCGACAACAGACTACCTTCCATAAGGACAAGAATACAATCCATTGGAGTAACAAAAATCTCGACAACAAACTATCTTCCATAAGGACAAGACTACAATCCATTGGAGTAACAAAAATCTCGACAACAGACTACCTTCCATAAAGACTAGGCTACCATCCATTGGAGTAACAAAGATATCATCAACAGACTACCTTCCATAATGACAATGCTACCATCTATTGGAATAACAAAAATCTCGAGAACAGACTACCTTCCATAATGACAAAGCTACCATCCAATAGAATAACAAAAATCTCGAGAACAAACTTCCTTTCCATAATGACAAGGCTACCATCCATTGGAGTGACAGAAATCACAACAACAGACTACCTACCATAATGACAAGGCTACCATCCATTGGAGTAACAAAAATTTAGACAATAGACTAACTTCCATAATGACGAGGCTACCATCCATTAGAGTAACAAAAATCTCGACAAAGACTACCTTCCATAATGACAAGGCTACGATCCATTAGAGTAACAAAAATCTCGACAACAGACTACCTTCCATAATAAAAAGGCTACCATCCATTGAAGTAATGAAAATATCAACAAGAGAATACCTTCCTTAATTACAAGGGTACCATACATTAGAGTAATGAAAATATCAACAAGAGACTACCTTCCATAATGACAAGGCTACCATCCTTCAGAGTAACAAAAATCTCGCCAATAGACTACCTTCTATAATTACAAGGCTACCATCCATTGGAGTGACAAAAATCTCGACAACAGACTACCTTCCATAATGCCAAGGCTACCATCCATTGGAGTGACAAAAATCTCGACAATAGACTACCTTCCATAATGACAATGCTACCATCCATTGGAGTAAAAAAATCTCGACAACAGACTACCTTCCATAATGACAAGGCTACCATCCATTGGAGTAACAAAAATATCGACAACAAACGACCTTCCATAATGACAAGGCTACCATCCATTGGAGTAACAAAAAGCTCGACAACAGACTACCTTCCATAATGACAAGGCTACCACCCAATAGAATAACAAAAATCTCGAGAATAAACTACCTTCCATAGTGACAAGGCTACCATCCATTGGAGTGACAGAAATCACAACGACAGACTACCTTCCATAATTACATGGCTACCATCCATGGGAGTAACAAAGATCTCGACAACAAACTACATTCCATAATGACATGGCTACCATCCATTGGAGTAACAAAAATCTCAACAACAAACTACCTTCCATAATGACAAGGCTACCATCAATTGGAATAACAAAAATATCGACAACAAACTATGTTCCATAATGACAAGGCTACCATCCATTGGAGTAACAAAAATATCGACAACAGACTACCTTCCATAAGGACAAGAATACAATCCATTGGAGTAACAAAAATCTCGACAACAGACTATCTTCCATAAGGACAAGACTACAATCCATTGGAGTAACAAAAATCTCGACAACAGACTACCTTCCATAAAGACTAGGCTACCATCCATTGGAGTAACAAAGATATCATCAATAGACTACCTTCCATAATGACAATGCTACCATCTATTGGAATAACAAAAATCTCGAGAAGAGACTACCTTCCATAATGACAAAGCTACCATCCAATAGAATAACAAAAATCTCGAGAACAAACTTCCTTTCCATAATGACAAGGCTACCATCCATTGGAGTGACAGAAATCACAACAACAGACTACCTACCATAATGACAAGGCTACCATCCATTGGAGTAACAAAAATCTCGACAATAGACTAACTTCCATAATGACGAGGCTACCATCCATTAGAGTAACAAAAATCTCGACAAAGACTACCTTCCATAATGACAAGGCTACGATCCATTAGAGTAACAAAAATCTCGACAACAGACTACCTTCCATAATGACAAGGCTACCATCCATTGGAATAACAAAAATATCGACAACAAACTACGTTCCATAATGACAAGGCTACCATCCATTGGAGTAACAAAAATATCGACAACAGACTACCTTCCATAAGGACAAGAATACAATCCATTGGAGTAACAAAAATCTCGACAACAAACTATCTTCCATAAGGACAAGACTACAATCCATTGGAGTAACAAAAATCTCGACAACAGACTACCTTCCATAAAGACTAGGCTACCATCCATTGGAGTAACAAAGATATCATCAACATACTACCTTCCATAATGACAATGCTACCATCTATTGGAATAACAAAAATCTCGAGAACAAACTACCTTCCATAATGACAAAGCTACCATCCAATAGAATAACAAAAATCTCGAGAACAAACTTCCTTTCCATAATGACAAGGCTACCATCCATTGGAGTGACAGAAATCACAACAACAGACTACCTACCATAATGACAAGGCTACCATCCATTGGAGTAACAAAAATTTCGACAATAGACTAACTTCCATAATGACGAGGCTACCATCCATTAGAGTAACAAAAATCTCGACAAAGACTACCTTCCATAATGACAAGGCTACGATCCATTAGAGTAACAAAAATCTCGACAACAGACTACCTTCCATAATAAAAAGGCTACCATCCATTGAAGTAATGAAAATATCAACAAGAGAATACCTTCCTTAATTACAAGGCTACCATACATTAGAGTAATGAAAATATCAACAAGAGACTACCTTCCATAATGACAAGGCTACCATCCATCAGAGTAACAAAAATCTCGCCAATAGACTACTTTCTATAATTACCAGGCTACCATCCATTGGAGTGACAAAAATCTCGACAACAGACTACCTTCCATAATGCCAAGGCTACCATCCATTGGAGTAAAAAAATCTCGACAACAGACTACCTTCCATAATGACAAGGCTACCATCCATTGGAGTAACAAAAATATCGACAACAAACTACCTTCCATAATGACAAGGCTACCATCCATTGGAGTAACAAAAAGCTCGACAATAGACTACCTTCCATAATGAAAAGGCTACCATCTATTGGAATAAAAAAAATCTCGAGAACATACTACCTTCCATAATGACAAAGCTACCACCCAATATAATAACAAAAATCTCGAGAATAAACTACCTTCCATAGTGACAAGGCTACCATCCATTGGAGTGACAGAAATCACAACGACATACTACCTTCTATAATTACATGGCTACCATCCATGGGAGTAACAAAGATCTCGACAACAAACTACATTCCATAATGACATGGCTACCATCCATTGGAGTAACAAAAATCTCAACAACAAACTACCTTCCATAATGACAAGGCTACCATCAATTGGAATAACAAAAATATCGACAACAAACTATGTTCCATAATGACAAGGCTACCATCCATTGGAGTAACAAAAATATCGACAACAGACTACCTTCCATAAGGACAAGAATACAATCCATTGGAGTAACAAAAATCTCGACCACAGACTATCTTCCATAAGGACAAGACTACAATCATTTGGAGTAACAAAAATCTCGACAACAGACTACCTTCCATAAAGACTAGGCTACCATCCATTGGAGTAACAAAGATATCATCAACAGACTACCTTCCATAATGACAATGCTACCATCTATTGGAATAACAAAAATCTCGAGAACAGACTACCTTCCATAATGACAAAGCTACCATCCAATAGAATAACAAAAATCTCGAGAACAAACTTCCTTTCCATAATGACAAGGCTACCATCCATTGGAGTGACAGAAATCACAACAACAGACTACCTACCATAATGACAAGGCTACCATCCATTGGAGTAACAAAAATCTCGACAATAGACTAACTTCCATAATGACGAGGCTACCATCCATTAGAGTAACAAAAATCTCGACAAAGACTACCTTCCATAATGACAAGGCTACGATCCATTAGAGTAACAAAAATCTCGACAACAGACTACCTTCCATAATAAAAAGGCTACCATCCATTGAAGTAATGAAAATATCAACAAGAGAATACCTTCTTTAATTACAAGGCTACCATACATTAGAGTAATGAAAATATCAACAAGAGACTACCTTCCATAATGACAAGGCTACCATCCATCAGAGTAACAAAAATCTCGCCAATAGACTACCTTCTATAATTACAAGGCTACCATCCATTGGAGTGACAAAAATCTCGACAACAGACTACCTTCCATAATGGCAAGGCTACCATCCATTGGAGTGACAAAAATCTCGACAATAGACTACCTTCCATAATGATAAGGCTACCATCCATTGGAGTAAAAAAATCTCGACCACAGACTACCTTCCATAATGACAAGGCTACCATCCATTGGAGTAACAAAAATATCGACAACAAACTACCTTCCATAATGACAAGGCTACCATCCATTGGAGTAACAAAAAGCTCGACAACAGACTACCTTCCATAATGAAAAGGCTACCATCTATTGGAATAACAAAAATCTCGAGAACATACTACCTTCCATAATGACAAGGCTACCACCCAATAGAATAACAAAAATCTCGAGAATAGACTACCTTCCATAGTGACAAGGCTACCATCCATCGAAGTGACAGAAATCACAACGACAAACTACCTTCCATAATTACATGGCTACCATCCATGGGAGTAACAAAGATCTCGACAACAAACTACATTCCATAATGACATGGCTACCATCCATTGGAGTAACAAAAATCTCAACAACAAACTACCTTCCATAATGACAAGGCTACCATCCATTGGAATAACAAAAATATCGACAACAAACTACCTTCCATAATGACAAGGCTACCATCCATTGGAGTAACAAAAATATCGACAACAGACTACCTTCCATAAGGACAAGAATACAATCCATTGGAGTAACAAAAATCTCGACAACAAACTATCTTCCATAAGGACAAGACTACAATCCATTGGAGTAACAAAAATCTCGACAACAGACTACCTTCCATAAAGACTAGGCTACCATCCATTGGAGTAACAAAGATATCATCAATAGACTACCTTCCATAATGACAATGCTACCATCTATTGGAATAACAAAAATCTCGAGAACAAACTACCTTCCATAATGACAAAGCTACCATCCAATAGAATAACAAAAATCTCGAGAACAAACTTCCTTTCCATAATGACAAGGCTACCATCCATTGGAGTGACCGAAATCACAACAACAGACTACCTACCATAATGACAAGGCTACCATCCATTGGAGTAACAAAAATTTCGACAATAGACTAACTTCCATAATGACGAGGCTACCATCCATTAGAGTAACAAAAATCTCGACAAAGACTACCTTCCATAATGACAAGGCTACGAACCATTAGAGTAACAAAAATCTCGACAACAGACTACCTTCCATAATAAAAAGGCTACCATCCATTGAAGTAATGAAAATATCAACAAGAGAATACCTTCCTTAATTACAAGGCTACCATACATTAGAGTAATGAAAATATCAACAAGAGACTACCTTCCATAATGACAAGGCTACCATCCATCAGAGTAACAAAAATCTCGCCAATAGACTACCTTCTATAATTACAAGGCTACCATCCATTGGAGTGACAAAAATATCGACAACAGACTACCTTCCATAATGCCAAGGCTACCATCCATTGGAGTGACAAAAATCTCGACAATAGACTACCTTCCATAATGACAAGGCTACCATCCATTGGAGTAAAAAAATATCGACAACAGACTACCTTCCATAATGACAAGGCTACCATCCATTGGAGTAACAAAAATATCGACAACAAACTACCTTCCATAATGACAAGGCTACCATCCATTGGAGTAACAAAAAGCTCGACAACAGACTACCTTCCATAATGAAAAGGCTACCATCTATTGGAATAAAAAAAATCTCGAGAACATACTACCTTCCATAATGACAAGGCTACCACCCAATAGAATAACAAAAATCTCGAGAATAAACTCCCTTCCATAGTGACAAGGCTACCATCCATTGGAGTGACAGAAATCACAACGGCAGACTACCTTCCATAATTACATGGCTACCATCCATGGGAGTAACAAAGATCTCGATAACAAACTACATTCCATAATGACATGGCTACCATCCATTGGAGTAACAAAAATCTCAACAACAAACTACCTTCCATAATGACAAGGCTACGATAAATTGGAATAACAAAAATATCGACAACAAACTATGTTCCATAATGACAAGGCTACCATCCATTGGAGTAACAAAAATATCGACAACAGACTACCTTCCATAAGGACAAGAATACAATCCATTGGAGTAACAAAAATCTCGACAACAGACTATCTTCCATAAGGACAAGACTACAATCCATTGGAGTAACAAAAATCACGACAACAGACTACCTTCCATAAAGACTAGGCTACCATCCATTGGAGCAACAAAGATATCATCAACAGACTACCTTCCATAATGACAATGCTACCATCTATTGGAATAACAAAAATCTCGAGAACAGACTACCTTCCATAATGACAAAGCTACCATCCAATAGAATAACAAAAATCTCGAGAACAAACTTCCTTTCCATAATGACAAGGCTACCATCCATTGGAGTGACAGAAATCACAACAACAGACTACCTACCATAATGACAAGGCTACCATCCATTGGAGTAACAAAAATCTCGACAATAGACTAACTTGCATAATGACGAGGCTACCATCCATTAGAGTAACAAAAACTCGACAAAGACTACCTTCCATAATGACAAGGCTACGATCCATTAGAGTAACAAAAATCTCGACAACAGACTACCTTCCATAATAAAAAGGCTACCATCCATTGAAGTAATGAAAATATCAACAAGAGAATACCTTCCTTAATTACAAGGCTACCATACATTAGAGTAATGAAAATATCAACAAGAGACTACCTTCCATAATGACAAGGCTACCATCCATCAGAGTAACAAAAATCTCGCCAATAGACTACCTTCTATAATTACAAGGCTACCATCCATTGGAGTGACAAAAATCTCGACAACAGACTACCTTCCATAATGGCAAGGCTACCATCCATTGGAGTGACAAAAATCTCGACAATAGACTACCTTCCATAATGACAAGGCTACCATCCATTGGAGTAAAAAAATCTCGACAACAGACTACCTTCCATAATGACAAGGTTACCATCCATTGGAGTAACAAAAATATCGACAACAATCTACCTTCCATAATGACAAGGCTACCATCCATTGGAGTAACAAAAAGATCGACAACAGACTACCTTCCATAATGAAAAGGCTACCATCTATTGGAATAACAAAAATCTCGAGAACATACTACCTTCCATAATGACAAGGCTACCACCCAATAGAATAACAAAAATCTCGAGAATAGACTACCTTCCATAGTGACAAGGCTACCATCCATTGGAGTGACAGAAATCACAACGACAAACTACCTTCCATAATTACATGGCTACCATCCATGGGAGTAACAAAGATCTCGACAACAAACTACATTCCATAATGACATGGCTACCATCCATTGGAGTAACAAAAATCTCAACAACAAACTACCTTTCATAATGACAAGGCTACCATCCATTGCAATAACAAAAATATCGACAACAAACTACGTTCCATAATGACAAGGCTACCATCCATTGCAGTAACAAAAAAATCGACAACAGACTACCTTCCATAAGGACAAGAATACAATCCATTGGAGTAACAAAATCTCGACAACAAACTATCTTCCATAAGGACAAGACTACAATCCATTGGAGTAACAAAAATCTCGACAACAGACTACCTTCCATAAAGACTAGGCTACCATCCATTGGAGTAACAAAGATAACATCAACAGACTACCTTCCATAATGACAATGCTACCATCTATTGGAATAACAAAAATCTCGAGAACAGACTACCTTCCATAATGACAAAGCTACCATCCAATAGAATAACAAAAATCTCGAGAACAAACTTCCTTTCAATAATGACATGGCTACCATCCATTGGAGTGACAGAAATCACAACAACAAACTACCTACCATAATGACAAGGCTACCATCCATTGGAGTAACAAAAATCTCGACAATAGACTAACTTCCATAATGACGAGGCTACCATCCATTAGAGTAACAAAAATCTCGACAAAGACTACCTTCCATAATGACAAGGCTACCATCCATTGGAGTAACAAAAAGCTCGACAACAGACTACCTTCCATAATGAAAAGGCTACCATCTATTGGAATAACAAAAATCTCGAGAACATACTACCTTCTATAATGACAAGGCTACCACCCAATAGAATAACAAAAATCTCGAGAATAGACTACCTTCCATAGTGACAAGGCTACCATCCATTGGAGTGACAGAAATCACAACGACAGACTACCTTCCATAATTACATGGCTACCATCCATGGGAGTAACAAAGATCTCGACAACAAACTACATTCCATAATGACATGGCTACCATCCATTGGAGTAACAAAAATCTCAACAACAAACTACCTTCCATAATGACAAGGCTACGATAAATTGGAATAACAAAAATATCGACAACAAACTATGTTCCATAATGACAAGGCTACCATCCATTGGAGTAACAAAAATATCGACAACAGACTACCTTCCATAAGGACAAGAATACAATCCATTGGAGTAACAAAAATCTCGACAACAGACTATCTTCCATAAGGACAAGACTACAATCCATTGGAGTAACAAAAATCACGACAACAGACTACCTTCCATAAAGACTAGGCTACCATCCATTGGAGCAACAAAGATATCATCAACAGACTACCTTCCATAATGACAATGCTACCATCTATTGGAATAACTAAAATCTCGAGAACAGACTACCTTCCATAATGACAAAGCTACCATCCAATAGAATAACAAAAATCTCGAGAACAAACTTCCTTTCCATAATGACAAGGCTACCATCCATTGGAGTGACAGAAATCACAACAACAGACTACCTACCATAATGACAAGGCTACCATCCATTGGAGTAACAAAAATCTCGACAATAGACTAACTTGCATAATGACGAGGCTACCATCCATTAGAGTAACAAAAACTCGACAAAGACTACCTTCCATAATGACAAGGCTACGATCCATTAGAGTAACAAAAATCTCGACAACAGACTACCTTCCATAATAAAAAGGCTACCATCCATTGAAGTAATGAAAATATCAACAAGAGAATACCTTCCTTAATTACAAGGCTACCATACATTAGAGTAATGAAAATATCAACAAGAGACTACCTTCCATAATGACAAGGCTACCATCCATCAGAGTAACAAAAATCTCGCCAATAGACTACCTTCTATAATTACAAGGCTACCATCCATTGGAGTAACAAAGATATCGTCAACAGACTACCTTCCATAATGACAATGCTACCATCTATTGGAATAATAAAAATCTCGAGAACAGACTACCTTCCATAATGATAAAGCTACCATCCAATAGAATAACAAAAATCTCGAGAACAAACATCCTTTCCATAATGACAAGCCTACAATCCATTGGAGTGACAGAAATCACAACAACAAACTACCTACCATAATGACAAGGCTACCATCCATTGGAGTAACAAAAATCTCGACAAAGACTACCTTCCATAATGACAAGGCTACGATCCATTAGAGTAACAAAAATCTCGACAACAGACTACCTTCCATAATAAAAAGGCTACCATCCATTGAAGTAATGAAAATATCAACAAGAGACTACCTTCCTTAATTACAAGGCTACCATACATTAGAGTAATGAAAATATCAACAAGAGACTACCTTCCATAATGACAAGGCTACCATCCATTGGAGTAACAAAAATCTCGCCAATAGACTACCTTCCATAATTACAAGGCTACCATCCATTGGAGTGACAAAAATATCGACAACAGACTACCTTCCATAATGGCAAGGCTACCATCCATTGGAGTGACAAAAATCTTAACAATAGACTACCTTCCATAATGACAAGGCTACCATCCATTGGAGTAAAAAAATCTCGACAACAGACTACCTTCCATAATGACAAGGCTACCATCCATTGGAGTAACAAAAATATCGTCAACAAACTACCTTCCATAATGGCAAGGCTACCACCCATTGGAGTAACAAAAATCTCGACAACAGACTACCTTCCATAATGACAAGGCTACCATCTATTGGAATAACAAAAATCTCGAGAACATACTACCTTCCATAATGACAAGGCTACCACCCAATAGAATAACAAAAATCTCGAGAATAGACTACCTTCCATAGTGACAAGTCTACCATCCATTGGAGTGACAAAAATCACAACGACAAACTACCTTCCATAATTACATGGCTACCATCCATTGGAGTAACAAAGATCTCGACAACAAACTACCTTCCATAATGACATGGCTACCATCCATTGGAGTAACAAAAATCTCAACAACAAACTACCTTCCATAATTACAAGGCTACCATCCATTGGAATAACAAAAAAATCGACAACAAACTACATTCAATAATGACAAGGCTACCATCCATTGGAGTAACAAAAATATCGACAACATACTACCTTCCATAAGGACAAGAATACAATCCATTAGAGTAACAAAAATCTCAACAACAGACTACCTTCCATAATGACAACGCTACCATCTATTGGAATAATAAAAATCTCCAGAACAGACTACCTTCCATAATGACAAGGCTACCATCCAATAGAATAACAAAAAAACTCGAGAACAAACTTCCTTTCCATAATGACAAGGCTACCATCCATTGGAGTGACAGAAATCACAACAACAGACTACCTACCATAATGACAAGGCTACCATCCATTGGAGTAACAAAAATCTCGACAATAGACTAACTTCCATAATGACGAGGCTACCATCCATTAGAGTAACAAAAATCTCGATAACAAACTACCTTATAATGACAAGGTTACGATCCATTAGAGTAACAAAAATCTCGACAACAGACTACCTTCCATAATAAAAAGGCTACCATCCATTGAAGTAATGAAAATATCTACAAGAGACTACCTTCCTTAATTACAAGGCTACCATACATTAGAGTAATGAAAATATCAACAAGAGACTACCTTCCATAATGACAAGGCTACCATCCATTGGAGTGATAAAAATCTCGACAACAGACTACCTTCCATAATGGCAAGGCTACCATCCATTGGAGTGACAAAAATCTCGCCAATAGACTACCTTCCATAATTACAAGGCTACCATCCATTGGAGTGATAAAAATCTCGACAACAGACTACCTTCCATAATGGCAAGGCTACCATCCATTGGAGCGTCAAAAATCTCGACAATAGACTACCTTCCATAATGACAAGGCTACCATCCATTGGAGTAACAAAAATATCGACAACAAACTACCTTCCATAATGGCAAGGCTACCATCCATTGGAGTAACAAAAATCTCGACAATAGACTACCTTCCATAATGACAAGGCTACCATCTATTGGAATAACAGAAATCTCGAGAACATACTACCTTCCATAATGACAAGGCTACCACCCAATATAATAACAAAAATCTCGAGAACGGACTACCTTCCATAGTGACAAGGCTACCATCCATTGGAGTGACAGAAATCACAACGACAAACTACCTTCCATAATTACATGGCTACCATCCATTGGAGTAACAAAGATCTCGACAACAAACTACCTTCCATAATGACATGGCTACCATCCATTGGAGTAACAGAAATCTAGACAACAAACATCCTTTCCATAATGACAAGGCTACCATCCATTGGAGTGACAAAAATCACAACAACAGACTACCTACCATAATGACAAGGCTACCATCCATTGGAGTAACAAAAATCTCGACAATAGACTAACTTCCATAATGACGAGGCTACCATCCATTAGAGTAACAAAAATCTCGACAAAGACTACCTTCCATAATGACAAGGCTACGATCCATTAGAGTAACAAAAATATTGACAACAGACTACCTTCCATAATAAAAAGGCTACCATCCATTGAAGTAATGAAAATATCAACAAGAGACTACCTTCCTTAATTACAAGGCTACCATACATTAGAGTAATGAAAATATCAACAAGAGACTACCTTCCATAATGACAAGGCTACCATCCATTGGAGTAACAAAAATCTCGCCAATAGACTACCTTCCATAATTACAAGGCTACCATCCATTGGAGTAAAAAAATATCGACAACAGACTACCTTCCATAATGACAAGGCTACCATCCATTGGAGTAACAAAAATATCGACAACAAACTACCTTCCATAATGGCAAGGATACCATCCATTGGAGTAACAAAAAGCTCGACAACAGACTACCTTCCATAATGAAAAGGCTACCATCTATTTGAATAACAAAAATCTCGAGAACATACTACCTTCCATAATGACAAGGCTACCACCCAATAGATTAACAAAAATCTCGAGAATAGACTACCTTCCATAGTGACAAGGCTACCATCCATTGGAGTGACAGAAATCACAACGACAGACTACCTTCCATAATTACATGGCTACCATCCATTGGAGTAACAAAGATCTCGACAACAAACTACCTTCCAGAATGACATGGCTACCATCCATTGGAGTAACAAAAATCTCAACAACAAAGTACCTTCCATAATGACAAGGCTATCATCCATTGGAATAACAAAAATATCGACAACAAACTACGTTCCATAATGACAAGGCTACCATCCATTGGAGTAACAAAAATATCGACTACAGACTACCTTCCATAAGGACAAGAATACAATCCATTGGAGTAACAAAAATCTCGACAACAGACTACCTTCCATAAGGACAAGACTACAATCCATTGGAGTAACAAAAATCTCGACAACATACTACCTTCTATAAAGATTAGGCTACCATCCATTGGAGTAACAAAGATATCGTCAACAGACTACCTTCCATAATGACAATGCTACCATCTATTGGAATAATAAAAATCTCGAGAACAGACTACCTTCCATAATGATAAAGCTACCATCCAATAGAATAACAAAAATCTCGAGAACAAACATCATTTCCATAATGACAAGGCTACAATCCATTGGAGTGACATAAATCACAACAACAAACTACCTACCATAATGACAAGGCTACCATCCATTGGAGTAACAAAAATCTCGACAAAGACTACCTTCCATAATGACAAGGCTACGATCCATTAGAGTAACAAAAATCTCGACAACAGACTACCTTCCATAATAAAAAGGCTACCATCCATTGAAGTAATGAAAATATCAACAAGAGACTGCCTTTCTTAATTACAAGGCTACCATACATTAGAGTAATGAAAATATCAACAAGAGACTACCTTCCATAATGACAAGGCTACCATCCATTGGAGTAACAAAAATCTCGCCAATAGACTACCTTCCATAATTACAAGGCTACCATCCATTGGAGTGACAAAAATCTCGACAATAGACTACCTTCCATAATGGCAAGGCTACCATCCATTGGAGTGATAAAAATCTTGACAATAGCCTACCTTCCATAATGACAAGGCTACCATCCATTGGAGTAAAAAAATCTCGACAACAGACTACCTTCCATAATGACAAGGCTACCATCCATTGGAGTAACAAAAATATTGACAACAAACTACCTTCCATAATGGCAAGGCTACCATCCATTGGAGTAACAAAAATCTCGACAACAGACTACCTTCCATAATGACAAGGCTACCATCTATTGGAATAACAAAAGTCTCGAGAACATACTACCTTACATAATGACAAGGCTACCACCCAATAGAATAACAAAAATCTCGAGAATAGACTACCTTCCATAGTGACAAGTCTACCATCCATTGGAGTGACAGAAATCACAACGACAGACTACCTTCCATAATTACATGGCTACCATCCATTGGAGTAACAAAGATCTCGACAACAAACTACCTTCCATAATGACATGGCTACCATCCATTGGAGTAACAAAAATCTCAACAACAAACTACCTTCCATAATGACAAGGCTACCATCCATTGGAATAACAAAAAAATCGACAACAAAGTACGTTCCATAATGACAAGGCTATCCATTGGAGTAACAAAAATATCGACAACATACTACCTTCCATAAGGACAAGAATACAATCCATTGGAGTAACAAAAATATCGACAACAGACTACCTTCCATAAGGACAAGACTACAATCGATTGGAGTAACAAAAATCTCGACAACATACTACCTTCCATAAAGACTAGGCTACGATCCATTGGAGTAACAAAGATATCGTCAACAGACTACCTTCCATAATGACAATGCTACCATCTATTGGAATAATAAAAATCTCGAGAACAGACTACCTTCCATAATGACAAAGCTACCATCCAATAGAATAACAAAAATCTCGAGAACAAACATCCTTTCCATAATGACAAGGCTACCATCCATTGGAGTGACATAAATCACAACAACAGACTACCTACCATAATGACAAGGCTACCATCCATTGGAGTAACAAAAATCTCGACAATAGAATAACTTCCATAATGACGAGGCTACCATCCATTGGAGTAACAAAAATCTCGACAAAGACTACCTTCCATAATGACAAGGCTACGATCCATTAGAGTAACAAAAATATTGACAACAGACTACGTTCCATAATGACAAGGCTACCATCCATTGAAGTAATGAAAATATAAACAAGAGACTACCTTCCTTAATTACAAGGCTACCATACATTAGAGTAATGAAAATATCAACAAGAGACTACCTTCCATAATGACAAGGCTACCATCCATTGGAGTAACAAAAATCTCGCCAATAGACTACCTTCCATAATTACAAGGCTACCATCTATTGGAGTGACAAAAATCTCGACAACAGACTACCTTCCATAATGGCAAGGCTACCATCTATTGGAGTGACAAAAATCTTAACAATAGACTACCTTCCATAATGACAAGGCTACCATCCATTGGAGTAAAAAAATCTCGACAACAGACTACCTTCCATAATGACAAGGCTACCATCCATTGGAGTAACAAAAATATCGTCAACAAACTACCTTCCATAATGGCAAGGCTACCACCCATTGGAGTAACAAAAATCTCGACAACAGACTACCTTCCATAATGACAAGGCTACCATCTATTGGAATAACAAAAATCTCGAGAACATACTACCTTCCATAATGACAAGGCTACCACCCAATAGACTAACAAAAATCTCGAGAATAGACTACCTTCCATAGTGACAAGTCTACCATCCATTGGAGTGACAGAAATCACAACGACAAACTACCTTCCATAATTACATGGCTACCATCCATTGGAGTAACAAAGATCTCGACAACAAACTACCTTCCATAATGACATGGCTACCATCCATTGGAGTAACAAAAATCTCAACAACAAACTACCTTCCATAATGACAAGGCTACCATCCAATGGAATAACAAAAAAATCGACAACAAACTACATTCAATAATGACAAGGCTACCATCCATTGGAGTAACAAAAATATCGACAACATACTACCTTCCATAAGGACAAGAATACAATCCATTGGAGTAACAAAAATCTCAACAACATACTACCTTCCATAATGACAATGCTACCATCTATTGGAATAATAAAAATCTCCAGAACAGACTACCTTCCATAATGACAAGGCTACCATCCAATAGAATAACAAAAAAACTCGAGAACAAACTTCCTTTCCATAATGACAAGGCTACCATCCATTGGAGTGACAGAAATCACAACAACAGACTACCTACCATAATGACAAGGCTACCATCCATTGGAGTAACAAAAATCTCGACAATAGACTAACTTCCATAATGACGAGGCTACCATCCATTAGAGTAACAAAAATCTCGATAACAAACTACCTTATAATGACAAGGTTACGATCCATTAGAGTAACAAAAATCTCGACAACAGACTACCTTCCATAATAAAAAGGCTACCATCCATTGAAGTAATGAAAATATCTAAAAGAGACTACCTTCCTTAATTACAAGGCTACCATACATTAGAGTAATGAAAATATCAACAAGAGACTACCTTCCATAATGACAAGGCTACCATCCATTGGAGTGATAAAAATCTCGACAACAGACTACCTTCCATAATGGCAAGGCTACCATCCATTGGAGTGACAAAAATCTCGCCAATAGACTACCTTCCATAATTACAAGGCTACCATCCATTGGAGTGATAAAAATCTCGACAACAGACTACCTTCCATAATGACAAGGCTACCATCCATTGGAGTAACAAAAATATCGACAACAAATTACCTTCCATAATGGCAAGGCTACCATCCATTGGAGTAACAAAAATATCGACAACAAATTACCTACCATAATGACAAGGCTACCATCCATTGGAGTAACAAAAATCTCGACAATAGACTAACTTCCATAATGACGAGGCTACCATCCATTAGAGTAACAAAAATCTCGACAAAGACTACCTTCCATAATGACAAGGCTACGATCCATTAGAGTAACAAAAATATTGACAACAGACTACCTTCCATAATAAAAAGGCTACCATCCATTGAAGTAATGAAAATATCAACAAGAGACTACCTTCCTTAATTACAAGGCTACCATACATTAGAGTAATGAAAATATCAACAAGAGACTACCTTCCATAATGACAAGGCTACCATCCATTGGAGTAACAAAAATCTCGCCAATAGACTACCTTCCATAATTACAAGGCTACCATCCATTGGAGTAAAAAAATATCGACAACAGACTACCTTCCATAATGACAAGGCTACCATCCATTGGAGTAACAAAAATATCGACAACAAACTACCTTCCATAATGGCAAGGATACCATCCATTGGAGTAACAAAAAGCTCGACAACAGACTACCTTCCATAATGAAAAGGCTACCATCTATTTGAATAACAAAAATCTCGAGAACATACTACCTTCCATAATGACAAGGCTACCACCCAATAGATTAACAAAAATCTCGAGAATAGACTACCTTCCATAGTGACAAGGCTACCATCCATTGGAGTGACAGAAATCACAACGACAGACTACCTTCCATAATTACATGGCTACCATCCATTGGAGTAACAAAGATCTCGACAACAAACTACCTTCCAGAATGACATGGCTACCATCCATTGGAGTAACAAAAATCTCAACAACAAAGTACCTTCCATAATGACAAGGCTATCATCCATTGGAATAACAAAAATATCGACAACAAACTACGTTCCATAATGACAAGGCTACCATCCATTGGAGTAACAAAAATATCGACTACAGACTACCTTCCATAAGGACAAGAATACAATCCATTGGAGTAACAAAAATCTCGACAACAGACTACCTTCCATAAGGACAAGACTACAATCCATTGGAGTAACAAAAATCTCGACAACATACTACCTTCTATAAAGATTAGGCTACCATCCATTGGAGTAACAAAGATATCGTCAACAGACTACCTTCCATAATGACAATGCTACCATCTATTGGAATAATAAAAATCTCGAGAACAGACTACCTTCCATAATGATAAAGCTACCATCCAATAGAATAACAAAAATCTCGAGAACAAACATCATTTCCATAATGACAAGGCTACAATCCATTGGAGTGACAGAAATCACAACAACAAACTACCTACCATAATGACAAGGCTACCATCCATTGGAGTAACAAAAATCTCGACAAAGACTACCTTCCATAATGACAAGGCTACGATCCATTAGAGTAACAAAAATCTCGACAACAGACTACCTTCCATAATAAAAAGGCTACCATCCATTGAAGTAATGAAAATATCAACAAGAGACTGCCTTTCTTAATTACAAGGCTACCATACATTAGAGTAATGAAAATATCAACAAGAGACTACCTTCCATAATGACAAGGCTACCATCCATTGGAGTAACAAAAATCTCGCCAATAGACTACCTTCCATAATTACAAGGCTACCATCCATTGGAGTGACAAAAATCTCGACAATAGACTACCTTCCATAATGGCAAGGCTACCATCCATTGGAGTGATAAAAATCTTGACAATAGCCTACCTTCCATAATGACAAGGCTACCATCCATTGGAGTAAAAAAATCTCGACAACAGACTACCTTCCATAATGACAAGGCTACCATCCATTGGAGTAACAAAAATATTGACAACAAACTACCTTCCATAATGGCAAGGCTACCATCCATTGGAGTAACAAAAATCTCGACAACAGACTACCTTCCATAATGACAAGGCTACCATCTATTGGAATAACAAAAGTCTCGAGAACATACTACCTTACATAATGACAAGGCTACCACCCAATAGAATAACAAAAATCTCGAGAATAGACTACCTTCCATAGTGACAAGTCTACCATCCATTGGAGTGACAGAAATCACAACGACAGACTACCTTCCATAATTACATGGCTACCATCCATTGGAGTAACAAAGATCTCGACAACAAACTACCTTCCATAATGACATGGCTACCATCCATTGGAGTAACAAAAATCTCAACAACAAACTACCTTCCATAATGACAAGGCTACCATCCATTGGAATAACAAAAAAATCGACAACAAAGTACGTTCCATAATGACAAGGCTATCCATTGGAGTAACAAAAATATCGACAACATACTACCTTCCATAAGGACAAGAATACAATCCATTGGAGTAACAAAAATATCGACAACAGACTACCTTCCATAAGGACAAGACTACAATCGATTGGAGTAACAAAAATCTCGACAACATACTACCTTCCATAAAGACTAGGCTACGATCCATTGGAGTAACAAAGATATCGTCAACAGACTACCTTCCATAATGACAATGCTACCATCTATTGGAATAATAAAAATCTCGAGAACAGACTACCTTCCATAATGACAAAGCTACCATCCAATAGAATAACAAAAATCTCGAGAACAAACATCCTTTCCATAATGACAAGGCTACCATCCATTGGAGTGACATAAATCACAACAACAGACTACCTACCATAATGACAAGGCTACCATCCATTGGAGTAACAAAAATCTCGACAATAGAATAACTTCCATAATGACGAGGCTACCATCCATTGGAGTAACAAAAATCTCGACAAAGACTACCTTCCATAATGACAAGGCTACGATCCATTAGAGTAACAAAAATATTGACAACAGACTACGTTCCATAATGACAAGGCTACCATCCATTGAAGTAATGAAAATATAAACAAGAGACTACCTTCCTTAATTACAAGGCTACCATACATTAGAGTAATGAAAATATCAACAAGAGACTACCTTCCATAATGACAAGGCTACCATCCATTGGAGTAACAAAAATCTCGCCAATAGACTACCTTCCATAATTACAAGGCTACCATCTATTGGAGTGACAAAAATCTCGACAACAGACTACCTTCCATAATGGCAAGGCTACCATCTATTGGAGTGACAAAAATCTTAACAATAGACTACCTTCCATAATGACAAGGCTACCATCCATTGGAGTAAAAAAATCTCGACAACAGACTACCTTCCATAATGACAAGGCTACCATCCATTGGAGTAACAAAAATATCGTCAACAAACTACCTTCCATAATGGCAAGGCTACCACCCATTGGAGTAACAAAAATCTCGACAACAGACTACCTTCCATAATGACAAGGCTACCATCTATTGGAATAACAAAAATCTCGAGAACATACTACCTTCCATAATGACAAGGCTACCACCCAATAGACTAACAAAAATCTCGAGAATAGACTACCTTCCATAGTGACAAGTCTACCATCCATTGGAGTGACAGAAATCACAACGACAAACTACCTTCCATAATTACATGGCTACCATCCATTGGAGTAACAAAGATCTCGACAACAAACGACCTTCCATAATGACATGGCTACCATCCATTGGAGTAACAAAAATCTGAACAACAAACTACCTTCCATAATGACAAGGCTACCATCCAATGGAATAACAAAAAAATCGACAACAAACTATATTCAATAATGACAAGGCTACCATCCATTGGAGTAACAAAAATATCGACAACATACTACCTTCCATAAGGACAAGAATACAATCCATTGGAGTAACAAAAATCTCAACAACATACTACCTTCCATAATGACAATGCTACCATCTATTGGAATAATAAAAATCTCCAGAACAGACTACCTTCCATAATGACAAGGCTACCATCCAATAGAATAACAAAAAAACTCGAGAACAAACTTCCTTTCCATAATGACAAGGCTACCATCCATTGGAGTGACAGAAATCACAACAACAGACTACCTACCATAATGACAAGGCTACCATCCATTGGAGTAACAAAAATCTCGACAATAGACTAACTTCCATAATGACGAGGCTACCATCCATTAGAGTAACAAAAATCTCGATAACAAACTACCTTATAATGACAAGGTTACGATCCATTAGAGTAACAAAAATCTCGACAACAGACTACCTTCCATAATAAAAAGGCTACCATCCATTGAAGTAATGAAAATATCTAAAAGAGACTACCTTCCTTAATTACAAGGCTACCATACATTAGAGTAATGAAAATATCAACAAGAGACTACCTTCCATAATGACAAGGCTACCATCCATTGGAGTGATAAAAATCTCGACAACAGACTACCTTCCATAATGGCAAGGCTACCATCCATTGGAGTGACAAAAATCTCGCCAATAGACTACCTTCCATAATTACAAGGCTACCATCCATTGGAGTGATAAAAATCTCGACAACAGACTACCTTCCATAATGGCAAGGCTACCATCCATTGGAGTGACAAAAATCTCGACAATAGACTACCTTCCATAATGACAAGGCTACCATCCATTGGAGTAACAAAAATATCGACAACAAATTACCTTCCATAATGGCAAGGCTACCATCCATTGGAGTAACAAAAATCTCGACAATAGACTACCTTCCATAATGACAAGGCTACCATCTATTGGAATAACAGAAATCTCGAGAACATACTACCTTCCATAATGACAAGGCTACCACCCAATATAATAACAAAAATCTCGAGAACGGACTACCTTCCATAGTGACAAGGCTACCATCCATTGGAGTGACAGAAATCACAACGAAAAACTACCTTCCATAATTACATGGCTACCATCCATTGGAGTAACAAAGATCTCGACAACAAACTACCTTCCATAATGACATGGCTACCATCCATTGGAGTAACAGAAATCTAGACAACAAACATCCTTTCCATAATGACAAGGCTACCATCCATTGGAGTGACAAAAATCACAACAACAGACTACCTACCATAATGACAAGGCTACCATCCATTGGAGTAACAAAAATCTCGACAATAGACTAACTTCCATAATGACGAGGCTACCATCCATTAGAGTAACAAAAATCTCGACAAAGACTACCTTCCATAATGACAAGGCTACGATCCATTAGAGTAACAAAAATCTTGACAACAGACTACCTTCCATAATAAAAAGGCTACCATCCATTGAAGTAATGAAAATATCAACAAGAGACTACATTCCTTAATTACAAGGCTACCATACATTAGAGTAATGAAAATATCAACAAGAGACTACCTTCCATAATGACAAGGCTACCATCCATTGGAGTAACAAAAATCTCGCCAATAGACTACCTTCCATAATTACAAGGCTACCATCCATTGGAGTAAAAAAATATCGACAACATACTACCTTCCATAATGGCAAGGATACCATCCATTGGAGTAACAAAAATCTCGACAACAGACTACCTTCCATAATGACAAGGCTACCATCTATTGGAATAACAAAAGTCTCGAGAACATACTACCTTACATAATGACAAGGCTACCACCCAATAGAATAACAAAAATCTCGAGAATAGACTACCTTCCATAGTGACAAGTCTACCATCCATTGGAGTGACAGAAATCACAACGACAGACTACCTTCCATAATTACATGGCTACCATCCATTGGAGTAACAAAGATCTCGACAACAAACTACCTTCCATAATGACATGGCTACCATCCATTGGACTAACAAAAATCTCAACAACAAACTACCTTCCATAATGACAAGGCTACCATCCATTGGAATAACAAAAAAATCGACAACAAAGTACGTTCCATAATGACAAGGCTATCCATTGGAGTAACAAAAATATCGACAACATACTACCTTCCATAAGGACAAGAATACAATCCATTGGAGTAACAAAAATATCGACAACAGACTACCTTCCATAAGGACAAGACTACAATCGATTGGAGTAACAAAAATCTCGACAACATACTACCTTCCATAAAGACTAGGCTACGATCCATTGGAGTAACAAAGATATCGTCAACAGACTACCTTCCATAATGACAATGCTACCATCTATTGGAATAATAAAAATCTCGAGAACAGACTACCTTCCATAATGACAAAGCTACCATCCAATAGAATAACAAAAATCTCGAGAACAAACATCCTTTCCATAATGACAAGGCTACCATCCATTGGAGTGACATAAATCACAACAACAGACTACCTACCATAATGACAAGGCTACCATCCATTGGAGTAACAAAAATCTCGACAATAGAATAACTTCCATAATGACGAGGCTACCATCCATTGGAGTAACAAAAATCTCGACAAAGACTACCTTCCATAATGACAAGGCTACGATCCATTAGAGTAACAAAAATATTGACAACAGACTACGTTCCATAATGACAAGGCTACCATCCATTGAAGTAATGAAAATATAAACAAGAGACTACCTTCCTTAATTACAAGGCTACCATACATTAGAGTAATGAAAATATCAACAAGAGACTACCTTCCATAATGACAAGGCTACCATCCATTGGAGTAACAAAAATCTCGCCAATAGACTACCTTCCATAATTACAAGGCTACCATCTATTGGAGTGACAAAAATCTCGACAACAGACTACCTTCCATAATGGCAAGGCTACCATCTATTGGAGTGACAAAAATCTTAACAATAGACTACCTTCCATAATGACAAGGCTACCATCCATTGAAGTAAAAAAATCTCGACAACAAACTACCTTCCATAATGACAAGGCTACCATCCATTGGAGTAACAAAAATATCGTCAACAAACTACCTTCCATAATGGCAAGGCTACCACCCATTGGAGTAACAAAAATCTCGACAACAGACTACCTTCCATAATGACAAGGCTACCATCTATTGGAATAACAAAAATCTCGAGAACATACTACCTTCCATAATGACAAGGCTACCACCCAATAGACTAACAAAAATCTCGAGAATAGACTACCTTCCATAGTGACAAGTCTACCATCCATTGGAGTGACAGAAATCACAACGACAAACTACCTTCCATAATTACATGGCTACCATCCATTGGAGTAACAAAGATCTCGACAACAAACTACCTTCCATAATGACATGGCTACCATCCATTGGAGTAACAAAAATCTCAACAACAAACTACCTTCCATAATGACAAGGCTACCATCCAATGGAATAACAAAAAAATCGACAACAAACTATATTCAATAATGACAAGGCTACCATCCATTGGAGTAACAAAAATATCGACAACATACTACCTTCCATAAGGACAAGAATACAATCCATTGGAGTAACAAAAATCTCAACAACATACTACCTTCCATAATGACAATGCTACCATCTATTGGAATAATAAAAATCTCCAGAACAGACTACCTTCCATAATGACAAGGCTACCATCCAATAGAATAACAAAAAAACTCGAGAACAAACTTCCTTTCCATAATGACAAGGCTACCATCCATTGGAGTGACAGAAATCACAACAACAGACTACCTACCATAATGACAAGGCTACCATCCATTGGAGTAACAAAAATCTCGACAATAGACTAACTTCCATAATGACGAGGCTACCATCCATTAGAGTAACAAAAATCTCGATAACAAACTACCTTATAATGACAAGGTTACGATCCATTAGAGTAACAAAAATCTCGACAACAGACTACCTTCCATAATAAAAAGGCTACCATCCATTGAAGTAATGAAAATATCTAAAAGAGACTACCTTCCTTAATTACAAGGCTACCATACATTAGAGTAATGAAAATATCAACAAGAGACTACCTTCCATAATGACAAGGCTACCATCCATTGGAGTGATAAAAATCTCGACAACAGACTACCTTCCATAATGGCAAGGCTACCATCCATTGGAGTGACAAAAATCTCGCCAATAGACTACCTTCCATAATTACAAGGCTACCATCCATTGGAGTGATAAAAATCTCGACAACAGACTACCTTCCATAATGGCAAGGCTACCATCCATTGGAGTGACAAAAATCTCGACAATAGACTACCTTCCATAATGACAAGGCTACCATCCATTGGAGTAACAAAAATATCGACAACAAATTACCTTCCATAATGGCAAGGCTACCATCCATTGGAGTAACAAAAATCTCGACAATAGACTACCTTCCATAATGACAAGGCTACCATCTATTGGAATAACAGAAATCTCGAGAACATACTACCTTCCATAATGACAAGGCTACCACCCAATATAATAACAAAAATCTCGAGAACGGACTACCTTCCATAGTGACAAGGCTACCATCCATTGGAGTGACAGAAATCACAACGACAAACTACCTTCCATAATTACATGGCTACCATCCATTGGAGTAACAAAGATCTCGACAACAAACTACCTTCCATAATGACATGGCTACCATCCATTGGAGTAACAGAAATCTAGACAACAAACATCCTTTCCATAATGACAAGGCTACCATCCATTGGAGTGACAAAAATCACAACAACAGACTACCTACCATAATGACAAGGCTACCATCCATTGGAGTAACAAAAATCTCGACAATAGACTAACTTCCATAATGACGAGGCTACCATCCATTAGAGTAACAAAAATCTCGACAAAGACTACCTTCCATAATGACAAGGCTACGATCCATTAGAGTAACAAAAATCTTGACAACAGACTACCTTCCATAATAAAAAGGCTACCATCCATTGAAGTAATGAAAATATCAACAAGAGACTACATTCCTTAATTACAAGGCTACCATACATTAGAGTAATGAAAATATCAACAAGAGACTACCTTCCATAATGACAAGGCTACCATCCATTGGAGTAACAAAAATCTCGCCAATAGACTACCTTCCATAATTACAAGGCTACCATCCATTGGAGTAACAAAAATATCGACAACATACTACCTTCCATAATGGCAAGGATACCATCCATTGGAGTAACAAAAATCTCGACAACAGACTACCTTCCATAATGAAAAGGCTACCATCTATTTGAATAACAAAAATCTCGAGAACATACTACCTTCCTTAATGACAAGGCTACCACCCAATAGAATAACAAAAATCTCGAGAATAGACTACCTTCCGTAGTGACAAGGCTACCATCCATTGGAGTGACAGAAATCACAACGACAGACTACCTTCCATAATTACATGGCTACCATCCATTGGAGTAACAAAGATCTCGACAATAAGCTACCTTCCATAATGACAGGGCTACCATCCATTGGAGTAACAAAAATCTCAACAACAAAGTACCTTCCATAATGACAAGGCTATCATCCATTGGAATAACAAAAATATCGACAACAAACTACGTTCCATAATGACAAGGCTACCATCCATTGGAGTAACAAATATATCGACTACAGACTACCTTCCATAAGGACAAGAATACAATCCATTGGAGTAACAAAAATCTCGACAACAGACTACCTTCCATAAGGACAAGACTACAATCCATTGGAGTAACAAAAATCTCGACAACATACTACCTTCCATAAAGATTAGGCTACCATCCATTGGAGTAACAAAGATATCGTCAACAGACTACCTTCCATAATGACAATGCTACCATCTATTAGAATAATAAAAATCTCGAGAACAGACTACCTTCCATAATGATAAAGCTACCATCCAATAGAATAACAAAAATCTCGAGAACAAACATCATTTCCATAATGACAAGGCTACAATCCATTGGAGTGACAAAAATCACAACAACAAACTACCTACCATAATGATAAGGCTACCATCCATTGGAGTAACAAAAATCTCGATAAAGACTACCTTCCATAATGACAAGGCTACGATCCATTAGAGTAACAAAAATCTCGACAACAGACTACCTTCCATAATAAAAAGGCTACCATCCATTGAAGTAATGAAAATATCAACAAGAGACTACCTTCCTTAATTACAAGGCTACCATACATTAGAGTAATGAAAATATCAACAAGAGACTACCTTCCATAATGACAAGGCTACCATCCATTGGAGTAACAAAAATCTCGCCAATAGACTACCTTCCATAATTACAAGACTGCCATCCATTGGAGTGACAAAAATCTTAACAACAGACTACCTTCCATAATGGCAAGGCTACCATCCATTGGAGTGACAAAAATCTTGACAATAGACTACCTTCCATAATGACAAGGCTACCATCTATTGGAGTAAAAAAATCTCGACAACAAACTACCTTCCATAATGACAAGGCTACCATCCATTGGAGTAATAAAAATATCGACAACAAACTACCTTCCATAATGGCAAGGCTACCATCGATTGGAGTAACAAAAATCTCGACAACAGACTACCTTCCATAATGATAAGGCTACCATCTATTGGAATAACAAAATTCTCGAGAACATACTACCTTCCATAATGACAAGGCTACCACCCAATAGAATAAAAAAAATCTCAAGAACATAATACCTTCCATAGTGACAAGGCTACCATCCATTGGAGTGACATAAATCACAATGACAGACTACCTTCTATAATTACATGGCTACCATCCATTGGAGTAACAAAGATCTCGAGAACAAACTACCTTCCATAATGAAATGGCTACCATCCATTGGAGTAACAAAAATCTCAACAAACTACCTTCCATAATGACAAAGCTACCATCCATTGGAATAACAAAAATATCGACAACAAACTACGTTCCATAATCACAAGGCTACCATCCATTGGAGTAACAAAAATATCGACAACAGACTACCTTCCATAAGGACAAGAATACAATCCATTGGAGTAACAAAAATCTCAACAACAGACTACCTTCCATAATGACAATGCTACCATCTATTGGAATAATAAAAATCTCCAGAACAGACTACCTTCCATAATGACAAGGCTACCATCCAATAGAATAACAAAAAAACTGGAGAACAAACTTCCTTTCCATAATGACAAGGCTACCATCCATTGGAGTGACAGAAATCACAACAACAGACTACCTACCATAATGACAAGTCTACCATCCATTGGAGTAACAAAAATCTCGACAATAGACTAACTTCCATAATGACGAGGCTACCATCCATTAAAGTAACAAAAATCTCGATAACAAACTACCTTATAATGACAAGGCTACGATCCATTAGAGTAACAAAAATCTCGACAACAGACTACCTTCCATAATAAAAAGGCTACCATCCATTGAAGTAATGAAAATATCTACCAGAGACTACCTTCCTTAATTACAAGGCTACCATACATTCGAGTAATGAAAATATTAACAAGAGACTACCTTCCATAATGACAAGGCTACCATCCATTGGAGTACCAAAAATCTCGCCAATAGACTACCTTCCATAATTACAAGGCTACCATCCATTGGAGTGATAAAAATCTCGACAACAGACTACCTTCCAAGGCTACCATCCATTGGAGTGACAAAAATCTCGACAATAGACTACCTTCCATAATGACAAGGCTACCATCCATTGGAGTAACAAAAATATCGACAACAAACTACCTTCCATAATGGCAAGGCTACCATCCATTGGAGTAACAAAAATCTCGACAATAGACTACCTTCCATAATGACAAGGCTACCATCTATTGGAATAACAGAAATCTCGAGAACATACTACCTTCCATAATGACAAGGCTACCACCCAATATAATAACAAAAATCTCGAGAACAGACTACCTTCCATAGTGACAAGGCTACCATCCATTGGAGTGACAGAAATCACAACGACAAACTACCTTCCATAATTACATGGCTACCATCCATTGGAGTAACAAAGATCTCGACAACAAACTACCTTCCATAATGACATGGCTACCATCCATTGGAGTAACAAAAATCTAGACAACAAACTACCTTCCAAAATGACAAGGCTACCATCCATTGGAATAACAAAAATATGGACAACAAACTACATTCCATAATGACAAGGCTACCATCCATTGGAGTAACAAAAATATCGACAACAGACTACCTTCCATAAGGACAAGAATACAATCCATTGGAGTAACAAAAATCTCGACAATAGACTATCTTCCATAAGGACAAGACTACAATCCATTGGAGTAACAAAAATCTTGACAACAAACTACCTTCCATAAAGACTAGGCTACCATCCATTGGAGTAACAAAGATATCATCAACAGACTACCTTCCATAATGACAATGCTACCATCTATTGGAATAATAAAAATCTCGAGAACAGACTACCTTCCATAATGACAAAGCTACCATCCAATAGAATAACAAAAATCTCGAGAACAAACTTCCTTTCCATAATGACAAGGCTACCATCCATTGGAGTGATAGAAATCACAACAACAGACTACCTACCATAATGACAAGGCTACCATCCATTGGAGTAACAAAAATCTCGACAATAGACTAACTTTCATAATGACGAGGCTACCATCCATTAGAGTTACAAAAATCTCGACAAAGACTACCTTCCATAATGACAAGGCTACGATCCATTAGAGTAACAAAAATCTCGACAACAGACTACCTTCCATAATAAAAAGGCTACCATCCATTGAAGTAATGAAAATATCAACAAGAGACTACCTTCCTTAATTACAAGGCTACCATACATTAGAGTAATGAAAATATCAACAAGAGACTACCTTCCATAATGACAAGGCTACCATCCATCAGAGTAACAAAAATCTCGCCAATAGACTACCTTCCATAATTACAAGGCTACCATCCATTGGAGTGACAAAAATCTCGACAACAGACTACCTTCCATAATGGCAAGGCTACCATCCATTGGAGTCACAAAAATCTCAACAATAGACTACCTTCCATAATGACAAGGCTACAATCCATTGGAGTAACAAAAATATCGACAACAAACTACCTTCCATAATGGCAAGGCTACCATCCATTGGAGTAACAAAAATCTCGACAACAGACTACCTTCCAAAATGACAAGGCTACCATCTATTGGAATAACAGAAATATCGAGAACATACTACCTTCTATAATGACAAGGCTACCACCCAATATAATAACAAAAATCTCGAGAACATACTAGTTTCCATAGTGACAAGGCTACCATCCATTGGAGTGACAGAAATCACAACGACAGACTACCTTCCATAATTACATGGCTACCATCCATTGGAGTAACAAAGATCTCGACAACAAACTACCTTCCATAATGACATGGCTACCATCCATTGGAGTAACAAAAATCTCGACAACAAACTACCTTCCATAATGACAAGGCTACCATCCATTGGAATAACAAAAATATCGACAACAAACTACGTTCCATAATGACAAGGCTACCATCCATTGAAGTAACAAAAATATCGACAACAGACTACCTTCCATAAGGACAAGAATACAATCCATTGGAGTAACAAAAATCTCGACAATAGACTATCTTCCATAAGGACAAGACTACAATCCATTGGAGTAACAAAAATCTCGACAACATACTACCTTCCATAAAGACTAGGCTACCATCCATTGGAGTAACAAAGATATCGTCAACAGACTACCTTCCATAATGACAATGCTACCATCTATTGGAATAATAAAAATCTCCAGAACAGACTACCTTCCATAATGACAAAGCTACCATCCAATAGAATAACAAAAATCTCGAGAACAAACTTCCTTTCCACAATGACAAGGCTACCATCCATTGGAGTGACATAAATTACAACAACAGACAACCTACCATAATGACAAGGCTACCATCCATTGGAGTAACAAAAATCTCGACAATAGACTAACTTTTATAATGACGAGGCTACCATCCATTAGAGTAACAAAAATCTCGACAAAGACTACCTTCCATAATGACAAGGCTATGATCCATTAGAGTAACAAAAATATCGACAACAGACTACCTTCCATAATAAAAAGGCTACCATCCATTGAAGTAATGAAAATATCAACAAGAGACTACCTTCCTTAATTACAAGGCTACCATATATTAGAGTAATGAAAATATCAACGAGAGACTACCTTCCATAATGACAAGGCTACCATCCATCAGAGTAACAAAAATCTCGCCAATAGACTACCTTCCATAATTACAAGGCTACCATCCATTGTAGTGACAAAAATCTCGACAACAGACAACCTTCCATAATGGCAAGGCTACCATCCATTGGAGTGACAAAAATGTCGACAATAGACTACCTTCCATAATGACACGGCTACCATCCATTTGAGTAAACAAATCTCGACAACAGACTACCTTCCATAATGACAAGGCTACCATCCATTGGAGTAACAAAAATATCGACAACAAACTACCTTCCATAATGGCATGGCTACCATCCAATGGAGTAACAAAAAGCTCGACAACAGACTACCTTCCATAATGAAAAGGCTACCACCCAATATAATAACAAATATCTCGAGAACATACTACCTTCCATAGTGACAAGGCTACCATCCATTGGAGTGACAGAAATCACAACGACAGACTACCTTCCATAATTACATGGCTACCATCGATTGGAGTAACAAAGATCTCGACAACAAACTACCTTCCATAATGACATGGCTACCATCCATTGGAGTAACAAAAATCTCGACAACAAACTACCTTCCATAAAGACAAGGTTACCATCCATTGGAATAACAAAAATATCGACAACAAACTACGTTCCATAATGACAAGGCTACCATCCATTGGAGTAACAAAAATATCGACAATAGACTACCTTCCATAAGGACAAGAATACAATCCATTGGAGTATCAAAAATCTCGACAATAGACTATCTTCCATAAGGACAAGACTACAATTCATTGGAGTAACAACAATCTCGACAACAGAATACCTTCCATAAAGACTAGGCTACCATCCATTGGAGTAACAAAGATATCATCAACAGACTACCTTCCATAATGACAATGCTACCATCTATTGGAATAATAAAAATCTCGAGAACAGACTACCTTCCATAATGACAAAGCTACCATCCAATAGAATAACAAAAATCTCGAGAACAAACTTCCTTTCCATAATGACAAGGCTACCATCCATTGGAGGGACAGAAATCACAACAACAGACTACCTACCATAATGACAAGGCTACCATCCATTGGAGTAACAAAAATCTCGACAATAGACTAACTTTCATAATGACGAGGCTACCATCCATTAAAGTTACAAAAATATCGACAAAGACTACCTTCCATAATGACAAGGCTACAATCCATTAAGGTAACAAAAATCTCGACAACTGACTACCTTCAATAATAAAAAGGCTACCATCCATTGAAGTAATGAAAATATCAACAAGAGACTACCTTCCTTAATTACAAGGATACCATACATTAGAGTAATGAAAATATCAACAAGAGACTACCTTCTATAATGACAAGGCTACCATCCATCAGAGTAACAAAAATCTCGCCAATAGACTACCTTCCATAATTACAAGGCTACCATCCATTGTAGTGACAAAAATCTCGACAACAGACTACCTTCCATAATGGCAAGGCTACCATCCATTGGAGTGACCAAAATCTCGACAATAGACTACCTTCCATAATGACAAGGCTACCATCCATTGGAGTAAAAAAATCTCGACAACAGACTACCTTCCATAATGACAAGGCTACCATCCATTGGAGTAACAAAAATATCGACAACAGACTACCTTCCATAATGGCAAGGCTACCATCCATTGGAATAACAGAAATCTCGACAACAGACTACCTTCCATAGTGACAAGGCTACCATCCATTGGAGTAACAAAAATCTCGAGAACATACTACTTTCCATAATGACAAGGCTACCACCCAATAGAATAACAAAAATCTCGAGAATAGACTACCTTCCATAGTGACAAGGCTACCATCCATTGGAGTGAGAGAAATCACAACGACAGACTACCTTCCATAATTACATGGCTACCATCCATTGGAGTAACAAAGATCTCGACAAAAAACTACCTTCCATAATGACAAGGCTACCATCCATTGGAATAACAAAAATCTCGACAACAAACTACGTTCCATAATGACAAGGCTACCATCCATTGGAGTAACAAAAATATCGACAACAGACTACCTTCCATAAGGAGAAGAATACATTCCATTGGAGTAACAAAAATCTCGACAACAGACTACCTTCCATAAGGACAAGACTACAATCCATTGGAGTAACAAAAATATCGACAACATACTACCTTCCATAAAGACTAGGCTACCATCCATTGGAGTAACAAAGATATCGTCAACAGACTACCTTCCATAATGACAATGCTACCATCTATTGGAATAATAAAAATCTCGAGAACAGAATACCTTCCATAATGACAAGGCTACCATCCAATAGAATAACAAAAATCTCGAGAACAAACTTCCTTTCCATAATGACAAGGCTATCATCCATTGGAGTGACAGAAATCACAACAACTGACTACCTACCATAATGACAAGGCTACCATCCATTGGAGTAACAAAAATCTCGACAACAGACTAACTTCCATAATGAAGAGACTACCATCCATTAGAGTAACAAAAATCTCGACAACAGACTACCTTCCATAATGACAAGGCTACGATCCATTAGAGTATCAAAAATCTCGACAATAGACTACCTTCCATAATAAAAAGGCTACCATCCATTGGAGTAATGAAAATATCAACAAGAGACTACCTTCCTTAATTACAAGGCTACCATACATTAGAGTAATGAAAATATAAACAAGAGACTACCTTCCATAATGACAAGGCTACCAACCATTGGAGTAACAAAAATCTCACCAATAGACTACCCTCCATAATTACAAGGCTACCATCCATTGGAGTGACAAAAATCTCGACAACAGACTACCTTCCATAATGGCAAGGCTACCATCCATTGGAGTGACAAAAATCTCGAAAATAGACTACCTTCCATAATGACAAGGCTACCATCCATTGGAGTAAAAAAATCTCGACAACAGCCTACCTTCCATAATGACAAGGCTACCATCCATTCGAGTAACAAAAATCTCGACAACAAACTACCTTCCATAATGGCAAGGCTACCATCCATTGGAGTAACAAAAATCTCGACAACAGACTGCTTCCATAATGACAAGGCTACCATCTATTGGAATAACAAAAATCTCGAGAACATACTTCCTTCCATAATGACAAGGCTACCACCAAATAGAATAACAAAAATCTCGAGAACAAACTACCTTCTATAGTGACAAGGCTACCATCCATTGGAGTGACAGAAATCACAACGACAGACTACCTTCCATAATTACATGGCTACCATCCATTCAAGTAACAAAGATCTCGACAACATACTACCTTCCATAAAGACATGGCTACCATCCATTGGAGTAACAAAAATCTCGACAACAAACTACCTTCCATAATGACAAGGCTACCATCCATTGAAATAACAAAAATATCGACAACAAACTACGTTCCATAATGACAAGGCTACCATCCATTGGAGTAACAAAAATATCGACAATAGACTACCTTCCATAAGGACAAGAATATAATCCATTGGAGTAACAAAAATCTCGACAACAGACTACCTTCCATAAAGACAAGACTACAATCCATTGGAGTAACAAAAATCTCGACAACAGACTACCTTCCATAAAGACTAGGCTACCATCCATTGGAGTAACAAAGATATCGTCAACAGACTACCTTCCATAATGACAATGCTACCATCTATTGGAATAATAAAAATCTCGAGAACAGACTACCTTCCATAATGACAAGGCTACCATCCAATAGAATAACAAAAATCTCGAGAACAAACTTCCTTTCCAAAATGACAAGGCTACCATCCATTGGAGTGACAGAAATCACAACAACTGACTACCTACCATAATGACAAGGCTACCATCCATTGGAGTAACAAAAATCTCTAAAACAGACTAACTTCCATAATGACGAGGCTACCATCCATTAGAGTAACAAAAATTTCGACAACAGACTACCTTCCATAATGACGAGGCTACCATCCATTGGAGTATCAAAAATCTCGACAACAGACTACCTTCCATAATGACAAGGCTACCATCTATTGGAATAACAAAAATCTCGAGAACATACTTCCTTCAATAATGACAAGGCTACCACCCAACAGAATAACAAAATTCTCGAGAACAAACTACCTTCTATAGTGATAAGGCTACCATCCATTGGAGTGACAGAAATAACAACGACAGACTACCTTCCATAATTACATGGCTACCATCCATTGGAGTAACAAAGATCTCGACAACATACTACCTTCCATAATTACATGGCTACCATCCATTGGAGTAACAAAAATCTCGACAACAAACTACCTTCCATAATGACAAGGCTACCATCCATTGGAATAACAAAAATATTGACAATAAACTACGTTCAAGAATACCATCCATTGGAGTAACAAATATATCGACAACAAACTACCTTCCATAAGGACAAGACTACAATCCATTGGAGTAACCAAAATCTCGACAACAAACTACCTTCCTTAATGAAAAGGCTACCATCCATTGGAGTAATAAAAATCTCGACAAAAGACTACCTTCCATAATGACAAGGCTACCATCTATTGGAATAACAAAAATCTCGAGAACATACTTCCTTCCATAATGACAATGCTACCATCTATTGGAATAATAATAATCTCGACAAAAGACTTCCTTCGATAATGACAAGGCTACCATCAAATAGAATAACAAAAATCTCGAGAACAAACTTCCTTTCCATAATGACAAGGCTACCATCCATTGGATTGACAGAAATCACAACAACAAACTACCTTCCATAATGACAAGGCTACCATCCATTGGAGTAACAAAAATCTCTACAACAGACTAACTTCCATAATGACGAGGGTACCATCCATTAGAGTAACAAAAATTTCGACAACAGACTACCTTCCATAATGGCAAGGCTACGATTCAGTAGAGTAACAAAAATTTCGACAACAGACTACCTTCCATAATAAAAAGGCTACCATCCATTGGAGTAATGAAAATATAAACAAGAGACTACCTTCCTTAATTACAAGGCTACCATACATTAGAGTAATGAAAATATCAACAAGAGACTACCTTCCATAATAACAAGGCTACCATCCATTGGAGTAACAAAAATCTCGCCAATAGACTACCTTCCATAATTACAAGGCTACCATCCATTGGAGTGACAAAAATCTCGAC
Organism: Vicia faba; assembly: GCA_948472305.1. Taxonomy (NCBI): domain Eukaryota; kingdom Viridiplantae; phylum Streptophyta; class Magnoliopsida; order Fabales; family Fabaceae; genus Vicia; species Vicia faba. The sequence goes on from OX451738.1 coordinate 769,201,686, forward strand.
AATAGACTACCTTCCGTAATGCCAAGGCTACCAACCATTGGAGTGACAAAAATCTCGACAATAGACTACCTTCCATAATGACAAGGCTACGATCCATTAGAGTAACAAAAATCTCGACAACAGACTACCTTCCATAATGACAAGGCTATCATCCATTGGAGTAACAAAAAAATCGACAACAAACTACCTTCCATAATGGCAAGGCTACCATCCATTGGAGTAACAAAAATCACGACAACAGACTACCTTCCATAATGACAAGGCTACCATCTATTGGAATAACAAAAATTTAGAGAACATACTACCTTCCATAATGACAAGGCTACCACTCAATAGAATAACAAAAATCTCGAGAACAGACTACCTTCCATAGTGACAAAGCTACCATCCATTGGAGTGAGAGAAATCACAACAATAGACTACCTTGCATAATTACATGGCTACCATCCATTCGAGTAATAAAGATCTCGACAACAAACTACCTTCCATAATGACATGGCTACCATACATTGGAGTAACAAAAATCTCGACAACAAACTACCTTGCATAATGACAAGGCTACCATCCAATAGAATAACAATAATCTCGAGAACAAACTTCCTTTCCATAATGACAAGGATACCATCCATTGGAGTGACCGAAATCACAACAATAGACTACCTTCTATAATGACAAGGCTTTCATCCATTGGAGTAATAAAAATATCGACAATAGACTAACTTCCATAAAGACAAGACTACCATCCATTAGACTAAGAAAAATCTCGACAACAGACTACCTTCCATAAAGACTAGGCTACCATCCATTGGAGTAACAAAGATATCGTCAACAGACTACGTTCCATAATGACAATGCTACCATCTATTGGAATAATAAAAATCTCGAGAACAGACTACCTTCCATAATGACAAGGCTACCATCCAATAGAATAACAAAAATCTCGAGAACAAACTTCCTTTCCAAAATGACAAGGCTACCATCCATTGGAGTGACAGAAATCACAACAATTGACTACCTACCATAATGACAAGGCTACCATCCATTGGAGTAACAAAAATCTCTAAAACAGACTAACTTCCATAATGACGAGGCTACCATCCATTAGAGTAACAAAAATTTCGACAACAGACTACCTTCCATAATGATGAGGCTACCATTCATTGGAGTATCAAAAATCTCGACAACAGACTACCTTCCATACTAAAAAGGCTACCATCCATTGGAGTAATGAAAATATCAACAAGAGACTACCTTCCTTAATTACAAGGCTACCATACATTAGAGTAATGAAAATATCAACAAGAGACTACCTTCCATAATGACAAGGCTACCATCCATTGGAGTAACAAAAATCTCGCCAATAGACTACCTTCCTTAATTACAAGGCTACCATCCATTGGAGTGACAAAAATCTCGACAACAGACTACCTTCCATAATGGCAAGGCTACCATCCATTAGAGTGACAAAAATCTTGACAATAGACTACCTTCCATAATGACAAGGCTACCATCCATTGGAGTAAAAAAATCTTGACAACACACTACCTTCCATAATGACAAGGCTACCATCCATTGGAGTATCAAAAATCTCGACAACAAACTACCTTCCATAATGGCAAGGCTACCATCCATTGGAGTAACAAAAATCTCGACAACAGACTACCTTCCATAATGACAAGGCTACCATCTATTGGAATAACAAAAATCTCGAGAACATACTTCCTTCCATAATGACAAGGCTACCACCCAACAGAATAACAAAAATCTCGAGAACAAACTACCTTCTATAGTGATAAGGCTACCATCCATTGGAGTGACAGAAATAACAACGACAGACTACCTTCCATAATTACATGGCTACCATCCATTGGAGTAACAAAGATCTCGACAACATACTACCTTCCATAATTACATGGCTACCATCCATTGGAGTAACAAAAATCTCGACCACAAACTACCTTCCATAATGACAAGGCTACCATCCATTGGAATAACAAAAATATTGACAATAAACTACGTTCAAGAATACCATCCATTGGAGTAACAAATATATCGACAACAGACTACCTTCCATAAGGACAAGACTACAATCCATTGGAGTAACCAAAATCTCGACAACAAACTACCTTCCTTAATGAAAAGGCTACCATCCAATGGAGTAATAAAAATCTCGACAAAAGACTACCTTCCATAATGATAAGGCTACCATCTATTGGAATAACAAAAATCTCGAGAACATACTTCCTTCCATAATGACAATGCTACCATCTATTGGAATAATAATAATCTCGAGAACAGACTACCTTCCATAATGACAAGGCTACCATCCAATAGAATAACAAAAATCTCGAGAACAAACTTCCTTTCCATAATGACAAGGCTACCACCCATTGGATTGACAGAAATCACAACAACAAACTACCTTCCATAATGACAAGGCTACCATCCATTGGAGTAACAAAAATCTCTACAACAGACTAACTTCCATAATGACGAGGCTACCATCCATTAGAGTAACAAAAATTTCGACAACAGACTACCTTCCATAATGGCAAGGCTACGATTCAGTAGAGTAACAAAAATTTCGACAACAGACTACCTTCCATAATAAAAAGGCTACCATCCATTGGAGTAATGAAAATATAAACAAGAGACTACCTTCCTTAATTACAAGGCTACCATACATTAGAGTAATGAAAATATCAACAAGAGACTACCTTCCATAATAACAAGGCTACCATCCATTGGAGTAACAAAAATCTCGCCAATAGACTACCTTCCATAATTACAAGGCTACCATCCATTGGAGTGACAAAAATCTCGACAATAGACTACCTTCCATATTGCCAAGGCTACCATCCATTGGAGTGACAAAAATCTCGACAATAGACTACCTTCCATAATGACAAGGCTACCATCCATTAGAGTAAAAAAATCTCGACAACAGACTACCTTCCATAATGACAAGGCTATCATCCATTGGAGTAACAAAAAAATCGACAACAAACTACCTTCCATAATGGCAAGGCTACCATCCATTGGAGTAACAAAAATCACGACAACAGACTACCTTCCATAATGACAAGGCTACCATCTATTGGAATAACAAAAATCTAGAGAACATACTACCTTCCATAATGACAAGGCTACCACTCAATAGAATAACAAAAATCTCGAGAACAGACTACCTTCCATAGTGACAACGCTACCATCCATTGGAGTGAGAAATCACAACAATAGACTACCTTCCATAATTACATGGCTACCATCCATTCGAGTAATAAAGATCTCGACAACAAACTACCTTCCATAATGACATGGCTACCATACATTGGAGTAACAAAAATCTCGACAACAAACTACCTTGCATAATGACAAGGCTACCATCCAATAGAATAACAATAATCTCGAGAACAAACTTCCTTTCCATAATGACAAGGATACCATCCATTGGAGTGACCGAAATCACAACAATAGACTACCTTCCATAATGACAAGGCTTTCATCCATTGGAGTAATAAAAATATCGACAATAGACTAACTTCTATAATGACGAGGCTACCATCCATTAGACTAAGAAAAATCTCGACAACAGACTACCTTCCATAATGGCAAAGCTACGATCCATTAGAGTAACAAAAATTTCGACAACAGACTACCTTCAATAATAAAAAGGCTACCATCCATTGGAGTAATGAAAATATCAACAAGAGACTACCTTCCTTAATTACAAGACTACCATATATTAGAGTAATGAAAATATCAACAAGAGACTACCTTCCACAATGACAAGGCTACCATTCATTGGAGTAACAAAAATCTCGCCAACATACTACCTTCCATAATTACAAGGCTACAATCCATTGGAGTAACAAAGATATCGACAACAGACTACCTTCCATAATGACAATGCTACCATCCATTGGAATAATAAAAATCTCGACAACAGACTACCTTCCATAATGACAAGGCTACCATCCAATAGAATAACAAAAATCTAGAGAACAAACTTCCTTTCCATAATGACAAGGCTACCATCCATTGGAGTGATATAAATCACAACAACAGACTACCTACCATAATGACAAGTCTACCATCCATTGGAGTAACAAAAATCTCGACAACAGACTAACTTCCATAATGACGAGGCTACCATCCATTAGAGTAACAAAAATCTCGACAACAGACTACCTTCCATAATGACAAGGCTATGATCCATTAGATTAACAAAAATCTCGACAATAAACTACTTTATATAATAAAAAGGCTACCATCCATTGGAGTAATGAAAATATCAAAAAGAGACTACCTTCCTTAATTACAAGGCTACCATACATTAGAGTAATGACAATATCATTAAGAAACGACCTTCCATAATGACTAGGCTACCATCCATTGGAGTAACAAAAGTCTCGACAATAGACTACCTTCCATATGGACAAGACTACAATCCATTGGAGTAACAAAAATCTCGACAATAGACTACCTTCCATAATGGCAAGACTACCATCCATTGGAGTAATGAAAATATCAACAAGAGACTACCTTCCTTAATTACAAGGCTACCATACATTAGAGTAATGAAAATATCAACAAGAAACTACCTTTCATAATGACTATGCTACCATCCATTGGAGTAACAAAAATCTCGCCAATAGACTACCTTCCATAATTACAAGGCTACCATCCATTGGAGTGACAAAAATCTCGACAACAGACTACCTTCCATAATGACAAGGCTACCATCCATTGCAGTGACAAAAATCTTGACAATATACTACCTTCCATAATGACAAGGCTACCATCCATTGGAGTAAAAAAATCTCGACAACGGACTACCTTCCATAATGACAAGGCTACCATCTATTGGAGTAACAAAAATCTCGACAACAAACTACCTTCCATAATGGCAAGGCTACCATCCATTGGAGTACCAAAAATCTCGACAACAGACTACCTTCCATAGTGACATGGCTACCATCCATTGGAGTAACAAAGATCTCGACAACAAACTACCTTCCATAATGACATGGCTACCATCCATTGGAGTAACAAAAATCTCGACAACAAACTACCTTCCATAATGACAAGGCTACCATCCATTGGAATAACAAAAATATCGACAACAAACTACATTCCATAATGACAAGGCTACCATCCATTGTAGTAACAAAAATCTCGACAACAAACTACCTTCCAAAATGGCAAGGCTACCATCCATTGGAGTAACAAAAATCTCGAAAACAGACTACCTTCCATAATGACAAGGCTATCATATATTGGAATAACAAAAATCTCGAGAACATACTACCTTCCATAATGACAAGGATACCATCCATTAGAGTAACAAAAATCTCGACAATAGACGACCTTCCATAATGACAAGGCTACGATCCATTAGAGTAATGAAAATATCAACAAGACACTACCTTCCTTAATTACAAGGCTACCATACATTAGAGTAATGAAAATATCAACAAGAAACTACCTTCCATAATGACTAGGCTACCATCCATTGGAGTAACAAAAATCTCGCCAATAGACTACCTTCCATAATTACAAGGCTACCATATATTGGAGTGACAAAAATCTCGACAATAGACTACTTTCCATAATGGCAAGGCTACCATCCATTAGAGTGACAAAAATATCGACAATAGTCTACCTTCCATAATGACAAGGCTATCATCCATTGGAGTAACAAAAATCTCGAAAATAGACTAACTTCCGTAATGACGAGGCTACCATCCATTAGAGTAACAAAAATCTCGACAACAGACTACCTTCCATAATGACAAGGCTACGATCCATTAGAGTAACAAAAATCTCGACAACAGACTACCTTCCATAATAAAAAGGCTATCATCCATTGGAGTAATGAAAATATCAACAAGACACTACCTTCCTTAATTACAAGGCTACCATACATTAGAGTCATGAAAATATCAACAAGAAACTACCTTCCATAATTACAAGGCTACCATCCATTGGAGTAAAAAAATCTCGACAACAGACTACCTTCCATAATGACAAGGCTATCATCCATTGGAGTAACAAAAATCTCGACAACAGTCTACCTTCCATAATGACAAGGCTAACATCTATTGGAATAACAAAAATCTCGAGACCATACTACCTTCCATAATGAGAAGGCTACCACCCAATAGAATAACAAAAATCTCAAGAACAGACTACCTACCATAGTGACAAGGCTACCATCCATTGGAGTGACAGAAATCACAACGATAGACTACCTTCCATAATTACATGGCTACCATCCATTGGAGTAACAAAGATCTCGACAATAGACTACCTTCCATAATGACAAGGCTACCATCCATTGGAATAACAAAAATATCGACAACAAACTACGTTCCATAATGACAAGGCTACCATCCATTGGAGTAACAAAAATATCGACAACAGACTACCTTCCATAAGGACAAGACTACAATCCATTGGAATAACAAAAGTATCGACAACAGACTACCTTCCATAAAGACTAGGCTACCATACATTGGAGTAACAAAGATATCGACAACAGAATACCTTCCATAATGACAATGCTACCATCTATTGGAATAATAAAAATCTCGAGAACAGACTACCTTCCATAATGACAAGGCTACCATCCAATAAAATAACAAAAATCTCGAGAACAAACTTCCTTTCCATAATGACAAGGCTACATTTCATTGGAGTGACAGAAATCACAACAACAGACTACCTACCATAATGACAAGGCTACCATCCATTGGAGTACTAAAAATCTCGACAACAAACTACCTTCCATAATGACAAGGCTACCATCCATTGGAATAAAAAAATCTAGACAACAAACTACTTTCCATAATGACAACGCTACCATCCATTGTAATAACAAAAATATCGACAACAAACTACGTTCCATAATGACAAGGCTACCATCCATTGGAGTAACAAAAATATCGACAACAGACTACCTTCCATAAGGACAAGACTACAATCCATTAGAGTAACAAAAGTCTCGACAATAGACTACCCTCCATAAGGACAAGACTACAATCTATTGGAGTAACAAAAATCTCGACAACAGACTACCTTCCATAAAGACTAGGCTATCATCCATTGGAGTAACAAAGATATCGACAACAGACTACCTTCCATAATGACAATGCTACCATCTATTGGAATAATAAAAATCTCGAGAACAGACTACCTTCGATAATGACAAGGCTACGATCCATTAGAGAAACAAAAATCTCGACAACAGACTACCTTCCATAATAAAAAGGATACCATCCATTGGAGAAATGAAAATATCAACAAGAGACTACCTTCCTTAATTACAAGGCTACCATACATTAGAGTAATGAAAATATCAACAAGAGACTACCTTCCATAATGACAAGGCTACCATCCATTGGAGTAACAAAAATCTCGCCAATAGACTACCTTCCATAATTAAAAGGCTACCATCCATTGGAGTGACAAAAATCTCGACAACAGACTACCTTCCATAATGGCAAGGCTACCATCCATTGGAGTGACAAAAATATCGACAATAGACTACCTTCCATAATGACAAGGCTACCATCCATTGGAGTAAAAAAATCTCGACAACAGACTACCTTCCATAATGACAAGGCTACCATCCATTGGAGTAACAAAAATCTCGACAACAGACTACCTTCCATAATGACAAGGCTACCATCTATTGGAATAACAAAAATCTCGAGAACATACTACCTTCCATAATGACAAGGCTACCACCCAATAGAATGACAAAAATCTCAAGAACAGAATACCTTCCATAGTGAGAAGGCTACCATCCATTGGAGTGACAAAAATCACAACGATAGACTACCTTCCATAATTACATGGCTACCATCCATTAGAGTTACAAAGATATCGACAACAAACTACCTTCCATAATGACATGGCTACCATCCATTGGAGTAACAAAAATCTCGACAACAAACTACCTTCCATAATGACAAGGCTACCATCCATTGGAATAACAAAAATATTGACAACAAACTACATTTCGTAATGACAAGGCTACCATCCATTGGAGTAACTAAAATATCGACAACGGACTACCTTCCATAAGGATAAGACTACAATCCATTGGAGTAACAAAAGTCTCGACAACAGACTACCTTCCATAAGGACAAGACTACAATCCATTGGAGTAACAAAAATATCGACAACAGACTACCTTCCATAAAGACTTGGCTACCATCCATTGGAGTAACAAAGATATCGACAACAGACTACCTTCCATAATGACAATGCTACCATCTATTGGAATAATAAAAATCTCGAGAACATACTACATTCCATAATCACAAGGCTACCAACCAATAGAATAACAAAAATCTCGAGAACAAACTTCCTTTCCATAATGACAAGGCTACCATCCATTGGAGTGACATAAATCACAACAACAGACTACCTACCATAATGACAAGGCTACCATCCATTGGAGTAACAAAAATCTCGACAACAGACTAACTTCCATAATGACGAGGCTACCATCCATTAGAATAAGAAAAATCTCGACAACATACTACCTTCCATAATGACAAGGCTACGATCCATTAGAGTAACAAAAATCTCGACAACAGACTACCTTCCATAATAAAAAGGCTACCATCCATTGGAGTAATGAAAATATCAACAAGAGACTACCTTCCTTAATTACAAGGCTACCATACATTAGAGTAATGAAAATATCAACAAGAGACTACCTTTCATAATGACAAGGCTACCATCCATTGGAGTAACAAAAATCTCGCCAATAGACTACCTTCCATAATTACAAGGCTACCATCCATTGGAGTGACAAAAATCTCGACAACAGACTACCTTCCATAATGGCAAGGCCACCATCCATTGGAGTGACAAAAATATCGACAATAGACTACCTTTCATAATGACAAGGCTACCATCCATTGGAGTAAAAATATCTCGAAAACAGACTACCTTCCATAATGACAAGGCTACCATCCATTGGAGTAACAAAAATCTCGACAACAAACTACCTTCCATAATGGCAAGGCTACCATCCATTGGAGTAACAAAAATCTCGACAACAGACTACCTTCCATAATGACAAGGCTACCATCTATTGGAATAACAAAGATCTCGAGAACATACTACCTTCCATAATAACAATGATACCACCCAATAGAATAACAAAAATATCAAGAACAAACTACCTTCCATAGTGACAAGGCTACCATCCATTGGAGTGACCGAAATCACAACGACAGACTACCTTCCATAATTACATGGATACCATGCATTGGAGTAACAAAGATCTCGACAACAAACTACCTTCCATAATGACATGGCTACCATCCATTGGAGTAACAAAAATCTCGACAACAAACTACCTTCCACAATGACAAGGCTACCATCCATTGGAATAACAAAAATATTGACAACAAACTACGTTCCATAATGACAAGGCTACCATCCATTGGAGTAACAAAAATATCGACAACAGACTACCTTCCATAAGGACAAGACTACAATCCATTGGAGTAACAAAAATCTCGACAACAGACTACCTTCCTTAATGACAAGGCTACCATCCATTGGAGTAATAAAAATCTCGACAACAGACTACCTTCCATAATGACAAGGCTACCATCCATTGGAATAACAAAAATCTTGACAACAAACTACGTTCCATAATGACAAGGCTACCATCCATTGGAGTAACTAAAATATGGACAACAGACTACCTTCCATAATGACAATACTACAATCCATTGGAGTAACAAAAGTCTTGACAACAGACTACCTTCCATAAGGACAAGACTACAATCTATTAGAGTAACAAAAATCTCGACAACAGACTACCTTCCATAAAGACTAGGCTACCATCCATTGGAGTAACAAAGATATCGACAACAGACTGCCTTCCATAATGACAAGGATACCATCCATTGGAGTAAAAAATATCTCGCCAATAGACTACCTTCCATTATTACAAGGCTACCATCCATTGCAGTGAAAAAAATCTCGACAATAGACTACCTTCCATAATGGCAAGGCTACCATCAATTGGAGTGACAAAAATCTCGACAATAGACTACCTTCCATAATGACAAGGCTACCATCCATTGGAGTAAAAAAATCTCGACAACAGACTACCTTCCATAATGACAAGGCTACCATCCATTGGAGTAACAAAAATCTCGACAACAAACTACCTTCCATAATGGCAAGGCTACCATCCATCGGAGTAACAAAAATCTCGACAACAGACTACCTTCCATAATGACAAGGCTACCATCTATTGGAATAACAAAGATCTCGAGAACATACTACCTTCCATAATGACAAGGCTACCACCCAATAGAATAACAAAAATATCAAGAACAGACTACCTTCCATAGTGACAAGGCTACCATCCATTGGAGTGACCGAAATCACAACGACAGACTACCTTCCATAATTACATGGCTACCATCCATTGGAGTAACAAAGATCTCGACAACAAACTACCTTCCATAATGACATGGCTACCATCCATTGGAGTAACAAAAATCACGACAACAAACTACCTTCCATAATGACAAGGCTACCATCCATTGGAATAAGAAAAACATCAACAACAAACTATGTTCCATAATGACAAGGCTACCATCTATTGGAGTAACAAAAATATCGACAATAGAATACCTTCCATAAGGACAAGACTACAATCCATTGGAGTAACCAAAATCTCGACAACAGACTACCTTCCTTAATGACAAGGCTACCATCCATTGGAGTTATAAAAATCTCGACAGCAGACTACCTTCCATAATGACAAGGCTACCATCCATTGGAGTAACAAAAATCTCGACAATAAACTACCTTCCATAATGGCAAGGCTACCATCCATTGGAGTAACAAAAATCTCGACAACAGACTACCTTCCATAATGACAAGGATACCACCCAATAGAATAACAAAAATATCAAGAACAAACTACCTTCCATAGTGACAAGGCTACCACCCAATAGAATAAAAAAAATCTCGAGAATAGACTACCTTCCATAGTGACAAGGCTACCATCCATTGGAGTGATAGAAATCACAACGATAGACTACCTTCCATAATTACATGGCTACCATCCATTGGAGTAACAAAGATCTCGACAACAAACTACCTTCCATAATGACATGGCTACCATCCATTAGAGTAACAAAAATCTCGACAACAAACTACCTTTCATAATGACTAGGCTACCATCCATTGGAATAACAAAAATATCAACAATAAACTACGTTCCATAATGACAAGGCTACCATACATTGGAATAAAAAAAATATTGACAACAGACTACCTTCCATAAGGACAAGATTACAATCCATTGGAGTAACAAAAATCTCGACAACAGACTACTTTCCATAAGGACAAGACTACAATCCATTGGAGTAACAAAAATCTCGACAACAGACTACCTTCCATAATGACAAGGCTACCATCCAAGAGAATAACAAAAATCTAGATTACAAACTTCCTTTCCATAATGACAAGGCTACCATCCATTGGAGTGACAGAAATCACAACAACAGACTACCTTCCATAATGACAATGCTACCATCTATTGGAATAATAAAAATCTCGAGAACATACTACCTACCATAATGACAAGGCTACCATCCAATAGAATAACAAAAATCTCGAGAACAAACTTCCTTTCCATAATGACTAGGATACCATCCATTGGAGTGACAGAAATCACAACAACAGACTACCTTCCATAATGACAAGGCTACCATCCATTGGAGTAACAAAACTCTCGACAACAGACAAACTTCCATAATGAGGAGGCTACCATCCATTAGAGTAACAAAAATATCGACAACAGACTACCTTCCATAATGACAAGGCTACGATCCATTAGAGTAACAAAAATCTCGACAACAGACTACCTTCCATAATAACAAGGCTACCATTTATTGGAGTAATGAAAATATCAACAAGAGACTACCTTCCATAATGAAAAGGCTACCATCCATTGGAGTAACAAAAATCTCGCTAATAGACTACCTTCCATAATGACAAAGCTACCATCCATTGGAGTGACAAAAATCTCGACAATAGACTACCTTCCATAATGACAAGGCTAGCATCCGTTGGAGTAAAAAAATATCAACAACAGACTACCTTCCATAATAACAAGGCTACCATCCATTGGAGTAACAAAAATCTCGACAAGAAACTACCTTCCATAATGGCAAGGCTACCATCCATTGGAGTTACAAAAATATCGACAACAGACTACCTTCCATAATGACAAGGCTACCATCTATTGGAATAATAAAAATCTCGAGAACATACTACCTTCCATAATGACAAGGCTACCACCCAATAGAATAACAAAAATCTTGAGAACAGACTACCTTCCATAGTGACAAGGCTACCATCCATTGGAGTGATAGAAATCACAACGACAGACTACCTTCCCTAATTACATGGCTACCATCCATTGGAGTAAAAAAGATCTCAACAACAAACTACCTTCCATAATGACATGGCTACCATCCATTGGAGTAACAAAAATCTCGACAACAAACTACCTTCCATTATGACAAGGCTACCATCCATTGGAATAAAAAAAATGTCGACAACAAACTACGTTCCATAATGACAAGGCTACCATCCATTGGAGTAAAAAAAATATCGACAACAGACTACCTTCCATAAGGACAAGACTACAATCCATTGGAGTAACAAAAATCTCTACAAGAGACTACTTTCCATAAGGACAAGACTACAATCCATTGGAGTAACAAAAATCTCGACAATAGACTACCTTCCATAAAGACTAGGCTACCATCCATTGGAGTTACAAAGATATCGACAACAGACTACCTTCCATAATGACAATGCTACCATCTATTGGAATAATAAAAATCTCGAGAATAGACTACCTTCCATTATGACAAGGCTATCATCCAACAAAATAACAGAAATCTAGAGAACAAACTTCCTTTCCATAACGACAAGGCTACCATCCATTGGAGTGACAGTAATCACAACAACAAACTACCTTCCATAATGACAAGGCTACCATCTATTGGAATAACAAAAATCTCGAGAACATACTACCTTCCATAATGACAAGGCTACCACCCAATAGAATAACAAAAATCTCGAGAATAGACTACCTTCCCTAGTGACAAGACTACCATCCATTGGAGTGACAAAAATCACAACGACAAACTACCTTCCATAATAACATGGCTATCATCCATTGAAGTAACAAATATCTCGACAACAAACTACCTTCCATAATGACATGGCTACCATCCATTGGAGTAACAAAAGTATCGACAACAAACTACCTTCCATAATGACAAGGCTACCATCCATTGGAATAAAAAAAATATCAACAACAAACTACGTTCCATATCGACAAGGCTACCATCCATTGGAGTAACAAAAATATCGACAACATACTACCTTCCATAAGGACAAGACTACAATCCAATCGAGTAACAAAAATATCGGCAACAGACTACCTTCCATAAGGAAAAGACTACATACCATTGGAGTAACAAAAATCTCGACAACAGACTACCTTCCATAAAGACTAGGCTACAATCCATTGGAGTAACAAAGATATTGACAACATACTACCTTCCATAATGACAATGCTACCATCTATTGGAATAATAAAAATCTTAAGAACATACTACCTACCATAATGACAAGGCTACCATCCAATAGAATAACAAAAATCTCGAGAACAAACTTCCTTTCCATAATGACAAGAATACCATCCATTGGAGTGACAAATCACAACAACAGACTACCTTCCATAATGACAAGGCTACCATCCATTGGAGTAACAAAAATCTCGACAACAAACTAACTTCCATAATGACGAGGATAACATCCATTAGAGTAACAAAAATCTCGACACAGACTACCTTCCATAATGACAAGGCTACGATCCATTAGAGTAACAAAAATCTCGACAAAAGACTACCTTCCATATTAACAAGGCTACCATCCATTGGAGTAATGAAAATATCAACAAGAGACTACCTTCCATAATGACAAGTCTACCATCCATTGGAGTAACAAAAATCTCTCCAATAGACTACCTTCCATAATGACAAGGCAACCATCCATTGGAGTGACAAAAATCTCGACAATAGACTACCTTCTATAATGACAAGGCTAGCACCCATTGGAGTAAGAATGATATCGAAAACAGACTACCTTCCATAATGACAATGCTACCATCTATTGGAATACTAAAAATCTCGAGAACAAACTACCTTCCATAATGACAAGTCTACCATCCAATAGAAAAAAATAAATATCGAGAACAAACTTCCTTCCCATAATGACAAGGCTACAATCCATTGGAGTGACAATAATCACAACAACAGACTACCTTCCATAATGATAAGGCTACCATCTATTGGAATAATAAAAATCTCGAGAACATACTACCTACCATAATGACAAGGCTACCATCCAATAGAATAACAAAAATCTCGAGAACAAACTTCTTTTCCATAATGACAAGGATACCATCCATTGGAGTGACAACAATCACAACAACAAACGAACTTCCATAATGACGAGGCTACCATCCATTAGAGTAACAAAAATCTCGACAACAGACTACCTTCCATAATGACAAGGCTAAGATCCATTAGAGTCACAAAAATCCTGACAACATACTTCCTTCCATAATAACAAGGCTACCATCCATTGGAGTAATGAAAATATCAACAAGAGACTACCTTCCATAATGAGAAGGCTACCATCCATTGGAGTAACAAAAATATCGCCAATAGACTAGCTTCCATAATGACAAGGCTACCATCCATTGGAGTGACAAAAATCTCGACAATAGACTACCTTCCATAATGACAAGGCTACCATCCATTAGAGTAAAAAAATATTGACAACAGACTACCTTCCATAATGACAAGGCTACCATCCATTGGAGTAACAAAAATCTCGACAACAAACTACTTTCCTTAATGGCAAGGCTACCATCCATTGGAGTAACAAAAATCTCGACAACAGACTACCTTCCATAATGACAAGGCTACCATCTGTTGGAATAACAAAAATCTCGAGAACATACTACCTTCCATAATGACAAAGCTACCACCCAATAGAATAACAAAAATCTCGAGAACAGAGTACCTTCCATAGTGACAAGGCTACCATCCATTGGAGTGATAGAAATCACAAAGATCTCGACAACAAACTACCTTCCATAATGACATGGCTACCATCCATTAGAGTAACAAAAATATCGACAACAAACTACCTTTCATAATGACTAGGCTACCATCCATTGGAATAACAAAAATATCGACAATAAACTACGTTCCATAATGACAAGACTACAATCCATTGGAGTAACAAAGATATCGACAACAGACTACTTTCCATAAGGACAAGACTACAATCTATTGGAGTAACAAAAATATCGACAACAGACTACCTTCCATAAAGACTAGGCTACCATCCATTGGAGTAACAAAGATATCGATAAAAGACTACCTTCCATAATGACAATGCTACCATCTATTGGAATAATAAAAATCTCGAGAACAGACTACCTTCGATAATGACAAGGCTATCATCCAATAGAATAACAAAAATCTCGAGAACACACATCCTTTCCATAATGGCAAGGCTACCATCCATTGGAGTGACAGAAATCACAACAACAGACTACCTTCTATAATGACAAGGCTACCATCCATTTGAGTAACAAAAATCTTGACAACAGACTAACTTCTATTATGACGAAGCTACCATCCATTAGAGTAACAAAAATCTCGACAACAGACTACCTTCCATAATGATAAGGCTACGATCCATTAGAGTAACAAAAATCTCGACAACAGACTACCTTCCATAATAACAAGGCTACCATCCATTGGAGTAATGAAAATATCAATGAGAGACTACCTTCCATAATTACAAGGCTACCATACATTAGAGTAATGAAAATATCAACAAGAGACTACCTTCCATAATTACAAGGCTACCATCCATTGAAGTAACAAAAATCTCACCAATAGACTACCTTCCATAACGACAAGCCTACCATCCATTGGAGTGACAAAAATCTCGACAATATACTACCTTCCATAATGACAAGGCTACCATCCATTGGAGTAAAAAAATCTCGACAACAGACTACCTTCCATAATGACAAGGCTACCATCCATAGGAGTAACAAAAATCTCGACAACAAACTACCTTCCATAATGACAAGGCTACCATCCATTGGAGTAACTAAAATCTTGATAACAGACTACCTTCCATAATGACAAGGCTACCATCTATTGGAATAACAAAAATCTAGAGAACTTACTACATTCCATAATGACAATGCTACCACCCAATAGAATAATAAAAATCTCGAGAACAGACTACCTTCCATAGTGACAAGCCTACCATCCATTGGAGTGACAGGAATCACAACGACATACTACCTCCCATAATTACATGGCTACCATCCATTGGAGTAACAAAGATCTCGACAACACCTTCCATAATGACATGGCTACCATCCATTAGAGTAACAAAAATCTAGACAACAAACTACCTTTCATAATGACTAGGCTACCATCCATTGGAATAACAAAAAAATCGAAAATAAACTATGTTCCATAATGACAAGGATACCATACATTGGAGTAAAAAAAATATCGACAACAGACTACCTTCCATAAGGACAAGACTATAATCCATTGGAGTAACAAAGATATCGACAACAGACTACCTTCCATAATGACAATGCTACCATCTATTGGAATAATAAAAATCTCGAGAACAGACTACCTTCCATAATGACAAGGCTACCATAATAACAAAAATCTCGATAACAAACTTCCTTTCCATAATGACAAGGCTACCATCCATTGGAGTGACAGAAATCACAACAACAGACCACCTTCCATAATGACAATGCTACCATATATTGGAATAATAAAAATCTTGAGAACATACTACCTACCATAATGACAAGGCTACCATCCAATAGAATAACAAAAATCTCGAGAACAAACTTCCTATCCATAATGACTAGGATACCATCCATTGGAGTGACAGAAATCACAATAACAAACAACCTTCCATAATGACAAGGCTACCATCCATTGGAGTAACAAAAATCTCGACAACAGACTAACTTCCATAATGACGAGGCTACCATCCATTAGAGTAGCAAAAATCTCGACGACAGACTACCTTCCATAATGACAAGGCTACGATCCACTAGAGTAACAAAAATCTCGACAACAGACTACCTTCCATAACAACAAGGATACCATCCATTGGAGTAATGAAAATATCAACAAGAGACTACCTTCCATAATGACAAGGCTACCATCCATTGGAGTAACAAAAATCTCGCCAATAGACTACCTTCCATAATGACAAGGCTACCATCTATTGGAATAACAAAAATCTAGAGAACTTACTACATTCCATAATGACAATGCTACCACCCAATAGAATAATAAAAATCTCGAGAACAGACTACCTTCCATAGTGACAAGCCTACCATCCATTGGAGTGACAGGAATCACAACGACAGACTACCTCCCATAATTACATGGCTACCATCCATTGGAGTAACAAAGATCTCGACAACACCTTCCATAATGACATGGCTACCATCCATTAGAGTAACAAAAATCTAGACAACAAACTACCTTTCATAATGACTAGGCTACCATCCATTGGAATAACAAAAAAATCGAAAATAAACTATGTTCCATAATGACAAGGATACCATACATTGGAGTAAAAAAAATATCGACAACAGACTACCTTCCATAAGGACAAGACTATAATCCATTGGAGTAACAAAAATCTCGACAACAGACTACCTTCCATAAAGACTAGGCTACCATCCATTGGAGTAACAAAGATATCGACAACAGACTACCTTCCATAATGACAATGCTACCATCTATTGGAATAATAAAAATCTCGAGAACATACTACCTTCCATAATGACAAGGCTACCATAATAACAAAAATCTCGATAACAAACTTCCTTTCCATAATGACAAGGCTACCATCCATTGGAGTGACAGAAATCACAACAACAGACCACCTTCCATAATGACAATGCTACCATATATTGGAATAATAAAAATCTTGAGAACATACTACCTACCATAATGACAAGGCTACCATCCAATAGAATAACAAAAATCTCGAGAACAAACTTCCTATCCATAATGACTAGGATACCATCCATTGGAGTGACAGAAATCACAATAACAAACAACTTTCCATAATGACAAGGCTACCATCCATTGGAGTAACAAAAATCTCGACAACAGACTAACTTCCATAATGACGAGGCTACCATCCATTAGAGTAGCAAAAATCTCGACAACAGACTACCTTCCATAATGACAAGGCTACGATCCACTAGAGTAACAAAAATCTCGACAACAGACTACCTTCCATAACAACAAGGATACCATCCATTGGAGTAATGAAAATATCAACAAGAGACTACCTTCCATAATGACAAGGCTACCATCCATTGGAGTAACAAAAATCTCGCCAATAGACTACCTTCCATAATGACAAGGCTACCATCTATTGGAATAACAAAAATCTAGAGAACTTACTACATTCCATAATGACAATGCTACCACCCAATAGAATAATAAAAATCTCGAGAACAGACTACCTTCCATAGTGACAAGCCTACCATCCATTGGAGTGACAGGAATCACAACGACAGACTACCTCCCATAATTACATGGCTACCATCCATTGGAGTAACAAAGATCTCGACAACACCTTCCATAATGACATGGCTACCATCCATTAGAGTAACAAAAATCTAGACAACAAACTACCTTTCATAATGACTAGGCTACCATCCATTGGAATAACAAAAAAATCGAAAATAAACTATGTTCCATAATGACAAGGATACCTTACATTGGAGTAAAAAAAATATCGACAACAGACTACCTTCCATAAGGACAAGACTATAATCCATTGGAGTAACAAAAATATCGACAACAGACTACCTTCCATAAAGACTAGGCTACCATCCATTGGAGTAACAAAGATATCGACAACAGACTACCTTCCATAATGACAATGCTACCATCTATTGGAATAATAAAAATCTCGAGAACAGACTACCTTCCATAATGACAAGGCTACCATAATAACAAAAATCTCGATAACAAACTTCCTTTCCATAATGACAAGGCTACCATCCATTGGAGTGACAGAAATCACAACAACAGACCACCTTCCATAATGACAATGCTACCATATATTGGAATAATAAAAATCTTGAGAACATACTACCTACCATAATGACAAGGCTACCATCCAATAGAATAACAAAAATCTCGAGAACAAACTTCCTATCCATAATGACTAGGATACCATCCATTGGAGTGACAGAAATCACAATAACAAACAACCTTCCATAATGACAAGGCTACCATCCATTGGAGTAACAAAAATCTCGACAACAGACTAACTTCCATAATGACGAGGCTACCATCCATTAGAGTAGCAAAAATCTCGACAACAGACTACCTTCCATAATGACAAGGCTACGATCCACTAGAGTAACAAAAATCTCGACAACAGACTACCTTCCATAACAACAAGGATACCATCCATTGGAGTAATGAAAATATCAACAAGAGACTACCTTCCATAATGACAAGGCTACCATCCATTGGAGTAACAAAAATCTCGCCAATAGACTACCTTCCATAATGACAAGGCTACCATCCATTGGAGTG
The DNA here is from genome assembly GCA_948472305.1 of Vicia faba. Classification (NCBI taxonomy): domain Eukaryota; kingdom Viridiplantae; phylum Streptophyta; class Magnoliopsida; order Fabales; family Fabaceae; genus Vicia; species Vicia faba. The sequence continues at coordinate 769,221,464 of OX451738.1, forward strand.
ACAAAAATCTTGACAATAGACTACCTTCCATAATGACAAGGCTACCACCCAATAGAATAACAAAAATCTCGAGAACAGACTACCTTCTATAGTGACAAGGCTACCATCCATTGGAGTGATAGAAATCACAACGACAGACTACCTTCCATAATTTCATGGCTACCATCCATTGGAGTAACAAAGATCTCGAAAACAAACTACCTTCCATAATGACATGGCTACCATCCATTGGAGTAACAAAAATCTAGACAACAAACTACCTTCCATAATGACAAGGCTACCATCCATTCGAATAACAAAAATATCGACAACAAACTATGTTCCATAAGGACAAGACTACAATCCATTGGAGTAACAAAAATCTCGACAACAGACTACTTTCCATAAGGACAAGACTACAATCCATTGGAGTAACAAAAATATCGACAACAGACTACCTTCCATAATAACAAGGATACCATCCATTAGAGTAATGAAAATATCAACAAGAGACTACCTTCCATAATGAGAAGGCTACCATCCATTGGAGTAACAAAAATCTCGCCAATAGACTACCTTCCATAATGACAAGGCTACCATCCATTGGAGTGAAAAAAATCATGACAATAGACTACCTTCCATAATGATAAGGCTACCACCCAATAGAATAACAAAAATCTCGAGAACAGACTAACTTCTATAGTGACAAGGCTACCATCCATTGAGTGATAGAAATCACAACGACAGACTACCTTCCATAATTACATGGCTACCATCCAATTGAGTAACAAAGATCTCGAAAACAAACTACCTTCCATAATGACATGGCTACCATCCATTGGAGTAACAAAAATCTAGACAACAAACTACCTTCCATAATGACAAGGCTACCATCCATTGGAATAACAAAAATATCGACAACAAACTATGTTCCATAAGGACAAGACTACAATCCATTGGAGTAACAAAAATCTCGACAACAGACTACTTTCCATAAGGACAAGACTACAATCCATTGGAGTAACAAAAATATCGACAACAGACTACCTTCCATAAAGACTAGGCTACCATCCATTGTAGTAACAAAGAAATCGACAACAGACTACCTTCCATAATGACAATGCTACCATCTATTGGAATAATAAAAATCTCGAGAACAGACTACCTTCCATAATGACAAGGCTACCATCCAATAGAATAACAAAAATCTCGAGAACAAACATCCTTTCCATAATGACAAGGCTACCATCCATTGGAGTGACAAAAATCACAACAACAGACTACCTTCCATAATGACAAGGCTACCATCCATTTGAGTAACAAAAATCTCGACAACAGACTAACTTCCATTATGAGGAGGCTACCATCCATTAGAGTAACAAAAATCTCGACAACAGACTACCTTCCATAATGACAAGGCTACGATCCATTAGAGTAACAAAAATCTCGACAATAGACTACCTTCCATAATAACAAGGCTACCATCCATTGGAGTAATGAAAATATCAATGAGAGACTACCTTCCATAATTACAAGGCTACCATACATTAGAGTAATGAAAATATCAACAAGAGACTATCTTCCATAATTACAAGGCTACCATCCATTGGAGTAACAAAAATCTCACCAATAGACTACCTTTCATAATGACAAGGCTACAATACATTGGATTAACAAAAATCACGACAACAGACTGCCTTCCATAATGACAAGGCTACCATCCATTGGAGTAACAAAAATATCAACAAGAGACTACCTTCCATAATGACAAGGCTACCATCCATTGGAGTAACAAAAATCTCGACAACAGACTAACTTCCATTATGACGAGGCTACCATCCCATTAGAGTAACAAAAATCTCGACAACAGACTACCTTCCATAATGACAAGGCTACGATCCATTAGAGTAACAAAAATCTCGACAATAGACTACTTTCCATAATAACAAGGCTACCATCCATTGGAGTAATGAAAATATCAATGAGAGACTACCTTCCATAATTACAAGGCTACCATACATTAGAGTAATGAAAATATCAACAAGAGACTACCTTCCATAATTACAAGGCTACCATCCATTGGAGTAACAAAAATCTCACCAATAGACTACCTTTCATAATGACAAGGCTACCATCCATTGGAGTGATAGAAATCACAACGACAGACTACCTTCCATAATTACATGGCTACCATCCAATTGAGTAACAAAGATCTCGAAAACAAACTACCTTCCATAATGACATGGCTACCATCCATTGGAGTAACAAAAATCTAGACAACAAACTACCTTCCATAATGACAAGGCTACCATCCATTGGAATAACAAAAATATCGACAACATACTATGTTCCATAAGGACAAGACTACAATCCATTGGAGTAACAAAAATCTCGACAACAGACTACTTTCCATAAGGACAAGACTACAATCCATTGGAGTAACAAAAATATCGACAACAGACTACCTTCCATAAAGACTAGGCTACCATCCATTGTAGAAACAAAGAAATCGACAACAGACTACCTTCCATAATGACAATGCTACCATCTATTGGAATAATAAAAATCTCGAGAACAGACTACCTTCCATAATGACAAGGCTACCATCCAATAGAATAACAAAAATCTCGAGAACAAACATCCTTTCCATAATGACAAGGCTACCATCCATTGGAGTGACAAAAATCACAACAACAGACTACCTTCCATAATGACAAGGCTACCATCCATTTGAGTAACAAAAATCTCGACAACAGACTAACTTCCATTATGAGGAGGCTACCATCCATTAGAGTAACAAAAATCTCGACAACAGACTACCTTCCATAATGACAAGGCTACGATCCATTAGAGTAACAAAAATCTCGACAATAGACTACCTTCCATAATAACAAGGCTACCATCCATTGGAGTAATGAAAATATCAATGAGAGACTACCTTCCATAATTACAAGGCTACCATACATTAGAGTAATGAAAATATCAACAAGAGACTATCTTCCATAATTACAAGGCTACCATCCATTGGAGTAACAAAAATCTCACCAATAGACTACCTTTCATAATGACAAGGCTACAATACATTGGATTAACAAAAATCACGACAACAGACTGCCTTCCATAATGACAAGGCTACCATCCATTGGAGTAACAAAAATATCAACAAGAGACTACCTTCCATAATGACAAGGCTACCATCCATTGGAGTAACAAAAATCTCGACAACAGACTAACTTCCATTATGACGAGGCTACCATCCCATTAGAGTAACAAAAATCTCGACAACAGACTACCTTCCATAATGACAAGGCTACGATCCATTAGAGTAACAAAAATCTCGACAATAGACTACTTTCCATAATAACAAGGCTACCATCCATTGGAGTAATGAAAATATCAATGAGAGACTACCTTCCATAATTACAAGGCTACCATACATTAGAGTAATGAAAATATCAACAAGAGACTACCTTCCATAATTACAAGGCTACCATCCATTGGAGTAACAAAAATCTCACCAATAGACTACCTTTCATAATGACAAGGCTACAATACATTGGATTAACAAAAATCACGACAATAGACTACCTTCCATAATGACAAGGCTACCATCCATTGGGGTAACAAAAATATCAACAAGAGACTACCTTCCATAATGACAAGGCTACCATCCATTGGAGTAACAAAAATCTCGACAACAGACTACCTTCCATAATGACAAGGCTAACATCGATTGGAGTAACTAAAATCTCGATAACAGACTACCTTCCATAATGACAAGGCTACCATCTATTGGAATAACAAAAATCTAGAGAACATACTACATTCCATAATGACAATGCTACCACCCAATAGAATAATAAAATTCTCGAGAACAGACTACCTTCCATAGTGACAAGCCTACCATCCATTGGAGTGACAGAAATCACAACGACAGACTACCTTCCATAATGACATGGCTACCATTCATTGGAGTAACAAAAATCTCGACAACAGACTACCTTCCATAATGACAAGGCTACCATCCATTGGAGTAACAAAAATATCGACAACAGACTACCTTCCATAAGGACAAGGCTACCATCCATTGGAGTAACAAAAATCTCCACAATAGACTACCTTCCATAACGACTAGGCTACCATCCATTGGAGTAACAAATATAACGACAACAGACTACCTTCCATAAAGACTAGGCTACCATCCATTGGAGTAACAAATATAACGACAACAGACTACCTTCCATAATGACAATTCTACCATCCATTAGGGTAACAAAAATCTCGACAACATACTACCTTCCATAATGACAAGGCTACCATCCATTTTAGTTACAAATATCTCGACAACAGACTTCCTTTCCATAATGACAAGGCTACCATCCATTGGAGTGACAGAAATCACATAAAAAGACTACCGTCCATAATGACTAGGCTACCATCCATTGAAGTAACAAAAATGTCGACAACAGAATACCTTCCATAATGACGAACCTACCATCCATTAGAGTAAAAAAAATATCGACAACAGACTACCTTCCATAATGACAAGGCTATGATCCATTAGAGTAACAAAAATCTCGACAATAGACTTCCTTTCCATAATGACATGGTTACCATCCATTGGAGTAACAAAAATATCGACAACAAACTACCTTCCATAATGACAAGGCTACAACCCAATAGAATAATAAAAATCTCGAGAACAGACTACCTTCTATAGTGACAAGGCTACCATCCATTGGAGTGACAGAAATCACAACGACAAACTACCTTCCATGATGACAAGGCTACCATCCATTGGAGTAACAAAAATATCAACAACAGACTACCTTCCATAAGGACAAGGCTACCATCCATTAGAGTAACAAAAATCTCGACAACAGACTACCTTCCATAAAGAATTGGCTACTATCCATTGCATTAACAAAGATATCGACAACAAACTACCTTCCATAATGACAATGCTACCATCCATTGGAGTAAGAAAAATCTCGACAACATACTACCTTCCATAATGACAAGGCTACCATCCATTTTAGTACAAAAATATCGACAACAAACTACCTTCCCTAATGACAAGGCTACCATCTATTGGAATAATAAAAACCTCGACAACAGACTACCTTCCATAATGACAAGGCTACCATCCAATAGAATAAAAAAATTCTCGAGAACAGACTTCCTTTTCATAATGACAAGGCTACCATCCATTTGTGTGACAAAAATCACAACAACATTCTACCTTCCATAATGACAAGGCTACCATCCGTTGGAGTAACAAAAATCTAGACAATAAACTACCTTCCATAATGGCAAGGCTACCATCCATTGGAGTAACAAAAATCTAGACAACATACTACCTTCCATAATGACAAGTATAACGTCCATTGGAGTAACAAAAATCTCGACAACAGACTACCTTCCATAAGTACAAGACTATAATCCATTGGAGTAACAAAAATCTCGACAACAGACTACCTTCCATAAAGACTAGGCTACCATCCATTGGAGTAACAAAGATATCGACAAGAGACTACCTTCCATAATGACAATGCTACCATCTATTGGAATAATAAAAATCTCGAGAACAGACTACCTTCCATAATGACAAGGCTACCATCCAATAGAATAACAAAAATCTCGATAACAAACTTCCTTTCCATAATGACAAGGCTACCATCCATTGGAGTGACAAAAATCACAACAATAGACCAACTTCCATAATGACAATGCTACCATATATTGGAATAATAAAAATCTCGAGAACATACTACCTACCATAATGACAATGCTACCATCCATTGGAGTGACAAAAATCTTGACAATAGACTACCTTCCATAATGACAAGGCTACCACCCAATAGAATAACAAAAATCTCGAGAACAGACTACCTTCTATAGTGACAAGGCTACCATCCATTGGAGTGATAGAAATCACAACGACAGACTACCTTCCATAATTACATGGCTACCATCCATTGGAGTAACAAAGATCTCGAAAACAAACTACCTTCCATAATGACATGGCTACCATCCATTGGAGTAACAAAAATCTAGACAACAAACTACCTTCCATAATGACAAGGGTACCATCCATTCGAATAACAAAAATATCGACAACAAACTATGTTCCATAAGGACAAGACTACAATCCATTGGAGTAACAAAAATCTCGACAACAGACTACTTTCCATAAGGACAAGACTACAATCCATTGGAGTAACAAAAATATCGACAACAGACTACCTTCCATAAAGACTAGGCTACCATCCATTGTAGTAACAAAGATATCGACAACAGACTACCTTCCATAATGACAATGCTACCATCTATTGGAATAATAAAAATCTCGAGAACAGACTACCTTCCATAATGACAAGGCTACCATCCAATAGAATAACAAAAATCTCGAGAACAAACATCCTTTCCATAATGACAAGGCTACCATCCATTGGAGTGACAAAAATCACAACAACAGACTACCTTCCATAATAACAAGGCTACCATCCATTTGAGTAACAAAAATCTCGACAACAGACTAACTTCCATTATGACGAGGCTACCATCCATTAGAGTAACAAAAATCTCGACAACAGACTACCTTCCATAATGACAAGGCTACGATCCATTAGAGTAACAAAAATCTCGACAATAGACTACCTTCCATAATAACAAGGCTACCATCCATTGGAGTAATGAAAATATCAATGAGAGACTACCTTCCATAATTACAAGGCTACCATACATTAGAGTAATGAAAATATCAACAAGAGACTACCTTCCATAATTACAAGGCTACCATCCATTGGAGTAACAAAAATTTCACCAATAAACTACCTTTCATAATGACAACGCTACAATACATTGGATTAACAAAAATCACGACAACAGACTTCCTTCCATAATGACAAGGCTACCATCCATTGGAGTAACAAAAATATCAACAAGAGACTACCTTCCATAATGACAAGGCTACCATCCATTGGAGTAACAAAAATCTCGACAACAGACTAACTTCCATTATGACGAGGCTACCATCCCATTAGAGTAACAAAAATCTCGACAACAGACTACCTTCCATAATGACAAGGCTACGATCCATTAGAGTAACAAAAATCTCGACAGTAGACTTCCTTCCATAATAACAAGGCTACCATCCGTTGGAGTAATGAAAATATCAATGAGAGACTACCTTCCATAATTACAAGGCTACCATACATTAGAGTAATGAAAATATCAACAAGAGACTACCTTCCATAATTACAAGGCTACCATCCATTGGAGTAACAAAAATCTCACCAATAGACTACCTTTCATAATGACAAGGCTACAATACATTGGATTAACAAAAATCACGACAACAGACTGCCTTCCATAATGACAAGGCTACCATCCATTGGAGTAACAAAAATATCAACAAGAGACTACCTTCCATAATGACAAGGCTACCATCCATTGGAGTAACAAAAATCTCGACAACAGACTAACTTCCATTATGACGAGGCTACCATCCCATTAGAGTAACAAAAATCTCGACAACAGACTACCTTCCATAATGACAAGGCTACCATCCATTGGAGTATTGAAAATATCAATGAGAGACTACCTTCCATAATTACAAGGCTACCATACATTAGAGTAATGAAAATATCAACAAGAGACTACCTTCCATAATTACAAGGCTACCATCCATTGGAGTAACAAAAATCTCACCAATAGACTACCTTTCATAATGACAAGGCTACAATACATTGGATTAACAAAAATCACGACAATAGACTACCTTCCATAATGACAAGGCTACCATCCATTGGGGTAACAAAAATATCAACAAGAGACTACCTTCCATAATGACAAGGCTACCATCCATTGGAGTAACAAAAATCTCGACAACAGACTACCTTCCATAATGACAAGGGTAACATCGATTGGAGTAACTAAAATCTCAACAAGAGACTACCTTCCATAATGACAAGGCTACCATCTATTGGAATAACAAAAATCTAGAGAACATACTACATTCCATAATGACAATGCTACCACCCAATAGAATAATAAAATTCTCGAGAACAGACTACCTTCCATAGTGACAAGCCTACCATCCATTGGAGTGACAGAAATCACAACGACAGACTACCTTACATAATGACATGGCTACCATCCATTGGAGTAACAAAAATCTCGACAACAAACTACCTTCCATAATGTAAAGGCTACCATCCATTGGAATAACAAAAATATCGACAACAAACTACGTTCCAAAATGACAAGGCTACCTTCCATTAGAGTAACAAAAATATCGACAACAGACTACCTTCCATAATGACAAGGCTACCATCCATTGGAGTAACAAATATAACGACAACAAACTACCTTCCATAAAGACAAGGCTACCATCCATTGGAGTAACAAAAATTCTCGAGAACAGACTTCCTTTTCATAATGACAAGGCTACCATCCATTTGTGTGTCAAAAATCACAACAACAAACTACCTTCCATAATGACAAGGCTACCATCCGTTGGAGTAACAAAAATCTCGACAATAAACTACCTTCCATAATGGCAAGGCTACCATCCATTGGAGTAACAAAAATCTAGACAACATACTACCTTCCATAATGACAAGTATAACGTCCATTGGAGTAACAAAAATCTCGACAACAGACTACCTTCCATAAGGACAAGACTATAATCCATTGGAGTAACAAAAATCTCGACAACAGACTACCTTCCATAAAGACTAGGCTACCATCCATTGGAGTAACAAAGATATCGACAACAGACTACCTTCCATAATGACAATGCTACCATCTATTGGAATAATAAAAATCTCGAGAACAAACTACCTTCCATAATGACAAGGCTACCATCCAATAGAATAACAAAAATCTCGATAACAAACTTCCTTTCCATAATGACAAGGCTACCATCCATTGGAGTGACAGAAATCACAACAACAGACCACTTTCCATAATGACAATGCTACCATATATTGGAATAATAAAAATCTCGAGAACATACTACCTACCATAATGACAAGGCTACCATCCAATAGAATAACAAAAATCTCGAGAACAAACTTCCTGTCCATAATGACTAGGATACCATCCATTGGAGTGACAGAAATCACAATAACAAACTACCTTCCATAATGACAAGGCTACCATCCATTGGAGTAACAAAAATCTCGACAACAGACTAACTTCCATAATGACGAGGCTACCATCCATTAGAGTAGCAAAAATCTCGACAACAGACTACCTTCCATAATGACAAGGCTACGATCCACTAGAGTAACAAAAATCTCGACAACAGACTACCTTCCATAATAACAAGGATACCATCCATTGGAGTAATGAAAATATCAACAAGAGACTACCTTCCATAATGACAAGGCTACCATCCATTGGAGTAACAAAAATCTCGCCAATAGACTACCTTCCATAATGACAAGGCTACCATCCATTGGAGTGACAAAAATCTTGACAATAGACTACCTTCCATAATGACAAGGCTACCACCCAATAGAATAACAAAAATCTCGAGAACAGACTACCTTCTATAGTGACAAGGCTACCATCCATTGGAGTGATAGAAATCACAACGACAGACTACCTTCCATAATTACATGGCTACCATCCATTGGAGTAACAAAGATCTCGAAAACAAACTACCTTCCATAATGACATGGCTACCATCCATTGGAGTAACAAAAATCTAGACAACAAACTACCTTCCATAATGACAAGGCTACCATCCATTCGAATAACAAAAATATCGACAACAAACTATGTTCCATAAGGACAAGACTACAATCCATTGGAGTAACAAAAATCTCGACAACAGACTACTTTCCATAAGGACAAGACTACAATCCATTGGAGTAACAAAAATATCGACAACAGACTACCTTCCATAAAGACTAGGCTACCATCCATTGTAGTAACAAAGATATCGACAACAGACTACCTTCCATAATGACAATGCTACCATCTATTGGAATAATAAAAATCTCGAGAACAGACTACCTTCCATAATGACAAGGCTACCATCCAATAGAATAACAAAAATCTCGAGAACAAACATCCTTTCCATAATGACAAGGCTACCATCCATTGGAGTGACAAAAATCACAACAACAGACTACCTTCCATAATGACAAGGCTACCATCCATTTGAGTAACAAAAATCTCGACAACAGACTAACTTCCATTATGACGAGGCTACCATCCATTAGAGTAACAAAAATCTCGACAACAGACTACCTTCCATAATGACAAGGCTACGATCCATTAGAGTAACAAAAATCTCGACAATAGACTACCTTCCATAATAACAAGGCTACCATCCATTGGAGTAATGAAAATATCAATGAGAGACTACCTTCCATAATTACAAGGCTACCATACATTAGAGTAATGAAAATATCAACAAGAGACTACCTTCCATAATTACAAGGCTACCATCCATTGGAGTATCAAAAATCTCACCAATAGACTACCTTTCATAATGACAAGGCTACAATACATTGGATTAACAAAAATCACGACAACAGACTGCCTTCCATAATGACAAGGCTACCATCCATTGGAGTAACAAAAATATCAACAAGAGACTACCTTCCATAATGACAAGGCTACCATCCATTGGAGTAACAAAAATCTCGACAACAGACTAACTTCCATTATGACGAGGCTACCATCCCATTATAGTAACAAAAATCTCGACAACAGACTACCTTCCATAATGACAAGGCTACGATCCATTAGAGTAACAAAAATCTCGACAATAGACTACCTTCCATAATAACAAGGCTACCATCCATTGGAGTAATGAAAATATCAATGAGAGACTACCTTCCATAATTACAAGGCTACCATACATTAGAGTAATGAAAATATCAACAAGAGACTACCTTCCATAATTACAAGGCTACCATCCATTGGAGTAACAAAAATCTCACCAATAGACTACCTTTCATAATGACAAGGCTACAATACATTGGATTAACAAAAATCACGACAACAAACTGCCTTCCATAATGACAAGGCTACCATCCATTGGAGTAACAAAAATATCAACAAGAGACTACCTTCCATAATGACAAGGCTACCATCCATTGGAGTAACAAAAATCTCGACAACAGACTAACTTCCATTATGACGAGGCTACCATCCCATTAGAGTAACAAAAATCTCGACAACAGACTACCTTCCATAATGACAAGGCTACCATCCATTGGATTATTGAAAATATCAATGAGAGACTACCTTCCATAATTACAAGGCTACCATACATTAGAGTAATGAAAATATCAACAAGAGACTACCTTCCATAATTACAAGGCTACCATCCATTGGAGTAACAAAAATCTCACCAATAGACTACCTTTCATAATGACAAGGCTACAATACATTGGATTAACAAAAATCACGACAATAGACTACCTTCCATAATGACAAGGCTACCATCCATTGGGGTAACAAAAATATCAACAAGAGACTACCTTCCATAATGACAAGGCTACCATCCATTGGAGTAACAAAAATCTCGACAACAGACTACCTTCCATAATGACAAGGCTAACATCGATTGGAGTAACTAAAATCTCGATAACAGACTACCTTCCATAATGACAAGGCTACCATCTATTGGAATAACAAAAATCTAGAGAACATACTACATTCCATAATGACAATGCTACCACCCAATAGAATAATAAAATTCTCGAGAACAGACTACCTTCCATAGTGACAAGCCTACCATCCATTGGAGTGACAGAAATCACAACGACAGACTACCTTCCATAATGACATGGCTACCATCCATTGGAGTAACAAAAATCTCGACAACAAACTACCTTCCATAATGAAAAGGCTACCATCCATTGGAATAACAAAAATATCGACAACAAACTACGTTCCAAAATGACAAGGCTACCTTCCATTAGAGTAACAAAAATATCGACAACAGACTACCTTCCATAATGACAAGGCTACCATCCATTGGAGTAACAAATATAACGACAACAAACTACCTTCCATAAAGACAAGGCTACCATCCATTGGAGTAACAAAAATTCTCGAGAACAGACTTCCTTTTCATAATGACAAGGCTACCATCCATTTGTGTGACAAAAATCACAACAACAAACTACCTTCCATAATGACAAGGCTACCATCCGTTGGAGTAACAAAAATCTCGACAATAAACTACCTTCCATAATGGCAAGGCTACCATCCATTGGAGTAACAAAAATCTAGACAACATACTACCTTCCATAATGACAAGTATAACGTCCATTGGAGTAACAAAAATCTCGACAACAGACTACCTTCCATAAGGACAAGACTATAATCCATTGGAGTAACAAAAATCTCGACAACAGACTACCTTCCATAAAGACTAGGCTACCATCCATTGGAGTAACAAAGATATCGACAACAGACTACCTTCCATAATGACAATGCTACCATCTATTTGAATAATAAAAATCTCGAGAACAGACTACCTTCAATAATGACAAGGCTACCATCCAATAGAATAACAAAAATCTCGATAACAAACTGCCTTTCCATAATGACAAGGCTACCATCCATTGGAGTGACAGAAATCACAACAACAGACCACCTTCCATAATGACAATGCTACCATATATTGGAATAATAAAAATCTCGAGAACATACTACCTACCATAATGACAAGGCTACCATCCAATAGAATAACAAAAATCTCGAGAACAAACTTCCTATCCATAATGACTAGGATACCATCCATTGGAGTGACAGAAATCACAATAACAAACTACCTTCCATAATGACAAGGCTACCATCCATTGGAGTAACAAAAATCTCGACAACAGACTAACTTCCATAATGACGAGGCTACCATCCATTAGAGTAGCAAAAATCTCGACAACAGACTACCTTCCATAATGACAAGGCTACGATCCACTAGAGTAACAAAAATCTCGACAACAGACTACCTTCCATAATAACAAGGATACCATCCATTGGAGTAATGAAAATATCAACAAGAGACTACCTTCCATAATGACAAGGCTACCATCCATTGGAGTAACAAAAATCTCGCCAATAGACTACCTTCCATAATGACAAGGCTACCATCCATTGGAGTGACAAAAATCTTGACAATAGACTACCTTCCATAATGACAAGGCTACCACCCAATAGAATAACAAAAATCTCGAGAACGGACTACCTTCTATAGTGACAAGGCTACCATCCATTGGAGTGATAGAAATCACAACGACAGACTACCTTCCATAATTACATGGCTACCATCCATTGGAGTAACAAAGATCTCGAAAACAAACTACCTTCCATAATGACATGGCTACCATCCATTGGAGTAACAAAAATCTAGACAACAAACTACCTTCCATAATGACAAGGCTACCATCCATTCGAATAACAAAAATATCGACAACAAACTATGTTCCATAAGGACAAGACTACAATCCATTGGAGTAACAAAAATCTCGACAACAGACTACTTTCCATAAGGACAAGACTACAATCCATTGGAGTAACAAAAATATCGACAACATACTACCTTCTATAAAGACTAGGCTACCATCCATTGTAGTAACAAAGATATCGAGAACAGACTACCTTCCATAATGACAATGCTACCATCTATTGGAATAATAAAAATCTCGAGAACAGACTACCTTCCATAATGACAAGGCTACCATCCAATAGAATAACAAAAATCTCGAGAACAAACATCCTTTCCATAATGACAAGGCTACCATCCATTGGAGTAACAAAAATATCAACAAGAGACTACCTTCCATAATGACAAGGCTACCATCCATTGGAGTAACAAAAATCTCGACAACAGACTAACTTCCGTTATGACGAGGCTACCATCCATTAGAGTAACAAAAATCTCGTCAACAGACTACCTTCCATAATGACAAGGCTATGATCCATTAGAGTAACAAAAATCTCGACAATAGACTACCTTCCATAATAACAAGGCTACCATCCATTGGAGTAATGAAAATATCAATGAGAGACTACCTTCCATAATTACAAGGCTACCATACATTAGAGTAATGAAAATATCAACAAGAGACTACCTTCCATAATTACAAGGCAACCATCCATTGGAGTAACAAAAATCTCACCAATAGACTACCTTTCATAATGACAAGGCTACAATACATTGGATTAACAAAAATCACGACAACAGACTACCTTTCATAATGACAAGGCTACCATCCATTGGAGTAACAAAAATATCAACAAGAGACTACCTTCCATAATGACAAGGCTACCATCCATTGGAGTAACAAAAATCTCGACAACAGACTAACTTCCATTATGACGAGGCTACCATCCCATTAGAGTAACAAAAATCTCGACAATAGACTACCTTCCATAATGACAAGGCTACGATCCATTAGAGTAACAAAAATCTCAACAATAGACTACCTTCCATAATAACAAGGCTACCATCCATTGGAGTAATGAAAATATCAATGAGAGACTACCTTCCATAATTACAAGGCTACCATACATTAGAGTAATGAAAATATCAACAAGAGACTACCTTCCATAATTACAAGGCTACCATCCATTGGAGTAACAAAAATCTCACCAATAGACTACCTTTCATAATGACAAGGCTACAATACATTGGATTAACAAAAATCACGACAACAGACTACCTTTCATAATGACAAGGCTACCATCCATTGGAGTAACAAAAATATCAACAAGAGACTACCTTCCATAATGACAAGGCTACCATCCATTGGAGTAACAAAAATCTCGACAACAGACTAACTTCCATTATGACGAGGCTACCATCCCATTAGAGTAACAAAAACCTCGACAACAGACTACCTTCCATAATGACAAGGCTACGATCCATTGGAGTAATGAAAATATCAATGAGAGACTACCTTCCATAATTACAAGACTACCATACATTAGAGTAATGAAAATATCAACAAGAGACTACCTTCCATAATTACAAGGCTACCATCCATTGGAGTAACAAAAATCTCACCAATAGACTACCTTCCATAATAACAAGGCTACCATCCATTGGAGTAATGAAAATATCAATGAGAGACTACCTTCCATAATTACAAGGCTACCATACATTAGAGTAATGAAAATATCAACAAGAGACTACCTTCCATAATTACAAGGCTACCATCCATTGGAGTAACAAAAATCTCACCAATAGACTACCTTTCATAATGACAAGGCTACAATACATTGGATTAACAAAAATCACGACAACAGACTACCTTCCATAATGACAAGGCTACCATCCATTGGGGTAACAAAAATATCAACAAGAGACTACCTTCCATAATGACTAGGCTACCTTCCATTGGAGTAACAAAAATCTCGACAACAGAATACCTTCCATAATGACAAGGCTAACATCGATTGGAGTAACTAAAATCTCGATAATAGACTACCTTCCATAATGACGAACCTACCATCTATTGGAATAACAAAAATCTAGAGAACATACTACATTCCATAATGACAATGCTACCACCCAATAGAATAATAAAATTCTCGAGAATAGACTACCTTCCATAGTGACAAGCCTACCATCCATTGGAGTGACAGAAATCACAACGACAGACTACCTTCCATAATGACATGGCTACCATCCATTGGAGTAACAAAAATCTCGACAACAAACTACCTTCCATAATGAAAAGGCTACCATCCATTGGAATAACAAAAATATCGACAACAAACTACGGTCCATAATGACAAGGCTACCTTCCATTAGAGTAACAAAAATATCGACAATAGACTACCTTCCATAATGACAAGGCTACCATCCATTGGAGTAACAAAAATATCGACAACAGACTACCTTCCATAAGGACAAGGCTACCATCCATTGGAGTAACAAAAATCTCCACAATAGACTACCTTCCATAATGACTAGGCTACCATCCATTGGAGTAACAAATATAACGACAACAGAATACCTTCCATAAAGACTAGGCTACCATCCATTGGAGTAAGAAATATAACGACAACAGACTACCTTCCATAATGACAATTCTACCATCCATTAGGGTAACAAAAATCTCGACAACATACTACCTTCCATAATGACAAGGCTACCATCCATTTTAGTAACAAATATATCGACAACAGACTTCCTTTCCATAATGACAAGGCTACCATCCATTTGAGTGACAGAAATCACATAAAAAGACTACCGTGCATAATGACTAGGCTACCATCCATTGAAGTAACAAAAATGTCGACAACAGAATACCTTCCATAATGACGAACCTACCATCCATTAGAGTAAAAAAAATATCACCAACAGACTACCTTCCATAATGACAAGGCTACGATCCATTAGAGTAATAAAAATCTCGACAATAGACTTCCTTTCCATAATGACATGGTTACCATCCATTGGAGTAATAAAAATATCGACAACTAACTACCTTCCATAATGACAAGGCTACCACCCAATAGAATAATAAAAATCTCGAGAACAGACTACCTTCTATAGTGACAAGGCTACCATCCATTGGAGTGACAGAAATCACAACGACAGACTACCTTCCATGATGACAAGGCTACCATCCATTGGAGTAACAAAAATATCAACAACAGACTACCTTCCATAAGGACAAAGCTACCATCCATTGGAGTAACAAAAATCTCGACAACAGACTACCTTCCATAAAGACTTGGCTACTATCCATTGCATTAACAAAGATATCGACAACAAACTACCTTCCATAATGACAATGCTACCATCCATTGGAGTAAGAAAAATCTCGACAACATACTACCTTCCATAATGACAAGGCTACCATCCATTTTAGTACAAAAATATCGACAACAAACTACCTTCCCTAATGACAAGGCTACCATCTATTGGAATAATAAAAATCTCGACAACAGACTACCTTCCATAATGACAAGGCTACCATCCAATAGAATAAAAAAATTCTCGAGAACAGACTTCCTTTTCATAATGACAAGGCTACCATCCATTTGTGTGACAAAAATCACAACAACAAACTACCTTCCATAATGACAAGGCTACCATCCGTTGGAGTAACAAAAATCTCGACAATAAACTACCTTCCATAATGGCAAGGCTACCATCCATTGGAGTAACAAAAATCTAGACAACATACTACCTTCCATAATGACAAGTATAACGTCCATTGGAGTAACAAAAATCTCGACAACAAACTACCTTCCATAATGACGAGGCTACCATCCATTAGAGTAAAAAAAATATCGACAACAGACTACCTTCCATAATGACAAAGCTACGATCCATTAGAGTAACAAAAATCTCGACAACAGACTTCCTTTCCATAATGAGAAGGCTACAATAGATTGGAGTGACAGAAATCACAACAACAGACTACCTTCCATAATGACAAGGCTACCATCCATTGGAGTAACAAAAATCTCGACAACAGACTACCTTCCATAATGATGAGGCTACCATCCATTAGAGTAAAAAAAATATCGACAACAAACTACCTTCCATAATGACAAGGCTATGATCCATTAAAGTAACAAAAATCTCGACAACAGACTTCCTTTCCTTAATGACAAGGCTACCATCCATTGGAGTGATAGAAATCTCGACAACATACTACCTTCAATAATAACAAGGCTACCATCCATTGGAGTAATGAAAATATCAATGAGAGACTACCTTCCATAATTACAAGGCTACCATACATTAGAGTAATGAAAATATCAACAAGAGACTACCTTCCATAATTACAAGGCTACCATCCATTGGAGTAACAAAAATCTCACCAATAGACTACCTTTCATAATGACAAGGCTACAATACATTGGATTAACAAAAATCACGACAACAGACTACCTTCCATAATGACAAGGCTACCATCCATTGGAGTAACAAAAATATCCATAAGAGACTACCTTCCATAATGACAAGGCTACCATCCATTGGAGTAACAAAAATCTCGACAACAGACTACCTTCCATAATGACAAGGCTAACATTGATTGGAGTAACTAAAATCTCGATAACAGACTACCTTCCATAATGACAAGGCTACCATCTATTGGAATAACAAAAATATAGAGAACATACTACATTCAATAATGACAATGCTACCACCCAATAGAATAATAAAAATCTCGAGAACAGACTACCTTCCATAGTGACATGCCTACCATCCATTGGAGTGACAGAAATCACAACGACAAACTACCTTCCATAATTACATGGCTACCATCCATTGGAGTAACAAAGATCTCGACAACAAACTTCCTTCCATAATGACATGGCTACCATCCATTGGAGTAACAAAAATCTCGATAACAAACAACCTTCCATAATGAAAAGGCTACCATCCTTTGGAATAACAAAAATATCGACAACAAACTACGTTCCATAATGACAAGGCTACCTTCCATTAGAGTAACAAAAATATCGACAGCAGAATACCTTCCATAATGACAAGGCTACCATCCATTGGAGTAACAAAGATATCGATAACAGACTACCTTCCATAAGGACAAGGCTACCATCCATTGGAGTAACAAAAATCTCGATAATATACTACCTTCCATAAAGACTAGGCTACCATCAATTGGAGTAACAAATATATCGACAACAGACTACCTTCCATAATGACAATTCTACAATCCATTAGAGTACCAAAAATCTCGACAACATACTACCTTCCATAATGACAAGGCTACCATCCATTTTATTAACAAATATCTCGACAACAGACTTCCTTTCCATAATGACAAGGCTACCATCAATTAGAGTGACAAAAATCACATAAAAAGACTATCGTCCATAATGACTAGGCTACCATCCATTGAAGTAACAAAAATCTCGACAACAGAATACCTTCCATAATGACGAACCTACCATCCATTAGAGTAAAAAAAATATCGACAACAGACTACCTTCCATAATGACAAGGCTACGATCCATTATAGTAACAAAAATCTCGACAATAGACTTCCTTTCCATAATGACATGGCTACCATCAATTAGAGTAACAAAAATATCGACAACAAACTACCTTCCATAATGACAAGGCTACCACCCAATAGAATAATAAAAATCTCGAGAACAGGCTACATTTTATAGTGACAAGGCTACCATCCATTGGAGTGACAGAAATCACAACGACAGACTACCTTCCATGATGACAAGGATACCATCCATTAGAGTAACAAAAATATCAACAACAGACTACCTTCCATAAGGATAAGGCTACCATCCATTGGAGTAACAAAAATCTCGACAACAGACTACCTTCCATAAAGACTTGGCTACTATCCATTGCATTAACAAAGATATCGACAACAAACTACCTTCCATAATGATAATGCTACCATCCATTGGAGTAAGAAAAATCTTGACAACATACTACCTTCCAAAATGACAAGGCTACCATCCAATTTAGTACAAAAATATCGACAACAGACTACCTTCCCTAATGACAAGGCTACCATCTATTGGAATAATAAAAATCTCGACAACAGACTACCTTCCATAATGACAAGGCTACCATCCAATAGAATAACAAAATTCTCGAGAACAGACTTCCTTTTCATAATGACAAGGCTACCATCCATTTGTGTGAAAGAAATCACAACAACAAACTACCTTCCATAATGACAAGGCTACCATCTGTTGGAGTAACAAAAATCTCGACAACAAACTACCTTCCATAATGGCAAGGCTACCATCCATTGGAGTAACAAAAATCTCGACAACATACTACCTTCCATAATGACAAGTATAACGTCCATTGGAGTAACAAAAATCTCGACAACAGACTACCTTCCATAATGACGAGGCTACCATCCATTAGAGTAAAAAAAATATCGACAACAGACTACCTTCCATAATGACAAAGCTACGATCCATTAGAGTAACAAAAATCTCGACAACAGACTTCCTTTCCATAATGACAAGGCTACCATCGATTGGAGTGACAGAAATCACAACAAAAAACTACCTTCCATAATGACAAGGCTACCATCCATTGGAGTAACAAAAATCTCGACAACAGACTACCTTCCTTAATGACGAGGCTACCATCCATTAGAGTAAAAAAAATATCGACAACAAACTACCTTCCATAATGACAAGGCTACGATCCATTAGAGTAACAAAAATCTCGACAATAGACTTCCTTTCCTTAATGACAAGGCTACCATCCATTGGAGTGACAGAAATCTCGACAACATACTACCTTCCATAATGACAAGTATAACATCCATTGGAGTAACAAAAATCTCGACAACAGACTACGTTCCATAATGACGAGGCTACCATCCATTAGAGTAAAAAAAAATCGACAACAGACTACCTTCCATAATGACAAGGCTACGATCCATTAGAGTAACATAAATCTCGACAACAGACTTCCTTTCCATAATGACAAGGCTACCATCCATTGGAGTTACAAAAATCACAACAACAGACTACCTTCCACAATGACAAGGCTACCATCCATTTGAGTAACAAAAATCTCTACAACAGACTAACTTCCATAATGACGAGGCTACCATCCATTAGAGTAACAAAAATCTAGACAATAGACTACCTTCCATAATGACAAGGCTACCATTCATTGGAGTAACAAAAATCTCGACAACAAACTACCTTCCATAATGGCAAGGCTACCATCCATTGGAGTAACAAAAATCTCGACAACATACTACCTTCCATAATGACAAGTATAACATCCTTTGGAGTAACAAAAATCTCGACAACAGACTACCTTCCATAATGACGAGGCTACCATCCATTAGAGTAAAAAAAATATCGACAACAGACTACCTTCCATAATGACAAGGCTACGATCCATTAGAGTAACAAAAATCTCGACAACAGACTTCCTTTCCATAATGACAAGGCTACCATCCATTGGAGTGACAGAAATCTCGACAACATACTACCTTCCATAATGACAAGTATAACATATATTGGAGTAACAAAAATCTCGACAACAGACTTCCTTCCATAATTACGAGGCTACCATCAATTAGAGTAAAAAAAATATCGACAATAAACTACCTTCCATAATGACAAGGCTACGATCCATTAGAGTAACAAAAATCTCGACAATAGACTTCCTTTCCATAATGACAAGGCTACCATCCATTGGAGTAACAAAAATCTCGACAACACACTACCTTCCATAATGGCAAGGCTACCATCCATTGGAGTAACAAAAATCTCGACAACATACTACCTTCCATAATGACAAGTATAACATCCATTGGAGTAACAAAAATCTCGACAACAGACTACCTTCCATAATGACGAGGATACCATCCATTAGAGTAAAAAAAATATCGACAACAGACTACCTTCCATAATGACAAGGCTACGATCCATTAGAGTAACAAAAATCTCGACAACATACTTCCTTTCCATAATGACAAGGCTACCATCCATTGGAGTTATAGAAATCACAACAACAGACTACCTTCCATAATGACAAGGCTACCATCCATTGGAGTAACAAAAATCTCGACAACAGACTAAGTTCCATAATGACGAGGCTACCATCCATTAGAGTAACAAAAATCTAGACAACAGACTACCTTCCATAATGACAAGGCTACGATCCATTAGAGTAACAAAAATCTCGACAACAGATTACCTTCCATAATAACAAGGCTAGCATCCATTGGAGTAATGAAAATATCAACAAGAGACTACATTCCATAATTACAAGGCTACCATACATTGGAGCAATGAAAATATCAACAAGAGACTATCTTCCATAATGACAAGGCTACCATCCATTGGAGTAACAAAAATCTCGCCAATAGACTACCTTCCATAATGACAAGGCTACCATCCATTGGAGTAACAAAAATCTCGACAACAAACTACCTTCCATAATGGCAATACTACCATCCATTGGAGTAACAAAAATCTCGACAACAGACTACCTTCCATGATGTAAAGGCTATGATCCATTAGAGTAACAAAAATCTCGACAAGAGACTTCCTTTCCATAATGACAAGGCTACCATCCATTGGAGTGACAGAAATCACAACAACAGATTACCTTCCATAATGACAATGCTACCATCCATTTGAGTAACAAAAATATCGACAACAGACTAACTTCCATAATGACGAGGCTACCATCCATTAGAGTAACAAAAATATATACAACAGACTACCTTCAATAATGACAAGGCTACGATCCATTAAAGTAACAAAAATCTCGACAACAGATTACCTTCCATAATAACAAGGCTAGCATCCATTGGAGTAATGAAAATATCAAAATGTGACTACCTTCCCTAATTACAAGGCTACCATACATTGGAGCAATGAAAATATCAACAAGAGACTACCTTCCATAATGACAAGGCTACCATCCATTGGAGTAACAAAAATCTCGTCAATAGACTACCTTCCATAATGATAAGGCTACCATCCATTGGAGTGACAAAAATCTCGACAATAGACTACCTTCTATAATGACAAGGCTACCATCCATTGGAGTAAAAAAATCTTGACAATAGACTACCTTCCATAATGACAAGCCTACCATCCATTGGAGTAAAAAAAATCTCGACAACAAACTACCTTTAATAATTGCAAGGCTACCATCCATTGGAGTAACAAAAATCTCGACAACAGACTACCTTCAATAATGACAAGGTACCATCTATTGGAATAACAAAAATATCCAGAACGTACGACCTTCCATAATGACAAGGCTACCACCAAATAGAATAACAAAAATCTCGAGAACAGACTACCTTCCATAATGACAAGGCTACCATCCATTGGAGTGAGAGAAATCACAACGACAGACTACCTTCCATAATTACATGGCTAGCATCCATTGGAGTAACAAAGATCTCGACAACAAACTACCTTCCATAATGACATGGCTACCATCCATTGGAGTAACAAAAATCTCGACAACAAACTACGTTCCATAATGAGAAGGCTACCTTCCATTGGAGTAACAAAAATATTGACAACAGACTACCTTCCATAATGACAAGGCTAACATCCATTGGAGTAACAAAAATATCGACAATAGACTACCTTCCATAAGGACAAGGCTACAATCCATTGGAGTAACAAAAATCTCGACAACAGACTACCTTCCATAAAGACTAGGCTACCATCCCTCCGAGTAACAAAGATATCGATAACAGACTACCCTCCATAATGACAATGATACCATCTATTGGAATAATAAAAATCTCGAGAACAGACTACCTAATATAATGACAAGGCTACCATCCAATAGAATAATAAAAATCTCGAGAACAGACTTCCTTTCCATAATGACAAGGGTACCATCCATTGGAGTAATAGAAATCACAACAACAAACTACCTTCCATAATGACAAAGCAACCATCCATTGGTGTAACAAAAATCTCGACAACAAACTAACTTCCATAATGACGAGGCTACCATCCATTAGAGTAACAAAAATCTCGACAACAGAATACCTTCCATAATGACAAGGCTACAATCCATTAGAGTAACAAAAATCTCGACAACAGACTACCTTCCATAATGAAAAGACTACCATCCATTGGAGTAAAAAAATCTCGATAATAGACTATCTTCCTTAATGACAAGGCTACCATCCATTGGAGTAACAAAAATCTCGACAACAAACTACCTTCCATAATGACAAGGCTACCAATCATTGGAGTAATAAAAATATCGACAACAGACTACCTTCCATAATGACAATGCTACCATCTATTGGAATAACAAAAATCTCGAGAACATACTACCTTCCATAATGACAAGGCTACCACCCAATAGAAAAACAAAAATCTCGAGAACAGACTACCATCCATTGGAGTGACAAAAATCACAATGACAGACTACCTTCCATAATTACATGTCTACCATCCATTGGAGTAAAAAATATCTCGACAACAAACTACCTTCCATAATGACATGGCTACCATCCATTGGAGTAACAAAAATCTTGACAACAAACTACCTTCCATAATGACAAGGCTACCATCCATTGGAATAACAAAAATATCGACAACAAGCTACCTTCCATAATGACAAGGCTTCCTTCCATTGGAGTAACAAAAATATCGACAACAGACTACCTTCCATAATGATAAGGCTACCATCCATGGGAGTAACAAAAATATCAACAAAAAACTACCTTCCATAAGGACAAGGCTACCATCCATTGGAGTAACAAAAATCTTTACAACAGACTACCTTCCATAATGACTAGGCTACTATCCATTGGAGTAACAAAGATATCGACAACAGATTACCTTCCATAATGACAAGGCTACAATCCATTAGAGTAACAAAAATCTCGACAACAGACTACCTTCCATAATGAAAAGACTACCATCCATTGGAGTAAAAAAATCTCGATAATAGACTATCTTCCTTAATGACAAGGCTACCATCCATTGGAGTACCAAAAATCTCGACAACAAACTACCTTCCATAATGACAAGGCTACCAATCATTGGAGTAATAAAAATATCGACAACAGACTACCTTCCATAATGACAATGCTACCATCTATTGGAATAACAAAAATCTCGAGAACATACTACCTTCCATAATGACAAGGCTACCACCCAATAGAAAAACAAAAATCTCGAGAACAGACTACCATCCATTGGAGTGACAGAAATCACAATGACAGACTACCTTCCATAATTACATGTCTACCATCCATTGGAGTAAAAAATATCTCGACAACAAACTACCTTCCATAATGACATGGCTACCATCCATTGGAGTAACAAAAATCTTGACAACAAACTACCTTCCATAATGACAAGGCTACCATCCATTGGAATAACAAAAATATCGACAACAAGCTACCTTCCATAATGACAAGGCTTCCTTCCATTGGAGTAACAAAAATATCGACAACAGACTACCTTCCATAATGACAAGGCTACCATCCATGGGAGTAACAAAAATATCAACAAAAAACTACCTTCCATAAGGACAAGGCTACCATCCATTGGAGTAACAAAAATCTTTACAACAGACTACCTTCCATAATGACTAGGCTACTATCCATTGGAGTAACAAAGATATCAACAACAAACTACCTTCCATACTGACAATCCTACCATCCATTGGAGTAACAAAAATCTCGACAACATACTACCTTCCATAATGACAAGGCTACCATCCATTTTAGTACAAAAATATCGACAACTGACTACCTTCCATAATGACAAGGCTACCATCTATTGGAATAATAAAAATCTCGACAACAGACTACCTTCCATAATGACAAGGCTACCATCCAATAGAATAACAAAAATCTAGACAACAGACTACCTTCCATAATGACAAGGCTACGATCCATTAGAGTAACAAAAATCTCGACAACAGATTACCTTCCATAATAACAAGGCTAGCATCCATTGGAGTAATGAAAATACCAACAAGAGACTACCTTCCATAATTACAAGGCTACCATACATTGGAGCAATGAAAATATCAACAAGAGACTACCTTCCATAATGACAAGGCTACCATCCATTGGAGTAACAAAAATCTCGCCAATAGACTACCTTCCATAATGACAAGGCTACCATCCATTGGAGTAACAAAAATCTCGACAACAAACTACCTTCTATAATGGCAATACTACCATCCATTGGAGTAACAAAAATCTCGACAACAGACTACCTTCCATGATGTAAAGGCTATGATCCATTAGAGTAACAAAAATCTCGACAAGAGACTTCCTTTCCATAATGACAAGGCTACCATCCATTGGAGTGACAGAAATCACAATAACAGACTACCTTCCATAATGACAATGCTACCATCCATTTGAGTAACAAAAATATCGACAACAGACTAACTTCCATAATGACGAGGCTACCATCCATTAGAGTAACAAAATATATACAACAGACTACCTTCAATAATGACAAGGCTACGATCCATTAAAATAACAAAAATCTCGACAACAGATTACCTTCCATAATAACAAGGCTAGCATCCATTAGAGTAATGAAAATATCAAAATGTGACTACCTTCCGTAATTACAAGGCTACCATACATTGGAGCAATGAAAATATCATAAAGAGACTACCTTCCATAATGACAAGGCTACCATCCATTGAAGTAACAAACATCTCGCCAATAGACTACCTTCCATAATAATAAGGCTACCATCCATTGGAGTGACAAAAATCTCGACAATAGACTACCTTCTATAATGACAAGGCTACCATCCATTGGAGTAAAAAAATCTCGACAATAGACTACCTTCCATAATGACAAGGCTACCATCCATTGGAGTAAAAAAAATCTCGACAACAAATTACCTTTAATAATTGCAAGGCTACCATCCATTGGAGTAACAAAAATCTCGACAACAGACTACCTTCAATAATGACAAGGTACCATCTATTGGAATAACAAAAATCTCCAGAACGTACGACCTTCCATAATGACAAGGCTACCACCAAATAGAATAACAAAAATCTCGAGAACAGACTACCTTCCATAATGACAAGGCTACCATCCATTGGAGTGACAGAAACCACAACGACAGACTACCTTCCATAATTACATGGCTAGCATCCATTGGAGTAACAAAGATCTCGACAACAAACTACCTTCCATAATGACATGGCTACCATCCATTGGAGTAACAAAAATCTCGACAACAAACTACGTTCCATAATGAGAAGGCTACCTTCCATTGGAGTAACAAAAATATTGACAACAGACTACCTTCCATAATGACAAGGCTAACATCCATTGGAGTAACAAAAATATCGACAATAGACTACCTTCCATAAGGACAAGGCTACAATCCATTGGAGTAACAAAAATCTCGACAACAGACTACATTCCATAAAGACTAGGCTACCATCCCTTGGAGTAACAAAGATATCGACAACAGACTACCCTCCATAATGACAATGATACCATCTATTGGAATAATAAAAATCTCGAGAACAGACTACCTAATATAATGACAAGGCTACCATCCAATAGAATAACAAAAATCTCGAGAACAGACTTCCTTTCCATAATGACAAGGCTACCATCCATCGGAGTGATAGAAATCACAACAACAGACTACCTTCCATAATGACAAAGCAACCATCCATTGGTGTAACAAAAATCTCGACAACAAACTAACTTCCATAATGACGAGGCTACCATCCATTAGAGTAACAAAAATCTCGACAACAGACTACCTTCCATAATGACAAGGCTACAATCCATTAGAGTAACAAAAATCTCGACAACAGACTACCTTCCATAATGAAAAGACTACCATCCATTGGAGTAAAAAAATCTCGATAATAGACTATCTTCCTTAATGACAAGGCTACCATCCATTGGAGTAACAAAAATCTCGACAACAAACTACCTTCCATAATGACAAGGCTACCAATCATTGGAGTAATAAAAATATCGACAACAGACTACCTTCCATAATGACAATGCTACCATCTATTGGAATAACAAAAATCTCGAGAACATACTACCTTCCATAATGACAAGGCTACCACCCAATAGAAAAACAAAAATCTCGAGAACAGACTACCATCCATTGGAGTGACAAAAATCACAATGACAGACTACCTTCCATAATTACATGTCTACCATCCATTGGAGTAAAAAATATCTCGACAACAAACTACGTTCCATAATGACATGGCTACCATCCATTGGAGTAACAAAAATCTTGACAACAAACTACCTTCCATAATGACAAGGCTACCATCCATTGGAATAACAAAAATATCGACAACAAACTACCTTCCATAATGACAAGGCTTCCTTCCATTGGAGTAACAAAAATATCGACAACAGAGTACCTTCCATAATGACAAGGCTACCATCCATTGGAGTAACAAAAATATCAACAACAAACTACCTTCCATAAGGACAAGGCTACCATCCATTGGAGTAACAAAAATCTTTACAACAGACTACCTTCCATAATGACTAGGCTACTATCCATTAGAGTAACAAAGATATCGATAACAAACTACCTTCCATACTGACAATCCTACCATCCATTGGAGTAACAAAAATCTCGACAACATACTACCTTCCATAATGACAAGGCTACCATCCATTTTAGTACAAAAATATCGACAACTGACTACCTTCCATAATGAAAAGGCTACCATCTATTGGAATAATAAAAATCTCGACAACAGACTACCTTCCATAATGACAAGGCTACCATCCAATAGAATAACAAAAATATCGAGAACAGACTTCCTTTCCATAATGACAAGGCTACCATCCATTTATGTGACAGAAATCACAATGACAGACTACCTTCCATAATGAAAAGGCTACCATCCATTGGAGTAACAAAAATCTCGACAATAGACTACCTTCCATAATGATGAGGCTACCATCCATTAGGGTAACAAAAAATCTCGACAACAGACTACCTTCCATAATGACAAGGCTACGATCCATTCGAGTAACAAAAATCTCGACAACAGAATACCTTCCATAATAACAAGGCTACCATCCATTGGAGTAATGAAAATATCAACAAGAGACTACCTTCCAAAATTACAAGGCTACCATACAATGGAGTAATGAAAATATCAACAAGAGACTACCTTCCATAATGACAATGATACCATCCATTGGAGTAACAAAAATCTCACCAATAGACTACCTTCCATAATGACAAGGCTATCATCCATTGGAGTAACAAAATATCGACAACAGGCTACCTTCCATAATGACAAGGCTACCATCCATTGGAGTAACAAAAATCTCGACAACAAACTACCTTCCATAATTACAAGGCTACCATCCATTGTAATAACAAAAATATCGACAACAAACTACGTTCCATAATTACAAGGCTACCTTCCAATGGGGTAACAAAAATATCGACAACAGACTACCTTCCATAATGACAAGGCTAGCATCCATTGGAGTAACAAAAATATCGACAACAGACTACCTTCCATAATGAAAAGGCTACCATCCATCGGAGTAACAAAAATCTCGACAACAAACTACCTTCCATAATGACTAGGCTACCATCCATTGGAGTAACAAAAATCTCGACAACATAATTCCTTCCATAATGACAAGGCTACCATCTATTGGAATAACAAAAATCTCAAGAACAGACTATCTTCCATAATGACAAGGCTACCTTCCATTGGAGTAACAAAAATATCGACAACAGACTACCGTCCATAATGACAAGGCTACCATCCATTGGATTAACAAAAATATTGACAACAGACTATGTTCCATAATGACAAGGCTACCTTCCATTGGAGTAACAAAAATATCGACAACAGACTAGCGTCCATAATGACAAGGCTACCATCCATTGGAGTAACAAAAATATCGACAACATACTACCTTCCGTAATGACAAGTCTACCATGCATTGGTGTAACAAAAATCTCGACAACATACTACCTTCCATAATGACACGGCTACCATCCATTTTTGTAACAAATATCTCGAAAATAGACTACCTTCCATAATGACAAGGCTACCATCCATTGGAGTAACAAAAATCTTGACAACAGACTACCGTCCATAATGACAAGGCTACCATCTAGTGGAATAAAAAAATTATCGAGATCAAACTACCTTCCATAATGACAAGGCTACCATCCAATGGAATAACAAAAATCTCGACAACATACTACCTTCCATAATGACAAGTATAACATCCATTGGAGTAACAAAAATATCGACAACAGACTACTTTCCATAATGACAAGGCTACCATCAAATAAAAAAAACAAAAATCTCGAGAACAAACTTCCTTTCCATAATGACATGGCTACCATCCATTGGAGTGACAGAAATCACAACAACATACTACCTTCCATAATGACAAGGCTACCATCCATTAGAGTAACAAAGATCTCGAAAACAAACTACCTTCCATAATGACAAGGCTACCATCCATTGGAGTAACCAAAATCTCGACAACAAACTACCTTCCATAATGACAAGGCTACCATCCATTGGAATAATAAAAATATCGACAACAAACTACGTTCCATAATGACAAGGCTACCTTCCATTGGAGTAACAAAAATATCGACAACAGACTACCGTCCATAATGACAAGGCTACCATCCATTGGAGTAACAAAAATATCGACAACAGACTACCTTGCATAATGATAAGGCTACCATCCATTGGAGTAACAAAAATCACGACAATAGACTACCTTCCATAATGACAAGGGTAGCATCCATTTGAGTAACAAAGATATCGACAATAGACTTCCTTTCATAATGACAATACTACCATCCATTGGGGTAACAAAAACCTCTACAATAGACTACCTTCCATAATGACAAGGCTACCTTCCATAATGACAAGGCTACCATCCAATAGAATAAGAAAAATCTAGAGAACAGACTACCTTCCATAGTGACAAGGCTACCATCCATTGGAGTGACGGAAATCACAACGATAAACTACCTTCCATAATTACAAGGCTACCATTCAATGGAGTAACAAAGATCTTGACAACAAACTACCTTCCATAATGACAAGGCTACCATCCATTAGAGTAACAAAAATATCGACATCAAACTACCTTCCATAATGACAAGGCTACCATCCATTGGAATAACAAAAACATCGACAACAAACTACGTTCCATAATGACAAGGGTACCTTCCATTAGAGTAACGAAAAAATCGACAACAGACTACCTTTGATAATGACAAGGCTAGCATCCATTGGAGTAACAAAAATATAGACAACAGACTAGCTTCCATAAGGACAAGGCTACCATCCATTGGAGTAACAAAAATCTCGACAACAGACTACCTTCCATAAAGACTAGGCTACCATCCATTGGAGTAACAAAGATATCGACAACAGACTACCTTCCATAATGACAATGCTACCATCCATTGGAGAAACAAAAATCTCGACAACATACTACCTTCCATAATGACAAGGCTACCATCCATTTTAGTAACAAAAATATCGACAACAGACTACCTTCCATAATGACAAGGCTACCATCTATTGCAATAATAAAAATCTCGATCATAGACTACCTTCCATAATGAAAAGGCTACCATCTAGTGGAATAACAAAAATCGCAAGAACAAACATCCTTTCCATAATGACAAGGCTACCATCCATCAGAGTGACAGAAATCACAACGACAAACTGCCTTCAATAATGACAAGGCTACAATCCATTAGAGTAACAAAAATCTCGACAACAGACTACTTTCCATAATGACGAGGCTACCATCCATTAGAGTATCAAAAATCTCGACAACAGACTACCTTCCATAATGACAAGGCTACCATCCAATAGTATAACTAAAATCTCGAGAACAGACTTCCTTTCCATAATAAAAAGGCTACTGTTCTTTGGAGTAATGAAAATATCAACAAGAGACTACCTTCCATAATTACAAGGCTACCATACAATGGAGTAATGAAAATATCAACAAGAGACTACCTTCCATAATGACAAGGCTACCATCCATTGGAGTAACAAAAATCTCTCCAATAGACTACCTTCCATAATGACAAGGCTACCATCCATTGGAGTAACAAAAATCTCGACAACAGGCTACCTTCCATAATGACAAGGCTACCATCTATTGGAATAACAAAAATCTCGAGAACAGACTACCTTCCATAATGACAAGGCTACCATCCAATAGAATAAGAAAAATCTCGAGAACAAACTACCTTCCATAGTGACAAGGCTACCATCCATTGGAGTGACGAAAATCACAACGATAAACTACCTTCCATAATTACAAGGCTACCATTCATTGGAGTAACAAAGATCTCGACAACAAACTACCTTCCATAATGACAAGGCTACCATCCATTAGAGTAACAAAAATCTCGACAACAAACTACCTTCCATAATGACAAGGCTACCATCCATTGGAATAACAAAAACATCGACAACAAACTACGTTCCATAAAGACAAGGCTACCTTCCATTAGAGTAACGAAAATATCGACAACAGACTACCTTTGATAATGACAAGGCTAACATCCATTGGAGTAACAAAAATATAGACAACAGACTAGCTTACATAAGGACAAGGCTACCATCCATTGGAGTAACAATAATCTCGACAACATACTACCTTCCATAAAGACTAGGCTACCATCCATTGGAGTAACAAAGATATCGACAACAGACTACCTTCCATAATGACAATGCTACCATCCATTGGAGTAACAAAAATCTCGATAACATACTACCTTCCATAATGACAAGGCTACCATCCATTTTAGTAACAAAAATATCGACAACAGACTACCTTCCATAATGACAAGGCTACCATCTATTGCAATAATAAAAATCTCGATAATAGACTACCTTCCATAATGAAAAGGCTACCATCTAGTGGAATAACAAAAATCGCGAGAACAAACATCCTTTCCATAATGACAAGGCTATCATCCATCGGAGTGACAGAAATCACAACGACAAACTACCTTCCATAATGACAAGGCTATAATCCATTGGAGTAACAAAAATCTCGACAACAGACTACTTTCCATAATGACGAGGCTACCATCCATTAGAGTATCAAAAATCTCGACAACAGACTACCTTCCATAATGACAAGGCTACCATCCAATAGAATAACTAAAATCTCGAGAACAGACTTCCTTTCCATAATAAAAAGGCTATTGTCCTTTGGAGTAATGAAAATATCAACAAGAAACTACCTTCCATAATTACAAGGCTACCATACAATGGAGTAATGAAAATATCAACAAGAGACTACCTTCCATAATGACAAGGCTACCATCCATTGGAGTAACAAAAATCTCGCCAATAGACTACCTTCCATAATGACAAGGCTACCATCCATTGGAGTGACAAAAATCTCGATAATAGACTACCTTCCATAATGACAAGGCTACCATCCATAGGAGTAAAAAAATCTCGACAACAGACTACCTTCCATAATTACAAGGCTACCATCCATTGGAGTAACAAAAATCTCGAGAACAGACTACCTTCCATAATGACAAGGCTACCATCCATTGGAGTAACAAAAATCTCGACAACAGACTACCTTCCATAATGAAAAGGCTACCATCCATTGGAGTAACACAAATCTCGACAAAAAACTACCTTACATAATGACAAGGCTACCATCCATTGGAATAACAAAAATATCGAAAACAAACTACGTTCAATAATGATAAGGCTACCTTCCATTGGAGTAACAAAAATATCGATAACAAACTACCTTCCATAATGATAAGGCTACCATCCATTGGAGTAACAAAAATCTCGACAAAAAACTACCTTACATAATGACAAAGCTACCATCCATTGGAGTAATAAAAATCTCGACAATAGACTACCTTCCATAAAGACTAGGCTACCATCAATTGGAGTAACAAAGATATCGTCAACAGACTACCTTCCGTAATGACAATGCTACCATCCATTGGAGTAACAAAAATCTCGACAACATACTAACTTCCATAATGACAAGGCTACCATCCATTTTAGTAACAAATATCTCGAAAATAGACTACCTTCAATAATGACAAGGCTACCATCCATTGGAGTAACAAAAATCTTGACAACAGACTAACGTCCATACTGACAAGGCTACCATCTAGTGGAATAACAAAAATATCTAGATCAAACTACCTTCCATAATGACAAGGCTACCTTCCAATGGAATAACAAAAATATCGAGATCAAACTACCTTCCATAATGACAAGGCTACCATCCAATGGAATAACAAAAATCTCGACAACATACTACCTTCCATAATGACAAGTATAACATCCATTGGAGTATCAAAAATATCTACAACAGACTACCTTCCATAATGACAAGGCTACCATCCAATAGAATAACAAAAATATTGAGAACAAACTTCCTTTCCATAATGACAAGGCTACCATCCATTGGAGTGACAGAAATCACAACAATATACTACCTTCCATAATGACAAGGCTACCATCCATTGGAGTAACAAAAATCTCGACAACAAACTACCTTCCATAATGACGAGGCTACCATCCATTAGTGTAACAAAAATCTCGACAACAGACTACTTTCCATAATGACAAGGCTACGATCCATTAGAGTAACAAAAATCTCAACAATAGACTACCTTCCATAATGACAAGGCTACCATCCATTGGAGTAATGAAACTATCAACAAGAGACTACCTTCCTTAATTACAAGGCTACCATCCATTGGAGTAATGAAAATATCAACAAGAGACTACCACCCATAATGACAAGGCTACCATCCATTGGAGTAACAAAAATCTCGCCAATAGACTACCTTCCATAATGACAAGGTCACCATCTATTGGAGTAACAAAAATCTCGAAAATAGACCACCTTCCGTAATTACAAGGCTACCATCCATTTGAGTATCAAAAATCTCGACAATAGACTACCTTCCATAATGAAAAGGCTACCATCCATTGGAATAACAAAAATCTTGACAATAGACTACCTTCCATAATTACAAGGCTACCATCCACTGGAGTAACAAAAATTTGAACAACAGACTACCTTGCATAGTGACAAGGCTATCATCCATTGGAGTACCAAAGATAACGAAAACAGACTACCTTCAATAATGACAAGGCTACCACCCGTTGGAGTAACTAAAATCTCGAAAAATGACTACCTTCCATAATGACAAGGCTACCATCCATTGGAATAACAAATATCTCAACAACAGACTCCCTTTCATAATGACAAGGCTACAATCCATTGGAGTAACAGAAATCTCAATGACAGACTACCTTCCATAATGACAAGGCTACCATTCATTGGAGTAACAGAAATATCGACAACAGACTACATTCCAAAATGACAAGGCTACATCCATTGGGGTATCAAAAATCTCGACAATAGACTACCTTCCATAATGACTAGGCTAACATCCATTGGAGTAACAAAAATTTGAACAACAGACTACCTTGCATAATGACAAGGCTATCATCCATTGGAGTAACAAAGATATCGACAACAGACTACCTTCAATAATGACAAGGCTACCATCCATTGGAGTAACAAAAATCTCAACAAAAGACTACCTTCCATAATAACAAGGTTACCATCCATTGCAAAAACAAAAATCTCGACAACAGACTCCCTTCCATAATGACAAGGCTACAATCCATTGGAGTAATAAAAATCTCTACAAAAGACAACCTTCCATAATTACCAGGCTACCATCCATTGGAATAACAAAAATCTCGACAATAGACTACCTTCCATAATTACAAGGCTACCATCCAATGGAATAAAAAAAAATTCGACAACAAACTACCTTCCATAATGACAAGGCTACAATCCATTGGAGTAACAAAAATCTGAACAACATACTACCTTCTATAATGACAAGGCTACAATCCATTAGAGTAACAGAAATCTCAATGACAGACTACCTTCCATAATGACAAGGCTACCATCTATTGGAGTAAAAAAAATCTCGACAACAGACTACCTTCCATAATGACAAGGCTACCATCCATTGGAATAACAAAAATCTTGACAATAAACTACCTTCTATAATGACAAGGCTACCATCAATTGGAGTAAGAAAAATTTGAACAACAGACTACCTTGCATAGTGACAAGGCTATCATCCATTGGAGTAACAAAGATATCGAAAACAGACTACCTTCAATAATGACAAGGCTAACATCCGTTGGAGTAACAAAAATCTGGACAAAAGACTACCTTCCATAATGACAAGGCTACCATCCATTGGAATAACAAATATCTCAACAACAGACTCCCTTTCATAATGACAAGGCTACAATCCATTGGAGTAACAGTAATCTCAACGACAGACTACATTCCAAAATGAAAAGGCTACATCCATTGGGGTAATAAAAATCTCGACAACATAATACCTTCCATAATTACTAGGCTACCATCCATTGGAGTAACAAAAATTTGAACAACAGACTACCTTGCATAATGAGAAGGCTATCATCCATTGGAGTAAAAAAGATATTGACAACATACTACCTTCAATAATGACAAGGCTACCATCCATTGGAGTAACAAAAATCTCAACAAAGGACTACCTTCCATAATAACAAGGTTACCATCCATTGGAATAACAAAAATCTCGACAACAGATTCCCTTCCATAATGACAAGGCTACAATCCATTGGAGTAACAGAAATCTCAACGATAGACTACCTTCCATAATGACAAGGCTACCATTCATTAGAGTAACAGAAATATTGACAACAAACTACATTCCATAATGACAAGGCTACATCCATTGGGGTAACAAAAATATCGACAACAGACTACCTTCTATAATGACAAGGCTACCATCCATTGGAGTAACAAAAATCTTGACAAAAGACTACCTTCCATAATGACAAGGTTACCATCCATTGGAATAACAAAAATGTCAACAACAGACTACCTTCCATAATGACAAGGCTACCATCCAATGGAATAAAAAAAAATTGACAACAAACTACCTTCCATAATGACAAGGCTACCATTCATTGGAGTAACACAAATCTAAACAATAGACTACCTTCCATAATGACAAGGCTACAATCCATTGGAGTAACATAAATATCAACGAGAGACTACCTTCCATAATGACAAGGCTATCATCTATTGGAGTAACAAAAATCTCGACAATAGACTACCTTCCATAATTACAAGGCTACCATCCGTTGGAGTATCAAAAATCTCGACAACAGACTACCTTCCATAATGACAAGGCTACCATCCATTGGAATAACCAAAATTTCGAAAATACAGTACCTTCCATAATGACAAGGCTATTATCCATTGGAGTAACAAATATCTGAACAACAGATTACCTTCTATAATGACAAGGCTACCATCCATTGGAGTGACAGAAATCTCGACGACCGACTACCTTCCATAATGACAAGGCTACCATCCATTGGAGTAACAAAAATCTTAAGACTAGAGTACCTTACATAATGACAAGGCTATCATCCATTGGAGTAACAGAGATATCGACAACAGACTACGTTCAAAAATGACAAGGCTACCATGCCTTGGAGTAACAAAAATCTCGACAAAAGGCTACCTTCCATAATGACAAGGTTATCATCCATTGGAATAACAAAAATCTCGGAAATAGACTACCTTCCATAATGACAAAACTACCATCCATTGGAAAAACCAAAGTCTCAACAATAGAGTACCTTCCATAATGACAAGGCTACCATCCATTGGAATAACCAAAATCTCGATAATACAATACCTTCCATAATGACAAGGCTATTATCCATTGGAGTAATAAATATCTGAACAAAAGATTACCTTCCATAATGACAAGGCTACCACCCATTGGAGTAACAGAAATCTCAACGACCGACTACCTTCCATAATGACAAGTCTACCATCCATTGGAATAACAAAAATCTCGACAACAGACTACCTTCCATAATGACAAGGCTACCATCCAATGGAATAAAAAAAAATTGACAACAAACTACCTTCCATAATGACAAGGCTACCATTCATTGGAGTAACACAAATCTAAACAATAGACTACCTTCCATAATGACAAGGCTACAATCCATTGGAGTAACAGAAATCTCAACGACAGACTACCTTCCATAATGACAAGTCTACCATTCATTGGAGTAACAGAAATATTGACAACAAACTACATTCCATAATGACAAGGCTACATTCATTGGGGTAACAAAAATAACAACAACAGACTACGTTCCATAATGACAAGGTTACCATCCATTGGAATAACAAAAATCTCGACAACAAACTACCTTCCATAATTACAAGGCTACAATCCATTGGAGTAACAAAAATCTGAACAACAGACTACCTTCCATAATAACAAGGCTACAATTCATTGGAGTAACAGAAATCTCAATGACAGACTACCTTCCATAATGACAAGGCTACCATCTATTAGAGTAACAAAAATCTCGACAACAGACCACCTTCCATAATTACAAGGCTACCATCAATTCGAGTATCAAAAATCTCGAAAATAGACTACCTTCCATAATGACAAGGCTATCATCCATTGGAATAACCAAAATCTCGACAATAGAGTACCTTCCATAATGACAAGGGTATCATCCATTGAAGCAACAAAAATATGAACAACAGACTACCTTTCATAATGACAAGGCTAGCATCCATTAGAGTAACGGAAATCTCAACGACCGACTACCTTCCATAATGACAAGGCTACGATCCATTAGAATAACAAAAATCTTGACAATAGACTACCTTTTATAATGACAAGGCTACCATCCATTACAATAACCAAAATCTCGATAATACAGTACCTTCCATAATGACAAGGCTAATATCCATTGGAGTAACAAATATCTGAACAACAGATTACCTTCCATAATGACAAGGCTACCATCCATTGGAGTATCAGAAATCTCAACGACCGACTACCTTCCATAATGACAAGGCTACCATCCATTGGAATAACAAAAATCTCGACAATATACTACCTTCAATAATTACAAGGCTACCATCCATTGGAGTAACAAAAATCTTAAGACTAGACTACCTTACATAATGACAAGGCTACCATGCATTGGAGTAACAAAAATCTCGATAAAAGGCTACCTTCCATAATGACAAGGTTACCATCCATTGGAATAACAAAAATCTCGGAAACAGACTACCTTCCATAATGACAATGCTACCATCAAATGGAATAAAGAAAATTTAAACAACAACCTACCTTCCATAATGACAAGGCTACCATCCATTGGAGTAACTGAAATCTCAACGACCGACTACCTTCCATAATGACAAGGCTACCATCAATTGGATTAACAAAAATCTCGACAACAAACTACCTTCTATAATTACAAGGCTACCATCCATTGGAGTATAAAAAATATCGACAACAGACTACCTTCCATAATGACAAAACTACCATCAATTGGAAAAACCAAAATCTCAACAACAAAGTACCTTCCATAATGACAAGGCTACCATCCATTGGAATAACAAAAATCTCGATAATACAGTACCTTCCATAATGACAAGGCTATTATCCATTGGAGTAACAAATATCTGAGCAACAAATTACCTTCCATAATGACAAGGCTACCATCCATTGGAGTAACAGAAATCTCAACGACCGACTACCTTCCATAATGACAAGGCTACCATCCATTGGAATAACAAAAATGTCGACAATAGACTACCTTCAATAATGACAAGGCTACCATCCATTGGAGTAACAAAAATCTTAAGACTAGACTACCTTACATAATGACAAGGCTACCATTAATTAGAGTAACAGAAATATTGACAATAGACTACATTCCATAATGACAAGGCTACATCCATTGGAGTAACAAAAATCTCGACAACAGACTACCTTCCGTAATGACAATGCAACCATCCATTGGAGTAACAAAAATCTTGACAAAAGACTACCTTCCATAATGACAAGGTTACCATCCATTGGAATAACAAAAATCTCGACAACATACTACCTTCCATAATGACAAGGCTACCATCCAATGGAATAAAAAAATTGACAACAAACTACCTTCCATAATGACAAGGCTACCATTCATTGGTGTAACAAAAATCTGAACAATAGACTACCTTCCATAATGACAAGGCTACAATCCATTGGAGTAACAGAAATATCAACGAGAGACTACCTTCCATAATGACAAGGCTACCATCCATTGGAATAACAAAAATCTCGACAATAGACTACCTTAAATAATGACAAGGCTACCATCCATTGGAGTAACAAAAATTTGAACAACAAACTACCTTGCATAATCACAAGGCTATCATCCATTGGAGTAACAAAGATATCGAAAACAGACTACCTTGAATAATGACAAGGCTACCATCCATTGGAGTAACAAAAATCTCAACAAAAGACTACCTTCCATAATAACAAGGTTAGCATCCATTGGAATAACAAAAATCTCGACAACAGACTCCCTTCCATAATGACAAGGCTATTAACCATTGGAGTAACAAATACTTGAGCAACAGATTACCTTCCATAATGACAAGGCTACCATCCATTGGAGTAAGAGAAATCTCAACGACGGACTACCTTCCATAATGACAAGGCTACCATCCATTGGAATAACAAAAATCTCGACAATAGACTACCTTCAATAATGACAAGGCTACCATCCATTGGAGTAACAAAAATTTTAAGACTAGACTACCTTACATAATGACAAGGCTACCATTCATTAGAGTAACAGAAATATTGACAACAGACTACATTCCATAATGACAAGGCTACATCCACTGGGGTAACAAAAATCTCGACAATAGACTACCTTCCATAATGACAATGCAACCATCCATTGGAGTAACAAAAATCTTGACAAAAGACTACCTTCCATAATGACAAGGTTACCATCCATTGGAATAATAAAAATCTCGAAAACAAACTACCTTCCATAATGACAAGGCTACAATCCATTGGAGTAACAAAAATCTGAACAACAGACTACCTTCCATAATGACAAGGCTACAATCCATTGGTGTAACAGAAATCTCAATGACAGACTACCTTCCATAATGACAAGGCTACCATCTATTGGAGTAACAAAAATCTCGACAACACACGATCTTCCATAATTACAAGGCTACCATTCATTCGAGTATCAAAAATCTCGACAATAGACTAATTCCATAATGACAAGGCTATCATCCATTGGAATAACCAAAATCTCGACAATAGAGTACCTTCCATAATGACAAGGCTATCATCCATTGAAGTAACGAAAATCTGAACAACATACTACATTTCATAATGACAAGGCTAGCATCCATTGGAGTAACGGAAATCTCAACGACCGACTACCTTCCATAATGACAAGGCTACCATCCATTAGAATAAAAAAAATCTTGACAATAGACTACCTTTAATAATGACAAGGCTACCATCCATTGGAATAACCAAAATCTCGACAATACAGTACCTTCCATAATGACAAGGCTATTATCCATTGGAGTAACAAATATCTGAACAACAGATTACCTTCCATAATGACAAGGCTACCATCCATTGGAGTATCAGAAATCTCAACGATCGACTACCTTCCATAATGACAAGGCTACCATACATTGGAATAACAAAAATCTCAACAATAGACTACCTTCAATAATTACAAGGCTACCATCCATTGGAGTAACAAAAATCTTAAGACTAGACTACCTTACATAATGACAAGGCTATCATCCATTGGAGTAACAGAGATATCGATAACAGACTACCTTCAAAAATGACAAGGCTACCATGCCTTGGAGTAACAAAAATCTCGACAAACGGATACCTTCCATGATGACAAGGTTACCATCCATTGGAATAACAAAAATCTCGGAAACAGACTACCTTCCATAATGACAATGCTACCATCAAATGGAATAAAGAAAATTTAAACAACAAACTACCTTCCATAATGACAAGGATACCTTCCATTGGAGTAACAGAAATCTCAATGACCGACTACCTTCCATAATGACATGGCTACCATACATTGGAGTAACAGAAGAATTAATGACAAATTACCTTCCATAATGACAAGGCTACCATCAATTGGATTAACAAAAATCTCGACAACAGACTACCTTCTATAATTACAAGGCTACCATCCATTTGAAAAACCAAAATCTCAACAATAGAGTACCTTCCATAATGACAAGGCTACCATCAATTGGAATAACCAAAATATCGACAATACAGTACCTTCCATAATGACAAGGCTATTATCCATTGGAGTAACAAATATCTGAGGAACAGATTACCTTCCATAATGACAAGGCTACCATCCATTGGAGTAACAGAAATCTCAACGACCGACTACTTTCCATAATGACAAGGCTACCATCCATTGGAATAACAAAAATCTTGATAATAGACTACCTTCAATAATGACAAGGCTACCATCCATTGGAGTAACAAAAATCTTAAGACTAGACTACCTTACATAATGATAAGGCTACCATTCATTAGAGTAACAGAAATGTTGACAACAGACTACATTCCATAATGACAAGGCTACATCCATTGGAGTAACAAAAATCTCGACAACAGACTACCTTCCGTAATGACAATGCAACCATCCATTGGAGTAACAAAAATCTTGACAAAAGACTACCTTCCATAATGACAAGGTTACCATCCATTGGAATAACAAAAATCTCGACAACATACTACCTTCCATAATGACAAGGCTACCATCCAATGGAATAAAAAAATTGACAACAAACTACCTTCCATAATGACAAGGCTACCATTCATTGGTGTAACAAAAATCTGAACAATAGACTACCTTCCATAATGACAAGGCTACCATCTATTGGAGTAACAGAAATATCAACGAGAGACTACCTTCCATAATGACAAGGCTACCATCTATTGGAGTAACAAAAATCTCGACAATAGACTAACTTCCATAATTACAAGGCTACCATCCATTGGAGTATCAAAAATTTCGACAACAGACTACCTTCCATAATGACAAGGCTACCATCCATTGGAATAACCAAAATCTCGACAATACAGTACCTTCTATAATGACAAGGCTATTATCCATTGGAGTAACAAATATCTGAACAACAAATTACCTTTCATAATGACAAGGCTACCATCCATTGGAGTAACAGAAATCTCGACAATAGACTACCTTAAATAATGACAAGGCTACCATCCATTGGAGTAACAAAAATTTGAACAACAGACTACCTTGCATAATGACAAGGCTATCATCCATTGGAGTAACAAAGATATCGAAAACAGACTACCTTGAATAATGACAAGGCTACCATCCATTGGAGTAACAAAAATCTCAACAAAAGACTACCTTCCATAATAACAAGGTTACCATCCATTGGAATAACAAAAATCTCGACAACAGACTCCCTTCCATAATGACAAGGCTATTATCCATTGGAGTAACAAATATCTGAGCAACATATTACTTTCCATAATGATAAGGCTACCATCCATTGGAGTAACAGAAATCTCAACGACCGACTACCTTCCATAATGACAAGGCTACCATCCATTGGAATAACAAAAATCTCGACAATAGACTACCTTCAATAATGGCAAGGCTACCATCCATTGGAGTAACAAAAATCTTAAGACTAGGCTACCTTACATAATGACAAGGCTACCATTCATTAGAGTAACAGAAATATTGACAACAGACTACATTCCATAATGACAAGGCTACATCCATTGGAGTAACAAAAATCTCGACAACAGACTACCTTCCGTAATGACAATGCAACCATCCATTGGAGTAACAAAAATCTTGACAAAAGACTACCTTCCATAATGACAAGGTTACCATCCATTGGAATAACAAAAATCTCGACAACACACTACCTTCCATAATGACAAGGCTACCATCCAATGGAATAAATAAAATTAACAACAAACTACCTTCCATAATGACAAGGCGACCATTCATTGGAGTAACAAAAATCTGAACAATAGACTACCTTCCATAATGACAAGGCTATCATCTATTGGAGTAACAAAAATCTCGACAATAGACTACCTTCCATAATTACAAGGCTACCATCCATTGGAGTATCAAAAATATCGACACTGACTACCTTCCATAATGACAAGGCTACCATCCATTGGAATAACCAAAATCTCGGCAATACAGTACCTTCTATAATGACAAGGCTATTATCCATTGGAGTAACAAATATCTGAACAACAAATTACCTTCCATAATGACAAGGCTACCATCCATTGGAGTAACCGAAATCTCAACGACCGACTACCTTCCATAATGACATGGCTACCATCCATTGGATTAACAAAAATCTCGACAATAGACTACCTTCATTAATGACAAGGCTTCCTTCCATTGGAGTAACAAAAATTTGAACAACAGACTACCTTGCATAATGACAAGGCTATCATCCATTTGAGTAACAAATATATCGAAAACAAACTACCTTGAATAATGACAAGGCTACCATCCATTGGAGTAACAAAAATCTCAACAAAAGACTACCTTCCATAATAACAAGGTTACCATCCATTGGAATAACAAATATCTCGACAACAGACTCCCTTCCATAATGACAAGGCTACAATCCATTGGAGTAACATAAATCTTAACGACATACTACCTTCCATAATGACAAGGCTACCATTCATTGGAGTACTAGAAATATTGACAACAGACTACATTCCATAATGACAAGGCTATATCCATTGGGGTAACAAAAATCTCGACAATAGACTACCTTCCATAATGACAAGGCTATCATCCATTGGAATAACAAAAATCTCGGAAATAGACTACCTTCCATAATGACAATCCTACCATCAAATGGAATAAAGAAAATTTAAATAATAAACTACCTTCCATAATTACAAGGCTACCATTCATTGGAGTAAAAAAAACCTGAACAACAGACTACCTTCCATAATGAGAAGGCTACAATCCATTGGAGTAATAGAAGACTCAATGACAGATTACCTTCCATAATGACAAGGCTACCATCTATTGGAGTAACAAAAATCTCGAAAACAGACTACCTTCCGTAATTACAAGGCTACCATCCATTGGAGTATCAAAAATCTCGACAACAGACTACCTTCCATAATGACAAGGCTTCCATCCATTGGAATAAC
Source organism: Vicia faba (assembly GCA_948472305.1). Taxonomy (NCBI): domain Eukaryota; kingdom Viridiplantae; phylum Streptophyta; class Magnoliopsida; order Fabales; family Fabaceae; genus Vicia; species Vicia faba. The sequence continues at coordinate 769,266,101 of OX451738.1, forward strand.
CAAAATCTCGACAATAGAGTACCTTCCATAATGACAAGGCTATCATCCATTTAAGTAACAAAAATCTGAACAATAGACTACCTTTCATAATTACAAGGCTAGCATCCATTGGAGTAACAGAAATCTCAACGACCGACTACCTTCCATAATGACAAGGCTACCATCCATTGGAGTAACAAAAATTTGAGCAACATACTACCTTGCATAATGACAAGGCTATCATCCATTGTAGTAACAGAGATATCGACAACAAACTACCTTCAATAATTATAATACTACCATCTATTGGAGTAATAAAAATCTATACAAAAGACTACCTTCCATAATGACAAGGCTACCATCCATTGGAATAACAAAAATCTCGACAATAGACTACCTTCCATAATTACAAGGCTACCATCCAATGGAATAAAAAAAATTTCGACAACAAACTACCTTCCATAATGACAAGGCTACAATTCGTTAGAGTAACAAAAATCTGAACAACAGACTACCTTCCATAATGACATGGCCCCAATCCATTGGAGTAACAGAAATGACAATGGAAGACTACCTTCCATAATGACAAGGCTACCATCTATTGGAGTAACAAAAATCTTGACAACAGACCACCTTCCATAATTAGAAGGCTACCATCCATTGGAGTATCAAAAATCTCGACAACAGACTACCTTCCATAATGACAAGGCTACCATCCATTGGAATAACCAAAATCTCGACAATAGAGTATCTTCCATAATGACAAGGCTATCATCCATTGAAGTAACAAAAATCTGAACAATAGACTACCTTTCATAATTACAAGGCAAGCATCCATTGGAGTAACAGAAATCTCAACGACCGACTACCTTCCATAATGACAAGGCTACCATCCATTGGAGTAACAAAAATTTGAACAACAGACTACCTTGCATAATGACAAGGCTATCATCCATTGTAGTAACAGAGATATCGACAACAAACTACCTTCAATAATGATAATACTACCATGTATTGGAGTAATAAAAATCTATACAAAAGACTACATTCCATAATTACAAGGCTACCATCCATTGGAATAACAAAAATCTCGACAATAGACTACCTTCCATAATTACAAGGCTACCATCCAATGGAATAAAAAAAATTCGACAACAGACTACCTTCCATAATGACAAGGCTACAATCCGTTAGAGTAACAAAAATCTGAACAACAGACTACCTACCATAATGACAAGGCTACAATCCATTGGAGTAACAGAAATCTCAATGGAAGACTCCCTTCCATAATGACAAGGCTACCATCTATTGGAGTAACAGAAATCTCGACAACAGACCACCTTCCATAATTACAAGGCTACCATCCATTGGAGTATCAAAAATCTCGACAACAGACTACCTTCCATAATGACAAAACTACCATCCATTGGAATAACCAAAATCTCGACAATAGAGTACCTTCCATAATGACAAGGCTATCATCCATTGAAGTAAAAAAAATCTGAACAATAGACTACCTTCCATAATGACAAGGCTACCATCCATTGGAGTAACAAAAATTTGAACAATAGACTACCTTGCATAATGACAAGGCTATCATCCATTGTAGTAACAGAGATATCGACAACAAACTACCTTCAATATTGATAATACTACCATCTATTGGAGTAATAAAAATCTATACAAAACACTACCTTCCATAATGACAAGGCTACCATCCATTGGAATAACAAAAATCTCGACAATAGACTACCTTCCATAATTACAAGGCTACCATCCAATGGAATAAAAAAAATATCGACAACAGACTACCTTCCATAATGACAAGGCTACAATCCGTTAGAGTAACAAAAATCTGAACAACAGACTACCTTCCATAATGACATGGCTACAATCCATTGGAGTTACAGAAATGACAATGGAAGACTACCTTCCATAATGACAAGGCTACCATCTATTGGAGTAACAAAAATCTTGACAACAGACCACCTTCCATAATTACAAGGCTACCATCCATTGGAGTATCAAAAATCTCGTCAACAGACTACCTTCCATAATGACAAGGCTACCATCCATTGGAATAACCAAAATCTCGACAATAGAGTGCCTTCCATAATGACAAGGCTATCATCCATTGAAGTAACAAAAATCTGAACAATAGACTACCTTTCATAATTACAAGGCTAGCATCCATTGGAGTAACAGAAATCTCAACGACCGACTACCTTCCATAATGACAAGGCTACCATCCATTGGAGTAAAAAAAATTTGAACAACAGACTACCTTGCATAATGACAAGGCTATCATCCATTGTAGAAACAGAGATATCGACAACAAACTACCTTCAATAATGATAATACTACCATGTATTGGAGTAATAAAAATCTATACAAAAGACTACATTCCATAATTACAAGGCTACCATCCATTAGAATAACAAAAATCTCGACAATAGACTACCTTCCATAATTACAAGGCTACCATCCAATGGAATAAAAAAAATTTCGACAACAGACTACCTTCCATAATGACAAGGCTACAATCCGTTAGAGTAACAAAAATCTGAACAACAGACTACCTTCCATAATGACAAGGCTACAATCCATTGGAGTAACAGAAATCTCAATGGAAGACTACCTTCCATAATGACAAGGCTACCATCTATTGGAGTAACAAAAATCTCAACAACAGACCACCTACCATAATTACATGGCTACCATCCATTGGAGTATCAAAAATCTCGACAATAGACTACCTTCCATAATAACAAAGCTACCATCCGTTGGAATAACCAAAATCTCGACAATAGAGTACCTTCCATAATGACAAGGCTATCATCCATTGAAGTAACAAAAATCTGAACAATAGACTACCTTTCATAATTACAAGGCTAGCATCCATTGGAGTAACAGAAATCTCAACGACCGACTACCTTCCATAATGACAAGGCTACCGTCCATTGGAGAAAAGAAAATTTAAACAACAAACTACCTTCCATAATTACAAGGCTACCATCCATTGGAGTAAAAAAAATCTGAACAACAGACTACCTTCCATAATGAGAAGGCTATAATCCATTGGAGTAATAGAAGACTCAATGACAGATTACCTTCCATAATAAAAAGGTTACCATCCATTGGAATAACAAATATCTCGACAACAGACTCCCTTCAATAATGACAAGGCTACAATCCATTGGAGTAATAGAAATCTCGACAACAGACTACCTTCCATAATGACAAGGCAATCATTCATTGGAGTAACAGAAATATCGACAACAGACTACATTCCATAATGACAACGCTATATACATTAGGGTAACAACAGACTACCTTCCATAATGACTAGGTTACCATCCATTGGAATAAGAAAAATCTCGACAACAGACTACCTTCCATAATAACAAGGCTACCATCCAATGGAATAAAAAAAAATTGACAACAAACTACCTTCCATAATGACAAGGCTACCATTCATTGGAGTAACAAAAATCTGAACAACAAATTACCTACCATAATGACAAGGCTACAATCCATTGGAGTAACAGAAATCTCAACGAGAGACTACCTTCCATAATGACAAGGCTACCATCTATTAGAGTAACAAAAATCTCGACAACAGACTACCTTCCATAATTACAAGGCTACCATCCATTGGAGTATCAAAAATCTGGACAACAGACTACCTTCCATAATTACAAGACTACCATCCATTGGAATAACCGAAATCTCGACAATACAATACCTTCCCTAATGACAAGGCTATTATCCATTGGAGTAACAAATATCTAAACAACACACTGCCTTCCATAATGAAAAGGCTACCATCCATTGGAGTAACAAAAATCTCAACGACCGACTACCTTCCATAATGACAAGGCTACCATCCAATGGAATAAAAAAAATTTCGAAAACATACTACCTTCCATAATGACAATGGTACAATCCATTGGAGTAACAAAAGTTTGAACAACAGACTACCTTCCATAATGACAAGGCTACAATCCATTGGAGTAACAGAAATCTCAATGGAAGACTCCCTTCCATAATGACAAGGCTACCATCTATTGGAGTAACAGAAATCTCGACAACAGACCACCTTCCATAATTACAAGGCTACCATCCATTGGAGTATCAAAAATCTCGACAACAGACTACCTTCCATAATGACAAAACTACCATCCATTGGAATAACCAAAATCTCGACAATAGAGTACCTTCCATAATGACAAGGCTATCATCCATTGAAGTAAAAAAAATCTGAACAATAGACTACCTTCCATAATGACAAGGCTACCATCCATTGGAGTAACAAAAATTTGAACAATAGACTACCTTGCATAATGACAAGGCTATCATCCATTGTAGTAACAGAGATATCGACAACAAACTACCTTCAATATTGATAATACTACCATCTATTGGAGTAATAAAAATCTATACAAAACACTACCTTCCATAATGACAAGGCTACCATCCATTGGAATAACAAAAATCTCGACAATAGACTACCTTCCATAATTACAAGGCTACCATCCAATGGAATAAAAAAAATATCGACAACAGACTACCTTCCATAATGACAAGGCTACAATCCGTTAGAGTAACAAAAATCTGAACAACAGACTACCTTCCATAATGACATGGCTACAATCCATTGGAGTTACAGAAATGACAATGGAAGACTACCTTCCATAATGACAAGGCTACCATCTATTGGAGTAACAAAAATCTTGACAACAGACCACCTTCCATAATTACAAGGCTACCATCCATTGGAGTATCAAAAATCTCGTCAACAGACTACCTTCCATAATGACAAGGCTACCATCCATTGGAATAACCAAAATCTCGACAATAGAGTGCCTTCCATAATGACAAGGCTATCATCCATTGAAGTAACAAAAATCTGAACAATAGACTACCTTTCATAATTACAAGGCTAGCATCCATTGGAGTAACAGAAATCTCAACGACCGACTACCTTCCATAATGACAAGGCTACCATCCATTGGAGTAAAAAAAATTTGAACAACAGACTACCTTGCATAATGACAAGGCTATCATCCATTGTAGTAACAGAGATATCGACAACAAACTACCTTCAATAATGATAATACTACCATGTATTGGAGTAATAAAAATCTATACAAAAGACTACATTCCATAATTACAAGGCTACCATCCATTAGAATAACAAAAATCTCGACAATAGACTACCTTCCATAATTACAAGGCTACCATCCAATGGAATAAAAAAAATTTCGACAACAGACTACCTTCCATAATGACAAGGCTACAATCCGTTAGAGTAACAAAAATCTGAACAACAGACTACCTTCCATAATGACAAGGCTACAATCCATTGGAGTAACAGAAATCTCAATGGAAGACTACCTTCCATAATGACAAGGCTACCATCTATTGGAGTAACAAAAATCTCAACAACAGACCACCTACCATAATTACATGGCTACCATCCATTGGAGTATCAAAAATCTCGACAATAGACTACCTTCCATAATGACAAAGCTACCATCCGTTGGAATAACCAAAATCTCGACAATAGAGTACCTTCCATAATGACAAGGCTATCATCCATTGAAGTAACAAAAATCTGAACAATAGACTACCTTTCATAATTACAAGGCTAGCATCCATTGGAGTAACAGAAATCTCAACGACCGACTACCTTCCATAATGACAAGGCTACCGTCCATTGGAGAAAAGAAAATTTAAACAACAAACTACCTTCCATAATTACAAGGCTACCATCCATTGGAGTAAAAAAAATCTGAACAACAGACTACCTTCCATAATGAGAAGGCTATAATCCATTGGAGTAATAGAAGACTCAATGACAGATTACCTTCCATAATAAAAAGGTTACCATCCATTGGAATAACAAATATCTCAACAACAGACTCCCTTCAATAATGACAAGGCTACAATCCATTGGAGTAATAGAAATCTCGACAACAGACTACCTTCCATAATGACAAGGCAATCATTCATTGGAGTAACAGAAATATCGACAACAGACTACATTCCATAATGACAACGCTATATACATTAGGGTAACAACAGACTACCTTCCATAATGACTAGGTTACCATCCATTGGAATAAGAAAAATCTCGACAACAGACTACCTTCCATAATAACAAGGCTACCATCCAATGGAATAAAAAAAAATTGACAACAAACTACCTTCCATAATGACAAGGCTACCATTCATTGGAGTAACAAAAATCTGAACAACAAATTACCTACCATAATGACAAGACTACAATCCATTGGAGTAACAGAAATCTCAACGAGAGACTACCTTCCATAATGACAAGGCTACCATCTATTAGAGTAACAAAAATCTCGACAACAGACTACCTTCCATAATTACAAGGCTACCATCCATTGGAGTATCAAAAATCTGGACAACAGACTACCTTCCATAATTACAAGACTACCATCCATTGGAATAACCGAAATCTCGACAATACAATACCTTCCCTAATGACAAGGCTATTATCCATTGGAGTAACAAATATCTAAACAACACACTGCCTTCCATAATGAAAAGGCTACCATCCATTGGAGTAACAAAAATCTCAACGACCGACTACCTTCCATAATGACAAGGCTACCATCCAATGGAATAAAAAAAATTTCGAAAACATACTACCTTCCATAATGACAATGGTACAATCCATTGGAGTAACAAAAGTTTGAACAACAGACTACCTTCCATATTGACAAGGCTACAATCCATTGGAGAAATAGAAATATCAATGACGGACTACCTTCCATAATGACAAGGCTAGCATCTATTGGAGTAACAAATATCTCGACAACATACCACCTTTCATAATTACAAGGCTAGCATCCATTGGAGTATCAAAAATCTCGACAATAGACTACCTTCCATAATGACAAGGCTACCATCCATTGGAATAACCAAAATCTCGACAATAGAGTACCTTCCATAATGACAAGGCTATCATCCATTGAAGTAACAAAAATATGAACAACAAACTACCTTACATAATGACAAGGCTATCATCTATTGGAGTAACAAAGATATCGAAAACAGACTACCTTCAATAATGACAATGCTACCATCAAATGGAATAAAGAAAATTTCAACAATAAACTACCTTCCATAATTACAAGGATATCATCCATTGGAGTAACAAAAATCTGAACAACAGACTACCTACCATAATGACAAGGCTACAATCCATTGGAGTAACAGAAGACTAAATGACAGATTACCTTCCATAATGACAATGCTACCATCTATTGGAATAACAAAAATCTCGACAACAGACTACCTTCCGTAATTACAAGGCTACCATCCATTGGAATATAAAAAATCTCGACAACAGACTACCTTCCATAACGACAAGGATACCATCCATTGGAAAAACCAAAATCTAGACAATAGAATACCTTCCATAATGACAAGGCTATCATCCATTGAAGTAACAAAAATCTGAACAACAGACTACCTTTCATAAGAACAATGCTAGCATCCATTGGAGTAACAGAAATCTCGACGACCGACTACCTTCCATAATGACAAGGCTACCATCCATTGGAATAACAAAAATCATGACAATAGACTACCTTCTATAATGACAAGCTACCATCCATTGGAGTAAAAAAAATATGAACAACAGACTACCTTGCATAATGATAAGGCTATCATCCATTAGAGTAACAAAGATATCAAAAACAGACTACCTTCAATAATGACAAGTCTACCATACATTGGAGTAACAAAAATCTCGACAAAAGACTACCTTCCATAATAACAAGGTTACCATCCATTGGAATAACAAATATCTCGACAACAGACTCCCTTCCATAATGACAAGGCTACAATCCATTGGAGTAACAGAAATCTCAACGACAGACTACCTTCCATAATGACAAGGCTACCATTCATTTGAGTAACAGAAATATCGACAACAGAATACATTCCATAATGACAAGGCTACATCCATTGGGGTAACAAAAATCTCGACAACAGACTACCTTCCATAATGACAAGGCTACCATCCATTGGAGTAACAAAAATTTTAACAACAGACTACCGTGCACAATGACAAGGCTATCATCCATTGGAGTAACAAAGATATCGACAAAAGACTACGTTGAATAATGACAACGCTACCATCCATTTCAGTAACAAAAATATCGACAAAAGACTACTTTCCATAATAACAAGTTTACCATCCATTGGAATAACAAAATTCTCGACAACGGACTCCCTTACATAATCACAAGGCTACAATCCATTGGAGTAACAGAAATCTCAACGATAGACTACCTTCCATAATGACAAGGCTACCATTCATTGGAGTAACAGAAATATCTACAACAGACTACATTCCATAATGACAAGGCTACATCCATTGGGGTAACAAAAATCTCGACAATAGACTACCTTCCATTATGACAAGGCTACAATCCATTGGAGTAACAAAATTTTTGACAAAAGACTAGCTTCCATAATGACAAGGTTACCATCCATTGGAATAACAAAAATCTCAACAACAGACTACCTTCCATAATGACAAGGCTACCATCCAATGGAATAAAAAAAATTGATAACAAACTACCTTACATAATGACAAGGCTACCATTCATTGGAGTAACAAAAATATGAACAACAGACTACCTTCCATAATGACAAGGCTACAATCCATTGGAGTAACAGAAATCTCAACGAGAGACTACTTTCCATAATGACAAGGCTACCATCCATTGAAATAACCAAAATCTCGACAATACATTACCTTCCATAATGACAAGGCTATTATCCATTGAAGAAACAAATATCTAAACAACAAACTACCTTCCATAATGAAAAGGCTACTATCCATTAGAGTAACAGAAATCTAAACGACCGACTACCTTCCATAATGACAAGGCTACCATCCAATGGAATAAAAAAAATTTCGACAACATACTACCTTCCATAATGGCAAGGCTACAATCCATTGGAGTAACAAAAATTTGACCCACAGACTACCCTCCATAATGACAAGGCTACAATCCATTGGAGAAACAGAAATATCAATGACAGACTACCTTCCATAATGACAAGGCTACCATCTATTGGAGTAACAAAAATCTTGAGAACAGACCACCTTCCATAATTACAAGGCTAGCATCCATTGGAGTATCAAAAATCTCGACAACAAACTACCTTCCATAATGACAAGGCTACCATCCATTGCAATAACCAAAATCTCGACATTAGAGTACATTCCATAATGACAAGGCTATCATCCATTGAAGTAACAAAAATCTGAACAACAGACTGCCTTTCATAATGACAAGGCTAGCATCCATTGGCGTAACAGAAATATCAACGACCGACTACCTTCCATAATGACAAAGCTACCATCCATTGGAATAACAAAAATCTTGACAATAGACTACCTTTTATAATGACAAGGCTACCATCCATTGGAGTAACAAAAATTTGAACAACAGACTACCTTGCATAATGACAAGGCTATCATCCATTGGAGTAACAAAGATATCGAAAACAGACTACCTTCAATAATGACAAGGCTACCATCCATTGGAGTAACAAAAATATCGACAAAAAACTACCTTCCATAATAACAAGGTTACCATCCATTGGAATACCAAATATCTCGACAACAGACTCCCTTCCATAATGACAAGGCTACAATCCATTGGAGTAACAGAAATCTCAACGACAGACTACCTTCCATAATGACAAGGCTACCATTCATCGGAGTAACAGAAATATCGACAACAGACTACATTCCATAATGACAAGGCTACATCCATTGGGGTAACAAAAATCTCGACAACAGACTACCTTCCATAATGATAAGGCTACCATCCATTGGAGTACCAAAAATTTGAACAATAGACTACCGTGCACAATGACAAGGCTATCATCCATTGGAGTAACAAAGATATCGACAACAGACTACCTTCAATAATGACAAGGCTACCATCCATTGGAGTAACAAAAATCTCGACAAAAGACTACCTTCCATAATAACAAGTTTACCATCTATTGGAATAACAAAAATCTCGACAACAGACTCCCTTACATAATGACAAGGCTACAATCCATTGGAGTAACAAAAATCTCAAGGACAAACTACCTTCCATAATGACTAGGCTACCATTCATTGGAGTAACAGAAATATCGACAACAGACTACATTCCATAATGACAAGGCTACATCCATTGGGGTAACAAAAATCTCAACAACAGACTACCTTCCATAATGACAAGGCTACCATCCATTGGAGCAACAAAAATCTTGACAAAAGACTACCTTCCATAATGACAAGGTTACCATCCATTGAAATAACAAAAATCTCGACAACATACTACCTTCCATAATCACAAGGCTACCATCCAATGAAATAAAAAAAAATTTGACAACAAACTACCTTCCATAATGACAAGGCTACGATTCATTGGAGTAAAAATAATCAGAACAACAGACTATCTTCCATAATGACAAGGCTACAATCCATTGGAGTAACAGAAATCTTAAGATTAGACTACCTTACATAATGACAGAGCTATCATCCATTGGAGTAATAGAGATATCGACCACACACTACCTTCAAAAATGACAAGGCTACCATGCCATTGGAGTAAAAAAAATCTGAACAACAGAATACCTTCCATAATGACAAGGCTACAATCCATTGGATTAACAGATGACTCAATGACAGACTACCTTCCATAATGACAAGGCTACCATCCATTGGAAAAACCAAAATATCGACAATAGAGTACCTTCCATAATGACAAGGCTATCATCCATTGAAATAACAAAAATATGAACAATAGACTACCTTTCATAATGACAAGGCTACCATCCATTTGAGAAACAGAAATCTCAACGACCGACTACCTTCCATAATGACAAGGCTACCATCCATTGGAATAACAAGAATCTCGACAATAGAATACCTTCCATTATGACAAGGCTACCATCCATTGGAGAAACAAAAATCTGAACAACAGACTACCTTGCATAATGATAAGGCTATCATCCATTGGAGTAACAGAGATATAGACAACAGACTACCTTCAATAATGACAAGGCTACCATCCATTGGAGTAATAAAAAAATCTACAAAAGACTACCTTCCATAATTACAAGGCTACCATCCATTGGAGTAACAAAAATCTCGACAACAGACTACCTTCCATAATTACAAGGCTACCATCCATTGGAGTATCAAAAATCTCGACAACAGACTACCTTCCATAATTACAAGGCTACCATCCATTGGAATAACCAAAATCTCGACAATACATTACCTTCCATAATGACAAGGCTATTATTTATTGGAGAAACAAATATCTAAACAACAAAATACCTTCCATAATGAAAAGGCTACCATCCATTAGAGTAACAGAAATCTCAATGGCCGACTACCTTCCATAATGACAAGGCTACCATCCAATGGAATAAAAAAAATTTCGACAACAGACTACCTTCCATAATGACAAGGCTACAATCCATTGGAGAAACAGAAATATCAATGACAGACTACCTTCCATAATGACAAGGCTACCATCTATTGGAGTAACAAAAATCTCCAGAATAAACCACCTTCCATAATTACAAGGCTAGCATCCATTGGAGTATCAAAAATCTCGACAACAGACTACCTTCCATAATGACAAGGCTACCATCCATTACAATAACCAAAATCTCGACAATAGAGTACCTTCCATAATGACAAGGCTATCATCCATTGAAGTAACAAAAATCTGAACAACAGACTGCCTTTCATAATGACAAGGCTAGCATCCATTGGAGTAACAGAAATATCAACGACCGACTACCTTCCATAATGACAAGGCTACCACCCATTGGAATAACAAAAATCTTGACAATAGGCTACCTTTTATAATGACAAGGCTACCATCCATTGGAGTAACAAAAATTTGAACAACAGACTACCTTGCATAATGACAAGGCTATCATCCATTGGAGTAACAAAGATATCGAAAATAGACTACCTTCAATAATGACAAGGCTACCATCCATTGGAGTAAAAAAAATCTCGACAAAAAACTACCTTCCATAATAACAAGGTTACCATCCATTGGAATACCAAATATCTAGACAACAGACTCCCTTCCATAATGACAAGGCTACAACCTATTAGAGTAATAGAAATCTCAACGACAGACTACCTTCCATAATGACAAGGCTACCATTCATTGGAGTAACAGAAATATCGACAACAGACTACATTCCATAATGACAAGGATACATCAATTGGGGTAACAAAAATCTCGATAACAGACTACCTTCCATAATGATAAGGCTACCATCCATTGGAGTAACAAATATTTGAACAATAGACTACCGTGCACAATGACAAGGCTATCATCCATTGGAGTAACAAAAATCTCGACAAAAGACTACCTTCCATAATAACAAGTTTACCATCCATTGGAATAACAAAAATCTCGACAACAGACTCCCTTACATAATGACAAGGCTACAATCCATTGGAGTAACAGAAATCTCAACGACAGACTACCTTCCATAATGACAAGACTACCATTCATTGGAGTAACAGAAATATCGACAACAGACTACATTCCATAATGACAAGGCTACATCCATTGGGGTAACAAAAATCTCAACAACAGACTACCTTCCATTATGACAAGGCTACCATCCATTGGAGCAACAAAAATCTTGACAAAAGACTACCTTCCATAATGACAAGGTTACCATCCATTGAAATAAAAAAAATCTCGACAACATACTACCTTCCATAATCACAAGGCTACCATCCAATGGAATAAAAAAAAATTTGACAACAAACTACCTTCCATAATGACAAGGCTACAATCCATTGGAGTAACATAAATCTCGACGAGAGACTACCTTCCATAATGACAAGGCTACCATCTATTGGAGTAACAAAAATCTTGACAACAGACTACCTTCCATAATTACAAGGCTACCACCCATTGGAGTATCAAAAATCTCGACAACACACTACCTTCCATAATTACAAGGCTACCATCCATTGGAATAACCAAAATCTCGACAATACAGTACCTTCCATAATGACAAGGCTATTATCCATTGGAGTAACAAATAACTAAACAATAGACTACCTTCCATAATGAAAAGGCTACCATCCATTGGAGTAACAGAAATCTCAACGATCGACTGCCTTCCATAATGACAAGGCTACCATCCATTGGAATAACAAAAATCTCGACAATAGACTACCTTCATTAATGACAAGGCTACCATCCATTGGAGTAACAAAAATCTTAAGATTAGACTACCTTAATTAATGACAAAGCTATCATCAATTGGAGTAACAAAGATATCGACAACAGACTACCTTCAAAAATGACAAGGCTACCATGCCTTGGAGTAACAAAAATTTCGACAAAAGGCTACCTTCCATAATTATAAGGATACCATCTATTGGAGTAACAAAAATCTGAACAACAGAATACCTTCCATAATGACAAGGCTACCATCCATTGGAAAAACCAAAATATCGACAATAGAGTACCTTCCATAATGACAAGGCTATCATCCATTGAAATAACAAAAATATGAACAACAGACTACCTTTCATAATGACAAGGCTACCATCCATTTGGGAAACAGAAATCTCAATGACCGACTACCTTCCATAATGAGAAGGCTACCATCCATTGGAATAACAAGAATCTCGACAATAGAATACCTTCCATTATGACAAGGCTACCATCCATTGGAGTAACAAAAATCTGAACAATAGACTACCTTGCATAATGATAAGGCTATCATCCATTGGAGTAACAGAGATATAGACAACAGACTACCTTCAATAATGACAAGGCTACCATCCATTGGAGTAATAAAAATATCTACAAAAGACTACCTTCCATAATTACAAGGCTACCATCCATTGGAATAACAAAAATCTCGACAATAGACTACCTTCCATAATTACAAGGCTACCATCCAATGGAATACAATTTTTTTTTTAAAACATACTACATTCCATAATGAAAAGGCTACAATCCATTGGAGTAACAAAAATCTAAACAATAGACTACTTTCCATAATGACAAGGCTACAATCCATTGGAGTAACAGATATCTCAATGACATACTACCTTTCATAATGACAAGGCGACCATCTATTGGAATATCAAAAATCTCGACAACAGAACACCTTCCATAATTACAAGGCTAGCATCCATTAGAGTATCAAAAATCTTGACAACAGACTACCTTCCATAATGACAAGGCTACCATCCATTGGAATAACCAAAATATCGATAATAGAGTACCTTCCATAATGACAAGGCTATCATCCATTGAAGTAACAAAAATTTGAACAACAGACTACCTTTCATAATGACAAGGCTAACATCCATTGGAGTAACAGAAATCTCAACGATCGACTACCTTCCATAATGACAAGGCTACCATCCATTGGAATAACAAAAATCTCGACAACAGACTACCTTCCATAATGACAATGCTACCATCCATTGCAGTAACAAAAATCTGAACAACATAATACCTTCCATAATGACAAGGCTACAATCCATTGGATTAACAGAAAACTCAATGACATATTACTTTCCATAATGACAAGGATACCATCTATTGGAGTAACAAATATCTCGACAACAGACTACCTTCCATAATTACAAGGCTACCATCCATTGGAGTATAAAAAATCTCGACAACAGACTACCTTCCATAATGACAAGGCTACCATCCATTGGAAAAACCAAAATATCGACAATAGAGTACCTTCCATAATGACAAGGCTATCATCCATTGAAATAACAAAAATATGAACAACAGACTACCTTTCATAATGACAAGGCTACCATCCATTTGAGAAACAGAAATCTCAACGAAAATATGAACAACAAGCTACCTTCCATAACAACAGACTACCTTCCATAATGACAAGGCTACCATCCATTGGAATAACAAGAATCTCGACAATAGAATACCTTCCATTATGACAAGGCTACCATCCATTGGAGTAACAAAAATCTGAACAACAGACTACCTTGCATAATGATAAGGCTACCATCCATTGGAATAACAAAAATCTCGATAATAGACTACCTTCCATAATTACAAGGCTACCATCCAATGGAATAAATTTTTTTTTGAAAACATACTACATTCCATAATGACAAGGCTACAATCCATTGGAGTAACAAAAATCTGAACAACAAACTACTTTCCATAATGACAAGGCTACAATCCATTGGAGTAACAAAAATCTCAATGACATACTACCTTTCATAATGACAAGGCGACCATCTATTGGAGTAACAAAAATCTCGACAACGGACCACCTTCCATAATTACCAGGCTAGCATCCATTGGAGTATCAAAAATCTTGACAACATACTACCTTCCATAATGACAAAGCTACCATCCATTGGAATAACCAAAATCTCGACAATCGAGTACCTTCCATAATGACAAGGCTATCATCCATTGAAGTAACAAAAATCCGAACAACAGACTACCTTTCATAATGACAAGGCTAGCAACCATTGGAGTAACAGAAATCTCAACGATCGACTACCTTCCATAATGACAAGGCTACCATCCATTGGAATAACAAAAATATTAACAATAGACTACCTTCTATAATGACAAGGCTACCAACCATTGGAGTAACGAAAATTTGAACAACAAACTACCTTGCATAATGACAAGGCTATCATCCATTGGAGTAACAAAGATATTGAAAACAGGCTACCTTCAATAATGATAATGCTACCATAAAATGGAATAAAGAAAATTTCAACAACAAACTACCTTTAATAATTACCAGGCTACCATCCATTGGAGTAAAAAAAATATGAACAACAGACTACCTACCATAATGACAAGGCTATAATCCATTGGAGTAACAGAAGACTCAATGACATATTACCTTCCATAATGACAAGGCTACCATCTATTGGAGTAACAAAAATCTCGACAACAGACTACCTTACATTATTACAAGGCTACAATCCATTGGAGTATAAAAAATCTCGACAACAGACTACCTTCCATAATGACAAGGCTAAAATCCATTGGAAAAACCAAAATCTCGACAATAGAGTACCTTCCATAATGACAAGGCTATCATCCATTGGAATAACAAAAATATGAACAACGGACTACCTTTCATAATGACAAGGCTACCATCCATTTAAGTAACAGAAATCTCAACGACCGACTACCTTCCATAATGACAAGGCTACCATCTATTGGAATAACAACAATCTCGACAATAGAATACCTTCCATTATGACAAGGATACCATCCATTGGAGTAACAAAAATCTGAACAACAGACTACCTTGCATAATGAGGAGGCTATCATCCATTGGAGTAACAGAGATAACGACAATAGACTACCTTCAATAATGACAAGGCTACCATCCATTGGAGTAATAAAAATATGAAAAACATACTACCTTCTATAATGACAAGGCTACAATCCATTGGAGTAACATAAATCTCAACGACAGACAACCTTCCATAATGAAAAGGCTACCGTCTATTGGAGTAACAAAAACCTCGACAACAGACTACCTTCCATAATTTTAAGGCTACCATCCATTGGAGTATCAAAAATCTCGACAACAAACTACCTTCCATAATGACAAGGCTACCATCAATTGGAATAACAAAAATCTCGACAATAGAATACCTCCCATAATGATAAGGCTACCATCCATTGGAGTAACAAAAATCTGAACAACAGACTAGCTTGCATAATGATAAGGCTATCATCCATTGGAGTAACACAGATATCGACAACAGACTACCTTCAATTATGACAAGGCTACCATCCATTGGAGTAATAAAAATCTCTACAAAAGACTACCTTCCATAATGACAAGGTCACCATCCATTGGAATAACAAATATCTCGACAACATACTACCTTCCATAATGACAAGGCTACCAACCAATGGAATAAAAAACTCTCGATAACAGACTACCTTCCATAATGACAAGGCTATAATCCATTGGAGTAACAAAAATCTCAACAACAGACTACCTTCCTTAATGACAAGGCTACAATCCATTAGAATAACATAAATCTCAACAACAGATTACCTTCCAGAATGACAAGGCTACCATCCATTGGAGTAACAAAAATCTCGACAACAGACTACCTTCCATAATCACAAGGCTACCACCCATTGAAGTATAAAAAATTTCGACAACAGACTACCTTCCATAATGACAAGGCTACCATCCATTGGACTAACAGAAATCTCAACGACCGAATACCTACCATAATGACAAGGCTACCATCAATTGGAATAATAAAAATCTCGACAATAGACTACCTTCCATAATGACAAGGCTACCATCCATTGGAGTAACAAATATCTGAACAACAAACTGCCTTTCATAATGACAAGGCTATCATCCATTGTAGTAACAGAGATATCGACAACAGACTACCTTCAATAATAAAAAGGCTACCATCCATTGGAGTAACAAAAATATCGACAAAAGACTACCTTACATAATAACAAGGTTACCATCCATTGGAATAACAAAAATCTCGACAATAGACTCCCTTCCATAATGACAAGGCTATAATCAATTGGAGTAATAAAAATCTCAACGACAGACTACCTTCCATAATGACAAGGCTACCATCCATTGGAATAACAAAAATCTCGACAATAGAATACCTCTCATAATGACAAGGCTACCATCCATTGGAGTAACAAAAATCTGAACAACAGACTAGCTTGCATAATGATAAGGGTACCATCCCTTGGAGTAACAAAAATATGAACAACATACTATCTTCCATAATGACAAGGCTACAATCCATTGGAGTAACATAAATCTCAACGACAGACTACCTTCCATAATGAAAAGGCTATCGTCTATTGGAGTAACAAAAACCTCGACAACAGACTACCTTCCATAATTATAAGGCTACTATCCATTGGAGTATCAAAAATCTCGACAACAAACTACCTTCCATAATGACAAGGCTACCATCCATTGGAATAACAAAAATCTCGACAATAGAATACCTCCCATAATGATAAGGCTACCATCCATTGGAGTAACAAAAATCTGAACAACAGACTAGCTTGCATAATGATAAGGCTATCATCCATTGGAGTAACACAGATATCGACAACAGACTACCTTCAATAATGACAAGGCTACCATCCATGGGAGTAATAAATATCTCTACAAAAGACTACCTTCCATAATGACAAGGTTACCATCCATTGGAATAACAAAAATCTAGACAATAGACTACTTTCCATAATGACAAGGCTACCATCCAACGAAATAAAAAAATTTTCGACAACAGACTACCTTCCATAAATACAAGGATACCATCCATTGGAGTAAGAGAAATCTCAATGATAGACTACCTTCCATAATGACAAGGCTACCATCTATTGGAGTAACAAAAATCTCGACAACAAACCACCTTCCATAATTACAAGGCTACCATCCATTGGAGTATCAAAAATCTCGACAACAAAATACATTCCATAATGACAAGGCTACCATCCATTGGATTAACCAAAATCTCGAAAACAGAGTACCTTCCATAATGACAAGGTCACCAACCAATGGAATAAAAAATTCTCGATAACAAACTACCTTCCATAATAACAAGGCTACAATCCATTGGAGTAACAAAAATCTCAACAACAGACTACCTTCCTTAATGACAAGGCTACAATCCATTAGAATAACATAAGTCTCAACAACAGACTACCTTCCAGAATGACAAGGCTACCATCCATTGGAGTAACAAAAATCTCGACAACAGACTACCTTCCATAATCACAAGGCTACCACCCATTGAAGTATAAAAAATTTCGACAACAGACTACCTTCCATAATGACAAGGCTATAATCCATTGGAGTAACAAAAATATGAACAACAGACTACCTTCCATAATGACAAGACAACCATCCATTGGACTAACAGAAATCTCAACGACCGAATACCTACCATAATGACAAGGCTACCATCAATTGGAATAACAAAAATCTCGACCATAGACTACCTTCCATAATGACAAGGCTACCATCCATTGGAGTAACAAATATCTGAACAACAAACTGCCTTTCATAATGACAAGGCTATCATCCATTGTAGTAACAGAGATATCGACAATAGACTACCTTCAATAATGACAAGGCTACCATCCATTGGAGTAACAAAAATATCGACAAAAGACTACCTTACATAATAACAAGGTTACCATCCATTGGAATAACAAAAATCTCGACAATAGACTCCCTTCCATAATGACAAGGCTATAATCAATTGGAGTAATAAAAATCTCAATGACAGACTACCTTCCATAATGACAAGGCTACCATCAATTGGAATAACAAAAATCTCGACAATAGAATACCTCCCATAATGACAAGGCTACCATCCATTGGAGTAACAAAAATCTGAACAACAGACTAGCTTGCATAATTATAAGGGTATCATCCATTGGAGTAACACAGATATCGACAACAGACTACCTTCAATAATGACAAGGCTACCATCCATTGGAGTAATAAAAATATCTACAAAAGACTACCTTCCATAATGACAAGGTTACCATCCATTGGAATAACAAAAATCTCGACAATAGACTACATTCCATAATGACAAGGCTACCATCCATTGGAGTAAGAGAAATCTCAACGACAGACTACCTTCCATAATGACAAGGCCACCATCTATTGGAGTAACAAAAATCTCGACAACAAACCACCTTCCATAATTACAAGGCTACCATCCATTGGAGTATCAAAAATCTCGACAACAAACTACATTCCATAATGACATGGCTACCATCCATTGGATTAACCAAAATCTCGACAATAGAGTACCTTCCATAATGACAAGGCTATCATATATTTAAAGTAACAAAAATATGAACAACAGACAACCTTTCATAATGACAAGGCTACGATCCATTGGAGTAACAGAAATCTCAATGACGGACTACCTTCCATAATGACAAGGCTACCATCCATTGGAGTAACACAAATCTCGACAAAAGACTACCTTCCTTAAAACCAAGGTTACCATCCATAAAAATATAGGAAAAAAACTACCTTCCATAATGACAAGGCTACCATCCATTGGAATAACAAAAATCTCGACAATAGACTACCTTCCATAATGACAAGGCTACCATCCATTGGAATAACAAAAATCTCGACAATAGACTACCTTCCATAATGACAAGGCTACCATCCATTGGAGTAACAAAAATCTCAACGACCGGCTACCTTCCATGATGACAAGGCTACCATCCATTGGAGTAACAAAAATCTTAACATTAGACTACCTTTATTAATGACAAGGCTATCATCCATTGGAGTAACAGAGATATCGACAACAGACTACCTTCCATAATGACAAGGCTACCATCCCTTGGAGTAACAAAAATATGAAAAACATACTACCTTCTATAATGACAAGGCTACAATCCATTGGAGTAACATAAATCTCAACGACAGACAACCTTCCATAATGAAAAGGCTACCGTCTATTGGAGTAACAAAAACCTCGACAACAGACTACCTTCCATAATTTTAAGGCTACCATCCATTGGAGTATCAAAAATCTCGACAACAAACTACCTTCCATAATGACAAGGCTACCATCAATTGGAATAACAAAAATCTCGACAATAGAATACCTCCCATAATGATAAGGCTACCATCCATTGGAGTAACAAAAATCTGAACAACAGACTAGCTTGCATAATGATAAGGCTATCATCCATTGGAGTAACACAGATATCGACAACAGACTACCTTCAATTATGACAAGGCTACCATCCATTGGAGTAATAAAAATCTCTACAAAAGACTACCTTCCATAATGACAAGGTTACCATCCATTGGAATAACAAAAATCTCGACAATAGACTACCTTCCATAATGACAAGGCTACCATCCAACGAAAAAAAAAAATTTTGACAACAGACTACCTTACATAAATACAAGGATACCATCCATTGGAGTAAGAGAAATCTCAATGATAGACTACCTTCCATAATGACAAGGCTACCATCTATTGGAGTAACAAAAATCTCGACACTAAACCACCTTCCATTATTACAAGGCTACCATCCATTGGAGTATCAATAATCTCGACAACAAAATACATTCTATAATGACAAGGCTACCATCCATTGGATTAACCAAAATCTCGACAACAGAGTCTCTTCCATAATGACAAGGTCACCATCCATTGGAATAACAAATATCTCGACAACAGACTACCTTCCTTAATGACAAGGCTACCAATCAATGGAATAAAAAATTCTCGACAACAGACTACCTTCCATAATGACAAGGCTACAATCCATTGGAGTAACAAAAATATCAACAACAGACTACCTTCCTTAATTACAAGGCTACAATCCATTAGAATAACATAAAACTCAACAACAGACTACCTTCTAAAATGACAAGGCTACCATCCATTGGAGTAACAAAAATCTCGACAACAGACTACCTTCCATAATCACAAGGCTACCACCCATTGAAGTATAAAAAATTTCGACAACATACTACCTTCCATAATGACAAGGTTATCATCCATTGGAGTAACAAAAATATGAACAACAGACTACCTTCCATAATGACAAGACTACTATCCGTTGGACTAACAGAAATCTCAACGACCGAATACCTACCATAATGACAAGGCTACCATCAATTGGAAAAACAAAAATCTCGACAATAGACTACCTTCCAAAATGACAAGGCTACCATCCATTGGAGTAACAAATATCTGAATAACAAACTTCCTTTCATAATGACAAGGCTATCATCCATTGGAGTAACAGAGATATCGACAACAGACTACCTTCAATAATTACAAGGCTACCATCCAGTGGAGTAACAAAAATCTCGACAAAAGACTACCTTACATAATAACAAGGTTACCATCCATTGGAATAACAAAAATCTCGACAATAGACTCCCTTCCATAATGTCAAGGCTATAATCAATTGGAGTAATAAAAATCTCAACGACAGACAACTTTCCATAATGACAAGGCTACCATCCATTAGAATAACAAAAATCTCGACAATAGAATACCTCCCATAATTACAAGGCTACCATCAATTGGAGTAACAAAAATCTGAACAACAGACTAGCTTGCATAATGATAAGGGTATCATCCATTGGAGTAACACAGATATCGACAACAGACTACCTTCAATAATGACAAGGCTACCATCCATTGGAGTAATAAAAATCTCTACAAAAGACTACCTTCCATAATGACAAGGTTACCATCCATTGGAATAACAAAAATCTCGACAATAGACTACCTTCCATAATGACAAGGCTACCATCCAACGAAATAAATAAAATTTCGACAACAGACTACCTTCCATAAATACAAGGCTACCATCCATTGGAGTAAGAGAAATCTCAACGACAGACTACCTTCCATAATGAAAAGGCTACCATCTATTGGAGTAACAAAAATCTCGACTACAAACCACCTTCCATAATTACAAGGCTACCATCCATTGGAGTATCAAAAATCTAGACAACAAACTAAATTCCATAATGACAAGGCTACCATCCATTGGATTAACCAAAATCTCGAAAATAGAGTACCTACCATAATGACAAGGCTATCATCCATTGAAGTAACAAAAATAAGAACAATAGACAACCTTTCATAATGACAAGGCGACCATCCATTGGAGTAACAGAAATCTCAACGACGGACTACCTTCCATAATGACAAGACTACCATCTATTGGAGTAACAAAAATCTCGACAACAAACCACCTTCCATAATTACAAGGCTACCATCCATTGGAGTATCAAAAATCTCGACAACAAAATACATTCCATAATGACAA
Source organism: Vicia faba (assembly GCA_948472305.1). NCBI lineage: Eukaryota > Viridiplantae > Streptophyta > Magnoliopsida > Fabales > Fabaceae > Vicia > Vicia faba. The sequence goes on from OX451738.1 coordinate 769,289,014, forward strand.
GGCTACCATCCATTGGATTAACCAAAATCTCGACAATAGAGTACCTTCCATAATGACAAGGTCACCATCCATTGGAATAACAAATATCTCGACAACATACTACCTTCCATAATGACAAGGCTACCAACCAATGGAATAAAAAACTCTCGATAACAGACTACCTTCCATAATGACAAGGCTATAATCCATTGGAGTAACAAAAATCTCAACAACAGACTACCTTCCTTAATGACAAGGCTACAATCCATTAGAATAACATAAATCTCAACAACAGATTACCTTCCAGAATGACAAGGCTACCATCCATTGGAGTAACAAAAATCTCGACAACAGACTACCTTCCATAATCACAAGGCTACCACCCATTGAAGTATAAAAAATTTCGACAACAGACTACCTTCCATAATGACAAGGCTACCATCCATTGGACTAACAGAAATCTCAACGACCGAATACCTACCATAATGACAAGGCTACCATCAATTGGAATAATAAAAATCTCGACAATAGACTACCTTCCATAATGACAAGGCTACCATCCATTGGAGTAACAAATATCTGAACAACAAACTGCCTTTCATAATGACAAGGCTATCATCCATTGTAGTAACAGAGATATCGACAACAGACTACCTTCAATAATAAAAAGGCTACCATCCATTGGAGTAACAAAAATATCGACAAAAGACTACCTTACATAATAACAAGGTTACCATCCATTGGAATAACAAAAATCTCGACAATAGACTCCCTTCCATAATGACAAGGCTATAATCAATTGGAGTAATAAAAATCTCAACGACAGACTACCTTCCATAATGACAAGGCTACCATCCATTGGAATAACAAAAATCTCGACAATAGAATACCTCTCATAATGACAAGGCTACCATCCATTGGAGTAACAAAAATCTGAACAACAGACTAGCTTGCATAATGATAAGGGTACCATCCCTTGGAGTAACAAAAATATGAACAACATACTATCTTCCATAATGACAAGGCTACAATCCATTGGAGTAACATAAATCTCAACGACAGACTACCTTCCATAATGAAAAGGCTATCGTCTATTGGAGTAACAAAAACCTCGACAACAGACTACCTTCCATAATTATAAGGCTACTATCCATTGGAGTATCAAAAATCTCGACAACAAACTACCTTCCATAATGACAAGGCTACCATCCATTGGAATAACAAAAATCTCGACAATAGAATACCTCCCATAATGATAAGGCTACCATCCATTGGAGTAACAAAAATCTGAACAACAGACTAGCTTGCATAATGATAAGGCTATCATCCATTGGAGTAACACAGATATCGACAACAGACTACCTTCAATAATGACAAGGCTACCATCCATGGGAGTAATAAATATCTCTACAAAAGACTACCTTCCATAATGACAAGGTTACCATCCATTGGAATAACAAAAATCTAGACAATAGACTACTTTCCATAATGACAAGGCTACCATCCAACGAAATAAAAAAATTTTCGACAACAGACTACCTTCCATAAATACAAGGATACCATCCATTGGAGTAAGAGAAATCTCAATGATAGACTACCTTCCATAATGACAAGGCTACCATCTATTGGAGTAACAAAAATCTCGACAACAAACCACCTTCCATAATTACAAGGCTACCATCCATTGGAGTATCAAAAATCTCGACAACAAAATACATTCCATAATGACAAGGCTACCATCCATTGGATTAACCAAAATCTCGAAAACAGAGTACCTTCCATAATGACAAGGTCACCAACCAATGGAATAAAAAATTCTCGATAACAGACTACCTTCCATAATAACAAGGCTACAATCCATTGGAGTAACAAAAATCTCAACAACAGACTACCTTCCTTAATGACAAGGCTACAATCCATTAGAATAACATAAGTCTCAACAACAGACTACCTTCCAGAATGACAAGGCTACCATCCATTGGAGTAACAAAAATCTCGACAACAGACTACCTTCCATAATCACAAGGCTACCACCCATTGAAGTATAAAAAATTTCGACAACAGACTACCTTCCATAATGACAAGGCTATAATCCATTGGAGTAACAAAAATATGAACAACAGACTACCTTCCATAATGACAAGACAACCATCCATTGGACTAACAGAAATCTCAACGACCGAATACCTACCATAATGACAAGGCTACCATCAATTGGAATAACAAAAATCTCGACCATAGACTACCTTCCATAATGACAAGGCTACCATCCATTGGAGTAACAAATATCTGAACAACAAACTGCCTTTCATAATGACAAGGCTATCATCCATTGTAGTAACAGAGATATCGACAATAGACTACCTTCAATAATGACAAGGCTACCATCCATTGGAGTAACAAAAATATCGACAAAAGACTACCTTACATAATAACAAGGTTACCATCCATTGGAATAACAAAAATCTCGACAATAGACTCCCTTCCATAATGACAAGGCTATAATCAATTGGAGTAATAAAAATCTCAATGACAGACTACCTTCCATAATGACAAGGCTACCATCAATTGGAATAACAAAAATCTCGACAATAGAATACCTCCCATAATGACAAGGCTACCATCCATTGGAGTAACAAAAATCTGAACAACAGACTAGCTTGCATAATTATAAGGGTATCATCCATTGGAGTAACACAGATATCGACAACAGACTACCTTCAATAATGACAAGGCTACCATCCATTGGAGTAATAAAAATATCTACAAAAGACTACCTTCCATAATGACAAGGTTACCATCCATTGGAATAACAAAAATCTCGACAATAGACTACATTCCATAATGACAAGGCTACCATCCATTGGAGTAAGAGAAATCTCAACGACAGACTACCTTCCATAATGACAAGGCCACCATCTATTGGAGTAACAAAAATCTCGACAACAAACCACCTTCCATAATTACAAGGCTACCATCCATTGGAGTATCAAAAATCTCGACAACAAACTACATTCCATAATGACATGGCTACCATCCATTGGATTAACCAAAATCTCGACAATAGAGTACCTTCCATAATGACAAGGCTATCATATATTTAAAGTAACAAAAATATGAACAACAGACAACCTTTCATAATGACAAGGCTACGATCCATTGGAGTAACAGAAATCTCAATGACGGACTACCTTCCATAATGACAAGGCTACCATCCATTGGAGTAACACAAATCTCGACAAAAGACTACCTTCCTTAAAACCAAGGTTACCATCCATAAAAATATAGGAAAAAAACTACCTTCCATAATGACAAGGCTACCATCCATTGGAATAACAAAAATCTCGACAATAGACTACCTTCCATAATGACAAGGCTACCATCCATTGGAGTAACAAAAATCTCGACAAAAGACTACCTTCCATAATAACAAGGTTACCGTCCATTGGGATAACAAAAATCTCAAAAATAGACTCCCTTCCATAATGAAAAGGCTATAATCAATTGGAGTAACAAAAATCTCAATGACAGACTACCTTCCATAATGAAAAGGCTGTCATCCATTGGAATAACAAAAATCTCGACAATAGAATACCTCCCATAATGACAAGGATACCATCCATTGGAGTAACAAAAATCTTAACAATAGACTACCTTGCATTATGATAAGGCTATCATCCATTGGAGTAACAGAGATATCGACAACAGACTACCTTCAATAATGACAATGCTACCATCCATTGGAGTAACAAAAATATCGACAAAAGACTACCTTCAATAATGACAAGGCTACCATCCATTGGAGTAATAAAAATCTCTACAAAAGAGTACCTTCCATAATGACAAGGTTACCATCCATTGGAATAACAAAAATATGGACAATAGATTACCTTCAATAATGACAAGGCTACCATCCAACGACATAAAAAATATTTCGACAACAGACTACCTTCCATAAATACAAGGCTACCATCCATTGGAGTAAGAGAAATCTCACAGCAGACTACCTTCCATAATGACAAGGCTACCATATATTGGAGTAACAAAAATCTCGACAACAAACCACCTTCCATAATTACAAGGCTACCATCCATTGGAGTATCAAAAATCTCGACAACAAACTACATTCCATAATGATAAGGCTACCATCCATTGGATTAACCAAAATCTCGACAATAGAGTACCTTCCATAATGAGAAGGCTATCATCCATTGAAGTAACAAAAATCTGAACAACAGACAACCTTTCATAATGACAAGGCTACCATTCATTGGAGTAACAGAAATCTCAACGATAGACTACCTTCCATAATGACAAGGCTACCATCCATTGGAGTAACACAAATCTCGAAAAAAGACTACCTTCCTTAATAACAAGGTTACCATCCATTGGAATAACAAAAATATCGACAAAAAACTACCTTCCATAATGACAAGGCTACCATCCATTGGAATAACAAAAATCTAGACAAAAGACTACCTTCCATAATGACAAGGCTACCATTCATTGGAGTAACAAATATATCGATAACAGACTACCTTCCATAATGACAAGGCTACATCCATTGGGTTAACAAAAATCTCGACAACACACTACCTTCCATAATGACAAGGCTACCATCCATTGGAGTAACAAAAATCTCGACAAAAAACTACCTTCCATAATGACAAGGTTACCATCCATTGGAATAACAAATATCTCGACAATAGACTACCTTCCGTAATGATAAGGCTACCATCCAATGGAATAAAAAATTCACGACAACAGACTACCTTCCATAATGACAAGGCTACAATCCATTTGAGTAACAAAAATATGAACAACAGACTTCCTTTCATAATGACAAGGATACAATCAATTAGAGTAACATAAATCTCAATGACGGACTACCTTCCATAATGACAAGGCTACCATCCATTGGAGTAACACAAATCTCGACAAAAGACTACCTTCCTTAAAACCAAGGTTACCATCCATAAAAATATAGGAAAAAAACTACCTTCCATAATGACAAGGCTACCATCCATTGGAATAACAAAAATCTCGACAATAGACTACCTTCCATAATGACAAGGCTACCATCCATTGGAGTAACAAAAATCTCGACAAAAGACTACCTTCCATAATAACAAGGTTACCGTCCATTGGGATAACAAAAATCTCAAAAATAGACTCCCTTCCATAATGAAAAGGCTATAATCAATTGGAGTAACAAAAATCTCAATGACAGACTACCTTCCATAATGAAAAGGCTGTCATCCATTGGAATAACAAAAATCTCGACAATAGAATACCTCCCATAATGACAAGGATACCATCCATTGGAGTAACAAAAATCTTAACAATAGACTACCTTGCATTATGATAAGGCTATCATCCATTGGAGTAACAGAGATATCGACAACAGACTACCTTCAATAATGACAATGCTACCATCCATTGGAGTAACAAAAATATCGACAAAAGACTACCTTCAATAATGACAAGGCTACCATCCATTGGAGTAATAAAAATCTCTACAAAAGAGTACCTTCCATAATGACAAGGTTACCATCCATTGGAATAACAAAAATATGGACAATAGATTACCTTCAATAATGACAAGGCTACCATCCAACGACATAAAAAATATTTCGACAACAGACTACCTTCCATAAATACAAGGCTACCATCCATTGGAGTAAGAGAAATCTCACAGCAGACTACCTTCCATAATGACAAGGCTACCATATATTGGAGTAACAAAAATCTCGACAACAAACCACCTTCCATAATTACAAGGCTACCATCCATTGGAGTATCAAAAATCTCGACAACAAACTACATTCCATAATGATAAGGCTACCATCCATTGGATTAACCAAAATCTCGACAATAGAGTACCTTCCATAATGAGAAGGCTATCATCCATTGAAGTAACAAAAATCTGAACAACAGACAACCTTTCATAATGACAAGGCTACCATCCATTGGAGTAACAGAAATCTCAACGATAGACTACCTTCCATAATGACAAGGCTACCATCCATTGGAGTAACACAAATCTCGAAAAAAGACTACCTTCCTTAATAACAAGGTTACCATCCATTGGAATAACAAAAATATCGACAAAAAACTACCTTCCATAATGACAAGGCTACCATCCATTGGAATAACAAAAATCTAGACAAAAGACTACCTTCCATAATGACAAGGCTACCATTCATTGGAGTAACAAATATATCGATAACAGACTACCTTCCATAATGACAAGGCTACATCCATTGGGTTAACAAAAATCTCGACAACACACTACCTTCCATAATGACAAGGCTACCATCCATTGGAGTAACAAAAATCTCGACAAAAAACTACCTTCCATAATGACAAGGTTACCATCCATTGGAATAACAAATATCTCGACAATAGACTACCTTCCGTAATGATAAGGCTACCATCCAATGGAATAAAAAATTCACGACAACAGACTACCTTCCATAATGACAAGGCTACAATCCATTTGAGTAACAAAAATCTGAACAACAGACTTCCTTTCATAATGACAAGGATACAATCAATTAGAGTAACATAAATCTCAACGACGGACTACCTTCCATAATGACAAGGCTACCGTCCATTGGACTAACACAATTCTCGATAAAAGACTACCTTCCATAATAACAAGATTACCATCCATTGGAATAATAAAAATCTCGACAAAAAACTACCTTCCATAATGACAAGGCTACCATCCATTGGAATAACAAAAATCTCGACAAAAGACTACCTTCCATAATGACAACGCTACCATTCATTGGAGTAACGAAAATATCGACAACAGACTACCTTCCATAATGACAAGGCTACATCCATTGGGGTAACAAAAATCTCTACAACAGATTACCTTCCATAATGACAAGGCTACCATCCATTGGAGTAACAAAAATCTCGACAAAAAACTACCTTCCATAATGACAAGGCTACCATCCATTGGAATAACAAATATCTCGACAACAGACTACCTTCCATAATGACAAGGCTACCAACCAATGGAATAAAAAATTCTCGACAACAGACTACCTTCCATAATGACAAGGCTACAATTCATTGGAGTAACAAAAATCTGAACAACAGACTACCTTCCTTAATGACAAGGCTACAATCCATTAGAATAACATAAATCTCAATGACAGACTACCTACCAGAATGACAAGGCTACCATCCATTGGAGTAACAAAAATCTTGACAACATACTACCTTCCATAATCACAAGGCTACCACCCATTGAAGTATAAAAAATTTCGACAACAGACTACCTTCCATAATGACAAGGCTATCATCCATTGGAGTAACAAAAATATGAACAACATACTACCTTCCATAATGACAAGACTACTATCCATTGGACTAAAAAAAATCTCAACGGCCGAATACCTACCATAATGACAAGGCTACCATCCATTGGAGTAACAAAAATCTGAACAACAGACTAGCTTGCATAATGATAAAAGGCTATCATCCATTGGAGTAACAGAGATATCGACAATAGACTACCTTCAATAATGACAAGGCTACAATCCATTAGAGTAATAAAAGTCTCTACAAAAGACTACCTTCCATAATGACAAGGTTACCATCCATTGGAATAACAAAAATCTCGACAATAGACTACCTTCCATAATGACAAGGCTACCATCCAACGAAATAAAATTTTTTTTGACAACATACTACCTTCCATAAATACAAGGCTACCATCCATTGGAGTAAGAGAAATCTCAACGACAGACTACCTTCCATAATGACAAGGCTACCATCCATTGGATTAACCAAAATCTCGACAATAGACTACCTTCCATAATGACAAGGCTATCATCCATTGAAGTAACAAAAATCTGAACAACAGACAACCTTTCATAATGACAAGGCTACCATCCATTGGAGTAACAGAAATCTCAACGACCGACTACCTTCCATAATGTGAAGGGTACCATCCATTGGAGTAACACAAATCTTGACAAAAGACTACCTTCCTTAATAACAAGGTTACCATCCATTGGAATAACAAAAATCTCGACAAAAGACTACCTTCCATAATGACAAGGCTACAATTCATTGGAGTAACAAATATATCGACAACAGACTACCTTCCATAATGACAAGGCTACATCCATTGGGTTAACAAAAATCTCGACAACAGACTACCTTCCATAATGACAAGGCTACCATCCATTGGAGTAACAAAAATCTCAACAAAAAACTACCTTCCATAATGACAAGGCTACCATCAATTGGAATAACAAAAATCTCGACAAAAGACTACCTTCCATAATGACAAGGTTACCATCCATTGGAATAACAAATATCTTGACAACAGACTACCTTCCATAATGACAAGGCTACCATCCAATGGAATAAAAAATTCACGACAACAGACTACCTTCCATAATGACAAGGCTACAATCCATTTGAGTAACAAAAATCTGAACAACAGACTACCTTTCATAATGACAAGGATACAATCAATTAGAATAACATAAATCTCAATGACAGACTACCTTCCATAATGACAAGGCTACCGTCCATTGGAGTAACACAATTGTCGATAAAAGACTACCTTCCATAATAACAAGGTTACCATCCATTGGAATAATAAAAATCTCGAAAAAAACTACCTTCCATAATGACAAGGCTATCATCCATTGGAATAACAAAAATCTCGACAAAAGACTACCTTCCATAATGACAACGCTACCATTCATTGGAGTAAGGAAAATATCTACAACAGACTACCTTCCATAATGACAAGGCTACATCCATTGGGGTAACAAAAATCTCTACAACAGATTACCTTCCATAATGACAAGGCTACCATCCATTGGAGTAACAAAAATCTCGACAAAAAACTACCTTCCATAATGACAAGGCTACCATCCATTGGAATAACAAAAATCTCGACAAAAGACTACCTTCCATAATGACAAGGTCACCATCCATTAGAATAACAAATATCTCGACAACAGACTACCTTCCATAATGACAAGGCTACCAAGCAATGGAATAACAAAAATCTCGACAAAAACTACCTTCCATAATGACAAGGCTACCATCCATTGGAATAACAAAAATCACGACAAAAGACTACCTTCCATAATGACAACGCTACCATTCATTGGAGTAACGAAAATATCGACAACAGACTACCTTCCATAATGACAAGGCTACCATCCATTGGAGTAATAAAAATCTCGACAAAAAAAACTACCTTCCATAATGATAAGGCTACCATCCATTGGAATAATAAAAATCTCGACAAAAGACTACCTTCCATAATGACAAGGTTACCATCCATTGGAATAACAAATATCTCGACAACAGACTACCTTCCATAATGACAAGGCTACCATCCAATGGAATGAAAAATTCACGACAATAGACTACCTTCCATAATGACAAGGCTACAATCCATTTATGTAACAAAAATCTGAACAACAGACTACCTTTCATAATGACAAGGATACAATCAATTAGAGTAACATAAATCTCAACTAAAGACTACCTTCCATAATGACACGGCTACCATCCATTGGAGTAACACAATTCTCGATAAAAGACTACCTTCCATAATAACAAGGTTACCATCCATTGGAATAATAAAAATCTCGACAAAAAACTACCTTCCATAATGACAATGCTACCATCCATTGGAATAACAAAAATCTCGACAAAAGACTACCTTCCATAATGACAATGCTTCCATTCATTGGAGTAACAAAAATATCGACAACAGACTACCTTCCAAATGACAAGGCTACATCCATTGGGGTAACAAATATTTCTACAACAGATTACCTTCCATAATGACAAGGCTACCATCCATTGGAGTAACAAAAATCTCGACAAAAAACTACCTTCCATAATGACAAGGCTACCATCCATTGGAATAACAAAAATCTCGACAAAAGACTACCTTCCATAATGACAAGGTCACCATCCATTGGAATAACAAATATCTCAACAACAGACTACCTTTCATAATGACAAGGCTACCAACCAATGGAATAATAAATTCTCAACAACAGACTACCTTCCATAATGACAAGGCTACAATCCATTGGAGTAACAAAAATCTGAACAACAGACTACCTTCCTTAATGATAAGGCTACAATCCAATAGAATAACATAAATCTCAACGACAGACTACCTTCCAGAATGACAAGGCTACCATCCATTGGAGTAACAAAAATCTCGAAAACAGACTACCTTCCATAATCACAAGGCTATGATCCATTGGAGTAATACAAATATGAACAACAGACTACCTTCCATAATGACAAGACTACCATCCATTGGACTAACAGAAATCCCAACGATCGAATACCTACCATAATGACAAGGCTACCATCCATTGGTGTAACAAAAATCTGAACAACAGACTAGCTTCATAATGATAAGGCTATCATCCATTGGAGTAACAGTGATATCGACAACAGACTACCTTCAATAATGACAAGGCTTACATCCATTAGAGTAATAAAAATCTCTACAAAAGACTACCTTCCATAATGACAAGGTTACCATCCATTGGAATAACAAAAATCTCGACAATAGACTACCTTCCATAATGACAAGGCTACCATCCAACAAAATAAAAAAATTTTCGACAACAGACTACCTTCCATAAATACAAGGCTACCATCCATTGGAGTAAGAGAAATCTTAACGACAGACTACCTTCCATAATGACAAGGCTACCATCTATTGGAGTAACAAAAATCTCGACAACAAACCACCTTCCATAATTACAAGGCTACCATCCATTGGAGTATCAAAAATCTCGACAACAAACTAAATTACATAATGACAAGGCTACCATCCATTAGATTAACCAAAATCTCAACAATAGAGTACCTTCCATAATGACAAGGCTATCATCCGTTGAAGTAACAAAAATATGAACAACAGACAACCTTACATAATGACAAGGCTACCATCCATTGGAGTAACATAAATCTCAACGACCGACTACCTTCCATAATGACAAGGCTACCATCAATTGGAGTAACACAAATCTTGACAAAAGACTACCTTCCTTAATAACAAGGTTACCATCCATAGGAATAACAAAAATATCAACAAAAAACGACCTTCCATAATGACAAGGCTACCATCCATTGGAATAACAAAAATCTCGACAAAAGACTACCTTCCATAATGACAAGGCTACATCCATTGGGTTAACAAAAATCTCGACAACAGACTACCTTCCATAATGAAAAGGTTACCATCCATTGGAATAACAAATATCTCGACAACAGACTACCTTCCATAATGACAAGGCTACCATCAAATGGAATAAAAAATTCACGACAACAGACTACCTTCCATAATGACAAGGCTACAATCCATTTGAGTAACAAAAATCTGAACAACAGACTACCTTCCATAATGACAAGGCTACATCCATTGGGTTAACAAAAAACTTGACAACAGACTACCTTCCATAATGACAAGGCTACCATCCATTGGAGTAACAAAAATCTCGACAAAAAACTACCTTCCATAATAACAAGGCTACCATCCATTGGAATAATAAAAATCTCGACAAAAAACTACCTTCCATAATGACAAGGCTACCATCCATTGGAATAACAAAAATCTCGACAAAAGACTACCTTCCATAATGACAAGGTCACCATCCATTGGAATAACAAATATCTCGACAATAGACTACCTTCCATAATGACAAGGCTACCAACCAATGGAATAACAAAAATCTCGACAAAAAACTACCTTCCATAATGACAAGGCTACCATCCATTGGAATAACAAAAATCTCGACAAAAGACTACATTCCATAATGACAACACTACCATTCATTGGAGTAACGAAAATATCGACAACAGACTACCTTCCATAATGATAAGGCTACCATCCATTGGAGTAACAAAAATCTCGACATAAAAAACTACCTTCCATAATGACAAGGCTACCATCCATTGGAATAACAAAAATCTCGACAAAAGACTACCTTCCATAATGACATGGTTACCATCCATTGGAATAACAAATATCTCGACAACAGACTACCTTCCATAATTACAAGGCTACCATCCAATGGAATAAAAAATTCATGACAACAGACTACCTTCCATAATGATAATGCTACAATCCATTAGAATAATAAAAATCTCGACAAAAAACAACCTTCCATAATGACAAGGCTACCATCCATTGGAATAAAAAAAATCTCGACAAAAGACTACCTTCCATAATGACAATGCAACCATTCATTGGAGTAACGAAAATATCGACAACAGACTACCTTCCATAATGACAAGGCTACATCCATTGGGGTAACAAAAATCTCTACAATAGATTACCTTCCATAATGACAAGGCTACCATCCATTGGAGTAACAAAAATCTCGACAAAAAACTACCTTCCATAATGACAAGGCTACCATCCATTGGAATAACAAAAATCTCGACAAAAGACTACCTTCCATAATGACAAGGTTACCATCCATTGGAATAACAAATATCTCGACAACAGACTACCTTCAATAATGACAAGGCTACCAACCAATGGAATAAAAAATTCTCGACAATAGACTACATTTCATAATGACAAGGCTATAATCCATTGGAGTACCAAAAATCTGAACAACAGACTACCTTCCTTAATGACAAGGCTACAATCCATTAGAATAACATAAATCTCAACGACATACTACCTTCCAGAATGACAAGGTTACCATCCATTGGAGTAACAAAAATCTCGACAACAGACTACCTTCCATAATCACAAGGCTACCACCCATTGAAGTATAAAAAATTTCGACAACAGACTACCTTCCACAATGACAAGGCTATCGTCCATTGGAGTAACAAAAATATGAACAACAGACTACCTTCCATAATGACAAGACTACCATCCATTGGACTAACAGAAATCTCAACGATCGAATACCTACCATAATGACAAGGCTACCATCCATTGGAGTAACAAAAGTCTGAACAACAGACTAACTTGCATAATGATAAGTCTATCATCCATTTGAGTAACAGAGATATCGACAACAGACTACCTTCAATAATGACAAGGATACCATCCATTAGAGTAATAAAAATCTCTACAAAAGACTACCTTCCATAATGACAAGGTTACCATCCATTGGAATAACAAAAATATCGACAATAGACTACCTTCCATAATGACAAGGCTACCATCCAAGGAAATAAAAAAATTTTCGACAACAGACTACCTTCCATAAATACAAGGCTACCATTCATTGGAGTAAGAGAAATCTCAAGGATAAACTACCTTCCATAATGATAAGGGTACCATCTATTGGAGTAACAAAAATCTCGACAACAAACCACCTTCCATAATTACAAGGCTACCATCCATTGGAGTATCAAAAATCTCGACAACAAACTACATTCCATAATGACAAGGCTACCATCCATTGGATTAACCAAAATCTCGACAATAGAGTACCTTCCATAATGACAAGGCTATCATCCATTGAAGTAACAAAAATCTGAACAACAGATAACCTTTCATAATGACAAGGCTACCATCCATTGGAGTAACAGAAATCTCAACGACCGACTACCTTCCATAATGACAAGGCTACAATACATTGGAGTAACACAAATCTTGACAAAAGACTACCTTCCTTAATAACAAGGTCACCATCCATAGTAATAACAAAAATATCGACAAAAAACTACCTTCCATAATGACAAGGCTACATCCATTGGGTTAACAAAAATCTCGACAACAGACTACCTTCCATAATGACAAGGCTACCATCCATTGGAGTAACAAAAATCTCGACAAAAAAACTACCTTCCATAATGACAAGGCTACCATCCATTGGAATAAAAAAAATCTCGACAAAAGACTACCTTCCATAATGACAAGGTCACCATCCATTGGAATAACAAATATCTCGACAACAGACTACCTTCAATAATGACAAGGCTACCAACCAATGGAATAAAAAATTCTCGACAACAGACTACATTTCATAATGACAAGGCTATAATCCATTGGAGTACCAAAAATCTGAACAACAGACTACCTTCCTTAATGACAAGGCTACAATCCATTAGAATAACATAAATCTCAACGACATACTACCTTCCAGAATGATAAGGTTACCATCCATTGGAGTAACAAAAATCTCGACAACAGACTACCTTCCATAATCACAAGGCTACCACCCATTGAAGTATAAAAAATTTCGACAACAGACTACCTTCCACAATGACAAGGCTATCATCCATTGGAGTAACAAAAATATGAACAACAGACTACCTTCCATAATGACAAGACTACCATCCATTGGACTAACAGAAATCTCAATGATCGAATACCTACCATAATGACAAGGCTACCATCCATTGGAGTAACAAAAGTTTGAACAACAGACTAACTTGCATAATGATAAGTCTATCATCCATTGGAGTAACAGAGATATCGACAATAGACTACCTTCAATAATGACAAGGCTACCATCCATTAGAGTAATAAAAATCTCTACAAAAGACTACCTTCCATAATGACAAGGTTTCCATCCATTGGAATAACAAAAATCTCAACAATAGACTACCTTCCATAATGACAAGGCTACCATCCAAGGAAATTAAAAAATTTTCGACAACAGACTACCTTCCATAAATACAAGGCTACCATTCATTGGAGTAAGAGAAATCTCAAGGATAGACTACCTTCCATAATGATAAGGGTACCATCTATTGGAGTAACAAAAATCTCGACAACAAACCACCTTCCATAATTACAAGGCTACCATCCATTGGAGTATCAAAAATCTCGACAACAAACTATATTCCATAATGACAAGGCTACCATCCATTGGATTAACCAAAATCTCGACAATAGAGTACCTGCCATAATGACAAGGCTATCATCCATTGAAGTAACAAAAATCTGAACAACAGACAACCTTTCATAATGACAAGGCTACCATCCATTGGAGTAACAGAAATCTCAACGACCGACTACCTTCCATAATGACAAGGCTACCATCCATTGGAGTAACACAAATCTTGACAAAAGACTACCTTCCTTAATAACAAGGTTACCATCCATAGTAATAACAAAAATATCGACAAAAAACTACCTTCCATAATGACAAGGCTACCATCCATTGGAATAACAAAAATCTCGACAAAAGACTACCTTCCATAATTACAAGGCTACCTTTCATTGGAGTAACAAAAATATCGACAACAGACTACCTTCCATAATGACAAGGCTACCATCCATTGGAGTAAAAAAAATATGAACAACAGACTACCTTCCATAATGACAAGACAACCATCCATTGGACTAACAGAAATCTCAACGACCGAATACCTACCATAATGACAAGGCTACCATCCATTGGAGTAACAAAAATCTAAACAACAGACTAGCTTGCATAATGATAAGGCTATCATCCATTGGAGTAACAAAGATATCGACAACAGACTACCTTCAATAATGACAAGGCTACCATCCATTAGAGTAATAAAAATCTCTACAAAAGACTACCTTCCATAATGACAAGGCTACCATCCATTGGAATAACAAAAGTCTCGACAAAAGACTACCTTCCATAATGACAAGGCTACCATTCATGGGAGTAACAAAAATATCGACAATAGACTACCTTCCATAATGACAAGGCTACCATCCATTGGAGTAACAAAAATATGAACAACAGACTACCTTCCATAATGACAAGACTACCATCCATTGGACTAACAGAAATCTCAACGTCCGAATACCTACCATAATGACAAGGCTACCATCCATTGGAGTAACAAAAATCTAAACAATAGACTAGCTTGCATAATGATAAGGCTACCATCCATTAGAGTAATAAAAATATCTACAAAATACTACCTTCCATAATGACAAGGCTACATCCATTGGGTTAACAAAAATCTCGACAACAGACTACCTTCCATAATGACAAGGCTACCATCCATTGGAGTAACAAAAATCTCGACAAAAAACTACCTTCCACAATGACAAGGCTACCATCCATTGGAGTAACAAAAATCTCGACAAAAAACTACCTTCCATAATGACAAGGCTACCATCCATTGGTATAACAAAAATCTCGACAAAAGACTACCTTCCGTAATGACAAGGTTACCATCCATTGGAATAACAAATATCTCGACAACAGACTACCTTCCATAATGACAAGGCTACCATCCAATGGAATAAAAAATTCACGACAATAGACTACCTTCCATAATGACAAGGCTACAATCCATTTGAGTAACAAAAATCTGAACAACAGACTACCTTTCATAATGACAAGGATACAATCAATTAGAGTAACATAAATCTCAACGACAGACTACCTTCCATAATGACAAGGCTACCGTCCATTGGATTAACAGAATTCTCGATAAAAGACTACCTTCCATAATAACAAGGTTACCATCCATTGGAATAACAAAAATCTCGACTAAAAACTACCTTCCATAATGACAAGGCTACCATCCATTGGAGTAACAAAAATCTCGACAAAAAACTACCTTCCATAATGACAAAGCTACCATCCATTGGAATAAAAAAAATCTCGACAAAAGACTACCTTCCATAATGACAAGGTCACCATCCATTGGAATAACAAATATCTCGACAAGAGACTACCTTCAATAATGACAAGGCTACCAACCAATGGAATAAAAAATTCTCGACAACAGACTACCTTTCATAATGACAAGGCTACAATCCATTGGAGTACCAAAAATCTGAACAACCGACTACCTTCCTTAATGACAAGGCTACAATCCATTAGAATAAAATAAATCTCAACGACATACTACCTTCCAGAATGACAAGGCTACCATCCATTGGAGTAACAAAAATCTCGACACCAGACTACCTTCCATAATCACAAGGCTACCACCCATTGAAGTATAAAAACTTTCGACAACGGACTACCTTCCATAATGACAAGGCTATCATCCATTGGAGTAACAAAAATATGAACAACTGACTACCTTCCATAATGACAAGACTACCATCCATTGGACTAACAGATATCTCAACGACCAAATACCTACCATAATTACAAGGCTACCATCCATTGGAGTAACAAAAATCTGAACAACAGACTAGCTTGCATAATGATAAGGCTATCATCCATTGGAGTAACAGAGATATCGACAACAGACTACCTTCAATAATGACAAGGCTACCATCCATTAGAGTAATAAAAATCTCTACAAAAGACTACCTTCCATAATGACAAGGCTACATCCATTGGGTTAACAAAAATCTCGACAACAGACTACCTTCCATAATGACAAGGCTACCATCCATTGGAGTAACAAAAATCTCGACAAAAAACTACCTTCCATAATGACAAGGCTACCATCCATTGGTATAACAAAAATCTCGACAAAAGACTACCTTCCGTAATGACAAGGTTACCATCCATTGGAATAACAAATATCTCGACAACAGACTACCTTCCATAATGACAAGGCTACCATCCAATGGAATAAAAAATTCACGACAACAGACTACCTTCCATAATGACAAGGCTACAATCCATTTGAGTAACAAAAATCTGAACAACAGACTACCTTTCATAATGACAAGGATACAATCAATTAGAGTAACATAAATCTCAACGACAGACTACCTTCCATAATGACAAGGCTACCGTCCATTGGACTAACAGAATTCTCGATAAAAGACTACCTTCCATAATAAGAAGGTTACCATCCATTGGAATAACAAAAATCTCGACAAAAAACTACCTTCCATAATGACAAGGCTACCATCCATTGGAATAAAAAAAATCTCGACAAAAGACTACCTTCCATAATGACAACGCTACCGTTCATTGGAGTAACGAAAATATCGACAACATACTACCTTCCATAATGACAAGGCTACATCCATTGGGGTAACAAAAATCTCTACAACAAATTACCTTCCATAATGACAAGGCTACCATCCATTGGAGTAACAAAAATCTCGACAAAAAACTACCTTCCATAATGACAAGGCTACCATCCATTGGAATAAAAAAATCTCGACAAAAGACTACCTTCCATAATGACAATGTCACCATCCATTGGAATAACAAATATCTCGACAAGAGACTACCTTCAATAATGACAAGGCTACCAACCAATGGAATAAAAAATTCTCGACAACATACTACATTTCATAATGACAAGGCTATAATCCATTGGAGTACCAAAAATCTGAACAACAGTCTACCTTCCTTAATGACAAGGCTACAATCCATTAGAATAACATAAATCTCAACGACATACTACCTTCCAGAATGACAAGGTTACCATCCATTGGAGTAACAAAAATCTCGACAATAGACTACCTTCCATAATCACAAGGCTACCACCCATTGAAGTATAAAAAATTTCGACAACAGACTACCTTCCACAATGACAAGGCTATCATCCATTGGAGTAACAAAAATATGAACAACAGACTACCTTCCATAATGACAAGACTACCATCCATTGGACTAACAGATATCTCAACGACCAAATACCTACCATAATTACAAGGCTACCATCCATTGGAGTAACAAAAATCTGAAGAACAGACTCGCTTGCATAATGATAAGGCTATCATCCATTGGAGTAACAGAGATATCGACAACAGACTACCTTCAATAATGACAAGGCTACCATCCATTAGAGTAATAAAAATCTCTACAAAAGACTACCTTCCATAATGACAAGGCTACATCCATTGGGTTAACAAAAATCTCGACAACATACTACCTTCCATAATGACAAGGCTACCATCCATTGGAGTAACAAAAATCTCGACAAAAAACTACCTTCCATAATGACAAGGCTACCATCCATTGGTATAACAAAAATCTCGACAAAAGACTACCTTCCGTAATGACAAGGTTACCATCCATTGGAATAACAAATATCTCGACAACAGACTACCTTCCATAATGACAAGGCTACCATCCAATGGAATAAAAAATTCACGACAACAGACTACCTTCCATAATGACAAGGCTACAATCCATTTGAGTAACAAAAATCTGAACAACAGACTACCTTTCATAATGACAAGGATACAATCAATTAGAGTAACATAAATCTCAACGACAGACTACCTTCCATAATGACAAGGCTACCGTCCATTGGATTAACAGAATTCTCGATAAAAGACTACCTTCCATAATAACAAGGTTACCATCCATTGGAATAACAAAAATCTCGACAAAAAACTACCTTCCATAATGACAAGGCTACCATCCATTGGAATAAAAAAAATCTCGACAAAAGACTACCTTCCATAATGACAACGCTACCGTTCATTGGAGTAACGAAAATATCGACAACATACTACCTTCCATAATGACGAGGCTACATCCATTGGGGTAACAAAAATCTCTACAACAAATTACCTTCCATAATGACAAGGCTACCATCCATTGGAGTAACAAAAATCTCGACAAAAAACTACCTTCCATAATGACAAGGCTACCATCCATTGGAATAAAAAAAATCTCGACAAAAGACTACCTTCCATAACGACAAGGTCACCATCCATTGGAATAACAAATATCTCGACAACAGACTACCTTCAATAATGACAAGGCTACCAACCAATGGAATAAAAAATTCTCGACAACAGACTACCTTTCATAATGACAAGGCTACAATCCATTGGAGTACCAAAAATCTGAACAACCGACTACCTTCCTTAATGACAAGGCTACAATCCATTAGAATAACATAAATCTCAACGACATACTACCTTCCAGAATGACAAGGCTACCATCCATTGGAGTAACAAAAATCTCGACACCAGACTACCTTCCATAATCACAAGGCTACCACCCATTGAAGTATAAAAAATTTCGACAACGGACTACCTTCCATAATGACAAGGCTATCATCCATTGGAGTAACAAAAATATGAACAACTGACTACCTTCCATAATGACAAGACTACCATCCATTGGACTAACAGATATCTCAACGACCAAATACCTACCATAATTACAAGGCTACCATCCATTGGAGTAACAAAAATCTGAACAACAGACTAGCTTGCATAATGATAAGGCTATCATCCATTGGAGTAACAGAGATATCGACAACAGACTACCTTCAATAATGACAAGGCTACCATCCATTAGAGTAATAAAAATCTCTACAAAAGACTACCTTCCATAATGACAAGGCTACATCCATTGGGTTAACAAAAATCTCGACAACAGACTACCTTCCATAATGACAAGGCTACCATCCATTGGAGTAACAAAAATCTCGACAAAAAACTACCTTCCATAATGACAAGGCTACCATCCATTGGAATAAAAAAAATCTCGACAAAAGACTACCTTCCGTAATGACAAGGTTACCAT
The DNA here is from genome assembly GCA_948472305.1 of Vicia faba. Classification (NCBI taxonomy): domain Eukaryota; kingdom Viridiplantae; phylum Streptophyta; class Magnoliopsida; order Fabales; family Fabaceae; genus Vicia; species Vicia faba. The sequence goes on from OX451738.1 coordinate 769,309,386, forward strand.
CCATTGGAATAACAAATATCTGGACAACAGACTACCTTCCATAATGACAAGGCTACCATCCAATGGAATAAAAAATTCACGACAACAGACTACCTTCCATAATGACAAGGCTACAATCCATTTGAGTAACAAAAATCTGAACAACAGACTACCTTTCATAATGACAAGGATACAATCAATTAGAGTAACATAAATCTCAACGACAGACTACCTTCCATAATGACAAGGCTACCGTCCATTGGATTAACAGAATTCTCGATAAAAGACTACCTTCCATAATAACAAGGTTACCATCCATTGGAATAACAAAAATCTCGACAAAAAACTACCTTCCATAATGACAAGGCTACCATCCATTGGAATAAAAAAAATCTCGACAAAAGACTACCTTCCATAATGACAACGCTACCGTTCATTGGAGTAACGAAAATATCGACAACATACTACCTTCCATAATGACGAGGCTACATCCATTGGGGTAACAAAAATCTCTACAACAAATTACCTTCCATAATGACAAGGCTACCATCCATTGGAGTAACAAAAATCTCGACAAAAAACTACCTTCCATAATGACAAGGCTACCATCCATTGGAATAAAAAAATCTCGACAAAAGACTACCTTCCATAATGACAAGGTCACCATCCATTGGAATAACAAATATCTCGACAACAGACTACCTTCAATAATGACAAGGCTACCAACCAATGGAATAAAAAATTCTCGACAACAGACTACATTTCATAATGAGAAGGCTATAATCCATTGGAGTACCAAAAATCTGAACAACAGACTACCTTTCTTAATGACAAGGCTACAATCCATTAGAATAACATAAATCTCAACGACATACTACCTTCCAGAATGACAAGGTTACCATCCAATGGAGTAACAAAAATCTCGACACCAGACTACCTTCCATAATCACAAGGCTACCACCCATTGAAGTATAAAAAATTTCGACAACAGACTACCTTCCATAATGACAAGGCTATCATCCATTGGAGTAACAAAAATATGAACAACTGACTACCTTCCATAATGACAAGACTACCATCCATTGGACTAACAGATATCTCAACGACCAAATACCTACCATAATTACAAGGCTACCATCCATTGCAGTAACAAAAATCTGAAGAACAGACTCGCTTGCATAATGATAAGGCTATCATCCATTGGAGTAACAGAGATATCGACAACAGACTACATTCAATAATGACAAGGCTACCATCCATTAGAGTAATAAAAATCTCTACAAAAGACTACCTTCCATAATGACAAGGCTACATCCATTGGGTTAACAAAAATCTCGACAACATACTACCTTCCATAATGACAAGGCTACCATCCATTGGAGTAACAAAAATCTCGACAAAAAACTACCTTCCATAATGACAAGGCTACCATCCATTGGTATAACAAAAATCTCGACAAAAGACTACCTTCCGTAATGACAAGGTTACCATCCATTGGAATAACAAATATCTCGACAACAGACTACCTTCCATAATGACAAGGCTACCATCCAATGGAATAAAAAATTCACGACAACAGACTACCTTCCATAATGACAAGGCTACAATCCATTTGAGTAACAAAAATCTGAACAACAGACTACCTTTCATAATGACAAGGATACAATCAATTAGAGTAACATAAATCTCAACGACAGACTACCTTCCATAATGACAAGGCTACCGTCCATTGGACTAACAGAATTCTCGATAAAAGACTACCTTCCATAATAACAAGGTTACCATCCATTGGAATAACAAAAATCTCGACAAAAAACTACCTTCCATAATGACAAGGCTACCATCCATTGGAATAAAAAAAATCTCGACAAAAGACTACCTTCCATAATGACAACGCTACCGTTCATTGGAGTAACGAAAATATCGACAACATACTACCTTCCATAATGACAAGGCTACATCCATTGGGGTAACAAAAATCTCTACAACAAATTACCTTCCATAATGACAAGGCTACCATCCATTGGAGTAACAAAAATCTCGACAAAAAACTACCTTCCATAATGACAAGGCTACCATCCATTGGAATAAAAAAAATCTCGACAAAAGACTACCTTCCATAATGACAAGGTCACCATCCATTGGAATAACAAATATCTCGACAAGAGACTACCTTCAATAATGACAAGGCTACCAACCAATGGAATAAAAAATTCTCGACAACAGACTACCTTTCATAATGACAAGGCTACAATCCATTGGAGTACCAAAAATCTGAACAACCGACTACCTTCCTTAATGACAAGGCTACAATCCATTAGAATAAAATAAATCTCAACGACATACTACCTTCCAGAATGACAAGGCTACCATCCATTGGAGTAACAAAAATCTCGACACCAGACTACCTTCCATAATCACAAGGCTACCACCCATTGAAGTATAAAAACTTTCGACAACGGACTACCTTCCATAATGACAAGGCTATCATCCATTGGAGTAACAAAAATATGAACAACTGACTACCTTCCATAATGACAAGACTACCATCCATTGGACTAACAGATATCTCAACGACCAAATACCTACCATAATTACAAGGCTACCATCCATTGGAGTAACAAAAATCTGAACAACAGACTAGCTTGCATAATGATAAGGCTATCATCCATTGGAGTAACAGAGATATCGACAACAGACTACCTTCAATAATGACAAGGCTACCATCCATTAGAGTAATAAAAATCTCTACAAAAGACTACCTTCCATAATGACAAGGCTACATCCATTGGGTTAACAAAAATCTCGACAACAGACTACCTTCCATAATGACAAGGCTACCATCCATTGGAGTAACAAAAATCTCGACAAAAAACTACCTTCCATAATGACAAGGCTACCATCCATTGGTATAACAAAAATCTCGACAAAAGACTACCTTCCGTAATGACAAGGTTACCATCCATTGGAATAACAAATATCTCGACAACAGACTACCTTCCATAATGACAAGGCTACCATCCAATGGAATAAAAAATTCACGACAACAGACTACCTTCCATAATGACAAGGCTACAATCCATTTGAGTAACAAAAATCTGAACAACAGACTACCTTTCATAATGACAAGGATACAATCAATTAGAGTAACATAAATCTCAACGACAGACTACCTTCCATAATGACAAGGCTACCGTCCATTGGACTAACAGAATTCTCGATAAAAGACTACCTTCCATAATAAGAAGGTTACCATCCATTGGAATAACAAAAATCTCGACAAAAAACTACCTTCCATAATGACAAGGCTACCATCCATTGGAATAAAAAAAATCTCGACAAAAGACTACCTTCCATAATGACAACGCTACCGTTCATTGGAGTAACGAAAATATCGACAACATACTACCTTCCATAATGACAAGGCTACATCCATTGGGGTAACAAAAATCTCTACAACAAATTACCTTCCATAATGACAAGGCTACCATCCATTGGAGTAACAAAAATCTCGACAAAAAACTACCTTCCATAATGACAAGGCTACCATCCATTGGAATAAAAAAAATCTCGACAAAAGACTACCTTCCATAATGACAAGGTCACCATCCATTGGAATAACAAATATCTCGACAAGAGACTACCTTCAATAATGACAAGGCTACCAACCAATGGAATAAAAAATTCTCGACAACAGACTACCTTTCATAATGACAAGGCTACAATCCATTGGAATACCAAAAATCTGAACAACCGACTACCTTCCTTAATGACAAGGCTACAATCCATTAGAATAACATAAATCTCAACGACATACTACCTTCCAGAATGACAAGGCTACCATCCATTGGAGTAACAAAAATCTCGACACCAGACTACCTTCCATAATCACAAGGCTACCACCCATTGAAGTATAAAAAATTTTTACAACGGACTACCTTCCATAATGACAAGGCTATCATCCATTGGAGTAACAAAAATATGAGCAACTGACTACCTTCCATAATGACAAGACTACCATCCATTGGACTAACAGATATCTCAACGACCAAATACCTACCATAATTACAAGGCTACCATCCATTGGAGTAACAAAAATCTGAACAACAGACTAGCTTGCATAATGATAAGGCTATCATCCATTGGAGTAACAGAGATATCGACAACAGACTACCTTCAATAATGACAAGGCTACCATCCATTAGAGTAATAAAAATCTCTACAAAAGACTACCTTCCATAATGACAAGGCTACATCCATTGGGTTAACAAAAATCTCGACAACAGACTACCTTCCATAATGACAAGGCTACCATCCATTGGAGTAACAAAAATCTCGACAAAAAACTACCTTCCATAATGACAAGGCTACCATCCATTGGAATAAAAAAAATCTCGACAAAAGACTACCTTCCATAATGACAAGGTTACCATCCATTGGAATAACAAATATCTGGACAACAGACTACCTTCCATAATGACAAGGCTACCATCCAATGGAATAAAAAATTCACGACAACAGACTACCTTCCATAATGACAAGGCTACAATCCATTTGAGTAACAAAAATCTGAACAACAAACTACCTTTCATAATGACAAGGATACAATCAATTAGAGTAACATAAATCTCAACGACAGACTACCTTCCATAATGACAAGGCTACCGTCCATTAGAGTAACATAATTCTCGATAAAAGACTACCTTCCATAATAACAAGGTTACCATCCATTGGAATAATAAAAATCTCGACAAAAAACTACCTTCCATAATGACAAGGCTACCATCCATTGGAATAAAAAAAATCTCGAAAAAAGACTACCTTCCATAATGACAACGCTACCATTCATTGGAGTAACGAAAATATCGACAACAGACTACCTTCCATAATGACAAGGCTACATCCATTGGGGTAACAAAAATCTCTACAACAGATTACCTTCCATAATGACAAGGCTACCATCCATTGGAGTAACAAAAATCTCGACAAAAAACTACCTTCCATAATGACAAGGCTACCATCCATTGGAATAAAAAAATCTCGACAAAAGACTACCTTCCATGATGACAAGGTCACCATCCATTGGAATAACAAATATCTCGACAACAGACTACCTTCAATAATGACAAGGCTACCAACCAATGGAATAAAAAATTCTCGACAACAGACTACATTTCATAATGACAAGGCTATAATCCATTGGAGTACCGAAAATCTGAACAACAGACTACCTTCCTTAATGACAAGGCTACAATCCATTAGAATAACATAAATCTCAACGACATACTACCTTCCAGAATGACAAGGTTACCATCCAATGGAGTAACAAAAATCTCGACACCAGACTACCTTCCATAATCACAAGGCTACCACCCATTGAAGTATAAAAAATTTCGACAACGAACTACCTTCCATAATGACAAGGCTATCATCCATTGGAGTAACAAAAATATGAACAACTGACTACCTTCCATAATGACAAGACTACCATCCATTGGACTAACAGATATCTCAACGACCAAATACCTACCATAATTACAAGGCTACCATCCATTGGAGTAACAAAAATCTGAACAACAGACTCGCTTGTATAATGATAAGGCTATCATCCATTGGAGTAACAGAGATATCGACAACAGACTACCTTCAATAATGACAAGGCTACCATCCATTAGAGTAATAAAAATCTCTACAAAAGACTACCTTCCATAATGACAAGGCTACATCCAATGGGTTAACAAAAATCTCGACAACATACTACCTTCCATAATGACAAGGCTACCATCAATTGGAGTAACAAAAATCTCGACAAAAAACTACCTTCCATAATGACAAGGCTACCATCCATTGGTATAACAAAAATCTCGACAAAAGACTACCTTCCATAATGACAAGGTTACCATCCATTGGAATAACAAATATCTCGACAACAGACTACCTTCCATAATGACAAGGCTACCATCCAATGGAATAAAAAATTCACGACAACAGACTACCATCCATAATGACAAGGCTACAATCCATTTGAGTAAAAAAAATCTGAACAACAGACTACCTTTCATAATGACAAGGATACAATCAATTAGAGTAACATAAATCTCAACGACAGACTACCTTCCATAATGACAAGGCTACCGTCCATTGGACTAACAGAATTCTCGATAAAAGACTACCTTCCATAATAACAAGGTTACCATCCATTGGAATAACAAAAATCTCGACAAAAAACTACCTTCCATAATGACAAGGCTACCATCCATTGGAATAAAAAAAATCTCGACAAAAGACTACCTTCCATAATGACAACGCTACCGTTCATTGGAGTAACGAAAATATCGACAACATACTACCTTCCATAATGACAAGGCTACATCCATTGGGGTAACAAAAATCTCTACAACAAATTACCTTCCATAATGACAAGGCTACCATCCATTGGAGTAACAAAAATCTCGACAAAAAACTACCTTCCATAATGACAAGGCTACCATCCATTGGAATAAAAAAAATCTCGACAAAAGACTACCTTCCATAATGACAAGGTCACCATCCATTGGAATAACAAATATCTCGACAAGAGACTACCTTCAATAATGACAAGGCTACCAACCAATGGAATAAAAAATTCTCGACAACAGACTACCTTTCATAATGACAAGGCTACAATCCATTGGAGTACCAAAAATCTGAACAACCGACTACCTTCCTTAATGACAAGGCTACAATCCATTAGAATAACATAAATCTCAACGACATACTACCTTCCAGAATGACAAGGCTACCATCCATTGGAGTAACAAAAATCTCGACACCAGACTACCTTCCATAATCACAAGGCTACCACCCATTGAAGTATAAAAAATTTCGACAACGGACTACCTTCCATAATGACAAGGCTATCATCCATTGGAGTAACAAAAATATGAACAACTGACTACCTTCCATAATGACAAGACTACCATCCATTGGACTAACAGATATCTCAACGACCAAATACCTACCATAATTACAAGGCTACCATCCATTGGAGTAACAAAAATCTGAACAACATACTAGCTTGTATAATGATAAGGCTATCATCCATTGGAGTAACAGAGATATCGACAACAGACTACCTTCAATAATCACAAGGCTACCATCCATTAGAGTAATAAAAATCTCTACAAAAGACTACCTTCCATAATGACAAGGCTACATCCATTGGGTTAACAAAAATCTCGACAACAGACTACCTTCCATAATGACAAGGCTACCATCCATTGGAGTAACAAAAATCTCGACAAAAAACTACCTTCCATAATGACAAGGCTACCATCCATTGGAATAAAAAAAATCTCGACAAAAGACTACCTTCCATAATGACAAGGTTACCATCCATTGGAATAACAAATATCTGGACAACAGACTACCTTCCATAATGACAAGGCTACCATCCAATGGAATAAAAAATTCACGACAACAGACTACCTTCCGTAATGACAAGGCTACAATCCATTTGAGTAACAAAAATCTGAACAACAAACTACCTTTCATAATGACAAGGATACAATCAATTAGAGTAACATAAATCTCAACGACAGACTACCTTCCATAATGACAAGGCTACCGTCCATTAGAGTAACATAATTCTCGATAAAAGACTACCTTCCATAATAACAAGGTTACCATCCATTGGAATAACAAAAATCTCGACAAAAAACTACCTTCCATAATGACAAGGCTACCATCCATTGGAATAAAAAAAATCTCGAAAAAAGACTACCTTCCATAATGACAACGCTACCATTCATTGGAGTAACGAAAATATCGACAACAGACTACCTTCCATAATGACAAGGCTACATCCATTGGGGTAACAAAAATCTCTACAACAGATTACCTTCCATAATGACAAGGCTACCATCCATTGGAGTAACAAAAATCTCGACAAAAAACTACCTTCCATAATGACAAGGCTACCATCCATTGGAATAAAAAAATCTCGACAAAAGACTACCTTCCATGATGACAAGGTCACCATCCATTGGAATAACAAATATCTCGACAACAGACTACCTTCAATAATGACAAGGCTACCAACCAATGGAATAAAAAATTCTCGACAACAGACTACATTTCATAATGACAAGGCTATAATCCATTGGAGTACCGAAAATCTGAACAACAGACTACCTTCCTTAATGACAAGGCTACAATCCATTAGAATAACATAAATCTCAACGACATACTACCTTCCAGAATGACAAGGTTACCATCCAATGGAGTAACAAAAATCTCGACACCAGACTACCTTCCATAATCACAAGGCTACCACCCATTGAAGTATAAAAAATTTCGACAACGGACTACCTTCCATAATGACAAGGCTATCATCCATTGGAGTAACAAAAATATGAACAACTGACTACCTTCCATAATGACAAGACTACCATCCATTGGACTAACAGATATCTCAACGACCAAATACCTACCATAATTACAAGGCTACCATCCATTGGAGTAACAAAAATCTGAAGAACAGACTCGCTTGCATAATGATAAGGCTATCATCCATTGGAGTAACAGAGATATCGACAACAGACTACCTTCAATAATGACAAGGCTACCATCCATTAGAGTAATAAAAATCTCTACAAAAGACTACCTTCCATAATGACAAGGCTACATCCATTGGGTTAACAAAAATCTCGACAACATACTACCTTCCATACTGACAAGGCTACCATCCATTGGAGTAACAAAAATCTCGACAAAAAACTACCTTCCATAATGACAAGGCTACCATCCATTGGAATAAAAAAAATCTCGACAAAAGACTACCTTCCATAATGACAAGGTTACCATCCATTGGAATAACAAATATCTCGACAACAGACTACCTTCCATAATGACAAGGCTACCATCCAATGGAATAAAAAATTCACGACAACAGACTACCTTCCATAATGACAAGGCTACAATCCATTTGAGTAACAAAAATCTGAACAACAAACTACCTTTCATAATGACAAGGATACAATCAATTAGAGTAACATAAATCTCAACGACAGACTACCTTCCATAATGACAAGGCTACCGTCCATTAGAGTAACATAATTCTCGATAAAAGACTACCTTCCATAATAACAAGGTTACCATCCATTGGAATAATAAAAATCTCGACAAAAAACTACCTTCCATAATGACAAGGCTACCATCCATTGGAATAAAAAAAATCTCGAAAAAAGACTACCTTCCATAATGACAACGCTACCGTTCATTGGAGTAACGAAAATATCGACAACAGACTACCTTCCATAATGACAAGGCTACATCCATTGGGGTAACAAAAATCTCTACAACAGATTACCTTCCATAATGACAAGGCTACCATCCATTGGAGTAACAAAAATCTCGACAAAAAACTACCTTCCATAATGACAAGGCTACCATCCATTGGAATAAAAAAATCTCGACAAAAGACTACCTTCCATGATGACAAGGTCACCATCCATTGGAATAACAAATATCTCGACAATAGACTACCTTCAATAATGACAAGGCTACCAACCAATGGAATAAAAAATTCTCGACAACAGACTACATTTCATAATGACAAGGCTATAATCCATTGGAGTACCGAAAATCTGAACAACAGACTACCTTCCTTAATGACAAGGCTACAATCCATTAGAATAACATAAATCTCAACGACATACTACCTTCCAGAATGACAAGGTTACCATCCAATGGAGTAACAAAAATCTCGACACCAGACTACCTTCCATAATCACAAGGCTACCACCCATTGAAGTATAAAAAATTTCGACAACGGACTACCTTCCATAATGACAAGGCTATCATCCATTGGAGTAACAAAAATATGAACAACTGACTACCTTCCATAATGACAAGACTACCATCCATTGGACTAACAAATATCTCAACGACCAAATACCTACCATAATTACAAGGCTACCATCCATTGGAGTAACAAAAATCTGAAGAACAGACTCGCTTGCATAATGATAAGGCTATCATCCATTGGAGTAACAGAGATATCGACAACAGACTACCTTCAATAATGACAAGGCTACCATCCATTAGAGTAATAAAAATCTCTACAAAAGACTACCTTCCATAATGACAAGGCTACATCCATTGGGTTAACAAAAATCTCGACAACATACTACCTTCCATAATGACAAGGCTACCATCCATTGGAGTAACAAAAATCTTGACAAAAAACTACCTTCCATAATGACAAGGCTACCATCCATTGGTATAACAAAAATCTCGACAAAAGACTACCTTCCGTAATGACAAGGTTACCATCCATTGGAATAACAAATATCTCGACAACAAACTACCTTCCATAATGACAAGGCTACCATCCAATGGAATAAAAAATTCACGACAACAGACTACCTTCCATAATGACAAGGCTACAATCCATTTGAGTAACAAAAATCTGAACAACAGACTACCTTTCATAATGACAAGGATACAATCAATTAGAGTAACATAAATCTCAACGACAGACTACCTTCCATAATGACAAGGTTACCATCCATTGGAATAACAAAAATCTCGACAAAAAACTACCTTCCATAATTACAAGGCTACCATCCATTGGAATAAAAAAAATCTCGACAAAAGACTACCTTCCATAATGACAACGCTACCGTTCATTAGAGTAACGAAAATATCGACAACATACTACCTTCCATAATGACAAGGCTACATCCATTGGGGTAACAAAAATCTCTACAACAGATTACCTTCCATAATGACAAGGCTACCATCAATTGGAGTAACAAAAATCTCGACAAAAAACTACCTTCCATAATGACAAGGCTACCATCCATTGGAATAAAAAAAATCTCGACAAAAGACTACCTTCCATAATGACAAGGTCACCATCCATTGGAATAACAAATATCTCGACAAGAGACTACCTTCAATAATGACAAGGCTACCAACCAATGGAATAAAAAATTCTCGACAACAGACTACCTTTCATAATGACAAGGCTACAATCCATTGGAGTACCAAAAATCTGAACAACCGACTACCTTCCTTAATGACAAGGCTACAATCCATTAGAATAACATAAATCTCAGCGACATACTACCTTCCAGAATGACAAGGCTACCATCCATTGGAGTAACAAAAATCTCGACACCAGACTACCTTCCATAATCACAAGGCTACCACCCATTGAAGTATAAAAAATTTCGACAACGGACTACCTTCCATAATGACAAGGCTATCATCCATTGGAGTAACAAAAATATGAACAACTGACTACCTTCCATAATGACAAGACTACCATCCATTGGACTAACAGATATCTCAACGACCAAATACCTACCATAATTACAAGGCTACCATCCATTGGAGTAACAAAAATCTGAACAACAGACTAGCTTGCATAATGATAAGGCTATCATCCATTGGAGTAACAGAGATATCGACAACAGACTACCTTCAATAATGACAAGGCTACCATCCATTAGAGTAATAAAAATCTCTACAAAAGACTACCTTCCATAATGACAAGGCTACATCCATTGGGTTAACAAAAATCTCGACAACAGACTACCTTCCAAAATGACAAGGCTACCATCCATTGGAGTAACAAAAATCTCGACAAAAAACTACCTTCCATAATGACAAGGCTACCATCCATTGGAATAAAAAAAATCTCGACAAAAGACTACCTTCCATAATGACAAGGTTACCATCCATTGGAATAACAAATATCTGGACAACAGACTACCTTCCATAATGACAAGGCTACCATCCAATGGAATAAAAAATTCACGACAACAGACTACCTTCCATAATGACAAGGCTACAATCCATTTGAGTAACAAAAATCTGAACAACAAACTACCTTTCATAATGACAAGGATACAATCAATTAGAGTAACATAAATCTCAACGACAGACTACCTTCCATAATGACAAGGCTACCGTCCATTGGAGTAACATAATTCTCGATAAAAGACTACCTTCCATAATAACAAGGTTACCATCCATTGGAATAACAAAAATCTCGACAAAAAACTACCTTCCATAATGACAAGGCTACCATCCATTGGAATAAAAAAAATCTCGAAAAAAGACTACCTTCCATAATGACAACGCTACCATTCATTGGAGTAACGAAAATATCGACAACAGACTACCTTCCATAATGACAAGGCTACATCCATTGGGGTAACAAAAATCTCTACAACAGATTACCTTCCATAATGACAAGGCTACCATCAATTGGAGTAACAAAAATATCGACAAAAAACTACCTTCCATAATGACAAGGCTACCATCCATTGGAATAAAAAAAATCTCGACAAAAGACTACCTTCTATAATGACAAGGTCACCATCCATTGGAATAACAAATATCTCGACAAGAGACTACCTTCAATAATGACAAGGCTACCATCCAATGGAATAAAAAATTCTCGATAACAGACTACCTTTCATAATGACAAGGCTACAATCCATTGGAGTACCAAAAATCTGAACAACCGACTACCTTCCTTAATGACAAGGCTACAATCCATTAGAATAACATAAATCTCAACGACATACTACCTTCCAGAAAGACAAGGCTACCATCCATTGGAGTAACAAAAATCTCTACACCAGACTACCTTCCATAATCACAAGGCTACCACCCATTGAAGTATAAAAAATATCGACAACGGACTACCTTCCATAATGACAAGGCTATCATCCATTGGAGTAACAAATATATGAACAACTGACTACCTTCCATAATGACAAGACTACCATCCATTGGACTAACAGATATCTCAACGACCAAATACCTACCATAATTACAAGGCTACCATCCATTGGAGTAACAAAAATCTGAACAACAGACTAGCTTGCATAATGATAAGGCTATCATCCATTGGAGTAACAGAGATATCGACAACAGACTACCTTCAATAATGACAAGGCTAGCATCCATTAGAGTAATAAAAATCTCTACAAAAGACTACCTTCCATAATGACAAGGCTACATCCATTGGGTTAACAAAAATCTCGACAACAGACTACCTTCCATAATGACAAGGCTACCATCCATTGGAGTAACAAAAATCTCGACAAAAAACTACCTTCCATAATGACAAGGCTACCATCCATTGGAATAAAAAAATCTCGACAAAAGACTACCTTCCATAATGACAAGGTTACCATCCATTGGAATAACAAATATCTGGACAACAGACTACCTTCCATAATGACAAGGCTACCATCCAATGGAATAAAAAATTCACGACAACAGACTACCTTCCATAATGACAAGGCTACAATCCATTTGAGTAACAAAAATCTGAACAACAAACTACCTTTCATAATGACAAGGATACAATCAATTAGAGTAACATAAATCTCAACGACAGACTACCTTCCAAAATGACAAGGCTACCGTCCATTGGATTAACAGAATTCTCGATAAAAGACTACCTTCCATAATAACAAGGTTACCATCCATTGGAATAACAAAAATCTCGACAAAAAACTACCTTCCATAATGACAACGCTACCATCCATTGGAATAAAAAAAATCTCGACAAAAGACTACCTTCCATAATGACAACGCTACCGTTCATTGGAGTAACGAAAATATCGACAACAGACTACCTTCCATAATGACAAGGCTACATCCATTGGGGTAACAAAAATCTCTACAACAGATTACCTTCCATAATGACAAGGCTACCATCCATTGGAGTAACAAAAATCTCGACAAAAAACTACCTTCCATAATGACAAGGCTACCATCCATTGGAATAAAAAAAATCTCGACAAAAGACTACCTTCCATAATGACAAGGTCACCATCCATTGGAATAACAAATATCTCGACAAGAGACTTCCTTCAATAATGACAAGGCTACCAACCAATGGAATAAAAAATTCTCGACAACAGACTACCTTTCATAATGACAAGGCTACAATCCATTGGAGTACCAAAAATATGAACAACCGACTACCTTCCTTAATGACAAGGCTACAATCCATTAGAATAACATAAATCTCAACGACATACTACCTTCCATAATGACAAGGCTACCATCCATTGGAGTAACAAAAATCTCGACACCAGACTACCTTCCATAATCACAAGGCTACCACCCATTGAAGTATAAAAAATTTCGACAACGGACTACCTTCCATAATGACAAGGCTATCATCCATTGGAGTAACAAAAATATGAACAACTGACTACCTTCCATAATGACAAGACTACCATCCATTGGACTAACAGATATCTCAACGACCAAATACCTACCATAATTACAAGGCTACCATCCATTGGAGTAACAAAAATCTGAACAACAGACTAGCTTGCATAATGATAAGGCTATCATCCATTGGAGTAACAGAGATATCGACAACAGACTACCTTCAATAATGACAAGGCTACCGTCCATTAGAGTAATAAAAATGTCTACAAAAGACTACCTTCCATAATGACAAGGCTACATCCATTGGGTTAACAAAAATCTCGACAACAGACTACCTTCCATAATGACAAGGCTACCATCCATTGGAGTAACAAAAATCTCGACAAAAAACTACCTTCCATAATGACAAGGCTACCATCCATTGGAATAAAAAAAATCTCGACAAAAGACTACCTTCCATAATGACAAGTTTACCATCCATTGGAATAACAAATATCTGGACAACAGACTACCTTCCATAATGACAAGGCTACCATCCAATGGAATAAAAAATTCACGACAACAGACTACCTTCCATAATGACAAGGCTACAATCCATTTGAGTAACAAAAATCTGAACAACAGACTACCTTTCATAATGACAAGGATACAATCAATTAGAGTAACATAAATCTCAACGACAGACTACCTTCCATAATGACAAGGCTACCGTCCATTAGAGTAACATAATTCTCGATAAAAGACTACCTTCCATAATAACAAGGTTACCATCCATTGGAATAATAAAAATCTCGACAAAAAACTACCTTCCATAATGACAAGGCTACCATCCATTGGAATAAAAAAAATCTCGAAAAAAGACTACCTTCCATAATGACAACGCTACCATTCATTGGAGTAACGAAAATATCGACAATAGACTACCTTCCATAATGACAAGGCTACATCCATTGGGGTAACAAAAATATCTACAACAGATTACCTTCCATAATGACAAGGCTACCATCAATTGGAGTAACAAAAATCTCGACAAAAAACTACCTTCCATAATGACAAGGCTACCATCCATTGGAATAAAAAAAATCTCGACAAAAGACTACCTTCTATAATGACAAGGTCACCATCCATTGGAATAACAAATATCTCGACAAAAAACTACCTTCAATAATGACAAGGCTACCAACCAATGGAATAAAAAATTCTCGACAACAGACTACCTTCCATAATGACAAGGCTACAATCCATTGGAGTACCAAAAATTTGAACAACAGACTACCTTCCTTAATGACAAGGCTACAATCCATTAGAATAACATAAATCTCAACGACAGGCTACCTTCTAGAATGACAAGGCTACCACCCATTGAAGTATAAAAAATTTCGACAACAGACTACCTTTCATAATGACAAGGCTATCATCCATTGCAGTAAAAAAAATATGAACAACAGAGTACCTTCCATAATGACAAGACTACCATACATTGGACTAACAGAAATCTCAACGACCAAATACCTACCATAATGACAAGGATACCATCCATTGGAGTAACAAAAATCTGAACATCAGACTAGCTTGCATAATGATAAGGCTATCATCCATTGGAGTAACAGAGATATCGACAACAGACTACCTTCAATAATGACAAGGCTACCATCCATTAGAGTAATAAAAATCACTACAAAAGACTACCTTCCATAATGACAAGGCTACATCCATTGGGTTAACAAAAATCTCGACAACAGACTAACTTCCATAATGACAAAGCTACCATCCATTGGAGTAACAAAAATATCGACAAAAAACTACCTTCTATATTGACAAGGCTACCATCCATTGGAATAACAAAAATCTCGACAAAAGACTACCTTCCATAATGAAAAGGTTTCCATGCATTGGAATAACAAATATCTCGACAAGAGACTACCTTCCATAATGACAAGGCTACCATCCAATGGAATAAAAAATTCACGACAACAGACTACCTTCCATAATGACAAGGCTACAATCCATTTGAGTAAGAAAAATCAGAACAACATACTACCTTTCATAATGACAAGGATACAATCAATTATAGTAACATAAATCTCAACGACAGACTACCTTCCATAATGACAAGGCTACCGTCCATTGGAGTAACACAATTCTAGATAAATGACTACCTTCCATAATAACAAGGTTACCATCCATTGGAATAATAAAAATCTCGACAAAAAACTACCTTCCATAATGACAAGGCTATCATCCATTGGAATAACAAAAATCTCGACAAAAGACTACCTTCCATAATGACAAAGCTACCATTCATTGGAGTAACGAAAATATCGACAACAGACTACCTTCCATAATGACATGGCTATATCCATTGGGGTAACAAAAATCTCTACAACAGATTACCTTCCATAATGACAAGGCTACCATCCATTGGAGTAACAAAAATCTCGACAAAAAACTACCTTCCATAATGACAAGGCTACCATCCATTAGAATAACAAAAATCTCGACAAAAGACTACCTTCCATAATGACAAGGTCACCATCCATTGGAATAACAAATATCTCGACAACAGACTACCTTCCATAATGACAAGGCTACAATCCATTGGAGTAACAAAAATCTGAACAACAGACTACCTTCCTTAATGACAAGGCTACAATCCATTAGAATAACATAAATCTCAACGGCAGACTACCTTCCAGAATGACAAGGCTACTATCCATTGGAGTAACAAAAATCTCGACAACATACTACCTTCCATAATCACAAGGCTACCACCCATTGAAGTATAAAAAATATCGACAACAGACTACCTTCCATAATGACAAGGCTATCATCCATTGGAGTAACAAAAATATGAACTACTGACTACCTTCCATAATGACAAGACTACCATCCATTGGACTAATAAAAATCTCAACGACCGAATACCTACCATAATGACAAGGCTACCATTCATTGGAGTAACAAAATCTGAACGACAGACTAGCTTGCATAATGATAAGGCTATCATCCATTAGAGTAACAGAGATATCGACAACAGACTACCTTCAATAATGACAAGGCTACCATCCATTAGAGTAATAAAAATATCTACAAAATATTACCTTCCATAATGACAAGGTTACCATCCATTAGAATAACAAAAATCTCGACAATAGACTACCTTTCATAATGACAAGGCTACTATCCAACGAAATAAAAAAAAATTAGACAACAGACTACCTTCCATAATTACAAGGCTACCATCCATTGGAGTAAGAGAAATCTCAACGAAAAACTACCTTCCATAATGACAAGGCTACCATCTATTGGAGTAAGAAAAATCTCGACAACAAACCACCTTCCATAATTACAAGGCTACCATCCATTGGAGTATAAAAAATCTCGACAACAAACTACATTCCATAATGACAAGGCTACCATCCATTGGATTAACCAAAATCTCGACAATAGAGTACCTACCATAATGACAAGGCTATCATCCATTGAAGTAACAAAAATCTGAACAACAGACAAACTTTCATAATGACAAGGCTATCATCCATTGGAGTAACAGAAATCTCAACGACCGACTACCTTCCATAATGACAAGGCTACCATCCATTGGAGTAACATAAATCTTGACAAAAGACTACCTTCCTTAATAACAAGGTTACCTTCCATAGGAATAAAAAAAATAACGACAAAAAACTACCTTCCATAATGACAAGGCTACCATCCATTGGAATAACAAAAATCTCGACAAAAGACTACCTTCCATAATGACAAGGCTACCATCCATTGGAGTAACAAAAATCTCGACAATAGACTACCTTCTATAATCACAAGGCTACCACCCATTTAGGTATAAAAAATTTTGACAACAGACTACCTTCCATAATGACAAGGCTATCACCAATTGGAGTAACAAAAATATGAACAACAGACTACCTTCCATAATGACAATACTACCATCCATTGGACTAACAGAAATCTCAACTACTGAATACCTACCATAATGACAAGGCTACCATCCATTGGAGTAATAAAAATCTGAATAACAGACTAGCTTGCATAATGATAAGGCTATCATCCATTGGAGCAACAGAGATATCGACAACAGACTACCTTCCATAATGACAAGGCTACATCCATTGGGTTAACAAAAATCTCGACAACTGACTTCCTTCCATAATGATAAGGCTACCATCCATTGGAGTAACAAAAATCTCGACAAAAATCTAACTTCCATAATGACAAGGCTACCATCCATTAGAATAACAAAAATCTCGACAAAAGACTACCTTCCATAATGACAAGGTTACCATCCATTGGAATAACAAATATCTCGACAACAGACTACCTTCCATAATGACAAGGCTACCATCCAATGGAATAAAAAATTCACGACAATAGACTACCTTCCATAATGACAAGGCTATAATCAATTTGAGTAACAAAAATCTGAACAACAGACTACCTTTCATAATGACAAGGATACAATCAATTAGAGTAACATAAATCTCAACGACAGACTACCTTCCATAATGACAAGGCTACCGTCCATTGGAGTAACATAATTCTTGATAAAAGACTCCCTTCCATAATGACAAGGCTATAATCAATTGGAGTAATAAAAATCTCAACGACAGACTACCTTCCATAATGACAAGGCTACCATCCATTGGAATAACAAAAATCTCGACAATAGAATACCTCCCATAATGACAAGGCTACCATCCATTGGAGTAACAAAAATCTGAACAATAAACTGCCTTTCATAATGACAAGGCTATCATCCATTGGAGTAACAGAGATATCGGCAACAGACTACCTTTAATAATGACAAGGCTACCATCCATTGGAGTAACAAAAATCTCGACAAAAGACTACCTTACATAATGACATGGCTACCATCCATTGGAGTAGCAAAAATCTCGACAATAGACTCCCTTTCATAATGACAAGGCTATAATCAATTAGAGTAATAAAAATCTCAACGACAGACTACTTTCCATAATGACAAGGCTACCATCCATTGGAATAACAAAAATCTCGACAATAGAATACCTCCCATAATGACAAGGCTACCATCAATTGGAGTAACAAAAATCTGAACAACAGACTAGCTTGCATAATGATAAGGGTATCATCCATTGGAGTAACACAGATATCGACAACAGACTACCTTCAATAATGACAAGGATACCATCCATTGGAGTAATAAAAATCTCTACAAAAGACTACCTTCCATAATGACAAGGCTACCATCCATTGGAGTAACAAAAATCTCGACAATAGACTACCTTCCATAATCACAAGGCTACCACCCATTTAGGTATAAAAAATTTCGACAACAGACTACCTTCCATAATGACAAGGCTATCACCCATTGGAGTAACAAAAATATGAACAACAGACTACCTTCCATAATGACAATACTACCATCCATTGGACTAACAGAAATCTCAACTACTGAATACCTACCATAATGACAAGGCTACCATCCATTGGAGTAATAAAAATCTGAATAACAGACTAGCTTGCATAATGATAAGGCTATCATCCATTGGAGCAACAGAGATATCGACAACAGACTACCTTCCATAATGACAAGGCTACATCCATTGGGTTAACAAAAATCTCGACAACTGACTTCCTTCCATAATGATAAGGCTACCATCCATTGGAGTAACAAAAATATCGACAAAAATCTAACTTCCATAATGACAAGGCTACCATCCATTGGAATAACAAAAATCTCGACAAAAGACTACCTTCCATAATGACAAGGTTACCATCCATTGGAATAACAAATATCTCGACAACAGACTACCTTCCATAATGACAAGGCTACCATCCAATGGAATAAAAAATTCACGACAATAGACTACCTTCCATAATGACAAGGCTATAATCAATTTGAGTAACAAAAATCTGAACAACAGACTACCTTTCAGAATGACAAGGATACAATCAATTAGAGTAACATAAATCTCAACGACAGACTACCTTCCATAATGACAAGGCTACCGTCCATTGGAGTAACATAATTCTTGATAAAAGACTCCCTTCCATAATGACAAGGCTATAATCAATTGGAGTAATAAAAATCTCAACGACAGACTACCTTCCATAATGACAAGGCTACCATCCATTGGAATAACAAAAATCTCGACAATAGAATACCTCCCATAATGACAAGGCTACCATCCATTGGAGTAACAAAAATCTGAACAATAAACTGCCTTTCATAATGACAAGGCTATCATCCATTGGAGTAACAGAGATATTGGCAACAGACTACCTTTAATAATGAAAAGGCTACCATCCATTGGAGTAACAAAAATCTCGACAAAAGACTACCTTACATAATGATATGGCTACCATCCATTGGAGTAGCAAAAATCTCGACAATAGACTCCCTTTCATAATGACAAGGCTATAATCAATTAGAGTAATAAAAATCTCAACGACAGACTACTTTCCATAATGACAAGGCTACCATCCATTGGAATAACAAAAATCTCGACAATAGAATACCTCCCATAATGACAAGGCTACCATCAATTGGAGTAACAAAAATCTGAACAACAGACTAGCTTGCATAATGATAAGGGTATCATCCATTGGAGTAACACAGATATCGACAACAGACTACCTTCAATAATGACAAGGATACCATCCATTGGAGTAATAAAAATCTCTACAAAAGACTACCTTCCATAATGACAAGGTTACCATCCATTGGAATAACAAAAATCTCGACAATAGACTACCTTCCATAATGACAAGGCTACCATCCAACAAAATAAAAAAAATTTCGACAACAGACTACCTTCCATAAATACAAGGCTACCATCCATTGGAGTAAGAGAAATCTCAACGACAGACTACCTTCCATAATGAAAAGGCTACCATCTATTGGAGTAAGAAAAATCTCGACAACAAACCACCTTCCATAATTACAAGGCTACCATCCATTGGAGTATCAAAAATCTCGACAACAAACTACATTCCATAATGACAAGGCTACCATCCATTGGATTAACCAAAATCTCGAAAGTAGAGTACCTACCATAATGACAAGGCTATCATCCATTGAAGTAACAAAAATATGAACAACAGACAACCTTTCATAATGACAAGGCGACCAACCAATGGAATAAAAAACTCTCGATAACAGACTACCTTCCATAATGACAAGGCTACAATCCATTGGAGTAACAAAAATCTCAACAACATACTACCTTCCTTAATGACAAGGCTACAATCCATTAGAATAACATAAATCTCAACAATAGACTACCTTCCAGAATGACAACGCTACCATCCATTGGAGTAACAAAAATCTCGACAACAGACTACCTTCCATAATCACAAGGCTACCACCCATTGAAGTATAAAAAATTTCGACAACAGACTACCTTCCATAATGACAAGGCTATCATCCATTGGAGTAACAAAAATATGAACAACAGACTACCTTCCATAATGACAAGACTACCATCCGTTGGACTAACAGAAATCTCAACGACCGAATACCTACCATAATGACAAGGCTACCATCAATAGGAATAATAAAAATCTCGACAATAGACTACCTTCCATAATGACAAGGCTACCATCCATTGGAGTAACAAATATCTGAACAACAAACTGCCTTTCATAATGACAAGGCTATCATCCATTGTAGTAACAGAGATATCGACAACACACTACCTTCAATAATGACAAGGCTACCATCCATTGGAATAACAAAAATCTCGACAATAGACTCCCTTCCATAATGACAAGGCTATAATCAATTGGAGTAATAAAAATTTCAACGACAGACTACCTTCCATAATGACAAGGCTACCATCCATTGGAATAACAAAAATCTCGACAATAGAATACCTCCCATAATGACAAGGCTACCATCCAATGGAGTAACAAATATCTGAACAACAAACTACCTTTCATAATGACAAGGCTATCATCCATTGTAGTAACAGAGATATCGACAACAGACTACCTTCAATAATGACAAGGCTACCATCCATTTGAGTAACAAAAATCTCCACAAAAGACTACCTTACATAATGACAAGGCTACCATCCATTGGAATAACAAAAATCTTGACAATAGACTCCCTTCCATAATGACAAGGCTATTATCAATTGGAGTAATAAAAATCTCAACGACAGACTACCTTCCATAATGACAAGGCTACCATCCATTGGAATAACAAAAATCTCGACAATAGAATACCTCCCATAATGACAAGGCTACCATCCATTGGAGTAACAAAAATCTGAACAACAGACTAGCTTGCATAATGATAAGGGTATCATCCATTGGAGTAACACAGATATCGACAACAGACTACCTTCAATAATGACAAGGCTACCATCCATTGGAGTAATAAAACTACAAAAGACTACCTTCCATAATGACAAGGTTACCATCCATTGGAATAACAAAAATCTCAACAATAGACTACCTTCCATAATGACAAGGCTACCATCCAACGAAATAAAAAAAATTTCGACAACAGATTACCTTCGATAAATACAAGGATACC
This sequence comes from Vicia faba, assembly GCA_948472305.1. Lineage (NCBI taxonomy): Eukaryota > Viridiplantae > Streptophyta > Magnoliopsida > Fabales > Fabaceae > Vicia > Vicia faba. The sequence goes on from OX451738.1 coordinate 769,332,097, forward strand.
ATCCATTGGAGTAAGAGAAATCTCAACGAAAGACTACCTTCCATAATGACAAGGCTACCATCTATTGGAGTAACAAAAATCTCGACAACAAACCACCTTCCATAATTACAAGGCTAGCATCCATTGGAGTATCAAAAATCTCGACAACAAACTACATTCCATAATAACAAGGCTACCATCCATTTGATTAACCAAAATCTCGGCAATAGAGTACCTTCCGTAATGACAAGGTCACCATCCATTGGAATAACAAATATCTCGACAACAGACTACCTTCCATAATGACAAGGCTACCAACCAATGGAATAAAAAATTCTCGATAATAGACTACCTTCCATAATGACAAGGCTACAATCCATTGGAGTAACAAAAATCTCAACAACAGACTACCTTCCAGAATGACAAGGCTACCATCCATTGGAGTAACAAAAATCTCGACAACAGACTACCTTCCATAATCACAAGGCTACCACCCATTGAAGTATACAAAATTTCGATAACAGACTACCTTCCATAATGACAAGGCTATCATCCATTGGAGTAACAAAAATATGAACAACAAACTACCTTCCATAATGACAAGACTACCATCCATTGGACTAACAGAAATCTCAACGACCGAATACCTACCATAATGACAAGGCTACCATCAATTGGAATAACAAAAATCTCGACAATAGACTACCTTCCATAATGACAAGGCTATCATCCATTGGAGTAACAAATATCAGAACAACAAACTGCCTTTCATAATGACAAGGCTATTATCCATTGTAGTAACAGAGATATCGACAACAGACTACCTTCAATAATGACAAGGCTACCATCCATTGGAGTAACAAAAATCTCCACAAAAGACTACCTTACATAATAACAAGGTTACCATCCATTGGAATAACAAAAATCTCGACAATAGACTCCTTTCCATAATGACAAGGCTATAATCAATTGGAGTAATAAAAATCTCAACGACAGACTACCTTCCATAATGACAAGGGTACCATCCATTGGAATAACAAAAATCTCGACAATAGAATACCTCCCATAATGACAAGGCTACCATCCATTGGAGTAACAAAAATCTGAACAACAGACTAGCTTGCATAATGATAAGGGTATCATCCATTGGAGTAACACAGATATCGACAACAGACTACCTTCAATAATGACAAGGCTACCATCCATTGGAGTAATAAAAATCTCTACAAAAGACTACCTTCCATAATTACAAGGTTACCATCCATTGGAATAACAAAAATCTCGACAATAGACTACCTTCCATAATGACAAGGCTACCATCCATTGGAGTAAGAGAAATCTCAACGACAAACTACCTTCAATAATGACAAGGCCACCATCTATTGGAGTAACAAAAATCTCGACAACAAATCACCTTCCACAATTACAAGGCTACCATCCTTTGGAGTATCAAAAATATCGACAACAAACTACATTCCATAATGACAAGGCTACCATCCATTGGACTAACCAAAATCTCGACAATAGAGTACCTTCCATAATGACAAGGCTATCATCCATTGAAGTAACAAAAATATGAAAAATAGACAACCTTTCATAATGACAAGGCTACCATCCATTGGAGTAATAGAAATCTCAGCGATGGACTACCTTCCATAATGACAAGGCTACCATCCATTAGAGTAACACAAATCTCGACAAAAGACTACCTTCCTTAATAACAACGTTATCATCCATTGGAATAACAAAAATATCGACAAAAAACTACCTTCCATAATGACAAGGCTACCATCCATTGGAATAACAAAAATCTTGACAAAAGACTACCTTCCATAATGACAAGGCTACATCCATTCGGTTAACAAAAATATCGACAACAGACTACCTCCCATAATGCCAAGGCTACCATCCATTGGAGTAACAAAAATCTCGACAAAAGACTACCTTCCATAATGACAAGGTTACCATCCATTGGAATAACAAATATCTCGACAACAGACTACCTTCCATAATGAGAAGGCTACCATCCATAGGAATAAAAAATTCACGACAACAGACTACCTTCCATAATGACAAGGCTACAATCCATTTGAGTAACATAAATCTGAACAATAGACTACCTTTCATAATGACAAGGATACAATCAATTAGAGTAACATAAATCTCAACGACAGACTACCTTCCATAATGACAAGGCTATCTTCCATTGGAGTAACACAATTCTCGATAAAAGACTACCTTCCATAATAACAAGGTTACCATCCATTGAAATAACAAAAATCTCGACAAAAAACTACCTTCCATAATGACAAATCTACCATCCATTGGAATAACAAAAATCTCGACAAAAGAATACCTTCCATAATGACAACGCTACCATTCATTGGAGTAACGAAAATATCGACAACAGACTACCTTTCATAATGACAAGGCTACCATCCATCGGAGTAACAAAACACACAACAAAAAACTACCTTCCGTAATGACAAGGCTACCATCCATTGGAATAACAAAAATCTCGACAAAAGACTACCTTCCATAATGACAAGGTCACCATCCTTTGGGATAACAAATATCTCGACAACAGACTACCTTCCATAATGACAAGGCTACCAAATAATGGAATAAAAAATTCTCGACAACAGACTACCTTCCATAATGACAAGGCTACAATCCATTGGATTAACAAAAATCTGAACAACAGACTACCTTCCAGAATGTCAAGGCTACCATCCATTGGAGTAACAAAAATCTCGACAACAGACTACCTTCCATAATCACAAACCTACCACCCATTGAAGTATAAAAAATTTCGACAAAAGACTACCTTCCATAATGACAAGGCTATCATCCATTGGAGTAACAAAAATATGAACAACAGACTACCTTCCATAATGACAAGGCTACCATCAATTGGAATAACAAAAATCTCGACAATAGACTACCTTCCATAATGACAAGGCTAACATCCATTGGAGTAACAAATATTTGAACAACAAACTACCTTTCATAATGACAAGGCTATCATCCATTGGAGTAACAGAGATATCGACAATAGACTACCTTCAATAATGACAAGGCTACCATCCATTGGAGTAACAAAAATCTCGACAAAAGACTACCTTCCATAATAACAAGGTTACCATCCATTGGAATAACAAAAATCTCAACAATAGACTCCCTTCCATAATGACAAGGCTATAATCAATTGGAGTAATAAAAATCTCAATGACAGACTACCTTCCATAATGACAAGGCTGCCATCCATTGGAATAACAAAAATCTCGACAATAGAATACCACCCATAATGACAAGGATACCATCCATTGGAGTAACAAAAATTTGAACAACAGACTAGCTTGCATAATGATAAGGCTATCATCCATTGGAGTAACGGAGATATCGACAACAGACTACCTTCAATAATGACAAGGCTACCATCCATTGTAGTAACAAAAATCTCGACAAAAGACTACCTTCAATAATGACAAGGCTACCATCCATTGGAGTAATAAAAATCTCTACAAAAGACTACCTTCCATAATGACAAGGTTACCATCCATTGGAATAACAAAAATCTCGACAATAGACTACCTTCCATAATGACAAGGCTACCATCCAACGGAATAAAAAAAATTTCGACAACAGACTACCTTCCATAACTACAAGGCTACCATCCATTGGAGTAAGAGAAATCTCAACGACAGACTACCTTCCATAATGACAAGGCTACCATCTATTGGAGTAACAAAAATCTCGACAACAAACCACCTTCCATAATTACAAGGCTACCATCCATTGGAGTATCAAAAATCTCGACAACAAACTACATTCCATAATGACAAGGCTACCATCCATTGGATTAACCAAAATCTCGACAATAGAGTACCTTCCATAATGACAAGGCTATCATCCATTGAAGTAATAAAAATATGAACAACAGACAACCTTTCATAATGACAAGGCTACCATCCATTGGAGTAACAGAAATCTCAACGACAGACTACCTTCCATAATGACAAGGCTACCATCTATTGGAGTAACAAAAATCTCGACAACAAACCACCTTCCATAATTACAAGGCTACCATCCATTGGAGTATCAAAAATTTCGACAACAAAATACATTCCATAATGACAAGGCTACCATCCATTGGATTAACCAAAATATCGACAATAGAGTACCTTCCATAATGACAAGGTCACCATCCTTGGAGTAACAAAAATATGAACAACATACTACCTTCCATAATGACAAGGCTACCATCCATTGGAGTAACAAAAATCTCGACAAAAGACTACCTTCCATAATAACAAGGTTACCATCCATTGGAATAACAAAAATCTCAACAATAGACTCCCTTCCATAATGACAAGGCTATAATCAATTGGAGTAACGAAAATCTCAATGACAGACTACCTTCCATAATGACAAGGCTGCCATCCATTGGAATAACAAAAATCTCGATAATAGAATACCTCCCATAATGACAAGGATACCATCCATTAGAGTAACAAAAATTTGAACAACAGACTAGCTTGCATAATGACAAGGCTATCATCCATTGGAGTAACAGAGATATCGACAACAGACTACCTTCAATAATGATAAGGCTACCATCCATTGGAGTAACAAAAATCTCGACAAAAGACTACCTTCCATAATAACAAGGTTACCATCCATTGGAATAACAAAAATCTCAACAATAGACTCCCTTCCACAATGACAAGGCTATAATCAATTGGAGTAATAAAAATCTTAATGACAGACTACCTTCCAAAATGACAAGGCTGCCATCCATTGGAATAACAAAAATCTCGACAATAGAATACCTCCCATAATGACAAGGATACCATCCATTGGAGTAACAAAAATTTGAACAACAGACTAGCTTGCATAATGATAAGGCTATCATCCATTGGAGTAACAGAGATATCGACAACAGACTACCTTCAATAATGACAAGGCTACCATCCATTGTAGTAACAAAAATCTCGACAAAAGACTACCTTCAATAATGACAAGGCTACCATCCATTGGAGTAATAAAAATCTCTACAAAAGACTACCTTCCATAATGACAAGGTTACCATCCATTGGAATAACAAAAATCTCGACAATAGACTACCTTCCATAATGACAAGGCTACCATCCAACGGAATAAAAAAAATTTCGACAACAGACTACCATCCATAACTACAAGGCTACCATCCATTGGAGTAAGAGAAATCTCAACGACAGACTACCTTCCATAATGACAAGGCTACCATCTATTGGAGTAACAAAAATCTCGACAACAAACCACCTTCCATAATTACAAGGCTACCATCCATTGGAGTATCAAAAATCTCGACAACAAACTACATTCCATAATGACAAGGCTACCATCCATTGGATTAACCAAAATCTCGACAATAGAGTACCTTCCATAATGGCAAGGCTATCATCCATTGAAGTAACAAAAATATGAACAACAGACAACCTTTCATAATGACAAGGCTACCATCCATTGGAGTAACAGAAATCTCAACGACAGACTACCTTCCATAATGACAAGGCTACCATCTATTGGAGTAACAAAAATCTTGACAGCAAACCACCTTCCATAATTACAAGGCTACCATCCATTGGAGTATCAAAAATCTCGACAACAAAATACATTCCATAATGACAAGGCTACCATCCATTGGATTAACCAAAATCTCGACAATAGAGTACCTTCCATAATGACAAGGTCACCATCCTTGGAGTAACAAAAATATGAACATACTACCTTCCATAATGACAAGGCTACCATCCATTGGAGTAACAAAAATCTCGACAAAAGACTACCTTCCATAATAACAAGGTTACCATCCATTGGAATAACAAAAATCTCAACAATAGACTCCCTTCCATAATGACAAGGCTATAATCAATTGGAGTAAGAAAAATCTCAATGACAGACTACCTTCCATAATGACAAGGCTGCCATCCATTGGAATAACAAAAATCTCGACAATAGAATACCTCCCATAATGACAAGGATACCATCCATTGGAGTAACAAAAATTTGAACAACAGACTAGCTTGCATAATGATAAGGCTATCATCCATTAGAGTAACAGAGATATCGACAACAGACTACCTTCAATAATGACAAGGCTACCATCCATTGTAGTAATAAAAATCTCGACAAAAGACTACCTTCAATAATGACAAGGCTACCATCCATTGGAGTAATAAAAATCTTACAAAAGACTACCTTCCATAATGACAAGGTTACCATCCATTGGAATAACAAAAATCTGGACAATAGACTACCTTCCATAATGACAAGGCTACCATCCAACGGAATAAAAAAAATTTCGACAATAGACTACCTTCCATAAATACAAGGCTACCATCCATTGGAGTAAGAGAAATCTCAACGACAGACTACCTTCCATAATGACAAGGCTACCATCTATTGGAGTAACAAAAATCTTGACAACAAACCACCTTCCATAATTACAAGGCTACCATCCATTGGAGTATCAAAAATCTCGACAACAAACTACATTCCATAATGACAAGGCTACCATCCATTGGATTAACCAAAATCTCGACAATAGAGTACCTTCCATAATGACAAGGCTATCATCCATTGAAGTAACAAAAATATGAACAACAGACAACCTTTCATAATGACAAGGCTACCATCCATTGGAGTAACCGAAATCTCAACGACAGACTACCTTCCATAATGACAAGGCTACCATCTATTGGAGTAACAAAAATCTCGACAACAAACCACCTTCCATAATTACAAGGCTACCATCCATTGGAGTATCAAAAATCTCGACAACAAAATACATTCCATAATGACAAGGCTACCATCCATTGGATTAATCAAAATCTCGACAATAGAGTACCTTCCATAATGACAAGGTCACCATCCTTGGAGTAACAAATACATGAACAACATACTACCTTCCATAATGACAAGGCTACAATCCATTGGAGTAACATAAATCTCAACGACAGACTACCTTCCATAATGAAAAGGCTACCGTCTATTGGAGTAACAAAAACCTCGACAACTGACTACCTTCCATAATTATAAGGCTACCATCCATTGGAGTATCAAAAATCTCGACAACAAACTACCTTCCATAATGACAAGGCTACCATCCATTGGAATAACAAAAATCTCGACAATAGAATACCTCCCATAATGATAAGGCTACCATCCATTGGAGTAACAAAAATCTGAACAACATACTAGCTTGCATAATGATAAGGCTATCATCCATTGGAGTAACACAGATATCGACAACAGACTACCTTCAATAATGACAAGGCTACCATCTATTGGAGTAATAAAAATCTCTACAAAAGACTACCTTTCATAATGACAAGGTTACCATCCATTGGAATAACAAAAATCTAGACAATAGACTACCTTCCATAATGACAAGGCTACCATCCAACGAAATAAAAAAATTTTCGACAACAGACTACCTTCCATAAATACAAGGATACCATCCATTGGAGTAAGAGAAATCTCAATGATAGACTACCTTCCATAATGACAAGGCTACCATCTATTGGAGTAACAAAATTCTCGACAACAAACAACCTTCCATAATTACAAGGCTACCATCCATTGGAGTATCAAAAATCTCGACAACAAAATACATTCCATAATGACAAGGCTACCATCCATTGGATTAACCAAAATCTCGACAACAGAGTACCTTCCATAATGACAAGGTCACCATCCATTGGAATAACAAATATCTCGACAATAGACTACCTTCCATAATGACAAGGCTACCAACCAATGGAATAAAAAATTCTCGACAACAGACTACCTTCCATAATGACAAGGCTACAATCCATTGGAGTAACAAAAATCTCAACAACAGACTACCTTCTTTAATGACAAGGCTACAATCCATTAGAATAACATAAATCTCAACAACAGACTACCTTCCAGAATTACAAGGCTACCATCCATTGGAGTAACAAAAATATCGACAACAGACTACCTTCCATAATCACAAGGCTACCACCCATTGAAGTATAAAAAATATCGACAACAGACTACCTTCCATAATGACAAGGCTATCATCCATGGGAGTAACAAAAATATGAACAACAGACTACCTTCCATAATGACAAGACTACCATCCATTGGACTAACAGAAATCTCAACGACCGAATACCTACCATAATGACAAGGCTACCATCAATTGGAATAACAAAAATCTCGACAATAGACTACCTTCCATAATGACAAGGCTACCATCCATTGGAGTAACAAATATCTGAACAACAAACTGCCTTTCATAATGACAAGGCTATCATCCATTGTAGTAACAGAGATATCGACAACAGACTACCTTCAATAATGACAAGGCTACCATCCATTGGAGTAACAAAAATCTCCACAAAAGACTACCTTACATAATAACAAGGTTTCCATCCATTGGAATAACAAAAATCTCGACAATAGACTCCCTTCCATAATGACAAGGCTATTATCAATTGAAGTAATAAAAATCTCAACGACATACTACCTTCCATAATGACAAGGCTACCATCCATTGGAATAACAAAAATCTCGACAATAGAATACCTCCCATAATGACAAGGCTACCATCCATTGGAGTAACAAAAATCTGAACAACAGACTAGCTTGCATAATGATTAGGTTATCATCCATTGGAGTAACACAGATATCGACAACAGACTACCTTCAATAATGACAAGGCTACCATCCATTGGAGTAATAAAAATCTCTACAAAAGACTACCTTCCATAATGACAAGGTTACCATCCATTGGAATAACAAAAATCTCGACAATAGACTACCTTCCATAATGACAAGGCTACCATCCAACGAAATAAAAAAAATTTCGACAAAAGATTACCTTCGATAAATACAAGGATATCATCCATTGGAGTAAGAGAAATCTCAACGACAGAATACCTTCCATAATGACAAGGCTACCATCTATTGGAGTAACAAAAATTTCGACAACAAACCACCTTCCATAATTATAAGGCTAGCATCCATTGGAGTATCAAAAATCTCGATAACAAACTACATTCCATAATAACAAGGCTACCATCCATTGGATTAACCAAAATCTCGACAATAGAGTACCTTCCGTAATGACAAGGTCACCATCCATTGGAATAACAAATATCTCGACAACAGACTACCTTCCATAATGACAAGGCTACCAATCAATGGAATAAAAAATTCTCGATAACAGACTACCTTCCATAATGACAAGGCTACAATCCATTGGAGTAACAAAAATCTCAACAACAGACTACCTTCCAGAATGACAAGGCTACCATCCATTGGAGTAACAAAAATCTCGACAACAGACTACCTTCCATAATCACAAGGCTACCACCCATTGAAGTATAAAAAATTTCGACAATAGACTACCTTCCATAAGGACAAGGCTATCATCCATTGGAGTAACAAAAATATGAACAACAGACTACCTTCCATAATGACAAAACTACCATCCATTGGACTAACAGAAATCTCAACGACCGAATACCTACCATAATGACAAGGCTCCCATCAATTGGAATAACAAAAATCTCGACAATAGACTACCTTCCATAATGACAAGGCTACCATGCATTGGAGTAACAAATATCTGAACAACAAACTGCCTTTCATAATGACAAGGCTATTATCCATTGTAGTAACAGAGATATCAGCAACAGACTACCTTAAATAATGACAAGGCTACCATCCATTGGAGTAACAAAAATCTCCAAAAAAGACTACCTTACATAATAACAAGGTTACCATCCATTGGAATAACAAAAATCTCGACAATAGACTCCCTTCAATAATGACATGGCTATAATCAATTGGAGTAATAAAAATCTCAACGACAGACTACCTTCCATAATGACAAGGCTACCATCCATTGGAATAACAAAAATCTCGACAATAGAATACCTCCCATAATGACAAGGCTACCATCCGTTGGAGTAACAAAAATCTGAACAACAGACTAGCTTGCATAATGATAAGGGTATCATCCATTGGAGTAACACAGATATCGACAACAGACTACCTTCAATAATGACAAGGCTACCATCCATTGGAGTAATAAAAATCTCTACAAAAGACTACCTTCCATAATGACAAGGTTACCATCCATTGGAATAACAAAAATCTCGACAATAGACTACCTTCCATAATGACAAGGCTACCATCCATTGTAGTAACAGAAATCTCGACAACAAACTAGATTCCATATTGACAAGGCTACCATCCATTGGATTAACCAAAATCTCGACAATAGAGTACCTTCCATAATGACAAGGCTATCATCCATTGAAGTAACAAAAATATGAACAACAGACAACCTTTCATAATGACAAGGCTACCATCCATTGGAGTAACAGAAATCTCAACGATGGACTACCTTCCATAATGACAAGGCTACCATCCATTGGAGTAACACAAATCTCGACAAAAGACTACCTTCCTTAATAACAACGTTACCATCCATTGGAATAACAAAAATATCGACAAAAAACTACCTTCCATAATGACAAGGCTACCATCCATTGGAATAACAAAAATCTTGACAAAAGACTACCTTCCATAATGACAAGGCTACATCCATTGGGTTAACAAAAATCTCGACAACATACTACCTCCCATAATGCCAAGGCTACCATCCATTGGAGTAACAAAAATCTCGACAAAAGACTACCTTCCATAATGACAAGGTTACCATCCAATGGAATAACAAATATCTCGACAACAGACTACCTTCCATAATGACAAGGCTACCATCCAAAGGAATAAAAAATTCACGATAACAGACTACCTTCCAAAATGACAAGGCTACAATCCATTTGAGTAACATAAATCTGAACAATAGACTACCTTTCATAATGACAAGGATACAATCAATTAGAGTAACATAAATCTCAACAACAGACTACCTTCCATAATGACAAGGCTACCGTCCATTGGAGTAACACAATTCTCGATAAAAGACTACCTTCCATAATAACAAGGTTACCATCCATTGGAATAACAAAAATCTCGACAAAAAACTACCTTCCATAATGACAAATCTACCATCCATTGGAATAACAAAAATCTCGACAAAAGAATACCTTCCATAATGACAACGCTACCATTCATTGGAGTAACGAAAATATCGACAACAGACTACCTTCCATAATGACAAGGCTACATCCATTGGGGTAACAAAAATCTCTCCAACAGACTACCTTCCATAATGACAAGGCTACCATCCATCGGAGTAATAAAACACTCAACAAAAAACTACCTTCCGTAATGACAAGGCTACCATCCATTGGAATAACAAAAATCTCGACAAAAGACTACCTTCCATAATGACAAGGTCACCATCCATTGGGATAACAAATATCTCGACAACAGACTACCTTCCATAATGACAAGGCTACCAAACAATGGAATAAAAAATTCTCGATAACAGACTACCTTCCATAATGACAAGGCTACAATCCATTGGAGTAACAAAAATCTGAACAACAGACTACCTTCCAGAATGTCAAGGCTACCATCCATTGGAGTAACAAAAATCTCGACAACAGACTACCTTCCATAATCACAAAGCTACCGCCCATTGAAGTATAAAAAATTTCGACAAAAGACTACCTTCCATAATGACAAGGCTATCATCCATTGGAGTAACAAAAATATGAACAACAGACTACCTTCCATAATGACAAGACTACCATCCATTGGACTAACAGAAATCTCAACGACCGAATACCTACCATAATGACAAGGCTACCATCAATTGGAATAACAGAAATCTCGACAATAGACTACATTCAATAATGACAAGGCTACCATCCATTGGAGTAACAAATATTTGAACAACAAACTACCTTTCATAATGACAAGGCTATCATCCATTGGAGTAACAGAGATATCGACAACAGACTACCTTCAATAATGACAAGTCTACCATCCATTGGAGTAACAAAAATCTCGACAAAAGACTACCTTCCATAATAACAAGGTTACCATCCATTGGAATAACAAAAATCTCAACAATAGACTCCCTTCCATAATGACAAGGCTATAATCAATTGGAGTAACAAAAATCTCAATGACAGACTACCTTCCATAATGACAAGGCTGTCATCCATTGGAATTACAAAAATCTCGACAATAGAATACCTTCAATAATGACAACGATAGCATCCGTTGGAGTAACAAAAATCTGAACAACAGACTAACTTGCATAATGATAAGGCTATCATCCATTGGAGTAACAGAGATATCGACAACAGACTACCTTCAATAATGACAATGCTACCATCCATTGGAGTAACAAAAATATCGACAAAAGACTACCTTCAATAATGACAAGGCTACCATCCATTGGAGTAATAAAAATCTCTACAAAAGAGTACCTTCCATAATGACAAGGTTACCATCCATTGGAATAACAAAAATATGGACAATAGACTACCTTCAATAATGACAAGGCTACCATCCAACGAAATAAAAAATATTTCGACAAAAAACTACCTTCCATAAATACAAGGCTACCATCCATTGGAGTAAGAGAAATCTCACAGCAGACTACCTTCCATAATGACAAGGCTACCATATATTGGAGTAACAAAAATCTCGACAACAAACCACCTTCCATAATTACAAGGCTACCATCCATTGGAGTATCAAAAATCTCGACAACAAACTACATTCCATAATGACAAGGCTATCATCCATTGAAGTAACAAAAATCTGAACAACAGACAACCTTTCATAATGACAAGGCTACCATCCATTGGAGTAACAAAAATGTCTACAAAAGACTACCTTCCATAATGACAAGGTTACCATCCATTGGAATAACAAAAATCTCGACAATAGACTACCTTCCATAATGACAAGGCTACAATCCATTGGAGTAAGAGAAATCTAAACGACAGACTACCTTCCATAATGACAAGGCCACCATCTATTGGAGTAACAAAAATCTCGACAACAAACCACCTTCTATAATTACAAGGCTACCATCCATTGGAGTATCAAAAATCTCGAAAATAAACTACATTCCATAATGACAAGGCTACCATCCATTGGATTAACCAAAATCTCGACAATAGAGTACCTTCCATAATGACAAGGCTATCATCCATTGAAGTAACAAAAATATGAACAACAGACAACCTTTCATAATGACAAGGCTACGATCCATTGGAGTAACAGAAATCTCAATGACGGACTACCTTCCATAATGACAAGGCTACCATCCATTGGAGTAAAAAAAATATCGACAAAAAACTACCTTCCATAATGACAAGGCTACCATCCATTGGAATAACAAAAATCTAGACAAAAGACTACCTTCCTTAATGACAAGGCTACCATTCATTGGAGTAACAAATATATCGATAACAGACTACCTTCCATAATGACAAGGATACATCCATTGGGTTAACAAAAATCTCGACAACAGACTACCTTCCATAATGACAAGGCTACCATCCATTGGAGTAACAAAAATCTCGACAAAAAACTACCTTCCATAATGAAAAGGTTACCATCCATTGGAATAACAAATATCTCGACAATAGACTACCTTTCATAATGATAAGGCTACCATCCAATGGAATAAAAAATTCACGTCAACAGACTACCTTCCATAATGACAAGGCTACAATCCATTTGAGTAACAAAAATCTGAACAACAGACTACCTTTCATAATGACAAGGATACAATCAATTAGAGTAACATAAATCTCAACGACGGACTAACTTCCATAATGAAAAGGCTACCGTCCATTGGACTAACACAATACTCGATAAAAGACTACCTTCCATAATAACAAGATTACCATCCATTGGAATAATAAAAATCTCGACAAAAAACTACCTTCCATAATGACAAGGCTACCACCCATTGGAATAACAAAAATCTCGACAAAAGACTACCTTCCATAATGACAACGCTACCATTCATTGGAGTAATGAAAATATCGACAACAGACTACCTTCCATAATGACAAGGTTACCATCCATTGGGGTAACAAAAATCTCTACAACAGATTATCTTCCATAATGACAAGGCTACCATCCATTGGAATAACAAAAATCTCGACAAAAGACTACCTTCCATAATGACAAGGCTACCATTCATTGGAGTAACAAATATATCGACAACAGACTACCTTCCATAATGACAAGGCTATATCCATTGGGTTAACAAAAATCTCGACAACTGACTACCTTCCATAATGACAAGGCTACCATCCATTGGAGTAACAAAAATCTCAACAAAAAACTACCTTCCATAATGACAAGGCTACCATCAATTGGAATAACAAAAATCTCGACAAAAGACTACCTTCCATAATGACAAGGTTACCATCCATTGGAATAACAAATATCTCGACAACAGACTACCTTCCATAATGACAAGGCTACCATCCAATGGAATAAAAAATTCACGACAACAGACTACCTTCCATAATGACAAGGCTACAATCCATTTGAGTAACAAAAATCTGAACAACAAACTACCTTTCATAATGACAAGGATACAATCAATTAGAGTAACATAAATCTCAACGACAGACTACCTTCCATAATGACAAGGCTACCGTCCATTGGACTAACACAATTGTCGATAAAAGACTACCTTCCATAATAACAAGGTTACCATCCATTGGAATAATAAAAATCTCGACAAAAAACTACCTTCCATAATGACAAGGCTATCACCCATTGGAATAACAAAAATCTCGACAAAAGACTACCTTCCATAATGACAACGCTACCATTCATTGGAGTAACGAAAATATCAACAACAGACTACCTTCCATAATGACAAGGCTACATCCATTGGGGTAACAAAAATCTCTACAACAGATTACCTTCCATAATGACAAGGCTACCATCCATTGGAGTAACAAAAATCTCGACAAAAAACTACCTTCCATAATGACAAGGCTACCATCCATTGGAATAACAAAAATTTCGACAAAAGACTATCTTCCATAATGACAAGGTCACCATCCATTAGAATAACAAATATCTCGACAACAGACTACCTTCCATAATGACAAGGCTACCAACCAATGGAATAACAAAAATCTCGACAAAAAACTACCTTCCATAATGACAAGGCTACCATCCATTGGAATAACAAAAATCTCGACAAAAAAAACTACCTTCCATAATGATAACGCTACCATCCATTAGAATAACAAAAATCTCGACAAAAGACTACCTTCCATAATGACAAGGTTACCATCCATTGGAATAACAAATATCTCGACAACAGAATACCTTCCATTATGACAAGGCTACCATCCAGTGGAATGAAAAATTCACGACAACAGACTACCTTCCATAATGACAAGGCTACAATCCATTTGAGTAACAAAAATCTGAACAACAGACTACCTTTCATAATGACAAGGATACAATCAATTAGAGTAACATAAATCTCAACGAAAGACTACCTTCCATAATGACAAGGCTACCATCCATTGGAGTAACACAATTCTCGATAAAAGACTACCTTCCATAATAACAAGGTTACCATCCATTAGAATAATAAAAATCTCGACAAAAAGCTACCTTCCATAATGACAAGGCTACCATCCATTGGAATAACAAAAATCTCGACAAAAGACTACCTTCCATAATGACAATGCTACCATTCATTGGAGTAACGAAAATATCGATAACAGACTACCTTCCAAATGACAAGGTTACATCCATTGGGGTAACAAATATTTCTACAACAGATTACCTTCCATAATGACAAGGCTACCATCCATTGGAGTAACAAAAATCTCGACAAAAAACTACCTTCAATAATGACAAGGCTACAATCCATTGGAATAACAAAAATCTCGACAAAAGACTACCTTCCATAATGACAAGGTCACCATCCATTGGAATAACAAATATCTCAACAACAGACTACCTTCCATAATGACAAGGCTACCAACCAATGGATTAATAAATTCTCGACAACAGACTACCTTCCATAATGACAAGGCTACCATCCATTGGAGTAACAAAAATCTCGACAAAAAACTACCTTCCATAATGACAAGGCTACAATCCAATAGAATAACATAAATCTCAACGACAGACTACCTTCCAGAATGACAAGGCTACCATCCATTGGAGTAACAAAAATCTCGACAACAGACTACCTTCCATAATCACAAGGCTATGATCCATTGGAGTAATAAAAATATGAACAACAGACTACCTTCCATAATGACAAGACTACCATCCATTGGACTAACAGAAATCTCAACGAACGAATACCTACCATAATGACAAGGCTACCATCCATTGGAGTAACAAAAATCTGAACAACAGACTAGCTTTATAATGATAAGGCTATCATCCATTAACAGAGATATCGACAACAGACTACCTTCAATAATGACAAGGCTTACATCCATTAGAGTAATAAAAATCTCTACAAAAGACTACCTTCCATAATGACAAGGTTACCATCCATTGGAATAACAAAAATCTCGACAATAGACTACCTTCCATAATGACAAGGCTACCATCCAACAAAATAAAAAAAATTTCGACAACAGACTACCTTCCATAAATACAAGGCTACCATCCATTGGAGTAAGAGAAATCTCAACGACAGACTACCTTCCATAATGACAAGGCTACCATCTATTGGAGTAACAAAAATCTCGACAACAAACCACCTTCCATAATTACAAGGCTACCATCCATTGGAGTATCAAAAATCTCTACAACAAACTACATTCCATAATGACAAGGCTACCATCCATTGGATTAACCAAAATCTCAACAATAGAGTACCTTCCATAATGACAAAGCTATCATCCATTGAAGTAACAAAAATCTAAACAACAGACAACCTTACATAATGACAAGGCTACCATCCATTTGAGTAACAAAAATCTGAACAACAGACTACCTTCCATAATGACAAGGCTACATCCATTGGGTTAACAAAAAACTTGACAACACACTACCTTCCATAATGACAAGGCTACCATCCATTGGAGTAACAAAAATCTCGACAAAAAACTACCTTCCATAATAACAAGGCTACCATCCATTGGAATAATAAAAATCTCGACAAAAAACTACCTTCCATAATGACAAGGCTATCATCCATTGGAATAACAAAAATCTCGACAAAAGACTACCTTCCATAATGACTACGCTACCATTCATTGGAGTAACGAAAATATCGACAACAAACTACCTTCCATAATGACAAGGCTACATCCATTGGGGTAACAAAAATCTCTACAACAAATTACCTTCCATAATGACAAGGCTACCATCCATTGGAGTAACAAAAATCTCGACAAAAAACTACCTTCCATAATGACAAGGCTACCATCCATTGGAATAACAAAAATCTCGACAAAAGACTACTTTCCATAATGACAAGGTCACCATCCATTGGAATAACAAATATCTCGACAACAGACTACCTTCCATAATGCAAGGCTACCAACCAATGGAATAATAAAAATCTCGACAAAAAACTACCTTCCATAATGACAAGGCTACCATCCATTGGGATAACAAAAATCTCGACAAAAGACTACCTTCCATAATGACAACACTGCCATTCATTGGAGTAACGAAAATATCGACAACAGACTACCTTCCATAATGACAAGGCTACCATCCATTGGAGTAACAAAAATCTCGACAAAAAAAACTACCTTCCATAATGACAAGGCTACCATCCATTGGAATAAGAAAAATCTCGACAAAAGACTACCTTCCATAATGACAAGGTTACCATCCATTGGAATAACAAATATATCGACAACAGACTACCTTCCATAATGACAAGGCTACCATCCAATGGAATAAAAAATTCACGACAACAGACTACCTTCCATAATGACAAGGCTACAATCCATTAGAATAATAAAAATATCGACAAAAAACTACCTTCCATAATGCAAGGCTACCATCCATTGGAATAAAAAAAATCTCGACAAAAGACTACCTTCCATAATGACAATGCTACCATTCATTGGAGTAACGAAAATATCGACAACAGACTACCTTCCATAATGACAAGGCTACATCCATTGGGGTAACAAAAATCTCTACAACATATTACCTTCCATAATGACAAGGCTACCATCCATTGGAGTAATAAAAATCTCGACAAAAAACTACCTTCCATAATGACAAGGCTACCATCCATTGGAATAACAAAAATCTCGACAACAGACTACCTTCCATAATGACAAGGCTACCAACCAATGGAATAAAAAATTCTCGATAACAGACTACCTTCCATAATGACAAGGCTACAATCCATTGGAGTAACAAAAATCTGAACAACAGACTACCTTCAATAATGACAAGGCTACCATCCATTAGAGTAATAAAAATCTCTACAAAAGACTACCTTCCATAATGACAAGGCTACCATCCATTGGAATAACAAAAATCTCGACAAAAGACTACCTTCCATAATGACAAGGCTACCACCCATTGAAGTATAAAAAATTTCGACAACAGACTACCTTCCATAATGACAAGGTCACCATCCATTGGAATAACAAATATCTCGACAACAGACTACCTTCCATAATGACAAGGCTACCAACCAATGGAATAAAAAATTCTCGACAACAGACTACCTTCCATAATGACAAGGCTACAATCCATTGGAGTAACAAAAATCTGAACAACAGACTACCTTCAATAATGACAAGGCTACCATCCATTAGAGTAATAAAAATCTCTACAAAAGACTACCTTCCATAATGACAAGGCTACCATCCATTGGAATAACAAAAATCTCGACAAAAGACTACCTTCCATAATGACAAGGCTACCACCCATTGAAGTATAAAAAATTTCGACAATAGACTACCTTCCACAATGACAAGGCTATCATCCATTGGATTAACAAAAATATGAACAACTGACTAACTTGCATAATGATAAGTCTATCATCCATTGGAGTAACAGAGATATCGACAACAAACTACCTTCAATAATGACAAGGCTACCATCCATTAGAGTAATAAAAATCTCTACAAAAGACTACCTTCCATAATGACAAGGTTACCATCCAATGGAATAAAAAATTCACGACAACAGACTACCTTCCATAATGACAAGGCTACAATCCATTTGAGTAACAAAAATCTGAACAACAGACTACCTTTCATATTGACAAGGATACAATCAATTAGAGTAACATAAATCTCAACAACAGACTACCTTCCATAATGACAAGGACACAATCAATTAGAGTAACAGAATTCTCAAGGACAGACTACCTTCCATAATGACAAGGTTACCATCCATTGGAATAATAAAAATCTCGACAAAAAACTACCTTCCATAATGACAAGGCTACCATCCATTGAAATAAAAAAAATCTCGAAAAAAGACTACCTTCCATAATGACAAGGCTACCATCCATTGGATTAACCAAAATCTCAACAATAGAGTACCTTCCATAATGACAAAGCTATCATCCATTGAAGTAACAAAAATCTAAACAACAGACAACCTTACATAATGACAAGGCTACCATCCATTTGAGTAACAAAAATCTGAACAACAGACTACCTTCCATAATGACAAGGCTACATCCATTGGGTTAACAAAAAACTTGACAACACACTACCTTCCATAATGACAAGGCTACCATCCATTGGAGTAACAAAAATCTCGACAAAAAACTACCTTCCATAATAACAAGGCTACCATCCATTGGAATAATAAAAATCTCGACAAAAAACTACCTTCCATAATGACAAGGCTATCATCCATTGGAATAACAAAAATCTCGACAAAAGACTACCTTCCATAATGACTACGCTACCATTCATTGGAGTAACGAAAATATCGACAACAAACTACATTCCATAATGACAAGGCTACATCCATTGGGGTAACAAAAATCTCTACAACAAATTACCTTCCATAATGACAAGGCTACCATCCATTGGAGTAACAAAAATCTCGACAAAAAACTACCTTCCATAATGACAAGGCTACCATCCATTGGAATAACAAAAATCTCGACAAAAGACTACTTTCCATAATGACAAGGTCACCATCCATTGGAATAACAAATATCTCGACAACAGACTACCTTCCATAATGCAAGGCTACCAACCAATGGAATAACAAAAATCTCGACAAAAAACTACCTTCCATAATGACAAGGCTACCATCCATTGGGATAACAAAAATCTCGACAAAAGACTACCTTCCATAATGACAACACTGCCATTCATTGGAGTAACGAAAATATCGACAACAGACTACCTTCCATAATGACAAGGCTACCATCCATTGGAGTAACAAAAATCTCGACAAAAAAAACTACCTTCCATAATGACAAGGCTACCATCCATTGGAATAAGAAAAATCTCGACAAAAGACTACCTTCCATAATGACAAGGTTACCATCCATTGGAATAACAAATATATCGACAACAGACTACCTTCCATAATGACAAGGCTACCATCCAATGGAATAAAAAATTCACGACAACAGACTACCTTCCATAATGACAAGGCTACAATCCATTAGAATAATAAAAATATCGACAAAAAACTACCTTCCATAATGCAAGGCTACCATCCATTGGAATAAAAAAAATCTCGACAAAAGACTACCTTCCATAATGACAATGCTACCATTCATTGGAGTAACGAAAATATCGACAACAGACTACCTTCCATAATGACAAGGCTACATCCATTGGGGTAACAAAAATCTCTACAACATATTACCTTCCATAATGACAAGGCTACCATCCATTGGAGTAATAAAAATCTCGACAAAAAACTACCTTCCATAATGACAAGGCTACCATCCATTGGAATAACAAAAATCTCGACAACAGACTACCTTCCATAATGACAAGGCTACCAACCAATGGAATAAAAAATTCTCGATAACAGACTACCTTCCATAATGACAAGGCTACAATCCATTGGAGTAACAAAAATCTGAACAACAGACTACCTTCAATAATGACAAGGCTACCATCCATTAGAGTAATAAAAATCTCTACAAAAGACTACCTTCCATAATGACAAGGCTACCATCCATTGGAATAACAAAAATCTCGACAAAAGACTACCTTCCATAATGACAAGGCTACCACCCATTGAAGTATAAAAAATTTCGACAACAGACTACCTTCCATAATGACAAGGTCACCATCCATTGGAATAACAAATATCTCGACAACAGACTACCTTCCATAATGACAAGGCTACCAACCAATGGAATAAAAAATTCTCGACAACAGACTACCTTCCATAATGACAAGGCTACAATCCATTGGAGTAACAAAAATCTGAACAACAGACTACCTTCAATAATGACAAGGCTACCATCCATTAGAGTAATAAAAATCTCTACAAAAGACTACCTTCCATAATGACAAGGCTACCATCCATTGGAATAACAAAAATCTCGACAAAAGACTACCTTCCATAATGACAAGGCTACCACCCATTGAAGTATAAAAAATTTCGACAATAGACTACCTTCCACAATGACAAGGCTATCATCCATTGGATTAACAAAAATATGAACAACTGACTAACTTGCATAATGATAAGTCTATCATCCATTGGAGTAACAGAGATATCGACAACAAACTACCTTCAATAATGACAAGGCTACCATCCATTAGAGTAATAAAAATCTCTACAAAAGACTACCTTCCATAATGACAAGGTTACCATCCAATGGAATAAAAAATTCACGACAACAGACTACCTTCCATAATGACAAGGCTACAATCCATTTGAGTAACAAAAATCTGAACAACAGACTACCTTTCATATTGACAAGGATACAATCAATTAGAGTAACATAAATCTCAACAACAGACTACCTTCCATAATGACAAGGACACAATCAATTAGAGTAACAGAATTCTCAAGGACAGACTACCTTCCATAATGACAAGGTTACCATCCATTGGAATAATAAAAATCTCGACAAAAAACTACCTTCCATAATGACAAGGCTACCATCCATTGAAATAAAAAAAATCTCGAAAAAAGACTACCTTCCATAATGACAACGCTACCTTTCATTGGAGTAACGAAAATATCGACAATAGACTACCTTCCATAATGACAAGGCTACATCCATTGGGGTAACAAAAATCTTTACAACAGATTACCTTCCATAATGACAAGGCTACCATCCATTGGAGTAACAAAAATCTCTACAAAAAACTACCTTCCATAATGACAAGGCTACCATGCATTGGAATAAAAAAAATCTCGACAAAAGACTACCTTCTATAATGACAAGGTCACCATCCATTGGAATAACAAATATCTCGACAACAGACTACCTTCCATAATGACAAGGCTCCAATCCATTTGAGTAACAAAAATCTGAACAACAGACTACCTTTCATAATGACAAGGATACAATCAATTAGAGTAACATAAATCTCAACGACAGACTACCTTCCATAATGACAAGGCTACCATCCATTGGAGTAACAGAATTCTCGATAAAAGACTACCTTCCATAATAACAAGGTTACCATCCATTGGAATAATAAAAATCTTGACAAAAAACTACCTTCCATAATGACAAGGCTACCATCCATTGGAATAAAAAAAATCTCGAAAAAAGACTACCTTCCATAATGACAACGCTACCATTCATTGGAGTAACGAAAATATCGACAATAGACTACCTTCCATAATGACAAGGCTACATCCATTGGGGTAACAAAAATCTTTACAACAGATTACCTTCCATAATGACAAGGCTACCATCCATTGGAGTAACAAAAATCTCTACAAAAAACTACCTTCCATAATGACAAGGCTACCATGCATTGGAATAAAAAAAATCTCGACAAAAGACTACCTTCTATAATGACAAGGTCACCATCCATTGGAATAACAAATATCTCGACAACAGACTACCTTCCATAATGACAAGGCTACAATCCATTTGAGTAACAAAAATCTGAACAACAGACTACCTTTCATAATGACAAGGATACAATCAATTAGAGTAACATAAATCTCAACGACAGACTACCTTCCATAATGACAAGGCTACCGTCCATTGGAGTAAAAAAATTCTCGATAAAAGACTACCTTCCATAATAACAAGGTTACCATCCATTGGAATAACAAAAATCTCGACAAAAAACTACCTTCCATAATGACAAGGCTACCATCCATTGGAATAAAAAAAATCTCGACAAAAGACTACCTTCCATAATGACAACACTACCATTCATTGGAGTAACGAAAATATCGACAACAGACTACCTTCCATAATGACAAGGCTACATCCATTGGGGTAACAAAAATATCTACAACAGATTACCTTCCATAATGATAAGGCTACCATCCATTGGAGTAACAAAAATCTCGACAAAAAACTACCTTGCATAATGACAAGGCTACCATCCATTGGAATAAAAAAAATCTCGACAAAAGACTACCTTCCATAATGACAAGGTCACCATCCATTGGAATAACAAATATCTCGACAACAGACTACCTTCAATAATGACAAGGCTACCAACCAATGGAATAAAAAATTCTCGTCAACAAACTACCTTCCATAATGACAAGGCTACAATCCATTGGAGTACCAAAAATATGAACAACAGACTACATTTCTTAATGACAAGGCTACAATCCATTAGAATAACATAAATCTCAATGACATACTACCTTCCATAATCACAAGTCTACCACCCATTGAAGTATAAAAAATTTCGACAACGGACTACCTTCCATAATGACAAGGCTATCATCCATTGGAGTAACAAAAATATGAACAACTGACTACCTTCCATAATGACAAGACTACCATCCATTGGACTAACAGAAATCTCAATGACCAAATACCTACCATAATGACAAGGCTACCATCCATTGGAGTAACAAAAATCTGAACAACAGACTAGCTTGCATATTGATAAGGCTATCATCCATTGGAGTAACAGAGATATCGACAACAGACTACCTTCAATAATGACAAGGCTACCATCCATTAGAGTAATAAAAATCTCTACAAAAGACTACCTTCTATAATGACAAGGCTACATCCATTGGGTTAACAAAAATCTCGACAACAGACTACCTTCCATAATGACAAGGCTACCATCCATTGGAGTAACAAAAATCTCGACAAAAAACTACCTTCCATAATGACAAGGCTACCATCCATTGGAATAACAAAAATCTCGACAAAAGACTACCTTCCATAATGACAAGGTTACCATGCATTGGAATAACAAATATCTCGACAACAGACTACCTTCCATAATGACAAGGCTACCATCCAATGGAATAAAAAATTCACGACAACAGACTACCTTCCATAATGACAAGGATACAATCCATTTGAGTAACAAAAATCTGAACAACAGACTACCTTTCATAATGACAAGGATACAATCAATTAGAGTAACATAAATCTCAACGACAGACTACCTTCCATAATGACAAGACTACCGTCCATTGGATTAACACAATTCTCGATAAAAGACTACCTTCCATAATGACAAGGCTATCATCCATTGGAATAATAAAAATCTCGACAAAAAACTACCTTCCATAATGACAAGGCTATCATCCATTGGAATAACAAAAATCTCGACAAAAGACTACCTTCCATAATGACAACGCTACCATTCATTGAAGTAATGAAAATATCGACAACAGACTACCTTCCATAATGACATGCCTATATCCATTGGGGTAACAAAAATCTCTACAACAAATTACCTTCCATAATGACAAGGCTACCATCCATTGGAGCAACAAAAATCTCGACAAAAAACTACCTTCCATAATGACATGGCTACCATCCATTGGAATAATAAAAATCTCGACAAAAGATTACCTTCCATAATGATAAGGTCACCATCCATTGGAATAACAAATATCTCGACAACAGACTACCTTCCATAATGACAAGGCTACCAACCAATGGAATAAAAAATTCTCGACAACAGACTACCTTCCATAATGAAAAGGCTATCATCCATTGGAGTAACAAAAATCTGAACAACAGACTACCTTCCTTAATGACAAGGCTACAAACCATTAGAATAACATAAATCTCAACGACAGACTACCTTCCAGAATGACAAGGCTACCATCCATTAGAGTAACAAAAATCTCGACAACAGACTACCTTCCATAATCACAAGGCTACCACCCATTGAAGTATAAAAAATTTCGACAACAGACTACCTTCCATAATGACAAGGCTATCATCCATTGGAGTAACAAAAATATGAACAACTGACTACCTTCCAAAATGACAAGACTACCATCCATTGGACTAACAGAAATCTCAACGACCGAATACCTACCATAATGACAAGGCTACCATCCATTGGAGTAACAAAAATCTGAACAACAGACTAGCTTGCATAATGATAAGGCTATCATCCATTAGAGTAACAGAGATATCGACAACAGACTACCTTCAATAATGACAAGGCTACCATCCATTAGAGTAATAAAAATATCTACAAAATATTACCTTCCATAATGACAAGGTTACCATCCATTAGAATAACAAAAATCTCGACAATAGACTACCTTCCATAATGACAAGGCTACCACCCAACGAAATAAAAAAAATTTCGACAACAGACTACCTTCCATAATTACAAGGCTACCATCCATTGGAGTAAGAGAAATCTCAATGACAGACTACCTTCCATAATGACAAGGCTACCATCTATTGGAGTAACAAAAATCTCGACAACAAACCACCTTCCATTATTACAAGGCTACCATCCATTGGAGTATAAAAAATCTCGACAACAAACTACATTCCATAATGACAAGGCTACCATCCATTTGATTAACCAAAATCTCGGCAATAAAGTACGTTCCATAATGACAAGGCTATCATCCATTGAAGTAACAAAAATCTGAACAACAGACTACCTTTCATAATGACAAGGCTACCATCCATTGGAGTAACAGAAATCTTAACGACCGACTACCTTCCATAATGACAAGGCTACCATCCATTGGAGTAACATAAATATTGACAAAAGACTACCTTCCTTAATAACAAGGTTACCATCCATAGGAATAAAAAAAATAACGACAAAAAACTACCTTCCTTAATGACAAGGCTACCATCCATTGGAATAACAAAAATCTCGACAAAAGACTACCTTCCATAATGACAAGGCTACCATCCATTGGAGTAACAAAAATCTCGACAACAGACTACCTTCAATAATCACAAGGCTACCACCCATTTAAGTATAAAAAATTTCGACAACAGACTACCTTCCATAATGACAAGGCTATCATCCATTGGAGTAACAAAAATATGAACAACAGACTACCTTCCATAATGACAATACTACCATCAGTTGGACTAAGAGAAATCTCAACGACCGAATACCTACCATAATGACAAGGCTACCATCCATTGGAGTAATAAAAATCTGAATAACAGACTAGCTTGCATAATGATAAGGCTATCATCCATTGGAGTAACAGAGATATCGACAACAGACTACCTTCCATAATGACAAGGCTACATCCATTGGGTGAACATAAATCTCGACAAAAAACTACCTTCCATAATGACAAGGCTACAATCCATTGGAGTAATAAAAATCTGAACAACAGACTACCTTCCTTAAAGACAAGCCTACAATCCATTAGAATAACATAAATCTCAATGACAGACTACCTTCCAGAATGACAAGGCTACCATCCATTGGAGTAACAAAAATCTCGACAACAGACTACCTTCCATAATCACAAGGCTACCACCCATTGAAGTATAAAAAATTTCGACAATAGACTACCTTCCACAATGACAAGGCTATCATAGATTGGAGTAACAAAAATATGAACAACAGACTACCTTCCATAATGACAAGACTACCATCCATTGGACTATCAGAAATCTCAACGATCGAATACCTACCATAATGACAAGGCTACCATCCATTGGAGTAACAAAAGTCTGAACAACAGACTAACTTGCATAATGATAAGGCTATCATCCATTGGAGTAACAGAGATATCGACAACAGACTACCTTCAATAATGACAAGGCTACCATCCATTGGAATAACAAAAATCTCGACAATAGACTACCTTCCATAATGACAAGGCTACCATCCGACGAAATAAAAAAATTTTCGACAACAGACTACCTTCCATAAATACAAGGCTACCATCCATTGGAGTAAGAGAAATCTCAATGACAGACTACCTTCCATAATGATAAGGGTACCATCTATTGGAGTAACAAAAATCTCGACAACAAACCACCTTCCATAATTACAAGGCTACCATCCGTTGGAGTATCAAAAATATCGACAACAAACTACATTCCATAATGACAAGGCTACCATCCATTGGATTAACCAAAATCTCGACAATAGAGTACCTTCCATAATGACAAGGCTATCATCCATTGAAGTAACAAAAATCTGAACAACAGACAACCTTTCATAATGACAAGGCTACCATCCATTGGAGTAACAGAAATCTCAACGACCGACTACCTTACATAATGACAAGGCTACCATCCATTGGAGTAACACAAATCTTGACAAGGCTACCATCCATAGTAATAACAAAAATATCGACAAAAAACTACCTTCCATAATGACAAGGCTATCATCCATTGGAATAACAAAAATCTCGACAAAAGACTACCTTCCATAATGATAAGGCTACCATTCATTGGAGTAACAAAAATATCGACAACAGACTACCTTCCATAATGACAAGGCTACCATCCATTGGAGTAACAAAAATATGAACAACAGACTACCTTCCATAATGATAAGACTGCAATCCATTGGACTAACTGAAATCTCAACGACCGAATACCTACCATAATGACAAGGCTACCATCCATTGGAGTAACAAAAATTGAAACAACAGACTAGCTTGCATAATGATAAGGCTATCATCCATTGGAGTAACAGAGATATCGACAACAGACTACCTTCAATAATGACAAGGCTACCATCCATTAGAGTAATAAATGTCTCTACAAAAGACTACCTTCCATAATGACAAGGCTACCATCCATTGGAATAACAAAAATCACGACAAAAGACTACCTTCCATAATGACAAGGCTACCATTCATTGGAGTAACAAAAATATCGACAACAGACTACCTTCCATAATGACAAGGCTACCATCCATTGGAGTAACAAAAATATGAACAACATACTACCTTCCATAATGACAAGACTACCATCCATTGGACTAACAGAAATCTCAACGACCGAATACCTACCATAATGACAAGGCTACCATCCATTGGAGAAACAAAAATATAAACAACAGACTAGCTTGCATAATGATACGGCTATCATCCATTGGAGTAACAGAGATATCGCCAATAAACTACCTTCAATAATGACAAGGCTACCATCCATTAGAGTAATAAAAATCTCTACAAAATACTACCTTCCATAATGACAAGGCTACATCCATTGGGTTAACAAAAATATTGACAACAGACTACCTTCCATAATGACAAGGCTACCATCCATTGGAGTAACAAAAATCTCGACATTAAACTACCTTCCATAATGACAAGGCAACCATCCATTGGTATAACAAAAATCTCGACAAAAGACTACCTTCCGTAATGACAAGGTTACCATCCATTGGAATAACAAATATCTCGACAACAGACTACCTTCCATATTGACAAGGCTACCATCCAATGGAATAAAATATTCACGACAACAGACTACCTTCCATAATAACAAGGCTACAATCCATTTGAGTAACAAAAATCTGAACAACAGACTACCTTTCATAATGACAAGGATACAATCAATTAGAGTAACATAAATCTCAACGACAGACTACCTTCCATAATGACAAGGCTACCGTCCATTGGAGTAACAAAATTCTCGATAAAAGACTACCTTCCATAATAACAAGGTTACCATCCATTAGAATAACAAAAATCTAGACAAAAAACTACCTTCCATAATGACAAGGCTACCATCCATTGGAATAAAAAAAATCTCGACAAAAGACTACCTTCCATAATGACAACGCTACCATTCATTGGAGTAACCAAAATATCGACAACATAATGACAAGGCTACATCCATTGGGGTAACAAAAATCTCTACAACAGATTACCTTCCATAATGACAAGGCTACCATCCATTGGAGTAACAAAAATCTCGACAAAAAACTACCTTCCATAATGACAAGGCTACCATCCATAGGAAAAAAAAAATCTCGACAAAAGACTACCTTCCATAATGACAAGGTCACCATCCATTGGAATAACAAATATCTCGACAACAGACTACCTTTAATAATGACAAGGCTACCAACCAATGGAATAAAAAATTCTCGACAACAGACTACCTTCCATAATGACAAGGCTACAATCCATTGGAGTACCAAAAATCTGAACAACAGACTACCTTCCTTAATGACAAGGCTACAATCCATTAGAATAACATAAATCTCAACGACATACTACCTTCCAGAATGACAAGGCTACCATCCATTGGAGTAACAAAAATCTCGACACCAGACTACCTTCCATAATCACAAGTCTACCACCCATTGAAGTATAAAAAATTTCGACAACGGACTACCTTCCATAATGACAAGGCTATCATCCATTGGAGTAACAAAAATATGAACAACTGACTACCTTCCATAATGACAAGACTACCATCCATTGGACTAACAGAAATCTCAACGACCAAATACCTACCATAATGACAAGGCTACCATCCATTGGAGTAACAAAAATCTGAACAAAAGACTAGCTTGCATAATGATAAGGCTATCATCCATTGGAGTAACAGAGATATCGACAACAGACTACCTTCAATAATGACAAGGCTACCATCCATTAGAGTAATAAAAATCTCTACAAAAGACTACCTTCTATAATGACAAGGCTACATCCATTGGGTTAACAAAAATCTTGACAACAGACTACCTTCCATAATGACAAGGCTACCATCCATTGGAGTAACAAAAATCTCGACAAAAAACTACCTTCCATAACGACAAGGCTACAATCCATTGGAATAACAAAAATATCGACAAAAGACTACCTTCCATAATGACAAGGTTACCATCCATTGGAATAACAAATATCTCGACAACAGACTACCTTCCATAATGACAAGGCTACCATCCAATGGAATAAAAAATTCACGACAACAGACTACCTTCCATAATGACAAGGCTACAATCCATTTGAGTAACAAAAGTCTGAACAACAGACTACCTTTCATAATGACAAGGATACAATCAATTAGAGTAACATAAATCTCAACGACAGACTACCTTCCATAAAGACAAGGCTACCGTCCATTAGAGTAACAGAATTCTCGATAAAAGACTACCTTCCATAATGACAAGGCTACCATCCATTGGAATAAAAAAAATCTCGACAAAAGACTACCTTCCATAATGACAAGGTCACCATACATTGGAATAACAAATATCTCGACAAAAAACTACTTTCAATAATGACAAGGTTACCAACCAATGGAATAAAAAATTCTTGACAATAGACTACCTTCCATAATGACAAGGCTACAATCCATTGGAGTACCAAAAATCTGAACAACAGACTACCTTCCTTAATGACAAGGCTACAATCCATTAGAATAACATAAATCTCAACGACATACTACCTTCCAGAATGACAAGGCTACCATCCATTGGAGTAACAAAAATCTCGACACCAGACTACCTTCCATAATCACAAGTCTACCACCCATTAAAGTATAAAAAATTTCGACAACGGACTACCTTCCATAATGACAAGGCTATCATCCATTGGAGTAACAAAAATATGAACAACTGGCTACCTTCCATAATGACAAGACTACCATCCATTGGACTAACAGAAATCTCAACGACCAAATACCTACCATAATGACAAGGCTACAATCCATTGGAGTAACAAAAATCTGAACAACAGACTAGCTTGCATAATGATAAGGCTATCATCCATTGGAGTAACAGAGATACCGATAACAGACTACCTTCAATAATGACAAGGCTACCATACATTAGAGTAATAAAAATCTCTACAAAATACTACCTTCCATAATGACAAGGCTACATCCATTGGGTTAACAAAAATATCGACAACAGACTACCTTCCATAATGACAAGGCTACCATCCATTGGAGTAACAAAAATCTCGACATTAAACTACCTTCCATAATGACAAGGCAACCATCCATTGGTATAACAAAAATCTCGACAAAAGACTACCTTCCGTAATGACAAGGTTACCATCCATTGGGATAACAAATATCTCGACAATAGACTACCTTCCATATTGACAAGGCTACCATCAAATGGAATAAAAAATTCACGACAACAGACTACCTTCCATAATGACAAGGCTACAATCCATTTGAGTAACAAAAATCTGAACAACAGACTACCTTTCATAATGACAAGGATACAATCAATTAGAGTAACGTAAATCTCAACGACAGACTACCTTCCATAATGACAAGGCTACCGTCCATTAGAGTAACAGAATTCTCGATAAAAGACTACCTTCCATAATAACAAGGTTACCATCCATTGGAATAACAAAAATCTCGACAAAAAACTACCTTCCATAATGACAAGGCTACCATCCATTGGAATAAAAAAAATCTCGACAAAAGACTACCTTCCATAATGACAACGCTACCATTCATTGGAGTAACGAAAATATTGACAACATACTACCTTCCATAATGACAAGGCTACATCCATTGGGGTAACAAAAATCTCTACAACAGATTACCTTCCATAATGACAAGGCTACCATCCATTGGAGTAACAAAAATCTCGACAAAAAACTACCTTCCATAATGACAAGGCTACCATCCATTGGAATAAAAAAAATCTCGACAAAAGACTACCTTCCATAATGATAAGGTCACCATCCATTGGAATAACAAATATCTCGACAACAGACTACCTTCAATAATGACAAGTCTACCAACCAATGGAATAAAAAATTCTCGACAACAGACTACCTTCCATAATGACAAGGCTACAATCCATTGGAGTACCAAAAATCTGAACAACAGACTACCTTCCTTAATGACAAGGCTACAATCCATTAGAATAACATAAATCTCAACGACATACTACCTTCCAGAATGACAAGGCTACCATCCATTGGAGTAACAAAAATCTCGACACCAGACTACCTTCCATAATCACAAGTCTACCACCCATTGAAGTATAAAAAATTTCAACAACGGACTACCTTCCATAATGACAAGGCTATCATCCATTGGAGTAAAAAAAATATGAACAACTGACTACCTTCCATAATGACAAGACTACCATCCATTGGACTAACAGAAATCTCAACGACCAAATACCTACCATAATGACAAGGCTACCATCCATTGGAGTAACAAAAATATGAACAAAAGACTAGCTTGCATAATGATAAGGCTATCATCCATTGGAGTAACAGAGATATCGACAACAGACTACCTTCAATAATGACAAGGCTACCATCCATTAGAGTAATAAAAATCTCTACAAAAGACTACCTTCCATAATGACAAGGCTACATCCATTGGGTTAACAAAAATCTCGACAACAGACTACCTTCCATAATGACAAGGCTACCATCCATTGGAGTAACAAAAATCTCGACAAAAAACTACCTTCCATAATGACAAGGTTACCATCCATTGGAATAACAAATATCTCGACAACAGACTACCTTCCATAATGATAAGGCTACCATCCAATGGAATAAAAAATTCATGACAACAGACTACCTTCCATAATGACAAGGCTAAAATCCATTTGAGTAACAAAAATCTGAACAACAGACTACCTTTCATAATGACAAGGATACAATCAATAAGAGTAACATAAATCTCAACGACAGACTACCTTCCATAATGACAAGGCTACCGTCCATTAGAGTAACAGAATTCTCGATAAAAGACTACCTTCCATAATGACAAGGCTACCATCCATTGGAATAAAAAAAATCTCGACAAAAGACTACCTTCCATAATGACAAGGTCACCATACATTGGAATAAAAAAAATCTCGACAAAAGACTACCTTCCATAATGACAACGCTACCATTCATTGGAGAAACCAAAATATCGATAACATACTACCTTCCATAATGACAAGGCTACATCCATTGGGGTAACAAAAATCTCTACAACAGATTACCTTCCATAATGACAAGGCTACCATCCATTGGAGTAACAAAAATCTCGACAAAAAACTACCTTCCATAATGACAAGGCTACCATCCATTGGAATAAAAAAAATCTCGACAAAAGACTACCTTCCATAATGACAAGGTCACCATCCATTAGAATAACAAATATCTCGACAACAGACTACCTTTAATAATGACAAGGCTACCAACCAATGGAATAAAAAATTCTCGACAACAGACTACCTTCCATAATGACAAGGCTACAATCCATTGGAGTACCAAAAATCTGAACAACAGACTACCTTCCTTAATGACAAGGCTACAATCCATTAGAATAACATAAATCTCAACGACATACTACCTTCCAGAATGACAAGGCTACCATCCATTGGAGTAACAAAAATCTCGACACCAGACTACCTTCCATAATCACAAGTCTACCACCCATTGAAGTATAAAAAATTTCGACAACGGACTACCTTCCATAATGACAAGGCTATCATCCATTGGAGTAACAAAAATATGAACAACTGACTACCTTCCATAATGACAAGACTACCATCCATTGGACTAACAGAAATCTCAACGACCAAATACCTACCATAATGACAAGGCTACCATCCATTGGAGTAACAAAAATCTGAACAAAAGACTAGCTTGCATAATGATAAGGCTATCATCCATTGGAGTAACAGAGATATCGACAACAGACTACCTTCAATAATGACAAGGCTACCATCCATTAGAGTAATAAAAATCTCTACAAAAGACTACCTTCTATAATGACAAGGCTACATCCATTGGGTTAACAAAAATCTTGACAACAGACTACCTTCCATAATGACAAGGCTACCATCCATTGGATTAACAAAAATCTCGACAAAAAACTACCTTCCATAACGACAAGGCTACCATCCATTGGAATAACAAAAATATCGACAAAAGACTACCTTCCATAATGACAAGGTTACCATCCATTGGAATAACAAATATCTCGACAACAGACTACCTTCCATAATGACAAGGCTACCATCCAATGGAATAAAAAATTCACGACAACAGACTACCTTCCATAATGACAAGGCTACAATCCATTTGAGTAACAAAAGTCTAAACAACAGACTACCTTTCATAATGACAAGGATACAATCAATTAGAGTAACATAAATCTCAACGACAGACTACCTTCCATAATGACAAGGCTATTGTCCATTAGAGTAACAGAATTCTCGATAAAAGACTACCTTCCATAATGACAAGGCTACCATCCATTGGAATAAAAAAAATCTCGACAAAAGACTACCTTCCATAATGACAAGGTCACCATACATTGGAATAACAAATATCTCGACAACAAACTACTTTCAATAATGACAAGGTTACCAACCAATGGAATAAAAAATTCTTGACAACAGACTACCTTCCATAATGACAAGGCTACAATCCATTGGAGTACCAAAAATCTGAACAACAGACTACCTTCCTTAATGACAAGGCTACAATCCATTAGAATAACATAAATCTCAACGACATACTACCTTCGAGAATGACAAGGCTACCATCCATTGGAGTAACAAAAATCTCGACACCAGACTACCTTCCATAATCACAAGTCTACCACCCATTAAAGTATAAAAAATTTCGACAACGGACTACCTTCCATAATGACAAGGCTATCATCCATTGGAGTAACAAAAATATGAACAACTGGCTACCTTCCATAATGACAAGACTACCATCCATTGGACTAACAGAAATCTCAACGACCAAATACCTACCATAATGACAAGGCTACAATCCATTGGAGTAACAAAAATCTGAACAACAGACTAGCTTGCATAATGATAAGGCTATCATCCATTGGAGTAACAGAGATATCGATAACAGACTACCTTCAATAATGACAAGGCTACCATACATTAGAGTAATAAAAATCTCTACAAAATACTACCTTCCATAATGACAAGGCTACATCCATCGGGTTAACAAAAATATCGACAACAGACTACCTTCCATAATGACAAGGCTACCATCCATTGGAGTAACAAAAATCTCGACATTAAACTACCTTCCATAATGACAAGGCAACCATCCATTGGTATAACAAAAATCTCGACAAAAGACTACCTTTCGTAATGACAAGGTTACCATCCATTGGGATAACAAATATCTCGACAACAGACTACCTTCCATATTGACAAGGCTACCATCAAATGGAATAAAAAATTCACGACAATAGACTACCTTCCATAATGACAAGGCTACAATCCATTTGAGTAACAAAAATCTGAACAACAGACTACCTTTCATAATGACAAGGATACAATCAATTAGAGTAACGTAAATCTCAACGACAGACTACCTTCCATAATGACAAGGCTACCGTCCATTAGAGTAACAGAATTCTCGATAAAAGACTACCTTCCATAATAACAAGGTTACCATCCATTGGAATAACAAAAATCTCGACAAAAAACTACCTTCCATAATGACAAGGCTACCATCCATTGGAATAAAAAATATATCGACAAAAGACTACCTTCCATAATGACAACGCTACCATTCAGTGGAGTAACGAAAATATCGACAACAGACTACCTTCCATAATGACAAGGCTACATCCATTGGGGTAACAAAAATCTCTACAACAGATTACCTTCCATAATGACAAGGCTACCATCCATTGGAGTAACAAAAATCTCGACAAAAAACTACCTTCCATAATGACAAGGCTACCATCCATTGGAATAAAAAAAATCTCGACAAAAGACTACCTTCCATAATGATAAGGTCACCATCCATTGGAATAACAAATATCTCGACAACAGACTACCTTCAATAATGACAAGTCTACCAACCAATGGAATAAAAAATTCTCGACAACAAACTACCTTCCATAATGACAAGGCTACAATCCATTGGAGTACCAAAAATCTGAACAACAGACTACCTTCCTTAATGACAAGGCTACAATCCATTAGAATAACATAAATCTCAACGACATACTACCTTCCAGAATGACAAGGCTACCATCCATTGGAGTAACAAAAATCTCGACACCAGACTACCTTCCATAATCACAAGTCTACCACCCATTGAAGTATAAAAAATTTCGACAACGGACTACCTTCCATAATGACAAGGCTATCATCCATTGGAGTAACAAAAATATGAACAACTGACTACCTTCCATAATGACAAGACTACCATCCATTGGACTAACAGAAATCTCAACGACCAAATACCTACCATAATGACAAGGCTACCATCCATTGGAGTAACAAATATATGAACAAAAGACTAGCTTGCATAATGATAAGGCTATCATCCATTGGAGTAACAGAGATATCGACAACAGACTACCTTCAATAATGACAAGGCTACCATCCATTAGAGTAATAAAAATCTCTACAAAAGACTACCTTCCATAATGACAAGGCTACATCCATTGGGTTAACAAAAATCTCGACAACAAACTAACTTCCATAATGACAAGGCTACCATCCATTGGTATAACAAAAATCTCGACAAAAAACTACATTCCATAATGACAAGGTTACCATCCATTGGAATAACAAATATCTCGACAACAGACTACCTTCCATAATGATAAGGCTACCATCCAATGGAATAAAAAATTCATGACAACAGACTACCTTCCATAATGACAAGGCTAAAATCCATTTGAGTAACAAAAATCTGAACAACAGACTACCTTTCATAATGACAAGGATACAATCAATAAGAGTAACATAAATCTCAACGACAGACTACCTTCCATAATGACAAGGCTACCGTCCATTAGAGTAACAGAATTCTCGATAAAAGACTACCTTCCATAATGACAAGGCTACCATCCATTGGAATAAAAAAAATCTCGACAAAAGACTACCTTCCATAATGACAAGGTCACCATACATTGGAATAAAAAAAATCTCGACAAAAGACTACCTTCCATAATGACAACGCTACCATTCATTGGAGAAACCAAAATATCGACAACATACTACCTTCCATAATGACAAGGCTACATCCATTGGGGTAACAAAAATCTCTACAACAGATTACCTTCCATAATGACAAGGCTACCATCCATTGGAGTAACAAAAATCTCGACAAAAAACTACCTTCCATAATGACAAGGCTACCATCCATTGGAATAAAAAAAATCTCGACAAAAGACTACCTTCCATAATGACAAGGTCACCATCCATTAGAATAACAAATATCTCGACAACAGACTACCTTTAATAATGACAAGGCTACCAACCAATGGAATAAAAAATTCTCGACAACAGACTACCTTCCATAATGACAAGGCTACAATCCATTGGAGTACCAAAAATCTGAACAACAGACTACCTTCCTTAATGACAAGGCTACAATCCATTAGAATAACATAAATCTCAACGACATACTACCTTCCAGAATGACAAGGCTACCATCCATTGGAGTAACAAAAATCTCGACACCAGACTACCTTCCATAATCACAAGTCTACCACCCATTGAAGTATAAAAAATTTCGACAACGGACTACCTTCCATAATGACAAGGCTATCATCCATTGGAGTAACAAAAATATGAACAACTGACTACCTTCCATAATGACAAGACTACCATCCATTGGACTAACAGAAATCTCAACGACCAAATACCTACCATAATGACAAGGCTACCATCCATTGGAGTAACAAAAATCTGAACAAAAGACTAGCTTGCATAATGATAAGGCTATCATCCATTGGAGTAACAGAGATATCGACAACAGACTACCTTCAATAATGACAAGGCTACCATCCATTAGAGTAATAAAAATCTCTACAAAAGACTACCTTCTATAATGACAAGGCTACATCCATTGGGTTAACAAAAATCTTGACAACAGACTACCTTCCATAATGACAAGGCTACCATCCATTGGATTAACAAAAATCTCGACAAAAAACTACCTTCCATAACGACAAGGCTACCATCCATTGGAATAACAAAAATATCGACAAAAGACTACCTTCCATAATGACAAGGTTACCATCCATTGGAATAACAAATATCTCGACAACAGACTACCTTCCATAATGACAAGGCTACCATCCAATGGAATAAAAAATTCACGACAACAGACTACCTTCCATAATGACAAGGCTACAATCCATTTGAGTAACAAAAGTCTAAACAACAAACTACCTTTCATAATGACAAGGATACAATCAATTAGAGTAACATAAATCTCAACGACAGACTACCTTCCATAATGACAAGGCTACTGTCCATTAGAGTAACAGAATTCTCGATAAAAGACTACCTTCCATAATGACAAGGCTACCATCCATTGGAATAAAAAAAATCTCGACAAAAGACTACCTTCCATAATGACAAGGTCACCATACATTGGAATAACAAATATCTCGACAACAAACTACTTTCAATAATGACAAGGTTACCAACCAATGGAATAAAAAATTCTTGACAACAGACTACCTTCCATAATGACAAGGCTACAATCCATTGGAGTACCAAAAATCTGAACAACAGACTACCTTCCTTAATGACAAGGCTACAATCCATTAGAATAACATAAATCTCAACGACATACTACCTTCGAGAATGACAAGGCTACCATCCATTGGAGTAACAAAAATCTCGACACCAGACTACCTTCCATAATCACAAGTCTACCACCCATTAAAGTATAAAAAATTTCGACAACGGACTACCTTCCATAATGACAAGGCTATCATCCATTGGAGTAACAAAAATATGAACAACTGGCTACCTTCCATAATGACAAGACTACCATCCATTGGACTAACAGAAATCTCAACGACCAAATACCTACCATAATGACAAGGCTACAATCCATTGGAGTAACAAAAATCTGAACAACAGACTAGCTTGCATAATGATAAGGCTATCATCCATTGGAGTAACAGAGATATCGATAACAGACTACCTTCAATAATGACAAGGCTACCATACATTAGAGTAATAAAAATCTCTACAAAATACTACCTTCCATAATGACAAGGCTACATCCATCGGGTTAACAAAAATATCGACAACAGACTACCTTCCATAATGACAAGGCTACCATCCATTGGAGTAACAAAAATCTCGACATTAAACTACCTTCCATAATGACAAGGCAACCATCCATTGGTATAACAAAAATCTCGACAAAAGACTACCTTTCGTAATGACAAGGTTACCATCCATTGGGATAACAAATATCTCGACAACAGACTACCTTCCATATTGACAAGGCTACCATCAAATGGAATAAAAAATTCACGACAATAGACTACCTTCCATAATGACAAGGCTACAATCCATTTGAGTAACAAAAATCTGAACAACAGACTACCTTTCATAATGACAAGGATACAATCAATTAGAGTAACGTAAATCTCAACGACAGACTACCTTCCATAATGACAAGGCTACCGTCCATTAGAGTAACAGAATTCTCGATAAAAGACTACCTTCCATAATAACAAGGTTACCATCCATTGGAATAACAAAAATCTCGACAAAAAACTACCTTCCATAATGACAAGGCTACCATCCATTGGAATAAAAAATATATCGACAAAAGACTACCTTCCATAATGACAACGCTACCATTCAGTGGAGTAACGAAAATATCGACAACAGACTACCTTCCATAATGACAAGGCTACATCCATTGGGGTAACAAAAATCTCTACAACAGATTACCTTCCATAATGACAAGGCTACCATCCATTGGAGTAACAAAAATCTCGACAAAAAACTACCTTCCATAATGACAAGGCTACCATCCATTGGAATAAAAAAAATCTCGACAAAAGACTACCTTCCATAATGATAAGGTCACCATCCATTGGAATAACAAATATCTCGACAACAGACAACCTTCAATAATGACAAGTCTACCAACCAATGGAATAAAAAATTCTCGACAACAGACTACCTTCCATAATGACAAGGCTACAATCCATTGGAGTACCAAAAATCTGAACAACAGACTACCTTCCTTAATGACAAGGCTACAATCCATTAGAATAACATAAATCTCAACGACATACTACCTTCCAGAATGACAAGGCTACCATCCATTGGAGTAACAAAAATCTCGACACCAGACTACCTTCCATAATCACAAGTCTACCACCCATTGAAGTATAAAAAATTTCGACAACGGACTACCTTCCATAATGACAAGGCTATCATCCATTGGAGTAACAAAAATATGAACAACTGACTACCTTCCATAATGACAAGACTACCATCCATTGGACTAACAGAAATCTCAACGACCAAATACCTACCATAATGACAAGGCTACCATCCATTGGAGTAACAAATATATGAACAAAAGACTAGCTTGCATAATGATAAGGCTATCATCCATTGGAGTAACAGAGATATCGACAACAGACTACCTTCAATAATGAC
Organism: Vicia faba; assembly: GCA_948472305.1. Classification (NCBI taxonomy): domain Eukaryota; kingdom Viridiplantae; phylum Streptophyta; class Magnoliopsida; order Fabales; family Fabaceae; genus Vicia; species Vicia faba. The sequence continues at coordinate 769,372,734 of OX451738.1, forward strand.
AAGGCTACCATCCATTAGAGTAATAAAAATCTCTACAAAACACTACCTTCCATAATGACAAGGCTACATCCATTGGGTTAACAAAAATCTCGACAACAAACTAACTTCCATAATGACAAGGCTACCATCCATTGGAGTAACAAAAATCTCGACAAAAAACTACCTTCCATAATGACAAGGTTACCATCCATTGGAATAACAAATATCTCGACAACAGACTACCTTCCATAATGACAAGGCTACCATCCAATGGAATAAAAAATTCACGACAACAGACTACCTTCCATAATGACAATGCTAAAATCCATTTGAGTAACAAAAATCTGAACAACAGACTACCTTTCATAATGACAAGGATACAATCAATTAGAGTAACATAAATCTCAACGACAGACTACCTTCCATAATGACAAGGCTACCGTCCATTAGAGTATCAGAATTCTCGATAAAAGACTACCTTCCATAATGACAAGGCTACCATCCATTGGAATAAAAAAAATCTCGACAAAAGAATACCTTCCATAATGACAAGGTCACCATACATTGGAATAACAAATATCTCGACAAAAGACTACCTTCCATAATGACAACGCTACCATTCATTGGAGTAACGAAAATATCGACAACATACTACCTTCCATAATGACAAGGCTACATCCATTGGGGTAACAAAAATCTCTACAACAGATTACCTTCAATAATGACAAGGCTACCATCCATTGGAGTAACAAAAATCTCGACAAAAAGCTACCTTCCATAATGACAAGGCTACCATCCATTGGAATAAAAAAAATCTCGACAAAAGACTACCTTCCATAATGATAAGGTCACCATCCATTGGAATAACAAATATCTCGACAACAGACTACCTTCAATAATGACAAGTCTACCAACCAATGGAATAAAAAATTCTCGACAACAGACTACCTTCCATAATGACAAGGCTACAATCCATTGGAGTACCAAAAATCTGAACAACAGACTACCTTCCTTAATGACAAGGCTACAATCCATTAGAATAACATAAATCTCAACGACATACTACCTTCGAGAATGACAAGGCTACCATCCATTGGAGTAACAACAATCTCGACACCAGACTACCTTCCATAATCACAAGTCTACCACCCATTGAAGCATAAAAAATTTTGACAACGGACTACCTTCCATAATGACAAGGCTATCATCCATTGGAGTAACAAAAATATGAACAACTGACTACCTACCATAATGACAAGGCTACCATCCATTGGAGTAACAAAAATATGAACAAAAGACTAGCTTGCATAATGATAAGGCTATCATCCATTGGAGTAACAGAGATATCGACAACAGACTACCTTCAATAATGACAAGGCTACCATCCATTAGAGTAATAAATATCTCTACAAAAGACTACCTTCCATAATGACAAGGCTACATCCATTGGGTTAACAAAAATCTCGACAACAGACTACCTTCCATAATGACAAGGCTACCATCCATTGGAGTAACAAAAATCTCGACAAAAAACTACCTTCCATAATGACAAGGTTACCATCCATTGGAATAACAAATATCTCGACAACAGACTACCTTCCATAATGACAAGGCTACCATCCAATGGAATAAAAAATTCACGACAACAGACTACCTTCCATAATGACAAGGCTACAATCCATTTGAGTAACAAAAATCTGAACAACAGACTACCTTTCATAATGACAAGGATACAATCAATTAGAGTAACATAAATCTCAACGACAAACTACCTTCCATAAAGACAAGACTACCGTCCATTGGATTAACATAATTCTTGATAAAAGACTACGTTCCATAATAACAAGGTTACCATCCATTGGAATAACAAAAATCTCGACAAAAAACTACCTTCCATAATGACAAGGCTACCATCCATTGGAATAAAAAAATCTCGACAAAAGACTACCTTCCATAATGACAACGCTACCATTCATTGGAGTAACGAAAATATCGACAACATACTACCTTCCATAATGACAAGGCTACATCCATTGGGGTAACAAAAATCTCTACAACAGATTACCTTCAATAATGACAAGGCTACCATCCATTGGAGTAACAAAAATCTCGACAAAAAACTACCTTCCATAATGACAAGGCTACCATCCATTGGAATAAAAAAAATCTCGACAAAAGACTACCTTCCATAATGACAAGGTCACCATCCATTGGAATAACAAATATCTCGACAACAGACTACCTTCAATAATGACAAGGCTACCAACCAATGGAATAAAAAATTCTCGACAACAGACTACCTTCCATAATGACAAGGCTACAATCCATTGGAGTACCAAAAATCTGAACAACAGACTACCTTCCTTAATGACAAGGCTACAATCCATTAGAATAACATAAATCTCAACGACATACTACCTTCCAGAATGACAAGGCTGCCATCCATTGGAGTAACAAAAATCTCGACACCAGACTACCTTCCATAATCACAAGTCTACCACCCATTGAAGTATAAAAAATTTCGACAACGGACTACCTTCCATAATGACAAGGCTATCATCCATTGGAGTAACAAAAATATGAACAGCTGACTACCTTCCATAATGACAAGACTACCATCCATTGGACTAACAGAAATCTCAACGACCAAATACCTACCATAATGACAAGGCTACCATCCATTGGAGTAACAAAAATCTGAACAAAAGACTAGCTTGCATAATGATAAGGCTATCATCCATTGGAGTAACAGAGATATCGACCACAGACTACCTTCAATAATGACAAGGCTACCATCCATTAGAGTAATAAAAATCTCTACAAAAGACTACCTTCCATAATGACAAGGCTACATCCATTGGGTTAACAAAAATCTCGACAACAGACTACCTTCCATAATGACAAGGCTACCATCCATTGGAGTAACAAAAATCTCGACAAAAAACTACCTTCCATAATGACAAGGTTACCATCCATTGGAATAACAAATATCTCGACAACAGACTACCTTCCATAATAACAAGGCTACCATCCAATGGAATAAAAAATTCACGACAACAGACTACCTTCCATAATGACAAGGCTAAAATCCATTTGAGTAACAAAAATCTGAACAACAGACTACCTTTCATAATGACAAGGATACAATCAATTAGAGTAACATAAATCTCAACGACAGACTACCTTCCATAAAGACAAGACTACCGTCCATTGGATTAACATAATTCTCGATAAAAGACTATGTTCCATAATAACAAGGTTACCATCCATTGGAATAACAAAAATCTCGACAAAAAAATACCTTCCATAATGACAAGGCTACCATCCATTGGAATAAAAAAAATCTCGACAAAAGACTACCTTCCATAATGACAACGCTACCATTTATTGGAGTAACGAAAATATCGACAACATACTACCTTCCATAATGACAAGGCTACATCGATTGGGGTAACAAAAATCTCTACAACAGATTACCTTCAATAATGACAAGGCTACCATCCATTGGAGTAACAAAAATCTCGACAAAAAACTACCTTCCATAATGACAAGGCTACCATCCATTGGAATAAAAAAAATCTCGACAAAAGACTACCTTCCATATTGATAAGGTCACCATCCATTGGAGTAACAAATATCTCGACAACAGACTACCTTCAATAATGACAAGTCTACCAACCAATGGAATAAAAAATTCTCGACAACAGACTACCTTCCATAATGACAAGGCTACCGTCCATTAGAGTAACAAAATTCTCGATAAAAGACTACCTTCCATAATAACAAGGTTACCATCCATTGGAATAACAAAAATCTCGACAAAATACTACCTTTCATAATGAAAAGGCTACCATCCATTGGAATAAAAAAAATCTCGACAAAAGACTACCTTCCATAATGACAACGCTACCATTCATTGGAGTAACGAAAATATCGACAACAGACTACCTTCCATAATGACAAGGCTACATCCATTGGGGTAACAAAAATCTCTACAACAGATTACCTTCCATAATGACAAGGCTACCATCCATTGGAGTAACAAAAATCTCGACAAAAAACTACCTTCCATAACGACAAGGCTACCATCCATTGGAATAAAAAAAATATCGACAAAAGACTACCTTCCATAATGATAAGGTCACCATCCATTGGAATAACAAATATCTCGACAATAGACTACCTTCAATAATGACAAGGCTACCATCCAATGGAATAAAAAATTCACGACAACAGACTACCTTCCATAATGACAAGGATACAATCCATTTGAGTAACAAAAGTCTGAACAACAGACTACCTTTCATAATGACAAGGATACAATCAATTAGAGTAACATAAATCTCAATGACAGACTACCTTCCATAATGACAAGGCTACCGTCCATTAGAGTAACCGATTTCTCGATAAAAGACTACCTTCCATAATGACAAGGCTACCATCCATTGGAATAAAAAAAATCTCGACAAAAGACTACCTTCCATAATGACAAGGTCACCATACATTGGAATAACAAATATCTCGACAACAAACTACCTTCAATAATGACAAGGCTACCAACCAATGGAATAAAAAATTCTCGACAACAGACTACCTTCCATAATGACAAGGCTATAATCCATTGGAGTACCAAAAATATGAACAACAGACTACCTTCCTTAATGACAAGGCTACAATCCATTAGAATAACATAAATCTCAACGACATACTACCTTCCAGAATGACAAGGCTACCATCCATTGGAGTAACAAAAATCTCGACACCAGACTACCTTCTATAATCACAAGTCTACCACCCATTGAAGTATAAAAAATTTCGACAACGGACTACCTTCCATAATGACAAGGCTATCATCCATTGGAGTAAAAGAAATATGAACAACTGACTACCTTCCATAATGACAAGACTACCATCCATTGGACTAACAGAAATCTCAACGACCAAATACCTACCATAATGACAAGGCTACAATCCATTGGAGTAACAAAAATCTGCACAACAGACTAGCTTGCATAATGATAAGGCTATCATCCATTGGAGTAATAGAGATATCGACAACAGACTACCTTCAATAATGACAAGGCTACCATCCATTGGAGTAACAAAAATCTCGACAACAGACTACCTTCCATAATCACAAGTCTACCACCCATTGAAGTATAAACAATTTCGACAACGGACTACCTTCCATAATGACAAGGCTATCATCCATTGGAGTAACAAAAATATGAACAACTGACTACCTTCCATAATGACAAGACTACCATCCATTGGAGTAACAGAAATCTCAACGACCAAATACCAACCATAATGACAAGGCTACCATCCATTAGAGTAACAAAAATATGAACAAAAGACTAGCTTGCATAATGATAAGGCTATCATCCATTGGAGTAACAGAGATATCGACAACAGACTACCTTCAATAATGACAAGGCTACCATCCATTAGAGTTATAAAAATCTCTACAAAAGACTACCTTCCATAATGACAAGGCTACATCCATTCGGTTAACAAAAATCTCGACAACAGACTACCTTCCATAATGACAAGGCTACCATCCATTGGAGTAACAAAAATCTCGACAAAAAACTACCTTCCATAATGACAAGGTTACCATCCATTGGAATAACAAATATCTCGACAATAGACTACCTTCCGTAATAACAAGGCTACCATCCAATGGAATAAAAAATTCACGACAACAGACTACCTTCCATAATGACAAGGCTAAAATCCATTTGAGTAACAAAAATCTGAACAACAGACTACCTTTCATAATGACAAGGATACAATCAATTAGAGTAACATAAATCTCAACGACAGACTACCTTCCATAAAGACAAGACTACCGTCCATTGGATTAACATAATTCTCGATAAAAGACTATGTTCCATAATAACAAGGTTACCATCCATTGGAATAACAAAAATCTCGACAAAAAAATACCTTCCATAATGACAAGGCTACCATCCATTGGAATAAAAAAAATCTCGACAAAAGACTACCTTCCATAATGACAACGCTACCACTTATTGGAGTAACGAAAATATCGACAACATACTACCTTCCATAATGACAAGGCTACATCCATTGGGGTAACAAAAATCTCTACAACAGATTACCTTCAATAATGACAAGGCTACCATCCATTGGAGTAACAAAAATCTCGACAAAAAACTACCTTCCATAATGACAAGGCTACCATCCATTGGAATAAAAAAAATCTCGACAAAAGACTACCTTCCATATTGATAAGGTCACCATCCATTGGAGTAACAAATATCTCGACAACAGACTACCTTCAATAATGACAAGTCTACCAACCAATGGAATAAAAAATTCTCGACAACAGACTACCTTCCATAATGACAAGGCTACCGTCCATTAGAGTAACAAAATTCTCGATAAAAGACTACCTTCCATAATAACAAGGTTACCATCCATTGGAATAACAAAAATCTCGACAAAAAACTACCTTTCATAATGACAAGGCTACCATCCATTGGAATAAAAAAAATCCCGACAAAAGACTACCTTCCATAATGACAACGCTACCATTCATTGGAGTAACGAAAATATCGACAACAGACTACCTTCCATAATGACAAGGCTACATCCATTGGGGTAACAAAAATCTCTACAACAGATTACCTTCCATAATGACAAGGCTACCATCCATTGGAGTAACAAAAATCTCGACAAAAAACTACCTTCCATAATGACAAGGCTACCATCCATTGGAATAAAAAAAATCTCGACAAAAGACTACCTTCCATAATGATAAGGTCACCATCCATTGGAATAACAAATATCTCGACAACAGACTACCTTCAATAATGACAAGTCTACCAACCAATGGAATAAAAAATTCTCGACAACAGACTACCTTCCATAATGACAAGGCTACAATCCATTGGAGTACCAAAAATCTGAACAACAGACTACCTTCCTTAATGACAAGGCTACAATCCATTAGAATAACATAAATCTCAACGACATACTACCTTCCAGAATGACAAGGCTACCATCCATTGGAGTAACAAAAATCTCGACACCAGACTACCTTCCATAATCACAAGTCTACCACCCATTGAAGTATAAAAAATTTCGACAACGGACTACCTTCCATAATGACAAGGCTATCATCCATTGGAGTAACAAAAATATGAACAACTGACTACCTTCCATAATGACAAGACTACCATCCATTGGACTAACAGAAATCTCAACGACCAAATACCTACCATAATGACAAGGCTACCATCCATTGGAGTAACAAAAATATGAACAAAAGACTAGCTTGCATAATGATAAGGCTATCATCCATTGGAGTAACAGAGATATCGACAACAGACTACCTTCAATAATGACAAGGCTACCATCCATTAGAGTAATAAAAATCTCTATAAAAGACTACCTTCCATAATGACAAGGCTACATCAATTGGGTTAACAAAAATCTGGACAACAGACTACCTTCCATAATGACAAGGCTACCATCCATTGGAGTAACAAAAATCTCGACAAAAAACTACCTTCCATAATGACAAGGTTACCATCCATTGGAATAACAAATATCTTGACAACAGACTACCTTCCATAATGACAAGGCTACCATCCAATGGAATAAAAAATTCACGACAACAGACTACCTTCCATAATGACAAGGCTACAATCCATTTGAGTAACAAAAATCTGAACAACATACTACCTTTCATAATGACAAGGATACAATCAATTAGAGTAACATAAATCTCAACGACAGACTACCTTCCATAAAGACAAGACTACCGTCCATTGGATTAACATAATTCTCGATAAAAGACTACGTTCCATAATAACAAGGTTACCATCCATTGGAATAACAAAAATCTCGACAAAAAACTACCTTCCATAATGACAAGGCTACCATCCATTGGAATAAAAAAAATCTCGACAAAAGACTACCTTCCATAATGACAACGCTACCATTCATTGGAGTAACGAAAATATCGACAACATACTACCTTCCATAATGACAAGGCTACATCCATTGGGGTAACAAAAATCTCTACAACAGATTACCTTCAATAATGACAAGGCTACCATCCATTGGAGTAACAAAAATCTCGACAAAAAACTACCTTCCATAATGACAAGGCTACCATCCATTGGAATAAAAAAAATCTCGACAAAAGACTACCTTCCATAATGACAAGGTCACCATCCATTGGAATAACAAATATCTCGACAACAGACTACCTTCAATAATGACAAGGCTACCAACCAATGAAAAAAAAAGTTCTCGACAACAAACTACCTTCCATAATGACAAGGCTACAATCCATTGGAGTACCAAAAATCTGAACAACAGACTACCTTCCTTAATGACAAGGCTACAATCCATTAGAATAACATAAATCTCAACGACATACTACCTTCCAGAATGACAAGGCTACCATCCATTGGAGTAACAAAAATCTCGACACCAGACTACCTTCCATAATCACAAGTCTACCACCCATTGAAGTATAAAAAATTTCGACAACGGACTACCTTCCATAATGACAAGGCTATCATCCATTGGAGTAACAAAAATATGAACAACTGACTACCTTCCATAATGACAAGACTACCATCCATTGGACTAACAGAAATCTCAACGACCAAATACCTACCATAATGACAAGGCTACCATCCATTGGAGTAACAAAAATCTGAACAAAAGACTAGCTTGCATAATGATAAGGCTATCATCCATTGGAGTAACAGAGATATCGACAACAGACTACCTTCAATAATGACAAGGCTACCATCCATTAGAGTAATAAAAATCTCTACAAAAGACTACCTTCTATAATGACAAGGCTACATCCATTGGGTTAACAAAAATCTCGACAACAGACTACCTTCCATAATGACAAGGCTACCATCCATTGGAGTAACAAAAATCTCGACAAAAAACTACCATCCATAACGACAAGGCTACCATCCATTGGAATAACAAAAATCTCGACAAAAGACTACATTCCATAATGTCAAGTTTACCATCCATTGGAATAACAAATATCTCGACAACAAACTACCTTCCATAATGACAAGGCTACCATCAAATGGAATAAAAAATTCACGACAACAGACTACCTTCCATAATGACAAGGCTACAATCCGTTTGAGTAACAAAAGTCTGAACAACAGACTACCTTTCATAATGACAAGGATACAATCAATTAGAGTAACATAAATCTCAATGACAGACTACCTTCCATAATGACAAGGCTACCGTCCATTAGAGTAACAGGATTTCTCGATAAAAGACTACCTTCCATAATGACAAGGCTACCATCCATTGGAATAAAAAAAATCTCGACAAAAGACTACCTTCCATAATGACAAGGTCACCATACATTGGAATAACAAATATCTCGACAACAAACTACCTTCAATAATGACAAGGCTACCAACCAATGGAATAAAAAATTCTCGACAACGGACTACCTTCCATAATGACAAGGCTACAATCCATTGGAGTACCAAAAATCTGAACAACAGACTACCTTCCTAAATGACAAGGCTACAATCCATTAGAATAACATAAATCTCAACGACATACTACCTTCCAGAATGACAAGGCTACCATCCATTGGAGTAACAAAAATCTTGACACCAGACTACCTTCTATAATCACAAGTCTACCACCCATTGAAGTATAAAAAATTTCGACAACAGACTACCTTCCATAATGACAAGGCTATCATCCATTGGAGTAAAAAAAATATGAACAACTGGCTACCTTCCATAATGACAAGACTACCATCCATTGGACTAACAGAAATCTCAACGACCAAATACCTACCATAATGACAAGGCTACAATCCATTGGAGTAACAAAAATCTGCACAACAGACTAGCTTGCATAATGATAAGGCTATCATCCATTGGAGTAACAGAGATATCGACAACAGACTACCTTCAATAATGACAAGGCTAACATCCATTAGAGTAATAAAAATCTCTACAAAATACTACCTTCCATAATGACAAGGCTACATCCATTGGGTTAACAAAAATATCGACAACAAACTACCTTCCATAATGACAAGGCTACCATCCATTGGAGTAACAAAAATCTCGACATTAAACTACCTTCCATAATGACAAGGCAACCATCCATTGGTATAACAAAAATCTCGACAAAAGACTACCTTCCATAATGACAAGGTTACCATCCATTGGAATAACAAATAACTCGACAACAGACTACCTTCAATAATGACAAGGCTACCAACCAATGGAATAAAAAATTCTCGACAACAGACTACCTTCCATAATGACAAGGCTACAATCCATTGGAGTACCAAAAATCTGAACAACAGACTACCTTCCTTAATGACAAGGCTACAATCCATTAGAATAACATAAATCTCAACGACATACTACCTTCCAGAATGACAAGGCTACCATCCATTGGAGTAACAAAAATCTCGACACCAGACTACCTTCCATAATCACAAGTCTACCACCCATTGAAGTATAAAAAATTTCGACAACGGACTACCTTCCATAATGACAAGGCTATCATCCATTGGAGTAACAAAAATATGAACAACTGACTACCTTCCATAATGACAAGACTACCATCCATTGGACTAACAGAAATCTCAACGACCAAATACCTACCATAATGACAAGGCTACCATCCATTGGAGTAACAAAAATCTGAACAAAAGACTAGCTTGCATAATGATAAGGCTATCATCCATTGGAGTAACAGAGATATCGACAACAGACTACCTTCAATAATGACAAGGCTACCATCCATTAGAGTAATAAAAATCTCTACAAAAGACTACCTTCTATAATGACAAGGCTACATCCATTGGGTTAACAAAAATCTCGACAACAGACTACCTTCCATAATGACAAGGCTACCATCCATTGGAGTAACAAAAATCTCGACAAAAAACTACCTTCCATAACGACAAGGCTACCATCCATTGGAATAACAAAAATCTCGACAAAAGACTACATTCCATAATGTCAAGGTTACCATCCATTGGAATAACAAATATCTCGACAACAGACTACCTTCCATAATGACAAGGCTACCATCCAATGGAATAAAAAATTCACGACAACAGACTACCTTCCATAATGACAAGGCTACAATCCATTTGAGTAACAAAAGTCTGAACAACAGACTACCTTTCATAATGACAAGGATACAATCAATTAGAGTAACATAAATCTCAATGACAGACTACCTTCCATAATGACAAGGCTACCGTCCATTAGAGTAACAGAATTCTCGATAAAAGACTACCTTCCATAATGACAAGGCTACCATCCATTGGAATAAAAAAAATCTCGACAAAAGACTACCTTCCATAATGACAAGGTCACCATACATTGGAATAACAAATATCTCGACAACAAACTACCTTCAATAATGACAAGGCTACCAACCAATGGAATAAAAAATTCTCGACAACAGACTACCTTCCATAATGACAAGGCTACAATCCTTTGGAGTACCAAAAATCTGAACAACAGACTACCTTCCTTAATGACAAGGCTACAATCCATTAGAATAACATAAATCTCAACGACATACTACCTTCCAGAATGACAAGGCTACCATCCATTGGAGTAACAAAAATCTCGACACCAGACTACCTTCTATAATCACAAGTCTACCACCCATTGAAGTATAAAAAATTTCGACAACAGACTACCTTCCATAATGACAAGGCTATCATCCATTGGAGTAAAAAAAATATGAACAACTGGCTACCTTCCATAATGACAAGACTACCATCCATTGGACTAACAGAAATCTCAACGACCAAATACCTACCATAATGACAAGGCTACAATCCATTGGAGTAACAAAAATCTCCACAACAGACTAGCTTGCATAATGATAAGGCTATCATCCATTGGAGTAACAGAGATATCGACAACAGACTACCTTCAATAATGACAAGGCTAACATCCATTAGAGTAATAAAAATCTCTACAAAATACTACCTTCCATAATGACAAGGCTACATCCATTGGGTTAACAAAAATATCGACAACAGACTACCTTCCATAATGACAAGGCTACCATCCATTGGAGTAACAAAAATCTCGACATTAAACTACCTTCCATAATGACAAGGCAACCATCCATTGGTATAACAAAAATCTCGACAAAAGACTACCTTCCGTAATGACAAGGTTACCATCCATTGGAATAACAAATATCTCGACAACAGACTACCTTCCATATTGACAAGGCTACCATCCAATGGAATAAAAAATTCACGACAACAGACTACCTTCCATAATGACAAGGCTACAATCCATTTGAGTAACAAAAATCTGAACAACAGACTACCTTTCATAATGACAAGGAAACAATCAATTAGAGTAACATAAATCTCAACGACAGACTACCTTCCATAATGACAAGGCTACCGTCCATTAGAGTAACAGAATTCTCGATAAAAGACTACCTTCCATAATAACAAGGTTACCATCCATTGGAATAACAAAAATCTCGACAAAAAACTACCTTCCATAATGACAAGGCTACCATCCATTGGAATAAAAAAAATCTCGACAAAAGACTACCTTCCATAATGACAACGCTACCATTCATTGGAGTAACGAAAATATCGACAACAGACTACCTTCCATAATGACAAGGCTACATCCATTGGGGTAACAAAAATCTCTACAACAGATTACCTTCCATAATGACAAGGCTACCATCCATTGGAGTAACAAAAATCTCGACAAAAAACTACCTTCCATAATGACAAGGCTACCATCCATTGGAATAAAAAAAATCTCGACAAAAGACTACCTTCCATAATGACAAGGTCACCATCCATTGGAATAACAAATATCTCGACAACAGACAACCTTCAATAATGACAAGTCTACCAACCAATGGAATAAAAAATTCTCGACAACAGACTACCTTCCATAATGACAAGGCTACAATCCATTGGAGTACCAAAAATCTGAACAACAGACTACCTTCCTTAATGAAAAGGCTACAATCCATTAGAATAACATAAATCTCAACGACATACTACCTTCCAGAATGACAAGGCTACCATCCATTGGAGTAACAAAAATCTCGACACCAGACTACCTTCCATAATCACAAGTCTACCACCCATTGAAGTATAAAAAATTTCGACAACGGACTACCTTCCATAATGACAAGGCTATCATCCATTGGAGTAACAAAAATATGAACAACTGACTACCTTCCATAATGACAAGACTACCATCCATTGGACTAATAGAAATCTCAACGACCAAATACCTACCATAATGACAAGGCTACCATCCATTGGAGTAACAAAAATCTGAACAAAAGACTAGCTTGCATAATGATAAGGCTATCATTCATTGGAGTAACAGAGATATCGACAACAAACTACCTTCAATAATGACAAGGCTACCATCCATTAGAGTAATAAAAATCTCTACAAAAGACTACCTTCTATAATGACAAGGCTACATCCATTGGGTTAACAAAAATCTCGACAACAGACTACCTTCCATAATGACAAGGCTACCATCCATTGGAGTAACAAAAATCTCGACAAAAAACTACCTTCCATAATGACAAGGCTACCATCCATTGGAATAACAAAAATCTCGACAAAAGACTACCTTCCATAATAACAAGGTTACCATCCATTAGAATAACAAAAATCTCGACAAAAAACTACCTTCCATAATGACAAGGCTACAATCCATTTGAGTAACAAAAGTCTGAACAACAGACTACCTTTCATAATGACAAGGATACAATCAATTAGAGTAACATAAATCTCAACGACAGACTACCTTCCATAATGACAAGGCTACCGTCTATTAGAGTAACAGAATTCTCGATAAAAGACTACCTTACATAATGACAAGGCTACCATCCATTGGAGTAACAAAAATCTCGACAAAAAACTACCTTCCATAATGACAAGGCTACCATCCATTGGAATAAAAAAAATCTCGACAAAAGACTACCTTCCATAATGACAAGGTCACCATACATTGGAATAACAAATTTCTCGACAACAAACTACCTTAAATAATGACAAGGCTACCAACCAAAGGAATAAAAAATTCTCGACAACAGACTACCTTCCATAATGACAAGGCTACAATCCATTGGAGTACCAAAAATCTGAACAACAGACTACCTTCCTTAATGACAAGGCTACAATCCATTAGAATAACATAAATCTCAACTACATACTACCTTCCAGAATGACAAGGCTACCATCCATTGGAGTAACAAAAATCTCGACACCAGACTACCTTCCATAATCACAAGTCTACCACCCATTGAAGTATAAAAAATTTCGACAACGGACTACCTTCCATAATGACAAGGCTATCATCCATTGGAGTAACAAAAATATGAACAACTGGCTACCTTCCATAATGACAAGACTACCATCCATTGGACTAACAGAAATCTCAACGACCAAATACCTACCATAATGACAAGGCTACCATCCATTGGAGTAACAAAAATCTGAACAACAGACTAGCTTGCATAATGATAAGGCTATCATCCATTGGAGTAACAGAGATATCGACAACAGACTACCTTCAATAATGACAAGGCTACCATCCATTAGAGTAATAAAAATCTCTACAAAAGACTACCTTCTATAATGACAAGGCTACATCCATTGGGTTAACAAAAATCTCGACAACAGACTACCTTCCATAATGACAAGGCTACCATCCATTGGAGTAACAAAAATCTCGACAAAAAACTACCTTCCATAATGACAAGGCTACCATCCATTGGAATAACAAAAATCTCGACAAAAGACTACCTTCCATAATGACAAGGTTACCATCCATTGGAATAACAAATATCTCTACAACAGACTACCTTCCATAATGACAAGGCTACCATCCAATGGAATAAAAAATTCACGACAACAGACTACCTTCCATAATGACAAGGCTACAATCCATTTGAGTAACAAAAATATGAACAACAGACTACCTTTCATAATGACATGGATACAATCAATTAGAGTAACATAAATCTCAACGACAGACTACCTTCCATAAAGACAAGACTACCAACCATTGGATTAACAGAATTCTCGATAAAAGACTACGTTCCATAATAACAAGGTTACCATCCATTGGAATAACAAAAATCTCGACAAAAAACTACCTTCCATAATGACAAGGCTACCATCCATTGGAATAAAAAAAATCTCGAAAAAAGACTTCCTTCCATAATGACAACGCTACCATTCATTGGAGTAACGAAAATATCGACAACATACTACCTTCCATAATGACAAGGCTACCATCCATTGGAATAACAAATATCTCGACAACAGACTACCTTCCATAATGACAAGGCTACCATCCAATGGAATAAAAAATTCACGACAACAGACTACCTTCCATAATGACAAGGCTACAATCCATTTGAGTAACAAAAATGTGAACAACAGACTACCTTTCATAATGACAAGGATACAATCAATTAGAGTAACATAAATGTCAACGACAGACTACCTTCCATAATGACAAGGCTACCGTCAATTAGAATAATAGAATTCTCGATAAAAGACTACCTTCCATAATAACAAGGTTACCATCCATTGGAATAATAAAAATCTCGACAAAAAACTACCTTCCATAATGACAAAGCTACCATCCATTGGAATAAAAAAAATCTCGAAAAAAGACTACCTTCCATAATGACAACGCTACCATTCATTGGAGTAACAAAAATATCGACAACAGACTACCTTCCATAATGACAAGGCTACATCCATTGGGGTAACAAAAATCTCTACAACAGATTACCTTCCATACTGACAAGGCTACCATCCATTGGAGTAACAAAAATCTCTACAAAAAACTACCTTCCATAATGACAAGGCTACCATGCATTGGAATAAAAAAATCTCGACAAAAGACTACCTTCCATAATGACAAGGTCACCATCCATTGGAATAACAAATATCTCAACAACAGACTACCTTCAATAATGACAAGGCTACCAACCAATGGAATAAAAAATTCTTGACAACAGACTACCTTCCATAATGACAAGGCTACAATCCATTGGAGTACCAAAAATCTGAACAACTGACTACCTTCCTTAATGACAAGGCTACAATCCATTAGAATAACATAAATCTCAACGACATACTACCTTCCAGAATGACAAGGCTACCATCCATTAGAGTAACAAAAATCTCGACACTAGACTACCTTCCATAATCACAAGTCTACCACCCATTGAAGTATAAAAAATATCGACAACGGACTACCTTCCATAATGACAAGGCTATCATCCATTGGAGTAACAAAAATATGAATAACTGACTACCTTCCATAATGACAAGACTACCATCCATTGGACTAACAGAAATCTCAACGACCAAATACCTACCATAATGACAAGGCTACCATCCATTGGAGTAACAAAAATCTGAACAACAGACTAGCTTGCAAAATGATAAGGCTATCATCCATTGGAGTAAAAGAGATATTGACAACAGACTACCTTAAATAATGACAAGGCTACCATCCATTAGAGTAATAAAAATCTCTACAAAAGACTACCTTCTATAATGACAAGGCTACATCCATTGGATTAACAAAAATCTCGACAACAGACTACCTTCCATAATGACAAGGCTACCATCCATTGGAGTAACAAAAATATCGACAAAAGACTACCTTCCATAATGACAAGGCTACCATCCATTGGAATAACAAAAATATCGACAAAATACTACCTTCCATAATGACAAGGTTACCATCCATTGGAATAACAAATATCTCGACAACAGACTACCTTCCATAATGACAAGGCTACCATCCAATGGAATAAAAAATTCACGACAACAGACTACCTTCCATAATGACAAGGCTACAATCCATTTGAGTAACAAAAATCTGAACAACAGACTACCTTTCATAATGACAAGGATACAATCAATTAGAGTAACATGAATCTCAACGACAGACTACCTTCCATAAAGACAAGACTACCGTCCATTGGATTAACAGAATTCTCGATAAAAGACTATGTTCCATAATAACAAGGTTACCATCCATTGGAATAACGAAAATCTCGACAAAAAACTACCTTCCATAATGACAAGGCTACCATCCATTGGAATAAAAAAAATCTCGACAAAAGACTACCTTCCATAATGACAACGCTACCATTCATTGGAGTAACGAAAATATCGACAACATACTACCTTCCATAATGACAAGGCTACATCCATTGGGGTAACAAAAATCTCTACAACAGATTACCTTCAATAAAGACAAGGCTACCATCCATTGGAGTAACAAAAATCTCGACAAAAAACTACCTTCCATAATGACAAGGCTACCATCCATTGGAATAAAAAAAATCTTGACAAAAGACTACCTTCCATAATGACAAGGTCACCATCCATTGGAATAACAAATATCTCGACAACAGACTACCTTCAATAATGACTAGGCTACCAACCAATGGAATAAAAAATTCTCGACAACAGACTACCTTCCATAATGAAAAGGCTACAATCCATTGGAGTACCAAAAATCTGAACAACAGACTACCTTCCTTAATGACAAGGCTACAATCCATTAGAATAACATAAATCTCAACGACATACTACCTTCCAGAATGACAAGGCTACCATCCATTGGAGTAACAAAAATCTCGACACCAGACTACCTTCCATAATCACAAGTCTACCACCCATTGAAGTATAAAAAATTTCGACAACGGACTACCTTCCATAATGACAAGGCTATCATCCATTGGAGTAACAAAAATATGAACAACTGACTACCTTCCATAATGACAATACTACCATCCATTGGACTAACAGAAATCACAACGACCAAATACCTACCATAATGACAAGGCTACCATCCATTGGAGTAACAAAAATCTGAACAACAGACTAGCTTGCATAATGATAAGGCTATCATCCATTGGAGTAAAAGAGATATCGACAACAGACTACCTTCAATAATGACAAGGCTACCATCCATTAGAGTAATAAAAATCTCTACAAAAGACTACCTTCTATAATGACAAGGCTACATCCATTGGGTTAACAAATATCTCGACAACAGACTACCTTCCATAATGACAAGGCTACCATCCATTGGAGTAACAAAAATCTCGACAAAAAACTACCTTCCATAATTACAAGGCTACCATCCATTGGAATAACAAAAATCTCGACAAAAGACTACCTTCCATAATGACAAGGTTACCATCCATTAGAATAACAAATATCACGACAACAGACTACCTTCCATAATGACAAGGCTACCATCCAATGGAATAAAAAATTCACGACAACAGACTACCTTCCATAATGACATGGCTACAATCCATTTGAGTAACAAAAATCTGAACAACAGACTACCTTTCATAATGACAAGGATACAATCAATTAGAGTAACATAAATCTCAATGACAGACTACCTTCCATAATGACAAGACTACCGTCCATTGGATTAACAGAATTCTCGATAAAAGACTATGTTCCATAATAACAAGGTTACCATCCATTGGAATAACAAAAATCTCGACAAAAAACTACCTTCCATAATGACAAGGCTACCATCCATTGGAATAAAAAAATCTCGACAAAAGACTACCTTCCATAATGACAACGCTACCATTCATTGGAGTAACGAAAATATTGACAACATACTACCTTCCATAATGACAAGGCTACATCCATTGGGGTAACAAAAATCTCTACAACAGATTACCTTCAATAATGACAAGGCTACCATCCATTGGAGTAACAAAAATCTCGACAAAAAACTACCTTCCATAATGACAAGGCTACCATCCATTAGAATAAAAAAAATCTTGACAAAAGACTACCTTCCATAATGACAAGGTCACCATCCATTGGAATAACAAATAGCTCGACAACAGACTACCTTCAATAATGACAAGGCTACCAACCAATGGAATAAAAAATTCTCGACAACAGACTACCTTCCATAATGACAAGGCTACAATCCATTGGAGTACCAAAAATCTGAACAACATACTACCTTCCTTAATGACAAGGCTACAATCCATTAGAATAACATAAATATCAACGACATACTACCTTCCAGAATGACAAGCCTACCATCCATTGGAGTAACAAAAATCTCGACACCCGACTACCTTCCATAATCACAAGTCTACCACCCATTGAAGTATAAAAATTTTTGACAACGGACTACCTTCCATAATGACAAGGCTATCATCCATTGGAGTAAAAAAAATATGAACAACTGACTACCTTCCATAATGAAAAGACTTCCATCCATTGGACTAACAGAAATCTCAACGACCAAATACCTACCATAATGACAAGGCTACCATCCATTGGAGTAACAAAAATCTGAACAAAAGACTAGCTTGCATAATGATAAGGCTATCATCCATTGGAGTAACAGAGATATCGACAACAGACTACCTTCAATAATGACAAGGCTACCATCCATTAGAGTAATAAAAATCTCTACAAAAGACTAACTTCTATAATGACAAGGCTACATCCATTGGGTTAACAAAAATCTCGACAACAGACTACCTTCCATAATGACAAGGCTACCATCCATTGGAGTAACAAAAATCTCGACAAAAAACTACCTTCCATAATGACAAGGCTACCATCCATTGGAATAACAAAAATCTCGACAAAAGACTACCTTCCATAATGACAAGGTTACCATCCATTGGAATAACAAATATCTCGACAACAGACTACCTTCCATAATGACAAGGCTACCATCCAATGGAATAAAAAATTCACGACAACAGACTACCTTCCATAATGACAAGGCTACAATCCATTTGAGTAACAAATATCTGAACAACAGACTACCTTTCATAATGACAAGGATACAATCAATTAGAGTAACATAAATCTCAACGACAGACTACCTTCCATAATGACAAGACTCCCATCCATTGGATTAACAGAATTCTCGATAAAAGACTACGTTCCATAATAACAAGGTTACCATCCATTGGAATAACAAAAATCTCGACAAAAAACTACCTTCCATAATGACAAGGCTACCATCAATTGGAATAAAAAAAATCTCGACAAAAGACTACCTTCCATAATGACAACGCTACCATTCATTGGAGTAACGAAAATATCGACAAATACTACCTTCCATAATGACAAGGCTACATCCATTGGGGTAACAGAAATCTCTACAACAGATTACCTTCAATAATGACAAGGCTACCATCCATTGGAGTAACAAAAATCTCGACAAAAAACTACCTTCCATAATGAAAAGGCTACCATCCATTAGAATAAAAAAAATCTTGACAAAAGACTACCTTCCATAATCACAAGGTCACCATCCATTGAAATAACAAATATCTCGACAACAGACTACCTTCAATAATGACAAGGCTACCAACCAATGGAATAAAAAAATCTCGACAACAGACTACCTTCCATAATGACAAGGCTACAATCCATTGGAGTACCAAAAATCTGAACAACAGACTACCTTCCTTAATGACAAGGCTACAATCCATTAGAATAACATAAATATCAACGACATACTACCTTCCAGAATGACAGGGCTACCATCCATTGGAGTAACAAAAATATCGACACCAGACTACCTTCCATAATCACAAGTCTACCACCCATTGAAGTATAAAAAATTTTGACAACGGACTACCTTCCATAATGACAAGGCTATCATCCATTGGAGTAACAAAAATATGAACAACTGACTACCTTCCATAATGACAAGACTACCATCCATTGGACTAACAGAAATCTCAACGACCAAATACCTACCATAACGACAAGGCTACCATCCATTGGAGTAACAAATTTATGAACAAAAGACTAGCTTGCATAATGATAAGGCTATCATCCATTGGAGTAACAGAGATATCGACAACAGACTACCTTCAATAATAACAAGGCTACCATCCATTAGAGTAATAAAAATCTCTACAAAAGACTACCGTCTATAATGACAAGGCTACATCCATTGGGTTAACAAAAATCTCGACAACAGACTACCTTCCATATCACAAGGCTACCATCCATTGGAGTAACAAAAATCTCGACAAAAAACTACCTTCCATAATGACAAGGCTACCATCCATTGGAATAACAAAAATCTCGACAAAAGACTACCTTCCATAATGACAAGGTTACCATCCATTGGAATAACAAATATCTCGACAACAGACTACCTTCCATAATGACAAGGCTACCATCCAATGGAATAAAAAATTCACGACAACAAACTACCTTCCATAATGACAAGTCTACAATCCATTTGAGTAACAAAAATCTAAACAACAAACTACCTTTCATAATGACAAGGATACAATCAATTAGAGTAACATAAATCTCAACGATAGACTACCTTCCATAATGACAAGGCTACCGTCCATTAGAGTAACAGAATTCTCGATAAAAGACTACCTTCCATAATGACAAGGCTACCATCCATTGGAGTAACAAAAATCTCGACAAAAAACTACCTTCCATAATGACAAGGCTACCAGCCATTGGAATAAAAAAAATCTCGACAAAAGACTACCTTCTATAATGACAAGGTCACCATCCATTAGAATAACAAATATCTCGACAACAAACTACCTTCAATAATGACAAGGCTACCAACCAATGGAATAAAAATTTCTCGACAACAGACTACCTTCCATAATGACAAGGCTACAATCCATTGGAGTACCAAAAATCTGAACAACAGACTACCTTCCTTAATGACAAGGCTACAATCCATTAGAATAACATAAATCTCAACGACAGACTACCTTCTAGAATGACAAGGCTACCATCCATTGGAGTAACAAAAATCTCGACAACAGACTACCTTCCATAATCACAAGGCTACCACCCGTTGAAGTATAAAAAAATTCGACAACAGACTACCTTTCAAAATGACAAGGCTATCATCCATTGGAGTAAAAAAAATATGAACAACAGACTATCTTCCATAATGACAAGACTACCAACCATTGGACTAACATAAATCTCAACGACCGAATACCTACCATAATGACAAGGCTACCATCCATTGGAGTAACAAAAATCTGAACAACAGACTAGCTTGCATAATGATAAGGCTATCATCCATTGGAGTAACAGAGATATCGACAACAGACTACCTTCAATAATGACAAGGCTACCATCCATTAGAGTAATAAAAATCTCTACAACAGACTACCTTCTATAATGACAAGGCTACATCCATTGGGTTAACAAAAATCTCGACAACAGACTACCTTCCATAATGACAAGGCTACCATCCATTGGAGTAACAAAAATCTCGACAAAAAACTACCTTCCATAATGACAAGGCTACCATCCATTGGAATAACAAAAATCTCGACAAAAGACTACCTTCCATAATGACATGGTTACCATCCATTGGAATAACAAATATCTCGACAACAGACTACCTTCCATAATGACAAGGCTACCATCCAATGGAATAAAAAATTCACGACAACAGACTACCTTCCATAATGACAAGGCTACAATCCATTTGAGTAACAAAAATCTAAACAACAGACTACCTTTCATAATGACAAGGATACAATCAATTAGAGTAACATAAATCTCAACGACAGACTACCTTCCATAATGACAAGGCTACCGTCCATTAGAGTAACAGAATTCTCGATAAAAGACTACCTTCCATAATGACAAGGCTACCATCCATTGGAGTAACAAAAATCTCGACAAAAAACTACCTTCCATAATGACAAAGCTACCAGCCATAGGAATAAAAAAAATCTCGACAAAAGACTACCTTCTATAATGACAAGGTCACCATCCATTGGAATAACAAATATCTCGACAACAAACTACCTTCAATAATGACAAGGCTACCAACCAATGGAATAAAAATTTCTCGACAACAGACTACCTTCCATAATGACAAGGCTACAATCCATTGGAGTACCAAAAATCTGAACAACAGACTACCTTCCTTAATGACAAGGCTACAATCCATTAGAATAACATAAATCTCAACGACAGACTACCTTCTAGAATGACAAGGCTACCATCCATTGGAGTAACAAAAATCTCGACAACAGACTACCTTCCATAATCACAAGGCTAGCACCCATTGAAGTATAAAAAAATTCGACAACAGACTACCTTTCATAATGACAAGGCTATCATCCATTGGAGTAAAAAAAATATGAACAACAGACTATCTTCCATAATGACAAGACTACCATCCATTGGACTAACAGAAATCTCAACGACCGAATACCTACCATAATGACAAGGCTACCATCCATTGGAGTAACAAAAATCTGAACAACAGACTAGCTTGCATAATGATAAGGCTATCATCCATTGGAGTAACAGAGATATCGACAACAGACTACCTTCAATAATGACAAGGCTACCATCCATTAGAGTAATAAAAATCTCTACAAAAGACTACCTTCCATAATGACAAGGCTACATCCATTGGGTTAACAAAAATCTCGACAACAGACTACCTTCCATAATGACAAGGCTACCATCCATTGGAGTAACAAAAATATCGACAAAAAACTACCTTCTATATTGACAAGGCTACCATCCATTGGGATAACAAAAATCTCGACAAAAGACTACCTTCCATAATGACAAGGTTTGCATGCATTGGAATAACAAATATCTCGACAACAGACTACCTTCCATAATGACAAGGCTACCATCCAATGGAATAAAAAATTCACGACAACAGACTACCTTCCATAATGACAAGGCTACAATCCATTTGAGTAAGAAAAATCTGAACAACATACTACCTTTCATAATGACAAGGATACAATCAATTATAGTAACATAAATCTCAACGACAGACTACCTTCCATAATGACAAGGCTACCGTCCATTGGAGTAACACAATTCTCGATAAAAGACTACCTTCCATAATAACAAGGTTACCATCCATTGGAATAACAAAAATCTCGACAAAAGACTACCTTCCATAATGACATGGCTATATCCATTGGGGTAACAAAAATCTCTACAACAGATTACCTTCCATAATGACAAGGCTACCATCCATTGGAGTAACAAAAATCTCGACAAAAAACTACCTTCCATAATGAAAAGGCTACCATCCATTGGAATAACAAAAATCTCGACAAAAGACTACCTTCCATAATGACAAGGTCACCATCCATTGGAATAACAAATATCTCGACAACAGACTACCTTCCATAATGACAAGGCTACAATCCATTGGAGTAACAAAACTCTGAACAACAGACTACCTTCCTTAATGACAAGGCTACAATCCATTAGAATAACATAAATCTCAATGACAAACTACCTTCCAGAATGACAAGGCTACCATCCATTGGAGTAACAAAAATCTCGACAACATACTACCTTCCATAATCACAAGGCTACCACCCATTGAAGTATAAAAAATTTCGACAACAGACTACCTTCCATAATGACAAGGCTATCATCCATTGGAGTAACAAAAATATGAACTACTGACTACCTTCCATAATGACAAGACTACCATCCATTGGACTAACAAAAATCTCAACGACCGAATACCTACCATAATGACAAGGCTACCATCCATTGGAGTAACAAAAATCTGAACAACAGACTAGCTTGCATAATGATAAGGCTATCATCCATTAGAGTAACAGAGATATCGACAACAGACTACCTTCAATAATGACAAGGCTACCATCCATTAGAGTAATAAAAATCTCTATAAAATATTACCTTCCATAATGACAAGGTTACCATCCATTAGAATAACAAAAATCTCGACAATAGACTACCTTCCATAATGACAAGGCTACTATCCAACGAAATAAAAAAAAATTAGACAACAGACTACCTTCCATAATTACAAGGCTACCATCCATTGGAGTAAAAGAAATCTCAACGACAGACTACCTTCCATAATGACAAGGCTACCATCTATTGGAGTAAGAAAAATCTCGACAACAAACCA
The DNA here is from genome assembly GCA_948472305.1 of Vicia faba. Classification (NCBI taxonomy): domain Eukaryota; kingdom Viridiplantae; phylum Streptophyta; class Magnoliopsida; order Fabales; family Fabaceae; genus Vicia; species Vicia faba. The sequence goes on from OX451738.1 coordinate 769,397,726, forward strand.
CCTTCCATAATTACAAGGCTACCATCCATTGGAGTATAAAAAATCTCGACAACAAACTACATTCCATAATGATAAGGCTACCATCCATTGGATTAACCAAAATCTAGACAATAGAGTACCTTCCATAATGACAAGGCTATCATCCATTGAAGTAACAAAAATCTGAACGACCGACTACCTTCCATAATGACAAGGCTACCATCCATTGGAGTAACATAAATCTTGACAAAAGACTACCTTACTTAATAACAAGGTTACCTTCCATAGGAATAAAAAAAATAACGACAAAAAACTACCTTCCATAATGACAAGGCTACCATCCATTGGAATAACAAAAATCTCGACAAAAGACTACCTTCCATAATGACAAGGCTACCATCCATTGGAGTAACAAAAATCTCGACAATAGACTACCTCCCATAATCACAAGGCTACCACCCATTTAAGTATAAAAAATTTCGACAACAGACTACCTTCCATAATGACAAGGCTATCACCCATTGGAGTAACAAAAATATGAACAACAGACTACCTTCCATAATGACAATAATACCATCCATTGGACTAACAGAAATCTCAACGACTGAATACCTACCATAATTACAAGGCTACCATCCATTGGAGTAACAAAAATCTGAATAATAGACTAGCTTGCATAATGATAAGGCTATCATCCATTGGAGTAACAGAGATATCGACAACAGACTACCTTCCATAATGACAAGGCTACATCCATTGGGTTAACAAAAATCTCGACAACTGACTTCCTTCCATAATGATAAGGCTACCATCCATTGGAGTAACAAAAATCTCGACAAAAAACTAACTTCCATAATGACAAGGCTACCATCCATTGGAATAACAAAAATCTCGACAAAAGACTACCTTCCATAATGACAAGGTTACCATCCATTGCAATAACAAATATCTCGACAACAGACTACCTTCCATAATGACAAGGCTACCATCCAATGGAATAAAAAATTCACGACAATAGACTACCTTCCATAATGACAAGGCTACAATCCATTTGAGTAACAAAAATCTGAACAACAGACTACCTTTCATAATGACAAGGATACAATCAATTAGAGTAACATAAATCTCAATGACAGACTACCTTCCATAATGACAAGGCTACCGTCCATTGGAGTAACATAATTCTTGATAAAAGACTACCTTCCATAATAACTAGGTTACCATCCATTGGAATAATAAAAATCTCGATAAAAAACTACCTTCCATAATGACAAGGCTATCATCCATTGGAATAACAAAAATCTCGACAAAAGACTACCTTCCATAATGACAACGCTACCATTCATTGGAGTAACGAAAATATCGACAACAGACTACCTTCCATAATGACAAGGCTACATCCATTGGGGTAACAATAATCTCTACAACATATTACCTTCCATAATGACAAGGCTACCATCCATTGGAGTAACATAAATCTCGACAAAAAACTACCTTCCATAATGACAAGGCTACCATCCATTGGAATAACAAAAATCTCGACAAAAGACTACCTACCATAATGACAAGGTCACCATCCATTGGAGTAACAAAAATCTGATCAACAGACTACCTTCCTTAATGACAAGCCTACAATCCATTAGAATAACATAAATCTCAACGACAGAATACCTTCCAGAATGACAAGGCTACCATCCATTGGAGTAACAAAAATATCGACAACAGACTACCTTCCATAATCACAAGGCTACCACCCATTGAAGTATAAAAAATTTCGACAACAGACTACCTTCCATAATGATAAGGCTATCATCCATTGGAGTAACAAAAATATGAACAACAGACTACCTTCCATAATGACAAGACTACCATCCATTGGACTAAAAGGAATCTCAACGACCAAATACCTACCATAATGACAAGGCTACCATCCATTGGAGTAACAAAAATCTGAACAACAGACTAGCTTGCATAATGATAAGGTTATCATCCATTGGAGTAACAGAGATATCGACAACAGACTACCTTCAATAATGACAAGGCTACCATCCATTAGAGTAATAAAATTCCCTACAAAAGACTACCTTCCATAATGACAAGGTTACCATCCATTGGAATAACAAAAATCTCGACAATAGACTACCTTCCATAATGACAAGGCTACCATCCAACGAAATAAAAAAAATTTCGACAACAGACTACCTTCCATAAATACAAGGCTACCATCCATTAGAGTAAGAGAAATCTCAATGACAGACTACCTTCCATAATGACAAGGCTACCATATATTGGAGTAACAAAAATCTCGACAACAAACCACCTTCCATAATTACAAGGCTACCATCCATTGGAGTGTCAAAAATCTCGACAACAAACTACATTCCATAATGACAAGGCTACCATCCATTGGATTAACCAAAATCTCGACAATAGAGTACCTTCCATAATGACAAGGATATCATCCATTGAAGTAAAAAAAATCTGAACAACAAACAACCTTTCATAATGACAAGGCTACCATCCATTGGAGTAACAGAAATCTCAACGACCGACTACCTTCCATAATGACAAGGATACCATCCATTGGAGTAACACAAATCTCGACAAAAGACTACCTTCCTTAATAACAAGGTTACCATCCATTGGAATAACAAAAATATCGACAAAAAACTACCTTCCATAATGACAAGGCTACCATCAATTGGAGTAATGAAAATATCAACAAGAGACTACCTTCCATAATGACAAGGCTACCATTCATTGGAGTAACAAAAATATCGGCAACAAACTACCTTCCATAATGACAAGGCTACATCCATTGGGTTAACAAAAATCTCGACAACAGACTACCTTCCATAATGACAAGGCTACCATCCATTGGAGTAACAAAAATCTCGACAAAAGACTACCTTCCATAATGACAAGGCTACCATCCATTGGAATAACAAAAATCTCGACAAAAGACTACCTTCCATAATGACAAGGTTACCATCCATTGGAATAACAAATATCTCGACAATACACTACCTTCCATAATGACAAGGCTACCAACCAATGGAATAAAAAATTCACGACAACACACTACCGTCCATAATGACAAGGCTACAATCCATTTGAGTAACAAAAATCTGTACAACAGACTACCTTTCATAATGACAAGGATACAATCAATTAGAGTAACATAAATCTCAACGACAGACTACCTTCCATAATGACAAGGCTACCATCCATTGGAATAACAAAAATCTCGACAAAAAACTACCTTCCGTAATGACAAGGCTACCATCCATTGGAATAACAAAAATCTCGACAAAAGACTACCTTCCATAATGACAAGGTCACCATCCATTGGAATAACAAATATCTCGACAATAGACTACCTTCCATAATGACAAGGCTAGCAACCAATGGAATAAAAAATTCTCGACAACAGACTACCTTCCATAATGCCAAGGCTACAATCCATTGGAGTAACAAAAATCTGAACAACAGACTACCTTCTTTAATGACAAGGCTACAATCCATTAGAATAACATAAATCTCAACGACAGACTACCTTCCAGAATGACAAGGCTACCATCCATTGGAGTAACAAAAATCTCGACAACAGACTACCTTCCATAATCACAAGGCTACCACCCATTGAAGTATAAAATTTTTTGACAACATACTATCTTCCATAATGACAAGGTTATCATCCATTGGAGTAACAAAAATATGAACAACAGACTACCTTCCATAATGACAAGACTACCATCCATTGGACTAACAGAAATCTCAACGACCGAATACCTACCATAATGACAAGGCTACCATCCATTGGAGTAACAAAAATCTGAACAACAGACTAGCTTGCATAATGATAAGGCTATCATCCATTGGAGTAACAGAGATATCGACAACAGACTACCTTCAATAATGACAAGGCTACCATCCATTAGAGTAATAAAATTCTCTACAAAAGACTACCTTCCATAATGACAAGGTTACCATCCATTGGAATAACAAAAATCTCGACAATAGACTACCTTCCATAATGACAAGGCTACCATCCAACGAAATAAAAAAATTTTCGACAACAAACTACCTTCCATAAATACAAGGCTACCATCCATTGGAGTAAGAGAAATCTCAACGACAGACTACCTTCCATAATTACAAGGCTACCATCTATTGGAGTAACAAAAATCTCGACAACAAACCACCTTCCATAATTACAAGGCTACCATCCATTGGAGTATCAAAAATCTCGACAACAAACTACATTCCATAATGACAAGGCTACCATCCATTGGATTAACCAAAATCTCGACAATAGAGTACCTTCCATAACGACAAGTCTATCATCCATTGAAGTAACAAAAATCTGAACAACAGACAACCTTTCATAATGACAAGGCTACCATCCATTGGAGTAACAGAAATCTCAACGACCGACTACCTTCCATAATGACAAGGCTACCATCCATTGGAGTAACACAAATCTCGACAAAAGACTACCTTCCTTAATAACAAGGTTACCATCCATTGGAATAACAAAAATATCGACAAAAAACTACCTTCCATAATGACAAGGCTACCATCCATTTGAATAACAAAAATCTCGACAAAAGACTACCTTCCATAATGACAAGGCTACCATTCATTGGAGTAACAAAAATATCGACAACAAACTACCTTCCATAATGACAAGGCTACATCCATTGGGTTAACAAAAATCTCGACAACAGACTACCTTCCACAATTACAAGGCTACCATCCATTGGAGTAACAAAAATCTTGACAAAAAACTACCTTCCATAATGACAAGGCTACCATCCATTGGAATAACAAAAATCTCGACAAAAGACTACCTTCCATAATGACAAGTTTACCATCCATTGGAATAACAAATATCTCGACAATAGACTACCTTCCATAATGATAAGGCTACCAACCAATTAAATAAAAAATTCACGACAACACACTACCTTCCAAAATGACAAGGCTACAATCCATTTTAGTAACAAAAATCTGAACAATAGACTACCTTTCATAATGACAAGGATACAATCAATTAGAGTAACATAAATCTGAACGACAGACTACCTTCCATAATAACAAGGCTACCATCCATTGGCGTAACAATAATCTCGACAAAAAACTACCTCCCATAATGACAAGGCTACCATCCATTGGAATAACAAAAATCTCGAAAAAGACTACCTTCCATAATGACAAGGTCACCATCCATTGGAATAACAAATATCTCGACAACAGACTACCTTCCATAATGACAAGGCTAGCAACCAATGGAATAAAAAATTCTCGACAACAGACTACCTTCCATAATGCCAAGGCTTCAATCCATTGGAGTAACAAAAATCTGAACAACAGACTACCTTCCTTAATGACAAGGCTACAATCCATTAGAATAACATAAATCTCAACGACAGACTACCTTCCAGAATGACAAGGCTACCATCCATTGGAGTAACAAAAATCTCGACAACAGACTACCTTCCTTAATCACAAGGCTACCACCCATTGAAGTATCAAAAATTTCGACAACATACTACCTTCCATAATGACAAGGCTATCATCCATTGGAGTAACAAAAATATGAACAATAGACTACCTTTGATAATGACAAGACTACCATCCATTGGACTAACAGAAATCTCAACGACTTAATACCTACCATAATGACAAGGCTACCATCCATTGGAGTAACAAAAATCTGAACAACAAACTAGCTTGCATAATGATAAGGCTATCATCCATTGGAGTAACAAAGATATCGACAACAGACTACCTTCAACAATGACAAGGCTACCATCCATTAAAGTAATAAAATTCTCTACAAAAGACTACCTTCCATAATGACAAGGTTACCATCCATTGGAATAACAAAAATCTCGACAATAGACTACCTTCCATAATGACAAGGCTACCATCCAACGAAATAAAAAAATTTTCGACAATAGACTACCTTCCATAAATACAAGGCTACCATTCATTGGAGTAAGAGAAATCTCAATGACAGACTACCTTCCATAATGACAAGGCTACCATCTATTGGAGTAACAAAAATCTCGACAACAAACCACCTTCCATAATTACAAGGCTACCATCCATTGGAGTATCAAAAATCTCGACAACAAACTACATTCCATAATGACAAGGCTACCATCCATTGGATTAACCAAAATCACGACAATAGAGTACCTTCCATAATGACAAGGCTATCATCCATTGAAGTAACAAAAATCTGAACAACAGACAACCTTTCATAATGACAAGGCTACCATCCATTGGAGTAACAGAAATCTCAACGACCAATTACCTTCCATAATGACAAGGCTACTATCCATTGGAGTAACACAAATCCCGACAAAAGACTACCTTCCTTAATAACAAGGTTACCATCCATTGGAATAACAAAAATATCGACAAAAAACTACCTTCCATAATGACAAGGCTACCATCCATTTGAATAACAAAAATCTCGACAAAAGACTACCTTCCATAATGACAAGGCTACCATTCATTGGAGTAACAAAAATATCGACAACAGACTACCTTCCATAATGATAAGGCTACATCCATTGGGTTAACAAAAATCTCGACAACGGACTACCTTCCACAATGACAAGGCTACCATCCATTGGAGTAACAAAAATATCGACAAAAAACTACCTTCCATAATGACAAGGTTACCATCCATTGGAATAACAAATATCTCGACAATAGACTACCTTCCATAATGATAAGGCTACCAACCAATTAAATAAAAAATTCACGACAACACACTACCTTCCATAATGACAAGGCTACAATCCATTTGAGTAACAAAAATCTGAACAATAGACTACCTTTCATAATGACAAGGATAAAATCAATTAGAGTAACATAAATCTGAACGACAGACTACCTTCCTTAATGGCAAGGCTACCATCCATTGGAGTAACAAAAATCTCGACAAAAAACTACCTTCCATAATGACAAGGCTACCATCCATTGGAATAACAAAAATCTCGAAAAAGACTACCTTCCATAATGACAAGGTCACCATCCATTGGAATAACAAATATCTCGACAACAGACTACCTTCCATAATGACAAGGCTAGCAACCAATGGAATAAAAAATTCTCGACAACAGACTACCTTCCATTATGCCAAGGCTACAATCCGTTGGAGTAACAAAAATCTGAACAACAGACTACCTTCCTTAATGACAAGGCTACAATCCATTAGAATAACATAAATCTCAACGACAGACTACCTTCCAGAATGACAAGGCTACCATCCATTGGAGTAACAAAAATCTCGACAACAGACTACCTTCCATAATCACAAGGCTACGACCCATTGAAGTATAAAAAATTTCGACAACATACTACCTTCCATAATGACAAGGCTATCATCCATTGGAGTAACAAAAATAAGAACAACAAACTACCTTCGATAATGACAAGACTACCATCCATTGGACTAACAGAAATCTCAACGACCGAATACCTACCATAATGACAAGGCTACCATCCATTGGAGTAACAAAAATCTGAACAACAGACTAGCTTGCATAATGATAAGGCTATCATCCATTGGAGTAACAGAGATATCGACAACAGACTACCTTCAATAATGACAAGGCTACCATCCATTAGAGTAATAAAATTCTCTACAAAAGACTACCTTCCATAATGACAAGGTTACCATCCATTGGAATAACAAAAATCTCGACAATAGACTACCTTCCATAATGACAAGGCTACCATCCAACGAAATAAATTTTTTTTCGACAATAGACTACCTTCCATAAATACAAGGCTACCATCCATTGGAGTAAGAGAAATCTCAATGACAGACTACCTTCCATAATGACAAGGCTACCATCTATTGGAGTAACAAAAATCTCGACAACAAACCACCTTCCATAATTACAAGGCTACCATCCATTGGAGTATCAAAAATCTCGACAACAAACTACATTCCATAATGACAAGGCTACCATCCATTGGATTAACTAAAATCACGACAATAGAGTACCTTCCATAATGACACGGCTATCATCCATTGAAGTAACAAAGATCTGAACAACAGACAACCTTTCATAATGACAAGGCTACCATCCATTGGAGTAACAGAAATCTCAACGACCGACTACCTTCCATAATGACAAGGCTACCATCCATTGGAGTAACACAAATCCCGACAAAAGACTACCTTCCTTAATAACAAGGTTACCATCCATTGGAATAACAAAAATATTGACAAAAAACTACCTTCCATAATGACAAGGCTACCATCCATTTGAATAACAAAAATCTCGACAAAAGACTACCTTCCATAATGACAAGGCAACCATTCATTGGAGTAACAAAAATATCGACAACAGACTACCTTCTATAATGATAAGGCTACATCCATTGGGTTAACAAAAATCTCGACAACAGACTACCTTCCACAATGACAAGGCTACCATCCATTGGAGTAACAAAAATCTCGACAAAAAACTACCTTCCATAATGACAAGGCTACCATCCATTGGAATAACAAAAATCTCGACAAAAGACTACCTTCCATAATAACAAGGTTACCATCCATTGGAATAACAAATATCTCGACAATAGACTACCTTCCATAATGACAAGGCTACCATCCAATGGAATAAAAAATTCACGACAACACACTACCTTCCATAATGACAAGGCTACAATCCATTTGAGTAACAAAAATCTGAACAATAGACTACCTTTCATAATGACAAGGATACAATCAATTAGAGTAACATAAATCTGAACGACAGACTACCTTCCTTAATGACAAGGCTACCATCCATTGGAGTAACAAAAATCTCGACAAAAAACTACCTTCCATAATGACAAGGCTACCATGCATTGGAATAACAAAAATCTCGAAAAAGACTACCTTCCATAATGACAAGGTCACCATCCATTGGAATAACAAATATCTCGACAACAGACTACCTTCCATAATGACAAGGCTAGCAACCAATGGAATAAAAAATTCTCGACAACAGACTACCTTCCATAATGCCAAGGCTACAATCCATTGGAGTAACAAAAATCTGAACAACAAACTAACTTCCTTAATGACAAGGCTACAATCCATTAGAATAACATAAATCTCAACGACAGACTACCTTCCAGAATGACAAGGCTACCATCCATTGGAGTAACAAAAATCTCGACAACAGACTACCTTCATAATCACAAGGCTACCACCCATTGAAGTATAAAAAATTTCGACAACATACTACCTTCCATAATGACAAGGCTATCATCCATTGGAGTAACAAAAATAAGAACAACAGACTACCTTCGATAATGACAAGACTACCATCCATTGGACTAACAGAAATCTCAACGACCGAATACCTACCATAATGACAAGGCTACCATCCATTGGAGTAACAAAAATCTGAACAACAGACTAGCTTGCATAATGATAAGGCTATCATCCATTGGAGTAACAGAGATATCGACAACAGACTACCTTCAATAATGACAAGGCTACCATCCATTAGAGTAATAAAATTCTCTACAAAAGACTACCTTCCATAATGACAAGGTTACCATCCATTGGAATAACAAAAATCTCGACAATAGACTACCTTCCATAATGACAAGGCTATCATCCAAAGAAATAAAAAAATTTTCGACAATAGACTACCTTCCTTAAATACAAGGCTACCATCCATTGGAGTAAGAGAAATCTCAATGACAGAATACCTTCCATAATGACAAGGCTACCATCAATTGGAGTAACAAAAATCTCGACAACAAACCACCTTCCATAATTACAAGGCTACCATCCATTGGAGTATCAAAAATCTCGACAACAAACTACATTCCATAATGACAAGGCTACCATCCATTGGATTAACCAAAATCACGACAATAGAGTACCTTCCATAATGACAAGGCTATCATCCATTGAAGTAACAAAAATCTGAACAACAGACAACCTTTCATAATGACAAGGCTACCATCCATTGGAGTAATAGAAATCTCAACGACCGACTACCTTCCATAATGACAAGGCTACCATCAATTGGAGTAACACAAATCTCGACAAAAGACTACCTTCCTTAATAACAAGGTTACCATCCATTGGAATAACAAAAATATCGACAAAAAACTACCTTCCATAATGACAAGGCTACCATCCATTTGAATAACAAAAATCTCGACAAAAGACTACCTTCCATAATGACAAGGCTACCATTCATTGGAGTAACATAAATATCGACAACAGACTACCTTCCATAATGACAAGGCTATATCCATTGGGTTAACAAAAATCTCGACAACAGACTACCTTCCATAATGACAAGGCTACCATCCATTGGAGTAACAAAAATCTCGACAAAAAACTACCTTCCGTAATGACAAGGCTACCATCCATTGGAATAACAAAAATCTCGACAAAAGACTACCTTCCATAATGACAAGGTTACCATCCATTGGAATAACAAATATCTCGACAATAGACTACCTTCCATAATGACAAGGCTACCATCCAATGGAATAAAAAATTCACGACAACACACTACCTTCCATAATGACAAGGCTACAATCCATTTGAGTAACAAAAATCTGAACAACAGACTACCTTTCATAATGACAAGGATACAATCAATTAGAGTAAGATAAATCTCAACGACAGACTACCTTCCATAATGACAAGGATACCATCCATTGGAGTAACAAAAATCTCGAAAAAAAACTACCTTCCATAACGACAAGGCTACCATCCATTGGAATAACAAAAATCTCGACAAAAGACTACCTTCCATAATGACAAGGTCACCATCCATTGGAATAACAAATATCTCGACAACAGACTACCTTCCATAATGACAAGGCTAGCAACCAATGGAATAAAAAATTCTCGACAACAGACTACATTCCATAATGACAAGGCTACCATTCATTGGAGTAACAAAAATATCGACAACAGACTACCTTTCATAATGACAAGGCTACATCCATTAGGTTAATAAAAATCTCGACAATAGACTACCTTCCATAATGACAAGGCTACCATCCACTGGAGTAACAAAAATCTCAACAAAAAACTACCTTCCATAATGACAAGGCTACCATCCATTGGAATAACAAAAATCTCGACAAAAGACTACCTTCCATAATGACAAGGTTACCATCCATAGGAATAACAAATATCTCGACAACAGACTACCTTCCATAATGACAAGGCTACCATCCAATGGAATAAAAAATTCACGACAACACACTACCTTCCATAATGACAAGGCTACAATCCATTTGAGTAACAAAAATCTGAACAACAGACTACCTTTTATAATGACAAGGATACAATCAATTAGAGTAACATAAATCTCAACGACAGACTAACTTCCATTATGACAAGGCTACCATCCATTGGAGTAACAAAAATCTCGAAAAAAAACTACCTTCCATAATGACAAGGCTACCATCCATTGGAATAACAAAAATCTCGACAAAAGACTACCTTCCATAATGACAAGGTCACCATCCATTGGAATAACAAATACCTCGACAACAGACTACCTTCCATAATGACAAGGCTAGCAACCAATGGAATAAAAAATTCTCGACAACAGACTACCTTCCATAATGACATGGCTACCATTAATTGGAGTAACAAAAATATCGACAACAGACTACCTTCCATAATGACAAGGCTACATCCATTGGGTTAACAAAAATCTCGACAACAGACTACCTTCCATAAAGACAAGGCTACCATCCATTGGAGTAACAAAAATCTCGACAAAAAACTACCTTCCATAATGACAAGGCTACCATCCATTGGAATAACAAAAATCTCGACAAAAGACTACCTTCCATAATGACAAGGTTACCATCCATTGGAATAACAAATATCTCGTCAATAGACTACCTTCCATAATGACAAGGCTACCATCCAATGGAATAAAAAATTCACGACAACACACTACCTTCCATAATGACAAGGCTACAATCCATTTGAGTAACAAAAATCTGAACAACAGACTACCTTTCATAATGACAAGGATACAATCAATTAGAGTAACATAAATCTCAACGACAGACTACCTTCCATAATGACAAGGCTACCATCCATTGGAGTAACAAAAATCTCGAAAAAAAACTACCTTCCATAATGACAAGGCTACCATCCATTGGAATAACAAAAATCTCGACAAAAGACTACCTTCCATAATGAAAAGGTCACCATCCATTGGAATAACAAATATCTCGACAACAGACTACTTTCCATAATGACAAGGCTAGCAACCGATGGAATTAAAAATTCTCGACAACAGACTACCTTCAAGAATGACAAGGCTACTATCCATTGGAGTAACAAAAATCTCGACAACAGACTACCTTCCATAATCACAAGGCTACCACCCATTGAAGTATAAAAAATTTCGACAACATACTACCTTCCATAATGACAAGGCTATCATCCATTGGAGTAACAAAAATATGAACAACAGACTACCTTCCATAATGATAAGACTACCATCCATTGGACTAACAGAAATCTCAACGACCGAATACCTACCATAATGACAAGGCTACCACCATTGGAGTAACAAAAATCTGAACAACAGACTAGCTTGCATAATGATAAGGCTATCATCCATTGGAGTAACAGAGATATTGATAATAGACTACCTTCAATAATGACAAGGCTACCATCCATTAGAGTAATAAAATTCTCCACAAAAGACTACCTTCCATAATGACAAGGTTACCATCCATTGGAATAACAAAAATCTCGACAATAGACTACCTTCCATAATGACAAGGCTACCATCCAACGAAATAAAAAAATTATCAACAATAGACTACCTTCCTAAAATACAAGGCTACCATCCATTGGAGTAAGAGAAATCTCAATGACAGGCTACCTTCCATAATGACAAGGCTACCATCTATTGGAGTAACAAAAATCTTGACAACAAACCACCTTCCATAATTACAAGGCTAGGATCCATTGGAGTATCAAAAATCTCGACAACAAACTACATTCCATAATGACAAGGCTACCATCCATTGGATTAACCAAAATCTCGACAATAGAGTACCTTCCATAATGACAAGGTTACCATCCATTGGAATAACAAATATCTCGACAATAGACTACCTTCCATAATGACAAGGCTACCATCCAATGGAATAAAAAATTCACGACAACACACTACCTTCCATAATGACAAGGCTACAATCCATTTGAGTAACAAAAATCTGAACAACAGACTACCTTTCATAATGACAAGGATACAATCAATTAGAGTAACATAAATCTCAACGAAAGACTACCTTCCATAATGACAAGGCTACCATCCATTGGAGTAACAAAAATCTCGAAAAAAAACTACCTTCCATAATGACAAGGCTAGCATCCATTGGAATAACAAAAATCTCGACAAAAGACTACCTTCCATAATGACAAGGTCACCATCCATTGGAATAACAAATATCTCGACAACAGACTACTTTCCATAATGACAAGGCTAGCAACCAATGGAATAAAAAATTCTCGACAACAGACTACCTTCAAGAATGACAAGGCTACTATCCATTGGAGTAACAAAAATCTCGACAATAGACTACCTTCCATAATCACAAGGCTACCACCCATTGAAGTATAAAAAATTTCGACAACATACTACCTTCCATAATGACAAGGCTATCATCCATTGGAGTAACAAAAATATGAACAACAGACTACCTTCCATAATGACAAGACTACCATCCATTGGACTAACAGAAATCTCAACGACCGAATACCTACCATAATGACAAGGCTACCATCCATTGGAGTAACAAAAATCTGAACAACATACTAGCTTGCATAATGATAAGGCTATCATCCATTGGAGTAACAGAGATATCGACAATAGACTACCTTCAATAATGACAAGGCTACCATCCATTAGAGTAATAAAAATCTCTACAAAAGACTACCTTCCATAATGACAAGGTTACCATCCATTTGAATAACAAAAATCTCGACAATAGACTACCTTCCATAATGACAAGGCTACCATTCAACGAAATAAAAAAAATTTCGACAACAGACTACCTTCCTAAAATACAAGGCTACCATCCATTGGAGTAAGAGAAATCTCAATGACAGGCTACCTTCCATAATGACAAGGCTACCATCTATTGGAGTAACAAAAATCTCGACAACAAACCACCTTCCATAATTACAAGGCTAGGATCCATTGGAGTATCAAAAATCTCGACAACAAACTACATTCCATAATGACAAGGCTACCATCCATTGGATTAACCAAAATCTCGACAATAGAGTACCTTCCATAATGACAAGGCTATCATCCATTGAAGTAACAGAAATCTCAACGACCGACTACCTTCCATAATGACAAGGCTACCATCTATTCGAGTAACACAAATCTCGACAAATAACTACCTTCCTTAATAACAAGGTTACCATCCATTGGAATAACAAAAATATCGACAAAAAACTACCTTCCATAATGACAAGGCTACCATCCATTTGAATAACAAAAATCTCGACAAAAGACTACCTTCCATAATGACAAGGCTACCATTCATTGGAGTAACAAAAATATCGACAACAGACTACCTTCCATAATGACAAGGCTACATCCATTGGGTTAACAAAAATCTCGACAATAGTCTACCTTCCACAATGACAAGGCTACCATCCACTGGAGTAACAAAAATCTCGACAAAAAACTACCTTCCATAATGACAAGGCTACCATCCATTGGAATAACAAAAATCTCGACAAAATACTACCTTCCATAATGACAAGGTTACAATCCATTGGAATAACAAATATCTCGACAATAGACTACCTTCCATAATGACAAGGCTACCATCCAATGGAATAAAAAATTCACGACAACACACTACCTTCCATAATGACAAGGCTACAATCCATTTGAGTAACAAAAATCTGAACAACAGACTACCTTTCATAATGACAAGGATACAATCAATTAGAGTAACATAAATCTCAACGACAGACTACCTTCCATAATGACAAGGCTACCATCCATTGGAGTAACAAAAATCTCGACAAAAAACTACCTTCCATAATGACAAGGCTACCATCCATTGGAATAACAAAAATCTCGACAAAAGACTACCTTCCATAATGACAAGGTCACCATCCATTGGAATAATAAAAATCTCGACAACAGACTACCTTCCATAATGACAACGCTACCATTCATTGGAGTAACGAAAATATCGACAACAGACTACCTTCCATAATGACAAGACTACATCCATTGGGGTAACAAAAATCTCTACAATAGATTACCTTCCATAATGACAAGGCTACCATCCATTGGAGTAACAAAAAGCTCGACAAAAAACTACCTTCCATAATGACAAGGCTACCATCCATTGGAATAACAAAAATCTCGACAAAAGACTACCTTCCATAATGACAAGGTTATCATCCATTGAAATAACAAATATCTCGACAACAGACTACCTTCCATAATGACAAGGCTACCATCCAATGGAATAAAAAATTCAAGACAACCGACTACCTTCCATAATGACAAGGCTACAATCCATTTGAGTAACAAAAATCTGAACAACTGACTACCTTTCATAATGACAAGGATACAATCAATTAGAGTAACATAAATCTCAACGATAGAATACCTTCCATAATGACAAGGCTACCATCCATTGGAGTAACACAATTCTCGATAAAAGACTACCTTCCATAATAACAAGGTTACCATCCATTGGAATAACAAAAATCTCGACAAAAAACTACTTTCCATAATGACAAGGCTACCATCCATTGGAATAACAAAAATCTCGACAAAAGACTACCTTCCATAATGACAACGCTACCATTCATTGGAGTAACGAAAATATCGACAACAGACTACCTTCCATAATGACAAGACTACATCCATTGGGGTAACAAAAATCTCTACAACAGATTACCTTCCATAATGACAAGGCTACCATCCATTGGAGTAACAAAAATCTCGACAAAAAACTACCTTCCATAATGACAAGGCTACCATCCATTGGAATAACAAAAATCTCGACAAAAGACTACCTTTCATAATGACAAGGTTATCATCCATTGGAATAACAAATATCTCGACAACAGACTACCTTCCATAATGACAAGGCTACCATCCAATGGAATAAAAAATTCACGACAACAGACTACCTTCCATAATGACAAGGCTACAATCAATTTGAGTAACAAAAATCTGAACAACAGACTACCTTTCATAATGACAAGGATACAATCAATTAGAGTAACATAAATCTCAACGACAGACTACCTTCAATAATGACAAGGCTACCATCCATTGGAGTAACACAATTCTCGATAAAAGACTACCTTCCATAATAACAAGGTTACCATCCATTGGAATAACAAAAATCTCGACAAAAAACTACCTTCCATAATGACAAGGCTACCATCCATTGGAATAACAAAAATCTCGACAAAAGACTACCTTCCATAATGACAAGGTTATCATCCATTGGAATAACAAATATCTCGAAAACAGACTACCTTCCATAATGACAAGGCTACCATCCAATGGAATAAAAAATTCAAGACAACAGACTACCTTCCATAATGACAAGGCTACAATCCATTTGAGTAACAAAAATCTGAACAACAGACTACCTTTCATAATGACAAGGATACAATCAATTAGAGTAACATAAATCTCAACGACAGAATACCTTCCATAATGACAAGGCTACCATCCATTGGAGTAACACAATTCTCGATAAAAGACCACCTTCCATAATAACAAGGTTACCATCCATTGGAATAACAAAAATCTCGACAAAAAACTACCTTCCATATTGACAAGGTTACCATCCATTGGAATAACAAAAATCTCGACAACAGACTACCTTCCATAATGACAAGGCTACCATCCAATGGAATAAAAAATTCACGACAACAGACTACCTTCCATAATGACAAGGCTACAATCCATTTGAGTAACAAAAATCTGAACAATAGACTAGCTTTCATAATGACAAGGATACAATCAATTAGAGTAACATAAATCTCAACGACAGACTACCTTCCATAATGACAAGGCTACCATCCATTGGAGTAACACAATTCTCGATAAAAGACTACCTTCCATAATAACAAGGTTACCATCCATTGGAATAACAAAAATCTCGACAAAAGACTACCTTTCATAATGACAAGGTTATCATCCATTGGAATAACAAATATCTCGACAACAGACTACCTTCCATAATGACAAGGCTACCATCCAATGGAATAAAAAATTCACGACAACAGACTACCTTCCATAATGACAAGGCTACAATCAATTTGAGTAACAAAAATCTGAATAACAGACTACCTTTCATAATGACAAGGATACAATCAATTAGAGTAACATAAATCTCAACGACAGACTACCTTCAATAATGACAAGGCTACCATCCATTGGAGTAACACAATTCTCGATAAAAGACTACCTTCCATAATAACAAGGTTACCATCCATTGGAATAACAAAAATCTCGACAAAAAACTACCTTCCATAATGACAAGGCTACCATCCATTGGAATAACAAAAATCTCGACAAAAGACTACCTTCCATAATGACAAGGTTATCATCCATTGGAATAACAAATATCTCGAAAACAGACTACCTTCCATAATGACAAGGCTACCATCCAATGGAATAAAAAATTCAAGACAACAGACTACCTTCCATAATGACAAGGCTACAATCCATTTGAGTAACAAAAATCTGAACAACAGACTACCTTTCATAATGACAAGGATACAATCAATTAGAGTAACATAAATCTCAACGACAGAATACCTTCCATAATGACAAGGCTACCATCCATTGGAGTAACACAATTCTCGATAAAAGACCACCTTCCATAATAACAAGGTTACCATCCATTGGAATAACAAAAATCTCGACAAAAAACTACCTTCCATAATGACAAGGTTACCATCCATTGGAATAACAAAAATCTCGACAACAGACTACCTTCCATAATGACAAGGCTACCATCCAATGGAATAAAAAATTCACGACAACAGACTACCTTCCATAATGACAAGGCTACAATCCATTTGAGTAACAAAAATCTGAACAACAGACTACCTTTCATAATGACAAGGATACAATCAATTAGAGTAACATAAATCTCAACGACAGACTACCTTCCATAATGACAAGGCTACCATCCATTGGAGTAACAAAAATCTCGACAAAAAACTACCTTCCATAATGACAAGGCTACCATCCATTGGAATAACAAAAATCTCGACAAAAGACTACCTTTCATAATGACAAGGTTATCATCCATTGGAATAACAAATATCTCGACAACAGACTACCTTCCATAATGACAAGGCTACCATCCAATGGAATAAAAAATTCACGACAACAGACTACCTTCCATAATGACAAGGCTACAATCAATTTGAGTAACAAAAATCTGAACAACAAACTACCTTTCATAATGACAAGGATACAATCAATTAGAGTAACATAAATCTCAACGACAGACTACCTTCAATAATGACAAGGCTACCATCCATTGGAGTAACACAATTCTCGATAAAAGACTACCTTCCATAATGACAAGGCTACCATCCATTGGAGTAACAAAAATCTCGACAAAAAACTACCTTCCATAATGACAAGGCTACCATCCATTGGAATAACAAAAATCTCGACAAAAGACTACCTTTCATAATGAGAAGGCTAACATTCAACGAAATAAAAAAAATTTCGACAACAGACTACCTTCCTAAAATACAAGGCTACCATCCATTGGAGTAAGAGAAATCTCAATGACAGGCTACCTTCCATAATGACAAGGCTACCATCTATTGGAGTAACAAAAATCTCGACAACAAACCACCTTCCATAATTACAAGGCTAGGATCCATTGGAGTATCAAAAATCTCGACAACAAACTACATTCCATAATGACAAGGCTACCATCCATTGGATTAACCAAAATCTCGACAATAGAGTACCTTCCATAATGACAAGGCTATCATCCATTGAAGTAACAGAAATCTCAACGACCGACTACCTTCCATAATGACAAGGCTACCATCTATTCGAGTAACACAAATCTCGACAAATAACTACCTTCCTTAATAACAAGGTTACCATCCATTGGAATAACAAAAATATCGACAAAAAACTACCTTCCATAATGACAAGGCTACCATCCATTTGAATAACAAAAATCTCGACAAAAGACTACCTTCCATAATGACAAGGCTACCATTCATTGGAGTAACAAAAATATCGACAACAGACTACCTTCCATAATGACAAGGCTACATCCATTGGGTTAACAAAAATCTCGACAACAGTCTACCTTCCACAATGACAAGGCTACCATCCACTGGAGTAACAAAAATCTCGACAAAAAACTACCTTCCATAATGACAAGGCTACCATCCATTGGAATAACAAAAATCTCGACAAAATACTACCTTCCATAATGACAAGGTTACAATCCATTGGAATAACAAATATCTCGACAATAGACTACCTTCCATAATGACAAGGCTACCATCCAATGGAATAAAAAATTCACGACAACACACTACCTTCCATAATGACAAGGCTACAATCCATTTGAGTAACAAAAATCTGAACAACAGACTACCTTTCATAATGACAAGGATACAATCAATTAGAGTAACATAAATCTCAACGACAGACTACCTTCCATAATGACAAGGCTACCATCCATTGGAGTAACAAAAATCTCGACAAAAAACTACCTTCCATAATGACAAGGCTACCATCCATTGGAATAACAAAAATCTCGACAAAAGACTACCTTCCATAATGACAAGGTCACCATCCATTGGAATAATAAAAATCTCGACAACAGACTACCTTCCATAATGACAACGCTACCATTCATTGGAGTAACGAAAATATCGACAACAGACTACCTTCCATAATGACAAGACTACATCCATTGGGGTAACAAAAATCTCTACAATAGATTACCTTCCATAATGACAAGGCTACCATCCATTGGAGTAACAAAAAGCTCGACAAAAAACTACCTTCCATAATGACAAGGCTACCATCCATTGGAATAACAAAAATCTCGACAAAAGACTACCTTCCATAATGACAAGGTTATCATCCATTGAAATAACAAATATCTCGACAACAGACTACCTTCCATAATGACAAGGCTACCATCCAATGGAATAAAAAATTCACGACAACAGACTACCTTCCATAATGACAAGGCTACAATCAATTTGAGTAACAAAAATCTGAACAACAGACTACCTTTCATAATGACAAGGATACAATCAATTAGAGTAACATAAATCTCAACGACAGACTACCTTCAATAATGACAAGGCTACCATCCATTGGAGTAACACAATTCTCGATAAAAGACTACCTTCCATAATAACAAGGTTACCATCCATTGGAATAACAAAAATCTCGACAAAAAACTACCTTCCATAATGACAAGGCTACCATCCATTGGAATAACAAAAATCTCGACAAAAGACTACCTTCCATAATGACAAGGTTATCATCCATTGGAATAACAAATATCTCGAAAACAGACTACCTTCCATAATGACAAGGCTACCATCCAATGGAATAAAAAATTCAAGACAACAGACTACCTTCCATAATGACAAGGCTACAATCCATTTGAGTAACAAAAATCTGAACAACAGACTACCTTTCATAATGACAAGGATACAATCAATTAGAGTAACATAAATCTCAACGACAGAATACCTTCCATAATGACAAGGCTACCATCCATTGGAGTAACACAATTCTCGATAAAAGACCACCTTCCATAATAACAAGGTTACCATCCATTGGAATAACAAAAATCTCGACAAAAAACTACCTTCCATATTGACAAGGTTACCATCCATTGGAATAACAAAAATCTCGACAACAGACTACCTTCCATAATGACAAGGCTACCATCCAATGGAATAAAAAATTCACGACAACAGACTACCTTCCATAATGACAAGGCTACAATCCATTTGAGTAACAAAAATCTGAACAATAGACTACCTTTCATAATGACAAGGATACAATCAATTAGAGTAACATAAATCTCAACGACAGACTACCTTCCATAATGACAAGGCTACCATCCATTGGAGTAACACAATTCTCGATAAAAGACTACCTTCCATAATAACAAGGTTACCATCCATTGGAATAACAAAAATCTCGACAAAAGACTACCTTTCATAATGACAAGGTTATCATCCATTGGAATAACAAATATCTCGACAACAGACTACCTTCCATAATGACAAGGCTACCATCCAATGGAATAAAAAATTCACGACAACAGACTACCTTCCATAATGACAAGGCTACAATCAATTTGAGTAACAAAAATCTGAATAACAGACTACCTTTCATAATGACAAGGATACAATCAATTAGAGTAACATAAATCTCAACGACAGACTACCTTCAATAATGACAAGGCTACCATGCATTGGAGTAACACAATTCTCGATAAAAGACTACCTTCCATAATAACAAGGTTACCATCCATTGGAATAACAAAAATCTCGACAAAAAACTACCTTCCATAATGACAAGGCTACCATCCATTGGAATAACAAAAATCTCGACAAAAGACTACCTTCCATAATGACAAGGTTATCATCCATTGGAATAACAAATATCTCGAAAACAGACTACCTTCCATAATGACAAGGCTACCATCCAATGGAATAAAAAATTCAAGACAACAGACTACCTTCCATAATGACAAGGCTACAATCCATTTGAGTAACAAAAATCTGAACAACAGACTACCTTTCATAATGACAAGGATACAATCAATTAGAGTAACATAAATCTCAACGACAGAATACCTTCCATAATGACAAGGCTACCATCCATTGGAGTAACACAATTCTCGATAAAAGACCACCTTCCATAATAACAAGGTTACCATCCATTGGAATAACAAAAATCTCGACAAAAAACTACCTTCCATAATGACAAGGTTACCATCCATTGGAATAACAAAAATCTCGACAACAGACTACCTTCCATAATGACAAGGCTACCATCCAATGGAATAAAAAATTCACGACAACAGACTACCTTCCATAATGACAAGGCTACAATCCATTTGAGTAACAAAAATCTGAACAACAGACTACCTTTCATAATGACAAGGATACAATCAATTAGAGTAACATAAATCTCAACGACAGACTACCTTCCATAATGACAAGGCTACCATCCATTGGAGTAACAAAAATCTCGACAAAAAACTACCTTCCATAATGACAAGGCTACCATCCATTGGAATAACAAAAATCTCGACAAAAGACTACCTTTCATAATGACAAGGTTATCATCCATTGGAATAACAAATATCTCGACAACAGACTACCTTCCATAATGACAAGGCTACCATCCAATGGAATAAAAAATTCACGACAACAGACTACCTTCCATAATGACAAGGCTACAATCAATTTGAGTAACAAAAATCTGAACAACAAACTACCTTTCATAATGACAAGGATACAATCAATTAGAGTAACATAAATCTCAACGACAGACTACCTTCAATAATGACAAGGCTACCATCCATTGGAGTAACACAATTCTCGATAAAAGACTACCTTCCATAATGACAAGGCTACCATCCATTGGAGTAACAAAAATCTCGACAAAAAACTACCTTCCATAATGACAAGGCTACCATCCATTGGAATAACAAAAATCTCGACAAAAGACTACCTTTCATAATGACAAGGTTATCATCCATTGGAATAATAAATATCTCGACAACAGACTACCTTCCATAATGACAAGGCTACCATCCAATGGAATAAAAAATTCACGACAACAGACTACCTTCCATAATGACAAGGCTACAATCAATTTGAGTAACAAAAATCTGAACAACAGACTACCTTTCATAATGACAAGGATACAATCAATTAGAGTAACATAAATCTCAACGACAGACTACCTTCAATAATGAC
This sequence comes from Vicia faba, assembly GCA_948472305.1. NCBI lineage: Eukaryota > Viridiplantae > Streptophyta > Magnoliopsida > Fabales > Fabaceae > Vicia > Vicia faba. Next base: position 769,420,755 of record OX451738.1, read on the forward strand.
AAGGCTACCATCCATTGGAGTAACACAATTCTCGATAAAAGACTACCTTCCATAATAACAAGGTTACCATCCATTGGAATAACAAAAATCTCGACAAAAAACTACCTTCCATAATGACAACGCTACCATCCATTGGAATAACAAAAATCTCGACAAAAGACTACCTTCCATAATGACAAGGTTATCATCCATTGGAATAAGAAATATCTCAAAAACAGACTACCTTCCATAATGACAAGGCTACCATCCAATGGAATAAAAAATTCAAGACAACAGACTACCTTCCATAATGACAAGGCTACAATCCATTTGAGTAACAAAAATCTGAACAACAGACTACCTTTCATAATGACAAGGATACAATCAATTAAAGTAACATAAATCTCAACGACAGAATACCTTCCATAATGACAAGGCTACCATCCATTGGAGTAACACAATTCTCGATAAAAGACCACCTTCCATAATAACAAGGTTACCATCCATTGGAATAACAAAAATCTCGACAAAAAACTACCTTCCATAATGACAAGGTTACCATCCATTGGAATAACAAAAATCTCGACAACAGACTACCTTCCATAATGACAAGGCTACCATCCAATGGAATAAAAAATTCACGACAACAGACTACCTTCCATAATGACAAGGCTACAATCCATTTGAGTAACAAAAATCTGAACAACAGACTACCTTTCATAATGACAAGGATACAATCAATTAGAGTAACATAAATCTCAACGACAGGCTACCTTCCATAATGACAAGGCTACCATCCATTGGAGTAACACAATTCTCGATAAAAGACTACCTTCCATAATAACAAGGTTACCATCCATTGGAATAACAAAAATCTCGACAAAAGACTACCTTTCATAATGACAAGGTTATCATCCATTGGAATAACAAATATCTCGACAACAGACTACCTTCCATAATGACAAGGCTACCATCCAATGGAATAAAAAATTCACGACAACAGACTACCTTCCATAATGACAAGGCTACAATCAATTTGAGTAACAAAAATCTGAATAACAGACTACCTTTCATAATGACAAGGATACAATCAATTAGAGTAACATAAATCTCAACGACAGACTACCTTCAATAATGACAAGGCTACCATCCATTGGAGTAACACAATTCTCGATAAAAGACTACCTTCCATAATAACAAGGTTACCATCCATTGGAATAACAAAAATCTCGACAAAAAACTACCTTCCATAATGACAAGGCTACCATCCATTGGAATAACAAAAATCTCGACAAAAGACTACCTTCCATAATGACAAGGTTATCATCCATTGGAATAACAAATATCTCGAAAACAGACTACCTTCCATAATGACAAGGCTACCATCCAATGGAATAAAAAAATCAAGACAACAAACTACCTTCCATAATGACAAGGCTACAATCCATTTGAGTAACAAAAATCTGAACAACAGACTACCTTTCATAATGACAAGGATACAATCAATTAGAGTAACATAAATCTCAACGACAGAATACCTTCCATAATGACAAGGCTACCATCCATTGGAGTAACACAATTCTCGATAAAAGACCACCTTCCATAATAACAAGGTTACCATCCATTGGAATAACAAAAATCTCGACAAAAAACTACCTTCCATAATGACAAGGTTACCATCCATTGGAATAACAAAAATCTCGACAACAGACTACCTTCCATAATGACAAGGCTACCATCCAATGGAATAAAAAATTCACGACAACAGACTACCTTCCATAATGACAAGGCTACAATCCATTTGAGTAACAAAAATCTGAACAACAGACTACCTTTCATAATGACAAGGATACAATCAATTAGAGTAACATAAATTTCAACGACAGACTACCTTCCATAATGACAAGGCTACCATCCATTGGAGTAACAAAAATCTCGACAAAAAACTACCTTCCATAATGACAAGGCTACCATCCATTGGAATAACAAAAATCTCGACAAAAGACTACCTTTCATAATGACAAGGTTATCATCCATTGGAATAACAAATATCTCGACAACAGACTACCTTCCATAATGACAAGGCTACCATCCAATGGAATAAAAAATTCACGACAATAGACTACCTTCCATAATGACAAGGCTACAATCAATTTGAGTAACAAAAATCTGAACAACAGACTACCTTTCATAATGACAAGGATACAAACAATTAGAGTAACATAAATCTCAACGACAGACTACCTTCAATAATGACAAGGCTACCATCCATTGGAGTAACACAATTCTCGATAAAAGACTACCTTCCATAATGACAAGGCTACCATCCATTGGAGTAACAAAAATCTCGACAAAAAACTACCTTCCATAATGACAAGGCTACCATCCATTGGAATAACAAAAATCTCGACAAAAGACTACCTTTCATAATGACAAGGTTATCATCAATTGGAATAACAAATATCTCGACAACAGACTACCTTCCATAATGACAAGGCTACCATCCAATGGAATAAAAAATTCACGACAACAGACTACCTTCCATAATGACAAGGCTACAATCAATTTGAGTAACAAAAATCTGAACAACAGACTACCTTTCATAATGACAAGGATACAATCAATTAGAGTAACATAAATCTCAACGACAGACTACCTTCAATAATGACAAGGCTACCATCCATTGGAGTAACACAATTCTCGATAAAAGACTACCTTCCATAATAACAAGGTTACCATCCATTGGAATAACAAAAATCTCGACAAAAAACTACCTTCCATAATTACAACGCTACCATCCATTGGAATAACAAAAATCTCGACAAAAGACTACCTTCCATAATGACAAGGTTATCATCCATTGGAATAACAAATATCTCGAAAATAGACTACCTTCCATAATGACAAGGCTACCATCCAATGTAATAAAAAATTCAAGACAACAGACTACCTTCCATAATGACAAGGCTACAATCCATTTGAGTAACAAAAATCTGAACAACAGACTACCTTTCATAATGACAAGGATACAATCAATTAGAGTAACATAAATCTCAACGACAAAATACCTTCCATAATGACAAGGCTACCATCCATTGGAGTAACACAATTCTCGATAAAAGACCACCTTCCATAATAACAAGGTTACCATCCATTGGAATAACAAAAATCTCGACGAAAAACTACCTTCCATAATGACAAGGTTACCATCCATTGGAATAACAAAAATCTCGACAACAGACTACCTTCCATAATGACAAGGCTACCATCCAATGGAATAAAAAATTCACGACAACAGACTACCTTCCATAATGACAAGGCTACAATCCATTTGAGTAACAAAAATCTGAACAACAGACTACCTTTCATAATGACAAGGATACAATCAATTAGAGTAACATAAATCTCAACGACAGACTACCTTCCATAATGACAAGGCTACCATCCATTGGAGTAACAAAAATCTCGACAAAAAACTACCTTCCATAATGACAAGGCTACCATCCATTGGAATAACAAAAATCTCGACAAAAGACTACCTTTCATAATGACAAGGTTATCATCCATTGGAATAACAAATATCTCGACAACAGACTACCTTCCATAATGACAAGGCTACCATCCAATGGAATAAAAAATTCACGACAACAGACTACCTTCCATAATGACAAGGCTACAATCAATTTGAGTAACAAAAATCTGAACAACAGACTACCTTTCATAATGACAAGGATACAATCAATTAGAGTAACATAAATCTCAACGACAGACTACCTTCAATAATGACAAGGCTACCATCCATTGGAGTAACACAATTCTCGATAAAAGACTACCTTCCATAATAACAAGGTTACCATCCATTGGAATAACAAAAATCTCGACAAAAAACTACCTTCCATAATGACAACGCTACCATCCATTGGAATAACAAAAATCTCGACAAAAGACTACCTTCCATAATGACAAGGTTATCATCCATTGGAATAACAAATATCTCGAAAATAGACTACCTTCCATAATGACAAGGCTACCATCCAATGGAATAAAAAATTCAAGACAACAGACTACCTTCCATAATGACAAGGCTACAATCCATTTGAGTAACAAAAATCTGAACAACAGACTACCTTTCATAATGACAAGGATACAATCAATTAGAGTAACATAAATCTCAACGACAGAATACCTTCCATAATGACAAGGCTACCATCCATTGGAGTAACACAATTCTCGATAAAAGACCACCTTCCATAATAACAAGGTTACCATCCATTGGAATAACAAAAATCTCGACAAAAAACTACCTTCCATAATGACAAGGTTACCATCCATTGGAATAACAAAAATCTCGACAACAGACTACCTTCCATAATGACAAGGCTACCATCCAATGGAATAAAAAATTCACGACAACAGACTACCTTCCATAATGACAAGGCTACAATCCATTTGAGTAACAAAAATCTGAACAACAGACTACCTTTCATAATGACAAGGATACAATCAATTAGAGTAACATAAATCTCAACGACAGACTACCTTCCATAATGACAAGGCTACCATCCATTGGAGTAACAAAAATCTCGACAAAAAACTACCTTCCATAATGACAAGGCTACCATCCATTGGAATAACAAAAATCTCGACAAAAGACTACCTTTCATAATGACAAGGTTATCATCCATTGGAATAACAAATATCTCGACAACAGACTACCTTCCATAATGACAAGGCTACCATCCAATGGAATAAAAAATTCACGACAACAGACTACCTTCCATAATGACAAGGCTACAATCAATTTGAGTAACAAAAATCTGAACAACAGACTACCTTTCATAATGACAAGGATACAATCAATTAGAGTAACATAAATCTCAACGACAGACTACCTTCAATAATGACAAGGCTACCATCCATTGGAGTAACACAATTCTCGATAAGGACTACCTTCCATAATAACAAGGTTACCATCCATTGGAATAACAAAAATCTCGACAAAAAACTACCTTCCATAATGACAAGGCTACCATCCATTGGAATAACAAAAATCTCGACAAAAGACTACCTTCCATAATGACAAGGTTATCATCCATTGGAATAACAAATATCTCGAAAACAGACTACCTTCCATAATGACAAGGCTACCATCCAATGGAATAAAAAATTCAAGACAACAGACTGCCTTCCATAATGACAAGGCTACAATCCATTTGAGTAACAAAAATCTGAACAACAGACTACCTTTCATAATGACAAGGATACAATCAATTAGAGTAACATAAATCTCAACGACAGAATACCTTCCATAATGACAAGGCTACCATCCATTGGAGTAACACAATTCTCGATAAAAGACCACCTTCCATAATAACAAGGTTACCATCCATTGGAATAACAAAAATCTCGACAAAAAACTACCTTCCATAATGACAAGGTTACCATCCATTGGAATAACAAAAATCTCGACAAAAGACTACCTTCCATAATGACAACGCTACCATTCATTGGAGTAACGAAAATATCGACAACAGACTACCTTCCATAATGACAAGGCTACATCCATTGGAGTAACAAAAATCTCTACAACAAATTACCTTCCATAATGACAAGGCTACCATCCATTGGAGTAACAAAAATCTCGACAAAAAACTACCTTCCATAATGACAAGGCTACCATCCATTGGAATAACAAAAATCTTGACAAAAGACTACCTTTCATAATGACAAGGTTATCATCCATTGGAATAACAAATATCTCGACAACAGACTACCTTCCATAATGACAAGGCTACCATCCAATGGAATAAAAAATTCACGACAACAGACTACCTTCCATAATGACAAGGCTACAATCCATTTGAGTAACAAAAATCTGAACAACAGACTACCTTTCATAATGACAAGGATACAATCAATTAGAGTAACATAAATCTCAACGACAGACTACCTTCAATAATGACAAGGCTACCATCCATTGGAGTAACACAATTCTCGATAAAAGACTACCTTCCATAATAACAAGGTTACCATCCATTGGAATAACAAAAATCTCGACAAAAAACTACCTTCCATAATGACAAGGCTACCATCCATTGGAATAACAAAAATCTCGACAAAAGACTACCTTCCATAATGACAAGGTTATCATCCATTGGAATAACAAATATCTCGAAAACAGACTACCTTCCATAATGACAAGGCTACCATCCAATGGAATAAAAAATTCAAGACAACAGACTACCTTCCATAATGACAAGGCTACAATCCATTTGAGTAACAAAAATCTGAACAACAGACTACCTTTCATAATGACAAGGATACAATCAATTAGAGTAACATAAATCTCAACGACATAATACCTTCCATAATGACAAGGCTACCATCCATTGGAGTAACACAATTCTCGATAAAAGACCACCTTCCATAATAACAAGGTTACCATCCATTGGAATAACAAAAATCTCGACAAAAAACTACCTTCCATAATGACAAGGTTACCATCCATTGGAATAACAAAAATCTCGACAAAAGACTACCTTCCATAATGACAACGCTACCATTCATTGGAGTAACGAAAATATCGACAACAGACTACCTTCCATAATGACAAGGCTACATCCATTGGAGTAACAAAAATCTCTACAACAAATTACCTTCCATAATGACAAGGCTACCATCCATTGGAGTAACAAAAATCTCGACAAAAAACTACCTTCCATAATGACAAGGCTACCATCCATTGGAATAACAAAAATCTCGACAAAAGACTACCTTTCATAATGACAAGGATATCATCCATTGGAATAACAAATATCTCGACAACAGACTACCTTCCATAATGACAAGGCTACCATCCAATGGAATAAAAAATTCACGACAACAGACTACCTTCCATAATGACAAGGCTACAATCCATTTGAGTAACAAAAATCTGAACAACAGACTACCTTTCATAATGACAAGGATACAATCAATTAGAGTAACATAAATCTCAACGACAGACTACCTTCCATAATGACAAGGCTACCATCCATTGGAGTAACACAATTCTCGATAAAAGACTACCTTCCATAATAACAAGGTTACCATCCATTGGAATAACAAAAATCTCGACAAAAAACTGCCTTCCATAATGACAAGGCTACCATCCATTGGAATAACAAAAATATCGACAAAAGACTACCTTCCATAATGACAAGGTTATCATCCATTGGAATAACAAATATCTCGAAAACAGACTACCTTCCATAATGACAAGGCTACCATCCAATGGAATAAAAAATTCAAGACAACAGACTACCTTCCATAATGACAAGGCTACAATCCATTTTAGTAACAAAAATCTGAACAACAGACTACCTTTCATAATGACAAGGATACAATCAATTAGAGTAACATAAATCTCAACGACAGAATACCTTCCATAATGACAAGGCTACCATCCATTGGAGTAACACAATTCTCGATAAAAGACCACCTTCCATAATAACAAGGTTACCATCCATTGGAATAACAAAAATCTCCACAAAAAACTACCTTCCATAATGACAAGGTTACCATCCATTGGAATAACAAAAATCTCGACAAAAGACTACCTTCCATAATGACAACGCTACCATTCATTGGAGTAACGAAAATATCGACAACAGACTACCTTCCATAATGACAAGGCTACATCCATTGGAGTAACAAAAATCTCTACAACAAATTACCTTCCATAATGACAAGGCTACCATCAATTGGAGTAACAAAAATCTCGACAAAAAACTACCTTCTATAATGACAAGGCTACCATCCATTGGAATAACAAAAATCTCGACAAAAGACTACCTTTCATAATGACAAGGTTATCATCCATTGGAATAACAAATATCTCGACAACAGACTACCTTCCATAATGACAAGGCTACCATCCAATGGAATAAAAAATTCACGACAACAGACTACCTTCCATAATGACAAGGCTACAATCCATTTGAGTAACAAAAATCTGAACAACAGACTACCTTTCATAATGACAAGGATACAATCAATTAGAGTAACATAAATCTCAACGACAGACTACCTTCCATAATGACAAGGCTACCATCCATTGGAGTAACACAATTCTCGATAAAAGACTACCTTCCATAATAACAAGGTTACCATCCATTGGAATAACAAAAATCTCGACAAAAAACTACCTTCCATAATGACAAGGCTACTATCCATTGGAATAACAAAAATATCGACAAAAGACTACCGTCCATAATGACAAGGTTATCATCCATTAGAATAACAAATATCTCGACAACAGACTACCTTCCATAATGACAAGGCTACCATCCAATGGAATAAAAAATTCAAGACAACAGACTACCTTCCATAATGACAAGGCTACAATCCATTTGAGTAACAAAAATCTGAACAACAGACTACCTTTCATAATGACAAGGATACAATCAATTAGAGTAACATAAATCTCAACGACATAATACCTTCCATAATGACAAGGCTACCATCCATTGGAGTAACACAATTCTCGATAAAAGACCACCTTCCATAATAACAAGGTTACCATCCATTGGAATAACAAAAATCTCGACAAAAAACTACCTTCCATAATGACAAGGCTACATCCATTGGAATAACAAAAATCTCGACAAAAGACTACCTTCCATAATGACAACGCTACCATTCATTGGAGTAACGAAAATATCGACAACTGACTACCTTCCATAATGACATTGCTACATCCATTGGGGTAACAAAAATCTCTACAACAGATTGCCTTCCATAATGACAAGGCTACCATCCATTGGAGTAACAAAAATCTCGACAAAAAACTACCTTCCATAATGACAAGGCTACCATCCATTGGAATAACAAAAATCTTGACAAAAGACTACCTTTCATAATGACAAGGTTATCATCCATTGGAATAACAAATATCTCGACAACAGACTACCTTCCATAATGACAAGGCTACCATCCAATGGAATAAAAAATTCACGACAACATACTACCTTCCATAATGACAAGGCTACAATCCATTTGAGTAACAAAAATCTGAACAACATAATACCTTTCATAATGACAAGGATACAATCAATTAGAGTAACATAAATCTCAACGACAGACTACCTTCCATAATGACAAGGCTACCATCCATTGGAGTAACACAATTCTCGATAAAAGACTACCTTCCATAATAACAAGGTTACCATCCATTGGAATAACAAAAATATCGACAAAAAACTACCTTCCATAATGACAAGGCTACCATCCATTGGAATAACAAAAATCTCGACAAAAGACTACCTTCCATAATGACAACGCTACCATTCATTGGAGTAACGAAAATATCGACAACAGACTACCTTCCATAATGACAAGGCTACATCCATTGGGGTAACAAACATCTCTACAACAGATTAATTTCCATAATGACAAGGCTACCATCCATTGGAGTAACAAAAATATCAACAAAAAACTACCTTCCATAATGACAAGGCTACCATCCATTGGAATAACAAAAATCTCGACAAAAGACTACCTTCCATAATGACAAGGTCACCATCCATTGGAATAACAAATATCTCGACAACAGACTACCTTCCATAATGACAAGGCTAGCAACCAATGGAATAAAAAATTCTCGACAACAGACTACCTTCCATAATGACAAGGCTACAATCCATTGGAGTAACAAAAATCTGAACAATAGACTACCTTCCTTAATGACAAGGCTACAATCCATTAGAATAACATAAATCTCAACGATTGACTACCTTCCAGAATGACAAGGCTACCATCTATTGGAGTAACAAAAATCTCGATAACAGACTACGTTCCATAATCATATGGCTACCACCCATTGAAGTATAAAAAATTTCGACAACAGACTACCTTCCGTAATGACAAGGCTATCATCCATTGGAGTAACAAAAATATGAACAACAGACTACCTTCCATAATGACAAGACTACCATCCATTGGACTAACAGAAATCTCAACAACCGAATACCTACCATAATGTAAAGGCTACCATCCATTGGAGTAACAAAAATATGAACAACAGACTAGCTTGCATAATGATAAGGCTATCATGCATTGGAGTAACAGAGATATCGACAACATACTACCTTCAATAATGACAAGGCTACCATCCATTAGAGTAATAAAAATCTCTACAAAAGACTACCTTCCATAATTACAAGTTTACCATCCATTGGAATAACAAAAATCTCGACAATAGACTACCTTCCATAATGACAAGGCTACCGTCCAACGAAATAAAAAATTTTTCGACAATAGACTACCTTCCATAAATACAAGGCTAACATCCATTGGAGTAAGAGAAATCTCAACGACAGACTACCTTCCATAATGACAAGGCTACCATCTATTGGAGTAACAATAATCTCGACAACAAACCACCTTCCATAATTACAAGGCTACGATCCATTGGAGTATCAAAAATATCGATAACAAACTACATTCCATAATGACAATAGAGTACCTTCCATAATGACAAGGCTATCATCCATTGAAGTAACAAAAATCTGAACAACAGACAACCTTTCATAATGACAAGGCTACCATCCATTGGAGTAACAGAAATCTCAACGACCGACTACCTTCCATAATGACAAGGCTACCATCCATTGGAGTAACACATATATCGACAAAAGACTGCCTTCCTTAATAACAAGGTTACCATCCATTGGAATAACAAAAATATCAACAAAAAACTACCTTCCATAATGACAAGGCTACCATCCATTGGAATAACAAAAATCTCGACAAAAGACTACCTTCCATAATGACAAGGTTATCATCCATTGGAATAACAAATATCTCGACAACAGACTACCTTCCATAATGACAAGGATACAATCAATTAGAGTAACATAAATCTCAACGACAAACTACCTTCCATAATGACAAGGCTACCATCCATTGGAGTAACAAAAATCTCGACAAAAAACTACCTTCCATAATGACAAGGCTACCATCCATTGGAATAACAAAAATCTCGACAAAAGACTACCTTCCATAATGACAAGGTCACCATCCATTGGAATAACAAATATCTCGACAACAGACTACCTTCCATAATGACAAGGCTAGCAACCAATGGAATAAAAAATTCTCGACAACAGACTACCTTCCATAATGACAAGGCTACAATCCATTGGAGTAACAAAAATCTGAACAATAGACTACCTTCCTTAATGACAAGGCTACAATCCATTAGAATAACATAAATCTCAACGATTGACTACCTTCCAGAATGACAAGGCTACCATCCATTGGAGTAACAAAAATCTCGATAACAGACTACGTTCCATAATCATATGGCTACCACCCATTGAAGTATAAAAAATTTCGACAACAGACTACCTTCCGTAATGACAAGGCTATCATCCATTGGAGTAACAAAAATATGAACAACAGACTACCTTCCATAATGACAAGACTACCATCCATTGGACTAACAGAAATCTCAACAACCGAATACCTACCATAATGTAAAGGCTACCATCCATTGGAGTAACAAAAATATGAACAACAGACTAGCTTGCATAATGATAAGGCTATCATGCATTGGAGTAACAGAGATATCGACAACATACTACCTTCAATAATGACAAGGCTACCATCCATTAGAGTAATAAAAATCTCTACAAAAGACTACCTTCCATAATTACAAGTTTACCATCCATTGGAATAACAAAAATCTCGACAATAGACTACCTTCCATAATGACAAGGCTACCGTCCAACGAAATAAAAAATTTTTCGACAATAGACTACCTTCCATAAATACAAGGCTAACATCCATTGGAGTAAGAGAAATCTCAACGACAGACTACCTTCCATAATGACAAGGCTACCATCTATTGGAGTAACAATAATCTCGACAACAAACCACCTTCCATAATTACAAGGCTACGATCCATTGGAGTATCAAAAATATCGATAACAAACTACATTCCATAATGACAATAGAGTACCTTCCATAATGACAAGGCTATCATCCATTGAAGTAACAAAAATCTGAACAACAGACAACCTTTCATAATGACAAGGCTACCATCCATTGGAGTAACAGAAATCTCAACGACCGACTACCTTCCATAATGACAAGGCTACCATCCATTGGAGTAACACATATATCGACAAAAGACTGCCTTCCTTAATAACAAGGTTACCATCCATTGGAATAACAAAAATATCAACAAAAAACTACCTTCCATAATGACAAGGCTACCATCCATTGGAATAACAAAAATCTCGACAAAAGACTACCTTCCATAATGACAAGGTTATCATCCATTGGAATAACAAATATCTCGACAACAGACTACCTTCCATAATGACAAGGCTACCATCCAATGGAATAAAAAATTCACGACAACAGACTACCTTCCATAAGGACAAGGCTACAATCCATTTGAGTAACAAAAATCTGAACAAAAGACTACCTTTCATAATGTCAAGGATACAATCAATTAGAGTAACATAAATCTCAACGACAGACTACCTTCCATAATGACAAGGCTACCATCCATTGGAGTAACACAATTCTCGATAAAAGACTACCTTCCATAATAACAAGGTTACCATCCATTGGAATAACAAAAATCTCGACAAAAAACTACCTTCCATAATGACAAGGCTACCATCCATTGGAATAACAAAAATCTAGAAAAAAGACTACCTTCCATAATGACAATGCTACCATTCATTGGAGTAACAAAAATATCGACAACAGACTACCTTCCATAATGACAAGGCTACATCCATTGGGGTAACAAAAATATCTACAAAAGATTACCTTCCATAATGACAAGGCTACCATCCATTGGAGTAACAAAAATCTCGAAAAAAAACTACCTTCCATAATGTCAAGGCTACCATCCATTGGAATAACAAAAATCTCGACAAAAGACTACCTTCCATAATGACAAGGTCACCATCCATTGGAATAACAAATATCTCGACAATAGACTACCTTCCATAATGACAAGGCTAGCAACCAATGGAATAAAAAATTCTCGACAACAGACTACCTTCCATAATGACAAGGCTACAATCCATTGGAGTAACAAAAATCTGAACAATAGACTACCTTCCTTAATGACAAGGCTACAATCCATTAGAATAACATAAATCTCAACGATTGACTACCTTCCAGAATGACAAGGCTACCATCCATTGGAGTAACAAAAATCTCGATAACAGACTACGTTCCATAATCATATGGCTACCACCCATTGAAGTATAAAAAATTTCGACAACAGACTACCTTCCCTAATGACAAGGCTATCATCCATTGGAGTAACAAAAATATGAACAACAGACTACCTTCCATAATGACAAGACTTCCATCCATTGGACTAACAGAAATCTCAACAACCGAATACCTACCATAATGTAAAGGCTACCATCCATTGGAGTAACAAAAATATGAACAACAGACTAGCTTGCATAATGATAAGGCTATCATGCATTGGAGTAACAGAGATATCGACAACATACTACCTTCAATAATGACAAGGCTACCATCCATTAGAGTAATAAAAATCTCTACAAAAGACTACCTTCCATAATTACAAGTTTACCATCCATTGGAATAACAAAAATCTCGACAATAGACTACCTTCCATAATGACAAGGCTACCGTCCAACGAAATAAAATTTTTTTCGACAATAGACTACCTTCCATAAATACAAGGCTAACATCCATTGGAGTAAGAGAAATCTCAACGACAGACTACCTTCCATAATGACAAGGCTACCATCTATTGGAGTAACAATAATCTCGACAACAAACCACCTTCCATAATTACAAGGCTACGATCCATTGGAGTATCAAAAATATCGATAACAAACTACATTCCATAATGACAATAGAGTACCTTCCATAATGACAAGGCTATCATCCATTGAAGTAACAAAAATCTGAACAACAGACAACCTTTCATAATGACAAGGCTACCATCCATTGGAGTAACAGAAATCTCAACAACCAACTACCTTCCATAATGACAAGGCTACCATCCATTAGAGTAACACATATATCGACAAAAGACTGCCTTCCTTAATAACAAGGTTACCATCAATTGGAATAACAAAAATATCAACAAAAAACTACCTTCCATAATGACAAGGCTACCATCCATTGGAATAACAAAAATCTCGACAAAAGACTACCTTCCATAATGACAAGGTTATCATCCATTGGAATAACAAATATCTCGACAACAGACTACCTTCCATAATGACAAGGCTACCATCCAATGGAATAAAAAATTCACGAGAACAGACTACCTTCCATAAGGACAAGGCTACAATCCATTTGAGTAACAAAAATCTGAACAAAAGACTACCTTTCATAATGTCAAGGATACAATCAATTAGAGTAACATAAATCTCAACGACAGACTACCTTCCATAATGACAAGGCTACCATCCATTGGAGTAACACAATTCTCGATAAAAGACTACCTTCCATAATAACAAGGTTACCATCCATTGGAATAACAAAAATCTCGACAAAAAACTACCTTCCATAACGACAAGGCTACCATCCATTGGAATAACAAAAATCTAGAAAAAAGACTACCTTCCATAATGACAATGCTACCATTCATTGGAGTAACAAAAATATCGACAACAGACTACCTTCCATAATGACAAGGCTACATCCATTGGGGTAACAAAAATATCTACAAAAGATTACCTTCCATAATGACAAGGCTACCATCCATTGGAGTAACAAAAATCTCGAAAAAAAACTACCTTCCATAATGTCAAGGCTACCATCCATTGGAATAACAAAAATCTCGACAAAAGACTACCTTCCATAATGACAAGGTCACCATCCATTGGAATAACAAATATCTCGACAATAGACTACCTTCCATAATGACAAGGCTAGCAACCAATGGAATAAAAAATTCTCGACAACAGACTACCTTCCATAATGACAAGGCTACAATCCATTGGAGTAACAAAAATCTGAACAATAGACTACCTTCCTTAATGACAAGGCTACAATCCATTAGAATAACATAAATCTCAATGATAGACTACCTTCCAGAATGACAAGGCTACCATCCATTGGAGTAACAAAAATCTCGAAAACAGACTACGTTCCATAATCATATGGCTACCACCCATTGAAGTATAAAAAAATTTGACAACAGACTACCTTCCATAATGACAAGGCTATCATCCATTGGAGTAACAAAAATATGAACAAAAGACTACCTTCCATAATGACAAGACTACCATCCATTGGACTAACAGAAATCTCAACGACCGAATACCTACCATAATGTAAAGGCTACCATCCATTGTAGTAACAAAAATCTGAACAACATACTAGCTTGCATAATGATAAGGCTATCATCCATTGGAGTAACAGAGATATCGACAACAAACTACCTTCAATAATGACAAGGCTACCATCCATTAGAGTAATAAAAATCTCTACAAAAGACTACCTTCCATAATGACAAGGTTACCATCCATTGGAATAACAAAAATCTCGACAATAGACTACCTTCCATAAGGACAAGGCTACCATCCATTGGAGTAAGAGAAATCTCAACGACAGACTACCTTCCATAATGACAAGGCTACCATCTATTGGAGTAACAATAATCTCGACAACAAACCACCTTCCATAATTACAAGGCTACGATCCATTGGAGTATCAAAAATATCGACAACAAACTACATTCCATAATGACAATAGAGTAACTTCCATAATGACAAGGCTATCATCCATTGAAGTAACAAAAATATGAACAACAGACAACCTTTCATAATGACAAGGCTACCATCCATTGGAGTAACAGAAATCTCAACGACCGACTACCTTCCATAATGACAAGTCTACCATCCATTGGAGTAACACAAATATCGACAAAAGACTGCCTTCCTTAATAACAAGGTTACCATCCATTGGAATAACAAAAATATCGACAAAAAACTACCTTCCATAATGACAAGGCTACCATCCATTGGAATAACAAAAATCTCGACAAAAGACTACCTTCCATAATGACAAGGCTATCATCCATCGGATTAACCAAAATCTCGACAATAGAGTACCTTCCATAATGACAAGGCTATCATCCATTGAAGTAACAAAAATCTGAACAACAGACAACCTTTCATAATGACAAGGCTACCATCCATTGGAGTAACAGAAATCTCAACGACCGACTACCTTCCATAATGACAAGGCTACCATCCATTGGAGTAACACAAATATTGACATAAGACTGCCATCCTTAATAACAAGGTTACCATCCATTGGAATAACAAAAATATCGACAAAAAACTACCTTCCATAATGACAAGGCTACCATCCATTGGAATAAAAAAAATCTCGATAAAAGACTACCTTCCATAATGACAAGGCTACCATCCATTGGAGTAACAAAAATCTCGACAACAGACTACCTTCCATAATCACAAGGCTACCACACATTGAAGTATAAAAAATTTCGACAACATACTACCTTCCATAATGACAAGGCTATCATCCATTGGAGTAACAAAAATATGAACAACAGACTACCTTCCATAATGATAAGACTACCATCCATTGGACTAACAAAAATATCAATGACCGAATACCTACCATAATGACAAGGCTACCATCCATTGGAGTAACAAAAATCTGAACAACAGACTAGCTTGCATAATGATAAGGCTATCATCCATTGGAGTAACAGAGATATCGACAACAGACTACCTTCAATAATGACAAGGCTACCATCCATTAGAGTAATAAAATTCTCTACAAAAGACTACCTTCCATAATGACAAGGTTACCATCCATTGGAATAACAAAAATCTCGACAATAGACTACCTTACATAATGACAAGGCTACCATCCAACGAAATAAAAAAATTATCGACAACAGACTACCTTCCATAAATACAAGGCTACCATCCATTGGAGTAAGAGAAATCTCAACGACACACTACCTTCCATAATGACAAGGCTACCATCTATTGGAGTAACAAAAATCTCGACAATAAACCACCTTCCATAATTATAAGGCTACCATCCATTGGAGTATCAAAAATCTCGACAACAAACTACATTCCATAATGACAAGGCTACCATCCATTGGATTAACCAAAATCTCGACAATAGAGTACCTTCCATAATGACAAGGCTATCATCCATTGAAGTAACAAAAATCTGAACAACAGACAACCTTTCATAATGACAAGGCTACCATGCATTGGAGTAACATAAATCTCAACGACCGACTACCTTCCATAATGACAAGGCTACCATCCATTGGAGTAACACAAATCTCGACAAAAGACTACCTTCCTTAATAACAAGGTTACCATCCATTAGAATAACAAAAATATCGACAAAAAACTACCTTCCATAATGACAAGGCTACCATCCATTTGAATAACAAAAATCTCGACAAAAGACGACCTTCCATAATGACAAGGCTACCATTCATTGGAGTAACAAAAATATCGACAACAGACTACCTTCCACAATGACAAGGCTACCATCCATTGGAGTAACAAAAATCTCGACAAAAAACTACCTTCCATAATGACAAGGCTACCATCCATTGGAATAACAAAAATCTCGACAAAAGACTACCTTCCATAATGACAAGGTTACCATTCATTGGAATAACAAATATCTCGACAATAGACTACCTTCCATAATGACAAGGCTACCATCCAATGGAATAAAAAATTCACGACAACACACTACCTTCCATAATGACAAGGCTACAATCCATTTGAGTATCAAAAATATGAACAACAGACTACCTTTCATAATGACAAGGATACAATCAATTAGAGTAACATAAATCTCAACGACAGACAACCTTCCATAATGACAAGGCTACCATCCATTGGAGTAACAAAAATCTCGACAAAAAACTACCTTCCATAATGACAAGGCTACCATCCATTGAATAACAAAAATCTCGACAAAAGACTACCTTCCATAATGTCAAGGTCACCATCCATTGGAATAACAAATATCTCGACAACAAACTACCTTCCATAATGACAAGGCTAACAACCAATGGAATAAAAAATTCTTGACAACAAACTACCTTCCATAATGACAAGGCTACAATCCATTGGAGTAACAAAAATCTGAACAACAGACTACCTTCCTTAATGACAAGGCTACAATCCATTAGAATAACATAAATCTCAACGACAGACTACCTTCCAGAATGAGAAGGCTACCATCCATTGGAGTAACAAAAATCTCGACAACAGACTACCTTCCATAATCACAAGGCTACCACCCATTGAAGTATAAAAAATTTCGACAACATACTACCTTCCATAATGACAAGGCTATCATCCATTGGAGTAACAAAAATATGAACAACAGACTAACTTCCATAATGACAAGACTACCATCCATTGGACTAACAGAAATCTCAACGACCGAATATTTACCATAATGACAAGGCTACCATCCATTAGAGTAACAAAAATCTGAACAACAGACTAGCTTGCATAATGATAAGGCTATCATCCATTGGAGTAACAAAGATATCGACAACAGACTACCTTCAATAATGACAAGGCTACCATCCATTAGAGTAATAAAAATATCTACAAAAGACTACCTTCCATAATGACAAAATTACCATCCATTGGAATAACAAAAATCTCGACAATAGACTACCTTCCATAATGACAAGGCTACCATCCAACAAAATAACGAATTTTTCGACAACAGACTACCTTCCATAAATACAAGGCTACCATCCATTAGAGTAAGAGAAATCTCAACGACAGACTACCTTCCATAATGACAAGGCTACCATCCATTGGAGTAACAGAAATCTCAACGACCGACTACCTTCCATAATGACAAGGCTACCATCCATTGGAGTAACACAAATCTCGACAAAAGACTACCTTCCTTAATAACAAAGTTACCATCCATTGGAATAACAAAAATATCGACAAAAAACTACCTTCCATAATGACAAGGCTACCATCCATTTGAATAACAAAAATATCGACAAAAGACTACCTTCCATAATGACAAGGCTACCATTCATTGGAGTAACAAAAATATCGACAACATACTACCTTCCATAATGACAAGGCTATGTCCATTGGGTTAACAAAAATCTCGACAACAGACTACCTTCCACAATGACAAGGCTACCATCCATTGGAGTAACAAAAATCTCGACAAAAAACTACCTTCCATAATGACAAGGCTACCATCCATTGGAATAACAAAAATCTCGACAAAAGACTACCTTCCATAATGACAAGGTTACCATCCATTGGAATAACAAATATCTCGACAATAGACTACCTTCCATAATGACAAGGGTACCATCCAATGGAATAAAAAATTCACGACAACACACTACCTTCCATAATGACAAGGCTAAAATCCATTTGAGTAACAAAAATCTGAACAACAGACTACCTTTCATAATGACAAGGATACAATCAATTAGAGTAACATAAATCTCAACGACAAACTACCTTCCATAATGACAAGGCTACCATCCATTGGAGTAACAAAAATCTCGACAAAAAACTACCTTCCATAATGACAAGGCTACCATCCATTGGAATAACAAAAATCTCGACAAAAGACTACCTTCCATAATGACAAGGTCACCATCCATTGGAATAAAAAATATCTCGACAACAGACTACCTTCCATAATGACAAGGCTAGCAACCAATGGAATAAAAAATTCTCGACAACAGACTACCTTCCATAATGACAAGGCTATAGTCCATTGGAGTAACAAAAATCTGAACAACAGACTACCTTCCTTAATGACAAGGCTACAATCCATTAGAATAACATAAATCTCAACGACATACTACCTTCCAGAATGACAAGGCTACCATCCATTGGAGTAACAAAAATCTCGACAACAGACTACCTTCCATAATCACAAGGCTACCACCCATTGAAGTATAAAATTTTTTGACAACATACTACCTTCCATAATGACAAGGCTATCATCCATTGGAGTAACAAAAATATGAACAACAGACTAACTTCCAAAATGACAAGACTACCATCCATTGGACTAACAGAAATCTCAACTACCGAATACCTACCATAATGACAAGGCTACCATCCATTGGAGTAACAAAAATCTGAACAACAAACTAGCTTGCATAATGATAAGGCTATCATCCATTGGAGTAACAGAGATATCGACAACAGACTACCTTAAATAATGACAAGGCTACCATCCATTAGAGTAATAAAAATCTCTACAAAAGACTACTTTCCATAATGACAAGGTTACCATCCATTGGAATAACAAAACTCTCGACAATAGACTACCTTCCATAATGACAAGGCTACCATCCAACGAAATAAAAAAAATTTCGACAACAGACTACCTTCCATAAATACAAGGCTACCATCCATTCGAGTAAGAGAAATCTCAACGACAGACTACCTTCCATAATGACAAGGCTACCATCTATTGGAGTAACAGAAATCTCGACAACAAACCACCTTCCATAATTACAAGGCTACGATCCATTGGAGTATCAAAAATCTCGACAACAAACTACATTCCATAATGACAAGGCTACCATCCATTGGATTAACCAAAATCTCGACAATAGAGTACCTTCCATAATGACAAGGCTATCATCCATTGAAGTAACAAAAATATGAACAACATACAACCTTTCATAATGACAAGGCTACCATCCATTGGAGTAACAGAAATCTCAACGACCGACTACCTTCCATAATGACAAGACTACCATCCATTGGAGTAACACAAATCTCGACAAAAGACTACCTTCCTTAATAAAAAGGTTACCATCCATTGGAATAACAAAAATATCGACAAAAAACTACCTTCCATAATGACAAGGCTACCATCCATTGGAATAACAAAAATCTCGACAAAAGACTACCTTCCATAATGACAAGGCTACCATTCATTGGAGTAACAAAAATATCGACAACATACTACCTTCCATAATGACAAGGCTATGTCCATTGGGTTAACAAAAATCTCGACAACAGACTACCTTCCACAATGACAAGGCTACCATCCATTGGAGTAACAAAAATCTCGACAAAAAACTACCTTCCATAATGACAAGGCTACCATCCATTGGAATAACAAAAATCTCGACAAAAGACTACCTTCCATAATGACAAGGTTACCATCCATTGGAATAACAAATATCTCGACAATAGACTACCTTCCATAATGACAAGGCTACCATCCAATGGAATAAAAAATTCACGACAACACACTACCTTCCATAATGACAAGGCTACAATCAATTTGAGTAACAAAAATCTGAACAACAGACTACCTTTCATAATGACAAGGATACAATCAATTAGAGTAACATAAATCTCAACGACAAACTACCTTCCATAATAACAAGGTTACCATCCATTGGAATAACAAAAATCTCGACAAAAAACTATCTTCCATAATGACAAGGCTACCATCCATTGGAATAATAAAAATCTCGACAAAAGACTACCTTCCATAATGACAACGCTACAATTCATTGGAGTAACGAAAATATCGACAACAGACTACCTTCCATAATAACAAGGCTACCATCCATTGGAGTAACAAAAATCTCGACAAAAAACTACCTTCCATAATGACAAGGCTACCATCCATTGGAATAACAAAAATCTCGACAAAAGACTACCTTTCATAATGACAAGGTTATCATCCATTGGAATAACAAATATCTCGACAACAGACTACCTTCCATAATGACAAGGCTACCATCCAATGGAATAAAAAATTCACGGCAACAGACTACCTTCCATAATGACAAGGCTACAATCCATTTGAGTAACAAAAATCTGAACAACAAACTACCTTTCATAATGACAAGGATACAATCAATTAGAGTAACATAAATCTCAACGACAGACTACCTTCCATAATGACAAGGCTACCATCCATTAGAGTAACACAATTCTCGATAAAAGACTACCTTCCATAATAACAAGGTTACCATCCATTGGAATAAAAAAAACTCGACAAAAAACTACCTTCCATAATGACAAGGCTACCATCCATTGGAATAACAAAAATCTCGACAAAAGACTACCTTCCATAATGACAACGCTACCATTCATTGGAGTAACGAAAATATCGACAACAAACTACCTTCCATAATGACAAGGCTACATCCATTGGGGTAACAAAAATCTCTACAAAAAACTACCTTCCATAATGACAAGGCTACCATCCATTGGAATAACAAAAATCTCGACAAAAGACTACCTTCCATAATGACAAGGTCACCATCCGTTGGAATAACAAATATCTCGACAACAGACTACCTTCCATAATGACAAGGCTAGCAACCAATGGAATAAAAAATTCTCGACAACAGACTACCTTCCATAATGACAAGGCTACAATCCATTAGAATAACATAAATCTCAATGATAGACTACGTTCTAGAATGACAAGGCTACCATCCATTGGAGTAACAAAAATCTCGACAACAGACTACGTTCCATAATCACATAGCTACCACCCATTGAAGTATAAAAAATTTCGACAACAGACTACCTTCCATAATGACAAGGCTATCATCCATTGGAGTAACAAAAATATGAACAACAGACTACCTTCCATAATGACAAGACTACCATCCATTGGACTAACATAAATCTCAACGACCGAATACCTACCATAATGTAAAGGCTACCATCCATTGGAGTAACAAAAATCTAAACAACAGACTAGCTTGCATAATGATAAGGCTATCATCCATTGGAGTAACAGAGATATCGACAACAGACTACCTTCAATAATGACAAGGCTACCATCCATTAGAGTAATAAAAATATCTACAAAAGACTACCTTCCATAATGACAAGGTTACTATCCATTGGAATAACAAAAATCTCGACAATAGACTACCTTCCATAATGACAAGGCTAACGTCCAGCGAAATAAAAAAATTTTCGACAACAGACTACCTTCTATAAATACAAGGCTACCATCCATTGGAGTCAGAGAAATCTCAACGATAGACTACCTTCCATAATGACAAGGCTACCATCTATTGGAGTAACAAAAATCTCGACAACAAACCACCTTCCATAATTACAAGGCTACGATCCATTGGAGTATCAAAAATATCGACAACAAACTACATTCCATAATGACAAGGCTACCATCCATCGGATTAACCAAAATCTCGACAACAGACTACCTTCCATAATGACAAGGTTACAATCCATTTCAGTAACAAAAATCTGAACAACAGACTACCTTTCATAATGACAAGGATACCATCCATTGGAGTAACACAAATCTCGACAAAAGACTGCCTTCCTTAATAACAAGGTTACCATCCATTGGAATAAAAAAATATCGACAAAAACTACCTTCCATAATGACAAGGCTACCATCCATTGGAATAACAAAAATCTCGACAAAAGAATACCTTCCATAATGACAAGGCTACCATTCATTGGAGTAACAAAAATATCGACAATAGACTACCTTCCATAATGACAAGGCTACATCCATTGGGTTAACAAAAATCTCGACAACAGACTACCTTCCATAATGACAAGGCTACCATCCATTGGAGTAACAAAAATCTCGACAAAAAACTACCTTCCATAATGACAAGGCTACCATCCAATGGAATAAATAAAATCTCGACAAAACACTACCTTCCATAATGACAAGGTTATCATCCATTGGAATAACAAATATCTCGACAACAGACTACCTTCCATAATGACAAGGCTACCATCCAATGGAAAAAAAATTCACGACAACAGACTATCTTCCATAATGACAAGGCTACAATCCATTAGAGTAACAAAAATCTGAACAACAGACTACCTTTCATAATGACAAGGATACAATCAATTAGAGTAACATAAATCTCAACGACAGACTACCTTCCAAAATGACAAGGCTACTATCCATTGGAGTAACACAATTCTCGATAAAAGACTACCTTCCATAATAACAAGGTTACCATCCATTGGAACAACAAAAATCTCGACAAAAAACTAACTTCCATAATCACAACGCTACCATCCATTGGAATAACAAAAATCTCGACAAAAGACTACCTTCCATAATGACAATGCTACCATTCATTGGAGTAACGAAAATATCGACAACAAACTACCTTCCATAATGACAAGGCTACATCCATTGGGGTAACAAAAATCTCTACAACAGATTACCTTCCATAATGACAAGGCTACCATCCCTTGGAGTAACAAAAATCTCGACAAAAAACTACCTTCCATAATGACAAGGCTACCATCCATTGGAATAACAAAAACCTCGACAAAAGACTACCTTCCATAATGACAAGGTCACCATCTATTGGAATAATAAA
Source organism: Vicia faba (assembly GCA_948472305.1). NCBI lineage: Eukaryota > Viridiplantae > Streptophyta > Magnoliopsida > Fabales > Fabaceae > Vicia > Vicia faba. The sequence goes on from OX451738.1 coordinate 769,445,128, forward strand.
TATCTCGACAACAGACTACCTTCCATAATGACAAGGCTAGCAACCAATGGAATAAAAAATTCTCGACAACAGACTACCTTCCATAATGACAAGGCTACAATCCATTGGAGTAAGAAAAATCTGAACAACAGACTACCTTCCTTAATGACAAGGCTACAATCCATTAGAATAACATAAATCTCAACGATAGACTACCTTCCAGAATGACAAGGCTACCATCCATTGGAGTAACAAAAATCTCGACAACATACTACCTTCCATAATCACAAGGCTACCACCCATTGAAGTATAAAAAATTTCGACAACATACTACCTTCCATAATGACAAGGCTATCATCCATTGGAGTAACAAAAATATGAACAACAGACTAACTTCCATTATGACAAGACTACCATCCATTGGACTAACATAAATCTCAACGACCGAATACCTACCATAATGACAAGGCTACCATCCATTGGAGTAACAAAAATCTGAACAACATACTAGCTTGCATAATGATAAGGTTATCATCCATTGGAGTAACAGAGATATCGACAACAGACTACCTTCAATAATGACAAGGCTACCATCCATTAGAGAAATAAAAATCTCTACAAAAGACTACCTTCCATAATGACAAGGTTACCATCCATTGGAATAACAAAAATCTCGAAAATAGACTACCTTCCGTAATGACAAGGCAGCCATCCAACGAAATAAAAAAAATTTCGACAACAGACTACCTTCCATAAATACAAGGCTACCATCCATTGGAGTAAGAGAAATCTCAACGACAGACTACCTTCCATAATGACAAGGCTACCATCTATTGGAGTAACAAAAATCTCGACAACAAACCACCTTCCATAATTACTAGGCTACCATCCATTGGAGTATCAAAAATATCGACAACAAACTACATTCCATAATGACAAGGCTACCATCCATTGGATTAACCAAAATCTCGAAAATAGAGTACCTTCCATAATGACAAGGCTATCATCCTTTGAAGTAACACAAATCTGAACAAAAGACAACCTTTCATAATGACAAGGCTACCATCCATTGGAGAAACATAAATCTCAACGACCGACTACCTTCCATAATTACAAGGCTACCATCCATTGGAGTAACACAAATCTCGACAAAAGACTACCTTCCTTAATAACAAGGTTACCATGCATTGGAATAACAAAAATATCGACAAAAAACTACCTTCCATAATGACAAGCCTACCATCCATTGGAATAACAAAAATCTCGACAAAAGACTACCTTCCATAATGACAAGGCTACCATTCATTGGAGTAACAAAAATATCGACAACAGACTACATTCCATAATGACAAGGCTACATCCATTGGGTTAACAAAAATCTCGACAACAAACTACCTTCCATAATGACAAGGCTACCATCCATTGGAGTATTAAAAATCTCGACAAAAAACTACCTTCCATAATGACAAGGCTACCATCCATTGGAATAACAAAAATCTTGACAAAATCCTACCTTCCATAATGACAAGGTTACCATCCATTGGAATAACAAATATCTCGACAACAGACTACCTTCCATAATGACAAGGCTACCATCCAATGGAATAAAAAATTCACGACAACAGACTACCTTCCATAATGACAAGGCTACAATCCATTTGAGTTACAAAAATATGAACAACAGACTACCTTTCATAATGACAAGGATACAATCAATTAGAGTAACATAAATCTCAACGACAGACTACCTTCCATAATGACAAGGCTACCATCCATTGGAGTAACACAATTATTGATAAAAGACTACCTTCAATAATAACAAGGTGACCATCCATTGGAATAACAAAAATCTCGACAAAAAACTACCTTCCATAATGACAAGGCTACCATCCATTGGAATAACAAAAATCTCGACAAAAGACTACCTTACATAATGACAACGCTACCATTCATTGGAGTAAAGAAAATATCGACAACAGACTACCTTCCATAATGACAAGGCTACATCCAATGGGGTAACAAAAATCTCTACAACAGATTACCTTCCATAATGACAAGGCTACCATCCATTGGAGTAACAAAAAACTCGACAAAAAACTACCTTCCATAATGACAAGGCTAGCATCCATTGGAATAACAAAAACTCGACAAAAGACTACCTTCCATATTGACAAGGTCACCATCCATTGGAATAACAAATATCTCGACAATAGACTACCTTCCATAATGACAAGGCTACCAACCAATGGAATAAAAAATTCTCGACAACAGACTACCTTCTATAATTACAAGGCTACAATCCATTGGAGTAACAAAAATCTGAACAACAGACTATCTTCCTTAATGACACGGCTATAATCCATTAGAATAACATAAATCTCAACGAAAGACTACCTTCCAGAATGACAAGGCTACCATCCATTGGAGTAACAAAAATCTCGACAACAAACTACCTTCCATAATCACAAGCCTACCACCCATTGAAGTATAAAAAATTTCGATAACAGACTACCTTCTATAATGACAAGGCTATCATCCATTGGAGTAACAAAAATATGAAAAAGAGACTACCTTCCATAATGACAAGACTACCATCCATTGGACTAACAGAACTCTCAACGACCGAATACCTACCATAATGACAAGGCTACCAATAATTGGAATAACAAAAATCTCGACAATAGACTACCTTCCATAATGACAAGGCTACCATCCATTGGAGTAACATATATCTGAACAACAAACTACCTTTCATAATGACAAGGCTATCATCCATTGGAGTAACAGAGATATCGACAATAGACTACCTTCAATAATGATAAGGCTACCATCCATTGGAGTAACAAAAATCTCGACAAAAGACTACCTTCCATAATAACAAGGTTACCGTCCATTGGAATAACAAAAATCTTGACAATAGACTCCCTTCCATAATGACACGGCTATAATCAATTGGAGTAACAAAAATCTCAACGACAGACTACCTTCCATAATGACAAGGCTACCATCAAACGAAATAAAAAAAATTTCAACAACAGACTACCTTCCATAAATACAAGGCTACCATCCATTGGAGTAAGAGAAATCTCAACGACAGACTACCTTCCATAATGACAAGGCTACCATCTATTGGAGTAACAAAAATCTCGACAACAAACCACCATCCATAATTACCAGGCTACCATCCATTGAAGTATCAAAAATCTCGACAACAAACTACATTCCATAATGACAAGGCTACCATCCATCGGATTAACCAAAATCTCGACAATAGAGTACCTTCCATAATGACAAGGCTATCATCCATTGAAGTAACAAAAATATGAACAACAGACAACCTTTCATAATGACAAGGCTACCATCCATTGGAGTAACAGAAATCTCAACGACCGACTACCTTCCATAATGACAAGGCTACCATACATTGGAGTAACACAAATCTCGACAAAAGACTACCTTCCTTAATAACAAGGTTACCATCCATTGGAATAACAAAAATATCGACAAAAAACTACCTTCCATAACGACAAGGCTACCATCCATTGGAATAACAAAAATCTCGACAAAAGACTACCTTCCATAATGACAAGGCTACCATTCATTGGAGTAACAAAACTATCGACAACAGACTACCTTCCATAATGACAAGGCTACATCCATTGGGGTAACAAAAATCTCTACAACAGATTACCTTCCATAATTAAAAGGCTACCATCCATTGGAGTAACAAAAATCTCGACAAAAAACTACCTTCCATAATGACAAGGCTACCATCCATTGGAATAACAAAAATCTCGACAAAATACTAACTTCCATAATGACAAGGTTACCATCCATTGGAATAACAAATATCTCGCAACAGACTACCTTCCATAATGACAAGGCTACCATCCAATGGAATAAAAAATTCACGACAACAGACTACCTTCCATAATGACAAGGCTACAATCCATTGGAGTAACAAAAATCTGAACAACATACTACCTTTCATAATGACAAGGATACAATCGATTAGAGTAACATAAATCTCAACGACAAACTACCTTCCATAATGACAAGGCTACCATCCATTGAAGTAACACAATTCTCGATAAAAGACTACCTTCCATAATCACAAGGCTACCACCCATTGAAGTATAAAAAATTTCGACAACAGACTACCTTCCATAATGACAAGGCTATCATCCATTGGAGTAACAAAAATATGAACAATATACTACCTTCCATAATGACAAGACTACCATCCATTGGACTAACATAAATCTCAACGACCGAATACCTACCATAATGACAAGGCTACCATCCATTGGAGTAACAAAAATATGAACAACAGACTAGCTTGCATAATGATAAGGCTATCATCCATTGGAGTAACAGAGATATCGACAACAGACTACCTTCAATAATGACAAGGCTACCATCCATTAGAGTAATAAAAATCTCTACAAAAGACTACCTTCCATAATGACAAGGTTACCATACGTTGGAATAACAAAAATCTCGACAATAGACTACCTTCCATAATGACAAGGCTACCATCCAACGAAATAAAAAAAAATTCGACAACAGACTACCTTCCATAAATACAAGGCTACCATCCATTGGAGTAAGAGAAATCTCAACGACAGACTACCTTCCATAATGACAAGGCTACCATCTATTGGAGTAACAAAAATCTCGACAACAAACCACCTTCCATAATTACAAAGCTACCATCCATTGGAGTGTCAAAAATCTCGACAACAAACTACATTCCATAATGACAAGACTACCATCCATTGGATTAACCAAAATCTCGACAATAGAGTACCTTCCATAATGACAAGGCTATCATCCATTGAAGTAACAAAAATTTGAACAACATACAACCTTTCATAATGACAAGGCTACCATCCTTTGGAGTAACAGAAATCACAACGATCGAATACCTTCCATAATGACAAGGCTACCATCCATTGGAGTAACACAAATCTCGACAAAAGACTACCTTCCTTAATAACAAGATTACCATCCATTGGAATAACAAAAATATCGACAAAAAACTACCTTTCATAATGACAAGGCTACCATCCATTGGAATAACAAAAATCTCGACAAAAGACTACATTCCATAATGACAAGGCTACCATCCATTGGAGTAACAAATATCTCGACAAAAAACTACCTTCCATAATGACAAGGCTACCATCCATTGGAATAACAAAAATCTCGACAAAATACTACCTTCCATAATGACAAGGTTACCCTCCATTGGAATAACAAATATCTCGACAACAGACTACCTTCCATAATGACAAGGCTACCATCCAATGGAATAAAAAATTCACGACAACAGACTACCTTCCACAATGACAAGGCTACAATCCATTTGAGTAACAAAAATATGAACAACAAACTACCTTTCATAATGACAAGGATACAATCAATTAGAGTAACATAAATCTCAACGACAGACTACCTTCCATAATGACAAGGCTACCATCCATTGGAGTAACACAATTATTGATAAAAGACTACCTTCAATAATAACAAGGTTACATTCCATTGGAATAACAAAAATCTCGACAAAAAACTACCTTCCATAATGACATGGCTACCATCCATTGGAATAACAAAAATCTCGACAAAAGACTACCTTACATAATGACAACGCTACCATTCATTGGAGTAAAGAAAATATCGACAACAGACTACCTTCCATAATGACAAGGCTACATCCATTGGGGTAACAAAAATCTCTACAACAGATTACCTTCCATAATGACAAGGCTACCATCCATTGGAGTAACAAAAAACTCGACAAAAAACTACCTTCCATAATGACAAGGCTAGCATCCATTGGAATAACACAAATCTCGACAAAAGACTACCTTCCATAATGACAAGGTCACCATACATTGGAATAACAAATATCTCGACAACAGACTACCTTCCATAATGACAAGGCTACCAACCAATGGAATAAAAAATTCTCGACAACAGACTACCTTCCATAATGACAAGGCTACAATCCATTGGAGTAACAAAAATCTAAACAACAGACTATCTTCCTTAATGACAAGGCTATAATCCATTAGAATAACATAAATCTCAACGAAAGACTACCTTCCAGAATGACAAGGCTCCCATCCATTGGAGTAACGAAAATCTCGACAACAAACTACCTTCCATAATCACAAGGCTACCACCCATTGAAGTATAAAAAATTTCGATAACAGACTACCTTCTATAATGACAAGGCTATCATCCATTGGAGTAACAAAAATATGAAAAACAGACTACCTTCCATAATGACAAGACTACCATCCATTGGACTAACAGAACTCTCAACGACCGAATACCTACCATAATGACAAGGCTACCATCAATTGGAATAACAAAAATCTCGACAATAGACTACCTTCCATATTGACAAGGCTACCATCCATTGGAGTAACATATATCTGAACAACAAACTACCTTTCATAATGACAAGGCTATCATCCACTGGAGTAACAGAGATATCGACAATAGACTACCTTCAATAATGATAAGGCTACCATCCATTCGAGTAACAAAAATCTCGACAAAAAACTACCTTCCATAATAACAAGGTTACCGTCCATTGGAATAACAAAAATATCGACAATAGACTCCCTTCCATAATGACACGGCTATAATCAATTGGAGTAACAAAAATCTCAAAGACAGACTACCTTCCATAATGACAAGGCTACCATCCATTGGAGTAACAAAAATCTGAACAACAGAGTAGCTTGCATAATGATAAGGCTATCATCCGTTGGAGTAACAGAGATATCGACAACAGACTACTTTCAATAATGATAAGGCTACCCTCAATTGGAGTAATAAAAATCTCTACAAAAGACTACCTTCCATAATGACAAGGTTACCATCCATTGGAATAACAAAAATCACGACAATAGACTACCTTCCATAATGACAAGGCTACCATCCAACGAAATAAAAAAATTTTCGACAACAGACTACCTTCCATAAATACAAGGCTACCATCCATTGGAGTAAGAGAAATCTCAACGACAGACTACCTTCCATAATGACAAGGCTAACATCTATTGAAGTAACAAAAATCTCGACAACAAACCAACTTCCATAATTACAAGGCTACCATCCATTGGACTATCCAAAATCTCGACAACAAACTACATTCCATACTGACAAGGCTACCATCCATTGGATTAACCAAGATCTCGACAATAGAGTACCTTCCATAATGACAAAGCTATCATCCATTGAAGTAACAAAAATCTGAACAACAGACAACCTTTCATAATGACAAGGCTACCATCCATAGGAGTAACACAAATCTCAACGACCGACTACCTTCCATAATGACACGGCTACCATCCATTGGAGTAACACAAATCTAGACAAAAGACTACCTTCCTTAATAACAAGGTTACCATCCATTGGAATAACAAAAATATCGACAAAAAACTACCTTCCATAATGACAAGGCTACCATCAATTGGAATAACAAAAATCTCGACAAAAGACTACCTTCCATAATGACAAGGCTACATCCATTGGGTTAACAAAAATCTCGCAAAAAGACTACCTTCCATAATGACAAGGCTACCATTCATTGGAGTAACAAAAATATCGACAATAGACTACCTTCCATAATGACAAGGCTACATCCATTGGGTTAACAAAAATCTCGACAACAGACTACCTTCCATAATGACAAGGCTACCATCCATTGGAGTAACAAAATCTCTAGAAAAAACAACATTCCATAATGACAAGGCTACCATCCATTGGAATAACAAAAATCTCGACAAAAGACTACCTTCCATAATGACAAGGTTACCATCCATTAGAATAACAAAAATCTCGACAACAGACTACCTTCCATAATGACAAGGCTACCATCCAATGGAATAAAAAATTCACGACAACAGAATACCTTCCATAATGACAAGGCTACAATCCATTGGAGTAACAAAAATCTGAACAACAGACTACCTTTCATAATGACAAGGCTACAATCAATTAGAGTAACATAAATCTCAACGACAGACTACCTTCAATAATGACAATGCTACCGTCCATTGGAGTAACACAATTCTCGATAAAAGACTACCTTCCATAATAATAAGGTTACCATCCATTGGAATAACAAAAATCTCGACAAAAAACTACCTTCCATAATGACCAGGCTACCATCCATTGGAATAACAAAAATCTCGACAAAAGACTACCTTCCATAATGACAATGCTACCATTCATTGGAGTTACGAAAATATCGACAACAGACTACCTTCCATAATGACAAGGCTACATCAATTGGGGTAACAAAAATCTCTACAACAGACTACCTTCCATAATGAAAAGGCTACCATCCATTGGAGTAACAAAAATCTCGACAAAAAACTACCTTCCATAATGACAAGGCTACCATCCATAGGAATAACAAAAATCTCGACAAAAGACTACCTTCCATAATGACAAGATGACCATCCATTGGAATAACAAATATCTCGACAACAGACTACCTTCCATAATGACAAGGCTACCAACCAATGGAATAAAAAATTCTCAACAACAGACTACCTTCCATAATGAAAAGGCTACAATCCATTGGAGTAACAAAAATCTGAACAACAGAATACCTTCCTTATTGACAAGGCTACAATTCATTAGAATAACATAAATCTCAACGACAGACTACCTTCCAGAATGACAAGGCTACCATCCATTGGAGTAACAAAAATCTCGACAACAGACTACCTTCCTTAATCACAAGGCTACCACACATTGAAGTATAAAAAATTTCGACAGCAAATTACCTTCCATAATGACAAGGCTATCTTCCATTGGAGTAACAAAAATATGAACAACAAACTACCATCCATAATGACAAGACTACCATCCATTGGACTAACAGAAATCTCAACGACCGAATACCTACCATAATGACAAGGCTACCATCAACTGGAATAACAAAAATCTCGACAATAGACTACCTTCCATAATGACAAGGCTACCATCCATTGGAGTAACAAATATCTGAACAACAAACTACCTTTCATAATGACAAGGCTATCATCCATTGGAGTAATAGAGATATCGACAACAGACTACCTTCAATAATGATAAGGCTACCATCTATTGGAGTAACAAAAATCTCGACAATAGACTACCTTCCATAATAACAAGGTTACCATCCATTGGAATAACAACAATCTCGATAATAGACTCCCTTCCATAATGACAAGGCTATAATCAATTGGAGTAACAAAACTCTCAACGACAGACTACCTTCCATAATGACAAGGATACCATCCATTGGAGTAACACAAATCTCAACAAAAGACTACCTTCCATAATAACAAGGTTACCATCCATTGGAATAACTAAAATCTCGACAAAAAACTACCTTCCATAATGACAAGGCTACCATCCATTGGAACAACAAAAATCTCGACAAAAGACTACCTTCCATAATGACAAGGCTACCATTCATTGGAGTAACGAAAATATTGACAACCGACTACCTTCCATAATGACAAGGCTACAATCATTGGGGTAACAAAAATCTCAACAACAGACTACCTTCCATAATGACAAGGCTACCATCCATTGGAGTAACAAAAATCTCGACAAAAAACTACCTTCCATAATGACAAGGCTACCATCCATTGGAATAACAAAAATCTCGACAAAAGACTACCTTCCATAATGACAAGGTCACCATCCATTGGAATAACAACTAGCTAAACAACAAACTACCTTTAATAATGACAAGGCTACCATCCAATGGAATAAAAAATTCTCGACAACAGACTGCCTTCCATAATCACAAGGCTACAATCCATTGGAGTAACAAAAATCTAAACAACAGACTACCTTCCATAATGACAAGGCTACAATCCATTAGAGTAACATAAATCTCAAAGACAGACTACCTTCCATAATGACAAGGCTACCATCCATTGGAATAACAAAAATCTCGACAACAAACTACCTTCCATAATCACAAGGATACCACCCATTGGAATAACAAAAATCTCGACAATAGACTACCTTCCATAATGACAAGGCAACCATCCATTGGAGTAACAAAAATATTAACATTAGACTACCTTTCATAACGAAAAGGCTATCATCCATTGAAGTAACAGAGATATCGACAACAGACTACCTTCAAAAATGACAAGGCTACCATCCTTTGGAGTAAAAAAATCTCGACAAAAGACTACCTTCCATAATGACAAGATTACCATCCATTGGAATAACAAAAATCTCGACAACAGACTACCTTCCATAATGACAAGGCTACCATCCAATGAAATAAAAAAAACTTTCGACAACAAACTACCTTCCATAATGACAAGGCTACCATCCATTGGTGTAACAAAAATCTAAACAACATACTACCTTCCATAATGACAAGGCTACAATCCATTGGAGTAACATAAATCTCAACGACAGACTACCTTCCATAATGAAAAGGCTACCATCTATTGGAGTAACAAAAACCTCGACAACCGAGCACCTTCCATAATTACAAGGCTACCATCCATTGGAGTATCAAAAATCTCGACAACAAACTACCTTCCATAATGACAAGGCTACCATCCATTGGAGTAACAAAAATCTCGACAAAAAACTATCTTCCATAATGACAAGGCTACCATCCATTGGAATAACAAAAATCTCGACAAAAGACTACCTTCCATAATGACAAGGTCACCATCCATTGGAATAACAACTAGCTAAACAACAGACTACCTTTAATAATGACAAGGCTACCATCCAATGGAATAAAAAATTCTCGACAACAGACTGCCTTCCATAATGACAAGGCTACAATCCATTAGAGTAACATAAATCTCAACGACATACTACCTTCCATAATGACAAGGCTACCATCCATTGGAGTAACAAAAATCTCAACTACAAACTACCTTCCATAATCACAAGGATACCACCCATTGGAATAACAAAAATCTCGACAATAGACTACCTTCCATAATGACAAGGCAACCATCCATTGGAGTAACAAAAATATTAACATTAGACTACCTTTCATAACGAAAAGGTTATCATCCATTGAAGTAACAGAGATATCGACAACAGACTACCTTCAAAAATGACAAGGCTACCATCCTTTGGAGTAAAAAAATCTCGACAAAAGACTACCTTCCATAATGACAAGATTACCATCCATTGGAATAACAAAAATCTCGACAACAGACTACCTTCCATAATGACAAGACTACCATCCAATGAAATAAAAAAAACTTTCGACAACAAACTACCTTCCATAATGACAAGGCTACCATCCATTGGTGTAACAAAAATCTAAACAACATACTACCTTCCATAATGACAAGGCTGCAATCCATTGGAGTAACATAAATCTCAACGACAGACTACCTTCCATAATGAAAAGGCTACCATCTATTGGAGTAACAATAACCTCGACAACCGACTACCTTCCATAATTACAAGGCTACCATCCATTGGAGTATCAAAAATCTCGACAACAAACTACCTTCCATAATGACAAGGCTACCATCCATTGGAATAAAAAAAATCTCGACAAAAGACTACCTTCCATAATGACAAGGTCACCATCCATTGGAATAACAACTAGCTAAACAACAAACTACCTTTAATAATGACAAGGCTACCATCCAATGGAATAAAAAATTCTCGACAACAGACTGCCTTCCATAATCACAAGGCTACAATCCATTGGAGTAACAAAAATCTAAACAACAGACTACCTTCCATAATGACAAGGCTACAATCCATTAGAGTAACATAAATCTCAAAGACAGACTACCTTCCATAATGACAAGGCTACCATCCATTGGAATAACAAAAATCTCGACAACAAACTACCTTCCATAATCACAAGGATACCACCCATTGGAATAACAAAAATCTCGACAACAGACTACCTTCCATAATGACAAGATTACCATCCATTGAAATAACAAAAATCTCGACAACAGACTACCATCCATAATGACAAGGCTACCATCCAATGAAATAAAAAAAACTTTCGACAACAAACTACCTTCCATAATGACAAGGCTACCATCCATTGGTGTAACAAAAATCTAAACAACATACTACCTTCCATAATGACAAGGCTACAATCCATTGGAGTAACATAAATCTCAACGACAGACTACCTTCCATAATGAAAAGGCTACCATCTATTGGAGTAACAAAAACCTCGACAACCGACTACCTTCCATAATTACAAGGCTACCATCCATTGGAGTATCAAAAATCTCGACAACAAACTACCTTCCATAATGACAAGGCTACCATCCATTGGAATAACAAAAATCTCGACAAAAGACTACCTTCCATAATGACAAGGTCACCATCCATTGGAATAACAACTAGCTAAACAACAAACTACCTTTAATAATGACAAGGCTACCATCCAATGGAATAAAAAATTCTCGACAACAGACTGCCTTCCATAATCACAAGGCTACAATCCATTGGAGTAACAAAAATCTAAACAACAGACTACCTTCCATAATGACAAGGCTACAATCCATTAGAGTAACATAAATCTCAAAGACAGACTACCTTCCATAATGACAAGGCTACCATCCATTGGAATAACAAAAATCTCGACAACAAACTACCTTCCATAATCACAAGGATACCACCCATTGGAATAACAAAAATCTCGACAATAGACTACCTTCCATAATGACAAGGCAACCATCCATTGGAGTAACAAAAATATTAACATTAGACTACCTTTCATAACGAAAAGGCTATCATCCATTGAAGTAACAGAGATATCGACAACAGACTACCTTCAAAAATGACAAGGCTACCATCCTTTGGAGTAAAAAAATCTCGACAAAAGACTACCTTCCATAATGACAAGATTACCATCCATTGGAATAACAAAAATCTCGACAACAGACTACCTTCCATAATGACAAGGCTACCATCCAATGAAATAAAAAAAACTTTCGACAACAAACTACCTTCCATAATGACAAGGCTACCATCCATTGGTGTAACAAAAATCTAAACAACATACTACCTTCCATAATGACAAGGCTACAATCCATTGGAGTAACATAAATCTCAACGACAGACTACCTTCCATAATGAAAAGGCTACCATCTATTGGAGTAACAAAAACCTCGACAACCGAGCACCTTCCATAATTACAAGGCTACCATCCATTGGAGTATCAAAAATCTCGACAACAAACTACCTTCCATAATGACAAGGCTACCATCCATTGGAGTAACAAAAATCTCGACAAAAAACTATCTTCCATAATGACAAGGCTACCATCCATTGGAATAACAAAAATCTCGACAAAAGACTACCTTCCATAATGACAAGGTCACCATCCATTGGAATAACAACTAGCTAAACAACAGACTACCTTTAATAATGACAAGGCTACCATCCAATGGAATAAAAAATTCTCGACAACAGACTGCCTTCCATAATGACAAGGCTACAATCCATTAGAGTAACATAAATCTCAACGACATACTACCTTCCATAATGACAAGGCTACCATCCATTGGAGTAACAAAAATCTCAACTACAAACTACCTTCCATAATCACAAGGATACCACCCATTGGAATAACAAAAATCTCGACAATAGACTACCTTCCATAATGACAAGGCAACCATCCATTGGAGTAACAAAAATATTAACATTAGACTACCTTTCATAACGAAAAGGTTATCATCCATTGAAGTAACAGAGATATCGACAACAGACTACCTTCAAAAATGACAAGGCTACCATCCTTTGGAGTAAAAAAATCTCGACAAAAGACTACCTTCCATAATGACAAGATTACCATCCATTGGAATAACAAAAATCTCGACAACAGACTACCTTCCATAATGACAAGACTACCATCCAATGAAATAAAAAAAACTTTCGACAACAAACTACCTTCCATAATGACAAGGCTACCATCCATTGGTGTAACAAAAATCTAAACAACATACTACCTTCCATAATGACAAGGCTGCAATCCATTGGAGTAACATAAATCTCAACGACAGACTACCTTCCATAATGAAAAGGCTACCATCTATTGGAGTAACAATAACCTCGACAACCGACTACCTTCCATAATTACAAGGCTACCATCCATTGGAGTATCAAAAATCTCGACAACAAACTACCTTCCATAATGACAAGGCTACCATCCATTGGAATAAAAAAAATCTCGACAATAGAATACCTCCCATAATGACAAGGTTGCCATCCATTGGAGTAACAAAAATATGAACAACAGAGATATCGACAATATACTACCTTCAATAATGAAAAGTCTACCATCCATTGGAGTAATAAAAATCTCTACAAAAGACTACCTTCCATAATGACAAGGTTACCATCCATTGGAATAACAAAAATCTCGACAATAGACTACCTTCCATAATGACAAGGCTACCATCCAATGAAATAAAAAAAATATCGACAACAGACTACCTTCCATAATGACAAGGCTACCATCCATTGAAGTAACAGAAATCTCAACGACAAACTACCATCCATAATGGCAAGGATACCATCTATTGGAGTAACAAAAATCTCTACAACAGACCACCTTCAATAATTACAAGGCCACCATCCATTGGAGTATCAAAAATCTCGACAACAAACTACCTTCCATAATGACAAGGCTACCATCCATTGGATTAATCAAAATCTCGACAATAGAGTACCTTCCATAATGACAAGGCTATCATCCATTGAAGTAACAAAAATCTGAACAACAGACTACCTTCCATAATGACAAGGTTACCATCCATTGGAATAACAAAAATATCGACAAAAAACTACCTTCCATAATGACAAGGCTACCATCCGTTGGAATAACAAAAATCTCGACAAAAGACTACCTTCAATAATGACAAGGCTACCATTCATTGGAATAACAAAAATCTCGACAACAGACTACCTTCCATAATGACAAGGCTACCATCCAATGAAATAAAAAAAACTTTCGACAACAAACTACCTTCCATAATGACAAGGCTACCATCCATTGGTGTAACCAAAATCTAAACAACATACTACCTTCCATAATGACAAGGCTACAATCCATTGGAGTAACATAAATCTCAACGACAGACTACCTTCCATAATGAAAAGGCTACCATCTATTGGAGTAACAAAAACCTCGACAACCGAGCACCTTCCATAATTACAAGGCTACCATCCATTGGAGTATCAAAAATCTCGACAACAAACTACCTTCCATAATGACAAGGCTACCATCCATTGGAGTAACAAAAATCTCGACAAAAAACTACCTTCCATAATGACAAGGCTACCATCCATTGGAATAACAAAAATCTCGACAAAAGACTACCTTCCATAATGACAAGGTCACCATCCATTGGAATAACAACTAGCTAAATAACAAACTACCTTTAATAATGACAAGGCTACCATCCAATGGAGTAAAAAATTCTCGACAACAGACTGCCTTCCATAATGACAAGGCTACAATCCATTGGAGTAACAAAAATCTAAACAACAGACTACCTTCCATAATGACAAGGCTACAATCCATTAGAGTAACATAAATCTCAACGACAGACTACCTTCCATAATGACAAGGCTACCATCCATTGGAGTAACAAAAATCTCGACTACAAACCACCTTCCATAATCACAAGGATACCACCCATTGGAATAACAAAAATCTCGACAATAGACTACCTTCCATAATGACAAGGCAACCATCCATTGGAGTAACAAAAATATTAACATTAGACTACCTTTCATAACGAAAAGGCTATCATCCATTGAAGTAACAGAGATATCGACAACAGACTACCTTCAAAAATGACAAGGCCACCATCCTTTGGAGTAAAAAAATCTCGACAAAAGACTACCTTCCATAATGACAAGATTACCATCCATTGGAATAACAAAAATCTCGACAACAGACTACCTTCCATAATGACAAGACTACCATCCAATGAAATAAAAAAAACTTTCGACAACAAACTACCTTCCATAATGACAAGGCTACCATCCATTGGTGTAACAAAAATCTAAACAACATACTACCTTCCATAATGACAAGGCTACAATCCATTGGAGTAACATAAATCTCAACGACAGACTACCTTCCATAATGAAAAGGCTACCATCTATTGGAGTAACAAAAACCTCGACAACCGAGCACCTTCCATAATTACAAGGCTACCATCCATTGGAGTATCAAAAATCTCGACAACAAACTACCTTCCATAATGACAAGGCTACCATCCATTGGAGTAACAAAAATCTCGACAAAAAACTACCTTCCATAATGACAAGGCTACCATCCATTGGAATAACAAAAATCTCGACAAAAGACTACCTTCCATAATGACAAGGTCACCATCCATTGGAATAACAACTAGCTAAATAACAAACTACCTTTAATAATGACAAGGCTACCATCCAATGGAATAAAAAATTCTCGACAACAGACTGCCTTCCATAATGACAAGGCTACAATCCATTGGAGTAACAAAAATCTAAACAACAGACTACCTTCCATAATGACAAGGCTACAATCCATTAGAGTAACATAAATCTCAACGACAGACTACCTTCCATAATGACAAGGCTACCATCCATTGGAGTAACAAAAATCTCGACTACAAACCACCTTCCATAATCACAAGGATACCACCCATTGGAATAACAAAAATCTCGACAATAGACTACCTTCCATAATGACAAGGCAACCATCCATTGGAGTAACAAAAATATTAACATTAGACTACCTTTGATAACGAAAAGGCTATCATCCATTGAAGTAACAGAGATATCGACAACAGACTACCTTAAAAAATGACAAGGCCACCATCCTTTGGAGTAAAAAAATCTCGACAAAAGACTACCTTCCATAATGACAAGATTACCATCCATTGGAATAACAAAAATCTCGACAACAAACTACCTTCCATAATGACAAGACTACCATCCAATGAAATAAAAAAAACTTTCGACAACAAACTACCTTCCATAATGACAAGGCTACCATCCATTGGTGTAACAAAAATCTAAACAACATACTACCTTCCATAATGACAAGGCTACAATCCATTGGAGTAACATAAATCTCAACGACAGACTACCTTCCATAATGAAAAGGCTACCATCTATTGGAGTAACAAAAACCTCGACAACCGACTACCTTCCATAATTACAAGGATACCATCCATTGGAGTATCAAAAATCTCGACAACAAACTACCTTCCATAATGACAAGGCTACCATCCATTGGAATAAAAAAAATCTCGACAATAGAATACCTCCCATAATGACAAGGTTTCCATCCATTGGAGTAACAAAAATATGAACAACAGAGATATCGACAATATACTACCTTCAATAATGAAAAGTATACCATCCATTGGAGTAATAAAAATCTCTACAAAAGACTACCTTCTATAATGACAAGGTTACCATCCATTGGAATAACAAAAATCTCGACAATAGACTACCTTCCATAATGACAAGGCTACCATCCAATGAAATAAAAAAAAATTCGACAACAGACTACCTTCCATAATGACAAGGCTACCATCCATTGAAGTAACAGAAATCTCAACGACAAACTACCATCCATAATGGCAAGGATACCATCTATTGGAGTAACAAAAATCTCTACAACAGACCACCTTCAATAATTACAAGGCCACCATCCATTGGAGTATCAAAAATCTCGACAACAAACTACCTTCCATAATGACAAGGCTACCATCCATTGGATTAATCAAAATCTCGACAATAGAGTACCTTCCATAATGACAAGGCTATCATCCATTGAAGTAACAAAAATCTGAACAACAGACTACCTTCCATAATGACAAGGTTACCATCCATTGGAATAACAAAAATATCGACAAAAAACTACCTTCCATAATGACAAGGCTACCATCCGTTGGAATAACAAAAATCTCGACAAAAGACTACCTTCAATAATGACAAGGCTACCATTCATTGGAGTAACAAAAATATCGACAATAGACTAACTTTCATAATGACAAGGCTACATTCATTGGGTTAACAAAAATCTCGACAACAGACTACCTTCCATAATGACAGTGCTACCATCCATTGGAGTAACTAAAATCTCGACAAAAGACTACCTTCCATAATGTCAAGGCTACCATCCATTGGAATAACAAAAATCTCGACAAAAGACTACCTTCCATAATGACAAGGTCACCATCCATTGGAATAACGAATATCTCAACAACAGACTACCTTTAATATTGACAAGGCTACCATCCAATGGAATAAAAAATTCTCAACGACAGACTACCTTCCATAATGACAAGGATACCATCCATTGGAGTAACAAAAATCCCGACAACAGACTACCTTCCATAATCCCAAGGCTACCACCCATTGGAATAACAAAAATCTCGACAATAGACTACCTTCCATAATAACAAGGCTACCATCCATTGGAGTAACAAAAATCTTAACATTAGACTTCCTTGCATAACGACAAGGCTATCATCCATTGGAGTAACAGAGATATCGACAACAGAATACCTTCAAAAATGACAAGGCTACCATCCCTTGGAGTTAAAAAATCTCGACAAAAGACTCCCTTCCATAATTACAAGATTACCATCCATTGGAATAACAAAAATCATGACAACAGACTACCTTCCATAATGACAAGGCTACCATCCATTGGTGTAACAAAAATCTGAACAACATACTACCTTCCATAATGACAAGGCTACAATCCATTGGAGTAACATAAATCTCAATGACAGACTACCTTCCATAATGAAAAGGCTACCATCTATTGGAGTAACAAAAACCTCCACAACCGACTACCTTTCATAATTACAAGGCTACCATCCATTGGAGTATCAAAAATCTCGACAACAAACTACCTTCCATAATGACAAGGCTACCATCCATTGGAATAACAAAAATCTCGACAATAGAATACCTCCCATAATGACAAGGCTACCATCCATTGGAGTAACAAAAATCTGAACAACAAACTAGCTTGCATAATGACAAGGCTACCATCCATTGGAGTAATAGAGATATCGACAATAGACTACCTTTAATAATGACAAGTCTACCATCCATTGGAGTAACAAAAATCTCTATAAAAGACTACCTTCCATAATGACAAGGTTACCATCCATTGGAATAACAAAAATCTCGACAATAGACTACCTTCCATAATGACAAGGCTACCATCCAATGAAATAAAAAAAAAATTCGACAACACACTACCTTCCATAATGACAAGGCTACCATCCATTGGTGTAACAAAAATCTAAACAACATACTACCTTCCATAATGACAAGGCTACAATCCATTGGAGTAACATAAATCTCAACGACAGACTACCTTCCATAATGAAAAGGCTACCATCTATTGGAGTAACAAAAACCTCGACAACCGACTACCTTCCGTAATTACAAGGCTACCATCCATTGGAGTATCAAAAATCTCGACAACAAACTACCTTCCATAATGACAAGGCTACCATCCATTGGAATAAAAAAAATCTCGACAATAGAATACCTCCCATAATGACAAGGTTGCCATCCATTGGAGTAACAAAAATATGAACAACAGAGATATCGACAATATACTACCTTCAATAATGAAAAGTCTACCATCCATTGGAGTAATAAAAATCTCTACAAAAGACTACCTTCCATAATGACAAGGTTACCATCCATTGGAATAACAAAAATCTCGATAATAGACTACCTTCCATAATGACAAGGCTACCATCCAATGAAATAAAAAAAAAATTCGACAACAGACTACCTTCCATAATGAAAAAGCTACCATCCATTGAAGTAACAGAAATCTCAACGACAAACTACCATCCATAATGGCAAGGATACCATCTATTGGAGTAACAAAAATCTCTACAACAGACCACCTTCAATAATTACAAGGCCACCATCCATTGGAGTATCAAAAATCTCGACAACAAACTACCTTCCATAATGACAAGGCTACCATCCATTGGATTAATAAAAATCTCGACAATAGAGAACCTTCCATAATGACAAGGCTATCATCCATTGAAGTAACAAAAATCTGAACAACAGACTACCTTCCATAATGACAAGGTTACCATCCATTGGAATAACAAAAATATCGACAAAAAACTACCTTCCATAATGACAAGGCTACCATCCGTTGGAATAACAAAAATCTCGACAAAAGACTACCTTCAATAATGACAAGGCTACCATTCATTGGAGTAACAAAAATATCGACAATAGACTAACTTTCATAATGACAAGGCTACATTCATTGGGTTAACAAAAATCTCGACAACAGACTACCTTCCATAATGACAGTGCTACCATCCATTGGAGTAACTAAAATCTCGACAAAAGACTACCTTCCATAATGTCAAGGCTACCATCCATTGGAATAACAAAAATCTCGACAAAAGACTACCTTCCATAATGACAAGGTCACCATCCATTGGAATAATGAATATCTCAACAACAGACTACCTTTAATATTGACAAGGCTACCATCCAATGGAATAAAAAATTCTCAACGACAGACTACCTTCCATAATGACAAGGATACCATCCATTGGAGTAACAAAAATCCCGACAACAGACTACCTTCCATAATCCCAAGGCTACCACCCATTGGAATAACAAAAATCTCGACAATAGACTACCTTCCATAATAACAAGGCTACCATCCATTGGAGTAACAAAAATCTTAACATTAGACTTCCTTGCATAACGACAAGGCTATCATTTATTGGAGTAACAGAGATATCGTCAACAGAATACCTTCAAAAATGACAAGGCTACCATCCCTTGGAGTTAAAAAATCTCGACAAAAGACTCCCTTCCATAATTACAAGATTACCATCCATTGGAATAACAAAAATGACGACAACAGACTACCTTCCATAATGACAAGGCTACCATCCATTGGTGTAACAAAAATCTGAACAACATACTACCTTCCATAATGACAAAGCTACAATCCATTGGAGTAAC
This sequence comes from Vicia faba, assembly GCA_948472305.1. Taxonomy (NCBI): domain Eukaryota; kingdom Viridiplantae; phylum Streptophyta; class Magnoliopsida; order Fabales; family Fabaceae; genus Vicia; species Vicia faba. Next base: position 769,466,146 of record OX451738.1, read on the forward strand.
ATAAATCTCAATGACAGACTACCTTCCATAATGAAAAGGCTACCATCTATTGGAGTAACAAAAACCTCCACAACCGACTACCTTTCATAATTACAAGGCTACCATCCATTGGAGTATCAAAAATCTCGACAATAGACTACCTTCCATATTGACAAGGCTACCATCCAATGAAATATAAAAAAAATCGACAACAGACTACCTTCCATAATGACAAGGCTACCATCCATTGAAGTAACAGAAATCTCAACGACAAACTACCATCCATAATGGCAAGGATACCATCTATTGGAGTAACAAAAATCTCTACAACAGACCACCTTCAATAATTACAAGGCCACCATCCATTGGAGTATCAAAAATCTCGACAACAAACTACCTTCCATAATGACAAGGCTACCATCCATTGGATTAATCAAAATCTCGACAATAGAGTACCTTCCATAATGACAAGGCTATCATCCATTGAAGTAACAAAAATCTGAACAACAGACTACCTTCCATAATGACAAGGTTACCATCCATTGGAATAACAAAAATATCGACAAAAAACTACCTTCCATAATGACAAGGCTACCATCCGTTGGAATAACAAAAATCTCGACAAAAGACTACCTTCAATAATGACAAGGCTACCATTCATTGGAGTAACAAAAATATCGACAATAGACTAACTTTCATAATGACAAGGCTACATTCATTGGGTTAACAAAAATCTCGACAACAGACTACCTTCCATAATGACAGTGCTACCATCCATTGGAGTAACTAAAATCTCGACAAAAGACTACCTTCCATAATGTCAAGGCTACCATCCATTGGAATAACAAAAATCTCGACAAAAGACTACCTTCCATAATGACAAGGTCACCATCCATTGGAATAACGAATATCTCAACAACAGACTACCTTTAATATTTACAAGGCTACCATCCAATGGAATAAAAAATTCTCAACGACAGACTACCTTCCATAATGACAAGGATACCATCCATTGGAGTAACAAAAATCCCGACAACAGACTACCTTCCATAATCCCAAGGCTACCACCCATTGGAATAACAAAAATCTCGACAATAGACTACCTTCCATAATAACAAGGCTACCATCCATTGGAGTAACAAAAATCTTAACATTAGACTTCCTTGCATAACGACAAGGCTATCATCCATTGGAGTAACAGAGATATCGTCAACAGAATACCTTCAAAAATGACAAGGCTACCATCCCTTGGAGTTAAAAAATCTCGACAAAAGACTCCCTTCCATAATTACAAGATTACCATCCATTGGAATAACAAAAATGACGACAACAGACTACCTTCCATAATGACAAGGCTACCATCCATTGGTGTAACAAAAATCTGAACAACATACTACCTTCCATAATGACAAAGCTACAATCCATTGGAGTAACATAAATCTCAATGACAGACTACCTTCCATAATGAAAAGGCTACCATCTATTGGAGTAACAAAAACCTCCACAACCGACTACCTTTCATAATTACAAGGCTACCATCCATTGGAGTATCAAAAATCTCGACAACAAACTACCTTCCATAATGACAAGGCTACCATCCATTGGAATAACAAAAATCTCGACAATAGAATACCTCCCATAATGACAAGGCTACCATCCATTGGAGTAACAAAAATCTGAACAACAAACTAGCTTGCATAATGACAAGGCTATCATCCATTGGAGTAATAGAGATATCGACAATAGACTACCTTCAATAATGACAAGTCTACCATCCATTGGAGTAACAAAAATCTCTACAAAAGACTACCTTCCATAATGACAAGGTTACCATCCATTGGAATAACAAAAATCTCGATAATAGACTACCTTCCATAATGACAAGGCTACCATCCAATGAAATAAAAAAAAAATTCGACAACACACTACCTTCCATAATGACAAGGCTACCATCCATGGGAGTAACATAAATCTCAACGACAGACTACCTTCCATAATGGCAAGGATACCATCTATTGTAGTAACAAAAATCTCGACAACAGACCACCTTCCATAATTACAAGGCTACCATCCATTGGATTAACAAAAATCTCGACAATAGAGTACCTTCCATAATGACAAGGCTATCATCCATTGAAGTAATGAAAATATGAACAACAAACTACATTCCATAATGACAAGGTTACCATCCATTGGAATAACAAAAATATCGACAAAAAACTACCTTCCATAATGACAAGGCTACCATCCATTGGAATAACAAAAATCTCGACAAAACACTACCTTCCATAATGACAAGGCTACCATTCATTGGAGTAACAAAAATATCGACAACAGACTACATTCTATAATGACAAGGCTACATTCATTGGGTTAACAGAAATCTCGACAACAGACTACCTTCCATAATGACATGGCTACCATCCATTGGAGTAACAAAAATCTCGACAAAAAACTACCTTCCATAATGACAAGGTTACCATCCATTTGAATAACAAATATTTCGACAACAGACTACCTTCCATAATGACAAGGCTACCATCCAATGGAATAAAAAATTCATGACAACAGACTACCTTCCATAATTACAACGCTACAATCCATTGGAGTAACAAAAATCTGAACAACAGACTACATTCCATAATGACTAGGCTACAATCAATTAGAGTAACATAAATCTCAACGACAAACTACCTTCCATAATGACAAGGCTACCGTCCATTGGAGTAACACAATTCTCGATAAAAGACTACCTTCCATAATAACAAGGTTACCATCCATTTTAATAACAAAAATCTCGACAAAAACTACCTTCCATAATGACAAGGCTACCTTCCATTGGAATAACAAAAATATCGACAAAAGACTACCTTCCATAATGACAAGGCTACCATTCATTGGAGTAACGAAAATATCGACAATAGACTACCTTCCATAATGACAAGGATACATCCATTGGGGCAACAAAAATCTCGACAACAGACTACCTTCCATAATGACAAGGCTACCATCCATTGGAGTAACAAAAATCTCGACAAAAAACTACCTTCCATAAACAAGGCTACCATCCATTGGAATAACAAAAATCTTGACAAAAGACTACCTTCCATAATGACAAGGTCACCATCCATTGGAATAACAAATATCTCGACAACATAATACCTTCCATAATGACAAGGCTACCATCCAATGGAATAAAAAATTCTCGACAACAGACTACCTTCCATAATGACAAGGCTACCATCAATTAGAGTAACAAAAATCTCGACATCAGACTACCTTCCATAATGACAAGGCTACCACCCATTGGAATAATAAAAATCTCTACAAAAGACTACCTTCCATAATGACAAGGTTACCATCCATTGGAATAACAAAAATCTCGACAATAGACTACCTTCCATAATGACAAGGCTACCATCCAATGAAATAAAAAAAAATTCGACAACAGACTACCTTCCATAATGACAAAGCTACCATCCATTTAAGTAACAGAAATCTCAACGACAAACTACCATCCATAATGGCAAGGATACCATCTATTGGAGTAACAAAAATCTCTACAACAGACCACCTTCAATAATTACAAGGCCACCATCCATTGGAGTATCAAAAATCTCGACAACAAACTACCTTCCATAATGACAAGGCTACCATCCATTGGATTAATAAAAATCTCGACAATAGAGTACCTTCCATAATGACAAGGCTATCATCCATTGAAGTAACATAAATCTGAACAACAGACTACCTTCCATAATGACAAGGTTACCATCCATTGGAATAACAAAAATATCGACAAAAAACTACCTTCCATAATGACAAGGCTACCATCCGTTGGAATAACAAAAATCTCGACAAAAGACTACCTTCAATAATGACAAGGCTACCATTCATTGGAGTAACAAAAATATCGACAATAGACTAACTTTCATAATGACAAGGCTACATTCATTGGGTTAACAAAAATCTCGACAACAGACTACCTTCCATAATGACAGTGCTACCATCCATTGGAGTAACTAAAATCTCGACAAAAGACTACCTTCCATAATGTCAAGGCTACCATCCATTGGAATAACAAAAATCTCGACAAAAGACTACCTTCCATAATGACAAGGTCACCATCCATTGGAATAACGAATATCTCAACAACAGACTACCTTTAATATTGACAAGGCTACCATCCAATGGAATAAAAAATTCTCAACGACAGACTACCTTCCATAATGACAAGGATACCATCCATTGGAGTAACAAAAATCCCGACAACAGACTACCTTCCATAATCCCAAGGCTACCACCCATTGGAATAACAAAAATCTCGACAATAGACTACCTTCCATAATAACAAGGCTACCATCCATTGGAGTAACAAAAATCTTAACATTAGACTTCCTTGCATAACGACAAGGCTATCATCCATTGGAGTAACAGAGATATCGTCAACAGAATACCTTCAAAAATGACAAGGCTACCATCCCTTGGAGTTAAAAAATCTCGACAAAAGACTCCCTTCCATAATTACAAGATTACCATCCATTGGAATAACAAAAATGACGACAACAGACTACCTTCCATAATGACAAGGCTACCATCCATTGGTGTAACAAAAATCTGAACAACATACTACCTTCCATAATGACAAAGCTACAATCCATTGGAGTAACATAAATCTCAATGACAGACTACCTTCCATAATGAAAAGGCTACCATCTATTGGAGTAATAAAAACCTCCACAACCGACTACCTTTCATAATTACAAGGCTACCATCCATTGGAGTATCAAAAATCTCGACAACAAACTACCTTCCATAATGTCAAGGCTACCATCCATTGGAATAACAAAAATCTCGACAATAGAATACCTCCCATAATGACAAGGCTACCATCCATTGGAGTAACAAAAATCTGAACAACAAACTAGCTTGCATAATGACAAGGCTATCATCCATTGGAGTAATAGAGATATCGACAATAGACTACCTTCAATAATGACAAGTCTACCATCCATTGGAGTAACAAAAATCTCTACAAAAGACTACCTTCCATAATGACAAGGTTACCATCCATTGGAATAACAAAAATCTCGATAATAGACTACCTTCCATAATGACAAGGCTACCATCCAATGAAATAAAAAAAAAATTCGACAACACACTACCTTCCATAATGACAAGGCTACCATCCATCGGAGTAACATAAATCTCAACGACAGACTACCTTCCATAATGGCAAGGATACCATCTATTGTAGTAACAAAAATCTCGACAACAGACCACCTTCCATAATTACAAGGCTACCATCCATTGGATTAACAAAAATCTCGACAATAGAGTACCTTCCATAATGACAAGGCTATCATCCATTGAAGTAATGAAAATATGAACAACAAACTACATTCCATAATGACAAGGTTACCATCCATTGGAATAACAAAAATATCGACAAAAAACTACCTTCCATAATGACAAGGCTACCATCCATTGGAATAACAAAAATCTCGACAAAACACTACCTTCCATAATGACAAGGCTACCATTCATTGGAGTAACAAAAATATCGACAACAGACTACATTCTATAATGACAAGGCTACATTCATTGGGTTAACAGAAATCTCGACAACAGACTACCTTCCATAATGACATGGCTACCATCCATTGGAGTAACAAAAATCTCGACAAAAAACTACCTTCCATAATGACAAGGTTACCATCCATTTGAATAACAAATATTTCGACAACAGACTACCTTCCATAATGACAAGGCTACCATCCAATGGAATAAAAAATTCATGACAACAGACTACCTTCCATAATTACAACGCTACAATCCATTGGAGTAACAAAAATCTGAACAACAGACTACATTCCATAATGACTAGGCTACAATCAATTAGAGTAACATAAATCTCAACGACAAACTACCTTCCATAATGACAAGGCTATCGTCCATTGGAGTAACACAATTCTCGATAAAAGACTACCTTCCATAATAACAAGGATACCATCCATTTTAATAACAAAAATCTCGACAAAAACTACCTTCCATAATGACAAGGCTACCTTCCATTGGAATAACAAAAATGTCGACAAAAGACTACCTTCCATAATGACAAGGCTACCATTCATTGGAGTAACGAAAATATCGACAATAGACTACCTTCCATAATGACAAGGATACATCCATTGGGGCAACAAAAATCTCGACAACAGACTACCTTCCATAATGACAAGGCTACCATCCATTGGAGTAACAAAAATCTCGACAAAAAACTACCTTCCATAAACAAGGCTACCATCCATTGGAATAACAAAAATCTTGACAAAAGACTACCTTCCATAATGACAAGGTCACCATCCATTGGAATAACAAATATCTCGACAACATAATACCTTCCATAATGACAAGGCTACCATCCAATGGAATAAAAAATTCTCGACAACAGACTACCTTCCATAATGACAAGGCTACCATCAATTAGAGTAACAAAAATCTCGACATCAGACTACCTTCCATAATGACAAGGCTACCACCCATTGGAATAACAAAAATATCGACAAAAGACTAGCTTCCATAATGACAAGGTCACCATCCATTGGAATAACAAATATCTCAACAAAAGACTACCTTTAATAATGACAAGGATACCATCCAATGGAATAAAAAATTCTCGACAACAGACTGCCTTCCATAATGACAAGGCTACAATCCATTGGAGTAACAAAAATCTAAACAACAGACTACCTTCCATAATGACAAGGCTACAATCCATTAGAGTAACATAAATCTCAACGACAGACTACCTTCCATAATGACAAGGCTACCATCCATTGGAGTAACCAAAATATCGACAACAGACTACCTTCCATAATGATAAGGCTACATTCATTGGGTTAACAAAAATCTCGACAACAGACTACCTTCCATAATGACAAGGCTACCATCCATTGGAGTAACTAAAATCTAGACAAAAGACTACCTTCCATAATGTCAAGGCTACCATCCATTAGAATAACAAAAATCTCGACAAAAGACTACCTTCCATAATGACAAGGTCACCATCCATTGGAATAGCAAATATCTCAACAACATACTACCTTTAATAATGACAAGGCTACCATCCAATGGAATAAAAAATTATCGACAACAGACTACCTTCCATAATGACAAGGCTTCAATCCATTGGAGTAACAAAAATCTAAACAACAGACTACCTTCTACAATGACAAGGCTACAATCCATTAGAGTAACATAAATCTCAATGACAGACTACCTTCCATAATGACAAGGCTACCATCCCTTGCAGTAAAAAAATCTCGACAAAAGACTACCTTCCATAATGACAAGATTACCATCCATTGGAATAACAAAAATCTCGACAGCAGACTACCTTTCATAATGACAAGGCTACCATCCAATGAAATAAAAAAAACTTTTGACAACAAACTACCTTCCATAATGACAAGGCTACCATCCATTGGTGTAACAAAAATTTGAACAACATACTACCTTCCATAATGACAAGGCTACAATCCATTGGAGTAACATAAATCTCAACAACAGATTACCTTCCATAATGAAAAGGCTACCATCTATTGGAGTAACAAAAACCTCGACAACCGACTACCTTCCATAATTACAAGGCTACCATTCATCGGAGTATCAAAAATCTCGAAAACAAACTACCTTCCATAATGGCAAGGCTACCATCCATTGGAATAACAAAAATCTCGACAATAGAATACCTCCCATAATGACAAGGCTACCATCCATTGGAGTAACAAAAATCTGAACAACAGACTAGCTTGCATAATTACAAGGCTATCATCCATTGGAGTAACAGAGATATTGACAATAGACTACCTTCAATAATGACAAGTCTACCATGGATTGGAGTAATAAAAATCTCTACAAAAGACTACCTTCCATAATGACAAGGTTACCATCCATTGGATTAACAAAAATCTCGACAATAGACTACCTTCCATAATGACAAGGCTACCATCCATTGGAGTAACGAAAATATCGACAAAAAACTACCTACCATAATGACAAGGCTACCATACATTGGAGTAACAAAAATCTAAACAACAGACTACCTTCAATAATGACAAGGCTACCATGCATTGGAGTAACATAGATATCGACAACAGACTACCTTCCATAATGACAAGTCTATTATCCATTGGAGTAACAAAAATATCAACAATAAACTACCTTCCATTATTACAAGGCTACCATCCATTTGGGTAACAAAAATTTCGACAACAAACTACCTTCCATAATGATAAGGCTCCCATCCATTGGAGTAACAAAAATCTCGACAACAGACTACCTTCCATAAGGACAAGGCTATCATCCATTGGAGTAACAAAGATATCGAAAACAGACTACCTTCAATAATGACAAGGATACCATCCATTGGAGTAACAAAAATCTCGACAAAATACTGCTTTCCATAATAAGAAGGCTACCATCCATTGGAGTAACAAAAATCTAGACAATAGACTACCTTCCATAATGACAAGGCTACGATCCATTGGAGTAACAAAAATTTGTACAACAGACTACCTTCCATAATGAAAAGGCTACCATCCATTAGAGTAACAGAAATCTCAAAGACAGACTACCTTTTAAAATGACAAGGCTACCATCCATTTGAATAAAAAAAATCTCGACAATAGACTACCTTCTATAATGACAAGGCTACCATCCATTGAAGTAACACAAATCTCAACGACGAACTGCCTTCCATAATGACAAAGCTACCATCCATTGGAGTAACACAAATATGAACAACAGATTACCTTGCATAATTACAAGGCTACAATCCATTGGAGTAACATAAATCTTGACAACGTACTACCTTCCATAATTACAAGGCTACCACCCATTGGAGTATCAAAAATCTCAACAACAAACTACCTTCCATAATGACAAGGCTATCATGTATTATAGTAAAAAAAAATCTAAACAACAGACTACCTTCAATAATGACAAGGCTACCATCCATTGAAGTAACAAAAATCTCAAAGACCGACTACCTTCCATAATGACAAGGCTACCATCCATTGGAGTAAGAAAAATATGAACAATAGACTACCATGCATAATGAAAAGGCTATCATCCATTGGAGTAAAAGAGATATCGACAACTGACTACCTTCCATAATTACAAGTCTACCATCCATTGGAGTAACAAAAATATCAACAAAAAACTACCTAAAATAATTACAAGGCTACCATCCATTTGGGTAACAAAAATTTCAACAACAGACTACCTTCCATAATGATAAGGCTTCCATCCATTAGTGTAACAAAAATCTCGACAATAGACTACCTTCCATAACGACAAGGCTATCATCCATTAGAGTAACAAAGATATCGACAACAGACTACCTTCAATAATGACAAGGCTACCATCCATTGGAGTAACAAAAATCTCGACAAAATACTGCCTTCCATAATAAGAAGGCTACCATCCATTGGAGTATCAAAAATCTCGACAACAAACTACCTTCCATAATGACAAGGCTACCATCCATTGGATTAATCAAAATCTTGACAACAGAGTACCTTCCATAATGACAAGGCTATCATCCATTGAAGTAACAAAAATCTGAACAACAGACTACCTTCCATAATGACAAGGTTACCATCCATTGGAATAACAAAAATATCGACAAAAAACTACCTTCCATAATGACAAGGCTATCATCCGTTGGAATAACAAAAATCTCGACAAAAGACTACCTTCAATAATGACAAGGCTACCATTCATTGGAGTAACAAAAATATCGACAATAGACTAACTTCCATAATGACAAGGCTACATTCATTGGGTTAACAAAAATCTCGACAACAGACTACCTTCCATAATGACAGTGCTACCATCCATTAGAGTAACTAAAATCTCGACAAAAGACTACCTTCCATAATGTCAAGGCTACCATCCATTGGAATTACAAAAATCTCGACAAAAGACTACCTTCCATAATGACAAGGTCACCATCCATTGGAATAACGAATATCTCAACAACAGACTACCTTTAATATTGACAAGGCTACCATCCAATGGAATAAAAAATTCTCAACGACAGACTACCTTCCATAATGACAAGGATACCATCCATTGGAGTAACAAAAATCTCGACAATAGACTACCTTCCATAATCCCAAGGCTACCACCCATTGGAATAACAAAAATCTCGACAATAGACTACCTTCCATAATAACAAGGCTACCATCCATTGGAGTAACAAAAATCTTAACATTAGACTACCTTGCATAACGACAAGGCTATCATCCATTGGACTAACAGAGATATCGACAACAGAATACCTTCAAAAATGACAAGGCTACCATCCCTTGGAGTTAAAAAATCTCGACAAAAGACTACCTTCCATAATTACAAGATTACCATCCATTGGAATAACAAAAATCACGACAACAGACTACCTTCCATAATGACAAGGCTACCATCCATTGGTGTAACAAAAATCTGAACAACATACTACCTTCAATAATGACAAGGCTACAATCCATTGGAGTAACATAAATCTCAATGACAGACTACCTTCCATAATGAAAAGGCTACCATCTATTGGAGTAACAAAAACCTCCACAACCGACTACCTTCCATAATTACAAGGCTACCATCCATTGGAGTATCAAAAATCTCGACAACAAACTACCTTCCATAATGACAAGGCTACCATCCATTGGAATAACAAAAATCTCGACAATAGAATACCTCCCATAATGACAAGGCTACCATCCATTGGAGTAACAAAAATCTGAACAACAAACTAGCTTGCATAATGACAAGGCTATCATCCATTGGAGTAACAAAGATAACGACAATAGACTACCTTCAATAATGACAAGTCTACCATCCATTGGAGTAACAAAAATATCTACAAAAGACTACCTTCCATAATGACAAGGTTACCATCCATTGGAATAACAAAAATCTCGACAATAGACTACCTTCCATAATGACAAGGCTACCATCCAATGAAATAATAAAAAAATTCGACAACACACTACCTTCCATAATGACAAGGCTACCATCCATCGGAGTAACATAAATCTCAACGACAGACTACCTTCCATAATGGCAAGGATACCATCTATTGGAGTAACAAAAATCTCGACAACAGACTACCTTCCATAATGACAAGGTCACCATCCATTGGAATAACGAATATCTCAACAACAGACTACCTTTAATATTGACAAGGCTACCATCCAATGGAATAAAAAATTCTCAACGACAGACTACCTTCCATAATGACAAGGATACCATCCATTGGAGTAACAAAAATCTCGACAATAGACTACCTTCCATAATCCCAAGGCTACCACCCATTGGAATAACAAAAATCTCGACAATAGACTACCTTCCATAATAACAAGGCTACCATCCATTGGAGTAACAAAAATCTTAACATTAGACTACCTTGCATAACGACAAGGCTATCATCCATTGGACTAACAGAGATATCGACAACAGAATACCTTCAAAAATGACAAGGCTACCATCCCTTGGAGTTAAAAAATCTCGACAAAAGACTACCTTCCATAATTACAAGATTACCATCCATTGGAATAACAAAAATCACGACAACAGACTACCTTCCATAATGACAAGGCTACCATCCATTGGTGTAACAAAAATCTGAACAACATACTACCTTCAATAATGACAAGGCTACAATCCATTGGAGTAACATAAATCTCAATGACAGACTACCTTCCATAATGAAAAGGCTACCATCTATTGGAGTAACAAAAACCTCCACAACCGACTACCTTCCATAATTACAAGGCTACCATCCATTGGAGTATCAAAAATCTCGACAACAAACTACCTTCCATAATGACAAGGCTACCATCCATTGGAATAACAAAAATCTCGACAATAGAATACCTCCCATAATGACAAGGCTACCATCCATTGGAGTAACAAAAATCTGAACAACAAACTAGCTTGCATAATGACAAGGCTATCATCCATTGGAGTAACAAAGATAACGACAATAGACTACCTTCAATAATGACAAGTCTACCATCCATTGGAGTAACAAAAATATCTACAAAAGACTACCTTCCATAATGACAAGGTTACCATCCATTGGAATAACAAAAATCTCGACAATAGACTACCTTCCATAATGACAAGGCTACCATCCAATGAAATAATAAAAAAATTCGACAACACACTACCTTCCATAATGACAAGGCTACCATCCATCGGAGTAACATAAATCTCAACGACAGACTACCTTCCATAATGGCAAGGATACCATCTATTGGAGTAACAAAAATCTCGACAACAGACCACCTTCCATAATTACAAGGCTACCATCCATTGGATTAACAAAAATCTCGACAATAGAGTACCTTCCATAATGACAAGGCTATCATCCATTGAAGTAATGAAAATATGAACAACAAACTACATTCCATAATGACAAGGTTACCATCCATTGGAATAACAAAAATATCGACAAAAAAGTACCTTCCATAATGACAAGGCTACCATCCATTGGAATAACAAAAATCTCGACAAAACACTACCTTCCATAATGACAAGGCTACCATTCATTGGAGTAACAAAAATATCGACAACAGACTACATTCTATAATGACAAGGCTACATTCATTGGGTTAACAGAAATCTCGACAACAGACTACCTTCCATAATGACATGGCTACCATCCATTGGAGTAACAAAAATCTCGACAAAAAACTACCTTCCATAATGACAAGGCTACAATCCATTGGAATAACAAAAATCTCGACAAAAGACTACCTTCCATAATGACAAGGTTACCATCCGTTGGAATAACAAATATTTCGACAACAGACTACCTTCCATAATGACAAGGCTACCATCCAATGGAATAAAAAATTCATGACAACAGACTACCTTCCATAATTACAACGCTACAATCCATTGGAGTAACAAAAATCTGAACAACAGACTACCTTCCATAATGACTAGGCTACAATCAATTAGAGGAACATAAATCTCAACGACAAACTACCTTCCATAATGACAAGGCTACCGTCCATTGGAGTAACACAATTCTCGATAAAAGACTACCTTCCATAATAACAAGGTTACCATCCATTTTAATAACAAAAATCTCGACAAAAACTACCTTCCATAATGACAAGGCTACCTTCCATTGGAATAACAAAAATATCGACAAAAGACTACCTTCCATAATGACAAGGCTACCATTCATTGGAGTAACGAAAATATCGACAATAGACTACCTTCCATAATGACAAGGATACATCCATTGGGGCAACAAAAATCTCGACAACAGATTACCTTCCATAATGACAAGGCTACCATCCATTGGAGTAACAAAAATCTCGACAAAAAACTACCTTCCATAAACAAGGCTACCATCCATTGGAATAACAAAAATCTTGACAAAAGACTACCTTCCATAATGACAAGGTCACCATCCATTGGAATAACAAATATTTCGACAACATAATACCTTCCATAATGACAAGGCTACCATCCAATGGAATAAAAAATTCTCGACAACAGACTACCTTCCATAATGACAAGGCTACCATCCATTAGAGTAACAAAAATCTCGACATCAGACTACCTTCCATAATGACAAGGCTACCACCCATTGGAATAACAAAAATCTCGACAAAAGACTAGCTTCCATAATGACAAGGTCACCATCCATTGGAATAACAAATATCTCAACAACATACTACCTTTAATAATGACAAGGCTACCATCCAATGGAATAAAAAATTCTCGACAACAGACTACCTTCCATAATGACAAGGCTACAATCCATTGGAGTAACAAAAATCTAAACAACAGACTACCTTCCATAATGACAAGGCTACAATCCATTAGAGTAACATAAATCTCAACGACAGACTACCTTCCATAATGACAAGGCTACCATCCATTGGAGTAACCAAAATATCGACAATAGACTACCTTCCATAATGACAAGGCTACATTCATTGGGTTAACAAAAATCTCAACAACATACTACCTTCCATAATGACAAGGCTACCATCCATTGGAGTAACTAAAATCTCGACAAAAGACTACCTTCCATAATGTCAAGGCTACCATCCATTAGAATAACAAAAATCTCGACAAAAGACTACCTTCCATAATGACAAGGTCACCATCCATTGGAATAACAAATATCTCAACAACATACTACCTTTAATAATGACAAGGCTACCATCCAATGGAATAAAAAATTCTCGACAGCAGACTACCTTCCATAATGACAAGGCTTCAATCCATTGGAGTAACAAAAATCTAAACAACAGACTACCTTCTATAATGACAAGGCTACAATCCATTAGAGTAACATAAATCTCAACGACAAACTACCTTCCATAATGACAAGGCTACAATCCTTTGGAGTAAAAAAATCTCGACAAAAGACTACCTTCCATAATGACAAGATTACCATCCATTGGAATAACAAAAATCTCGACAACAGACTACCTTTCATAATGACAAGGCTACCATCCAATGAAATAAACAAAACTTTTGACCACAAACTACCTTCCATAATGACAAGGCTACCATCCATTGGTGTAACAAAAATTTGAACAACATACTACCTTCCATAATGACAAGGCTACAATCCATTGGAGTAACATAAATCTCAACAACAGATTACCTTCCATAATGAAAAGGCTACCATCTATTGGAGTAACAAAAACCTCGACAACCGACTACCTTCCATAATTACAAGGCTACCATTCATTGGAGTATCAAAAATCTCGAAAACAAACTACCTTCAATAATGACAAGTCTACCATGCATTGGAGTAATAAAAATCTCTACAAAAGACTACCTTCCATAATGACAAGGTTACCATCCATTGGATTAACAAAAATCTCGACAATAGACTACCTTCCATAATGACAAGGCTACCATCCATTGGAGTAACGAAAATATCGACAAAAAACTACCTACCATACATTGGAGTAACAAAAATCTAAACAACAGACTACCTTCAATAATGACAAGGCTACCATGCATTGGAGTAAGAAAAATATGAACAATAGACTACCATGCATAATGAAAAGGCTATCATCCATTGGAGTAACATAGATATCGACAACAGACTACCTTCCATAATGACAAGTCTATTATCCATTGGAGTAACAAAAATATCAACAATAAACTACCTTCCATTATTACAAGGCTACCATCCATTTGGGTAACAAAAATTTCGACAACAAACTACCTTCCATAATGATAAGGCTCCCATCCATTGGAGTAACAAAAATCTCGACAACAGACTACCTTCCATAAGGACAAGGCTATCATCCATTGGAGTAACAAAGATATCGAAAACAGACTACCTTCAATAATGACAAGGATACCATCCATTGGAGTAACAAAAATCTCGACAAAATACTACTTTCCATAATAAGAAGGCTACCATCCATTGGAGTAACAAAAATCTAGACAATAGACTACCTTCCATAATGACAAGGCTACGATCCATTGGAGTAACAAAAATTTGTACAACAGACTACCTTCCATAATGACAAGGCTACCATCCATTAGAGTAACAGAAATCTCAAAGACGGACTACCTTTTAAAATGACAAGGCTACCATCCATTTGAATAAAAAAAATCTCGACAATAGACTACCTTCTATAATGACAAGGCTACCATCCATTGGAGTAAGAAAAATATGAACAACAAACTACCTTCCATAATGACAAGGCTACCTTCCATTGGAATAACAAAAATATCGACAAAAGACTACCTTCCATAATGACAAGGCTACCATTCATTGGAGTAACGAAAATATCGACAATAGACTACCTTCCATAATGACAAGGATACATCCATTGGGGCAACAAAAATCTCGACAACAGATTACCTTCCATAATGACAAGGCTACCATCCATTGGAGTAACAAAAATCTCGACAAAAAACTACCTTCCATAAACAAGGCTACCATCCATTGGAATAACAAAAATCTTGACAAAAGACTACCTTCCATAATGACAAGGTCACCATCCATTGGAATAACAAATATTTCGACAACATAATACCTTCCATAATGACAAGGCTACCATCCAATGGAATAAAAAATTCTCGACAACAGACTACCTTCCATAATGACAAGGCTACCATCCATTAGAGTAACAAAAATCTCGACATCAGACTACCTTCCATAATGACAAGGCTACCACCCATTGGAATAACAAAAATCTCGACAAAAGACTAGCTTCCATAATGACAAGGTCACCATCCATTGGAATAACAAATATCTCAACAACATACTACCTTTAATAATGACAAGGCTACCATCCAATGGAATAAAAAATTCTCGACAACAGACTACCTTCCATAATGACAAGGCTACAATCCATTGGAGTAACAAAAATCTAAACAACAGACTACCTTCCATAATGACAAGGCTACAATCCATTAGAGTAACATAAATCTCAACGACAGACTACCTTCCATAATGACAAGGCTACCATCCATTGGAGTAACCAAAATATCGACAATAGACTACCTTCCATAATGACAAGGCTACATTCATTGGGTTAACAAAAATCTCAACAACATACTACCTTCCATAATGACAAGGCTACCATCCATTGGAGTAACTAAAATCTCGACAAAAGACTACCTTCCATAATGTCAAGGCTACCATCCATTAGAATAACAAAAATCTCGACAAAAGACTACCTTCCATAATGACAAGGTCACCATCCATTGGAATAACAAATATCTCAACAACATACTACCTTTAATAATGACAAGGCTACCATCCAATGGAATAAAAAATTCTCGACAGCAGACTACCTTCCATAATGACAAGGCTTCAATCCATTGGAGTAACAAAAATCTAAACAACAGACTACCTTCTATAATGACAAGGCTACAATCCATTAGAGTAACATAAATCTCAACGACAAACTACCTTCCATAATGACAAGGCTACAATCCTTTGGAGTAAAAAAATCTCGACAAAAGACTACCTTCCATAATGACAAGATTACCATCCATTGGAATAACAAAAATCTCGACAACAGACTACCTTTCATAATGACAAGGCTACCATCCAATGAAATAAACAAAACTTTTGACCACAAACTACCTTCCATAATGACAAGGCTACCATCCATTGGTGTAACAAAAATTTGAACAACATACTACCTTCCATAATGACAAGGCTACAATCCATTGGAGTAACATAAATCTCAACAACAGATTACCTTCCATAATGAAAAGGCTACCATCTATTGGAGTAACAAAAACCTCGACAACCGACTACCTTCCATAATTACAAGGCTACCATTCATTGGAGTATCAAAAATCTCGAAAACAAACTACCTTCAATAATGACAAGTCTACCATGCATTGGAGTAATAAAAATCTCTACAAAAGACTACCTTCCATAATGACAAGGTTACCATCCATTGGATTAACAAAAATCTCGACAATAGACTACCTTCCATAATGACAAGGCTACCATCCATTGGAGTAACGAAAATATCGACAAAAAACTACCTACCATACATTGGAGTAACAAAAATCTAAACAACAGACTACCTTCAATAATGACAAGGCTACCATGCATTGGAGTAAGAAAAATATGAACAATAGACTACCATGCATAATGAAAAGGCTATCATCCATTGGAGTAACATAGATATCGACAACAGACTACCTTCCATAATGACAAGTCTATTATCCATTGGAGTAACAAAAATATCAACAATAAACTACCTTCCATTATTACAAGGCTACCATCCATTTGGGTAACAAAAATTTCGACAACAAACTACCTTCCATAATGATAAGGCTCCCATCCATTGGAGTAACAAAAATCTCGACAACAGACTACCTTCCATAAGGACAAGGCTATCATCCATTGGAGTAACAAAGATATCGAAAACAGACTACCTTCAATAATGACAAGGATACCATCCATTGGAGTAACAAAAATCTCGACAAAATACTACTTTCCATAATAAGAAGGCTACCATCCATTGGAGTAACAAAAATCTAGACAATAGACTACCTTCCATAAGGACAAGGCTACGATCCATTGGAGTAACAAAAATTTGTACAACAGACTACCTTCCATAATGACAAGGCTACCATCCATTAGAGTAACAGAAATCTCAAAGACGGACTACCTTTTAAAATGACAAGGCTACCATCCATTTGAATAAAAAAAATCTCGACAATAGACTACCTTCTATAATGACAAGGCTACCATCCATTGGAGTAAGAAAAATATGAACAACAAACTACCTTGCATAATGACAAGGCTACCATCCATTGAAGTAACACAAATCTCAACGACGAACTGCCTTCCATAATGACAAAGCTACCATCCATTGGTGTAACACAAATATGAACAACAGATTACCTTGCATAATTACAAGGCTACAATCCATTAGAGTAACATAAATCTTGACAACGTACTACCTTCCATAATTACAAGGCTACCACCCATTGGAGTATCAAAAATCTCAACAACAAACTACCTTCCATAATGACAAGGCTATCATGCATTATAGTAAAAAAAATATAAACAACAGACTACCTTCAATAATGACAAGGCTACCATCCATTGAAGTAACAAAAATATCAAAGACCGACTACCTTCCATAATGACAAGGCTACCATCCATTGGAGTAAGAAAAATATGAACAATAGACTACCATGCATAATGAAAAGGCTATCATCCATTGGAGTAAAAGAGATATCGACAACTGACTAGCTTCCATAATTACAAGTCTACCATCCATTGGAGTAACAAAAATATCAACAAAAAACTACCTAAAATAATTACAAGGCTACCATCCATTTGGGTAACAAAAATTTCGACAACAGACTTCCTTCCATAATGACAAGGCTACCATCCATTGGTGTAACAAAAATCTAGACAATAGACTACCTTCCATAATTACAAGGCTACCATCCATTTGGGTAACAGAAATCTTGACAACAGACTACCTTCCATAATGATAAGGCTACCATCCATTGGAGTTAAAAGAATCTCGACAACAGACTACCTTCCATAGTGACAAGGCTATCATCTATTGGAGTAACAAAGATATCTACAACATACTACCTTCAATAATGACAAGGCTACCATCCATTGGGGTAACAAATATCTCGACAACAGACTACCGTTAATAATGACAAGGCAACCATCCATTAGAGTAACAAAAATCTCGACAAAATACTGCCTTCCATAATAAGAAGGCTACCATCCATTGGAGTAACAAAAATCTAGACAATAGACTACCTTCCATAATGACAAGGCTACCATCCATTGAAGTAACAAAAATCTGAACAACAGACTACCTTCCGTAATGACAAGGCTACCATCCATTGGAGTAACAAAAATCTCAAAGACAGAATACCTTTCATAATGATAAGGCTACCATCCATTGGAATAACAAAAATATCTACAATAGACTACCTTCTATAATGACAAGGCTACCATCCATTGGAGTAAGAAAAATATGAACAACAGACTACCTTCCATAATGACAAGGCTACCATCCATTGAAGTAACACAAATCTCAACGATCGACTACCTTCCATAATGACAAAGCTACCATCCATTGGAGTAACACAAATACGAACAACAGACTACCTTGCATAATTACAAGGATACAATCCATTGGAGTAACATAAATCTCAAATATCGACTACGTTCCATAATGACAAAGCTACCATCCATTGGAATAACAAAAAACTAGACAATAGACTACCTTCCATAATGACAAGGCTACCAACCATTGGAGTAACAAAAATCTGAACAACATACTACCTTCCATAATGATAAGGCTACCATCCATTGAAGTAACAGAAATCTCAACGACCGACTACCTTCCATAATGACAAGGATACCATCCATTAGAGTAACAAAAATATGAACAACAGACTACCTTCCATAATAAGAAGGCTACCATCCATTGGAGTAACAAAAATCTCGACAAAATACTGCCTTCCATACTAAGAAGGCTACCATCCATTGGAGTAACAAAAATCTAGACAATAGACTACCTTCCATAATGACAAGGCTACCATCCATTGAAGTAACAAAAATCTGAACAACAGACTACCTTCCGTAATGACAAGGCTACCATCCATTAGAGTAACAAAAATCTCGCAAATAGACTACCTTCCATAATAAAAAGGCTACCATCCATTGGAGTAAGAAAAAATGAACAACAGACTACCTTCCATAATGACAAGGCTACCATCCTTTGAAGTAACACAAATCTCAACGACCGACTACCTTCCATAATGACAAGGCTACCATCCATTGGAATAACAAAAATCGAGACAATAGACTACCTTCCATAATAACAAGGCTACCATCCATTGGAGTAACAAAAATCTGAACAACAGACTACCTTCCATAATGACAAGGCTACCATCCATTGAAGTAACTGAAACCTCAACGACCGACTACCTTCCATAATGACAAGGCTATCATCCATTGGAGTAACAAAAATATGAACAACATACTACCTTCCATAATGAAAAGGCTATCATCCATTGGAGTAACAAAGATATCGACAACAAAGTACCTTCAATAATGACAAGTCTACCATCCATTGGAGTAACAAAAATCTCAACAAAAAACTACCTTCCATAATGACAAGGTTACCATCCATTGGAATAAAAAAATATCGACAACAAACTACCTTTCATAATGACAAGGCTACAATCCATTAGAATAAAAAAATTCTCAACAACAGACTACCTTCCATAATGACAAGGCTACAATCCATTGGAGTAACAAAAATCTCGACAATAGACTACCTTCCATAATTACAAGGCTACCATCCATTTGGGTAACAAAAATCTTGACAACAGACTACCTTCCATAATGATAAGGCTACCATACATTGGAGTAACAAAAATCTCGACAACAGACTACCTTCCATTATGACAAGGCTATCATCCATTGGAGTAACAAAGATATCAACAACAGACTACCTTCAATAATGACAAGGCTCCCATCCATTGGAGTAACAAAAATCTCGACAAAATACCGCCTTCCATAATAAGAAGGCTACCATCCATTGGAGGAACAAAAATCTAGGCAATAGACTACCTTCCATAATGACAAGGCTACCATCCATTGGAGTAACAAAAATCTGAACAACAGACTACCTTCCATAATGACAAGGCTATCATCCATTGGAATAACAAAAATCTCGCCAATAGACTACCTTCCATAATAAAAAGGCTACCATCCATTGAAGTAAGAAAAATATGAACAACAGACTACCTTCCATAATGACAAGGCTACCATCCATTGAAGTAACACAAATCTCAACGACCGACTACCTTCCATAATGACAAGGCTACCATCCATTGGAGTAACAAAAATATGAACAACAGACTACCTTGCATAATTAGAAGGCTACAATCCATTGGAGTAACAAAAATATCAAAGACCGACTACCTTCCATAATGACAAGGCTACCATCCATTGGAATAACAAAAATCTAGACAATAGACTACCTTCCATAATAACAAGGCTACCATCCATTGGAGTAACAAAAATCTGAACAACAGACTACCTTCCATAATGACAAGGCTACCATCCATTGAAGTAATTGAAACCTCAACGACCGACTACCTTCTATAATGAAAAGGCTATCATCCATTGGAGTAACAAAGATATCGACAACAAAGTACCTTCAATAATGACAAGTCTACCATCCATTGGAGTAACAAAAATCTCAACAAAAAACTACCTTCCATAATGACAAGGTTACCATCCATTGGAATAAAAAAATATCGACAACAAACTACCTTCCATAATGACAAGGCTACAATCCATTGGAATAAAAAAATTGTCAACAACAGACTACCTTCCATAATGACAAGGCTACAATCCATTGGAGTAACAAAAATCTCGACAATAGACTACCTTCCATAATTACAAGGCTACCATCCATTTGGGTAACAAAAATCTCGACAACAGACTACCTTCCATAATGATAAGGCTACCATCCATTGGAGTAACAAAAATCTCGACAACAGACTACCTTCCATAATGATAAGGCTACCATCCATTGGAGTAACAAAACTCTCGACAAAATACCGCCTTCCATAATAAGAAGGCTACCATCCATTGGAGTATCAAAAATCTAGACAATAGACTACCTTTCATAATGACAAGGCTACCATCCATTTGAATAACAAAAATCTCAACAATAAACTACCTTCTATAATGACAAGGCTACCATCCATTGGAGTAACACAAATCTCAACGACCGACTACCTTCTATAATGACAAGGCTACCACCCATTAGAGTAACAGAAATATGAACAACAAACTACCTTGAATAATAACAAGGCTACAATCCATTGGAGTAACAGAAATCTCAAAGACCGACTACCTTCCATAATGATAAGGCTACCATCCATTGGAATAACAAAAAACTAGACAATAGACTACCTTCCAAAATGACAAGGCTACCATTCATTAGAGTAACAAAAATCTGAACAACATACTACCTTCCATAATGACAAAGCTATCATCCATTGGCGTAACAAAGATATCGACAACAGACTACCTTTAATAATGACAAGTCTACCATCCATTGGAGTAAAAAAAATCTCGACAAAATACTACCTTCCATAATAACAAGGTTACCATCCATTGGAATAACAAAAATATCGACAACAAACTTTCTTCCATAATGACAAGGCTACCATCAATTGGAGTAACAAAAATCTGAACAATAGACTACCTTCCATAATGGCAAGGCTACAATTTATTGGAGTAACAGAAATCTCAAAGACAGACTACCTTCCATAATGACAAGGCTATCATACATTGGAGAAACAAAGATATCGACAACAGACTACCTTTAATAATGACAAGGCAACCATCCATTGGAGTAACAAAAATCTCGACAAAATACTGCCTTCCATAATAAGAAGGCTACCATCCATTGGAGTAACAAAAATCTAGACAATAGACTACCTTCCATAATGACAAGGCTACCATCCATTGGAGTAACAAAAATCTGAACAACAGACAACCTTCTGTAATGACAAGGCTACCATCCATTGGAGTAACAGTAATCTCAAAGACGGACTACCTTTCATAATGACAAGGCTACCATCCATTGGAATAACAAAAATCTCGACAATAGACTACCTTCTATAATGACAAGGCTACCATCCATTGGAGTAAGAAAAATATGAACAACAGACTACCTTCCATAATGACAAGGCTACCATCCATTGAAGTAACACAAATCTCAACGACCGAATACCTTCCATAATGACAAGGCTACCATCCATTGGAGTAACAAAAATCTCGACAATAGACTAGCTTCCATAATGACAAGGCTATCATCCATTGGAGTAACAAAGATATCGACAACATACTACCTTCAATAATGACAAGGCTGCCATCCATTGGAGTAACAAAAATCTCGACAACAGACTACCTTCCATAATGACAAGGCTACCATCCATTGGAGTAACTGAAACCTCAACAACCGACTACCTTCCATAATGACAAGGCTATCATCCATTGGAGTAACAAAAATATGAACAACATACTACCTTCCATAATGAAAAGGCTATCATCCATTGGAGTAACAAAGATATCGACAACAAAGTACCTTCAATAATGACAAGTCTACCATCCATTGGAGTAACAAAAATCTCAACAAAAAACTACCTTCCATAATGACAAGGTTACCATCCATTGGAATAAAAAAATATCGAAAACAAACTACCTTTCATAATGACAAGGCTACAATCCATTAGAATAAAAAAATTGTCAACAACAGACTACCTTCCATAATGACAAGGCTACAATCCATTGGAGTAACAAAAATCTCGACAATAGACTACCTTCCATAATTAAAAGGCTACCATCCATTTGGGTAACAAAAATCTCGACAACAGACTACCTTCCATAATGATAAAGCTACCATACATTGGAGTAACAAAAATCTCGACAACAGACTACCTTCCATTATGACAAGGCTATCATCCATTGGAGTAACAAAGATATCAACAACAGACTACCTTCAATAATGACAAGGCTACCATCCATTGGAGTAACAAAAATCTCGACAAAATACCGCCTTCCATAATAAGAAGGCTACCATCCTATGGAGTAACAAAAATCTAGACAATAGACTACCTTCCATAATGACAAGGCTACCATCCATTGGAGTAACAAAAATCTGAAAAACAGACTACCTTCCATAATGACAAGGCTATCATCCATAGGAATAACAAAAATCTCGCCAATAGACTACCTTCCATAATAAAAAGGCTACCATCCATTGAAGTAAGAAAAATATGAACAACAGACTACCTTCCATAATGACAAGGCTACCATCCATTGAAGTAACACAAATCTCAACGATCGACTACCTTCCATAATGACAAGGCTACCATCCATTGGAGTAACAAAAATATGAACAACAGACTACCTTGCATAATTACAAGGCTACAATCCATTGGAGTAACAAAAATATCAAAGACCGACTACCTTCCATAATGACAAGGCTACCATCCATTGGAATAATAAAAATCTAGACAATAGACTACCTTCCATAATAACAAGGCTACCATTCATTGGAGTAACAAAAATCTGAACAACAGACTACCTTCCATAATGACAAGGCTACCATCCATTGAAGTAATTGAAACCTCAACGACTGACTACCTTCTATAATGAAAAGGCTATCATCCATTGGAGTAACAGAGATATCGACAACAAAGTACCTTCATTAATGACAAGTCTACCATCCATTGGAGTAACAAAAATCTCAACAAAAAACTACCTTCCATAATGACAAGGTTACCATCCATTGGAATAAAAAAATCTCGACAACAAACTACCTTCCATAATGACAAGGCTACAATCCATTGGAATAAAAAAATTGTCAACAACAGACTACCTTCCATAATGGCAAGGCTACAATCCATTGGAGTAACAAAAATCTCGACAATAGACTACCTTCCATAATTATAAGGCTACCATCCATTTGGGTAACAAAAATCTCGACAACAGACTACCTTCCATAATGATAAGGCTACCATCCATTGGAGTAACAAAAATCTCGACAACAGACTACCTTCCATAATGACAAGGCTATCATCCATTGGAGTAACAAAACTCTCGACAAAATACCGCCTTCCATAATAAGAAGGCTAGCATCCATTGGAGTAACAAAAATCTAGACAATAGACTACCTTTCATAATGACAAGGCTACCATCCATTTGAATAACAAAAATCTCAACAATAAACTACCTTCTATAATGACAAGGCTACCATCCATTGGAGTAACACAAATCTCAACGACCAACTACCTTCTATAATGACAAGGCTACCACCCATTAGAGTAACAAAAATATGAACAACAGATTACCTTGAATAATAACAAGGGTACAATCCATTGGAGTAACAGAAATCTCAAAGACTGACTACCTTCCATAATGATAAGGCTACCATCCATTGGAATAACAAAAAACTAGACAATAGACTACCTTCCATAATGACAAGGCTACCATTCATTAGAGTAACAAAAATCTGAACAACATACTACCTTCCATAATGACAAGGCTACCATCCATTGAAGTAACAGAAATATGAACAACAGACTACCTTGCATAATTACAAGGCTACAATCCATTGGAGTAACAGAAATCTCAACGACAGACTACCTTCTACAATGACAAGGCTACCATCTGTTGGAGTAACAAAAATCTCGACAATAGAGTACATTCCACAATTACAAGGCTACCACTCATTGGAGTATAAAAAATCTCAACAACAGACAACCTTCCATAATGACAAGGCTACAATGCATTGGAATAACCAAAATGTCGACAATAGAGTACCTTCCATATTGATAAGGCTACCATCCAGTGGTGTAACAAAAATCTAGACAATAGACTACCTTCCATAATTACAAGGCTACCATCCATTTGGGTAAGAGAAATCTCGACAACAGACTACCTTCCATAATGATAAGGCTACCATCCATTAGAGTAACAAAAATCTCGACAACAGACTACCTTCCATATTGACAAGTCTATCATCCATTGGAGTAACAAAGATATCGACAACATACTACCTTCAATAATGACAAGGCTGCCATCCATTCGAGTAACAAAAATCTCGACAAAATACTGTCGCTCATTATAAGAAGGCTACCATCCATTGGAGTAACAAAAATGTAGACAATAGACTACCTTCCATAATGACAAGGCTACCATCCATTAGAGTAACAAAAATCTGAACAATAGACTACCTTCCATAATGGCAAGGCTACAATCCATTGGAGTAATAGAAATCTGAACAACAGACTACCTTCCATAATGACAAGGCTACAATCCATTGGAGTAAAAGAAATCTCAACGACAAACTACCTTTCATAATGATAAGGCTACCATCCATTGGTGTAACAAAAATCTCAACAACATACTACCTTCCATAATGACAAAGCTATCATCCATTGGCGTAACAAAGATATCGACAACAGACTACCTTTAATAATGACAAGTCTACCATCCATTGGAGTAAAAAAAATATCGACAAAATACTACCTTCCATAATAACAAGGTTACCATCCATTGGAATAACAAAAATCTCGACAACAAACTTTCTTCCATAATGACAAGGCTACCATCCATTGGAGTAACAAAAATCTGAACAATAGACTACCTTCCATAATGGCAAGGCTACAATCTATTGGAGTAACAGAAATCTCAAAGACAGACTACCTTCCATAATGACAAGGCTATCATACATTGGAGAAACAAAGATATCGACAACAGATTACCTTTAATAATGACAAGGCAACCATCCATTGGAGTAACAAAAATCTCGACAAAATACTGCCTTCCATAATAAGAAGGCTACCATCCATTGGAGTAACAAAAATCTAGACAATAGACTACCTTCCATAATGACAAGGCTACCATCCATTGGAGTAACAAAAATCTGAACAACAGACAACCTTCTGTAATGACAAGGCTACCATCCATTGGAGTAACAGAAATCTCAAAGACGGACTACCTTCAATAATGACAAGGTTACCATCCATTGGAATAAAAAAATCTCGACAACAAACTACCTTCCATAATGACAAGGCTACAATCCATTGGAATAAAAAAATTGTCAACAACAGACTACCTTCCATAATGACAAGGCTAGAATCAATTGGAGTATCAAAAATCTCGACAATAGACTACCTTCCATAATTACAAGGCTACAATCCATTTGGGTAACAAAAATCTCGACAACAGACTACCTTCCATAATGATAAGGCTACCATCCATTGGAGTAACAAAAATCTCGACAACAGACTACCTTCCATAATGACAAGGCTATCATCCATTGGAGTAACAAAACTCTCGACAAAATACCGCCTTCCATAATAAGAAGGCTACCATCCATTGGAGTAACAAAAATCTAGACAATAGACTACCTTTCATAATGACAAGGCTACCATCCATTTGAATTTCAAAAATCTCAACAATAAACTACCTTCTATAATGACAAGGCTACCATCCATTGGAGTAACACAAATCTCAACGACCGACTACCTTCTATAATGACAAGGCTACCACCCATTAGAGTAACAGAAATATGAACAACAGATTACCTTGAATAATAACAAGGGTACAATCCATTGGAGTAACAGAAATCTCAAAGACCGACTACCTTCCATAATGATAAGGCTACCATCCATTGGAATAACAAAAAACTAGACAATAGACTACCTTCCATAATGACAAGGCTACCATTCATTAGAGTAACAAAAATCTGAACAACATACTACCTTCCATAATGACAAGGCTACCATCCATTTAAGTAACAGAAATCTCAACGTCCGACTACCTTCCATAATGACAAGGCTACCATCCATTGGAGTAACAAAAATATGAACAACATACTACCTTGCATAATTACAAGGCTACAATCCATTGGAGTAACAAAAATCTCAACGACAGACTACCTTATACAATGACAAGGCTACCATCTGTTGGAGTAACAAAAATCTCGACAATAGACTACCTTCCACAATTACAAGGCTACCACTCATTGGAGTATAAAAAATCTCAACAACAGACAACCTTCCATAATGACAAGGCTACAATGCATTGGAATAACCAAAATCTCGACAATAGAGTACCTTCCATATTGATAAGGCTACCATCCATTGGTGTAACAAAAATCTAGACAATAGACTACCTTCCATAATTACAAGGCTACCATCCATTTGGGTAACAGAAATCTCGACAACAGACTACCTTCCATAATGATAAGGCTACCATCCATTAGAGTAACAAAAATCTCGACAACAGACTACCTTCCATAATGACAAGTCTATCATCCATTGGAGTAACAAAGATATCGACAACATACTACCTTCAATAATGACAAGGCTGCCATCCATTCGAGTAACAAAAATCTCGACAAAATACTGCCGCTCATTATAAGAAGGCTACCATCCATTGGAGTAACAAAAATGTAGACAATAGACTACCTTCCATAATGGCAAGGCTACAATCCATTGGAGTAATAGAAATCTTAACAAGAGACTACCTTCCATAATGACAAGGCTATAATCCATTGGAGTAAAAGAAATCTCAACGACAAACTACCTTTCATAATGATAAGGCTACCATCCATTGGTGTAACAAAAATCTCCACAACATACTACCTTCCATAATGACAAAGCTATCATCCATTGGCGTAACAAAGATATCGACAACAGACTACCTTTAATAATGACAAGTCTACCATCCATTGGAGTAAAAAAAATCTCGACAAAATACTACCTTCCATAATAACAAGGTTACCATCCATTGGAATAACAAAAATCTCGACAACAAACTTTCTTCCATAATGACAAGGCTACCATCCATTGGAGTAACAAAAATCTGAACAATAGACTACCTTCCATAATGGCAAGGCTACAATCTATTGGAGTAACAGAAATCTCAAAGACAGACTACCTTCCATAATGACAAGGCTATCATACATTGGAGAAATAAAGATATCGACAACAGACTACCTTTAATAATGACAAGCCAACCATCCATTAGAGTAACAAAAATCTCGACAAAATACTGCCTTCCATAATAAGAAGGCTACCATCCATTGGAGTAACAAAAATCTAGACAATAGACTACCTTCCATAATGACAAGGCTACCATCCATTGGAGTAACAAAAATCTGAACAACAGACAACCTTCTGTAATGACAAGTCTACCATCCATTTGAGTAACAGAAATCTCAAAGACGGACTACCTTTCATAATGACAAGGCTACCATCCATTGGAATAACAAAAATCTCGACAATAGACTACCTTCTATAATGACAAGGCTACCATCCATTGGAGTAAGAAAAATATGAACAACAGACTACCTTCCATAATGACAAGGCTACCATCCATTGAAGTAACACAAATCTCAACAACCGAATACCTTTCATAATGACAAGGCTACCATCCATTGGAGTAACAAAAATCTCGACAATAGACTAGCTTCCATAATGACAAGGCTATCATCCATTGGAGTAACAAAGATATCGACAACATACTACCTTCAATAATGACAAGGCTACCATCCATTGGAGTAACAAAAATCTCGACAACAGACTACCTTCCATAATGACAAGGCTACCATCCATTGGAGTAATAAATATCTCGACAACAGATACCTTCCATAATGACAAGGCTACCATCAATTGAGTAACAAAGATACCGACAACAGACGACCTTCCATAATGATAAGGCTACCATCCATTCGAGAAAAAAGAATCTTGACAACCAACTACCTTTCATAATGACAAGGATACCATCCATTGGAGTAAAAAAAATCTCGACAATAGACTACCTTGCATAATGACAAGGTTATTATCCATTGGAATGACCAAAATCTAGATAACAAACTACCTTCCTTAGTGACAAGGCTACCATCCGTGAGAGTAACAAAAATCTTGACAAATGACTACCTTCCATAATGACAAGGCTACCATCCATTGGCGTAGCAAAAATATCGACAATAGATTACCTTCCATAATGTTAAGTTTACCATCCATTGGAGGAACAAAAATCATGACAAAAGACTACATTCCATAATAAAAAGGCTTTCATCCATTGGAGTAACAAAAATCTCGACAATAGAATACCTTTCATAATGATATGGCTACCATCCATTGGAGTAACAAAAATATCGACAATAGACTACCTTCCATAATGACAAGGCTACCATCCATTGGAGTAACAAAAATCTCGACAACATACTACATTCCATAATGACAAGGCTACCATCCATTGAGTAACAAAGATACCGACAACAGACTACCTTCCATAATGATAAGGCAACCATCCATTGGTGAAAAAAGAATCTTGATAACAGACTACCTTTCATAATGACAAGGATACCATCCATTGGAGTAAAAAAAATCTCGACAACAAACTACCTTGCATAATGACAAGGTTACCATCCATTGTAATGACAAAAATCTCGACAACAAACTACCTTCCATAATGACAAGGATACCATCCATGAGAGTAAATAAAATCTCGACAAGTGACTATCTTCCATAATGACAAGGCTACCATCCATTGGAGTAACAAAAATATCGACAACAAATTACCTTCAATAATGATAAGGCTACCATCAATTGGAGAAAAAAGAATCTTGACAACAGACTACCTTTCATAATGACAAGGATACCATCCATTGGAGTAACAATAAATATGAACAACAAACTACCTTGCATAATTACAAGGCTACAATCCATTGGAGTAACAAAAATATCAAATACCGACTACCTTCCATAATGACAAGGCTACCATCCATTGGAATAACAAAAATCGAGACAATAGACTACCTTCCATAATAACAAGGCTACCATCCATTGGAGTAACAAAAATCTGAACAACAGACTACCTTCCATAATGACAAGGCTACCATCCATTGAAGTAACTGAAACCTCAACGACCGACTACCTTCCATAATGACAAGGCTATCATCCATTGGAGTAACAAAAATATGAACAACATACTACCTTCCATAATTAAAAGACTATCATCCATTGGAGTAACAAAGATATCAACAACAAAGTACCTTCAATAATGACAAGTCTACCATCCATTGGAGTAACAAAAATCTCAACAAAAAACTACCTTCCATAATGACAAGGTTACCATCCATTGGAATAAAAAAATATCGACAACAAACTACCTTTCATAATGACAAGGCTACAATCCATTAGAAAAAAAAATTGTCAACAACAGACTACCTTCCATAATGACAAGGCTACAATCCATTGGAGTAACAAAAATCTCGACAATAGACTACCTTCCATAATTAAAAGGCTACCATCCATTTGGGTAACAAAAATCTCGACAACAGACTACCTTCCATAATGATAAGGCTACCATACATTGGAGTAACAAAAATCTCGACAACAGACTACCTTCCATTATGACAAGGCTATCATCCATTAGAGTAACAAAGATATCAACAACAGACTACCTTCAATAATGACAAGGCTACCATCCATTGGAGTAACAAAAATCTCGACAAAATACCGCCTTCCATAATAAGAAGGCTACCATCCATTGGAGTAACAAAAATCTAGACAATAGACTACCTTCCATAATGACAAGGCTACCATCCATTGGAGTAACAAAAATCTGAACAACATACTACCTTCCATAATGACAAGGCTATCATCCATTGGAATAACAAAAATCTCGCCAATAGACTACCTTCCATAATAAAAAGGCTACCATCCATTGAAGTAAGAAAAATATGAACAACAGACTACCTTCCATAATGACAAGGCTACCATCCATTGAAGTAACACAAATCTCAACGACCGACTACCTTCCATAATGACAAGGCTACCATCCATTGGAGTAACAAAAATATGAACAACAGACTACCTTGCATAATTACAAGGCTACAATCCATTGGAGTAACAAAAATATCAAAGACCGACTACCTTCCATAATGACAAGGCTACCATCCATTGGAATAACAAAAATCTAGACAATAGACTACCTTCCATAATAACAAGGCTACCATCCATTGGAGTAACAAAAATCTGAACAACAGACTACCTTCCATAATGACAAGGCTACCATCCATTGAAGTAATTGAAACCTCAACGACCGACTACCTTCCATAATGAAAAGGCTATCATCCATTGGAGTAACAGAGATATCGACAACAAAGTACCTTCAATAATGACAAGTCTACCATCCATTGGAGTAAAAAAAATCTCAACAAAAAACTACCTTCCATAATGACAAGGTTACCATCCATTGGAATAAAAAAATATCGACAACAAACTACCTTCCATAATGACAAGGCTACAATCCATTGGAATAAAAAAATTGTCAACAACAGACTACCTTCCATAATGACAAGGCTACAATCCATTGGAGTAACAAAAATCTCGACAATAGACTACCTTCCATAATTACAAGGCTACCATCCATTTGGGTAACAAAAATCTCGACAACAGACTACCTTCCATAATGATAAGGCTACCATCCATTGGAGTAACAAAAAACTCGACAAGAGACTACCTTCCATAATGACAAGCCTATCATCCATTGGAGTAACAAAACTCTCGACAAAATACCGCCTTCCATAATAAGAAGGCTACCATCCATTGGAGTAACAAAAATCTAGACAATAGACTACCTTTCATAATGACAAGGCTACCATCCATTTGAATAACAAAAATCTCAACAATAAACTACCTTCTATAATGACAAGGCTACCATCCATTGGAGTAACACAAATCTCAACGACCGACTACCTTCTATATTGACAAGGCTACCACCCATTAGAGTAACAGAAATATGAAGAACAGACTACCTTGAATAATAACAAGGCTACAATCCATTGGAGTAACAGAAATCTCAAAGACCGACTACCTTCCATAATGATAAGGCTACCATCCATTGGAATAACAAAAAACTAGACAATAGACTACCTTCCATAATGACAAGGCTACCATTCATTAGAGTAACAAAAATCTGAACAACATACTACCTTCCATAATGACAAGGCTACCATCCATTGAAGTAACAGAAATCTCAACGTCCGACTACCTTCCATAATGACAAGGCTACCATCCATTGGAGTAACAAAAATATGAACAACATACTACCTTGCATAATTACAAGGCTACAATCCATTGGAGTAACAGAAATCTCAACGACAGACTACCTTCTACAATGACAAGGCTACCATCTGTTGGAGTAACAAAAATCTCGACAATAGACTACCTTCCACAATTACAAGGCTACCACTCATTGGAGTATAAAAAATCTCAACAACAGACAACCTTCCATAATGACAAGGCTACAATGCATTGGAATAACCAAAATCTCGACAATAGAGTACCTTCCATATTGACAAGGCTACCATCCATTGGTGTAACAAAAATCTAGACAATAGACTACCTTCCATAATTACAAGGCTACCATCCATTTGGGTAACAGAAATCTCGACAACATACTACCTTCCATAATTATAAGGCTACCATCCATTGGAGTAACAAAAATCTCGACAACAGACTACCTTCCATAATGACAAGTCTATCATCCAT
This sequence comes from Vicia faba, assembly GCA_948472305.1. Classification (NCBI taxonomy): domain Eukaryota; kingdom Viridiplantae; phylum Streptophyta; class Magnoliopsida; order Fabales; family Fabaceae; genus Vicia; species Vicia faba. The sequence continues at coordinate 769,499,800 of OX451738.1, forward strand.
TGGAGTAACAAAGATATCGACAACATACTACCTTCAATAATGACAAGGCTGCCATCCATTGGAGTAACAAAAATCTCAACAAAATACTGCCGCTCATTATAAGAAGGCTACCATCCATTGGAGTAACAAAAATGTAGACAATAAACTACCTTCCATAATGACAAGGCTACCATCCATTAGAGTAACAAAAATCTGAACAATAGACTACCTTCCATAATGGCAAGGCTACAATCCATTGGAGTAATAGAAATCTGAACAACAGACTACCTTCCATAATGACAAGGCTACAATCGATTGGAGTAAAAGAAATCTCAACGACAAACTACCTTTCATAATGATAAGGCTACCATCCATTGGTGTAACAAAAATCTCAACAACATACTACCTTCCATAATGACAAAGCTATCATCCATTGGTGTAACAAAGATATCGACAACAGACTACCTTTAATAATGACAAGTCTACCATCCATTGGAGTAAAAAAAATCTCGACAAAATACTACCTTCCATAATAACAGGGTTACCATCCATTGGAATAAAAAAAATCTCGACAACAAACTTTCTTCCATAATGACAAGGCTACCATCCATTGGAGTAACAAAAATCTGAACAATAGACTACCTTCCATAATGGCAAGGCTACAATCTATTGGAGTAACAAAAATCTCAAAGACAGACTACCTTCCATAATGACAAGGCTATCATACATTGGAGAAACAAAGATATCGACAACAGACTACCTTTAATAATGACAAGGCAACCATCCATTGGAGTAACAAAAATCTCGACAAAATACTGTCTTCCATAATAAGAAGGATACCATCCATTGGAGTAACAAAAATCTAGACAATAGACTACCTTCCATAATGACAAGGCTACCATCCATTGGAGTAACAAAAATCTGAACAACAGACAACCTTCTGTAATGACAAGGCTACCATCCATTGGAGTAACAGAAATCTCAAAGACGGACTACCTTTCATAATGACAAGGCTACCATCCATTGGAATAACAAAAATCTCGACAATAGACTACCTTCTATAATGACAAGGCTACCATCAATTGGAGTAAGAAAAAAATGAACAACAGACTACCTTCCATAACGACAAGGCTACCATCCATTGAAGTAACACAAATCTCAACGACCGAATACCTTCCATAATGACAAGGCTACCATCCATTGGAGTAACAAAAATATCGACAATAGACTAGCTTCCATAATGACAAGGCTATCATCCATTGGAGTAACAAAGATATCGACAACATACTACCTTCAATAATGACAAGGCTGCCATCCATTGGAGTAACAAAAATCTCGACAACAGACTACCTTCCATAATGACAAGGCTACCATCCATTGGAGTAATAAATATCTCGACAACAGATACCTTCCATAATGACAAGGCTACCATCCATTGAGTAACAAAGATACCGACAACAGACGACCTTCCATAATGATAAGGCTACCATCCATTCGAGAAAAAAGAATCTTGACAACAAACTACCTTTCATAATGACAAGGATACCATCCATTGGAGTAAAAAAAATCTCGACAATAGACTACCTTGCATAATGACAAGGTTACCATCCATTGGAATGACAAAAATCTAGATAACAAACTACCTTCCTTAGTGACAAGGCTACCATCCGTGAGAGTAACAAAAATCTTGACAAATGACTACCTTCCATAATGACAGGGCTACCATCCATTGGAGTAGCAAAAATATCGACAATAGATTACCTTCCATAATGTTAAGTTTACCATCCATTGGAGGAACAAAAATCATGACAAAAGACTACATTCCATAATAAAAAGGCTTTCATCCATTGGAGTAACAAAAATCTTGACAATAGAATACATTTCATAATGATAAGGCTACCATCCATTGGAGTAACAAAAATATCGACAATAGACTACCTTCCATAATGACAAGGCTACCATCCATTGGAGTAACAAAAATCTCGACAACATACTACATTCCATAATGACAAGGCTACCATCCATTGAGTAACAAAGATACCGACAACAGACTACCTTCCATAATGATAAGGCTACCATCCATTGGTGAAAAAAGAATCTTGATAACAGACTACCTTTCATAATGACAAGGATACCATCCATTGGAGTAAAAAAAATCTCGACAACAAACTACCTTGCATAATGACAAGGTTACCATCCATTGGAATGACAAAAATCTCGACAACAAACTACCTTCCATAATGTCAAGGATACCATCCATGAGAGTAACAAAAATCTCGACAAGTGACTATCTTCCATAATGACAAGGCTACCATCCATTGGAGTAACAAGAATATCGACAACAAATTACCTTCAATAATGATAAGGCTATCATCAATTGGAGAAAAAAGAATCTTGACAACAGACTACCTTTCATAATGACAAGGATACCATCCATTGGAGTAAAATAATTCTCGACAACAGACTACCTTGCATAATGACAAGGTTACCATCCATTGGATTGACAAAAATCTCGACAACAAACTTCCTTCCATAATGACAAGGCTACCATCCATGAGAGTAACAAAAATCCTGACAAATGACTACCTTCCATAATGACAAGGCTACCATCCATTGGAGTAACAAAAATATCAACAACAGATTACCTTCCATAATGATAAGGCTACCATCCATTGGAGTAACAAAAATCTCGACAAAAGACTACATTCTATAATGAAAAGGCTATCATCCATTAGAGTAACAAAAATTTCTACAATGGAATACCTTTCATAATGACAAGGCTACCATCCATTGGAGTAACAAAAATCTGAACAATAGACTACCTTCCATAATGACAAGGCTACCATCCATTGGAGTAACAAAAATATCGATACCAAACTACCTTCCATAAAGACAAGGCTACCATCCATTGGAGTAACAAAAATATCGACAACAGACTACCTTCCATAATGACAAGGATAACATCCATTGAGTAACAAAGATATCGACAACAAACTACCTTCCATAATGACAAGGCTACCATCCATGAGAGTAACAAAAATCTCGACGAATGACTACCTTCCATAATGACAAGGCTACCATCCAATGGAATAACAAAAATCTCGACAATATACCACGTTCCATAATGACAAGGCTACCATCCATTGGAGTAACAAAAATCTCGACAACATACTACCTTCCATTATGACAAGGCTACCCTCCATTGGAGTAACAAAAATCTCAACAACAGACTAAGTTCCATCATGACAAGGCTACCATCCATTGGGTAAAAGATCTCGACAACATACTACCTTTCATAATGACAAGGCTACCATCCATTGGGGTAACAAAAATATCGACAAAAATCTACCTACCATTAAGATAAGGCTACCATCCATTGGAGTAACAAAAATATCGATAACCGACTACCTTCCATAAAGACAAGGTTACCATCCCTTGGAGTACCAAAAATCTCGACAACAGACTACCTTCCATAATGACAAGGATACAATCCATTGGAGTAAAAAAAATCTCCACAAAAGACTACCTTCCATAATGACATGGTTACACTCCATTGGAATAACAAAAATATCAACAATAGACTACCTTCCATAATGACAAGGCTACCACCATTGAGTAACAAAGATATCTACAACACATTACCTTCCATAATAACAAGGCTACCATCCATTGGAGTAACAAAAATCTCGACAACAGAATACCTTCCATAATGAAAAGGATACCATCCATTGGAGGAACAAAAATCTCGACAATAGACTACCTTCCATAATGACAAGTCTACCATCCAATGGAATAACAAAAATCTCGACAATAAACTACCTTCCATAATGAAAAGGCTTCCATCCATTGAGTAACAAAGATATCGACAACAGACTACGTTCCATAATGACAAGGCTACCATACATTGGAGTAACAAAAATCTCGACAACAGACTACCTTCCATAATGAAAAGGATACCATCCATTGAGTAACAAAGATATCGACAACAGACTACCTTCCATAATGACAACGCTACCATCCATTGGAGAAAAAAAAAATCTTCACAACACACTACATTTCATAATGATAAGGCTACCATCCATTGGAGTAAAAAAAATCTCGACAACAGACTACCTTGCTTAATGACAAGGTTACCATCCATAGGAATGATAAAAATATCGACAACAAACTTCCTTCCATAATGACACGGCTACCATCCATGAGAGTAACAAAAATCTCGACAAATGGCTACCTTCCATAGTGACAAGGCTACCATCCATTGGAGTAACAAAAATATCGACAACAAATTACCTTATATAATTACAAGGCTACCATCTATTGGAGTAACAAAAATCTCGACAACAGACTACCTTCCATAATGACAAGGCTACCATCCATTGGAGTAACAAAAATCTCGACAATAGAATACCTTTCATAATGATAAGGCTACCATCCATTGGAGTAACAAAAATCTCGAAAAAAGACTACATTCCATAATGAAAAGGCTATCATCCATTAGAGTAACAAAAGATATCGACAATAGACTACCTTTAATAATGACAAGACTACCATCCATTGGAGTAACAAAAATTTCGACAAAATACTACCTTCCATAATAACAAGGTTACCATCCATTGGAATAACAAAAATCTCCACAACAAACTTTCTTCCCTAATGACAAGGCTACCATCCATTGGAGTAACAAAAATCTGAACAATAGACTACCTTCCATAATGGAAAGGCTATAATCCATTGGAGTAACAGAAATCCCAACGACAGACTACCTTCCATAATGACAAGGCTATCATACATTGGAGTAACAAAGATATCGACAACAGAGTACCTTTAATAATGACAAGGCAACCATCCATTGGAGTAACAAAAATCTCGACAAAATACTGCCTTCCATAATAAGAAGGCTACCATCCATTGGAGTAACAAAAATCTAGACAATAGACTACCTTCCATAATGACAAGGCTACCATCCATTGAAGTAACAAAAATCTGAACAACAGACTACCTTCCGTAATGACAAGGCTACCATCCATTGGAGTAACAAAAATCTCAAAGACGGACTACCTTTCATAATGACAAGGCTACCATCCATTGGAATAACAAAAATCTCGCCAATAGACTACCTTCCATAATAAAAAGGCTACCATCCATTGGAGTAAGAAAAATATGAACAACAGACTACCTTCCATAATGACAAGGCTACCATCCATTGAAGTAACACAAATCTCAACGACCGACTACCTTCCATAATGACAAGGCTACCATCCATTGGAGTAACAAAAATATGAACAACAGACTACCTTGCATAATTACAAGGCTACAATCCATTGGAGTAACAAAAATATTAAATACCGACTACCTTCCATAATGACAAGGCTACCATCCATTGGAATAACAAAAATCTAGACAATAGACTACCTTCCATAATAACAAGGTTACCATCCATTGGAGTAACAAAAATCTGAACAACAGACTACCTTCCATAATGACAAGGATACCATCCATTGAAGTAACTGAAACCTCAACGACCGACTACCTTCCATAATGACAAGGCTATCATCCATTGGAGTAAAAAAAATATGAACAACAGACTACCTTCCATAATGAAAAGGCTATCATTCATTGGAGTAATAGAGATATCGACAACAAAGTACCTTCAATAATGACAAGTCTACCATCCATTGGAGTAACAAAAATCTTAACAAAAAACTACCTTCCATAATGACAAGGTTACGATCCATTGGAATAAAAAAATATCGACAACAAACTACCTTCCATAATGACAAGGCTATAATCCATTGGAATAAAAAAATTGTCAACAACAGACTACCTTCCATAATGACAAGGCTACAATCCATTGAAATAACAAAAATCACGACAATAGACTACCTTCCATAATTACAAGGCTACCATCCATTTGGGTAACAAAAATCTCGACAACAGACTACCTTCCATAATGATAAGGCTACCATCACTTGGAGTAACCAAAATCTCGACAACAGACTACCTACCATATGGACAAGGCTATCATCCATTGGAGTAACAAAGATATCAACAATAGACTACCTTCAATAATGACAAGGCTACCATCCATTGGAGTAACAAAAATCTCGACAAAATACCGCCTTCCATAATAAGAAGGCTACCATCCATTGGAGTAACAAAAATCTAGACAATAGACTACCTTCCATATTGACAAGGCTACCATCCATTTGAGTAACAAAAATCTGAACAACAGACTACCTTCCATAATGACAAGGCTATCATTTATTGGAATAACAAAAATCTCGCCAATAGACTACCTTCCATAATAAAAAGGCCACCATCCATTGGAGTAAGAAAAATATGAACAACAGTCTACCTTCCATAATGACAAGGCTACCATCCATTGAAGTAACACAAATCTCAACGACAAACTACCTTCCATAATGATAAGGCTACCATCCATCGGAGTAACAAAAATATGAACAACAGACTACCTTGCATAATTACAAGGCTACAATCCATTGGAGTAACAAAAATATCAAAGACCGACTACCTTCCATAATGACAAGGCTACCATCCATTGGAATAACAAAAATCTAGACAATAGATTACCTTCCATAATAACTAGGCTACCATCCATTGGAGTAACAAAAATCTGAACAACAGACTACCTTCCATAGTGACACGGCTACCATCCATTGAAGTAACTGAAACCTCAACGACCGACTACCTTCCATAATGACAAGGCTATCATCCATTGAAGTAACAAAAATATGAACAACAGACTACCTTCCATAATGAAAAGGATATCATCCATTGGAATAACAGAGATATCGACAATAAAGTACCTTCAATAATGACAAGTCTACCATCCATTGAAGTAACAAAAATCTCAATAAAAAACTACCTTCCATAATGACAAGGTTACCATCCATTGGAATAAAAAAATATCGACAACAAACTACCTTCCATAATGACAACGCTACAATCCATTGGAATAAAAAAATTGTCAACAACACACTACCTTCTATAATGATAAGGCTACCATCCATTGGTGTAACAAAAATCTCGACAACAGACTACCTTCCATAATGACGAGGCTATCATCCATTGGAGTAACAAAGATATCAACAATAGACTACCTTCAATAATGACAAGGCTACCATCCATTGGAATAACAAAAATCTCGACAAAATACCGCCTTCCATAATAAGAAGGCTACCATCCATTGGAGTAACAAAAATCTAGACAATAGACTACCTTTCATAATGACAAGGCTACCATCCATTTGAATAACAAAAATCTCAACAATAAACTACCTTCTATAATGACAAGGCTACCATCCATTGGAGTAACACAAATCTCAACGACCGACTACCTTCTATAATGACAAGGCTACCACCCATTAGAGTAACAGAAATATGAACAACAGACTACCTTGAATAATAACAAGGCTACAATCCATTGGAGTAACAGAAATCTCAAAGACAGACTACCTTCCATAATGACAAGGCTACCATCCATTGGAATAACAAAAAACTAAACAATAGACTACCTTCCATAATGACAAGGCTACCATCCATTGGAGTAACAAAAATCTGAACAACATACTACCTTCCATAATGACAAGGCTACCATTCATTGAAGTAAAAGAAATCTCAACGACCGACTACCTTCCATAATGACAAGGCTACCATCCATTGGAGTAACAAAAATATGAACAATAGACTACCTTGCATAATTACAAGGCTACAATCCATTGGAGTAACAGAAATCTCAATGACAGACTACCTTCTACAATGACAAGGCTACCATCTATTGGAGTAACAAAAATCTCGACAATAGACTACCTTCCATAATTACAAGGCTACCATTCATTGGAGTATAAAAAATCTCAACAACAGACTACCTTCCATAATGACAAGGCTACAATGCATTGGAATAACCAAAATCTCGACAATAGAGTACCTTCCATATTGACAAGGCTACCATTCATTGGTGTAACAAAAATCTAGACAATAGACTACCTTCCATAATTACAAGGCTACCATCCATTTGGGTAATGGAAATCTCGACAACAGACTACCTTCCATAATGATAAGGCTACCATCCATTGGAGTAACAAAAATCTCGACAACAGACTACCTTCCATAATGACAAGGCTATCATCCATTGGAGTAACAAAGATATCGACAACATACTACCTTCAATAATGACAAGGCTGCCGTCCATTGGAGTAACAAAAATCTCGACAAAATACTGCCGCTCATTATAAGAAGGCTACCATCCATTGGAGTAACAAAAATGTAGAAAATAGACTACCTTCCATATTGGCAAGGCTACAATCCATTAGAGTAATAGAAATCTTAACAACAGACTACCTTCCATAATGACAAGGCTACAATCCATTGGAGTAAAAGAAATCTCAACGAAAAACTACCTTTCATAATGACAAGGCTACCATCCATTGGTGTAACAAAAATCTCAACAACAGACTACCTTCCATAATGACAAAGCTATCATCCATTGGCGTAACAAAGATATCGACAACAGACTACCTTTAATAATGACAAGTCTACCATCCATTGGAGTAACAAAAATCTCGTCAAAATACTACCTTCCATAATAACAAGGTTACCATCCGTTGGAATAACAAAAATCTCGACAACAAACTTTCTTCCATAATGACAAGGCTAACATCCATTGGAGTAACAAAAATCTGAACAAGAGACTACCTTCCATAATGGCAAGGCTACAATCTATTGGAGTAACAGAAATCTCAACGACAGACTACCTTCCATAATGACAAGGCTATCATACATTGGAGTAACAAAGATATCGACAACAGACTACCTTTAATAATGACAAGGAAACCATCCATTGGAGTAACAAAAATCTCGACAAAATACTGCCTTCCATAATAAGAAGGCTACCATCCATTGGAGTAACAAAAATCTAGACAATAGACTACCTTCCATAATGACAAGGCTACCATCCATAGGAGTAACAAAAATCTGAACAAAAGATAACCTTCTGTAATGACAAGGCTATCATCCATTGGAGTAACAGAAATCTCAAAGACGGACTACCTTTCATAATGACAAGGCTACCATCCATTGGAATAACAAAAATCTCGACAATAGACTACCTTCTATAATGACAAGGCTACCATTCATTGGAGTAAGAAAAATATGAACAACAGACTACCTTCCATAATGACAAGGCTACCATCCATTGAAGTAACACAAATCTCAACGACCGAATACCTTCCTTAATGACAAGGCTACCATCCATTGGAGTAACAAAAATCTCGACAATAGACTACCTTCCATAATGACAAGGCTATCATCCATTGGAGTAACAAAGATATCGACAACAGACTACCTTCAATAATTACAAGGCTACCATCCATTGGAGTAACAAAAATCTCGACAAAATATTCTCGCTCATAATAAGAAGGCTACCATCCATTGGAGTAACAAAAATGTAGACAATAGACTACCTTCCATAATGACAAGGCTACCATCCATTAGAGTAACAAAAATCTGAACAATAGACTACCTTCCATAATGGCAAGGCTACAATCCATTGGAGTAATAGAAATCTGAACAACAGACTACCTTCCATAATCACAAGGCTACAATCCATTGGAGTAATAGAAATCTCAACGACAAACTACCTTTCATAATGACAAGGCTACCATCCATTGGTGTAATAAAAATCTCGACAACATACTACCTTCCATAATGACAAGGCTATCATCCATTGGCATAACAAAGATATCGACAACAGACTACCTTTAATAAAGACAAGGCTACCATCCATTGGAGTAACAAAAATCTCGACAAAATACTACCTTCCATAATAACAAGGTTACCATCCATTAGATTAACAAAAATCTCGACAACAAACTTTCTTCCATAATGACAAGGCTACCATCCATTGGAGTAACAAAAATCTGAAGAACAGACTACCTTCCATAATGGCAAGGTTACAATCCATTGGAGTAACAGAAATCTCAACGACAGACTACCTTCCATAATGACAAGGCTATCATCCATTGGAGTAACGAAGATATCGACAACAGACTACCTTTAATAATGACAAGGCAACCATCCATTGGAGTAACAAAAATCTCGACAAAATACTGCCTTCCATAATAAGAAGGCTACCATCCATTGGAGTAACAAAAATCTAGACAATAGACTACCTTCCATAATGACAAGGCTACCATCCATTGGAGTAACAAAAATCTGAACAACAGACAACCTTCCGTAATGACATGGCTACCATCCATTGGAGTAACAGAAATCTCAAAGACGAACTAGCTTCCATAATGAACAGGCTACCATCCATTGGAGTAACAAAAATCTCGACAACAGACTACCTTCCATAATGACAAGGCTATCATCCATTGGAGTAACAAAGATATCGACAATAGACTACCTTCAATAATGACAAGGCTACCATCCATTGGAGTAACAAAAATCTCGACAAAATACTGTCGCTCATAATAAGAAGGCTACCATCCATTGGAGTAACAAAAATGTAGACAATAGACTACATTCCATAATGACAAGGCTACCATCCATTAGAGTAACAAAAATCTGAACAATAGACTACCTTCCATAATGGCAAGGCTACAATCCATTGGAGTAATAGAAATCTGAACAACAGACTAACTTCCATAATGACAAGGCTAAAATCCATTGGAGTAAAAGAAATCTCAACGACAAACTACCTTTCATAATGACAAGGCTACCATCCATTGGTGTATCAAAAATCTCGACAACAGACTACCTTCCATAATGACAAGGCTATCATCCATTGGCGTAACAAAGATATCGACAACAGACTACCTTTAATAATGACAAGGCTACCATCCATTGGAGTAACAAAAATCTCGACAAAATAATACCTTCCATAATAACAAGGTTACCATCCATTGGAATAACAAAAATCTCGACAACAAACTTTCTTCCATAATGACAAGGCTACCATCCATTGGAGTAACAAAAATCTGAACAACAAACTACCTTCCATAATGGCAAGGCTACAATCCATTGGAGTAAAGAAATCTCAACGACAGACTACCTTCCATAATGACAAGGCTATCATCCATTGGAGTAATGAAGATATCGACAATAAACTACCTTTAATAATGACAAGGCAACCATTCATTGGAGTAACAAAAATCTTGACAAAATACTGCCTTCCATAATAAGAAGGCTACCATCCATTGGAGTAACAAAAATATAGACAATAGACTACCTTCCTTACTGACAAGGCTACCATCCATTGGAGTAACAAAAATTTGAACAATAGACAACCTTCCGTAATGACATGGCTACAATCCATTGGAGTAACAAAAATCTAAAAGACGGACTACCTTTCATAATGACAAGGCTACCATCCATTGGAATAAAAAAAATCTCGACAATAGACTACCTTCTATAATGACAAGGCTACCATCCATTGGAGTAAGAAAAATATGAACAACAGACTACCTTCCATAATGACAAGGCTACCATCCATTGAAGTAACACAAATCTTAACGACCGACTACCTTCCATAATGACAAGGCTACCATCCATTGGAGTAATAAAAATATGAACAAAAGACTACCTTGCATAACTAAAAGGCTACAATCCATTGGAGTAACAAAAATATCAAAGACCGACTACCTTCCATAATGACAAGGCTACCATCCATTGGAATAACAAAAATCTAGACAATAGACTACCTTCCATAATGACAAGGCTACCATCCATTGGAGTAACAAAAATCTGAATAACAGACTACCTTCCATAATGGCAAGGCTACAATCCATTGGAATAACAAAAATCTCAACGACAGACTACCTTCCATAATGACAAGGCTATCATCCATTGGAGTAACGAAGATATCGACAACAGACTACCTTTAATAATGACAAGGCAACCATCCATTGGAGTAACAAAAATCTCGACAAAATACTGCCTTCCATAATAAGAAGGCTACCATCCATTGGAGTAACAAAAATCTAGACAATAGACTACCTTCCATAATGACAAGGCTACCATCCATTGGAGTAACAAAAATCTGAACAACAGACAACCTTCCGTAATGACATGGCTACCATCCATTGGAGTAACAGAAATCTCAAAGATGAACTACCTTTCATAATTACAAGGCTACCATCCATTGAAGTAACACAAATCTCAACGACCGACTACCTTCCATAATGAAATGGCTACCATCAATTGGAGTAACAAAAATCTCGACAACTGACTACCTTCCATAATGACAAGGCTATCATCCATTGGAGTAACAAAGATATCGACAACAGACTACCTTCAATAATGACAAGGCTACCATCCATTGGAGTAACAAAAATCTCGACAAAATACTGTCGCTCATAATAAGAAGGCTACCATCCATTGGAGTAACAAAAATGTAGACAATAGACTACCTTCCATAATGACAAGGCTACCATCCATTAGAGTAACAAAAATCTGAACAATAGACTACCTTCCATAATGGCAAGGCTACAATCCATTAGAATAATAGAAATCTGAACAACAGACTACCTTCCATAATGACAAGGCTACAATCCATTGGAGTAAAAGAAATCTCAACGACAAACTACCTTTCATAATGACAAGTCTACCATCCATTGGTGTAACAAAAATCTCGACAACAGACTACCTTCCATAATGACAAGGCTATCATCCATTGGCGTAACAAAGATATCGACAACCGACTACCTTTAATAATGACAAGGCTACCATCCATTGGAGTAACAAAAATCTCGACAAAATAATACCTTCCATAATAACAAGGTTACCATCCATTGGAATAACAAAAATCTCGACAACAAACATTCTTCCATAATGACAAGGCTACCATCCATTGGAGTAACAAAAATCTGAACAACAAACTACCTTCCATAACGGCAAGGCTACAATCCATTGGAGTAAAGAAATCTCAACGACAGACTACCTTCCATAATGACAAGGCTATCATCCATTGGAGTAACGAAGATATCGACAACAAACTACCTTTAATAATGACAAGGCAACCATTCATTGGAGTAACAAAAATCTCGACAAAATACTGCCTTCCATAATAAGAAGGCTACCATCCATTGGAGTAACAAAAATCTAGACAATAGACTACCTTCCATACTGACAAGGCTACCATCCATTAGAGTAACAAAACTCTGAACAACAGACAACCTTCAGTAATGACATGGCTACCATCCATTGGAGTAACAGAAATCTCAAAGACGAACTACCTTTCATAATGACAAGGCTACCATCCATTGAAGTAACACAAATCTCAATGACCGACTACCTTCCATAATGAAATGGCTACCATCAATTAGAGTAACAAAAATCTCGACAACAGACTACCTTCCATAATGACAAGGCTATCATCCATTGAAGTAACAAAGATATCGACAACAGACTACCTTCAATAATGACAAGGCTACCATCCATTGGAGTAACAAAAATCTCGACAAAATACTGTCGCTCATAATAAGAAGGCTACCATCCATTGGAGTAACAAAAATGTAGACAATAGACTACCTTCCATAATGACAAAGCTACCATCCATTAGAGTAACAAAAATCTGAACAATAGACTACCTTCCATAATGGCAAGGCTACAATCCATTAAAGTAATAGAAATCTGAACAACAGACTACCTTCCATAATGACAAGGCTACAATCCATTGGAGTAAAAGAAATCTCAACGACAAACTACCTTTCATAATGACAAGGCTACCATCCATTGGTGTAACAAAAATCTCGACAACAGACTACCTTCCATAATGACAAGGCTATCATCCATTGGCGTAACAAAGATATCGACAACCGACTACCTTTAATAATGACAAGGCTACCATCCATTGGAGTAACAAAAATCTCGACAAAATAATACCTTCCATAATAACAAGGTTACCATCCATTGGAATAACAAAAATCTCAACAACAATCTTTCTTCCATAATGACAAGGCTACCATCCATTGGAGTAACAAAAATCTGAACAACAAACTACCTTCCATAATGGCAAGGCTACAATACATTGGAGTAAAGAAATCTCAACGACAAACTACCTTCCATAATGACAAGGCTATCATCCATTGGAGTAACGAAGATATCGACAACAAACTACCTTTAATAATGACAAGGCAACCATTCATTGGAGTAACAAAAATCTCGACAAAATACTGCCTTCCATAATAAGAAGGCTACCATCCATTGGAGTAACAAAAATCTAGACAATAGACTACCTTCCATACTAAAAAGGCTACCATCCATTGGAGTAACAAAAATCTGAACAACAGACAAACTTCCGTAATGACATGGCTACCATCCATTGGAGTAACAGAAATCTCAAAGACGGACTACCTTTCATAATGACAAGGCTACCATCCATTGGAATAACAAAAATCTCGACAATAGACTACCTTCTATAATGACAAGGCTACCATCCATTGGAGTAAGAAAAATATGAACAACATACTACCTTCCATAATGACAAGGCTACCATCCATTGAAGTAACACAAATCTCAACGACCGACTACCTTCCATAATGACAAGGCTACCATCCATTGGAGTAACAAAAATATGAACAAAAGACTACCTTGCATAATTACAAGGCTACAATCCATTGGAGTAACAAAAATATCAAAGACCGACTACCTTCCATAATGACAAGGCTACCATCCATTGGAATAACAAAAATCTAGACAATAGACTACCTTCCATAATGACAAGGCTACCATCCATTGGAGTAACAAAAATATGAACAACAGACTACCTTCCATAATGGCAAGGCTACAATCCATTGGAGTAACAGAAATCTAAACGACAGACTACCTTCCATAATGACAAGGCTATCATCCATTGGAGTAACAAAGATATCGACAACAGACTACCTTTAATAATGACAAGGCAACCATCCATTGGAGTAACACAAATCTCGACAAAATACTGCCTTCCATAATAAGAAGGCTACCATCCATTGGAGTAACAAAAATCTAGACAATAGACTACCTTCCATAATGATAAGGCTACCATCCATTGGAGTAACAAAAATCTGAACAACAGACTACCTTCCGTAATGACAAGGCTACCATCCATTGGAGTAACAGAAATCTCAAAGACGGACTACCTTTCATAATGACAAGGCTACCATCCATTGGAATTACAAAAATATCGACAATAGACTACCTTCTATAATGACAAGGCTACCATCCATTGGTGTCAGAAAAATATGAACAACAAACTACCTTCCATAATGACAATGCTACCATCCATTGAAGTAACACAAATCTCAACGACCGACTACCTTCCATAATGACAAGGCTATTATCCATTAGAGTAACACAAATATGAACAACAGACTACCTTGAATAATAACAAGGCTACAATCCATTGGAGTAACATAAATCTCAAAGACCGACTACCTTCCATAATGACAAGGCTACCATCCATTGGAATAAGAAAAAACTAGACAATAGACTACCTTCCATAATGACAAGGCTACCATCCATTGGAGTAACAAAAATCTGAACAACATACTACCTTCCATAATGACAAGGCTACCATCCATTGAAGTAACAGAAATCTCAACGACCGACTACCTTCCATAATTTTGAGGCTACCATCCATTGGAGTAACAAAAATATGAACAATAAACTACCTTGCATAATTACAAGGCTATAATCCATTGGAGGAACATAAATCTCAACGACAGACTACCTTCTATAATGACAAGGCTACCATCTATTGGAGTAACAAAAATCTCGACAACAGACTACCTTCCATAATTACAAGGCTACCATCCATTGGAGTATAAAAAATCTCAACAACAGACTACCTTCCATAATGACAAGGCTATCATCCATTGGCGTAACAAAGATATCGACAACCGACTACCTTTAATAATGACAAGGCTACCATCCATTGGAGTAACAAAAATCTCGACAAAATAATACCTTCCATAATAACAAGGTTACCATCCATTGGAATAACAAAAATCTCGACAACAAACTTTCTTCCATAATGACAAGGCTACCATCCATTGGAGTAACAAAAATCTGAACAACAAACTACCTTCCATAATGGCAAGGCTACAATCCATTAGAGTAAAGAAATCTCAACGACAGACTACCTTCCATAATGACAAGGCTATCATCCATTGGAGTAACGAAGATATCGACAACAAACTACCTTTAATAATGACAAGGCAACCATTCATTGGAGTAACAAAAATCTCGACAAAATACTGCCTTCCATAATAAGAAGGCTACCATCCATTGGAGTAACAAAAATCTAGACAATAGACTACCTTCCATACTGACAAGGCTACCATCCATTGAAGTAACAAAAATCTGAACAACAGACAACCTTCCGTAATGACATGGATACCATCCATTGGAGTAACAGAAATCTCAAAGACGAACTACCTTTCATAATGACAAGGCTACCATCCATTGAAGTAACACAAATCTCAACGACCGACTACCTTCCATAATGAAATGGCTACCATCAATTAGAGTAACAAAAATCTCGACAACAGACTACCTTCCATAATGACAAGGCTATCATCCATTGGAGTAACAAAGATATCGACAACAGACTACCTTCAATAATGACAAGGCTACCATCCATTGGAGTAACAAAAATCTCGACAAAATACTGTCGCTCATAATAAGAAGGATACCATCCATTGGAGTAACAAAAATGTAGACAATAGACTACCTTCCATAATGACAAAGCTACCATCCATTAGAGTAACAAAAATTTGAACAATAGACTACCTTCCATAATGGCAAGGCTACAATCCATTGGAGTAAAAGAAATCTCAACGACAAACTACCTTTCATAATGACAAGGCTACCATCCATTGGTGTAACAAAAATCTCGACAACAGACTACCTTCCATAATGACAAGGCTATCATCCATTGGCGTTACAAAGATATCGAAAATCGACTACCTTTAATAATGACAAGGCTACCATCCATTGGAGTAACAAAAATCTCGACAAAATAATACCTTCCATAATAACAAGGTTACCATCCATTGGAATAACAAAAATCTCGACAACAATCTTTCTTCCATAATGACAAGGCTACCATCCATTGGAGTAACAAAAATCTGAACAACAAACTACTTTCCATAATGGCAAGGCTACAATACATTGGAGTAAAGAAATCTCAACGACAGACTACCTTCCATAATGACAAGGCTATCATCCATTGGAGTAACGAAGATATCGACAACAAACTACCTTTAATAATGACAAGGCAACCATTCATTGGAGTAACAAAAATCTCGACAAAATACTGCCTTCCATAATAAGAAGGCTACCATCCATTGGAGTAACAAAAATCTAGACAATAGACAACCTTCCATGCTGACAAGGCTACCATCCATTGGAGTAACAAAAATCTGAACAACAGACAACCTTCTGTAATGACATGGCTACCATCCATTGGAGTAACAGAAATCTCAAAGACGGACTACCTTTCATAATGACAAGGCTACCATCCATTGGAATAACAAAAATCTCGACAATAGACTACCTTCTATAATGACAAGGCTACCATCCATTGAAGTAACACAAATCTCAACGACCGACTACCTTCCATAATGACAAGGCTACAATCCATTGGAGTAACAAAAATATGAACAAAAGACTACCTTGCATAATTACATGGCTACAATCCATTGGAGTAACAAAAATATCAAAGACCGACTACCTTCCATAATGACAAGGCTACCATCCATTGGAATAACAAAAATCTAGACAATAGACTACCTTCCATAATGACAAGGCTACCATCCATTGGAGTAACAAAAATATGAACAACAGACTACCTTCCATAATGGCAAGGCTAAAATCCATTGGAGTAACAGAAATCTAGACAATAGACTACCTTCCATAATGACAAGGCTACCATCCATTGGAGTAACAAAAATCTGAACAACAGACTACCTTCCATAATGACAAGGCTTCCATCCATTGAAGTAACAGAAATCACAACGATCGACTACCTTCCATAATGACAAGGCTACCATCCATTTGAGTAACTAAAATATGAACAACAAACTACCTTGCATAATCACAAGGCTACAATCCATTGGAGTAACAAAAATCTGAACAACAAACTACTTTCCATAATGGCAAGGCTACAATACATTGGAGTAAAGAAATCTCAACGACAGACTACCTTCCATAATGACAAGGCTATCATCCATTGGAGTAACGAAGATATCGACAACAAACTACCTTTAATAATGACAAGGCAACCATTCATTGGAGTAACAAAAATCTCGACAAAATACTGCCTTCCATAATAAGAAGGCTACCATCCATTGGAGTAACAAAAATCTAGACAATAGACAACCTTCCATGCTGACAAGGCTACCATCCATTGGAGTAACAAAAATCTGAACAACAGACAACCTTCTGTAATGACATGGCTACCATCCATTGGAGTAACAGAAATCTCAAAGACGGACTACCTTTCATAATGACAAGGCTACCATCCATTGGAATAACAAAAATCTCGACAATAGACTACCTTCTATAATGACAAGGCTACCATCCATTGAAGTAACACAAATCTCAACGACCGACTACCTTCCATAATGACAAGGCTACAATCCATTGGAGTAACAAAAATATGAACAAAAGACTACCTTGCATAATTACATGGCTACAATCCATTGGAGTAACAAAAATATCAAAGACCGACTACCTTCCATAATGACAAGGCTACCATCCATTGGAATAACAAAAATCTAGACAATAGACTACCTTCCATAATGACAAGGCTACCATCCATTGGAGTAACAAAAATATGAACAACAGACTACCTTCCATAATGGCAAGGCTAAAATCCATTGGAGTAACAGAAATCTAGACAATAGACTACCTTCCATAATGACAAGGCTACCATCCATTGGAGTAACAAAAATCTGAACAACAGACTACCTTCCATAATGACAAGGCTTCCATCCATTGAAGTAACAGAAATCACAACGATCGACTACCTTCCATAATGACAAGGCTACCATCCATTTGAGTAACTAAAATATGAACAACAAACTACCTTGCATAATCACAAGGCTACAATCCATTGGAGTAACAGAAATCTCAATGACAGACTACCTTATATATTGACATGGCTACCATCTATTGGAGTAACAAAAATCTCGACAATAGACTACCTTCCATAATTACAAGGCTACCATTCATTGGAGTATAAAAAATCTCGACAACAAACTACCTTCCATAATGACTAGGCTACCATCCATTGGAGTAACAAATATCTGATCAACAGACTACCTTCCTTAATGACAAGGCTACCATCCATTGGAGTAACAGAAATCTCAAAGACGGACTACCTTTTATAATGACAAGGCTTCCATCCATTGGAATAACAAAAATCTCGACAATAGACTACCTTCGATAATGAAAAGGCTACCATCCATTGGAGTAAGAAAAATCTCAACGACCGACTACCTTCTATAATGACAAGGCTACCATCCATTGGAGTAACAAAAATCTGAACAACAGACTACCTTCCATAATGAGAAGGCTACCATCCATTGAAGTAACAGAAATCTCAACGACCGGCTACCTTCCAAAATGACAAGGCTACCATCCATTGGAGTGACAAAAATATGAACAACATACTACCTTGCATAATTACAAGGCTATAATCCATTGGAGTAACAGAAATCTCAACGACAGACTACCTTCCATAATGACAAGCCTATCATCCATTTGAGTAATAAAGATATCGACAACAGACTACCTTCAATAATTACAAGGCAACCATCCATTGGAGTAAAAAAAATCTCGAAAAAATACTTCCTTCCATAATAAGAAGGCTACCATCCATTGGAGTAACAAAAATCTAGACAATAGACTACCTTCCATAATGACAAGGCTACAATCCATTGGTGTAACAAAAATCTGAACAACATACTACCTTCCATAATGACAAGGCTACCATCCATTGGAGTAATAGAAATCTCAAAGACGGACTACCTTTCATAATGACAAGGCTACCATCCATTGGAATAACAAAAATCTCGACAATAGACTACCTTCTATAATGACAAGGCTACCATCCATTGGAGTAAGAAAAATATGAACAACAGACTACCTTCCATAATGACAAGGCTACCATCCATTGAAGTATCAGAAATCTCAACGACCGACTACCTTCCATAATGACAAGGCTACCATCCATTGGAGTAACTAAAATATGAGCAATAGACTACCTTGCATAATTGCAAGGCTACAATCCATTGGAGTAACAGAAATATCAACGACAGACTACCTTCTATAATGACAAGGCTACCATCTATTGGAGTAAAAAAAATATCGACAATAGACTACCTTCCATAATTACAAGGCTACCATCCATTGGAGTATAAAAAATCTCGACAACAGACTACCTTCCATAATGACAAGGCTACCATGCATTGGAATAACCAAAATCTCGATAATAAAGTACCTTCCATAATGGAAAGGCTACCATCCATTGGTGTAACAAAAATCTCGACAATAGACTACCTTCCATAATTACAAGGCTACCATCCATTTGGGTAACAAAAATATGAACAACAGACTACCTTGTATAATTACAAGGCTACAATCCATTGGAGTAACAGAACTCTCAAAGACCGACTACCTTCTATAATAACAAGGCAACCATCCATTAGAATAACAAAAATTTAAACAATAGACTACCTTCCATAATGACAAGGCTACCATCCATTGGAGTAACAAAAATATGAACAACAGACTACCTTCCACAATGACAACGCTACCATCCATTGAAGTAACAGAAATCTCAACGACCGACTACCTTCAATAATGACCAGGCTACCATCCATTGGAGTAACAAAAATATGAACAACAGACTTCCTTGCATAATTACAAGGCTAGAATCCATTAGAGTAACAAAAATCTCAACGACAGACTACCTTCTATAATGACAAGGCTACCATCTATTGGAGTAACAAAAATCTCGACAATAGACTACCTTCCATGATTACAAGGCTACCATTCATTGGAGTATAAAAATCTCGACAACAGACTACCTTCAATAATGACAAGGCTACCATGCATTGGAATAACCAAAATCTCGACAATAGAGTACCTTCCACAATGAAAAGGCTACCATCCATTGGTGTAACAAAAATCTCGACAATAGACTACCTTCCATAATTACAAGGCTACCATCCATTTGGGTAACAAAAATATGAACAACAGACTACCTTGTATAATTACAAGGCTACAATCCATTGGAGTAACATAAATCTCAATGACAGACTACCTTCTATAAGGACAAGGCTACCATCTATTGGAGTAACAAAAATCTCGACAATAGACTACCTTCAATAATTACAAGGCTACCATTCATTGGAATATAAAAAATCTCGACAACAAACTACCTTCCATAATGACTAGGCTACCATCCATTGGAGTAACAAATATCTGGTCAACAGACTACCTTCCTGAATGACAAGGCTACCATCCATTGGAGTAACAGAAATCTCAAAGACGGACTACCTTTCATAATGACAAGGCTTCCATCCATTGGAATAACAAAAATCTCGACAATAGACTACCTTCGATAATGACAAGGCTACCATCCATTGGAGTAAGAAAAATATGAACAACAAACTACCTTCCATAATGACAAGGCTACCATCCATTGAAGTAACACCAATCTCAACGATCGACTACCTTCTATAATGACAAGGCTACCATCCATTGGAGTAACAAAAACCTGAACAACAAACTACCTTCCATAATGACAAGGCTACCATCCATTGAAGTAACAGAAATCTCAACGACCGGCTACCTTCCATAATGACAAGGCTACCATCCATTGGAGTGACAAAAATATGAACAACAGACTACCTTGCATAATTACAAGCCTACAATCCATTGGAGTAACAGAAATCTCAACGACAGACTACCTTCTATAATGACAAGGCTACCATCTATTGGAGTAACAAAAATCTCGACAATAGACTACCTTCCATAATTACAAGGCTACCATCCATTGGAGTATAAAAAATCACGACAGCAAAC
Source organism: Vicia faba (assembly GCA_948472305.1). Classification (NCBI taxonomy): domain Eukaryota; kingdom Viridiplantae; phylum Streptophyta; class Magnoliopsida; order Fabales; family Fabaceae; genus Vicia; species Vicia faba. The sequence continues at coordinate 769,521,876 of OX451738.1, forward strand.
TACCTTCCATAATGACAAGGCTACCATGCATTGGATTAACCAAAATCTCGACAATAGAGTACCTTCCATAATTACAACGCTACCATCCATTGGTGTACAAAAAATCTCGAAAATAGACTACCTTCCATAATTACAAGGCTACCATCCATTTGGGTAACAGAAATCTCAACAACAGACTACTTTCCATAATGATAAGGCTACCATCCATTGGAGTAAAAAAAATCTCGACAATAGACTACCTTCCATAATGACAAGGATATCATCCATTGGAGTAACAGAGATATCGACAACAGACTACCTTCAATAATGACAAGGCTACCATCCATTGGAGTAACAAAAATCTGAACAATAGACTACCTTCCATATTGGCAAGGCTACAATCCATTGGAGTAAAAAAATCTCAATGACAAACTACATGTCATAATAACAAGGCTACCATCCATTGGTGTAACAAAAATCTCGACAACAGACTACCTTCCATAATGACAAGGCTATCATCCATTGGCGTAACAAAGATATCAACAACAGACTACCTTTAATAATGACAAGGCTACCATCCATTGGAGTAACAAAAATCAAGATAAAATACTACATTCCATAATAATAAGGTTACCATCCATTGGAATAACAAAAATCTCGACAACAAACTTTCTTCCATAATGAAAAGGCTACCATCCATTGGAGTAACAAAAATCTGAACAATAAACTACCTTCCATAATGGCAAGGCTATAATCCATTGGAGTAATAAAGATATCGATAACAGACTACCTTAAATAATGACAAGGCAACCATCTATTGGAGTAAAACAAATCTCGAAAAAATACTGCCTTCCATAATAAGAAGGCTACCATCCATTGGAGTAACAAAAATCTAGACAATAGACTACCTTCCATAATGACAAGGCTACCATCCATTGGAGTAACAAAAATCTGAACAACAGACTACCTTCCATAATGACAAGGCTACCATCCTTTGGAGGAATAGAAATCTCAAAGACGGACTACCTTTCATAATGACAAGGCTACCATCCATTGGAATAACAAAAATCTCGACAACAGACTACCTTCCATAATGACAAGGCTACCATCCATTGAAGTAACAGAAATCTCAACGACCGACTACCTTCCATAATGACAAGGCAACCATCCATTGGAGTAACTAAAATATGAACAACAGACTACCTTGCATAATTACAAGGCTACAATCCATTGGAGTGACAGAAATCTCAACGACAGACTACCTTCTATAATGACAAGGCTACCATTTATTGAAGTAACAAAAATCTCGACAATAGACTACCTTCCATAATTCCAAGGCTACCATCCATTGGAGTATAAAAAATCTCGACAACAGACCCCCTTCCATAATGACAAGGCTACCATGCATTGGAATAACCAAAATCTCGACAATAGAGTACCTTCCATAATGAAAAGGCTACCATCCATTGGTGTAACAAAAATCTCGACAATACACTACCTTCCATAGTTACAAGGCTACCATCCATTTGGGTAACAGAAATATGAACAACAGACTACCTTGTATAATTACAAGGCTACAATCCATTAGAGTAATAGAAATCTCAAAGACCGACTACCTTCCATAATAACAAGGCTACCATCCATTAGAATAACAAAAATCTAGACAATAGACTACCTTCCATAATGACAAGGCTACCATACATTGGAGTAACAAAAATATGAACAACAGACTACCTTCCATAATGACAAGGCTACCATCCATTGAAGTAACAGAAATCTCAACGACCGACTACCTTCCATAATGACAAGGCTACCATCCATTGGAGTAACAAAAATATTAACAACAGACTTCCTTGCATAATTACAAGGCTAGAATCCATTGGAGTAACAAAAATCTCAACGACAGACTACCGTCTATAATGACAAGGCTACCATCTATTGGAGTAACAAAAATCTCGATAATAGACTACCTTCCATAATTACAAGGCTACCTTGCATTGGAGTATAAAAATCTCGACAACATGCTACCTTCCATAATGACAAGGCTACCATGCATTGGAATAACCAAAATCTCGACAATAGAGTACCTTCCATAATGAAAAGGCTACCATCCATTGGTGTAACAAAAATCTCGACAATAGACTACCTTCCATAATTACAAGGCTACCATCCATTTGGGTAACAGAAATATGAACAACAGACTACCTTGTATAATTACAAGGCTACAATCCATTGGAGTAACAGAAATCTCAAAGACCGACTACCTTCCATAATAACAAGGCTACCATCCATTAGAATAACAAAAATCTAGACAATAGACTACCTTCCATAATGACAAGGCTACCATCCATTGGAGTAACAAAAATCTGAACAACAGACTACCTTCCATAATGACAAGGCTACCATCCATTGAAGTAAAAGAAATCTCAACGACCGACTACCTTCCATAATGACAAGGCTACCATCCATTGGAGTAACAAAAATATGAACAACAGACTACCTTGCATAATTACAAGGTAAGAATCCATTGGAGTAACAAAAATCTCAACGACAGACTACCTTCTATAATGACAAGCCTACCATCTATTAGAGTAACAAAAATCTCGACAATAGACTACCTTCCATAATTACAAGGCTACCATCCATTGGAGTATAAAAAATCTCGACAACAGACTACCTTCCATAATGACAAGGCTACCATGCATTGGAATAACCAAAATCTCGACAATAGAGTACCTTCCATAATGACAAGGCTACCATCCATTGGTGTAACAAAAATCTCGACAATAGACTACCTTCCATAATTACAAGGCTACCATCCATTTGGGTAGCAGAAATATGAACAACAGACTACCTTGCATAATTACAAGGCTACAATCCATTGGAGTAACAGAAATCTCAAAGACCGACTACCTTCCATAATGACAAGGCTACCATCCATTGGAATAACAAAAATCTATACAATGGACTACCTTCCATAATGACAAGGCTACCATCCATTGGATTAACAAAAATCTGAACAACTGACTACCTTCCATAATAACAAGGCCAGCATCCATTGAAGTAACATAAATCTCAACGACTGACTACCTTCCATAATGACAAGGCTACCATCCATTAGAGTAACTAAAATATGAAAAACAGACTACCTTGCATAATTATAAGGCTACAATCCATTGGAGTAACAGAAATCTCAACGACATACTACCTTCTATAATGACAAGGCTACCATCTATTGGAGTAACAAAAATCTCGACAATAGACTACCTTCCATAATTACAAGGCTACCATCCATTGGAGTATAAAAATCTCGACAACAGACTACCTTCCATAATGACAAGGATACCATGCATTGGAATAACCAAAATCTCGACAATAGAGTACCTTCCATAATGACAAGGCTACCATCCATTGGTGTAACAAAAAACTCGACAATAGACTACCTTCCATAATTATAAGGCTACCATCCATTTGGGTAACAGAAATATGAACAATAGACTACCTTGTATAATTACAAGGCTACAATCCATTGGAGTAACAGAAATCTCAAAGATCGACTACCTTCCATAATAACAAGGATACCATCCATTAGAATAACGTAAATCTAGACAATAGACCACCTTCCATAATGACAAGGCTACCATCCATTGGAGTAACAAAAATCTGAACAACAGACTACCTTCCATAATGACAAGGCTACTATCCATTGAAGTAACAGAAATCACAACGACCGACTACCTTCCATAATGACAAGGCTACCATCCATTGGAGTAACAAAAATATGAACAACAGACTACCTTGCATAATTACAAGGCTAGAATCCATTGGAGTAACGAAAATCTCAACGACAGACTACCTTCTATAATGACAAGGCTACCATCTATTAGAGTAACAAAAATCTCGACAATAGACTACCTTCCATAATTACAAGGCTACCATCCATTGGAGTATAAAAAATCTCGACAACAGACTACCTTCCATAATGACAAGGCTACCATGCATTGGAATAACCAAAATCTCGACAATAGAGTACCTTCCATAATGACAAGGCTACCATCCATTGGTGTAACAAAAATCTCGACAATAGACTACCTTCCATAATTACAAGGCTACCATCCATTTGGGTAGCAGAAATATGAACAACAGACTACCTTGCATAATTACAAGGCTACAATCCATTGGAGTAACAGAAATCTCAAAGACCGACTACCTTCCATAATGACAAGGCTACCATCCATTAGAATAACAAAAATCTAGACAATAGACTACCTTCCATAATGACAAGGCTACCATACATTGGAGTAACAAAAATATGAACAACAGACTACCTTCCATAATGACAAGGCTACCATCCATTGAAGTAACATAAATCTCAACGACCGACTACCTTCCATAATGACAAGGCTACCATCCATTAGAGTAACTAAAATATTAACAACAGACTTCCTTGCATAATTACAAGGCTAGAATCCATTGGAGTAACAAAAATCTCAACGACAGACTACCATCTATAATGACAAGGCTACCATCTATTGGAGTAACAAAAATCTCGACAATAGACTACCTTCCATAATTACAAGGCTACCATCCATTGGAGTATAAAAATCTCGACAACAGACTACCTTCCATAATGACAAGGGTACCATGCATTGGAATAACCAAAATCTCGACAATAGAGTACCTTCCATAATGACAAGGCTACCATCCATTGGTGTAACAAAAATCTCGACAATAGACTACCTTCCATAATTATAAGGCTACCATCCATTTGGGTAACAGAAATATGAACAACAGACTACCTTGTATAATTACAAGGCTACGATCCATTGGAGTATCAGAAATCTCAAAGACCGACTACCTTCCATAATAACAAGGATACCATCCATTAGAATAACGTAAATCTAGACAATAGACTACCTTCCATAATGACAAGGCTACCATCCATTGGAGTAACAAAAATCTGAACAACAGACTACCTTCCATAATGACAAGGCTACCATCCATTGAAGTAACAGAAATCACAACGACCGACTACCTTCCATAATGACAAGGCTACCATCCATTGGAGTAACAAAAATATGAACAACAGACTACCTTGCATAATTACAAGGCTAGAATCCATTGGAGTAACGAAAATCTCAATGACAGACTACCTTCTATAATGACAAGGCTACCATCTATTAGAGTAACAAAAATCTCGACAATAGACTACCTTCCATAATTACAAGGCTACCATCCATTGGAGTATAAAAAATCTCGACAACAGACTACCTTCCATAATGACAAGGCTACCATGCATTGGAATAACCAAAATCTCGACAATAGAGTACCTTCCATAATGACAAGGCTACCATCCATTAGTGTAACAAAAATCTCGACAATAGACTACCTTCCATAATTACAAGGCTACCATCCATTTGGGTAACAGAAATATGAACAACAGACTACCTTGTATAATTACAAGGCTACAATCCATTGGAGTAATAGAAATCTCAAAGACCGACTACCTTCCATAATAACAAGGCTTACATCCATTTGAATAACAAAAATCTAGACAATAGACTACCTTCCATAATGACAAGGCTACCATACATTGGAGTAACAAAAATATGAACAACAGACTACCTTCCATAATGACAAGGCTACCATCCATTGAAGTAACAGAAATCTCAACGATCGACTACCTTCCATAATGACAAGGCTACCATCCATTGGAGTAACAAAAATATTAACAACATACTTCCTTGCATAATTACAAGGCTAGAATCCATTGGAGTAACAAAAATCTCAACGACAGACTACCGTCTATAATGACAAGGCTACCATCTATTGGAGTAACAAAAATCTCGATAATAGACTACCTTCCATAATTACAAGGCTACCTTGCATTGGAGTATAAAAATCTCGACAACAGGCTACCTTCCATAATGACAAGGCTACCATGCATTGGAATTACCAAAATCTCGACAATAGAGTACCTTCCATAATGAAAAGGCTACCATCCATTGGTGTAACAAAAATCTCGACAATAGACTACCTTCCATAATTACAAGGCTACCATCCATTTGGGTAACAGAAATATGAACAACAAACTACCTTGTATAATTACAAGGCTACAATCCATTGGAGTAACAGAAATCTCAAAGACCGACTACCTTCCATAATAACAAGGCTACCATCCATTAGAATAACAAAAATCTAGACAATAGACTACCTTCCATAATGACAAGGCTACCATCCATTGGAGTAACAAAAATCTGAACAACAGACTACCTTCCATAATGACAAGGCTACCATCCATTGAAGTAAAAGAAATCTCAACGACCGACTACCTTCCATAATGACAAGGCTACCATCCATTGGAGTAACAAAAATATGAACAACAGACTACCTTAAATAATTACAAGGCAAGAATCCATTGGAGTAACAAAAATCTCAACGACAGACTACCTTCTATAATGACAAGGCTACCATCTATTAGAGTAACAAAAATCTCGACAATAGACTACCTTCAATAATTACAAGGCTACCATCCATTGGAGTATAAAAAATCTCGACAACAGACTACCTTCCATAATGACAAGGCTACCATGCATTAGAATAACCAAAATCTCGACAATAGAGTACCTTCCATAATGACAAGGCTACCATCCATTGGTGTAACAAAAATCTCGATAATAGACTACCTTCCATAATTACAAGGCTACCATCCATTTGGGTAACAGAAATATAAACAACAGACTACCTTGCATAATTACAAGGCTACAATCCATTGGAGTAACAGAAATCTCAAAGACCGACTACCATCCATAATGACAAGGCTACCATCCATTGGAATAACAAAAATCTATACAATGGACTACCTTCCATAATGACAAGGCTACCATCCATTGGATTAACAAAAATCTGAACAACTGACTACCTTCCATAATGACAAGGCCAGCATCCATTGAAGTAACATAAATCTCAACGACTGACTACCTTCCATAATGACAAGGCTACCATCCATTAGAGTAACTAAAATATGAAAAATAGACTACCTTGCATAATTACAAGGCTACAATCCATTGGAGTAACAGAAATCTCAACGACATACTACCTTCTATAATGACAAGGCTACCATCTATTGGAGTAACAAAAATCTCGACAATAGACTACCTTCCATAATTACAAGGCTACCATCCATTGGAGTATAAAAATCTCGATAACAGACTACCTTCCATAATGACAAGGGTACCATGTATTGGAATAACCAAAATCTCGACAATAGAGTACCTTCCATAATGACAAGGCTACCATCCATTGGTGTAACAAAAATCTCGACAATAGACTACCTTCCATAATTATAAGGCTACCATCCATTTGGGTAACAGAAATATGAACAACAGACTACCTTGTATAATTAAAAGGCTACAATCCATTGGAGTAACAGAAATCTCAAAGACCGGCTACCAACCATAATAACAAGGATACCATCCATTAGAATAACGTAAATCTAGACAATAGACTACCTTACATAATGACAAGGCTACCATCCATTGGAGTAACAAAAATCTGAACAACAAACTACCTTCCATAATGATAAGGCTACCATCCATTGAAGTAACAGAAATCTCAACGACCGACTACCTTCCATAATGACAAGGCTACCATCCATTGGAGTAACAAAAATATGAACAACAGACTACCTTGCATAATTACAAGGCTAGAATCCATTGGAGTAACGAAAATCTCAATGACAGACTACCTTTTATAATGACAAGGCTACCATCTATTAGAGTATTAAAAATCTCGACAATAGACTACCTTCCATAATTACAAGGCTACCATCCATTGGAGTATAAAAAATCTCGACAACGGACTACCTTCCATAATGACAAGGCTACCATGCATTGGAATAACCAAAATCTCGACAATAGAGTACCTTCCATAATGACAAGGCTACCATCCATTGGTGTAACAAAAATCTCGACAATAGACTACCTTTCATAATTACAAGGCTACCATCCATTTGGGTAACAAAAATATGAACAACAGACTTCCTTGCATAATTACAAGGCTACAATCCATTGGAGTAACAGAAATCTCAACGACCGACTACCTTCCATAATGACAAGACCACCATCCATTGGAGTAACAAAAATATGAACAACAGACTACCTTGCATAATTACAAGGCTAGAATCCATTGGAGTAACAAAAATCTCAACGACAGACTACCTTCTATAATGACAAGGCTACAATCTATTGGAGTAACAAAAATCTCGACAATAGACTACCTTCCATAATTACAAGGCTACCATCCATTGGTGTAACAGAAATCTCGACAATAGACTACCTTCCATAATTACAAGGCTACCATCCATTTGGGTAACAAAAATATGAACAACAGACTACCTTGCATAATTACAAGGCTACCATCCATTGAAGTAACAAAAATATCAATGACCGACTACCTTCCATAATGACAAGGCTACCATCCATTGGAGTAACAAAAATATGAATAACAGACTACCTTGCATAATTACAAGGCAATAATCCATTGGAGTAATAGAAATCTCAAAGACCGAATACCTTCCATAATGACAAGGCTACCATCCATTGGAGTAACAAAAATCTGAACAATAGACTACCTTCCATAATGACAAGGCTACCATTCATTGAAGTAACAGAAATATTAACGTCGGACTACCTTCCATAATGAGAAGGCTACCATCCATTGGAGTAACTATAATATGAACAACAGTCTACCTTGCATAATTACAAGGCTACAATCCATTGGAGTAACAGAAATCTCAACGAAAGACTACCTTCTATAATGACAAGGATACCATCTATTGGAGTAACAAAAATCTCGACAATAGACTACCTTCCATAATTACAAGGCTACCATGCATTGGAATAACCAAAATCTCGACAATAGAGTACCTTCCATAATGAAAAGGCTACCATCCATTGGTGTAACAAAAATCTCTACAATAGACTACCTTCCATAAGTACAAGGCTACCATCCATTTGGGTAACAGAAATATGAACAACAGACTACCTTGTATAATTACAAGGCTACAATCCATTGGAGTAACAGAAATCTCAAAGACCGACTACCTTCCATAATGACAAGGCTACCATCCATTAGAATAACAAAAATCTAGACAACAAACTACCTACCATAATGACAAGGCCACCATCCATTGGAGTATAAAAAATCTCGGCAACAGACTACCTTCCATAATGACAAGGCTACCATGCATTGGAATAACCAAAATCTCGACAATAGAGTACCTTCCATAATGACAAGGCTACCATCCATTGAAGTAACACAAATATCAACGACCGACTACCTTCCATAATGACAAGTTTACCATCCATTGTAGGAACAAAAATATGAATAACAGACTACCTTGCATAATTACAAGGCTATAATCCATTGGAGTAACAGAAATCTCAAAGACCGATTACCTTCCATAATGACAAGGCTACCATCCATTGGAATAACAAAAATCTAGACAATAAACTACCTTCCATAGTGACAAGGCTACCATCCATTGGAGTAACAAAAATCTGAACAACAGACTACCTTCCATAATGACAAGGCTACCATCCATTGAAGTAACAGAAATCTATACGACCGACTACCTTCCATAATGACAAGGCTACCATCCATTGGAGTAACTAAAATATGAACAACAGACTACCTTGCATAATTACAAGGCTACAATCCATTGGGGTAACAGAAATCTCAATGACAAACTACCTTCTATAATGACAAGGCTACCATCTATTGGAGTAACAAAAATCTCGACAATAGACTACCTTCCATAATTACAAGGCTACCATCCATTTGGGTAACAGAAATATGAACAACAGACTACCTTGTATAATTACAAGGCTACAATCCATTGGAGTAACAGAAATCTCAAAGACCGACTACCTTGCATAATGACAAGGCTACCATCCATTAGAATAACAAAAATCTAGACAACAAACTACCTTCCATAATGACAAGGCTACCATCCATTGGAGTATAAAAAATCTCGACAACAGACTACCTTCCATAATGACAAGGCTACCATGCATTGGAATAACCAAAATCTCGACAATAGAGTACCTTCCATAATGACAAGGCTACCATCCATTGAAGTAACACAAATATCAACGACCGACTACCTTCCATAATGACAAGGTTACCATCCATTGGAGTAACAAAAATATGAATAACAGACTACCTTGCATAATTACAAGGCTATAATCCATTGGAGTAACAGAAATCTCAAAGATCGAATACCTTCCATAATGACAAGGCTACCATCCATGGGAATAACAAAAATCTAGACAATAAACTACCTTCCATAGTGACAAGGCTACCATCCATTGGAGTAACAAAAATCTGAACAACAGACTACCTTCCAAAATGACAAGGCTACCATCCATTGAAGTAACGGAAATCTATACGACCGACTACCTTCCATAATGACAAGGCTACCATCCATTGGAGTAACTAAAATATGAACAACAGACTACCTTGCATAATTACAAGGCTACAATCCATTGGAGTAACAGAAATCTCAATGACAGACTACCTTCTATAATTACAAGGCTACCATCTATTGGAGTAACAAAAATCTCGACAAGAGACTACCTTCCATAATTACAAGGCTACCATCCATTGGAGTATAAAAAATCTCGACAACAGACTACCTTCCATAATGACAAGGCTACCATGCATTGGAATAACCAAAATCTCGACAATAGAGTACCTTTTATAATGACAAGGCTACCATCCATTGGTGTAACAAAAATCTCGACAATAAACTACATTCCATAATTACAAGGCTACCATCCATTTGGGTAACAAAAATATGAACAGACTACCTTGCATAATTAAAAGGCTACAATCCATTGGAGTAACAAAAATCTCAAAGACCGACTACCTTCCATAATGACAAGGCTACCATCCATTGGAATAAAAAAAATCTAGACAATGGACTACCTTCCTTAATGACAAGGCTACCATCCATTGGAGTAACAAAAATCTAAACAACTGACTACCTTCCATAATGACAAGGCTACCATCCATTGAAGTAACCGAAATCTCAACGACCGACTACCTTCCATAATGACAAGGCTACCATCCATTGGAGTAACAAAAATATGAACAACAGACTACCTTGCATAATTACAAGGCTACAATCCGTTGGAGTAACAAAAATCTCAACGACAAACTACCTTCTATAATGACAAGGCTACCATCTATTGGAGTAACAAAAATATCGACAATAGACTACCTTCCATAATTACAAGGCTACCATCCATTGGAGTATAAAAAATCTCGACAACAGACTACCTTCCATAATGACAAGGCTACCATGCATTGGAATAACCAAAATCTCGACAATAGAGTACCTTCCATAATGAGAAGGCTACCATCCATTTAAGTAACACAAATATCAACGACCGACTACCTTCCATAATGACAAGGCTACCATCCCTTGAAGTAACACAAATATCAACGACCGACTACCTTCCATAATGACAAGTTTACCATCCATTGTATGAACAAAAATATGAATAACAGACTACCTTGCATAATTACAAGGCTATAATCCATTGGAGTAACAGAAATCTCAAAGACCGATTACCTTCCATAATGACAAGGCTACCATCCATTGGAATAACAAAAATCTAGACAATAAACTACCTTCCATAGTGACAAGGCTACCATCCATTGGAGTAACAAAAATCTGAACAACAGACTACCTTCCATAATGACAAGGCTACCATCCATTGAAGTAACAGAAATCTATACGACCAACTACCTTCCATAATGACAAGGCTACCATCCATTGGAGTAACTAAAATATGAACAACAGACTACCTTGCATAATTACAAGGCTACAATCCATTGGGGTAACATAAATCTCAATGACAGACTACCTTCTATAATGACAAGGCTACCATCTATTGGAGTAACAAAAATCTCGACAATAGACTACCTTCCATAATTACAAGGCTACCATCCATTTGGGTAACAGAAATATGAACAACAGACTACCTTGTATAATTACAAGGCTACAATCCATTGGAGTAACAGAAATCTCAAAGACCGACTACCTTGCATAATGACAAGGCTACCATCCATTAATATAACAAAAATCTAGACAACAAACTACCTTCCATAATGACAAGGCTACCATCCATTGGAGTATAAAAAATCTCGACAACAGACTACCTTCCATAATGACAAGGCTACCATGCATTGGAATAACCAAAATCTCGACAATAGAGTACCTTCCATAATGACAAGGCTACCATCCATTGAAGTAACACAAATATCAACGATCGACTACCTTCCATAATGACAAGGTTACCATCCATTGGAGTAACAAAAATATGAATAACAGACTACCTTGCATAATTACAAGGCTATAATCCATTGGAGTAACAGAAATCTCAAAGACCGAATACCTTCCATAATGACAAGGCTACCATCCATGGGAATAACAAAAATCTAGACAATAAACTACCTTCCATAGTGACAAGGCTACCATCCATTGGAGTAACAAAAATCTGAACAACAGACTACCTTCCAAAATGACAAGGCTACCATCCATTGAAGTAACGGAAATCTATACGACCGACTACCTTCCATAATGACAAGGCTACCATCCATTGGAGTAACTAAAATATGAACAACAGACTACCTTGCATAATTACAAGGCTACAATCCATTGGAGTAACAGAAATCTCAATGACAGACTACCTTCTATAATTACAAGGCTACCATCTATTGGAGTAACAAAAATCTCGACAAGAGACTACCTTCCATAATTACAAGGCTACCATCCATTGGAGTATAAAAAATCTCGACAACAGACTACCTTCCATAATGACAAGGCTACCATGCATTGGAATAACCAAAATCTCGACAATAGAGTACCTTTTATAATGACAAGGCTACCATCCATTGGTGTAACAAAAATCTCGACAATAGACTACATTCCATAATTACAAGGCTACCATCCATTTGGGTAACAAAAATATGAACAGACTACCTTGCATAATTAAAAGGCTACAATCCATTGGAGTAACAAAAATCTCAAAGACCGACTACCTTCCATAATGACAAGGCTACCATCCATTGGAATAAAAAAAATCTAGACAATGGACTACCTTCCTTAATGACAAGGCTACCATCCATTGGAGTAACAAAAATCTAAACAACTGACTACCTTCCATAATGACAAGGCTACCATCCATTGAAGTAACCGAAATCTCAACGACCGACTACCTTCCATAATGACAAGGCTACCATCCATTGGAGTAACAAAAATATGAACAACAGACTACCTTGCATAATTACAAGGCTACAATCCGTTGGAGTAACTAAAATCTCAACGACAAACTACCTTCTATAATGACAAGGCTACCATCTATTGGAGTAACAAAAATATCGACAATAGACTACCTTCCATAATTACAAGGCTACCATCCATTGGAGTATAAAAAATCTCGACAACAGACTACCTTCCATAATGACAAGGCTACCATGCATTTGAATAACCAAAATCTCGACAATAGAGTACCTTCCATAATGAGAAGGCTACCATCCATTTAAGTAACACAAATATCAACGACCGACTACCTTCCATAATGACAAGGCTACCATCCATTGGAGTAACAAAAATATGAATAACAGACTACCTTCCATAATGACAAGGTTACCATCCATTGGTGTAACAAAAATCTCGACAATAGACTACATTCCATAATTACAAGGCTACCATCCATTTGGGTAACAGAAATATGAACAACAGACTACCTTGCATAATTACAAGGCTACAATCCATTGGAGTAACAAAAATCTCAAAGACCGACTACCTTCCATAATGACAAGGCTACCATCCATTGGAATAACAAAAATCTAGACAATGGACTACCTTCCATAATGACAAGGCTACCATCCATTGGAGTAACAAAAATCTGAACAACAGACTACCTTCCATAATGACAAGGCTACCATCCATTGAAGTAACAGAAATCTCAACGACCGACTACCTTCTATAATGACAAGGCTACCATCCATTGGAGTAACAAAAATGTGAAAAACAGACTACCTTGCGTAATTACAAGGCTACAATCCATTGGAGTAAAAAAAATCTCAACGACAGACTACCTTCTATAATGACAAGGCTACCATCTATTGGAGTAACAAAAATCTAGACAATAAACTACCTTCCATAATTACAAGGCTACCATCCATTGGAGTATAAAAAATCTCGACAACAGACTACCTTCCATAATGACAAGGCTACCATGCATTGGAATAACCAAAATCTCGACAATAGAGTACCTTCCATAATGACAAGGCTACCATCCATTGGTGTAACAAAAATCTCGACAATAGACTACCTTCCATAATTACAAGGCTACCATCCATTTGGGTAAAAGAAATCTCGACAACAGACTACCTTCCATAATGAAAAGGATATCATCCATTGGAGTAACAGAGATATCGACAACAGACTACCTTCAATAATGACAAGGATACCAGCCATTGGAGTAACAAAAATCTCCACAAAGTACTGTCTTCCATAATAAGAGGGCTACCATCCATTGGAGTAACAGAAATCTAGACAATAGACTACCTTCCATAATGACAAGGCTACCATCCATTGGAGTAACAAAAATCTGAACAATAGACTACCTTCCATATTGGCAAGGCTACAATCCATTGGAGTAATAGAAATCTGAACAACAGCCTACCTTCCATAATGACAAGGCTAAGATCAATCGGAGTAATAGAAATGTCAATGACAAATTACATTTCATAATGACAAGGTTACCATCCATTACAATAACAAAAATATCGACAACAAACTTTCTTCCATAATGACAAGGCTACCATCCATTGGAGTAACAAAAATATGAACAACAGACTACCTTCCATAATGGCAAGGCTACAATCCATGGAGTAACAGAAATCTCAACGACAGACTACCTTCCATAATGAGAAGGCTACCATCCATTGGAGTAACAAAAATCTCGACAAAAAACTTCCTTCCATAATGACAAGGCTACCATCCATTGGAATAACAAAAATATTGACAAAAGACTACCTTCCATACTGATAAGGCTACCATCCAATGGAATAAAAAATTTTCGACAACAGACTTTCTTCCATAATGACAAGGCTACCATCTATTGGAGTAAAAAAAATCTCGACAAAATACTACCTTCCATAATAACGAGGTTACCATCCATTGGAATAACAAATATCTCGACAACAAACTTTCTTCCATAATGACAAGGCTACCATCCATTGGAGTAACAAAAATCTGAACAACAAACTACCTTCCATAATGGCAAGGCTACAATCCATTGGAGTAACAGAAATCTCAACGACAGACTACCTTCCATAATGACAAGGCTACCATTCAATGGAGTAACAAAAATATCGACAACAGACTACCTTCCATAATGACAACGCTACATCCATCGGGGTAACATAAATCTCGTCAACAGACTACCTTCCATAATGACAAGGCTACCATCCATTGGAGTAACAAAAATCTCGACAATGGACTACCTTCCATAGTGACAAGGCTACCATCCAATGGAATAAAAAATTCACGACAACAGACTACCTTACATAATGACAAGGCTACAATCCATTGGAGGAACAGAAATCTCAACGACAGACTACCTTCCATAATAAGAAGGCTACTATCCATTGGAGTAACAAAAATCTCGACAACATACTACCTTCCATAATTACAAGGCTACGACCCATTGGAGTATCAAAAATCTCAACAACAGACTACATTCCATAATGACAAGGCTATCATCCATTGGAGTTTCAAAAATCTCAACAACAGACTACCTTCCATAATGACAAGGCTACCATCCATTGAAGTAACAAAAATCTCAAAGACCGACTACCTTCCATAATGACAAGGCTACCATCCATTGGAATAACAAAAATCTAGACAATAGACTACGTTTCATAATGACAAGGCTACCATCCATTGGAGTAACAAAAATCTGAACAACAGACTACCTTCAATAATGACAAGGCTACCATCCATTGAAGTAACAGAAATATCAAACACCGACTACCTTCCATAATGACAAGGCTACCATCCATTGGAGTAAGAAAAATATGAACAACAGACTACCTTGCATAATGAAAAGGCAATCATCCATTGGAGTAACAGAGATATCGACAACAGACTACCTTCAATAATGACAAGTCTACCATCCATTGGAGTAACAAAAATCTCAACATAAGACTACCTTTCATAATGACAAGGTTACCATATATTGGAATAAAAAAATATCGACAGCAAACTACCTTCCATAATGACAAGGCTACAATCCAATGGAATAAAAAAATTGTCAACAACAGACAACCTTCCATAATGACAAGGCTACCTTCCATTGGAGTAACAAAAATTTGAATAACAGACTACCTTCCATAATGACAAGGCTACAATCCATTATAATAACAAAAATCGAAACGACAAACTACTTTCCATAATGACAAGGCTACCATCCATTGGTGTAACAAAAATCTCGAAAATAGATTACCTTCCATAATTACAAGGCTACCATCCATTTGGGTAACAAAAATCTCGACAACAGACTACCTTCCATAATGACAAGGCTACCATTCATTGGAGTAACAAAAATATCGACAACAGACTACCTTCCATAATGACAACGCTACATCCATCGGGGTAAAAAAAATCTCGTCAACAGACTACCTTCCATAATGACAAGGCTACCATCCATTGGAGTAACAAAAATCTCGACAATGGACTACCTTCCATAGTGACAAGGCTACCATCCAATGGAATAAAAAATTCACGACAACAGACTACCTTACATAATGACAAGGCTACAGTCCATTGGATTAACAGAAATCTCAACGACAAACTACCTTCCATAATAACAAGGCTACTATCCATTGGAGTAACAAAAATCTCGACAACATACTACCTTCCATAATTACAAGGCTACCACCCATTGGAGTATCAAAAATATCAACAACAGACTACCTTCCATAATGACAAGGCTATCATCCATTGGAGTATCAAAAATCTCAACAACATACTACCTTCCATAATGACAAGGCTACCATCCATTGAAGTAACAAAAATCTCAAAGACCGACTACCTTCCATTATGACAAGGCTACCATCCATTGGAATAACATAAATCTAGACAGTAGACTACGTTCCATAATGACAAGGCTACCATCCATTGGAGTAACAAAAATGTGAACAACTGACTACCTTCAATAATGACAAGGCTAACATCCATTGAAGTAACAAAAATCTCAACGACCGACTACCTTCCATAATGACAAGGCTACCATCCATTGAAGTAACAAAAATCTCAAAGACCGACAACCTTCCATAATGACAAGGCTACCATCCATTGGAATAACAAAAATCTAGACAATAGACTACGTTTCATAATGACAAGGCTACCATCCATTGGAGTAACAAAAATCTGAACAACAGACTACCTTCAATAATGACAAGGCTACCATCCATTGAAGTAACAGAAATATCAAACACCGACTACCTTCCATAATGACAAGGCTACCATCCATTGGAGTAAGAAAAATATGAACAACAGACTACCTTGCATAATGAAAAGGCTATCATCCATTGGAGTAACAGAGATATCGACAACAGACTACCTTCAATAATGACAAGTCTACCATCCATTGGAGTAACAAAAATCTCAACATAAGACTACCTTTCATAATGACAAGGTTACCATATATTGGAATAAAAAAATATCGACAGCAAACTACCTTCCATAATGACAAGGCTACAATCCAATGGAATAAAAAAATTGTCAACAACAGACAACCTTCCATAATGACAAGGCTACCTTCCATTGGAGTAACAAAAATTTGAATAACAGACTACCTTCCATAATGACAAGGCTACAATCCATTATAATAACAAAAATCGGAACGACAAACTACTTTCCATAATGACAAGGCTACCATCCATTGGTGTAACAAAAATCTCGAAAATAGATTACCTTCCATAATTACAAGGCTACCATCCATTTGGGTAACAAAAATCTCGACAACAGACTACCTTCCATAATGACAAGGCTACCATTCATTGGAGTAACAAAAATATCGACAACAGACTACCTTCCATAATGACAACGCTACATCCATCGGGGTAAAAAAAATCTCGTCAACAGACTACCTTCCATAATGACAAGGCTACCATCCATTGGAGTAACAAAAATCTCGACAATGGACTACCTTCCATAGTGACAAGGCTACCATCCAATGGAATAAAAAATTCACGACAACAGACTACCTTACATAATGACAAGGCTACAGTCCATTGGATTAACAGAAATCTCAACGACAAACTACCTTCCATAATAACAAGGCTACTATCCATTGGAGTAACAAAAATCTCGACAACATACTACCTTCCATAATTACAAGGCTACCACCCATTGGAGTATCAAAAATATCAACAACAGACTACCTTCCATAATGACAAGGCTATCATCCATTGGAGTATCAAAAATCTCAACAACATACTACCTTCCATAATGACAAGGCTACCATCCATTGAAGTAACAAAAATCTCAAAGACCGACTACCTTCCATTATGACAAGGCTACCATCCATTGGAATAACATAAATCTAGACAGTAGACTACGTTCCATAATGACAAGGCTACCATCCATTGGAGTAACAAAAATGTGAACAACTGACTACCTTCAATAATGACAAGGCTAACATCCATTGAAGTATCAAAAATCTCAACGACCGACTACCTTCCATAATGACAAGGCTACCATCCATTGGAGTAAGAAAAATATGAACAACAGACTACCTTGCATAATGAAAAGGCTATCATCCATTGGAGTAACAAAAATCTCGTCAACAGACTACCTTCAATAATGACAAGTCTACCATCCATTGGAGTAACAAAAATCTCAACAAAAGACTACCTTCCATAATGACAAGGTTACCATATATTGGAATAAAAAAATATCGACAGCAAACTACCTTCCATAATGACAAGGCTACAATCACATGGAATAAAAAAATTGTCAACAACAAACAACCTTCCATAATGACAAGGCTACCTTCCATTGGAGTAACAAAAATTTGAACAACAGACTACCTTCCATAATGACAAGGCTACAATCCATTAGAGTAACAAAAATCTGAACGACAAACTACTTTCTATAATGACAAGGCTACCATCCATTGGTGTAACAAAAATCTCAAAAATAGACTACCGTCCATAATTACAAGGCTACCATCCATTTGGGTAACAAAAATCTCGACAACAGACTACCTTCCATAATGATAAGGCTACCATCCATTGGAGTAACAAAAATCTCGACAACAGACTAGCTTCCATAATGATAAGGCTATCATCCATTGGAGTAACAAAGATATCGATAATAGACTACCTTCAATAATGACAAGGTTACCATCCATTGGGGTAACAAAAATCTCGACAAACTACTGCCTTCCATAATAAGAAGGCTACCATCCATTGGAGTAACAAAAATCTAGACAATAGACTACCTTCCATAATGACAAGGCTACCATCCATTGGAGTAACAAAAATCTGAACAACACACTACCTTCCATAATGACAAGGCTACCATCCATTGTAGTAACAGAAATCTCAAAGACGGACTACCTTTCATAATCACAGGGCTAACATCCATTGGAATAACAAAAATCTCGACAATAGACTACCTTCTATAATGACATTGCTACCATCCATTGGAGTAAGAAAATTATGAACAACAGACTACCTTGCATAATGACAAGGCTATAATCCATTGGGGTAATAAAAATCTGAACATTAGACTAACTTCCATGATGACAAGGCTACCATCCATTGGAATAACTGAAATCTCAACGACCGACTACGTTCCATAATGACAAGGCTACCATCCATTGGAATAACGAGAATCTAGACAATAAACTACCTT
The DNA here is from genome assembly GCA_948472305.1 of Vicia faba. Lineage (NCBI taxonomy): Eukaryota > Viridiplantae > Streptophyta > Magnoliopsida > Fabales > Fabaceae > Vicia > Vicia faba. The sequence continues at coordinate 769,541,860 of OX451738.1, forward strand.
CCATAATGAAAAGGCTATGATCCATTGGAGTAACAGAGATATTGACAACATACTACCTTCAATAATTACAAGTCTACCATCCATTGGAGTAACAAGAATCTCAACAAAAGACTACCTTCCATAATGACAAGGTTACCATCCATTGGAATAAAAAAATATCGACAACAAACTACCTTCCATAATTACAAGGCTATCATCCATTGGCGTAACCAAGATATCGACAACATACTACCTTTAAAAATGACAAGGCTACCATCCATTAAAGTAACAAAAATCTCGACAAAATACTACCTTCCGTAATAACAAGGTTACCATCCATTAGAACAACAAAAATCTCGACAACAAACTTTCTTTCATAATGACAAGGCTACCATCCATTGGAGTAACAAAAATCTGAATAACAGACTACCTTCCATAATGGCAAGGCTACAATCCATGGAGTAACAGAAATATCAATGAAAGACTACATTCCATAATGACAAGGCTACCATTCATTAGAGTAACAAAAATATCGACAACAGGCTACGTTCCATAATGACAACGCTACATCCATTGGGGTAACAAAAATCTCGACAACAGACTACCTTCCATAATGACAAGGCTACCATCCATTGGAGTAACAAAAATCTCGACAAAAAACTTACTTCCATAATGACAAGGCTAGCATCCATTGGAATAAGAAAAATCTCGACAAAAGACTACCTTCCATAATGATAAGGTTACCATCCATTGGAATAACAAATATCTCAACAACGGACTACCTTCCATACTGACAAGGCTACCATCCAATGGAATAAAAAATCTTTGACAACAGACTTTCTTCCAAAATGACAAGGCTACCATCTATTGGAGTAACTAAAATCTCGACAAAATACTACCTTCCATAATAACGAGGTTACCATCCATTGGAATAACAAAAATCTCGACAACAAACTTTCTTCCATAATGACAAGGCTACCATCCATTGGAATAACAAAAATCTCGACAAAAGACTAACTTCCAGAATGATAAGGTTACCATCCATTGGAATAACAAATATCTCAACAACGGACTACCTTCCATACTGACAAGGCTACCATCCAATGGAATAAAAAACTTTTCAACAACAGACTTTCTTCCATAATGACAAGGCTACCATCTATTGGAGTAATAAAAATCTCGACCAAATCTGAACAACAGACTACCTTCCATAATGGCAAGGCTACAATCCATTGGAGTAACAGAAATCTCAACGACATACTACCTTCCAAAATGACAAGGCTACCATTCATTGGAGTAACAAAAATATCGACAACAGACTACCTTCCATAATGATAACGCTACATCCATCGGGGTAACAAAAATCTCGTCAACAGACTACCTTCCATAATGACAAGGCTACCACCCATTGGAGTATCAAAAATCTTGACAACAGACTACCTTCCATAATGACAAGGCTACTATCCATTGGAGTAACAAAAATCACGACAACATACTACCTTCCATAATTACAAGGCTACCACCCATTGGAGTATCAAAAATCTCAACAACAGACTACCTTCCATAATGACAAGGCTACCATCCATTGAAGTAACAAAAATCTCAAAGACTGACTACCTTCCATAATGACAAGGCTACCATCCATTGGAATAACAAAAATCTAGACAAAAGACTACGTTCCATAATGACAAGGCTACCATCCATTGGAGTAACAAAAATCTGAACAACAGACTACCTTCAATAATGACAAGGCTACCATCCATTGAAGTAACATAAATCTCAACGACCGACTACCTTCCATAATGACAAGGCTACCATCCATTGGAGTAAGAAAAATATGAACAATAGACTACCTTGCATAATGAAAAGGCTATCATCCATTGGAGTAACAGAGATATCGACAACAGACTACCTTCAATAATGACAAGTCTACCATCCATTGGAATAACAAAAATCTAGACAATAGACTACCTTCCATAATGACAAGGCTACCATCCATTGGAGTAACAAAAATCTGAACAACAAACTACCTTCCATAATGACAAGGCTACCATCCATTGGAGTAACAGAAATCTCAACGACCGACTACCTTCCATAATGACAAGGCTACCATCCTTTGGAATAACAAAAATCCCGACAATAGACTACCTTCTATAATGATATGGCTACCATCCATTGGAGTAACAAAAATATGAACAACTGACTACCTTGCATAATCACAAGGCTATTATCCGTTGGAGTAACAGAGATATCGACAACATACTACCTTCAATAGTGACAAGTCTACCATCCATTGGAGTAACAAAAATCTCGACAAAAGACTACCTTCCATAATGACAAGGTTACCATCCATTGGAATAAAAAAAATATCGACAACAAACTACCTTCCATAATGACAAGGCTACCATACAATGGAATAAAAAAATTGTCGACAACAGACTACCTTCCATAATGACAAGGCTACCTTCCATTGGAGTAACAAAAATTTGAACAACAGAATACCTTCCATAATGACAAGGCTACAATCCATTGGAGTAACAGAAATCTCAACGACAGACTACATTCCATAATGACAAGGCTACCATCCATTGGTGTAACATAAATCTCGACGACTACCTTCCCTTATTACAAGGCTAACATCCATTGGGGTAACAAAAATCTCGAAAACAGACTACCATCCATAATGATAAGGCTACCATCCATTGGAGTAACAAAAATTTCGACAATCGACTACCTTCCATAATTACAAGGCTACCACCTATTGGAGAATCAAAAATCTCGACAATAGACTACCTTCCATAATGACAGGGCTACCATCCATTGGAATAACAAAAATCTAGACAATAGACTACCTTCCATAATGACAAGGCTACCATCCGTCGGAGTAACAAAAATCTGAACGACAGACTACCTTCCATAATGACAAGGCTACCATCCATTGAAGTAACAAAAATCTCAACGATCGACTACCTTCCATAATGACAAGGCTACCATCCATTGGAGTAAGAAAAATATGAACAACGGACTACCTTGCATAATGAAAAGGCTACCATCCTTTGGAGTAACAGAGATATCGACAACATACTACCTTCAATAATGACAAGTATACCATCCATTAGAGTAACAAAAATCTCAACAAAAGACTACCTTCCATAATGACAAGGTTACCATCCATTGGAATAACAAAAATATCGATAACAAACTACCTTCCATCAAATGGAATAAAAAAATTGTCGACAACAGACTACCTTCCATAATGACAGGGCTACCTTCCATTGGTGTAACAAAAATTTGAACAACAGAATACCTTCCATAATGACAAGGCTAGAATCCATTGGAGTAACAGGAATCTCAACGACAAACTACTTTCCATAATGACAAGGCTACCATCCATTGGGGTAACAAAAATCTCGATAACAGATTACCTTCCATAATGATACGGCTACCATCCATTGGAGTAACAAAAATCTCGACAGCAGGCTACCTTCCATAATGACAAGGCTATCATCCATTGGAATAATAAAAATCTAGACAATAGACTACCTTCCATAATGACAAGGCTACCCTCCATTGGAGTAAAAAAAATCTGAACAACAAATTGCCTTCCATAATGACAAGGCTACCATCCATTGGAGTAACAGAAAATCTCAACGACCGACTACCTTCCATAATGACAAGGCTACCATCCATTAGAATAACAAAAATCCAGACAATAGACTACCTTATATAATGACATGGCTACCATCCATTGGAGTAACAAAAATATGAACAACTGACTACCTTGCGTAATGACAAGGCTATCATCCTTTGGACTAAAAGAGATATCGACAACAGACAACCTTCAATAGTGACAAGTCTACCATCCATTGGAGTAACAAAAATCTAGACAAAAGACTACCTTCCATAATGATAAGGTTACCATCCATTGGAATAAAAAAAATATCGAAAACAAACTACCTTCCATAATGACAAGGCTACCATACAATGGAATAAAAAAATTGTCGACAACAGACTACCTTCCATAATGACAAGGCTACCTTCCATTGGAGTAACAAAAATTTGAACAACAGAATACCTTCCATAATGACAAGGCTACAATCCATTGGAATAACAGAAATCTCAACGACAGACTACATTCCATAATGACAAGGCTACCATCCATTGGTGTAACATAAATCTCGACGACTACCTTCCCTAATTACAAGGCTACAATCCATTGGTGTTACAAAAATCTCGACAACAAACTACCTTCCCTAATTACAAGACTACCATCCATTGGGGTAACAAAAATCTCGATAACAGACAACCTTCCATAATGATAAGGTTACCATCCTTTGGAGTAACAAAAATCTTGACAACAGACTACCTTCCATAATGACAAGGCTATCATCCATTGGAATAATAAAAATCTAGACAATAGACAACCTTCCATAATGACAAGGCTACCATCCATTGGAGTAACAAAAATCTAAACAATAGACTACCTTCCATAATGACAAGGATACAATCCATTGGAGTAACAAAAATCTCAACGACAGACTACCTTCCATAATGACAAGGCTACCATCCATTAGAGTAACAAAAATCTCAACAACAGACTACCTTCCATAATTACAAGCCCACCATCCATTGGAATAACAAAAATCTAGACAATAGACTACCTTGCATAATGACAAGGCTATAATCCATTGGAGTAAGAAAAATCTGAACAACAGACTACCTTCCATAATGACAAGGCTACCATCCATTGGAGTAACAGAAATTTCAACGACCGACTACCTTCCATAATGACAAGTCTACCGTCCATTGGAGTACGTAAAATATGAACAACAGACTACCTTGCATTATGAAAAGGCTATCATCCATTGGAGTAACAGAGATATCGATAACAGACTACCTTCAATAATGACAAGTTTACCATCCATTGGAGTAACAAAAATCTCGATAAAAGACTACCTTCAGTAATGACAAGGTTACCATCCATTGGAATAAAAAAATATCAACAACAAACTACCTTCCATAATGACAACGCTACCGTCCAATGGAATAAATTTTTTTTCGACGACAGACTACCTTCCATAATGACAAGGCTACCATCCATTGGAATAACAAAAGTCTCGACAATAGACTACATTCTATAATGATAAAGCTACCATCCATTGGAATAACAAAAATCTAGACAATAGACTACCTTGCATAATGACAAGGCTATAATCCATTGGAGTAACAAAAATCTGACCAACATACTACCTTCCATAATGACAAGGCTACAATCCATTGGAGTAATAGAAATCTCAACGATAGACTACCTTCCATAATGACAAGGCTACAATCCATTGGAGTAACATAAATCTCAACGACAGACTACCTTCCATAATGACAAGGCTATCATCCCTTGGAGTAACAAAAATCTGAACAACAGACTACCTTCCATAATGACTAGGCTACCATCCATTCAAGTAACAGAAATCTCAAAGACAACTACTTTCCATAATGACAAGGCTACCATCCATTGGAATAACAAAAATCTAGACAATAGACTACATTCTATAATGACTAGGCTACCATCCATTGGAGTAAGAAAAACATGAACAACAGACTACCTTGCATAATGACAAGGCTATAATCCATTGGAGTAACAAAAATCTGAACAACAGACTACCTTCCGTAATGACAAGGCTACCATCCATTGGAGTAACAGAAATCTCAACAACTGACTACCTTCCATAATGACAAGGCTACCATCCATTGGAGTAACAGAAATTTCAACGACCGACTACCTTCTATAATGACAAGGCTACCATCCATTGGAGTACGAAAAATATGAACAACAGACTACCCTGCATTATGAAAAGGCTATCATCTATTGGAGTAACCGAGATATCAACAACAGACTACCTTCAATAATGACAAGTCTACCATCCATTGGAGTAACAAAAATCTCGACAAAAGACTACCTTCCATAATGACAAGGTTACCATCCATTGGAATAAAAAAATATCGACAACAAACTTCCTTCCATAATAACAAGGCTACCGTCCAATGGAATAAAAAAATTGTCGACAATAGACTACCTTCCATAATTACAAGGCTACCATCCATGGGAATAACAAAAATCTCTACAATAGACTACATTCTATAATGATAAGGCTACCATCCATTGGAGTATGAAAAATATGAACAACAGACTACATTGCATAATGACAAGGCTATAATCCATTGGAGTAACAAAAATTTGAACAACAGACTACCTTCCATAATGACTAGGTTACCATCCATTGAAGTAACAGAAATCTTAAAGACAACTACTTTGCATAATGACAAGGTGTTTACCTTGGGTTTTGGTAAACAACCGCTGATCCTCCAAATGGATACTTATTTGGTTACTCGCAGGATCAATCAGATTGATCCTAGGACATAGGTTGATTTTGAAGTTTTGATTAAATTGGATAAGGCTTTAAATAAAGAGGCTTTAAATGAAATAAAGAAGTTTCAAGTAAATTGCATGAAGAAAGGACTTGGTAAAATAAACAAGGCTTAAAGTAAAAGGCTTCGACAGGAAAACAAGTAAATTTCTGGAAAAGTAAATGACTTTGATTAATAAAATTTGTGTTTCACACATACATTTCTCAACAATTCTTTCTCACACGCTGGGTACTCGAATCTATATGAGTGACTTTGTATAGAATTGTGAACACACGCGAGAAACTACATGACTACTATTATTTATACTAAAACATCCCAAGTAACCGTCGGGCAGTTACACTGCTTCGAGATCAATCCACTTGGCACGTTCTCCACGTTCGACGCTCCAGATCCTTGCACGTTTGCACGTAGTAACTGCTGGAAACCGTTTTCCCTCCAAAAGCTTGAATTTCAAACTGCTCCACTCTGAACCATCGAACACTTTCGTCAAGAGACATCTTCGACGAGAAACTCCTTCGACGTCGAAGGCAACCAGCCTTCTTCCTTGGAAGAAATCTTCTAAGTACTTTGCCATCTTTCGACGGGCATTTCGACAGACTTAGCCAGTCGAAGACATCCTTCAGCTTTAATGGCTGACATCAACCAAACAAAGGTGTCGAATTTAGGAGCCAACAAATTGCCCCCCAAGAATGACTTATTTCGACTCTGAAAGAAAAAGGCATTCTTTGAACGCCATTCGACACCTGTCTTTTCACGCTTAGTCACAAATTAACTTGTGCACCTTTTGTTGTTTTCTAACAACTATTGGCAATCCCAAGAAAACCATCATTGTTCCGTACCTAGGACGTCACTTTCAGTACGGCGTGCAGTACCAAACGTCATTTCAGAATTTATCATTATGACAATTCTCAAAGACGAGGACGCACGCTGCGTCCCTCTATTTCTGTAGAACGGCTAAAACAACAGGGGGCTGCCATGCGTCCCACTATCTCCTGCAGCATTAAATGGCATTTAATGTCCTCGTTTTTGGGGATTTTTTCCCACTACTATAAATAGCAGTAAGTACCCATCTGTGGGACTTTTTACGCCATCTAGCTTTCAAACTTCTCTGTTTTCATACAAGCTTGTTATCTTTGCAGAAACTCTTCCTCTTTCACTTCGTCTTCAACCTCATTTCAAACTCAACACTAAACCATGGCATCTGGTTCTACTGCTCCTGGTGCTACCGCACCAACTGAAAACGCTAAACCCAAAGTTTTCGTCACTGCTCCGGTAGTAACTTCTACAGGCAAACGAAGGGTTCCTGAACCCTTGGACATTGCCGTTCGCGATGCCTACACACGCCATCTTATGATACCGGTTGGATACTCCAACCAGATCTTTGCAATGTCTGGCCCCATGTATCCAAGTATCTCTGAGGCTATGAAGATTAAGAGCTATTTCCCGGTAGTTGAGAAACTCAAACCGGTCGCATGTGCCAAGAAAGACGCAGAAGACAATGAAGACCCTGCACGTGAAAAAATCGACCTCCGTTTCTTCAACAGAGGCGTTAGGGCCTTCAGGTCTTGCCCTAACCTTACCCCTGATTACGTTGCTTGGCTAGTAAAGATGGAGAAGCACCAAACTTCGATCTGGAAGGATATGGGGATCTTTGACCTAGTGATGCTGTCGAAGACAGGTTTGAACTATTCTCCGGAGATGCTGATAACTTCTCTGCTGTTCTGGGACTACTTTCCATCTTCCCTGTGGGATGCTAACCCCCACACTCTTCGATGTGGCCGCTATTACTGGCCTTCGACCCACCGGGGATTACTTCGATCCGGAGGAGATGTCGGAGGACCAAACTGGCTTCTCTGAGACCAAACCAACATACACCACTTTCATCAACCATTATCACGACAGGTCGACAGATGCTGTGTCGGATGTCGAACACATAGCGTTTCTAGCCTTATGGCTGACTCGCTTTGTATTTTGCTCGAAGTCTTTACAGGTGACCAAAAATATGGTCACTCTTGCTACTCAACTGCATCATCGCCAAAACATCTGTTTGGCAGAACTGATTCTGGCTAGCCTCTATGATTCGATCAGCAATGGGGCAACTCTTCTAAAAATTATCGAGAACAGGGCCAGCTTGCTACTTGCTGGGCCTTTTTGGCTGCTCCAACTGTGGCTCAATGCCACTTTCGAATCTTTCTTGCCTAAGAAGGTTCAGATAAACGAGCAGGCTCCAGCGATAGCGAACAGACGCGTCGAAGGAACCAGGCTGGCTCTGCTGACACCTATGGAAGATGGACTGGAGTTTCAGCAAACCTTCACCAACTTCGTTCTAATGTTTGCTCGAAGGAAGGAGTTTGTTTCAACTATGGCTCCATTTGCTCGACGGCAGGTAGGCCCAGCATGGTTCACAAGGCCACATCCAACGGCGTCGAGTGGTCCCAATGTCGAAGAACATACAATAATGTGGGAGGCGTTCCTTACACCAAGGATCATGCCTCTTCGATTCAGGAGCTCTAAGACTCATTTGAGTCTGATTGCATACCAACCAAACCTGGTATCTCGCCAGTTTGGTATTATCCAAACCCTACCTTCTCCGATTTTTCCACGAGAGAAGTCAATGTTGTACTTCTGCAATGATTACACAGAAGAAGCTGCCATCAAGCATATCTGAAGATATGCTGGTCGAACAGTTCTCTCGTTGTTTGACTACCAGCTCAATTTTCTTTGTTCACCATCCTTCGAGGAGTGGTGGAAAAGCTATTATGCTGAGTACTTCTTCGACGAGAAGAACTTTATGGATGAGCTGCAGAAGTCTTTTGTCCTTGTGTTGGACAAAATAAAGAAATGTAAGTTCATGCTCTCACATTACTTTTTGCCTTTCTCTTCGACTGCTAGCCTGTTAACTTTTTATTTGCTTTCAGTTGTTCGAAAGCCTGTAGCCAAGAAGGCTACAGAAGGCCAACAGGGAGGAGGCCCTTCAACAAAACCTCCACCGCCGGCGAAGACCACAAGCAACCAACAGGGGGAAGGCTCTTCGAAGAAGCCTTCTATATCGGTAACCAGACTTTCATTATTTTTTCCTGGCTTTCGATTTTTGACTTTCGATGCAATTATTAAATCGAATTCCCATTGGTTTTCTAGGCACCTTCGCCCAAGAAACGGCCAACACTGGTGGTCGAATCTGGGAGCGATGAAGAAAGTGAATCTCCTCCTGCCCCTCTAAAGAGGCGAAAGTTGACGAAGGATGCTTCTGTTCCTGCTCCTGCTCCTGAAGGTCGAACCATCAGAATAAAGGTTGCTGGAAGAAATCCTAGGCCACCTCCAGTGATCATTGAGGAGCCAACTGAGGAGGAACTAAACATTCTCCTTAACAAGCCTGTCGAAAGCGACAATTCCAGCCCTGGGGCTGAAGCTAATCCACAGGTAATCTCTTAGACCCTTTTATAACTTAGGTATAGATACCCATATTCGATTGTGTCTCTTTCGATCTCTGAAGATTTGTCTTCTTTCCTTTTTCAGGACACCACTGAAAGTTCTCCGCCAAGGACCTCTGAAACGCTGGAATCTGCTGAACTCAGCAGGCCACAAGAAAAAGGCTTGGGGAATGACGAAGCCCATACTGAAAATGAGGCCAATACTGAAACGGTAGAAAAACCAACAGAGGAACCTCAAATGGAGGAACAACAGCCAGAAGCGGTTCAGGTGGTGGATCTGTCAGAAGAGAATCATGAAGAAAGGGACCATGGCAATGCTGGCGAAGAAAATCAAGGTGCTGCTGACGAAGAGAACCAAGGTGGCACTGGCGAAGGGCACCAGGGTGACGCTAGCGAAGAGCACCAAGATGACGCTGGCGAAGGGCACCAGGGTGATGCTAGCGAATAGCACCAAGTCGACGCTGGTACTGCCCCAGTCCGAGTCGAAGAGCAACAAGTCGAGGCACCTAACATTCAACAGTCTCAAACCCAAGACAATATTGTTGCAAGGGTTACCTCCACGAAGCACAGGTCAAAAGAGGACTTAGAACTCTTGAAACAAACTGACCCCGTTAGCTATCTCAACGCAATCATCGAGAGCAAGAGTTTGTCTGATGCTAGTCAGGAGATTCCTACCCTGTCGGGGAAGTCTACTGAAACCTCTCCTCTCGATGACGCTTTGGCGAAGGTTAAGGCCCAGTTCTTCAAGAGGGACTTGATGAAGGCTTTGGAGGGGGACCCCACTGCTCCATCATGTTTGAAGGATGTCTTGAATGCTGTCGACTTGTTAGCTGTAGCCCCAAAAGTCTCAGGCTTGATCATGGAGTTACACTCTATGATTGATCAAGTCTCAGCAGATTACAGGCGCCAAAGGGGGTTTAACAGTCAGCTTGAGGTGTTATATGGAAAAAGCTCCTCTGCGTGGACTGCTGTCTCGGATACGACTTCTCGAATTGCGGAGTTGTCGAAACAAAAAGCATCTATGCAAGAAGAAGTCGATGCCATTGATCGAGAGAATGCTTCCTTCCGGGCACAAATCGCAGAGATAGAAGCGAAGATAAATGCCAACACTATACGCAAGGAGGAACTTCTTTCGACCATCTCAGACACCGAGAGCCAAACTGAAATCAAACAAGGCCTGGAATTCGCTGAAAGGGCCCAAAGCTTCGACGCTCAGATTGCCAAACTAGTGCAGGAGAACGCCTGGTGCAAGAAAAGGTTGGAGCTGCAGCAAGCCAAGTACATTCGACTCAAGGACTCTCTTCCCTTTTGATTAATTCTCTTTTGTAACCATATTTTGTAATCTACATTCGACAACAATGCCATCTTGGCTGAAATTTATAAAATTTCCATTTTGGCATTTTTATGGTTAATTTAGTCTTGTTCTTTTATTATTTTATTTTTATCTCTTGAAGTATAGGTTTGTATTTTTTCAAATACTTACCATTTACTCTCAAGAGCCTTTTATCTCCACCTAACTCTTCGACTTCATAGGCTCCACCAGAAATACCTTAGGTTTTACCTTTTTATTATAAGAGTCTTCTACTCTTTTCTTCTGAAGCCTGAGTAGGTCGAGAGCGCGTAATCTCTCTTCGTCCAAATCCACCAGTTCGTCCAACATCATGTTCCAATAAACTTCAGAAGGAATATCATAATGCCTCTGAACCCTTGCAGATTGAAGACAAATTTCTGCTGGTAACACTGCATCATGGCCAAAAGTTAGCCTATACGGTGTTGTACCAGTGGCTTCTTTTGGGGACGTTCGACAAGCCCACAGAATCTGGTCTAACGTCTTATGCCAATTCTTTGGTTTCTTCCCAACATGTTTCTTTATCAAACCAATCACCACTTTGTTAGCTGCTTCGACTTGACCATTCGCCTGTGCATAATAAGGCGTTGATGTTAGGAGTTTGAAACCTGTTTCCTGAGAAAATTCCTGCATCTTTCGACCAGTGAAAACTGACCCTTGATCAGTTGTTATCATCTCAGGGATTCCATACCTAAAGATAATGTTCTTTTGAATAAATTCAATGACATTTTCTTGGTCTACATTGACTAAAGGGACTGCTTCGATCCACTTAGTAAAATAATCAATGCCTACCAATATGTATTTCTGACTCTTTGATGATGCTGGTCGAATCTCTCCAATGAGATCCAACGCCCATCCTCTAAAGGGCCAAGGCTTCACTATCGAGTGAAGTTCACTTGCTGGTACATGTTGGATGCCTGTATGAACTTGACACTCTTGACAACCTTTGGCGAACTCAACACAATCTTTCAGCATAGTGGGCCAATATAGTCCTTGTCGAAACAACAACCATTTCATCTTATGGCCTGCTTGGTGAGCCCCACATGCCCCAGCATGCGTAGTCGAAAGGGCTATGTATGCTTCAGTTTCACTTAAACATTTCAGCAACACCCCTTCAGGCATCTTCTTGAATAACTCATTACCCATGAGTACATAACTCAACGCCCTGTACTTTGTTTTTCGTTCTGTCGAAGCTCCTGGATTTTGAAGATAGTCCACAATAGGTTTCCTCCAATCTTGCTCTGACAAATTATCAATGAACGAAATCTCGAAGTTACTGTGATCAGCATATCTTAGTCTCGTCGATTCCAAGTCTGATGGTGATAGACAAGTTGCTTTTATCTTTTCTCGAACTTCGATTGCTCTTTGTAACCTCGTTTTTGAAATCTTATACCCAGATGCAATTTGTGCCAAGTCATTGGCTATTTGATTTTCGACTCTGGGTATATGTCGAATATTGATCGTTTCAAATTTTTTCAATAAACGATTTGCTATCACAAAGTACATAATGAGATTTTCTCTTATGCATTTATATTCCTTTGTGACTTGCTTAATGACTAACTCTGAGTCTCCCATTATTTCGACTCGAGTTGCCCCCAATTCCAACAATATCTCAAGGCCAGTAATTAGAGCTTCATACTCAGCCTCATTGTTCGAACAAGAACCTGATATTTTGTACTTCAATGTTGTTGGAATTTTATCTGGAGAAATAATCAAGACTCCTACCCCTGTTCCATCTTTATGGCTGGAACCATCGAAGTAGAATTTCCAAGGCTCTATCTCCACATAATTAATATCCTCAACTTGAATTGAGTGGTCGACTATAAAGTCTGCCACCACTTGTCCTTTTACTGCCTTAAGAGGCATAAAGGTCAAGGAGTATTCAGTTAATGCTAATGCCCACTTGCCAATTCGACTATGCAAGATAGGTTTCGACAACATATATTTGAAAACATCAAAATGAGACGAAACATAAACATCAACTGGTTTTATATATTGCTTGAGTTTTGTACAAGAGAAATACAGACATAGACACAATTTTTCAACTTCACTATATCTAGTTTCTGCATCGTTCAAAACTCTACTGAGATAGTAAATGGGTCTTTCGACTCCATTCTCATCTTCTTGGGCTAACATACTTCCCAGAGTTTTGTCGGATGCAGCTATGTACAATCTCATACTCCTATTACTAGAAGGAGGCACCAAAATAGGTGGCTTAGTGAGGTACCCTTTGATTTTGTCGAAGGCTTCTTGTTGCTCCTGCCCCCATTCGAACCCCTCTTTATTCAGTCGAAGTAAGGGTGAAAAGGCCTGAGCTTTCCCACTTAGATTAGATATAAACCTCCGTAAGAAATTTATCTTGCCCAAGAGAGATTGCAATTCCTTCTTATTCGATGGCGCTTTCGCTTCCAGAATTGCCTTCGTCTTGTTCTGGTTGATTTCGATTCCTTTCTTGTGGACAACGAAGCCCAAGAAATCTCCAGCTTTCAAACAGAACGCACATTTCAAAGGGTTCATCTTCAGACCATGTTCTCTCATTCTTTCGAATGATTGTCGAAGGTGGTCAATATGATTCTTCCTGGAAACAGATTTTATAACAATATCATCAATATATACTTGCATAAAAGTGTTAATAAAATCATGGAAGATAGTATTCATTGCTCGCTGGTACGTTGCCCCAGCGTTCTTTAGGCCAAAAGGCATCACTACCCATTCGTAAGTGCCTAAGGCCCCAGGGCATCGAAAAGCTGTTTTCGACACATCCTCTTCAGCAATGAATATTTGATTATATCCTGAATAACCATCGAGCATACTCAAGTATTCATAACCAGCGGCAGAATCGACTAGCATTTCCGCCACAGGCATAGGATATTCATTTTGGGGGTGGCAGCATTCAAATCTCTGAAATCTATGCACACCCTTAACGTACCATTTTTCTTAATTACTGGCACAATATTTGCAATCCATTCGACATACCTTGTAACACGGATGAATTTGCATTTCAGAAGTCTTTCGACCTCCGTTTTGATCTTCGACAGTATTTCTGGAGCGAAGCGCCTTGGATTTTGCTTGATTGGCTTCTTCCCAGGTTTGATTGGCAACTGAAGTTCTACCAATCCTCTGTCGAGACCAGGCATTTCGTCATAATCCCATGCAAAACAGTCTTTAAACTCTTTCAGCAATTGGGTTACTTCCAACCTAAGTTCTGGATCGATTTTGGCGCTGATGTAAGTTGGCCTTTTTTCTGATCCTTCGCCTAAGTTGATTTCTTATAAAGGGTCTTGCGCTAACATTTTAATGTTGTTCGCCAAGGGGTCCTTTTCGAAGCCCAAAGGCTCATCGTCATAGATGGCGTCGAGCCTCTGTTCCTGCATTTCTTCTGGAATGATATCAGGAGGTTTTGGATCGAAATCCTTTCCTGGGCCTACAACAGATAATTGTTGATCATTGGCCTGTGTGGCCATGTACTTTACTTCGACTTCGAGAGTCGTTATCATCTTGGTTTCGGCTACATAAGCCGAAATTCGCTTCAAAGATTGTGACTCAGTCATTATCACTGAATTCACTTCCCCAACCAGTTGGTTGGATATCAGTTAACCCACTGAAGTCTATGTGGGACAAGTCTTCTCTGTCCCATTGGAAACCATGCTCAGGATGCAGGTATAGGGAACAAAAGGTGTTTGGCGTTGGCGCCATGTCGAAGTCAGGTGTTGGACATGGCCCTATGTGAGCCAAGTTCATGTCGAAATCTGCCAAACCCAGGTGATTCACTTCGCCAAGGTAATAGCTTTGATCTGCCTCTATGTTTTCGACCATCCCATCTGGACGCCATAGCAGTAGCCTTTGGTGCATCGATGAAGGCACAGCGCCAACACCATGAATCCATTCACGGCCCAACAAAAGATTGTAGTTAGGTTTGGCCGATATGACCATAAACATCGTTGGTCGAAGGATCGACCCTACTTTGATATCTAGCTGGATCACTCCCATAGTGGTCCCTATGCCGCCCTCATAGTTCGACAGGACCATGTTGTGAGGCTTAATGTCCTCATCTCTTTTGCCAATCTTCCTTAGCATAGAGTGAGGGATAATATTGATGGTTGCCCCATAATCGACCAATATTTTATTCACAGTAGTTTCTTCGAGTTTAGCCCTTATGAATAAAGGCTTGAGGTGATTTTTCATCGCCTCTGTAGGTGGCTCGAAGAAGCCATTTTGTTCCTCAGTAGTGCCATTGTCCATGACAAAATAGCACACTGGCCTATGTTTGGCCATTTCTTGCTCCACCTCCCAGTCACTTGCTTCGACTTCTACCTGTCAATTGAATTCTCTGGGCAGCACTGAAACTATATTCACCATTATATCCAAAGTATCATCAGACTCAACTTCGTCTTCATCTTCGACTTCACTTTGGTTAGGCCAAACTAGCCTGTTGGTTACTGGCTCCCTTTCTAAAGGTTTCCTTTGCTTCCTTTGAGGAACGTTCGAACTGGTTTCTGCCTTTGGTTCGTTGGCAGCCTCCCTTTCAGCTTTTCGTCTCCTTTGATATCTCCTCCATTGAGATCGAGACATGGGATTTTTACCCTTGTAGTTGCTGGACACTTGTGCAGCCTTAGGTGCAGCAACTTGAGGCTCTTTCTTTTGAGTCAAAGAGGAACCTCTTGGCACTTCGAAAGAATGCCATTTATCCTCACTTGGCCTTTTCCGACCAGAGGTTTTGTACCAAGTATCTACTGGCACATTTGTCGGAGGCCTAAAAGTCAATGGCCTCTTTTCTTGGTTAGAACCTCTTTGGGAGGCTCTCCTGGGATCATGTCGAAGGTCAACATTCTCCCTTCTCTTATTCGCTGCTCTTACGCCTTGTATGTGCTCAGCAGCTTTTTTATCAAAGATCGAACTGCATCTTGGACACAGCATCACCTATGATTTCTTCTTCTGGAATCTTTGTAGAAAATCTGCCAAGTTTTCATTTTCTCGAGGGAAAGCAGTCTTATTAGCATGTTCTTGCCTCATGGTCTCTTCTGATGCTTTTGGGTCAGAAAGTTCGACCATGTTGATATTCATTGTATCTTTGCTAGCAAGAGTTAATTGTTTCATTTGTATCTCCAGATTCTCCGTCTGGCCTTGAACGGTGGCCAAGTGGGAACTGGGTTTTGATCCAGTTTTTGGTGCTTCAGCGGTCTCCGACTTCGGGTTTTCGACCGCTTTATGGACAGCTTCAATTGTCTTCCTGGATAAATTTCCAGAAAAACTGCCAAATATTGGCATGTTGATGTGGTCCTTTGAGACTTCGACCATGGTAATTCCTGGCTTCTTCGACTGGATCCTGGTTGCCTCTATCATGTTCACCTCAGAGGGTTCACTGAACCTATAGAACGTCTCTTCACACTGGCCAGTTCTTTCAGGCTTATCTTGGTTTGCCCCATGTAGAATTGTTCATGGAACAATCTTTCCAACTGGGTCCAATGATGGATCGAATTGGGGGGGAGAGTTGTAAACCAAGTAAAAGCGTTCTTTGTTAAAGAACTTGGGAAGTACTTGATCCTTAGGTTTTCGTTATTCGAAATGTCACCCGCTTCGATCAAATATCTCGCCACATGCTCGACAGTAGATTCTGTCATGTCCCCAGAGAACTTGGTAAATTTGGGGACTTTGCATCTAGGAGGTAAGTCCGTTTGTAACACGTATTCTGACAATGGAGATGTAAAGTTGGGCCTTCGAAAGCCCATGTTCATCCCATTATGAGTCATGATCCTTTCAATCATGGTTGCCAGATTGTTTTCCAAACCCATGTTTTGGTATTGGATATGCTGAACCACTTCGTCAGCATTTTGGTTTCTGTTAACTAACCTTACCTCTGGGGTTATTACCCTAGGTTCCTCGACAGGTTGTTCCAATCGTGCCCTAAGGTTTTCTTCGACAGGCTGTTGAGCCTGGTTAATGGTGGTTTCTTCCTCTAAAAATATCCCCTGATTTCCCCTTATTTGCGCCCTTTGGGGCTGTCGAATAGGTTGGGGTACTCCAAAGAAGTCAGCCAAACGCGTCATTTGCGCTGTCACTTGCTGATTCGATTGAGTAGTGTTTTGTATTAGAGGGTTTAGCACTGTACTCAAAGTTTGTGCCAACATTTGCACCATATCATGGTTGCTTTCGTCCATCTGTTGCCTCAAGACTGCTGTCGAGGCGTTTGTAAGGCCATGGGCTACTTGGGACGTTCCTCCTAAGAGTTGGGTCCTATTTCTATTCGCCATGCCTACTCCAGAGCCTTGGAGTGGCGAAGAGGCACTCACTAAAGGGTCTGAAAAAGTGGACGCAGCATTCGTCAGGCTTGCCACTTCAGAAGTTGGCATACCATAGAATGGAATAAATCCTGGGGGAACCAAAGGCCTTGTGCCTAGATTTCCCCTTGGTGTGGGAGTTCCCAAAGGCATCCTGGGGCCTGTTAACGAAGGTATTGGCCCCGTGGTTGTGACCGATACTGCTGGTGTCGAACCAACATTTGTCGCTTCACTCACGGTCATATTAACCGTTGCTCCCACACTCGTTTGTGGGATTTCGTTATTGTTTGGCGGATTCGCCATCTCTTCCCTTCTTCTGGCAGTATTGTTATCGTTAGTGTATATTCTACCACTTCTCAATAACATACAACTTGAAAAGATGAGATTATTTCCAACAATCAACACACAGTCCCACCGGGCGTGCCAATTTGTTTACCTTGGGTTTTGGTAAACAACCGCTGATCCTCCAAATGGTTACTTATTTGGTTACTCGCAGGATCGATCAGATTGATCCTAGGACATAGGATGATTTTGAAGTTTTGATTAAATTGGATAAGGCTTTAAATAAAGAGGCTTTAAATGAAATAAAGAAGTTTCAAGTAAATTGCATGAAGAAAGGACTTGGTAAAATAAACAAGGCTTAAAGTAAAAGGCTTCGACAGGAATGTAAAGAGGAAAACAAGTAAATTTCTGGAAAAGTAAATGACTTTGATTAATAAAATTGGTGTTTCACACATACATTTCTCAACAATTCTTTCTCACACGCTGGGTACTCGAATCTATATGAGTGACTTTGTATAGAATTGTGAACACACGCGAGAAACTACATGACTACTATTATTTATACTAAAACATCCCAAGTAACCGTCGGGCAGTTACACTGCTTCGAGATCAATCCACTTGGCACGTTCTCCACGTTCGACGCTCCAGATCCTTGCACGTTTGCACGTAGTAACTGCTGGAAACCGTTTTCCCTCCAAAAGCTTGAATTTCAAACTGCTCCACTCTGAACCATCGAACACTTTCGTCAAGAGACATCTTCGACGAGAAACTCCTTCGACGTCGAAGGCAACCAGCCTTCTTCCTTGGAAGAAATCTTCTAAGTACTTTGCCATCTTTCGACGGGCATTTCGACAGACTTAGCCAGTCGAAGACATCCTTCAGCTTTAATGGCTGACATCAACCAAACAAAGGTGTCGAATTTAGGAGCCAACACAAGGCTACCATCCATTGGAATAACAAAAATCTAGACAATAGACTACATTCTATAATGATAAGGCTACCATCCATTGGAGTAAGAAAAATATGAACAACAGACTACCTTGCATAATGACAAGGCTATAATCCATTGGAGTAACAAAAATCTGAACAACAGACTACCTTCCATAATGACAAGGCTACCATCCATTGGAGTAACAGAAATCTCAACGACCGACTACCTTCAATAATGACAAGTCTACCATCCATTGGAGTAACAAAAATCTCGACAAAAGACTACCTTCCATAATGACAAGGTTACCATCCATTGGAATAAAAAAACATTGACAACAAACTACCTTCCATAATAACAAGGTTACCGTCCAATGGAATAAAACAATTGTCGACAACAGACTACCTTCCATAATTATAAGGTTACCATCCATGGGAATAACAAAAATCTCTACAATAGACTACATTCTATAATGATAAGGCTACCATCCATTGGAGTAAGAAAAATATGAACAACAGACTACCTTGCATAATGACAAGGCTATAATCCATTGGAGTATCAAAAATCTGAACAACAGACTACCTTCCATAATGACTAGGCTACCATCCATTGAAGTAACAGAAATCTCAAAGACAACTACTTTCCATAATGACAAGGCTACCATCCATTTGAATAACAAAAATCTAGACAATAGACTACATTCTATAATGACAAGGCTACCATCCATTGGAGTAAGAAAAATATGAACAACAGACTACCTTGCATAATGACAAGGCTATAATCCATTGGAGTAACAAAAATCAGAACAACAGACTACCTTCCATAATGACAAGGCTACCATCCATTGGAGTAACAGAAATCTCAACAACCGACTACCTTCAATAATGACAAGGCTACCATCCATTGGAGTAACAAAGATATCGACAACAAACTACCTTCAATAATGACAAGGCTACCATCAATTGGAGTAACAAAAACTTCGACAACGGAATACGTTCCATAATAACAAGGCTACAATCCATTGGTATAAAAAATATCTCGATAACAGACTACAATGCATAATGAGAATGATACCATCTATTGGAGTAACAAAGATCTCGACAATAGACTACCTTCCATAATGACAAGGCTACCATCCATTGGAGTAACAAGAATCTTGAAAACAGACTACCTTCCATAATGACAAGGCTACCATCCATTGGAGTAACAAAAATCTCGACAAAAGACAACCTTCCATAATGATAATGCTACCATCCATTGGAGTAAAAAAATTCTCGACAAAAGACTACCTTCCATAATGACAAGGCTACCATCCATTGGAGTAACAAAAATATGAACAACAGACTAGCTTCCATAGTGACAAGCCTACCTTTCATTAGAGTGACAGAAATCACAACGACATACTACCTTCCATAACGACAAGGCTACCATCCGTTTGAATAACAAAAATCTCGATAACAGACTACCATCCATAATGACAAAGATACCATCCATTGGAGTTACAAAATTCTCGACAACAGACTACCTTCCATAATGACAAGGCTACAATCCATTGGAGTAACAAAGATATCGACAACAAATGACATTCCATAATGGCAAGGCTACCATCCATTGAAGTAACAAAAATATCGACAATAAACTACCTTCCATAATGACAAGGCTGCCATCCATTAGAGGAACAAAAATCTCGAAAATGGACTACCTTCGATAATGACAATGCTACCATCCATTAGAGTAACAAAAATCTCGACAACAGACAACCTTTCATTATGACAAGGCTACCATCCATTGGAGTAACAAAAATCTCGACAATAGACTACCTTCCATAATGACAAGGCTACCATCCATTGGAGTAACAAAATATGAACAATAGACTAGCTTTCATAGTGACAAGGCTACCATCCATTGAGTAAAAAATATATCGACAATAGACTACCTTCCATCATGACAAGGCTACCATCCATTGGAGTAAAAACATCTCGACCACAGACTACCTTCCATAATGACAAGGCTATCATCCATTGGAGTAAGAGAAATCTCGACAAAAGACTACCTTCCATAATGACAAGGTTACCATCCATTGGAATAACAAAAATATCGACAACAAACTACCTTCCATAATGACAAGGCTACCATCCAATGCAATAAAAAAAGTGTCGAAAACAGACTACCTTCCATAATGACAAGGCTTCCATACATTGGAGTAACAAAAATCTGAACAATAGACTACCTTCCATAACGACAAGGCTACCATCCGTTGGAATAACAAAAATCTCGATAACAGACTACCATCCATAATGACAAAGATACCATCCATTGGAGTTACAAAATTCTCGACAACAGACTACCTTCCATAATGACAAGGCTACAATCCATTGGAGTAACAAAGATATCGACAACAAATGACATTCCATAATGGCAAGGCTACCATCCATTGGAGTAACAAAAATATCGACAACAGACTACCTTCCATAATGATAATGCCACCATCCATTGGAGTATCAAAAATCTTGAAAACTGAATACATTCCATAATGAAAAGTCTACCATGCATTGGAGTAACCAAAATATCTACAATAGACTATGTTCCATATTGACAAGGCTACCATCCATTGTAGTAACCAAAATCTCGATAATAGACTACCTTCCATAATGACAAGGCTACCATCCATTGGAGTAAGTAAAATATGAACAACATGCTACCTTCCATAGTGACAAGGCTACCATCCATTGGACTCACATAAATCACAACGACATACTACCTTCCATAATGATAAGTCTAGCATCCATTGTAGTAACAAAAATCTAGACAACAGACTACCTTCCATAATGACAAGGCTACCATCCATTGGAGTAACAAAAATCTTGAAAACTGACTACCTTCCATAATGACACGGCTAACATCCATTGGAGTAACAAAAATATCGACAACAAACTACCTTCCATAATGACAAGGCTGCCATCCATTAGAGGAACAAAAATCTCGAAAATGGACTACCTTCGATAATGACAATGCTACCATCCATTAGAGTAACAAAAATCTCGACAACAGACAACCTTCCATTATGACAAGGCTACCATCCATTGGAGTAACAAAAATCTCGACAATAGACTACCTTCCATAATGACAAGGCTACCATCCATTGGAGTAACAAAATATGAACAATAGACTAGCTTTCATAGTGACAAGGCTACCATCCATTGAGTAAAAAATATATCGACAATAGACTACCTTCCATCATGACAAGGCTACCATCCATTGGAGTAAAAACATCTCGACCACAGACTACCTTCCATAATGACAAGGCTATCATCCATTGGAGTAAGAGAAATCTCGACAAAAGACTACCTTCCATAATGACAAGGTTACCATCCATTGGAATAACAAAAATATCGACAACAAACTACCTTCCATAATGACAAGGCTACCATCCAATGCAATAAAAAAAGTGTCGAAAACAGACTACCTTCCATAATGACAAGGCTTCCATACATTGGAGTAACAAAAATCTGAACAATAGACTACCTTCCATAACGACAAGGCTACCATCCGTTGGAATAACAAAAATCTCGATAACAGACTACCATCCATAATGACAAAGATACCATCCATTGGAGTTACAAAATTCTCGACAACAGACTACCTTCCATAATGACAAGGCTACAATACATTGGAGTAACAAAGATATCGACAACAAATGACATTCCATAATGGCAAGGCTACCATCCATTGGAGTAACAAAAATATCGACAACAGACTACCTTCCATAATGATAATGCCACCATCCATTGGAGTATCAAAAATCTTGAAAACTGAATACATTCCATAATGAAAAGTCTACCATGCATTGGAGTAACCAAAATATCTACAATAGACTATGTTCCATATTGACAAGGCTACCATCCATTGTAGTAACCAAAATCTCGATAATAGACTACCTTCCATAATGACAAGGCTACCATCCATTGGAGTAAGTAAAATATGAACAACATGCTACCTTCCATAGTGACAAGGCTACCATCCATTGGACTGACATAAATCACAACGACATACTACCTTCCATAATGATAAGTCTAGCATCCATTGTAGTAACAAAAATCTAGGCAACAGACTACCTTCCATAATGACAAGGCTACAATCCATTGGCGTAAAAAAGATATCGACAACATACTACCTTCCATAATGACAAGGCTAACATCCATTGGAGTAACAAAAATATCGACAACAAACTACCTTCCATAATGACAAGGCTGCCATCCATTAGAGGAACAAAAATCTCGAAAATGGACTACCTTCGATAATGACAATGCTACCATCCATTAGAGTAACAAAAATCTCGACAACAGACAACCTTCCATTATGAAAAGGCTACCATCCATTGGAGTAACAAAAATCTCGACAATAGACTACCTTCCATAATGACAAGGCTACCATCCATTGGAGTAACAAAAATATGAACAACAGACTAGCTTTCATAGTGACAAGGCCACCATCCATTGAGTAAAAAAGATATCGACAATAGACTACCTTACATCATGACAAGGCTACCATCCATTGGATTAAAAACATCTCGACCACAGACTACCTTCCATAACGACAAGGCTATCATCCATTGGAGTAAGAAAAATCTCGACAAAAGACTACCTTCCATAATGACAAGGTTACCATCCATTGGAATAACAAAAATATCGACAACAAACTACCTTCCATAATGACAAGGCTACCATCCAATGCAATAAAAAAAGTGTCGAAAACAGACTACCTTCCATAATGACAAGGCTTCCATACATTGGAGTTACAAAAATATGAACAACAGACTACCTTCCATAATGACAAGGCTACAATCCATTGGAGTAACTGAAATCTCAACGACAAACTACATTCCATAATGACAAGGCTACCATCCATTGGAGTGACAGAAATCACAACGACATACTACCTTCCATAATGACAAGGCAAACATCAATTGGAGTAACAAAAATCTCGACAACAGACTCCTTCCATAATGACAAGGCTAGCATCCATTAGAATAAAAAAAATCTCGACAACAGACTACCTACAATAATGACAAGGCTACCATCAATTGGAGTAACAAAAACATCGACAACGGAATACGTTCCATAATAACAAAGCTACAATCCATTGGTATAAAAAATATCTCGATAAAAGACTACAATCCATATTGAGAATGATACCATCTATTGGAGTAACAACGATCTCGACAACAGACTACCTTCCATAATGACAAGGCTACCATCCATTGGAGTAACAAAAATCTTGAAAACTGACTACCTTCCATAATGACACGGCTAACATCCATTGGAGTAACAAAAATATCGACAACAAACTACCTTCCATAATGACAAGGCTGCCATCCATTAGAGGAACAAAAATCTCGAAAATGGACTACCTTCGATAATGACAATGCTACCATCCATTAGAGTAACAAAAATCTCGACAACAGACAACCTTCCATTATGACAAGGCTACCATCCATTGGAGTAACAAAAATCTCGACAATAGACTACCTTCCATAATGACAAGGCTACCATCCATTGGAGTAACAAAATATGAACAATAGACTAGCTTTCATAGTGACAAGGCTACCATCCATTGAGTAAAAAATATATCGACAATAGACTACCTTACATCATGACAAGGCTACCATCCATTGGAGTAAAAACATCTCGACCACAGACTACCTTCCATAATGACAAGGCTATCATCCATTGGAGTAAGAAAAATCTCGTCAAAAGACTACCTTCCATAATGACAAGGTTACCATCCATTGGAATAACAAAAATATCGACAACAAACTACCTTCCATAATGACAAGGCTACCATCCAATGCAATAAAAAAAGTGTCCAAAACAGACTACCTTCCATAATGACAAGGCTACAATCCATTGGAGTAATAGAAATCTCAACGACAAACTACATTCCATAATGACAAGGCTACCATCCATTGGAGTGATAGAAATCACAACGACAGACTACCTTCCATAATGACAAGGCAAACATCCATTGGAGTAACAAAAATCTCGACAACAGACTCCTTCCATAATGACAAGGCTACCATCAATTGGAGTAACAAAAACATCGACAATAGAATACGTTCCATAATAACAAGGCTACAATCCATTGGTATAAAACATATCTCGATAACAGACTACAATCCATAATGAGAATGATACCATCTATTGGAGTAACAAAGATCTCGACAACAGACTACCTCCCATAATGACAAGGCTACCATCCATTGGAGTAACAAAAATCTTGAAAACAGACTACCTTCCATAATGACAAGGCTACCATCCATTGGAGTAACAAAAATCTCGACAACAGACAACCTTCCATAATGATAATGCTACCATCCATTGGAGTAAAAAAATTCTCGACAAAAGACTACCTTCCATAATGACAAGGCTACCATCCATTGGAGTAACAAAAATATGAACGTAAGACTACCTTCCTTAATGACAAGGCTACCATCCATTAGAGTGACAGAAATCTCAACAAAAGACTACCTTCCATAATGATAAGGCTACCGTCCATTGGAGTAACAAAAATATGAACAATAGACTAGCTTTCATAGTGACAAGGCTACCATCCATTGAGTAAAAAAGATATCGACAATAGACTACCTTACATCATGAAAAGGCTACCATCAATTGGAGTAAAAACATCTCGACCACAGACTACCTTCCATAATGACAAGGCTATCATCCATTGGAGTAAGAAAAATCTCGTCAAAAGACTACCTTCCATAATGACAAGGTTACCATCCATTGGAATAACAAAAATATCGACAACAAACTACCTTCCATAATGACAAGGCTACCATCCAATGCAATAAAAAAAGTGTCAAAACAGACTACCTTCCATAATGACAAGGCTTCCATACATTGGAGTAACAAAAATATGAACAATAGAATACCTTCCATAATGACAAGGCTACAATCCATTGGAGTAATAGAAATCTCAACGACAAACTACATTCCATAATGACAAGGCTACCATCCATTGGAGTGATAGAAATCACAACGACAGACTACCTTCCATAATGACAAGGCAAACATCCATTGGAGTAACAAAAATCTCGACAACAGACTCCTTCCATAATGACAAGGCTACCATCAATTGGAGTAACAAAAACATCGACAATAGAATACGTTCCATAATAACAAGGCTACAATCCATTGGTATAAAACATATATCGATAACAGACTACAATCCATAATGAGAATGATACCATCTATTGGAGTAACAAAGATCTCGACAACAGACTACCTCCCATAATGACAAGGCTACCATCCATTGGAGTAACAAAAATCTTGAAAACAGACTACCTTCCATAATGACAAGGCTACCATCCATTGGAGTAACAAAAATCTCGACAACAGACAACCTTCCATAATGATAATGCTACCATCCATTGGAGTAAAAAATTTCTCGACAAAAGACTACCTTCCATAATGACAAGGCTACCATCCATTGGAGTAACAAAAATATGAACGTAAGACTACCTTCCTTAATGACAAGGCTACCATCCATTAGAGTGACAGAAATCTCAACAAAAGACTACCTTCCATAATGACAAGGCTACCGTCCATTGGAGTAACAAAAATATGAACAACAGACTAGCTTTCATAGTGACAAGGCTACCATCCATTGAGTAAAAAAGATATCGACAATAGACTACCTTACATCATGAAAAGGCTACCATCCATTGGAGTAAAAACATCTCGACCACAGACTACCTTCCATAATGACAAGGCTATCATCCATTGGAGTAAGAAAAATCTCGACAAAAGACTACCTTCCATAATGACACGGTTACCATCCATTGGAATAACAAAAATATCGACAACAAACTACCTTCCATAATGACAAGGCTACCATCCAATGCAATAAAAAAAGTGTCGAAAACAGACTACCTTCCATAATGACAAGGCTTCCATACATTGGAGTAACAAAAATCTGAACAACAGACTACCTTCCATAATGACAAGGCTACAATCCATTGGAGTAACTGAAATCTCAACGAAAAACTACATTCCATAATGACAAGGCTACCATCCATTGGAGTGACAGAAATCACAACGACAGACTACCTTCCATAATGACAAGGCAAACATCCATTGGAGTAACAAAAATCTCGACAACAGACTCCTTCCATAATGACAAGGTTTGCATCCATTAGAATAACAAAAATCTCGACAACAGACTACCTACCATAATGACAAGGCTACAATCCAATGGAGTAACAGAAATCCCAACGACCGACTACCTTTAATAATGACAAGGCTACCATCCATTGGAATAACAAAAATCTAGACAATAGACTACCTTCCATAATGACAAGGCTACCATCCATTGGAATAACAAAAATCTAGACAATAGACTACCTTCCATAATGACAAGGCTACCATCCATTGGAGTAACAAAAATCTGAACAACATACTACCTTCCATAATGACAAGGCTACCATCCATTGGTGTAATAGAAATCTCAATGACAGACTACCTTCCATAATGACAAAGTTACCATCCATTGGAATAACAAAAAACTCGACAATAAACTACATTCTATAATGATAAGGCTACTATGCATTGGAGTAAGAAAATATGAACAACTGACTACCTTGCATAATGACAAGGATATAATCCATTGGAGTAACAGAAATTTCAACGACCGACTACCTTCCATAATGACAAGGCTACCATCCATTGGAGTAACAGAAATCTCAACGACTGACTACCTTCAATAATGACAAGGCTACCATCCATTGGAATAACAAAAATCTAGACAATAGACTACCTTCCATAATGACAAGGCTACCATCCATTGGAGTAACAAAAATCTTAACAACAAACTACCTTCCATAATGACAAGGCTACCATCCATTGGAGTAACAAAAATCTCAACGACCGACTACTTTCCATAATGACAAGGCTACCATCCTTTGGAATAACAAAAATCCTAACAATAGACTACCTTCTATAATGATATGGCTACCATCCATTGGAGTAACAAAAATTTGAACAACTGACTACCTTGCATAATGACAAGGCTATCATCCATTGGAGTAACAGAGATATCGACAACATACTACCTTCAATAGTGACAAGTCTACCATCCATTGGAGTAACAAAAATCTCGACAAAAGACTACCTTCCATAATGACAAGGTTACCATCCATTGGAATAAAAAAAATATCGACAACAAACTAACTTCCATAATGACAAGGCTACCATACAATGGAATAAAAAAATTGTCGACAACAGACTACCTTCCATAATGACAAGGCTACCTTCCATTGGAGTAACAAAAATTTGAACAAAAGAATACCTTCCATAATGACAAGGCTATAATCCATTGGAGTAACAGAAATTTCAACGACCGACTACCTTCCATAATGACAAGTCTACCGTCCATTGGAGTACGAAAAATATGAACAACAGACAACGTTGCATTATGAAAAGGCTATCATCCATTGGAGTAATAGAGATATCGATAACAGACTACCTTCAATAATGACAAGTTTACCATCCATTGGAGTAACAAAAATCTCGACAAAAGACTACCTTCAGTAATGACAAGGTTACCATCCATTGGAATAAAAAAATATCAACAACAAACTACCTTCCATAATGACAAGGCTACCGTCCAATGGAATAAATTTTTTTTCGACAATAGACTACCTTCCATAATGACAAGGCTACCATCCATTGGAATAACAAAAGTCTCGACAATAGACTACATTCTATAATGATAAGGCTACCATCAATTGGAGTAAGAAAAATATGAACAACATACTACCTTGCATAATGACAAGGCTATAATCCATTGGAGTAACAAAAATCTGAACAACATACTACCTTCCATAATGACAAGGCTACCATCCATTGGAGTAACATAAATCTCAACGACCGACTACCTTCAATAATGACAAGGCTACCATCCATTGGAATAACAAAAATCTAGACAATAGACTACATTATATAATGACAAGGCTACCATCCATTGGAATAACAAAAATCTAGACAATAGACTACCTTGCATAATGACAAGGCTATAATCCATTGGAGTAACAAAAATCTGACCAACATACTACCTTCCATAACGACAAGGCTACAATCCATTGGAGTAATAGAAATCTCAACGACAGACTACCTTCCATAATGACAAGGCTACAATCCATTGGAGTAACATAAATCTCAACGACAGACTACCTTCCATAATGACAAGGCTATCATCCATTGGAGTAACAAAAATCTGAACAACAGACTACCTTCCATAATGACTAGGCTACCATCCATTGAAGTAACAGAAATCTCAAAGACAACTACTTTCCATAATGACAAGGCTACCATCCATTGGAATAACAAAAATCTAGACAATAGACTACATTCTATAATGACTAGGCTACCATCCATTGGAGTAAGAAAAATATGAACAACAGACTACCTTGCATAATGACAAGGCTATAATCCATTGGAGTAACAAAAATCTGAACAACAGACTACCTTCCGTAATGACAAGGCTACCATCCATTGGAGTAACAGAAATCTCAACAACTGACAACCTTCCATAATGACAAGGCTACCATCCATTGGAGTAACAGAAATTTCAACGACCGACTACCTTCCATAATGACAAGGCTACCATCCATTGGAGTACGAAAAATATGAACAACAGACTACCTTGCATTATGAAAAGGCTATCATCTATTGGAGTAACCGAGATATCAACAACAAACTACCTTCAATAATGACAAGTCTACCATCCATTGGAGTAACAAAAATCTCGACAAAAGACTACCTTCCATAATGACAAGGTTACCATCCATTGGAATAAAAAAATATCGACAACAAACTACCTTCCATAATGACAAGGCTACCGTCCAATGGAATAAAAAAATTATCGATAACAGACTACCTTCCATAATGACAGGGCTACCATCCATTGGAATAACAAAAGTCACGACAATAGACTACATTCTATAATGATAAGGCTACCATCCATTGGAGTAAGAAAAATATGAACAACAGACTACCTTGCATAATGAAAAGGCTATAATCAATTGGAGTAACAAAAATCTGAACAACAGACTACCTTCCATAATGACAAGGCTACCATCCATTGGAGTAACAGAAATCTCAACGACCGACTACCTTCAATAATGACAAGTCTACCATCCATTGGAGTAACAAAAATCTCGACAAAAGACTACCTTCCATAATGACAAGGTTACCATCCACTGGAATAAAAAAATATCGACAACAAACTACCTTCCATAATAACAAGGCTACCGTCCAATGGAATAAAAAAATTGTTGACAATAGACTACCTTCCATAATTACAAGGCTACCATCCATGGGAATAACTAAAATCTCTACAATAGACTACATTCTATAATGATAAGGCTACCATCCATTGGATTATGAAAAATATGAACAACACACTACCTTGCATAATGACAAGGCTATAATCCATTGGAGTAACAAAAATTTGAACAACAAACTACCTTCCATAATGACTAGGTTACCATCCGTTGAAGTAACAGAAATCTTAAAGACAACTACTTTCCATAATGACAAGGCTACCATCCATTGGAATAACAAAAATCTAGACAATAGACTACATTCTATAATGATAAGGCTACCATCCATTGGAGTAAGAAAAATATGAACAACAGACTACCTTGCATAATGACAAGGCTATAATCCATTGGAGTAACAAAAATCTGAACAACAGACTTCCTTCCATAATGACAAGGCTACCATCCATTGGAGTAACAAAAATCGCAACGACCGACTACCTTCAATAATGACAAGTCTACCATCCATTGGAGTAACAAAAATCTCGACAAAAGACTACCTTCCATAATGACAAGGTTACCATCCATTGGAATAAAAAAACATTGACAACAAACTACCTTCCATAATAACAAGGTTACCATCCAATGGAATAAAAAAATTGTCGACAACAGACTACCTTCCATAATTATAAGGCTACCATCCATGGGAATAACAAAAATCTCTACAATAGACTACATTCTATAATGATAAGGCTACCATCCATTGGAGTAAGAAAAATATGAACAACAGACTACCTTGCATAATGACAAGGCTATATACCATTGGAGTAACAAAAATCTGAACAACAGACTACCTTCCATAATGACTAGGCTACCATCCATTGAAGTAACAGAAATCTCAAAGACAACTACTTTCCATAATTACAAGGCTACCATCCATTTGAATAACAAAAATCTAGACAATAGACTACATTCTATAATGACAAGGCTACCATCCATTGGAGTAAGAAAAATATGAACAACAGACTACCTTGCATAAGGACAAGGCTACCATCCATTGGAGTAACAAAGATATCGACAACAAACTACCTTCAATAATGACAAGGCTACCATCAATTGGAGTAACAAAAACTTCGACAACGGAATACGTTCCATAATAACAAGGCTACAATCCATTGGTATAAAAAATATCTCGATAACAGACTACAATGCATAATGAGAATGATACCATCTATTGGAGTAACAAAGATCTCGACAACAGACTACCTTCCATAATGACAAGGCTACCATCCATTGGAGTAACAAAAATCTTGAAAATAGACTACCTTCCATAATGACAAGGCTACCATCCATTGGAGTAACAAAAATCTCGACAACAGACAACCTTCCATAATGATAATGCTACCATCCATTGGAGTAAAAAAATTCTCGACAAAAGACTACCTTCCATAATGACAAGGCTACCATTCATTGGAGTAACAAAAATATGAACAACAGACTACCTTCCATAGTGACAAGGCTACCTTTCATTGGAGTGACAGAAATTACAACGACATACTACCTTCCATAACGACAAGGCTACCATCCGTTGGAATAACAAAAATCTCGATAACAGACTACCATCCATAATGACAAAGATACCATCCATTGGAGTAACAAAATTCTCGACAACAGACTACCTTCCATAATGACAAGGCTACAATCCATTGGAGTAACAAAGATATCGACAACAAATGACATTCCATAATGAAAAGGCTACCATGCATTGGAGTAACCAAAATATCTACAATAGACTATGTGCCATATTGACAAGGCTACCATCCATTGTAGTAACCAAAATCTCGATAATAGACTACAATCCATAATGACAAGGCTACCATCCATTGGAGTAAGTAAAATATGAACAACATGCTACCTTCCATAGTGACAAGGCTACCATCCATTGGACTGACATAAATCACAACGACATACTACCTTCCATAATGATAAGTCTAGCATCCATTGTAGTAACAAAAATCTCGCCAACAGACTACCTTCCATAATGACAAGGCTACAATCCATTGGCGTAATGAAGATATCGACAACATACTACCTTCCATAATAATAAGGCTAACATCCATTGGAGTAACAAAAATATCGACAACAAACTACCTTCCATAATGACAAGGCTGCCATCCATTAGAGGAACAAAAATATCGAAAATGGACTACCTTCGATAATGACAATGCTACCATCCATTAGAGTAACAAAAATCTCGACAACAGACAACCTTCCATTATGACAAGGCTACCATCCATTGGAGTAACAAAAATCTCGACAATAGACTACCTTCCATAATGACAAGGCTACCATCCATTGGAGTAACAAAAATATGAACAACAGACTAGCTTTCATAGTGACAAGGCTATCATCCATTGAGTAAAAAAGATATCGACAATAGACTACCTTACATCATGACAAGGCTACCATCCATTGGAGTAAAAACATCTCGACCACAGACTACCTTCCATAACGACAAGGCTATCATCCATTGGAGTAAGAAAAATCTCGACAAAAGACTACCTTCCATAATGACAAGGTTACCATCCATTGGAATAACAAAAATATCGACAACAAACTACCTTCCATAATGACAAGGCTACCATCCAATGCAATAAAAAAAGTGTTGAAAACAGACTACCTTCCATAATGATAAAGCTTCCATACATTGGAGTAACAAAAATCTGAACAACAGACTACCTTCCATAATGACAAGGCTACAATCCATTGGAGTAACTGAAATCTCAACGACAAACTACCTTCCATAATGACAAGGCTACCATCCATTGGAGTGATAGAAATCACAACGACAGACTACCTTCCATAATGACAAGGCAAACATCCATTGGAGTAACAAAAATCTCGACAACAGACTCCTTCCATAATGACAAGGCTAGCATCCATTAGAATAACAAAAATCTCAACAACAGACTACCTACCATAATGACAAGGCTACCATCAATTGGAGTAACAAAAACATCGACAACGGAATACGTTCCATAATAACAAGGCTACAATCCATTGGTATAAAAAATATCTCGATAACAGACTACAATCCATAATGAGAATGATACCATCTATTGGAGTAACAAAGATCTCGACAACAGACTACCTCCCATAATGACAAGGCTACCATCCATTAGAGTAACAAAAATCTTGAAAACAGACTACCTTCCATAATGACAAGGCTACCATCCATTGGAGTAACAAAAATCTCGACAACAGACAACCTTCCATAATGATAATGCTACCATCCATTGGAGTAAAAAAATTCTCGACAAAAGACTACCTTCCATAATGACAAGGCTACCATCCATTGGAGTAACAAAAATATGAATGTAAGACTACCTTCCTTAATGACAAGGCAACCATCCATTGGAGTGACAGAAATCTCAACAAAAGACTACCTTCCATAATGACAAGGCTACCGTCCATTGGAGTAACAAAAATATGAACAACAGACTAGCTTTCATAGTGACAAGGCTATCATCCATTGAGTAAAAAAGATATCGACAATAGACTACCTTACATCATGACAAGGCTACCATCCATTGGAGTAAAAACATCTCGACCACAGACTACCTTCCATAACGACAAGGCTATCATCCATTGGAGTAAGAAAAATCTCGACAAAAGACTACCTTCCATAATGACACGGTTACCATCCATTGGAATAACAAAAATATCGACAACAAACTACCTTCCATAATGACAAGGCTACCATCCAATGCAATAAAAAAAGTGTCGAAAATAGACTACCTTCCATAATGACAAGGCTTCCATACATTGGAGTAACAAAAATATGAACAACAGACTACCTTCCATAATGACAAGGCTACAATCCATTGGAGTAACTGAAATCTCAACGACAAACTACCTTCCATAATGACAAGGCTACCATCCATTGGAGTGACAGAAATCACAACGACAAACTACCTTCCATAATGATAAGGCAAACATCCATTGGAGTAACAAAAATCTCGACAACAGACTCCTTCCATAATGACAAGGCTTGCATCCATTAGAATAACAAAAATCTCGACAACAGACTAACTACCATAATGACAAGGCTACCATCAATTGGAGTAACAAAAACATCGACAACGGAATACGTTCCATAATAACAAGGCTACAATCCATTGGTATAAAAAATATCTCGATAAAAGACTACAATCCATAATGAGAATGATACCATCTATTGGAGTAACAACGATCTCGACAACAGACTACCTTCCATAATGACAAGGCTACCATCCATTGGAGTAACAAAAATCTTGAAAACAGACTACCTTCCATAATGACACGGCTAACATCCATTGGAGTAACAAAAATATCGACAACAAACTACCTTCCATAATAACAAGGCTGCCATACATTAGAGGAACAAAAATCTCGAAAATGGACTACCTTCGATAATGACAATGCTACCATCCATTAGAGTAACAAAAATCTCGACAACAGACAACCTTCCATTGTGACAAGGCTACCATCAATTGGAGTAACAAAAATCTCGACAATAGACTACCTTCCATAATGACAAGGCTACCATCCATTGGAGTAACAAAATATGAACAATAGACTAGCTTTCATAGTGACAAGGCTACCATCCATTGAGTAAAAAAGATATCGACAATAGACTACCTTACATCATGACAAGGCTACCATCCATTGGAGTAAAAACATCTCGACCAGAGACTACCTTCCATAGTGACAAGGCTATCATCCATTGGAGTAAGAAAAATCTCGACAAAAGACTACCTTCCATAATGACAAGGTTACCATCCATTGGAATAACAAAAATATCGACAACAAACTACCTTCCATAATAACAAGGCTACCATCCAATGCAATAAAAAAAGTGTTGAAAACAGACTACCTTCCATAATGATAAGGCTTCCATACATTGGAGTAACAAAAATCTGAACAATAGACTACCTTCCATAATGACAAGGCTACAATCCATTGGAGTAACTGAAATCTCAACGACAAACTACATTCCATAATGACAAGGCTACCATCCATTGGAGTGATAGAAATCACAACGACAGACTACCTTCCATAATGACAAGGCAAACATCCATTGGAGTAACAAAAATCTCGACAACAGACTCCTTCCATAATGACAAGGCTAGCATCCATTAGAATAACAAAAATCTCAACAACAGACTACCTACCATAATGACAAGGCTACCATCAATTGGAGTAACAAAAACATCGACAACGGAATACGTTCCATAATAACAAGGCTACAATCCATTGGTATAAAAAATATCTCGATAACAGACTACAATCCATAATGAGAATGATACCATCTATTGGAGTAACAAAGATCTCGACAACAGACTACCTCCCATAATGACAAGGCTACCATCCATTAGAGTAACAAAAATCTTGAAAACAGACTACCTTCCATAATGACAAGGCTACCATCCATTGGAGTAACAAAAATCTCGACAACAGACAACCTTCCATAATGATAATGCCACCATCCATTGGAGTAAAAAAATTCTCGACAAAAGACTACCTTCCATAATGACAAGGCTACCATCCATTGGAGTAACAAAAATATGAATGTAAGACTACCTTCCTTAATGACAAGGCAACCATCCATTGGAGTGACAGAAATCTCAACAAAAGACTACCTTCCATAATGACAAGGCTACCGTCCATTGGAGTAACAAAAATATGAACAACAGACTAGCTTTCATAGTGACAAGGCTACCATCCATTGAGTAAAAAAGATATCGACAATAGACTACCTTACATCATGACAAGGCTACCATCCATTGGAGTAAAAACATCTTGACCACAGACTACCTTCCATAATGACAAGGCTATCATCCATTGGAGTAAGAAAAATCTCGACAAAAGACTACCTTCCATAATGACACGGTTACCATCCATTGGAATAACAAAAATATCGACAACAAACTACCTTCCATAATGACAAGGCTACCATCCAATGCAATAAAAAAAGTGTCGAAAATAGACTACCTTCCATAATGACAAGGCTTCCATACATTGGAGTAACAAAAATATGAACAACAGACTACCTTCCATAATGACAAGGCTAGAATCCATTGGAGTAACTGAAATCTCAACGACAAACTACCTTCCATAATGACAAGGCTACCATCCATTGGAGTGACAGAAATCACAACGACAAACTACCTTCCATAATGATAAGGCAAACATCCATTGGAGTAACAAAAATCTCGACAACAGACTCCTTCCATAATGACAAGGCTTGCATCCATTAGAATAACAAAAATCTCGACAACAGACTAACTACCATAATGACAAGGCTACCATCAATTGGAGTAACAAAAACATCGACAACGGAATACGTTCCATAATAACAAGGCTACAATCCATTGGTATAAAAAATATCTCGATAAAAGACTACAATCCATAATGAGAATGATACCATCTATTGGAGTAACAACGATCTCGACAACAGACTACCTTCCATAATGACAAGGCTACCATCCATTGGAGTAACAAAAATCTTGAAAACAGACTACCTTCCATAATGACACGGCTAACATCCATTGGAGTAACAAAAATATCGACAACAAACTACCTTCCATAATAACAAGGCTGCCATCCATTAGAGGAACAAAAATCTCGAAAATGGACTACCTTCGATAATGACAATGCTACCATCCATTAGAGTAACAAAAATCTCGACAACAGACAACCTTCCATTGTAACAAGGCTACCATCAATTGGAGTAACAAAAATCTCGACAATAGACTACCTTCCATAATGACAAGGCTACCATCCATTGGAGTAACAAAATATGAACAATAGACTAGCTTTCATAGTGACAAGGCTACCATCCATTGAGTAAAAAAGATATCGACAATAGACTACCTTACATCATGACAAGGCTACCATCCATTGGAGTAAAAACATCTCGACCAGAGACTACCTTCCATAGTGACAAGGCTATCATCCATTGGAGTAAGAAAAATCTCGACAAAAGACTACCTTCCATAATGACAAGGTTACCATCCATTGGAATAACAAAAATATCGACAACAAACTACCTTCCATAATGACAAGGCTACCATCCAATGCAATAAAAAAAGTGTTGAAAACAGACTACCTTCCATAATGATAAGGCTTCCATACATTGGAGTAACAAAAATTTGAACAATAGACTACCTTCCATAATGACAAGGCTACAATCCATTGGAGTAACTGAAATCTCAACGACAAACTACATTCCATAATGACAAGGCTACCATCCATTGGAGTGATAGAAATCACAACGACAGACTACCTTCCATAATGACAAGGCAAACATCCATTGGAGTAACAAAAATCTCGACAACAGACTCCTTCCATAATGACAAGGCTAGCATCCATTAGAATAACAAAAATCTCAACAACAGACTACCTACCATAATGACAAGGCTACCATCAATTGGAGTAACAAAAACATCGACAACGGAATACGTTCCATAATAACAAGGCTACAATCCATTGGTATAAAAAATATCTCGATAACAGACTACAATCCATAATGAGAATGATACCATCTATTGGAGTAACAAAGATCTCGACAACAGACTACCTCCCATAATGACAAGGCTACCATCCATTAGAGTAACAAAAATCTTGAAAACAGACTACCTTCCATAATGACAAGGCTACCATCCATTGGAGTAACAAAAATCTCGACAACAGACAACCTTCCATAATGATAATGCCACCATCCATTGGAGTAAAAAAATTCTCGACAAAAGACTACCTTCCATAATGACAAGGCTACCATCCATTGGAGTAACAAAAATATGAATGTAAGACTACCTTCCTTAATGACAAGGCAACCATCCATTGGAGTGACAGAAATCTCAACAAAAGACTACCTTCCATAATGACAAGGCTACCGTCCATTGGAGTAACAAAAATATGAACAACAGACTAGCTTTCATAGTGACAAGGCTACCATCCATTGAGTAAAAAAGATATCGACAATAGACTACCTTACATCATGACAAGGCTACCATCCATTGGAGTAAAAACATCTTGACCACAGACTACCTTCCATAATGACAAGGCTATCATCCATTGGAGTAAGAAAAATCTCGACAAAAGACTACCTTCCATAATGACACGGTTACCATCCATTGGAATAACAAAAATATCGACAACAAACTACCTTCCATAATGACAAGGCTACCATCCAATGCAATAAAAAAAGTGTCGAAAATAGACTACCTTCCATAATGACAAGGCTTCCATACATTGGAGTAACAAAAATATGAACAACAGACTACCTTCCATAATGACAAGGCTACAATCCATTGGAGTAACTGAAATCTCAACGACAAACTACCTTCCATAATGACAAGGCTACCATCCATTGGAGTGACAGAAATCACAACGACAAACTACCTTCCATAATGATAAGGCAAACATCCATTGGAGTAACAAAAATCTCGACAACAGACTCCTTCCATAATGACAAGGCTTGCATCCATTAGAATAACAAAAATCTCGACAACAGACTAACTACCATAATGACAAGGCTACCATCAATTGGAGTAACAAAAACATCGACAACGGAATACGTTCCATAATAACAAGGCTACAATCCATTGGTATAAAAAATATCTCGATAAAAGACTACAATCCATAATGAGAATGATACCATCTATTGGAGTAACAACGATCTCGACAACAGACTACCTTCCATAATGACAAGGCTACCATCCATTGGAGTAACAAAAATCTTGAAAATAGACTACCTTCCATAATGACACGGCTAACATCCATTGGAGTAACAAAAATATCGACAACAAACTACCTTCCATAATAACAAGGCTGCCATCCATTAGAGGAACAAAAATCTCGAAAATGGACTACCTTCGATAATGACAATGCTACCATCCATTAGAGTAACAAAAATCTCGACAACAGACAACCTTCCATTGTGACAAGGCTACCATCAATTGGAGTAACAAAAATCTCGACAATAGACTACCTTCCATAATGACAAGGCTACCATCCATTGGAGTAACAAAATATGAACAATAGACTAGCTTTCATAGTGACAAGGCTACCATCCATTGAGTAAAAAAGATATCGACAATAGACTACCTTACATCATGACAAGGCTACCATCCATTGGAGTAAAAACATCTCGACCAGAGACTACCTTCCATAGTGACAAGGCTATCATCCATTGGAGTAAGAAAAATCTCGACAAAAGACTACCTTCCATAATGACAAGGTTACCATCCATTGGAATAACAAAAATATCGACAACAAACTACCTTCCATAATGACAAGGCTACCATCCAATGCAATAAAAAAAGTGTTGAAAACAGACTACCTTCCATAATGATAAGGCTTCCATACATTGGAGTAACAAAAATCTGAACAATAGACTACCTTCCATAATGACAAGGCTACAATCCATTGGAGTAACTGAAATCTCAACGACAAACTACATTCCATAATGACAAGGCTACCATCCATTGGAGTGATAGAAATCACAACGACAGACTACCTTCCATAATGACAAGGCAAACATCCATTGGAGTAACAAAAATCTCGACAACAGACTCCTTCCATAATGACAAGGCTAGCATCCATTAGAATAACAAAAATCTCAACAACAGACTACCTACCATAATGACAAGGCTACCATCAATTGGAGTAACAAAAACATCGACAACGGAATACGTTCCATAATAACAAGGCTACAATCCATTGGTATAAAAAATATCTCGATAACAGACTACAATCCATAATCAGAATGATACCATCTATTGGAGTAACAAAGATCTCGACAACAGACTACCTCCCATAATGACAAGGCTACCATCCATTAGAGTAACAAAAATCTTGAAAACAGACTACCTTCCATAATGACAAGGCTACCATCCATTGGAGTAACAAAAATCTCGACAACAAACAACCTTCCATAATGATAATGCCACCATCCATTGGAGTAAAAAAATTCTCGACAAAAGACTACCTTCCATAATGACAAGGCTACCATCCATTGGAGTAACAAAAATATGAATGTAAGACTACCTTCCTTAATGACAAGGCAACCATCCATTGGAGTGACAGAAATCTCAACAAAAGACTACCTTCCATAATTACAAGGCTACCGTCCATTGGAGTAACAAAAATATGAACAACAGACTAGCTTTCATAGTGACAAGGCTACCATCCATTGAGTAAAAAAGATATCGACAATAGACTACCTTACATCATGACAAGGCTACCATCCATTGGAGTAAAAACATCTTGACCACAGACTACCTTCCATAATGACAAGGCTATCATCCATTGGAGTAAGAAAAATCTCGACAAAAGACTACCTTCCATAATGACACGGTTACCATCCATTGGAATAACAAAAATATCGACAACAAACTACCTTCCATAATGACAAGGCTACCATCCAATGCAATAAAAAAAGTGTTGAAAATAGACTACCTTCCATAATGACAAGGCTACCATGCATTGGAGTAAGAAAATATGAACAACTGACTACCTTGCATAATGACAAGGATATAATCCATTGGAGTAACAGAAATTTCAACGACCGACTACCTTCCATAATGACAAGGCTACCATCCATTGGAGTAACAGAAATATCAACGACTGACTACCTTCAATAATGACAAGGCTACCATCCATTGGAATAACAAAAATCTAGACAATAGACTACCTTCCATAATGACAAGGCTACCATCCATTAGAGTAACAAAAATATTAACAACAAACTACCTTCCATAATGACAAGGCTACCATCCATTGGAGTAACAGAAATCTCAACGACCGACTACCATCCATTTGAGTAACAAAAATCTCAACGACCGACTACCTTCCATAATGACAAGGCTACCATCCTTTGGAATAACAAAAATCCCAACAATAGACTACCTTCTATAATGATATGGCTACCATCCATTGGAGTAACAAAAATATGAACAACTGACTACCTTGCATAATGACAAGGCTATCATCCATTGGAGTAACAGAGATATCGACAACATACTACCTTCAATAGTGACAAGTCTACCATCCATTGGAGTAACAAAAATCTCGACAAAAGACTACCTTCCATAATGACAAGGTTACCATCCATTGGAATAAAAAAAATATCGACAACATACTAACTTCCATAATGACAAGGCTACCATACAATGGAATAAAAAAATTGTCGACAACAGACTACCTTCCATAATGACAAGGCTACCTTCCATTGGAGTAACAAAAATTTGAACAACAGAATACCTTCCATAATGACAAGGCTACAATCCATTGGAGTAACAGAAATCTCAACGACAGACTACATTCCATAATGACAAGGCTACCATCCATTGGTGTAACAAAAATCTCGACAACAGACTACCTTCCCGAATTACAAGGCTACCATCCATTGGGGTAACAAAAATCTCGAAAACAGACTACCTTCCATAATGATAAGACTACCATCCATTGGAGTAACAAAAATCTGAACAACAAACTACCTTCCATAATGACAAGGCTACCCTCCATTGAAGTAACAAAAATCTCAAAGACAACTACCTTCCATAATGATAAGGCTACCATCCATTGGAATAACAAAAATATAGACAATAGACTACCTTCCATAATGACAAGGCTATCATCCATTGGAGTAACTAAAATCTGAACGACAGACTACCTTCCATAATGAAAAGGCTACCATCCATTGAAGTAACAAAAATCTCAACGACCGACTACCTTCCATAATGACAAGGCTACCATCCATTGGAGTAAGAAAAATATGAACAACGGACTACCTTGCATAATGAAAAGGCTAACATCCTTTGGAGTAACAGAGATATCGACAACATACTACCTTCAATAATGACAAGTATACCATCCATTAGAGTAACAAAAATCTCAACAAAAGACTAACTTGCATAATGAAAAGGTTACCATCCATTGGAATAACAAAAATATCGATAACAAACTACCTTCCATAATGACAAGGCTACCATCCAATGGAATAAAAAAATTGTCGACAACAGACTACCTTCCATAATGACAAGGCTACCTTCCATTAGATTAACAAAAATCTGAACAACAGACTA
Source organism: Vicia faba (assembly GCA_948472305.1). NCBI lineage: Eukaryota > Viridiplantae > Streptophyta > Magnoliopsida > Fabales > Fabaceae > Vicia > Vicia faba. Next base: position 769,583,986 of record OX451738.1, read on the forward strand.
CCTTCCATAATGACAAGGCTAGAATCCATTGGAGTAACAAAAATCTCGACTATAGACTACGTTCTATAATGAAATGGCTACCATCTATTGGAGTAACAGAAATCTCAACAACAGACTACCTTCCATAATGACAAGGCTATCATCCATTGGAGTAACAAAAATATGAACAACAGACTACCTTCCATAATGACAACGCTACCATCCATTGAAGTAACAGAAATCTCAAAGCCAACTACCTTCCATAATGACAAGGCTACCATACATTGGAATAACAAAAATCTAGACAATAGACTACCTTCCATAACGACAAGGCTACCCTCCATTGGAGTAAAAAAAATCTGAACAACAAACTGCCTTCCATAATGACAAGGCTACCATCCATTGGGGTAACAGAAATGTCAACGATCGACTACCTTCCATAATGACAAGGCTACCATCCATTAGAATAACAAAAATCTCGACAATAGACTACCTTCTATAATGACATGGCTACCATTCATTGGAGTAACAAAAATATGAACAACTGACTACCTTGCATAATGACAAGGCTATCATCCTTTGGACGAAAAGAGATATCGACAACAGACTACCTTCAATAGTGACAAGTCTACCATCCATTGGAGTAACAAAAATCTAGACAACAGACTACCTTGCATAATGACAAGGCTACCATCCAATGGAATAAAAAAATTGTCGACAACAGACTACCTTCCATAATGACAAGGGTACCATCCATTGGTGTTCTAAAAATCTCGACAACAGACTACCTTCCCTAATTACAAGGCTACCATCCATTGGGGTAACAAAAATCTCGATAACAGACTACCTTCCATAATGATAAGGTTACCATCCTTTGGAGTAACAAAAATCTTGACAACAGACTACCTTCCATAATGACAAGGCTATCATCCATTGGAATAATAAAAATCTAGACAATAGACAACCTTCCATAATGAAAAGGCTACCATCCATTGGAGTAACAAAAATCTAAACAATAGACTACCTCCCATAATGACAAGGCTACAATCCATTGGAGTAACAAAAATCTCAACGACAGACTACCTTCCATAATGGCATGGCTACCATCCATTACAGTAACAAAAATCTCAACAACAGACTACCTTCCATAATTACAAGGCTACCACCCATTGGAGTAAGAAAAATATGAACAACAGACTAACTTGCATAATGACAAGGCTATAATCCATTGGAGTAAAAAAAATCTGAACAACAGACTACCTTCCAAAATGACAAGGCTACCATCCATTGGAGTAAAAGAAATCTCAACGACCGACTACCTTCAATAATGACAAGGCTACCATCCATTGGAATAACCAAAATCTAGACAATAGACTACCTTCCATAATAACAAGGCTAACATCCATTGGAGTAACACAAATCTTAACAACAAACTACCTTCCATAATGACAAGGCTACCATCCATTGGAGTAACAGAAATTTCAATGATCGACTACCTTCCATAATGACAAGGCTACCGTCCATTGGAGTACGAAAAATATGAACAACAGACTACCTTGCATTATGAAAAGGCTATCATCCATTGGAGTAACAGAGATATCGACAACAGACTACCTTCAATAATGACAAGTCTACCATCCATTGGAGTAACAAAAATCACGACAAAAGACTACCTTCCGTAATGACAAGGTTACCATCCATTGGAATAAAAAAATATCAACAACAAACTACCTTCCATAATGACAAGGCTACCGTCCAATGGAATAAAATTTTTTTCGACAACAGACTACCTTCCGTAATGACAAGGCTACCATCCATTGGAATAAAAAAAGTCTCGACAATAGACTACATTCTATAATGATAAGGCTACCATCCATTGGAGTAAGAAAAATATGAACAACAGACTACCTTGCATAATGACAAGGCTATAATCCATTGGAGTAACAAAAATTTGAGCAACAGACTACCTTCCATAATTACAAGGCTACCATCCATTGGAGTAACAGAAATCTCAACGACCGACTACCTTCAATAATGACAAGGCTACCATCCATTGGAATAACAAAAATCTAGACAATAGACTACATTCTATAATGACAACGCTATATAATCCTTTGGAGTAACAAAAATCTGACCAACATACTACCTTCCATAATGACAAGGATACAATCCATTGGAGTAATAGAAATCTCAACCACAGACATCCTTCCATAATGACAAGGCTACAATCCATTGGAGTAACAGAAATCTCAACGACAGACTACCTTCCATAATGACAAGGCTATCATCCATTGGAGTAACAAAAATCTGAACAATAGACTACCTTCCATAATGACTAGGCTACCATCCATTGAAGTAACAGAAATCTCAAGGACAACTACTTTCCATAATGACAAGGCTACCATCCATTGGAATAACAAAAATCTCGACAATAGACTACATTCTATAATGATAAGGCTACCATCCATTGGAGTAAGAAAAATATGAACAACAGACTACCTTGCATAATGACAAGGCTATGATCCATTAGAGTAACAAAAATCTGAACAATAGACTACCTTCCATAATGACAAGGCTACCATCCATTGAAGTAACAGAAATCTCAACGACCGACTACCTTCAATAATGACAAGTCTACCATCCATTCGAGTAACAAAAATCTCGACAAAAGACTACCTTCCATAATGAAAAGGTTACCATCCATTGGAATAAAAAAATATCGATAACAAACTACCTTCCATAATAACAAGGCTACCGTCGAATGGAATAAAAAAATTGTCGACAACAGACTACCTTCCATAATTACAAGGCTACCATCCATGGGAATAACAAAAATCTCTACAATAGACTACATTCTATAATGATAAGGCTACCATCCATTGGAGTATGAAAAATATGAACAACAGACTACCTTGCATTATGACAAGGCTATAATCCATTGGAGTAACAAAAATCTGAACAACAGACTACCTTCCCTAATGACTAGGCTACCATCCATTGAAGCAACAGAAATCTCAAAGACAACTACTTTCCATAATGACAAGGCTACCATCCATTGGAATAACAAAAATCTAGACAATATACTACATTCTATAATGACAAGGCTATTTCCATTGGAGTAAGAAAAATATGAACAACAGACTACCTTGCATAATGACAAGGCTATAATCCATTGGAGTAACAAAAATCTGAACAACAGACTACCTTAAATAATGACAAGGCTACCATCCATTGGAGTAACAGAAATCTCAACGACCGACTACCTTCAATAATGACTAGTCTACCATCCATTCGAGTAACAAAAATCTCGTCAAAAGACTACCTTCCATAATGAAAAGGTTACCATCCATTGGAATAAAAAAATATCGATAATAAACTACCTTCCATAATAACAAGGCTACCGTCCAATGGAATAAAAAAATTGTCGACAACAGACTACCTTCCATAATTACAAGGCTACCATCCATGGGAATAACAAAAATCTCTACAATAGACTACATTCTATAATGATAAGGCTACCATCCATTGGAGTATGAAAAATATGAACAACAGACTACCTTGCATAATGAAAAGGCTATAATCCATTGGAGTAACAACAATCTGAACAACAAACTACCTTCCATAATGACAAGGCTACCATCCATTGGAGTAACATAAATCTCAACGACAGACTACCTTCTATAATGACAAGGCTACCATCCATTGGAATAACAAAAATCTCGACAATAGACTACATTCTATAATGATAAGGCTACCATCCATTGGAGTAAGAAAAATATGAACAACAGACTACCTTGCATAATGACAAGGCTATAATCCATTGGAGTAACAACAATCTGAACAACAGACTACCTTCCATAATGACAAGGCTACCATCCATTGGAGTAACAGAAATCTCAACGACCGACTACCTTCAATAATGACAAGGCTACCATCCTTTGGAATAACAAAAATCTAGACAATAGACTGCCTTCCTTAATGACAAGGCTATCATCCATTGGAATAACAATAATCTAGACAATAGACTACCTTCCATAATGACAAGGCTACCATCCATTGGAGTAACGAAAATATCAACAAGAGAATACTTTCCATAATGACAAGGCTACCATCCATTGGAGTATCAAAAATATGGACAACAGACTACCTTCCATAATGACAAGGCTACCATCCATTAGAGTAACAAAAATCTAGACAACAGACTACCTTCCATAATGACAAGGCTACCATCCATTGGAGTAACAAAAATATCAGCAAGAGACTACCTTGCATAATGACAAGGCTACCATCCATTGGAGTAACAAAAATCTCGCCTACAGACTACCTTCCATAATGAAAAGGCTACCATCCATTAGAATAACAAAAATATCGACAACAAACTACGTTCCATAATGACAAGGCTACCATCCATTGGAATAACAATAATCTAGACAATAGACTACCTTCAATAATGACAAGGCTACCATCCATTGGAGTAACAAAAATCTGAACAACATACTACCTTCCATAATGACAAGGCTACAATCCATTGGAGTAATAGAAATCTCAACGACAAACTACCTTCCATAATGACAAGGCTACCATCCATTGGAATAAAAAAAATCTCGACAATAGACTACATTCTATAATGATAAGGCTACCATCCATTGGAGTAAGAAAAATATGAACAACAGACTACCTTGCATAATGAGAAGGCTATAATCCATTGGAGTAACAAAAATCTGAACAACAGACTACCTTCCATAATGACAAGGCTACCATCCATTGGAGTAACAGAAATCTCAACGACCGACTACCTTCAATAATGACAAGGCTACCATCCATTGGAATAACAAAAATCTAGACAATAGACTACCTTCAATAATGACAAGGCTACCATCCATTGGAGTAACAAAAATATTAACAACAAACTACCTTCCATAATGACAAGGCTACCATCCATTGGAGTAACAGAAATTTCAATGACCGACTATTTTCAATAATGACAAGGCTACCATCCATTAAAGTACGAAATATATGAACAACATACTACCTTGGATATCAAAAGGCTATCATCCATTGGAGTAACAGAGATATCGACAACAGACTACCTTCAATAATGGCAAGTCTACCATCCATTGGAGTAACAAAAATCTCGACAAAATACTACCTTCCATAATGGCAAGGTTACCATCCATTGGAATAAAAAAATATCGACAACAAACTACGTTCCATAATAACAAGGCTACCGTCCAATGGAATAAAAAAATTGTCGACAACAGACTACCTTCCATAATGACAAGGCTACCATCCATTGGAATAACAAAAATCTCGACAATAGACTACATTCTATAATGATAAGACTACCATCCATTGGAGTAAGAAAAATATGAACAACAGAATACCTTGCATAATGACAAGGCTATAATCCATTGGAGTAACAACAATCAGAACAATAGACTACCTTCCATAATGACAAGGCTACCATCCATTGGAGTAACAGAAATCTCAACGACCGACTACCTTCAATAATGACAAGGCTACCATCCATTGGAATAACAAAAATCTAGACAATAGACTACCTTCCATAATGACAAGGCTACCATCCATTGCAAAAACAGAAATCTCAACGATCGACTACCTTCAATAATGACAAGGCTACCATCAATTAGAATAACAAAAATCTAGACAATAGACTACCTTCGATAATGACAAGGCTACCATCCATTGGAATAACAAAAATATAGACAATAGACTACCTTCAATAATGACAAGGCTACCATCCATTGGAGTAACAAAACTCTGAACAACATACTACCTTCCATAATGACAAGGCTACAATCCATTGGAGTAATAGAAATCTCAACGACAAACTACCTTCCATAATGAGAAGGCTACCATCCATTAGAATAAAAAAAATCTCGACAATAGACTACATTCTATAATGATAAGGCTACCATCCATTGGAGTAAGAAAAATATGAACAACAGACTACCTTGCATAATGACAAGGCTATAATCCATTGGAGTAACAAAAATCTGAACAACATACTACCTTCCATAATGACAAGGCTACCATCCATTGGAGTAACAGAAATCTCAACAACCGACTACCTTCAATAATGACAAGGCTACCATTCATTGGAATAACAAAAATCTAGACAATAGACTACCTTCCATGATGACAAGGCTACCATCCATTGGAGTAACAAAAATCTTAACAACAAACTACCTTCCATAATGACAAGGCTACCATCCATTGGAGTAACAGAAATTTCAACGACCGACTATTTTCCATAATGACAAGGCTACCATCCATTGGAGTACGAAATATATGAACAACAGACTACCTTGGATATCAAAAGGCTATCATCCATTGGAGTAACAGAGATATCGACAACAGACTACCTTCAATGATGACAAGTCTACCATCCATTGGAGTAACAAAAATCTCGACAAAAGACTACCTTCCATAATGGCAAGGTTACCATCCATTGGAATAAAAAAATATCGACAACAAACTACGTTCCATAATAACAAGGCTACCGTCCAATGGAATAAAAAAATTGTCGACAACAGACTACCTTCCATAATGACAAGGCTACCATCCATTGGAATAACAAAAATCTCGACAATAGACTACATTCTATAATGATAAGGCTACCATCCATTGGAGTAAGAAAAATATGAACAACAGACTACCTTGCATAATTACAAGGCTATAATCCTTTGGAGTAACAACAATCTGAACAACAGACTACCTTCCATAATGACAAGGCTACCATCCATTGGAGTAACAGAAATCTCAACGACTAACTACCTTCAATAATGACAAGGCTACCATCCATTGGAATAACAAAAATCTAGACAATACACTACCTTCCATAATGACAAGGCTACCATCCATTGGAGTAAAAAAAATCTTAACAACAAACTACCTTCCATAATGACAAGGCTACCATCCATTGGAGTAACAGAAATTTCAACGACCGACTATTTTCCATAATGACAAGGCTACCATCCATTGGAGTACGAAATATATGAACAACAGACTACCTGGGATATCAAAAGGCTATCATCCATTGGAGTAACAGAGATATCGACAACAGACTACCTTCAATAATGACAAGTCTACCATCCATTGGAGTAACAAAAATCTCGACAAAAGACTACCTTCCATAATGGCAAGGTTACCATCAATTGGAATAAAAAAATATCGACAACAAACTACGTTCCATAATAACAAGGCTACCGTCCAATGGAATAAAAAAATTGTCGACATCAGACTACCTTCCATAATGACAAGGCTACCATCCATTGGAATAACAAAAATCTCGACAATAGACTACATTCTATAATGATAAGGCTACCATCCATTGGAGTAAGAAAAATATGAACAACAGACTACCTTGCATAATTACAAGGCTATAATCCATTGGAGTAACAACAATCTGAACAACAGACTACCTTCCTATAATGACAAGGCTACCATCCATTGGAGTAACAGAAATCTCAACGACCGACTACCTTCAATAATGACAAGGCTACCATCCATTGGAATAACAAAAATCTAGACAATAGACTGCCTTCCATAATGACAAGGCTACCATCCATTGCAAAAACAGAAATCTCAACGATCGACTACCTTCAATAATAACAAGGCTACCATCCATTAGAATAACAAAAATCTAGACAATAGACTACCTTCCATAATGACAAGGCTACCATCCATTGGAATAACAAAAATCTAGACAATGGACTACCTTCAATAATGAAAAGGCTACCATCCATTGGAGTAACAATAATCTGAACAACATACTACCTTCCATAATGACAAGTCTACAATCCATTGGAGTAATAGAAATCTCAACGACAAACTACCTTCCATAATGACAAGGCAACCATCCATTGGAATAAAAACAATCTCGACAATAGACTACATTCTATAATGATAAGGCTACCATCCATTAGAGTAAGAAAAATATGAACAACAGACTACCTTGCATAATGACAAGGCTATAATCCATTGGAGTAACAAAAATATGAACAACAGAATACCATCCATAATGACAAGGCTACCATCCATTGGAGTAACAGAAATCTCAACGACCGACTACCTTCAATAATGACAAGGCTACCATCCATTGGAATAACAAAAATCTAGACAATAAACTACCTTCCATAATGACAAGGCTACCATCCATTGGAGTAACAAAAATCTTAACAACAAACTACCTTCCATAATGACAAGGCTACAATGCATTGGAGTAATAGAAATCTCAACGATAGACTACCTTCCATAATGACAAGGCTACCATCCATTGGAATAACAAAAATCTCGACAATAGACTACATTCTATAATGATAAGGCTACCATCCATTGGAGTAAGAAAATATGAACTACAGACTACCTTGCATAATGACAAGGCTATAATCCATTGGAGTAACAACAATCTGAACAACAGACTACCTTCCACAATGACAAGGCTACCATCCATTGGAGTAACAGAAATCTCAATGACCGACTACCTTCAATAATGACAAGGCTACCATCCATTGGAATAACATAAATCTAGACAATAGACTACCTTCCATAATGACAAGGCTACCATCCATTGGAGTAACAAAAATCTTAACAACAAACTACCTTCCATAATGACAAGGCTACAATCCATTGGAGTAATAGAAATCTCAACGGCAGACTACCTTCCATAATGACAAGGCTACCATCCATTGGAATAACAAAAATCTCGACAATAGACTACATTCTATAATGATAAGGCTACCATCCATTGGAGTAAGAAAAATATGAACAACAGACTACCTTGCATAATGACAAGGCTATAATCCATTGGAGTAACAACAATCTGAACAACAAACTACCTTCCATAATGACAAGGCTACCATCCATTGGAGTAACAGAAATCTCAACGACCGACTACCTTCAATAATGACAAGGCTACAATCCTTTGGAATAACAAAAATCTAGACAATAGACTAACTTCCATAATGACAAGGCTACCATCCATTGGAATAACAATAATCTAGACAATAGACTACCTTCCATAATGACAAGGCTACCATCCATTGGAGTAACAAAAATCTGAACAACATACTACCTTCCATAATGACAAGGCTACAATCCGTTGGTGTAATTTAAATCTCAACGACAGACTACCTTCCATAATGACAAGGTTACCATCCATTGGAATAACAAAAATCTTTCCAATAGACTACATTCTATAATGATAAGGCTACCATGCATTGGAGTAAGAAAAATATGAACGACTGACTACCTTGCATAACGACAAGGCTATAATCCATTGGAGTAACAGAAATTTCAACGACCGACTACCTTCCATAATGACAAGGCTACCATCCATTGGAATAACAAAAATCTAGACAATAGACTACCTTCAATAATGACAAGGCTACCATCCATTGGAGTAACAAAACTCTGAACAACATACTACCTTCCATAATGACAAGGCTACAATCCATTGGAGTAATAGAAATCTCAACGACAAACTACCTTCCATAATGACAAGGCTACCATCCATTAGAATAAAAAAAATCTCGACAATAGACTACATTCTATAATGATAAGGCTACCATCCATTGGAGTAAGAAAAATATGAACAACAGACTACCTTGCATAATGACAAGGCTATAATCCATTGGAGTAACAAAAATCTGAACAACATACTACCTTCCATAATGACAAGGCTACCATCCATTGGAGTAACAGAAATCTCAACGACCGACTACCTTCAATAATGACAAGGCCACCATTCATTGGAATAACAAAAATCTAGACAATAGACTACCTTCCATAATGACAAGGCTACCATCCATTGGAGTAACAAAAATCTTAACAACAAACTACCTTCCATAATGACAAGGCTACCATCCATTGGAGTAACAGAAATTTCAACGACCGACTATTTTCCATAATGACAAGGCTACCATCCATTGGAGTACGAAATATATGAACAACAGACTACCTTGGATATCAAAAGGCTATCATCCATTGGAGTAACAGAGATATCGACAACAGACTACCTTCAATAATGACAAGTCTACCATCCATTGGAGTAACAAAAATCTCGACAAAAGACTACCTTCCATAATGGCAAGGTTACCATCCATTGGAATAAAAAAATATCGACAACAAACTACGTTCCATAATAACAAGGCTACCGTGCAATGGAATAAAAAAATTGTCGACAACAGACTACCTTCCATAATGACAAGGCTACCATCAATTGGAATAACAAAAATCTCGACAATAGACTACATTCTATAATGATAAGGCTACCATCCATTGGAGTAAGAAAAATATGAACAATAGACTACCTTGCATAATTACAAGGCTATAATCCATTGGAGTAACATCAATCTGAACAACAGACTACCTTCCATAATGACAAGGCTACCATCCATTGGAGTAACAGAAATCTCAACGACTGACTACCTTCAATAATGACAAGGCTACCATCCATTGGAATAACAAAAATCTAGACAATAGACTACCTTCCATAATGACAAGGCTACCATCCATTGGAGTAACAAAAATCTTAACAACAAACTACCTTCCATAATGACAAGGCTACCATCCATTGGAGTAACAGAAATTTCAACGACCGACTATTTTCCATAATGACAAGGCTACCATCCATTGGAGTACGAAATATATGAACAAAAGACTACCTTGGATATCAAAAGGCTATCATCCATTGGAGTAACAGAGATATCGACAACAGACTACCTTCAATAATGACAAGTCTACCATCCATTGGAGTAACAAAAATCTCGACAAAAGACTACCTTCCATAATGGCAAGGTTACCATCCATTGGAATAAAAAAATATCGACAACAAACTACGTTCCATAATAACAAGGCTATCGTCCAATGGAATAAAAAAATTGTCGACAACAGACTACCTTCCATAATAACAAGGCTACCATCCATTGGAATTACAAAAATCTCGACAATAGACTACATTCTATAATGATAAGGCTACCATCCATTGGAGTAAGAAAAATATGAACAACAGACTACCTTGCATAATTACAAGGCTATAATCCATTGGAGTAACAACAATCTGAACAACATACTACCTTCCATAATGACAAGGCTACCATCCATTGGAGTAACAGAAATCTCAACGAACGACTACCTTTCATAATGACAAGGCTACCATCCATTGGAATAACAAAAATCTAGACAATAGACTACCTTCCATAATGACAAGGCTACCATCCATTGCAAAAACAAAAATCTCAACGACCGACTACCTTCAATAATGACAAGGCCACCATTCATTGGAATAACAAAAATCTAGACAATAGACTACCTTCCATAATGACAAGGCTACCATCCATTGGAGTAACAAAAATATTAACAACAAACTACCTTCCATAATGACAAGGCTACCATCCATTGGAGTAACAGAAATTTCAACGACCGACTAGTTTCCATAATGACAAGGCTACCATCCATTGGAGTATGAAATATATGAACAACAGACTACCTTGGATATCAAAAGGCTATCATCCATTGGAGTAACAGAGATATCGACAACAGACTACCTTCAATAATGACAAGTCTACCATCCATTGGAGTAACAAAAATCTCGACAAAAGACTACCTTCCATAATGGCAAGGTTAACATCCATTGGAATAAAAAAATATCGACAACAAACTACGTTCCATAATAACAAGGCTACCGTGCAATGGAATAAAAAAATTGTCGACAACAGACTACCTTCCATAATGACAAGGCTACCATCCATTGGAATAACAAAAATCTCGACAATAGACTACATTCTATAATGATAAGGCTACCATCCATTGGAGTAAGAAAAATATGAACAATAGACTACCTTGCATAATTACAAGGCTATAATCCATTGGAGTAACAACAATCTGAACAACAGACTACCTTCCATAATGACAAGGCTACCATCCATTGGAGTAACAGAAATCTCAACGACTGACTACCTTCAATAATGACAAGGCTACCATCCATTGGAATAACAAAAATCTAGACAATAGACTACCTTCCATAATGACAAGGCTACCATCCATTGGAGTAACAAAAATCTTAACAACAAACTACCTTCCATAATGACAAGGCTACCATCCATTGGAGTAACAGAAATTTCAATGACCGACTATTTTCCATAATGACAAGGCTACCATCCATTGGAGTACGAAATATATGAACAACAGACTACCTTGGATATCAAAAGGCTATCATCCATTGGAGTAACAGAGATATCGACAACAGACTACCTTCAATAATGACAAGTCTACCATCCATTGGAGTAACAAAAATCTCGACAAAAGACTACCTTCCATAATGGCAAGGTTACCATCCATTGGAATAAAAAAATATCGACAACAAACTACGTTCCATAATAACAAGGCTACCGTCCAATGGAATAAAAAAATTGTCGACAACAGACTACCTTCCATAATGACAAGGCTACCATCCATTGGAATAACAAAAATCTCGACAATAGACTACATTCTATAATGATAAGGCTACCATCCATTGGAGTAAGAAAAATATGAACAACAGACTACCCTGCATAATTACAAGGCTATAATCAATTGGAGTAACAACAATCTGAACAACAGACTACCTTCCATAATGACAAGGCTACCATCCATTGGAGTAACAGAAATCTCAACGACCGACTACCTTCCATAATGACAAGGCTACCATCCATTGGAATAACAAAAATCTAGACAATAGACTACCTTCCATAATGACAAGGCTACCATCCATTGGAGTAACAAAAATATTAACAACAAACTACCTTCCATAATGACAAGGCTACCATCCATTGGAGTAACAGAAATTTCAACGACCGACTAGTTTCCATAATGACAAGGCTACCATCCATTGGAGTATGAAATATATGAACAACAGACTACCTTGGATATCAAAAGGCTATCATCCATTGGAGTAACAGAGATATCGACAACAGACTACCTTCAATAATGACAAGTCTACCATCCATTGGAGTAACAAAAATCTCGACAAAAGACTACCTTCCATAATGGCAAGGTTAACATCCATTGGAATAAAAAAATGTCGACAACAAACTACGTTCCATAATAACAAGGCTACCGTGCAATGGAATAAAAAAATTGTCGACAACAGACTACCTTCCATAATGACAAGGCTACCATCCATTGGAATAACAAAAATCTCGACAATAGACTACATTCTATAATGATAAGGCTACCATCCATTGGAGTAAGAAAAATATGAACAATAGACTACCTTGCATAATTACAAGGCTATAATCCATTGGAGTAACAACAATCTGAACAACAGACTACCTTCCATAATGACAAGGCTACCATCCATTGGAGTAACAGAAATCTCAACGACTGTCTACCTTCAATAATGACAAGGCTACCATCCATTGGAATAACAAAAATCTAGACAATAGACTACCTTCCATAATGACAAGGCTACCATCCATTGGAGTAACAAAAATCTTAACAACAAACTACCTTCCTTAATGACAAGGCTACCATCCATTGGAGTAACAGAAATTTCAATGACCGACTATTTTCCATAATGACAAGGCTACCATCCATTGGAGTACGAAATATATGAACAACAGACTACCTTGGATATCAAAAGGCTATCATCCATTGGAGTAACAGAGATATCGACAACAGACTACCTTCAATAATGACAAGTCTACCATCCATTGGAGTAACAAAAATCTCGACAAAAGACTACCTTCCATAATGGCAAGGTTACCATCCATTGGAATAAAAAAATATCGACAACAAACTACGTTCCATAATAACAAGGCTACCGTCCAATGGAATAAAAAAATTGTCGACAACAGACTACCTTCCATAATGACAAGGCTACCATCCATTGGAATAACAAAAATCTCGACAATAGACTACATTCTATAATGATAAGGCTACCATCCATTGGAGTAAGAAAAATATGAACAACAGACTACCCTGCATAATTACAAGGCTATAATCCATTGGAGTAACAACAATCTGAACAACAGACTACCTTCCATAATGACAAGGCTACCATCCATTGGAGTAACAGAAATCTCAATGACCGACTACCTTCCATAATGACAAGGCTACCATCCATTGGAATAACAAAAATCTAGACAATAGACTACCTTCCATAATGACAAGGCTACCATCCATTGCAAAAACAGAAATCTCAACGACCGACTACCTTCAATAATGACAAGGCCACCATTCATTGGAATAACAAAAATCTAGACAATAGACTACCTTCCATAATGACAAGGCTACCATCCATTGGAGTAACAAAAATCTTAACAACAAACTACCTTCCATAATGACAAGGCTACCATCCATTGGAGTAACAGAAATTTCAACGACCGACTATTTTCCATAATGACAAGGCTACCATCCATTGGAGTACGAAATATATGAACAACAGACTACCTTGGATATCAAAAGGCTATCATCCATTGGAGTAACAGAGATATCGACAACAGACTACCTTCAATAATGACAAGTCTACCATCCATTGGAGTAACAAAAATCTCGACAAAAGACTACCTTCCATAATGGCAAGGTTACCATCCATTGGAATAAAAAAATATCGACAACAAACTACGTTCCATAATAACAAGGCTACCGTGCAATGGAATAAAAAAATTGTCGACAACAGACTACCTTCCATAATGACAAGGCTACCATCCATTGGAATAACAAAAATCTCGACAATAGACTACATTCTATAATGATAAGGCTACCATCCATTGGAGTAAGAAAAATATGAACAACAGACTACCTTGCATAATTACAAGGCTATAATCCATTGGAGTAACAACAATCTGAACAACAGACTACCTTCCATAATGACAAGGCTACCATCCATTGGAGTAACAGAAATCTCAACGACTGACTACCTTCAATAATGACAAGGCTACCATCCATTGGAATAACAAAAATCTAGACAATAGACTACCTTCCATAATGACAAGGCTACCATCCATTGCAGTAACAAAAATCTTAACAACAAACTACCTTCCATAATGACAAGGCTACCATCCATTGGAGTAACAGAAATTTCAACGACTGACTATTTTCCATAATGACAAGGCTACCATCCATTGGAGTACGAAATATATGAACAACAGACTACCTTGGATATCAAAAGGCTATCATCCATTGGAGTAACAGAGATATCGACAGCAGACTACCTTCAATAATGACAAGTCTACCATCCATTGGAGTAACAAAAATCTCGACAAAAGACTACCTTCCATAATGGCAAGGTTACCATCCATTGGAATAAAAAAATATCGACAACAAACTACGTTCCATAATAACAAGGCTACCGTCCAATGGAATAAAAAAATTGTCGACAATAGACTACCTTCCATAATGACAAGGCTACCATCCATTGGAATAACAAAAATCTCGACAATAGACTACATTCTATAATGATAAGGCTACCATCCATTGGAGTAAGAAAAATATGAACAACAGACTACCTTGCATAATTACAAGGCTATAATCCATTGGAGTAACAACAATCTGAACAACAGACTACCTTCCATAATGACAAGGCTACCATCCATTGGAGTAACAGAAATCTCAACGACCGACTACCTTCCATAATGACAAGGCTACCATCCATTGGAATAAGAAAAATCTAGACAATAGACTACCTTCCATAATGACAAGGCTACCATCCATTGCAAAAACAGAAATCTCAACGATTGACTACCTTCAATAATAACAAGGCTACCATCCATTAGAATAACAAAAATCTAGACAATAGACTACCTTCCATAATGACAAGGCTACCATCCATTGGAATAACAAAAATCTAGACAATGGACTACCTTCAATAATGAAAAGGCTACCATCCATTGGAGTAACAAAAATCTAAACAACATACTACCTTCCATAATGACAAGTCTACAATCCGTTGGAGTAATAGAAATCTCAACGACAAACTACCTTCCATAATGACAAGGCTACAATCCATTGGAATAAAAAAAATCTCGACAATAGACTACATTCTATAATGATAAGGCTACCATCCATTGGAGTAAGAAAAATATGAACAACAGACTACCTTGCATAATGACAAGGCTATAATCCATTGGAGTAACAAAAATATGAACAACAGAATACCATCCATAATGACAAGGCTACCATCCATTGGAGTAACAGAAATCTCAACGACCGACTACCTTCAATAATGACAAGGCTACCATCCATTGGAATAACAAAAATCTAGACAATAAACTACCTTCCATAATGACAAGGCTACCATCCATTGGAGTAACAAAAATCTTAACAACAAACTACCTTCCATAATGACAAGGCTACAATCCATTGGAGTAATAGAAATCTCAACGATAGATTACCTTCCATAATGACAAGGCTACCATCCATTGGAATAACAAAAATCTCGACAATAGACTACATTCTATAATGATAAGGCTACCATCCATTGGAGTAAGAAAAATATGAACAACAGACTACCTTGCATAATGACAAGGCTATAATCCATTGGAGTAACAACAATCTGAATAACAGACTACCTTCCATAATGACAAGGCTACCATCCATTGGAGTAACAGAAATCTCAACGACCGACTACCTTCAATAATGACAAGGCTACCATCCATTGGAATAACATAAATCTAGACAATAGACTACCTTCCATAATGACAAGGCTACCATCCATTGGAGTAACAAAAATCTTAACAACAAACTACCTTCCATAATGACAAGGCTACAATCCATTGGAGTAATAGAAATCTCAACGACAGACTACCTTCCATAATGACAAGGCTACCATCCATTTGAATAACAAAAATCTCGACAATAGACTACATTCTATAATGATAAGGCTACCATCCATTGGAGTAAGAAAAATATGAACAACAGACTACCTTGCATAATGACAAGGCTATAATCCATTGGAGTAACAACAATCTGAACAACAGACTACCTTCCATAATGACAAGGCTACCATCCATTGGAGTAACAGAAATCTCAACGACCGACTACCTTCAATAATGACAAGGCTACAATCCTTTGGAATAACAAAAATCTCGACAATAGACTAACTTCCATAATGACAAGGCTACCATCCATTGGAATAACAATAATCTAGACAATAGACTACCTTCCATAATGACAAGGCTACCATCCATTGGAGTAACAAAAATCTGAACAACATACTATCTTCCATAATGACAAGGCTACAATCCATTGGTGTAATTTAAATCTCAACGACAGACTACCTTCCATAATGACAAGGTTACCATCCATTGGAATAACAAAAATCTTTCCAATAGACTACATTCTATAATGATAAGGCTACCATGGATTGGAGTAAGAAAAATATGAACGACCGACTACCTTGCATAATGACAAGGCTATAATCCATTGGAGTAACAGAAATCTCAACGACCGACTACCTTCAATAATGACAAGGCTACCATCCATTGGAATAACAAAAATCAAGACAATAGACTACCTTCTATAATGACAAGGCTACCATCCATTGGAGTAACAAAAATCTTAACAACAAACTACCTTCCATAATGACAAGGCTACCATCCATTGGAGTAACAGAAATTTCAACGACCGACTATTTTCCATAATGACAAGGCTACCATCCATTGGAGTACGAAATATATGAACAACAGACTACCTTGGATATCAAAAGGCTATCATCCATTGGAGTAATAGAGATATCCACAACAGACTACCTTCAATAATGACAAGTCTACCATCCATTGGAGTAACAAAAATCTCGACAAAAGACTACCTTCCATAATGGAAAGGTTACCATCCATTGGAATAAAATTAAGGGGTGAAAAACACAAGAAGGGGGGGTTGAATTGTAAAACTGGAATCTTAAAGCAAATGACAAGATATTTTTATCCTGGTTCGTTTGATCTCAAACTACTCCAGTCCACCCGTCAAGGTGATTTCGCCTCTCTCCAACGAGGTCTTAATTCACTATATTCAACTGAATACAAATCTTCTTTAACAACTGCTAAAGCCTTCTTGATTCAAACCACAATCCGGTTTGTCAAGGCAACACTTTCTTACAAAGGTGTAAAATAATGTGTGTGAATGTTTTCTACAAAACTATATCACAACTGTGATGTTTACACAAATGAAGCTTAGAAACTTAGAATGCTAAACACTAATGGAGTATCAGAGTTTGTTGGTTTAGCAAAACTGGTAGATGAAGATTATTGTTCAGCTTTGTGCGTGTAGAGAGTTTTGAAGCATTAGCCGTGATAATCTTCGAAGCTTGGTTTATATAGCATTTGAGAAGATGAACGTTGAAGCAAATATTCTTGATTCAATGCTAATAACAAGCTTTCCTTTTTGAGCAGATCTTGTCTAGAATGATGCCGTTTGAATTAATTAGCGTTCAATGCACAGTACCGTTGCTTCTTCAATGCACGATCTGGCTTGGCTCATTCTGATTCTGCTTCGCTGCTGATGAACTATTGATTCTGTATCAGAGTGTTTTACGCGCAGTTCTGTTCATCAAGCTTCAGCATGTGCAAGCGTTGATCATCTGATTTTCACGTTCTGATTCAGCAACTTCTGATGCTGGTGTATCAAGTCAAGTTCTGATGCTGGTGTACAAACTCATATTCTGATGCTGAATAAGTGATCTTGCTTATTTTAATCAGCATATCTGCAAGTCAGAGCATAGTAATTTTAGGCAGCATATAATTCAAACATGAAATATTTAAATACTATATCTTTTCACTTTGTTATCATCAAAACTTAAATATAGGGTACTAGATTCAAACATTGTTCTAACAATCTCCCCCTTTTTGATGATGACAAAAACAAGATATTTTAAATGAAAAAATAACGTGAAAAGGTATCAGAGCTATGTATCAGAATAAGAAGTACGGAGAAGTCAGAGTTAAGAGATACTCCCTCTGAGTTTGTTACTTCCCTTTGATATGTGTGTTCTTCAGAGTCAGATCTTTTTCTATCTTTGAGCATCAGATTATAGGTCTTTGACTTATCAGAAAGCAGAGCTTTAGAGCTTTTCCTGTCAGAGCTTTGCTTCGGATCAGAGTGTTAGGACGATCAGAGCTTCATATATCAGAACTTCATATTTGATCAGAGCAACATGAGCTTCTACATTTTGATCAGAGCTTCTAGTTCTTAGTCTTCATAGTGTTCGGAGCTTCCTTGTGCCTGTAGACTTAAAAACAAAACAGAAAAACATTTCAAGTAATAGAGTTAGAATGTTTGAGAATTTCTGTCTAGTTAGCCGTTATTGATTTTAAATATCATTCTTGTTCTCCCCCTTTTTGTCAGCAATCAAAAAGTGTTAGTGATGTGCTAAAACAATTTAGATCAGACAAACAAACTATATTAAAAAGGTTCAGATCAAAAGAGCATTACACAAACATAGCCAAAATAGCACAACAGAAAATAAGGAAAACAAAAAAAATTATGCATGACAAAAAAAATTGTAAGGTTGTGGGGGCATGCGTGAGAACAGGCTTTGCAGCATTGCTTGAATCTTTTCAGAAGTTTCATTCTGCTTCTGAACCATGTTGACAACAGTGTCAATCTTGCTGTCCTGGACATTCATTCTTGCTTCCATCTTCTGATCATTCTCTTCCATCCGCTGCTGTAGACGCAAGTCATTCAGCCTGAGTTCTTCCAGAGCCTGCCTGTCCAAGGCAGCTTGAGAGCTTTCAGCAGGAGGAAGCTTCTCAGAACTTTCAGCTATATCTTCTGCTGGATTTTCTTCCTGAAGGGTCTTGTCTTCTTCTGATGGTTGCATCTGCGCAGCTTGCTCTTTCTCAGACCAGGATTCACTGTCCAGAGGGAGCACAACTTCTTGAGGCAGCTGACTCTCAACTTCCTTCAGCAGCTTGCTAAAGTTCTGTTGAGCCTGCTCATAGTTGACGTCCTGCAGCTTGAGTGCTTCAGCACGAACCCATACTCTGAACTGTGACCAGAGCTGATCAGAAGCAGCTGGGTCGATCATCCCCGGACAGACTTGCTTCAAAGAAGCAATCCATTGCAGCATACCTGTTTCAAAGTCCAAAATACCAGAGCCAACATCTAGTTGCTTTGGTTTGGGAATGGCCAATTTGTGTCTTAAATCAGCAAGACGTTCAAGACTTGTTAAGTCAATGAAAGTTTTGCTGGGGTTTTCAGAGGATTGGTTTTCAGAGGTGTGCTGAGGTGCTGTTTGTTTTGGTGGATGGTTATCAGAGTCAGAGGATATATCTATTGGAGTGGTTGGAGTTTTTGGAGGTGTTGATTCCTCTGATGATGGTAACTGGGGTCTGACAATGGTGGTTCCACATGGCAACTGTATTGCCAGCGGTGAAGGTTGAGGTGAGTGGGGATCAGAATGATGAGGAGATGGGGTTTCATAGCGGTGAAACTCTGTTTGTGGTGAGGGTGGATTATTTTCTGGTTGAGGAGGTGGAATCTCTGATTGCTCAGGGATCAGAGGTTCTTCTGTGATTGGTTGTTGAGATTGTGGTTCTGGTTCTGGTTGATGTTCTGGTTGTATTTCTGGTTCAGGTTGAATTTCTGGTTCAGGTTGTGGAGGAGGAATATTTAGTGGTTCAGAGTGAGGTTGAACAGAAGCATGTTCACGCTCAATATCAGCTAGCACTCTATCAAGTGCTGGTGTTGTTGAAACAGTTGGTTGTTTGGTAATTTTAATGGGAATTTTAATTCTGGTTCTTCTGAGTTGTAAGGCCTCAGAAGGGTCTTCTGGTATGGTTTCATCAATAGTGGGGATTGGAATGGATATTCTGTGAGAGGTTTGAGGAGGGGCAGCAGATGTTGGAATAGTAGATGAAATTGAAATAGGGGCAGCAGATGAATTACCTCGTTTCTTTGGAGTCTGATGAGATGATCCTTCTGCTTTCCTCTTCTTTGTCTTCTTCTGAATCACTTCAGGTTGAACTTGACTCAGATCTTTGATCTTCAGCTTTGAACCTGCATCTTCTTCCTTGTATGAATCTGGATACTTGAGAAACATATCAGGTTGGGATTCCATTTCAGAAAATCTTGGGAAATTACTCAGAGGCACTCTTCTTCTGGAGATGTCAGCAGTTGAAGCAGCTCTGGGTTCCTTCCTAATATTTTCTATCAGCTTCATCTTTTTCAGGTTCTTAGCGTTCAGCGGTTTTCCAACAGTTGGTTCAAAATTGCCCAGCACTTGAGCTTCGCTCAGATATTCTATCAGCTTATTCTCTGTCAGAATATCTGATATGAGCCTCCCAAACGGTATCCAGTCCCTTTTGGTCCTTTCTTCTTCTCTAGTCTCTTTCACACTAGTCTTCAGATGGTTGAACAGGAAGTGTGCCAGATTGATCTTCACCCTCTGATCAATAAAGTAGATCAGAAATTGCTGATCCACGTTTATATAATCAGGAGAGCTTGTTGGCTTCCTGTGATTGAAACAGCCCAGAACAATCTTGGCCCATACTCTGCAGTGATCCTTCAGATCCTTGATTTTGCTGCTGGGAAATCCAAGAGTGAAAATGCAGTTGGCTACCACACCTATATCAGGGCATCTATCGGCCATGTCCACACAACGGACTCCACCACCACTTTGACCAATTAACCTAGCAATGAGGTCTTCAGAAATTATTATCTTCTTTCCCATGACAGAAGAGATGACTAGATGTTTATGAATCTTGGCGTGAATCCAAAATTCCTTGACAAGCTCTGGGAAGGTTGGTCCAACCAGTCTATCAAAATACCTCTCCCACTTTTGAGCTTTGATTTCCTCAGTTAGGTCAAATCCATTATCCTTCAAACTTTCGAAATCGACGATTAACTCAGAGAGAACTTCGAGATTCTTTACCGGTGTGAGAAGAGTTCTGGTAGGCACCTGATACTGCTCAGAGGTTTCTTTCTTCTGATTTCCTGCAGAAATGCTGGAGGATGCCATTGTTCTCACACACAAAGCTTGAGAATGATTTGAGAAAAAAAGGTTTTAAGAAGATAACTCAGAAATATGCAGAGAAATACTTAAGAGATTATAAGAAAGCGTAAAGAATAAGATTGAAGAATAATGTGCTTAAATAAAGATTTCAAAAATTATTTTGAAAAATTAAACGTTTTTAAGAGAGAGAAAAAAAATAATGATTGCCATTAACAAGCGTGATTACTTTTGCATTAAATGCTTGCTGATTTTGGGGGATTTGAGAAAGATACTTAAAAACGGTTACCAGACATGTGTCTCAATGCACCCAATCAGCGCTTTCCTTTCTCAGAAGCGTGCACGCGTTCTGCTTCAGGGATTTGCTGATGATTGGATGACACTTGTTTGATGTAGTGATCAGCACGTCTGTCTTTGAGATTAGACTCTCAGATCTTTAGACTTGCCTCTGATACAATCTGCATGTTCTAACTTTCTGAAAGAAGATTGATCAGAAGTTCACAGTAATACAATTACATTCTGAAGATAAATACATGGAATTAAAACATTTTCATTCTGGGCGTACTTTCATGCTGAGATGTTTCAGAATGAAATTAAACCTATCTTCTGAAAGGGGTTTAGTAAAGATATCAGCCCATTGATGGTCTGTATCTATAAATTTCAAGTTTAAAATTCCTTTCTGAATATAGTCCCTAATGAAATGATGTTTTATTTCTATATGCTTAGCTCTAGAATGTAAAATAGGATTCTTACTTAAGCAAATAGCAGAAGTATTATCACAAAGAATAGGAATGTTACTCTCAAAAATCTGGAAGTCTTCAAGCTGACTTTTCATCCAGAGCATCTGTGTGCTACATCCAGCTGCTTCTATGTACTCAGCTTCTGCTGTTGACAGGGCAATTGTTGATTGCCTTTTGCTGGACCACGAGATCAGATTTTCTCCCAGAAACTGGCAGCTTCCAGAAGTACTTTTGCGTTCCACTCTGTCTCCAGCAAAATCAGCATCACAGTAGCCTACTAAGCTGTAATCACTAGATTTTCTATAAAACAAACCCAGATTAGTAGTACCTTTCAGATACTTGAAAATTCGCTTAACAGCTGTTAAGTGAGATTCTCTAGGATCTGATTGGAATCTAGCACAAATGCATACGCTGAATAAAATATCAGGTCTTGAAGCAGTCAGATAAAGGAGAGAACCAATCATACCTCTGTAGACTTTCTGTTCTACGCTTTTGCTTACCTCTTCTCTTTCCAGAATGCACGTGGGATGCATTGGAATCTTTGATGGCTTACATTCTGAGAGGTCAAATTTCTTCAGAAGATCTCTGATGTATTTGCTCTAATGAATGTAAGTTCCCTCTGGAGTTTGATTGATCTGAATTCCTAGAAAGAACTTCAGTTCCCCCATGAGGCTCATCTCAAATTCTGCCTGCATACACTTAGCAAATTTTCTTCCAAGAGAAGGATTAGTAGAACCAAAAATAATATCATCAACATAAATTTGACAGACTAAGATGTCACTCTTAACTGTTTTACAGAATAGAGTAGTGTCCACTTTCCCTCTGGTGAACTCATTTTCAAGCAGAAAGTTACTTAGCCTTTCATACCAAGCTCTGGGAGCTTGTTTCAGACCATACAGTGACTTTTTCAGTTTGAAAACATGTTCTGGATGTTTTGTATTTTCAAAACCTGGGGGTTGGTGCACATACACTTCTTCTTCTATATAACCATTTAAGAATGCACTTTTGACATCCATCTGATACAGAGTGATGCCTCTATTAACAGCAAATGAGATTAAAAGTCTGATAGATTCTAACCTGGCGACTGGGGCAAAGGTTTCTGTATAGTCTATCCCCTCTTGCTGACTATAACCTTGTGCAACCAGTCGTGCCTTGTTTCTGACGACTTCACCTTGTTCATTAAGCTTGTTTCTGAACACCCATCTTGTTCCAATGACGTTGAATCCTTTTGGTCTTGGAACGAGATCCCATACGTCGTTTCTGGTGAATTGATTCAGCTCTTCTTGCATTGCCAGAATCCAGTCATTGTCCAGAAGTGCTTCATCAATGGAAGAAGGTTCAATCAGAGACACAAGTCCCATCAGAGTTTCTTCAGAGTTTCTGAAGCTTGCTCTTGTTCTGATTGGATCTTCCTTTCTTCCTAGGATAGTTTCTTCTGGGTGATCCAGACTGCTTCTGGGTAATCTCTTCTGAGGTTGATCAGCAGCAGTTGTAGGATTTCTAGCATTGCTTCTTTCAGACGTTGAAGGAATGTCTGTGTTGAGAGCTTCTGATGACTTGTCTTCAGAACCTGCAAATTCAATTTCTATACCTGCAAGATTTTCATTCTGCTTTGACTTTTCAGAGTCAAGCTTGTCATCAAAACGAACACTGATTGATTCTTCCACAATCTGTGTTTCTGTATTGTATACTCTGTACCCTCTTGAGCGTTCAGAGTATCCTAACATAATACACTTTTGTGCCTTAGAATCAAACTTGTTCAAATAATTCTTAGTGTTTAACATATAGCAAGTACATCCAAATGGATGAAAATACGAAATGTTGGGCTTTCTGTTCTTCCACAATTCATATGGAGTCTTTTCCAGAATAGGTCTTATTGAGATTCTATTCTGAATGTAGCACGCTGTGTTTATTGCCTCTGCCCAGAAAGTCTTAGCAACGTTTGTCTCGTTGATCATGGTTCTGGCCATTTCTTGCAATGTTCTGTTCTTTCGTTCTACAACTCCATTTTGTTGGGGAGTTCTAGGACAAGAGAAATCATGCAGAATGCCTTTGTCATTAAAGAATGACTCAAAATCTTTATTTTCAAATTCTCCACCATGATCACTTCTGACTTTAACGATTCTAAGATCTTTTTCATTCTGAACTTGGTTACAGAAGGTAACAAACACAGAGTGTGACTCGTCCTTGTGTCTTAAGAACTTTACCCATGTCCATCTGCTATAGTCATCTACGATTACTAACCCATACTTCTTGCCACTGACAGAAGCAGTTTTAACTGGTCCAAATAAGTCAATGTGCAGAAGTTCTAATGGCTTAGAGGTAGAAACAACATTTTTGGATTTAAAAGAAGGTTTTGCAAATTTGCCTTTCTGACATGCTTCACACAGAGCATCTGAATTGAACTTCAAATTTGGAAGTCCTCTGACCAGATTGAGTTTGTTAATCTGAGATATTCTTCTCATACTAACATGCCCCAATCTTCTATGCCAGATCCACTGCTCGTTGTTAACAGACAGAAGACATTTTACGTTCTGACTCTTTAGTTCAGAAAGTTTGATTTTGTAAATGTTGTTTTTCCTCTTACCATTAAATAGGATAGTCCCATCTTTCTGACTAACAGCTTTACATGATTTTTGATTAAAGATTATATCATAACCGTTATCACTTAATTGACTTATGGATAACAGGTTATGCATCAATCCATCAACAAGCAGAACATTATTAATAGAGGGAAGATTTCCGTTACCTACAGTTCCAGAGCCAATTATCTTTCCCCTCTGATTGCCTCCAAAGCCAACGTGGCCTCCAGGCTTAAGTTCCAGGCTTTGGAACATATGCCTTCTTCCCGTCATGTGTCGTGAGCAGCCAGAGTCCAGGTACCATGACTGGTGTTTCTGACTTGCTGCTAAAGATATCTGCAACATGTATTATTTTATCCTTAGGTACCCAGATCTTCTTGGGTCCTGATTTGTTAGTTTTACCAAAACTCTGGTTGAATTTTGGTTTCACAAAGTGATTACTACTAGTATATTTGATGTCATGTGTGTGACCATACACAAAGTGTGAATTTAGAGGAGTGTGTTTAATGGTTAAATCCATGACATTTTTAGGTGTAGGAACCTTACCTAGGTATCCTATTCCTTTCCTGCCGTTTCTGCTAACTCCATAGATCATTGAAGCCATTCTGCTTCTATCTATGTTTTTAGCAAGGAACTTCTGGAAACTATGATCATACTCCTTGATGATCTCATCAGCGTTGCTGGGAGTTTCAGCAATTGGTTCCTTCTGAGAGTTTTGTAAAGAGTTTTCTAGTTTTAAAATTTTATCTCTCAGCTCAGAGTTTTCCAATTTGAGACTCTCAGACTTATTAGAGTCAGATTCAAGAGTCCTTTTCAGGTCTCTGAATTTAGCTCTAATCTGCTGATAACGTTCCAGAATTTCATTGAGGCTTTCAGCAAGTTCAGCCTTTGTAAAATTAACAGCGAAGTTAGGGAATACCTCTTCTGTGTCTGATTCTGAGTCTGAGTCAGAAGCTTCACTGTCATCTGGAATGTTAGCCATGAGCGCTATGTTCGCCCTTTCATCATCTGATTCTGAGTCAGCTTCAGACGAGTCAGAGTCATCCCATGTGGCCATGAGACTTTTCTTCTTCTCTCTTCCAAACTTCTTTTTGGGCTTTTCCCTCTGAAGCTTTGGACAGTCACTCTTGTAGTGTCCTTGCTCATTGCACTCGTAGCAGATGATGTCTTTTGTATTTGGCTTCTTGCTACCGGAGGAGCCTTCAGATCTTCTGTATCCAGAGGAAGAATCTGTCCTTCTGTATCTGGAAGAAGACTCGTTCTGATCAGATCTTCTGGGATTCCTGAACTTCCTTTGTCTTTGCTTCCACAGTTGAGTTACTCTTCTGGAGAGAAGGGAAAGCTCGTCTTCTTCTGATGAGGATCCATCAGATGTTTCTTCAACAGCCTGCAAAACTTTAGATTCAGATTTTCTGTTAGATTTTAAAGCTATAGGCTTACCTTGCTTCTGAGGCTCGTCAGCTTCCAGCTCTATCTCATGACTTCTGAGGGAGCTTATAAGTTCCTCCAGAGTGATTTTGTTGAGATCTTTCGCCAGCTTCAGAGCCGTAACCATAGGCCTCCACTGCTTGGGTAAACTTCTGATTATCTTCTTGACATGGTCAGCAGTAGAGTATCCCTTGTCCAGAACTTTGAGACCGGCTACCAGAATCTGGAATCTAGAGAACATAGTTTCAATGGATTCAGATTCTTCCATTTTAAACGCCTCATACTTCTGAATGAGCGCCAGAGCTTTTGTTTCTTTGACTTGAACGTTGCCCTCGTGCGTCATTCTGAGAGAATCAAAGATGTTCTTAGCTGTGTCTCTGTTGGAGATCTTCTCATACTCAGTATAGGAGATAGCACTGAGGAGGATGGTTCTGGCCTTATGGTGATTCTTGAAATCACGCTTTTGTTGATCAGTCATTGATTTTCTTTCAATCTTCTGACCAGTTGCATTCACAGGGTGCGTGTATCCATCTGTCACCATATCCCACAGATCAGCATCATGTGCTAGAAAGAAGCTTTCAATTCTGTCTTTCCAGTAATCAAAGTTTTCTCCATCAAAGACTGGAGGTTTGCCGCTGAATCTGTCTCTGTCCTCATTGGTGTCATTGCTGAAATGAGAGTTGTTTCCTGCCATTGTGTTTTTCTGACGCTGGATCTTGTACTGACACGGTTAAGTGTTTTAGCTCAGAACCAGGCGCTCTGATGCCAATTGAAGGGGTGAAAAACACAAGAAGGGGGGGTTGAATTGTAAAACTGGAATCTTAAAGCAAATGACAAGATATTTTTATCCTGGTTCGTTTGATCTCAAACTACTCCAGTCCACCCGTCAAGGTGATTTCGCCTCTCTCAAACGAGGTCTTAATTCACTATATTCAACTGAATACAAATCTGCTTTAACAACTGCTAAAGCCTTCCTGATTCAAACCACAATCCGGTTTGTCAAGGCAACACTTTCTTACAAAGGTGTAAAATAATGTGTGTGAATGTTTTCTACAAAACTATATCACAACTGTGATGTTTACACAAATGAAGCTTAGAAACTTAGAATGCTAAACACTAATGGAGTATCAGAGTTTGTTGGTTTAGCAAAACTGGTAGATGAAGATTATTGTTCAGCTTTGTGCGTGTAGAGAGTTTTGAAGCATTAGCCGTGATAATCTTCGAAGCTTGGTTTATATAGCATTTGAGAAGATGAACGTTGAAGCAAATATTCTTGATTCAATGCTAATAACAAGCTTTCCTTTTTGAGCAGATCTTGTCTAGAATGATGCCGTTGGAATTAATTAGCGTTCAATGCACAGTACCGTTGCTTCTTCAATGCACGATCTGGCTTGGCTCATTCTGATTCTGCTTCGCTGCTGATGAACTATTGATTCTGTATCAGAGTGGTTTACGCGCAGTTCTGTTCATCAAGCTTCAGCATGTGCAAGCGTTGATCATCTGATTTTCACGTTCTGATTCAGCAACTTCTGATGCTGGTGTATCAAGTCAAGTTCTGATGCTGGTGTACAAACTCATATTCTGATGCTGAATAAGTGATCTTGCTTATTTTAATCAGCATATCTGCAAGTCAGAGCATAGTAATTTTAGGCAGCATATAATTCAAACATGAAATATTTAAATACTATATCTTTTCACTTTGTTATCATCAAAACTTAAATATAGGGTACTAGATTCAAACATTGTTCTAACATAAAAAAATATCGACAATAAACTACGTTCCATAATAACAAGGCTACCGTCCAATGGAATAAAAAAATTATCGACAACCGACTACCTTCCATAATGACAAGGCTACCATCCATTGGAATAACAAAAATCTCGACAATAGACTACATTCTATAATGATAAGGCTACAATCCATTGGAGTAAGAAAAATATGAACAACAGACTACCTTGCATAATGACAAGGCTATAATCCATTGGAGTAACAACAATCTGAACAACAGACTACCTTCCACAATGACAAGGCTACCATCCATTGGAGTAACAGAAATTTCAACGACCGACTACCTTCAATAATGACAAGGCTACCATCCATTGGAATAACAAAAATCTAGACAATAGACTACCTTCCATAATGACAAGGCTACCATCCATTGGAGAAACAGAAATCTCAACGATCGACTACCTTCAATAATGACAAGGCTACCATCCATTAGAATAACAAAAATCTAGACAATAGACTACCTTCCATAATGACAAGGCTACCATCCAATGGAATAACAAAAATCTAGACAATAGACTACCTTCAATAATGACAAGGCTACCATCCATTGGAGTAACAAAAATCTGAACAACATACTACCTTCCATAATGAGAAGGCTACAATCCATTTGAGTAATAGAAATCTCAACGACAGACTACCTTCCATAATGACAAGGCTACCATCCATTGGAATAACAAAAATCTCGACAATAGACTACATTCTATAATGATAAGGCTACCATCCATTGGAGTAAGAAAAATATGAACAACAGACTACCTTGCATAATGACAAGGCTATAATCCATTGGAGTAACAACAATCTGAACAACAGACTACCTTCCACAATGACAAGGCTACCATCCATTGGAGTAACAGAAATCTCAACGACCGACTACCTTCAATAATGACAAGCCTACCATCCATTGGAATAACAAAAATCTAGACAATAGACTACCTTCCATAATGACAAGGCTACCATCCATTGGAGAAACAGAAATCTCAACGATCGACTACCTTCAATAATGACAAGGCTACCATCCATTAGAATAACAAAAATCTAGACAATAGACTACCTTCCATAATGACACGGCTACCATCCATTGGAATAACAAAAATCTAGACAATAGACTACCTTCAATAATGACAAGGCTACCATCCATTGGAGTATCAAAAATCTGAACAACATACTACCTTCCATAATGATAAGGCTACAATCCATTTGAGTAATAGTAATCTCAACGACAGACTACCTTCCATAATGACAAGGCTACCATCCATTGGAATAACAAAAATCTCGACAATAGACTACATTCTATAATGATAAGGCTACCATCCATTGGAGTAAGAAAAATATGAACAACAGACTACCTTGCATAATGACTAGGCTATAATCCATTGAAGTAACAACAATCTGAACAACAGACTACCTTCCATAATGACAAGGCTACCATCCATTGGAGAAACAGAAATCTCAATGATCGACTACCTTCGATAATGACAAGGCTACCATCCATTAGAATAACAAAAATCTAGACAATAGACTACCTTCCATAATGACAAGGCTACCATCCATTGGAATAACAAAAATCTCGACAATAGACTACATTCTATAATGATTAGGCTACCATCCATTGGAGTAAGAAAAATATGAACAACAGACTACCTTGCATAATGACAAGGCTATAATCCATTGGAGTAACAACAATCTGAACAACAGACTACCTTCCATAATGACAAGGCTAACATCCATTGGAGAAACAGAAATCTCAACGATCGACTACCTTCAATAATGACAAGGCTACCATCCATTAGAATAACAAAAATCTAGACAATAGACTACCTTCCATAATGACAAGGCTACCATCCATTGGAATAACAAAAATCTAGACAATAGACTACCTTCAATAATGAAAAGGCTACCATCCATTGGAGTAACAAAAATCTGAACAACATACTACCTTCCATAATGACAAGGCTATAATCCGTTGGTGTAATAGAAATCTCAATGATAGACTACCTTCCATAATGACAAGGCTACCATCCATTGGAATAACAAAAATCTCGACAATAGACTACATTCTATAATGATAATGCAACCATCCATTGGAGTAAGAAAAATATGAACAACAGACTACCTTGCATAATGACAAGGCTATAATCCATTGGAGTAACAACAATCTGAACAACAGACTACCTTCAACAATGACAAGGCTACCATCCATTGGAGTAACAGAAATCTCAATGCCCAACTACCTTCAATAATGACAAGGCTACCATCCATTGGAATAACAAAAATCTAGACAATAGACTACCTTCCATAATGACAAGGCTACCATCCATTGGAGAAACATAAATCTTAACAACAAACTACCTTCCATAATGACAAGGCTACAATCCATTGGAGTAATAGAAATCTCAACGACAGACTACCTTCCATAATGACAAGGCTACCATCCATTGGAATAACAAAAATCTCGACAATAGACTACATTCTATAATGATAAGGCTACCATCCATTGGAGTAATAAAAATATGAACAACAGACTACCTTGCATAATGACAAGGCTATAATCCATTGGAGTAACAACAATCTGAACAACAGACTACCTTCAACAATGACAAGGCTACCATCCATTGGAGTAACAGAAATCTCAACGACCGACTACCTTCAATAATGACAAGGCTACCATCCATTGGAATAAATAAAATCTAGACAATAGACTACCTTCCATAATGACAAGGCTACCATCCATTGGAGAAACATAAATCTCAACGATCGACTACCTTCAATAATGACAAGGCTACCATCCATTAGAATAACAAAAATCTAGACAATAGACTACCTTCCATAATGACAAGGCTACCATCCATTGGAATAACAAAAATCTAGACAATAGACTACCTTCAATAATGACAAGGCTACCATCCATTGGAGTAACAAAAATCTGAACAACATACTGCCTTCCATAATGACAAGGCTACAATCCATTGGAGTAATAGAAATCTCAACGACAGACTACCTTCCATAATGACAAGGCTACCATCCATTGGAATAACAAAAATCTCGACAATAGACTACATTCTATAATGATAAGGCTACCATCCATTGGAGTAAGAAAAATATGAACAACAGACTACCTTGCATAATGACAAGGCTATAATCCATTGGAGTAACAACAATCTGAACAACAGACTACCTTCCATAATGACAAGGCTACCATCCATTGGAGAAACAGAAATCTCAACGATCGACTACCTTCAATAATGACAAGGCTACCATCCATTAGAATAACAAAAATCTAGACAATAGACTACCTTCCATAATGACAAGGCTACCATCCATTGGAATAACAAAAATCTAGACAACAGACTACCTTCAATAATGAAAAGGCTACAATCCATTGGAGTAACAAAAATCTGAACAACATACTACCTTCCATAATGACAAGGCTACAATCCGTTGTTGTAATAGAAATCTCAACGATAGACTACCTTCCATAATGACAAGGCTACCATCCATTGGAATAACAAAAATCTCGACAATAGACTACATTCTATAATGATAAGGCTACCATCCATTGGAGTAAGAAAAATATGAACAACAGACTACCTTGCATAATGACAAGGCTATAATCAATTGGAGTAACAACAATTTGAACAACAGACTACCTTCCATAATGACAAGGCTACCATCCATTGGAGAAACAAAAATCTCAACGATCGACTACCTTCAATAATGACAAGGCTACCATCCATTAGAATAACAAATATCTAGACAATAGACTACCTTCCATAATGACAAGGCTACCATCCATTGGAATAACAAAAATCTAGACAATAGACTACCTTCAATAATGAAAAGGCTACAATCCATTGGAGTAACAAAAATCTGAACAACATACTACCTTCCATAATGACAAGGCTACAATCCGTTGGTGTAATAGAAATCTCAACAATAGACTACCTTCCATAATGACAAGGCTACCATCCATTGGAATAACAAAAATCTCGACAATAGACTACATTCTATAATGATAATGCAACCATCCATTGGAGTAAGAAAAATATGAACAACAGACTACCTTGCATAATGACAAGGCTATAATCCATTTGAGTAACAAAAATCTGAACAACAGACTACCTTCCATAATGACAAGGCTACCATCCATTGGAGTAACAGAAATCTCAACGACCGACTACCTTCAATAATGACAAGGCTACCATCCATTGGAATAACAAAAATCTAGACAATAGACTACCTTCCATAATGACAAGGCTACCATACATTGGAGTAACAAAAATCTTAACAACAAACTACCTTCCATAATGACAAGGCTACAATCCATTGGAGTAATAGAAATCTCAAC
Source organism: Vicia faba (assembly GCA_948472305.1). Lineage (NCBI taxonomy): Eukaryota > Viridiplantae > Streptophyta > Magnoliopsida > Fabales > Fabaceae > Vicia > Vicia faba. The sequence goes on from OX451738.1 coordinate 769,616,798, forward strand.
GACAGACTACCTTCCATAATGACAAGGCTACCATCCATTGGAATAACAAAAATCTCGACAATAGACTACATTCTATAATGATAAGGCTACCATCCATTGGAGTAAGAAAAATATGAACAACAGACTACCTTGCATAATGACAAGGCTATAATCCATTGGAGTAACAACAATCTGAACAACAGACTACCTTCAACAATGACAAGGCTACCATCCATTGGAGTAACAGAAATCTCAACGACCGACTACCTTCAATAATGACAAGGCTACCATCCATTGGAATAAATAAAATCTAGACAATAGACTACCTTCCATAATGACAAGGCTACCATCCATTGGAGAAACATAAATCTCAACGATCGACTACCTTCAATAATGACAAGGCTACCATCCATTAGAATAACAAAAATCTAGACAATAGACTACCTTCCTTAATGACAAGGCTACCATCCATTGGAATAACAAAAATCTAGACAATAGACTACCTTCAATAATGACAAGGCTACCATCCATTGGAGTAACAAAAATCTGAACAACATACTGCCTTCCATAATGACAAGGCTACAATCCATTGGAGTAATAGAAATCTCAACGACATACTACCTTCCATAATGACAAGGCTACCATCCATTGGAATAACAAAAATCTCGACAATAGACTACATTCTATAATGATAAGGCTACCATCCATTGGAGTAAGAAAAATATGAACAACAGACTACCTTGCATAATGACAAGGCTATAATCCAATGGAGTAACAACAATCTGAACAACAGACTACCTTCCATAATGACAAGGCTACCATCCATTGGAGAAACAGAAATCTCAACGATCGACTACCTTCAATAATGACAAGGCTACCATCCATTAGAATAACAAAAATCTAGACAATAGACTACCTTCCATAATGACAAGGCTACCATCCATTGGAATAACAAAAATCTAGACAATAGACTACCTTCAATAATGAAAAGGCTACAATCCATTGGAGTAACAAAAATCTGAACAACATACTACCTTCCATAATGACAAGGCTACAATCCGTTGGTGTAATAGAAATCTCAACGATAGACTACCTTCCATAATGACAAGGCTACCATCCATTGGAATAACAAAAATCTCGACAATAGACTACATTCTATAATGATAATGCAACCATCCATTGGAGTAAGAAAAATATGAACAACAGACTACCTTGCATAATGACAAGGCTATAATCCATTTGAGTAACAAAAATCTGAACAACAGACTACCTTCCATAATGACAAGGCTACCATCCATTGGAGTAACAGAAATCTCAACGACCGACTACCTTCAATAATGACAAGGCTACCATCCAACTGAATAACAAAAATCTAGACAATAGACTACCTTCCATAATGACAAGGCTACCATACATTGGAGTAACAAAAATCTTAACAACAAACTACCTTCCATAATGACAAGGCTACAATCCATTGGAGTAATAGAAATCTCAACGACAGACTACCTTCCATAATGACAAGGCTACCATCCATTGGAATAACAAAAATCTCGACAATAGACTACATTCTATAATGATAAGGCTACCATCCATTGGAGTAAGAAAAATATGAACAACAGACTACCTTGCATAATGACAAGGCTATAATCCATTGGAGTAACAACAATCTGAACAACAGACTACCTTCAACAATGACAAGGCTACCATCCATTGGAGTAACAGAAATCTCAACGACCGACTACCTTCAATAATGACAAGGCTACCATCCATTGGAATAAAAAAAATCTCGACAATAGACTACATTCTATAATGATAAGGCTACCATCCATTGGAGTAAGAAAAATATGAACAACAGACTACCTTGCATAATGACAAGGCTATAATCCATTGGAGTAACAACAATCTGAACAACAAACTACCTTCCATAATGACAAGGCTACCATCCATTGGAGAAACAGAAATCTCAACGATCGACTACCTTCAATAATGACAAGGCTACCATCCATTAGAATAACAAAAATCTAGACAATAGACTACCTTCCATAATGACAAGGCTACCATCCATTGGAATAACAAAAATCTAGACAATAGACTACCTTCAATAATGAAAAGGCTACAATCCATTGGAGTAACAAAAATCTGAACAACATACTACCTTCCATAATGACAAGGCTACAATCCGTTGGTGTAATAGAAATCTCAACGATAGACTACCTTCCATAATGACAAGGCTACCATCCATTGGAATAACAAAAATCTCGACAATAGACTACATTCTATAATGATAAGGCTACCATCCATTGGTGTAAGAAAAATATGAACAACAGACTACCTTGCATAATGACAAGGCTATAATCCATTTGAGTAACAAAAATCTGAACAACAGACTACCTTTTATAATGACAAGGCTACCATCCATTGGAGTAACAGAAATCTCAACGACCGACTACCTTCAATAATGACAAGGCTACCATCCATTGGAATAACAAAAATCTAGACAATAGACTACCTTCCATAATGACAAGGCTACCATCCATTGGAGTAACAAAAATCTTAACAACAAACTACCTTCCATAATGACAAGGCTACAATCCATTGGAGTAATAGAAATCTCAACGACAGACTACCTTCCATAATGACAAGGCTACCATCCATTGGAATAACAAAAATTTCGACAATAGACTACATTCTATAATGATAAGGCTACCATCCATTGGAGTAAGAAAAATATGAACAACAGACTACCTTGCATAATGACAAGGCTATAATCCATTGGAGTAACAACAATCTGAACAACAGACTACCTTCCATAATGACAAGGCTACCATCCATTGGAGTAACAGAAATCTCAACGACCGACTACCTTCAATAATGACAAGGCTACCATCTATTGGAATAACAAAAATCTAGACAATAGACTACCTTCCTAATGACAAGGCTACCATCCATTGGAGAAACAGAAATCTCAACGATCGACTACCTTCAATAATGACAAGGCTACCATCCATTAGAATAACAAAAATCTAGACAATAGACTACCTTCCATAATGACAAGGCTACCATCCATTGTAATAACAAAAATCTAGACAATAGACTACCTTCAATAATGACAAGGCTACCATCCATTGGAGTAACAAAAATCTGAACAACATACTACCTTCCATAATGACATGGCTACAATCCATTGGAGTAATAGAAATCTCAATGACAGACTACCTTCCATAATGACAAGGCTACCATCCATTGGAATAACAAAAATCTCGACAATAGACTACATTCTATAATGATAAGGCTACCATCCATTGGAGTAAGAAAAATATGAACAACAGACTACCTTCCATAATGACAAGGCTACCATCCATTGGAGTAACAGAAATCTCAACGACCGACTACCTTCAATAATGACAAGGCTACCATCAATTGGAATAACAAAAATCTAGACAATAGACTACCTTCAATAATGACAAGGCTACCATCCATTGGAATAACAATAATCTAGACAATAGACTACCTTCCATAATGACAAGGCTACCATCCATTGGAGTAACAAAAATCTGAACAACATACTACCTTCCATAATGACAAGGCTACAATCCATTGGTGTAATTGAAATCTCAACGACAGACTACCTTCCATAATGACAAGGTTACCATCCATTGGAATAACAAAAATCTCGACAATAAACTACATTCTATAATGATAAGGCTACCATGCATTGGAGTAAGAAAAATATGAACGACTGACTACCTTGCATAATGACAAGGCTATAATCCGTTGGAGTAACAGAAATTTCAACGACCGACTACCTTCCATAATGACAAGGCTACCATCCATTGGAGTAACAGAAATCTCATCGACCGACTACCTTCAATAATGACAAGGCTACCATCCATTGGAATAACAAAAATCTAGACAATAGACTACCTTCCATAATGACAAGGCTACCATCCATTGGAGTAACAAAAATCTTAACAACAAACTACCTTCCATAAAGACAAGGCTACCATCCATTGAAGTAACAGAAATTTCAACGACCGACTATTTTCCATAATGACAATGCTACCATCCATTGGAGTACGAAATATATGAACAACATACTACCTTGGATATCAAAAGGCTACCATCCATTGGAATAACAAAATTTTCGACAATAGACTACATTCTATAATGATAAGGCTACCATCCATTGGAGTAAGAAAAATATGAACAACAGACTACCTTGCATAATGACAAGGCTATAATCCATTGGAGTAACAACAATATGAACAACAGACTACCTTTAATAATGACAAGGCTACCATCCATTGGAGTAACAGAAATCTCAACGACCGACTACCTTCAATAATGACAAGGCTACCATCCATTGGAATAACAAAAATCTAGACAATAGACTACCTTCCTAATGACAAGGCTACCATCCATTGGAGAAACAGAAATCTCACCGATCGACTACCTTCAATAATGACAAGGCTACCATCAATTAGAATAACAAAAATCTAGACAATAGACTACCTTCCATAATGACATGGCTACCATCCATTGGAATAACAAAAATCTAGACAATAGACTACCTTCAATAATGACAAGGCTACCATCCATTGGAGTAACAAAAATCTGAACAACATACTACCTTCCATAATGACAAGGCTACAATCCATTGGAGTAATAGAAATCTCAATGACAGACTACCTTCCATAATGACAAGGCTACCATCCATTGGAATAACAAAAATCTCGACAATAGACTACATTCTATAATGATAAGGCTACCATCCATTGGAGTAAGAAAAATATGAACAACAGACTACCTTCCATGATGACAAGGCTACCATCCATTGGAGTAACAGAAATCTCAACGACCGACTACCTTCAATAATGACAAGGCTACCATCAATTGGAATAACAAAAATCTAGACAATAGACTACCTTCCATAATGACAAGGCTACCATCCATTGGAATAACAATAATCTAGACAATAGACTACCTTCCATAATGACAAGGCTACCATCCATTGGAGTAACAAAAATTTGAACCACATACTACCTTCCATAATGACAAGGCTACAATCCATTGGAGTAATATAAATCTCAACGACAGAATACCTTCCATAATGACAAGGCTACCATCCATTGGAATAACAAAAATCTCGACAATAGACAACATTCTATAATGATAAGGCTACCATCCATTGGAGTAAGAAAAATATGAACAACAAACTACCTTGCATAATAACAAGGCTATAATCCATTGGAGTAACAACAATCTGAACAACAAACTACCTTCCATAATGACAAGGCTAACATCTATTGGAGTAACAGAAATCTCAACGACCCACTACCTTCAATAATGACAAGGCTACCATCCATTGGAATAACAAAAATCTAGATAATAGACTACCTTCCATAATGACAAGGCTACCATCCACTGGAGTAACAAAAATCTTAACAAAAAACAACCTTCCATAATGACAAGGCTACCATCCATTGGAGTAACAGAAATTTCAACGACCGACTACCTTCCATAATAACAAGGCTACAATCCATTGGAGTAATAGAAATCTCAACGACAGACTACCTTCCATAATGACAAGGCTACCATCTATTGGAATAACAAAAATCTCGACAATAGACTACATTATATAATGATAAGGCTACCATCCATTGGAGTAAGAAAAATAAGAACAACAGACTACCTTGTATAATGACAAGGCTATAATCTATTGGAGTAAGAAAAATCTGAACAACAGACTACCTTCCATAATGATAAGGCTACCATCCATTGGAGTAACAGAAATCTCAACGACCGACTACCTTCAATAATGACTAGGCTACCATCCATTGGAATAACAAAAATCTAGACAATAGACTACCTTCCATAATGACAAGGCTACCATCCATTGGAATAACAAAAATCTAGACAATATACTACCTTACATAATGACAAGGCTACCATCCATTGGAGTAACAAAAATCTGAACAACATACTAGCTTCCATAATGTCAAGGCTACAATCCATTGGAGTAATAGAAATCTCAACGACAGACTACCTTCCATTATGACAAGGCTACAATCCATTGGAATAATAAAAATCTCGACAATAGACTACATAATATAATGATAAGGCTACCATCCATTGGAGTAAGAAAAATATGAACAACAGACTACCTTGCATAATGACAAGGCTATAATCCATTGGAGTAACAACAATCTGAACAACAAACTACCTTCCATAATGACAAGGTTAATATCCATTGGAGTAGCAGAAATCTCAACGACCGAATACCTTCAATAATGACAAGGCTCCCATCCATTGGAATAACAAAAATCTAGACAATAGACTACCTTCCATAATGACAAGGCTACCATCCATTGGAGTAACAAAAATATTAACAACAAACTACCTTCCATAATGACAAGGCTACCATCCATTGGAGTAACAGAAATTTCAACGACCGACTACCTTCTATAATGACAAGGCTACCACCATAGGAGTATGAAAAATATGAACAACAGACTACCTTGCTTAATGAAAAGGCTATCATCCATTGGAGTAACAGAGATATCGACAACAGAATACCTTCAATAATGACAAGTCTACCATCCATTGGAGTAATAAAAATCTCGACAAAAGACTACCTTCCATAATGACAAGGTTACCATCCATTGGAATAAAAAAATATCAGCAACAAACTACCTTCCATAATAACAAGGCTATCGTCCAATGGAATAAAAAAATTGTCGACAACAGACTACCTTCCATAATTACAAGGCTACCATCCATTGGAATAACAAAAATCTCGACAATAGACTACATTCTATAATGCTAAGGCTACCATCCATTGGAGTAAGAAAAATATGAACAACATACTACCTTGCATAATGACGAGGCTATAATCCATTGGAGTAACAAAAATCTGAACAACAGACTACCTTCCATAATGACAAGGCTACCATCCATTGGAATAACAAAAATCTAGACAATAGACTACCTTCCATAATGACAAGGCTACCATCCATTGGAGTAACACAAATCTTAACAACAAACTACCTTCCATAATGACAAGGCTACCATCCATTGGAGTAACAGAAATTTCAACGACCGACTACCTTCCATAATGACAAGGCTACCATCCATTAGAGTTCGAAATATATGAACAACAGACTACCTTGGATATCAAAAGGCTATCATCCATTGGAGTAACAGAGATATCGACAACAGACTACCTTCAATAATCACAAGTCTACCATCCATTGGAGTAACAAAAATCTCGACAAAAGACTACCTTCCATAATGCAAGGTTACCATCCATTGGAATAAAAAAATATCGACAACAAACTACGTTCCATAATAACAAGGCTACCGTCCAATGGAATAAAAAAATTGTCGACAACAGACTACCTTCCATAATTACAAGGCTACCATCCATGGGAATAACAAAAATCTCTATAATAGACTACATTCTATAATGACAAGGCTACCATCCATTGGAGTAAGAAAAATATGAACAACAGACTACCTTGCATAATGACAAGGCTATAATCCATGGGAGTAACAAAAATCTGAACAACAGACTACCTGCCATAATGATAAGGCTACCATCCATTGGAGTAACAGAAATCTCAACGACCGACTACCTTCAATAATGATAAGGCTACCATCCATCGGAATAACAAAAATCTAGACAATAGACTACCTTCCATAATGACAAGGCTACCATCCATTGGAATAACAAAAATCTAGACAATAGACTACTTACATAATGACAAGGCTACCATCCATTGGAGTAACAAAAATATGAACAACATACTACCTTCCATAATGTCAAGGCTACAATCCATTGGAGTAATAGAAATCTCAACGACATACTACCTTCCATTATGACAAGGCTACCATCCATTGGAATAACAAAAATATCGACAATAGACTATATTCTATAATGATAAGGCTACCATCCATTAGAGTATGAAATATATGAACAACAGACTACCTTGCCTAATGACAAGGCTATAATCCATTGGAGTAAGAACAATCTGAACAACAAACTACCTTCCATAATGACAAGGCTACCATCCATTGGAGTAACAGATATCTCAACGACTTACTACCTTCAATAATGAAAAGGCTCTTATCCATTGGAATAACAAAAATCTAGACAATAGACTACCTTCCATAATGACAAGGCTACCATCCATTTGAGTAACAAAAATGTTAACAACAAACTACCTTCCATAATGACAAGGCTACCATCCATTGGAGTAACAGAAATTTCAACGACCGGCTACCTTCTATAATGACAAGGCTACCATCCATAGGAGTATGAAAAATATGAACATCAGACTACCTTGCTTAATGAAAAGGCTATCATCAATTGGAGTAACAGAGATATCGACAACAGACTACCTTCAATAATGACAAGTCTACCATCCATTGGAGTAATAAAAATCTCGACAAAAGACTACCTTCCATAATGACAAGGTTACCATCCATTGGAATAAAAAAATATCGACAACAAACTACCTTCCATAATAACAAGGCTACCGTCCAATGGAATAAAAAAATTGTCGACAACAGACTACCTTCCATAATTACAAGGCTACCATCCATTGGAATAACAAAAATCTCGACAATAGACTACATTCTATACTGATAAGGCTACCTTGCATAATGACAAGGCTATAATCCATTGGAGTAACAAAAATCTGAACAACAGACTACCTTCCATAATGACAAGGCTACCATCCATTGGAATAACAAAAATATAGACAATAGACTACCTTCCATAATGACAAGGCTACCATCCATTGGAGTAACAAATATCTGAACATCATACTACCTTCCATAATGATAAGCCTACAATCCGTTGGGGTAATAGAAATATCAACGACAGACAACCTGCCATAATTACAAGGCTACAATCCATTGGAGTAACAGAAATCTCAACGACACACTACCTTCCATAATGAAAAGGCTATCATCCATTTGAGTAACAAAAATCTGAACAACAGACTACCTTCCATAATGACAAGGCTACCATCCATTGAAGTAACAGAAATCTCAAAGACAACTACCTTCCATAATGACAAGACTACCATCCATTGGAATAACAAAAATATAGACAATAGACTACCTTCCAAAATGACAAGGCTACCATCCGTTGGAGTAACAAAAATATGAACAACAAACTACCTTCCATAATGTTAAGGCTACCATCCATTGGAGTAACAGAAATCTCAATGGCCGACTACCTTCCATAATGACAAGGCTACCATCCATTGGAGTAAGAAAAATATAAACAACAATCTACCTTGCATAATGAAAAGGCTATCATCCATTAGAGTAACAGAGAATACCTTCAATAATGACAAGTCTACCATCCATTGGGGTAACAAAAATCTTGACAAAAGACTACCTTCCATAATGACAAGGTTACCATCCATTGGAATAAAAAAATATCGACAACAAACTACCTTCCATAATGACAAGGCTCCGTCCAATGGAATAAAAAAATTTTCGACAACAGACTACCATCCATAATGACAAGGCTACATACCATTGGAGTAACAAAAATCTGAACGGCAAACTACATTCCATAATGACAAGGCTACCATTCATTGGTGTAACAAAAATCTCGACAACAGACTAACTTCCATAATTACAAGGCTACCATCCACTTGGGTAACAAAAACCTCGACAACAAACTACCTTCCATAATGATAAGGCTACCATCCATTGGAGTAACAAAAATCTCGACAACAGACTACCTTCCATAATTACAAAGCTATCATCCTTTGGAGTAACAAAAATATCCACAACAGACTACCTTCAATAATGACAAGGCTAACATCCATTGGAGTAACAAAAATCTTGACAAAATACTACCTTCCATAATAAGAAGGCTACCATCCATTGCAGTAAAAAAAATCTAGACAATAGACTACTTTCCATAAGGATAAGGCTACCATCCATTGGAGTAACAAAAATCTGAACAACAGACTACCTTCCATAATGACAAGGCTACCATCCATTGGAATAAAAAAAATCTCGACTATAGACTACATTCTATAATGACAAGGATACCATCCATTGGAGTAAGAAAAATACGAACAACTGACTACCTTGCATAATGACAAGGCTATCATCCATTGGAGTAACAGAGATATCGACAACAAACTACCTTCAATAGTGACAAGTCTACCATCCATTGGAGTAACAAAAATCTCGACAAAAGACTACCTTCCATAATAACAAGGTTACCATCCATTGGAGTAACAAAAATCGGAACAACAGACTACCTTCCATAATGGCAAGGCTACCATCCATTGGAGTAATAAAAATCGAGAAAATAGACAAACTTCCATAATGATAAGGCTACCATCCATTGTAGTAACAAAAATATAGACAACAGACTACCTTCCATAATGACAAGGCTACCATCCATTGGAGTAACAAAAATCTAGAAAACAGACTACCTACCATATTGACAAGGCTACCATCCATTGGAGTAACAAAAATCCCTACAACAGACTACCTTCCATAATGACAAGGCTACCGTCCATTAGAGTAACAAAAATCTCGATAACATACTACCTTCCATAATGACAAGGCTACCATCCATTAGAGTAACAAAAATATCAACAAGAGATTACCTTCCATAATGACAAGCCTACCATCCATTGGAGTAACAAAAATCTCGCCAACAGACTACCTCTCATAATGACAAGGCTACCATCCAATGGAGTAACAAAGTCTCGGAAACAAACTACTTTCCATAATGACAAGGCTACCATCCATTGGAGTAAAAAAAATATCAACAATAGACTATCTTCCATAATTACTAGGCTACCATCCATTGGAGTAAAAAAGATATCGATAACAGACTACCTTCCATAATGACAATGCAACCATCCATTGGAGTAACAAAAATCTCACCAACAGACTAACTTCCACAATGACAAGGCTACCATCCATTGGAGTATAATAAATATCTACAATAGACTATGTTCCATAATGACAAGGCTACCATCAATTGTAGTAACCAAAATCTCGACAATAAACTACCTTCCATAATGACAAGGCTACCATCAGTTGCAGTAACAAAAATCTCGACAACAGACTACCTTCCATAATGACAAGGCTACCATCCATTGGAGTAACAAAAATCTAGAAAATAAACTACCTTCCGTAATGGCAAGGCTACCATCCACTTGGGTAACAAAAACCTCAACAACAAACTACCTTCCATAATGATAAGGCTACCATCCATTGGAGTAACAAAAATCTCGACAACAGACTACCTTCCATAATGATAAAGCTATCATCCATTGGAGTAACAAAAATATCCACAACAGACTACCTTCAATAATGACAAGGCTACCATCCATTGGAGTAAAAAAAATTTCGACAAAATACTACCTTCCATAATAAGAAGGCTACCATCCATTGTAGTAAAAAAAATCTTGACAATAGACTACCTTCCATAATGACAAGGATACCATCCATTGGAGTAACAAAAATCTGAAAAGCAGACTACCTTCCATAATGACAAGGCTACCATCCATTGGAATAACAAAAATCTCGACTATAGACTACATTCTATAATGACAAGGCTACCATCCATTGGAGTAAGAAAAATATGAACAACTGACTACCTTGCATAATGACAAGGCTATCACCCATTGGAGTAACAGAGATATCGACAACAAACTACCTTCAATAGTGACAAGTCTACCATCCATTAGAGTAAGAAAAATCTCGACAAAATACTACCTTCCATAATGACAAGGTTAGCATCCGTTGGAATAACAAAAATATCGATAAGAAACTACCTTCCATAATGACAAGGCTACCATCCATTGGTGTAACAAAAATCTCGATAACAGACTACCTTCCATAATGACAAGGCTACCATCCATTGAAATAACAGAAATCTCAAAGACAACTACCTTCCATAATGACAAGGCTCCCATCCATCGGAGTAACAAAAATCTAAACAACAAACTACATTCTATAATGACAATGCTACCATCCATTGGAGTAACAGAAATCTCAACGACCGACTACCTTCCATAATGACAAGTCTACCATCCATTGGAGTAAGAAAAATATGAAAAACAGAAAACCTTGCATAATGAAAAGGCTATCATCCATTGGAGTAACAGATATATCGACAACAGACATTTTTCAATAATGACAAGTCTACCATCCATTGAAGTAACAAAAATGTCGACAAAAGACTACCTTCCATAATGACAAGGTTACCATCCATTAGAATAAAAAAAATATCGACAATAAATTACCTTCCATAATGACAAGGCTACCGTCCAATGGAATAAAAAAATTGTCGACAATAGACTACCTTCCATAACGACGAGGCTACCTTCCATTGGAGTAACAAAAATTTGAAGAACATACTACCTTCCATAATGACAAGGCTACAATCCATTGGAGTAACAAAAATCTGAACGGCAAACTACATTTCATAATGACAAGGCTACCATCCATTGGTGTAACAAAAATCTTGACAACAGACTACCTTCCATAATTACAAGGCTACCATCCATTTGGGTCACAAAAATCTCGACAACAAACTACCTTCCATAATGAGAATGCTACAATCCATTGGAGTAACAGAAATCTCAACGACAGACTACCTTCCATACTAACAAGGCTATCATCCATTGGAGTAAAAAAAATATCGACAAAAGACTACCTTCAATAATGACAAGGCTACCATCCTTTGGAGTAACAAGAATCTCGACAAAATACTAACTTCCATAACAAGAAGGCTACCATCAATCGGAGTAACAAAAATCTAGACAATAGACTACCTTCCATAATGACAAGGCTACCATCCATTGGAGTTACAAAAATCTGAACAACAGACTACCTTCCATAATGACAAGGCTACCATCCATTAGAGTAACAGAAATCTCAAAGACCGACTACCTTCAATAATGACAAGGCTACCATCCATTGGAATAACAAAAATCTAGACAATAGACTATCTTCCATAATGACAAGGCTACCATCCATTGGAGTAACAAAAATCATAACAACAAACTACCTTCCATAATGACAAGGCCACCATCCATTGGAGTAACAGAAATTTCAACGACCGACTACCTTCCATAATTACAAGGCCACCATCCATTGGAGTACGAAATATATGAACAACAGACTACCTTGGATATGAAAAGGCTATCATCCATTGGAGTAACAGAGATACCAACAACAAACTACCTTCAATAATGACAAGTCTACCATCCATTGGAGTAACAAAAATCTCGACAAAAGACTACCTTCCATAATGACAAGGTTACCATCCATTGGAATAAAAAAATATCGACAACAAACTACCTTCCATAATAACAAGTCTATCGTCCAATGGAATTAAAAAATTGTCGACAACAGACTACCTTCCATAATTACAAGGCTACCATCCATGGGAATAACAAAAATCTCTACAATAGACTACATTCTATAATGATAAGGCTACCATCCATTGGAGTAAGTAAAATATGAACAACAGACTACCTTGCATAATGACAAGGCTATAATCCATTGAAGTAACAAAAATCTGAACAACAGACTACCTTCCATAATGACAAGGCTACCATCCATTGGAGTAACAGAAATCTCAACGATCGACTACCTTCAATAATGACAAGGCTCCCATCCATTGGAATAACAAAAATATAGACAATAGACTACCTTCCATAATGACAAGGCTACCATCCATTGGAGTAACAAAAATCTGAACAACATACTACCTTCCATAATGACAAGGCTACAATCCATTGGAGTAACAAAAATCTGAACGGCAAACTACATTTCATAATGACAAGGCTACCATCCATTGGTGTAACAAAAATCTCGACAACAGACTACCTTCCATAATTACAAGGCTACCATCCATTTGGGTCACAAAAATATCGACAACAAACTACCTTCCATAATGAGAATGCTACCATCCATTGAAGTAACAGAAATCTCAAAGACAACTACCTTCCATAATGACAAGACTACCATCCATTGGAATAACAAAAATTTAGACAATAGACTACCTTCCATAATGACAAGGCTACCATCCATTGGAGTAACAAAAATATGAACAACAAACTACCTTCCATAATGACAAGGCTACCATCCATTGGAGTAACAGAAATCTCAATGACCGACTACCTTCCATAATGACAAGGATCCATCCATTGGAGTAAGAAAAATATAAACAACAGACTACCTTGCATAATGAAAAGGCTATCATCCATTGGAGTAACAGAGATATCAACAACAAAATACCTTCAATAATGACAAGTCTACCATCAATTGGAGTAACAAAAATCTTGACAAAAGACTACCTTCCATAATGACAAGGTTACCATCCATTGGAATAAAAAACTATCGACAACAAACTACCTTTAATAATGACAAGGCTCCTTCCAATGGAATAAAAAAAATAACGACAACAGACTACCATCCATAATGACAAGGCTACAATCCATTGGAGTAACAAAAATCTGAACGGCAAACTACATTCCATAATGACAAGGCTACCATTCATTGGTGTAACAAAAATCTCGACAACAGACTAACTTCCATAATTACAAGGCTACCATCCACTTGGGTAACAAAAACCTCGACAACAAACTACCTTCCATAATGATAACGCTACCATCCATCGGAGTAACAAAAATCTCGACAACAGACTACCTTCCATAATGATAAAGCTATCATCCATTGGAGTAACAAAAATATCCACAACACACTACCTTCAATAATGACAAGGCTACCATCCATTGGAGCAAAACAAATTTCGACAAAATACTACCTTCCATAATAAGAAGGCTACCATCCATTACAGTAAAAAAAATCTAGACAATAGACTACCTTCCATAATGACAAGGATACCATCCATTGGAGTAACAAAAATCTGAACAGCAGACTACCTTCCATAATGACAAGGCTACCATCCATTGGAATAACAAAAATCTCGACTATAGACTACATTCTATAATGACAAGGCTACCATCCATTGGAGTAAGAAAAATACGAACAACTGACTACCTTGCATAATGACAAGGCTATCATCCATTGGAGTAACAGAGATATCGACAACAAACTACCTTCAATAGTGACAAGTCTACCATCCATTGGAGTAAGAAAAATCTCGACAAAAGACTACCTTCCATAATGACAAGGTTACCATCCGTTGGAATAACAAAAATATCGACAACAAACTACCTTCCATAATGACAAGGCTACCTTCCATTGGAGTAACAAAAATTTGAACAACAGACTACCTTCAATAATGACAAGGCTACAATCCATTGGAGTAACAGAAATCTCAACGACAAAGTTCATCCCATAATGACAAGGCTACCATCCATTGGTGTAACAAAAATCTCGATAACAGACTACCTTCCATAATGACAAGGCTACCATCCATTGAAGTAACAAAAATCTCAAAGACAACTACCTTCCATAATGACAAGGATACCATCCATTGGAGTAACAGAAATCTCAACGATCGACTACCTTCCATAATGACAAGGCTACCATCCTTTGGAGTAAGAAAAATATGAACAACAGAAAACCTTGCATAATGACAAGTCTACCATCCATTGAAGTAAATAAAAAGGTCGACAAAAGACTACCTTCCATAATGACAAGGTTATCATCCATTAGAATAAAAAAATATCGACAACAAACTACCTTCCATAATGACAAGGCTACCGTCCAATGGAATAAAAAAATTGTCGACAACAGACTACCTTCCATAATGACAAGGCTACCTTCCATTGGAGTAACAAAAATTTGAAGATCAGACTACCTTCCATAATGACAAGGCTACAATCCATTGGAGTAACAAAAATATGAACGACAAACTACATTTCATAATTACAAGGCTACCATCCATTGGTGTAACAAAAATCACGACAACAGACTACCTTCCATAATTACAAGGCTACCATCCATTTGGGTAACAAAAATCTCGACGATAGACTACCTTCCATAATAACAAGGCTACAATCCATTGGAGTAATAGAAATCTCAACGACAGACTACCTTCCATAATAACAAGGCTATCATCCATTGGAGTAAAAAAATATCGACAAAAGACTACCTTCAATAATGAGAAGGCTACCATCCTTTGGAGTAACAAAAATCTTGACAAAATACTACCTTCCATAACAAGAAGGCTACCATCAATTGGAGTAACAAAAATCTAGACAATAGACTACCTTCCATAATGACAAGGCTACCATCCATTGGAGTTACAAAAATCTAAACAACAGACTACCTTCCATAATGACAAGGCTACCATCCATTAGAGTAACAGAAATCTCAAAGACCGACTACCTTCCATAATGACAAGGCTACCATCCATTGGAATAACAAAAATCTCGACAATAAACTACCTTCTATAATGACAAGTCTACCATCCATTGGAGTAAGAAAAATATGAACAACAGACTACCTTGCATAATGACAAGGCTATAATCCATTGGAGTAACAAAAATCTGAACAAAAGACTACCTTCCATAATGACAAGGCTACCATCCATTGGAGTAACAAAAATCTAGAAAATAGATTACCTTCCATAATGATAAGGATACCATCCATTGTAGTAACAAAAATATAGACAACAGACTACCTTCCATAATGACAAGGCAACCATCCGTTGGAGTAACAAAAATCTAGAAAACAGACTACCTACCATATTGACAAGGCTACCATCCATTGGAGTAACAAAAATCCCTACAGTAGACTACCTTCCATAATGACAAGGCTACCGTCCATTAGAGTAACAAAAATCTCGATAACAGACTACCTTCCATAATGACAAGGCTACCATCCATTGGAGTGACAAAAATCTCGACAATAGACTACCTTCCATAATGACAAGGCTACCATCCATTGGAGTAACAAAATCTCGACAACAAACTACCTTCCATAATGACAAGGCTACCATCCATTGGAGTAACAAAATAATCAACAACAAACTACCTTCCATAATTACTAGGCTACCATCCATAGGAGTAAAAAAGATATCGACAACAGACTACCTTCCATAATGACAATGCAACCATCCATTAGAGTACCAAAAATCTCGACAACAGACTAACTTCCACAATGACAAGGCTACCATCCATTGGAGTATAAAAAATATCTACAATAGTCTATGTTCCATAATGACAAGGCTACCATCAACTGTAGTAACCAAAATCTCGACAATAAACTACCTTCGATAATGACAAGGCTACCATCAGTTGCAGTAAAAAAAATCTCGACAACAAACTACGTTCCATAATGACAAGGCTACCATACATTGGAGTAACAAAAATCTAGAAAATAAACTACCTTACATAATGATAAGGCTACCATCCATTGTAGTAACAAATATCTAGACAACAGACTACCTTCCATAATGACAAGGCTACCATCCATTGAAGTAACAAAAATCTAGAAAACACACTACCTACCATATTGACAAGGCTACCATCCATTGGAGTAAAAAAAATCTCGATAACAGACTACCTTCCATAATGACAAGGCTACCATCTATTGGAATAACAAAAATATCGACAACAGACTACCTTCCATAATGACAAGGCTACCATACATTGGAGTAACGAAAATATCAACAAGAGACTACCTTCCATAATGACAAGGCTACCATCCATTGGAGTTACAAAAATCTGAACAACAGACTACCTTCCATAATGACAAGGCTACCATCCATTAGAGTAATAGAAATCTCAAAGACCGACTACCTTCCATAATGACAAGGCTACCATCCATTGGAATAACAAAAATCTCGACAATAAACTACCTTCTATAATGACAAGTCTACCATCCATTGGAGTAAGAAAAATATGAACAACAGACTACCTTGCATAATGACAAGGCTATAATCCATTGGAGTAACAAAAATCTGAACAAAAGACTACCTTCCATAATGACAAGGCTACCATCCATTGGAGTAACAAAAATCTAGAAAATAAACTACCTTCCATAATGATAAGGATACCATCCATTGTAGTAACAAAAATATAGACAATAGACTACCTTCCATAATGACAAGGCTACCATCCATTGATGTAACAAAAATCTAGAAAACAGACTACCTACCATATTGACAAGGCTACCATCCATTGGAGTAAAAAAAATCTCGATAACAGACTACCTTCCAAAATGACAAGGCTACCATCTATTGGAATAACAAAAATATCGACAACAGACTACCTTCCATAATGACAAGGCTACCATCCATTGGAGTAACAAAAATCTAGAAAATAAACTACCTTCCATAATGATTAGGCTACCATCCATTGTAGTAACAAATATCTAGACAACAGACTACCTTCCATAATGACAAGGCTACCATCCATTGAAGTAACAAAAATCTAGAAAACAGACTACCTACCATATTGACAAGGCTACCATCCATTGGAGTAAAAAAAATCTCGATAACAGACTACCTTCCATAATGACAAGGCTACCATCTATTGGAATAACAAAAATATCGACAACAGACTACCTTCCATAATGACAAGGCTACCATACATTGGAGTAACGAAAATATCAACAAGAGACTACGTTCCATAATGACAAGGCTACCATCCATTGGAGTTACAAAAATCTGAACAACAGACTACCTTCCATAATGACAAGGCTACCATCCATTAGAGTAACAGAAATCTCAAAGACCGACTACCTTCCATAATGACAAGGCTACCATCCATTGGAGTAACAAAAATCTAGAAAATAGATTACCTTCCATAATGATAAGGATACCATCCATTGTAGTAACAAAAATATAGACAACAGACTACCTTCCATAATGACAAGGCAACCATCCGTTGGAGTAACAAAAATCTAGAAAACAGACTACCTACCATATTGACAAGGCTACCATCCATTGGAGTAACAAAAATCCCTACAGTAGACTACCTTCCATAATGACAAGGCTACCGTCCATTAGAGTAACAAAAATCTCGATAATAGACTACCTTCCATAATGACAAGGCTACCATCCATTGGAGTGACAAAAATCTCGACAACAAACTACCTTCCATAATGACAAGGCTACCATCCATTGGAGTAACAAAATAATCAACAACAAACTACCTTCCATAATTACTAGGCTACCATCCATAGGAGTAAAAAAGATATCGACAACAGACTACCTTCCATAATGACAATGCAACCATCCATTAGAGTACCAAAAATCTCGACAACAGACTAACTTCCACAATGACAAGGCTACCATCAATTGGAGTATAAAAAATATCTACAATAGTCTATGTTCCATAATGACAAGGCTACCATCAACTGTAGTAACCAAAATCTCGACAATAAACTACCTTCGATAATGACAAGGCTACCATCAGTTGCAGTAAAAAAAATCTCGACAACAAACTACGTTCCATAATGACAAGGCTACCATACATTGGAGTAACAAAAATCTAGAAAATAAACTACCTTACATAATGATAAGGCTACCATCCATTGTAGTAACAAATATCTAGACAACAGACTACCTTCCATAATGACAAGGCTACCATCCATTGAAGTAACAAAAATCTAGAAAATACACTACCTACCATATTGACAAGGCTACCATCCATTGGAGTAAAAAAAATCTCGATAACAGACTACCTTCCATAATGACAAGGCTACCATCTATTGGAATAACAAAAATATCGACAACAGACTACTTTCCATAATGACAAGGCTACCATACATTGGAGTAACGAAAATATCAACAAGAGACTACCTTCCATAATGACAAGGCTACCATCCATTGGAGTTACAAAAATCTGAACAACAGACTACCTTCCATAATGACAAGGCTACCATCCATTAGAGTAATAGAAATCTCAAAGACCGACTACCTTCCATAATGACAAGGCTACCATCCATTGGAATAACAAAAATCTCGACAATAAACTACCTTCTATAATGACAAGTCTACCATCCATTGGAGTAAGAAAAATATGAACAACAGACTACCTTGCATAATGACAAGGCTATAATCCATTGGAGTAACAAAAATCTGAACAAAAGACTACCTTCCATAATGACAAGGCTACCATCCATTGGAGTAACAAAAATCTAGAAAATAAACTACCTTCCATAATGATAAGGATACCATCCATTGTAGTAACAAAAATATAGACAATAGACTACCTTCCATAATGACAAGGCTACCATCCATTGATGTAACAAAAATCTAGAAAACAGACTACCTACCATATTGACAAGGCTACCATCCATTGGAGTAAAAAAAATCTCGATAACAGACTACCTTCCAAAATGACAAGGCTACCATCTATTGGAATAACAAAAATATCGACAACAGACTACCTTCCATAATGACAAGGCTACCATCCATTGGAGTAACAAAAATCTAGAAAATAAACTACCTTCCATAATGATTAGGCTACCATCCATTGTAGTAACAAATATCTAGACAACAGACTACCTTCCATAATGACAAGGCTACCATCCATTGAAGTAACAAAAATCTAGAAAACAGACTACCTACCATATTGACAAGGCTACCATCCATTGGAGTAAAAAAAATCTCGATAACAGACTACCTTCCATAATGACAAGGCTACCATCTATTGGAATAACAAAAATATCGACAACAGACTACCTTCCATAATGACAAGGCTACCATACATTGGAGTAACGAAAATATCAACAAGAGACTACGTTCCATAATGACAAGGCTACCATCCATTGGAGTTACAAAAATCTGAACAACAGACTACCTTCCATAATGACAAGGCTACCATCCATTAGAATAACAGAAATCTCAAAGACCGACTACCTTCCATAATGACAAGGCTACCATCCATTGGAATAACAAAAATCTCGACAATAAACTACCTTCTATAATGACAAGTCTACCATCCATTGGAGTAAGAAAAATATGAACAACAGACTACCATGCATAATGACAAGGCTATAATCCATTGGAGTAACAAAAATCTGAACAAAAGACTACCTTCCATAATGAAAAGGCTACCATCCATTGGAGTAACAAAAATCTAGAAAATAGATTACCTTCCATAATGATAAGGATACCATCCATTGTAGTAACAATAATATAGACAACAGACTACCTTCCATAATGACAAGGCAGCCATCCGTTGGAGTAACAAAAATCTAGAAAACAGACTACCTACCATATTGACAAGGCTACCATCCATTGGAGTAACAAAAATCCCTACAGCAGACTACCTTCCATAATGACAAGGCTACCGTCCATTAGAGTAACAAAAATCTCGATAACGGACTACCTTCCATAATGACAAGGCTAACATCCATTGGAGTGACAAAAATCTCGACAATAGACTACCTTCCATAATGACAAGGCTACCATCCATTGGAGTAACAAAATCTCGACAACAAACTACCTTCCATAATGACAAGGCTACCATCCATTGGAGTAACAAAAATATCAACAACAAACTACCTTCCATAATTACTAGGCTACCATCCATTGGAGTAAAAAAGATATCGACAACAAACTACCTTCCATAATGACAATGCAACCATCCATTAGAGTACCAAAAATCTCGACAACAGACTAACTTCCACAATGACAAGGCTACCATCCATTGGAGTATAAAAAATATCTACAATAGACTATGTTCCAAAATGACAAGGCTACCATCAATTGTAGTAACCAAAATCTCGACAATAAACTACCTTCGATAATGATAAGGCTACCATCAGTTGCAGTAACAAAAATCTCGACAACAAACTACCTTCCATAATGACAAGGCTACCATCCATTGGAGTAAAAAAAATCTAGAAAATAAACTACCTTCCATAATGATAAGGCTACCATCCATTGTAGTAAAAAATATCTAGACAACAAACTACCTTCCATAATGACAAGGCTACCATCCATTGAAGTAACAAAAATCTAGAAAACAGACTACCTACCATATTGACAAGGCTACCATCCATTGGAGTAAAAAAAATCTCGATAACAGACTACCTTCCATAATGACAAGGCTACCATCTATTGGAATAACAAAAATATCGACAACAGACTACCTTCCATAATGACAAGGCTACCATACATTGGAGTAACGAAAATATCAACAAGAGACTACCTTCCATAATGACAAGGCTACCATCCATTGGAGTAACAAAAATATCGACAATAGACTACCTTCCATAATGACAAGGCTACCATCCATTGGAGTAACAAAATCTCGACAACAAACTACCATCCATAATGACAAGGATACCATCCATTGGAGTAACAAAAATATCGACAACAGACTAACTTCCATATTGACAAGTCTACCATCCATTGGAATAACAAAAATCTCGACAACAAACTACCTTCTATAATGACAAGGCTACCATCCATTAGAGTAACAAAAATCTCGACAACAAATTACCCTCCATAATGACAAGGCTACCATCCATTGGACTAACAGAGATATCGACCACAGACTAGCTTCCATAATGACAAGGCTACCATCCATTGGAGTAACGAAAATCTGGACAATAGACTACCTTCCATAATGACAAGGCTACCATCTATTGGAGTAACAAAAATCTCGACAACAGACAACCTTCCATAATGACTAGGCTACCATCCATTGAAGTAACAACGATATTGACAACAGACTACCTTCCATAATGACAAGACTACCATCCATTTTAGTAAAAAAAATCTCGACAACAGACTACCTTCCATAATGACAAGGCTACCATA
Organism: Vicia faba; assembly: GCA_948472305.1. Taxonomy (NCBI): domain Eukaryota; kingdom Viridiplantae; phylum Streptophyta; class Magnoliopsida; order Fabales; family Fabaceae; genus Vicia; species Vicia faba. Next base: position 769,639,530 of record OX451738.1, read on the forward strand.
CATTAGATTAACAAAAATCTCGACAAAAGACTACCTTCCATAATGACAAGGCTACCATCAATTGTAGTAACCAAAATCTCGACAACAGACTACCTTCCATAATGACAAGGCTACCATCCGTTGTAGTAACAAAAATCTCGACAACAAACTACCTTCCATAATGACAAGGCTACCATCCATTGGAGTAACAAAAATATCGACAACAGACTAACTTCCATAATGACAAGGCTACCATCCATCGGAGTAACAAAAATATCGACAACAGACTACGTTCCATAATGACAAGGCTACCATCCATTTGAGTAACAAAAATATCTACAACATACTACCTTCCATAATGAAAAGGCTACCATCCATTAGAGTAACAAAAATCTTGACAACAGATTACCCTCCATAATGACTAGGCTACCATCCATTGGACTAACAAAGATATCGACAACAGACTACCTTCCATAATGACAAGGCTACCATCCATTGGAGTAACGAAAATCTCCACAACAGACTACCTTCCATAATGACAAGGCTACCATCCATTGGAGTAACAAAAATCTCGACAATAGACTACCTTCCATAATGACTAGGCTACCATCCATTGGAGTAACAACGATATTGACAACAAACTACCTTCCATAACGACTAGGCTACCATCCATTGGACTAACAAAGATATCTACAACAGACTACCTTCCATAATGACAAGGCTTCAATCCATTGGAGTAACAAAAATATCTACAATAGACTATGTTCCATAATGACAATGCTACCATCAATTGTAGTAACAAAAATCTCGACAATAAACTACCTTCCATAATGACAAGGCTACCATCAGCTGCAGTTACAAAAATCTCGACAACAGACTACCTTCCATAATGACAAGGCTACCATCCATTGAAGTAATAAAAACTAGAAAATAGACTACCTTCCATAATGATAAGGCTACCATCCATTGTAGTAACAAAAATCTAGACAACAGACTACCTTACATAATGACAAGGCTACCATCAATTTGAGTAACAAAAATGTAGAAAAAAGACTACCTACCATATTTACAAGGCTACCATCCATTGGAGTAACAAAAATCTCGAAAACAGACTAACTTCCACAATGACAAGGCTACCATCCATTGGAGTATAAAAAATATCTACAATAGACTATGTTCCATAATGACAATGCTACCATCAATTGTAGTAACCAAAATCTCGACAATAAACTACCTTCCATAATGACAAGGCTACCTTCAGTTGCAGTAACAAAAATCTCGACAACAGACTACCTTCCATAATGACAAGGCTACCATTCATTGGGGTAACAAAAATCTAGAAAATAGACCACCTTCCATAATGATAAGGCTACCATCCATTGTAGTAACAAATATCTAGACAACATACTACCTTTTATAATGACAGGGCTACCATCCATTGGAGTAACAAAAATATAGAAAACAGACTACCTTCCATAATGACAAAGGCTACCATCTATTAAAATAACAAAAATATCGACAACAGATTACCTTCCATAATGACAAGGCTACCATCCATTGGAGTAACGAAAATATCAACAAGAGACTACCTTCCATAATGACAAGGCTACCATCCATTGGAGTGACAAAAATATCGACAATAGACAACCTTCCATAATGACAAGGCTACCATCCATTGGAGTAACAAAATATCGACAACAAACTACCTTCTATAATGACAAGGCTACCATCCATTAGAGTAACAAAAATATCGACAACAGACTAACTTCCATAATGACAAGTCTACCATCCATTGGAATAACAAAAATCTCGACAACAAACTACCTTCTTTAATGACAAGGCTACCATCCATCGGAGTAACAAAAATGTCGACAACAGACTACGTTCCATAATGACAAGGCTACCATCCATTGGAGTAACAAAAATATCTACAACAGACTACCTTCCATAATGACAAGACTACAATCCATTTTAGTAACAAAAATCTCGACAATAGACTACCTTCCATAATGACAAGGCTACCATCCATTAGATTAACAAAAATCTCGACAAAAGACTACCTTCCATAATGACAAGGCTACCATCCATTGGAGTAACAAAAATCTCGCCAACAGACTACCTTCCATTATGACAAGGCTACCCTCCATTGGAGTGACAAAAATCTCGACAACAGACTACCTTCCACAATTACTAGGCTACCATCCATTAGATTAACAAAACTCTCGACAAAATACTACCTTCCATAATGACAAGGCTACCATCCATTGGAGTAACAAAAATATCTACAATAGACTATGTTCTATAATGACAAGGCTACCATCAATTGTAGTAACCAAAATCTCGAAAACACACTACCTTCCATAATGACAAGGCTACCATCCATTGTAGTAACAAAAATCTCGAAAACAGACTACCTTCAATAATGACAAGGCTACCATCCATTGGAGTAACAAAAATATCGACAACAGACTAACTTCCATAATGACAAGTCTACCATCCATTGGAATAACAAAAATCTCGACAACAAACTACCTTCTTTAATGACAAGGCTACCATCCATCGGAGTAACAAAAATGTCGACAATAGACTACGTTCCATAATGACAAGGCTACCATCCATTGGAGTAACAAAAATATCTACAACAGACTACCTTCCATAATGACAAGACTACAATCCATTTTAGTAACAAAAATCTCGACAATAGACTACCTTCCATAATGACAAGGCTACCATCCATTAGATTAACAAAAATCTCGACAAAAGACTACCTTCCATAATGACAAGGCTACCATCCATTGGAGTAACAAAAATCTCGCCAACAGACTACCTTCCATTATAACAAGGCTACCCTCCATTGGAGTGACAAAAATCTCGACAACAGACTACCTTCCACAATTACTAGGCTACCATCCATTAGATTAACAAAACTCTCGACAAAATACTACCTTCCATAATGACAAGGCTACCATCCATTGGAGTAACAAAAATATCTACAATAGACTATGTTCTATAATGACAAGGCTACCATCAATTGTAGTAACCAAAATCTCGAAAACACACTACCTTCCATAATGACAAGGCTACCATCCATTGTAGTAACAAAAATCTCGAAAACAGACTACCTTCAATAATGACAAGGCTACCATCCATTGGAGTAACAAAAATATCGACAACAGACTAACTTCCATAATGACAAGTCTACCATCCATTGGAATAACAAAAATCTCGACAACAAACTACCTTTTATAATGACAAGGCTACCATCCATTGGAGTAACAAAAATATCGACAACAGACTAAGTTCCATAATGACAAGGCTACCATCCATTGGAGTAACAAAAATATCTACAACATACTACCTTCCATAATGAAAAGGCTACCATCCATTAGAGTAACAAAAATCTCGACAACAAATTAGCCTCTATAATGACTAGGCTACCATCCATTGGACTAAAAAACATATCGACAACAGACTACCTTCCATAATGACAAGGCTACCATCCATTGGAGTAACGAAAATATCTACAATAGACTATGTTCCATAATGACAAGGCTACCATGAATTGTAGTAACCAAAATCTCGACAACAGACTACCTTCCATAATGACAAGGCTACCATCCATTGTAGTAACAAAAATATCGACAACAAACTACCTTCCATAATGACAAGGCTACCATCCATTGGAGTAACAAAAATCTCAACAACAGACTACCTTTCATAATGACTAGGCTACCAACCATTCGAGTAACAACGATATTGACGACAGACTACCTTTCATAATGACAAGACTACCATCCATTTTAGTAACAAAAATCTCAACAATAGACTACCTTCCATAATGACAAGGCTACCATCCATTAGAATAACAAAAATCTTGACAAAAGACTACCTTCCATAATGACAAGGCTACCATCCATTGGAGTAACAAAAATCTCGCCAACAGACTACCTTCCATAATGACAAGGCTACCATTCATTGGAGTATAAAAAATATCTACAATAGACTATGTTCCATAATGACAAGGCTACCATCAATTGTAGTAACAAAAATCTCGACAATAAACTACCTTCCATAGTGACAAGGCTACCATTAGTTGCAGTAACAAAAATCTCGACAATAGACTAACTTCCATAATGACAAGGCTACCATCCATTGGAGTAATAAAAATCTAGAAAATAGACTACCTTCCATAATGATAAGGCTACCATCCATTGTAGTAACAAAAATCTAGAAAACAGACTACCTACCATATTGACAAGGCTACCATCCATTGGAGTAAAAAAAATCTCGATAACAGACTACCTTCCATAATGGCAAGGCTACCATCTATTAGAATAACAAAAATATCGACAACAGACTACCTTCCATAATGACAACGCTACCATCCATTGGAGTAACGAAAATATCAACAAGAGACTACCTTCCATAATGACAAGGCTACCATCCATTGGAGTAACAAAAATCTCTCCAACAGACTACCTTCCATAATAACAAGGCTACCATCCATTGGAGTAACAAAAATCTCGATAAAAGACTACCTTCCATAATGACAAGGCTACCATCCATTGGAGTGACAAAAATCTCGACAATAGACTACCTTCCATAATGACAAGGCTACCATCCATTGGAGTAACAAAAATATCAACAACAAACTACCTTCCATAATTACTAGGCTACCATCCATTGGAGTAAAAAAGATATCGACAATAGACTACCTTCCATAATGACAATGCAACCATCCATTAGAGTACCAAAAATCTCGACAACAGACTAACTTCCACAATGACAAGGCTACCATCCATTGGAGTATAAAAAATATCTACAATAGACTATGTTCCATAATGACAAGGCTACCATCAATTGTAGTAACCAAAATCTCGACAATAAACTACCTTCGATAATGACAAGGCTACCATCAGTTGCAGTAACAAAAATCTCGACAACAAACTATGTTCCATAATGACAAGGCTACCATCCATTGGAGTAACAAAAATCTAGAAAATAAACTACCTTCCATAATGATAAGGCTACCATCCATTGTAGTAACAAATATCTAGACAACAGACTACCTTCCATAATGACAAGGCTACCATCCATTGAAGTAACAAAAATCTAGAAAACAGACTACCTACCATATTGACAAGGCTACCATCCATTGGAGTAAAAAAAATCTCGATAACAGACTACCATCCATAATGACAAGGCTACCATCTATTGGAATAACAAAAATATCGACAACAGACTACCTTCCATAATGACAAGGCTACCATACATTGGAGTAACGAAAATATCAACAAGAGACTACCTTCCATAATGACAAGGCTACCATCCATTGGAGTAACAAAAATATCGCCAACAAACTACCTTCCATTATGACAAGGCTACCATCCATTAGAGTGACAAAAATATCGACAATAGACTACCTTCCATAATGACAAGGCTACCATCCATTGGAGTAACAAAATCTCGACAACAAACTACCATCCATAATGACAAGGATACCATCCATTGGAGTAACAAAAATATCGACAACAGACTAACTTCCATATTGACAAGTCTACCATCCATTGGAATAACAAAAATCTCGACAACAAACTACCTTCTATAATGACAAGGCTACCATCCAACGGAGTAACAAAAATATCGACAACAGACTACGCTCCATAATGACAAGGCTACCATCCATTGGAGTAACAAAAATATCTACAAAATACTACCTTCCATAATGAAAAGGCTACCATCCATTAGAGTAACAAAAATCTCGACAACAAATTACCCTCCATAATGACAAGGCTACCATCCATTGGACTAACAGAGATATCGACCACAGACTAGCTTCCATAATGACAAGGCTACCATCCATTGGAGTAACGAAAATCTGGACAATAGACTACCTTCCATAATGACAAGGCTACCATCCATTGGAGTAACAAAAATCTCGACAACAGACAACCTTCCATAATGACTAGGCTAACATCCATTGAAGTAACAACGATATTGACAACAGACTACCTTCCATAATGACAAGACTACCATCCATTTTAGTAAAAAAAATCTCGACAACAGACTACCTTCCATAATGACAAGGCTACCATACATTAGATTAACAAAAATCTCGAGAAAAGACTACCTTCCATAATGACAAGGCTACCATCAATTGTAGTAACCAAAATCTCGACAACAGACTACCTTCCATAATGACAAGGCTACCATCCGTTGTAGTAACAAAAATCTCGACAACAGACTACCTTCCATAATGACAAGGCTACCATCCATTGGAGTAACAAAAATATCGACAACAGACTAACTTCCATAATGACAAGGCTACCATCCATCGGAGTAACAAAAATATCGACAACAGACTACGTTCCATAATGACAAGGCTACCATCCATTTGAGTAACAAAAATATCTACAACATACTACCTTCCATAATGAAAAGGCTACCATCCATTAGAGTAACAAAAATCTTGACAACATATTACCCTCCATAATGACTAGGCTACCATCCATTGGACTAACAAAGATATCGACAACAGACTACCTTCCATAATGACAAGGCTACCATCCATTGGAGTAACGAAAATCTCCACAACAGACTACCTTCCATAATGACAAGGCTACCATCCATTGGAGTAACAAAAATCTCGACAATAGACTACCTTCCATAATGACTAGGCTACCATCCATTGGAGTAACAACGATATTGACAACAGACTACCTTCCATAACGACTAGGCTACCATCCATTGGACTAACAAAGATATCTACAACAGACTACCTTCCATAATGACAAGGCTACAATCCATTGGAGTAACAAAAATATCTACAATAGACTATGTTCCATAATGACAATGCTACCATCAATTGTAGTAACAAAAATCTCGACAATAAACTACCTTCCATAATGACAAGGCTACCATCAGCTGCAGTTACAAAAATCTCGACAACAGACTACCTTCCATAATGACAAGGCTACCATCCATTGAAGTAATAAAAACTAGAAAATAGACTACCTTCCATAATGATAAGGCTACCATCCATTGTAGTAACAAAAATCTAGACAACAGACTACCTTACATAATGACAAGGCTACCATCAATTTGAGTAACAAAAATGTAGAAAAAAGACTACCTACCATATTGACAAGGCTACCATCCATTGGAGTAACAAAAATCTCGAAAACAGACTAACTTCCACAATGACAAGGCTACCATCCATTGGAGTATAAAAAATATCTACAATAGACTATGTTCCATAATGACAAGGCTACCATCAATTGTAGTAACCAAAATCTCGACAATAAACTACCTTCCATAATGACAAGGCTACCTTCAGTTGCAGTAACAAAAATCTCGACAACAGACTACCTTCCATAATGACAAGGCTACCATTCATTGGGGTACCAAAAATCTAGAAAATGGACTACCTTCCATAATGATAAGGCTACCATCCATTGTAGTAACAAAAATCTAGACAACATACTACCTTTCATAATGACAGGGCTACCATCCATTGGAGTAACAAAAATATAGAAAACAGACTACCTACCATATTGACAAGGCTAACATCTATTGGTGTAAAAAAAATCTCGATAACAGACTACCTTCCATAATGACAAAGGCTACCATCTATTAAAATAACAAAAATATCGACAACAGATTACCTTCCATAATGACAAGGCTACCATCCATTGGAGTAACGAAAATATCAACAAGAGACTACCTTCAATAATGACAAGGATACCATCCATTGGAGTGACAAAAATATCGACAATAGACAACCTTCCATAATGACAAGGCTACCATCCATTGGAGTAACAAAATATCGACAACAAACTACCTTCTATAATGACAAGGCTACCATCCATTAGAGTAACAAAAATATCGACAACAGACTAACTTCCATAATGACAAGTCTACCATCCATTGGAATAACAAAAATCTCGACAACAAACTACCTTCTTTAATGACAAGGCTACCATCCATCGGAGTAACAAAAATGTCGACAACAGACTACGTTCCATAATGACAAGGCTATCATCCATTGGAGTAACAAAAATATCTACAACAGACTACCTTCCATAATGACAAGACTACAATCCATTTTAGTAACAAAAATCTCGACAATAGACTACCTTCCATAATGACAAGGCTACCATCCATTAGATTAACAAAAATCTCGACAAAAGACTACCTTCCATAATGACAAGGCTACCATCCATTGGAGTAACAAAAATCTCGCCAACAGACTACCTTCCATTATGACAAGGCTACCCTCCATTGGAGTGACAAAAATCTCGACAACAGACTACCTTCCACAATTACTAGGCTACCATCCATTAGATTAAAAAAACTCTCGACAAAATACTACCTTCCATAATGACAAGGCTACCATCCATTGGAGTAACAAAAATATCTACAAAGACTACCTTCCATAATGACAAGGCTACCATCCATTGTAGTAACAAAAATCTCGACAACAGACTACCTTCAATAATGACAAGGCTACCATCCATTGGAGTAACAAAAATATCGACAACAGACTAACTTCCATAATGACAAGTCTACCATCCATTGGAATAACAAAAATCTCGACAACAAACTACCTTTTATAATGACAAGCCTACCATCCATTGGAGTAACAAAAATATCGACAACAGACTAGGTTCCATAATGACAAGGCTACCATCCATTGGAGTAACAAAAATATCTACAACATACTACCTTCCATAATGAAAAGGCTACCATCCATTAGAGTAACAAAAATCTCGACAACAAATTACCCTCTATAATGACTAGGCTACCATCCATTGGACTAAAAAACATATCGACAACAGACTACCTTCCATAATGACAAGGCTACCATCCATTGGAGTAACGAAAATATCTACAATAGACTATGTTCCATAATGACAAGGATACCATGAATTGTAGTAACCAAAATCTCGACAACAGACTACCTTCCATAATGACAAGGCTACAATCCATTGTAGTAACAAAAATATCGACAACAAACTACCTTCCATAATGACAAGGCTACCATCCATTGGAGTAACAAAAATCTCAACAACAGACTACCTTTCATAATGACTAGGCTACCAACCATTCGAGTAACAACGATATTGACGACAGACTACCTTTCATAATGACAAGACTACCATCCATTTTAGTAACAAAAATCTCAACAATAGACTACCTTCCATAATGACAAGGCTACCATCCATTAGAATAACAAAAATCTTGACAAAAGACTACCTTCCATAATGACAAGGCTACCATCCATTGGAGTAACAAAAATCTCGCCAACAGACTACCTTCCATAATGACAAGGCTACCATTCATTGGAGTATAAAAAATATCTAAAATAGACTATGTTCCATAATGACAAGGCTACCATCAATTGTAGTAACAAAAATCTCGACAATAAACTACCTTCCATAGTGACAAGGCTACCATTAGTTGCAGTAACAAAAATCTCGACAATAGACTAACTTCCATAATGACAAGGCTACCATCCATTGGAGTAACAAAAATCTAGAAAATAGACTACCTTCCTTAATGATAAGGCTTCCATCCATTGTAGTAACAAAAATCTAGAAAACAGACTACCTACCATATTGACAAGGCTACCATCCATTGGAGTAAAAAAATTCTCGATAACAGACTACCTTCCATAATGACAAGGCTACCATCTATTACAATAACAAAAATATCGACAACAGACTACCTTCCATAATGACAACGCTACCATCCATTGGAGTAACGAAAATATCAACAAGAGACTACCTTCCATAATGACAAGGCTACCATCCATTGGAGTAACAAAAATCTCTCCAACAGACTACCTTCCATAATAACAAGGCTACCATCCATTGGAGTAACAAAAATCTCGATAACAGACTACCTTCCATAATGACAAGGCTACCATCCATTGGAGTGACAAAAATCTCGACAATAGACTACCTTCCATAATGACAAGGCTACCATCCATTGGAGTAACAAAATCTCGACAACAAACTACCTTCCATAATGACAAGGCTACCATCCATTGGAGTAACAAAAATATCAACAACAAACTACCTTCCATAATTACTAGGCTACCATCCATTGGAGTAAAAAAGATATCGACAATAGACTACCTTCCATTGTAGTAACCAAAATCTCGACAATAAACTACCTTCGATAATGACAAGGCTACCATCAGTTGCAGTAACAAAAATCTCGACAACAAACTATGTTCCATAATGACAAGGCTACCATCCATTGGAGTAACAAAAATCTAGAAAATAAACTACCTTCCATAATGATAAGGCTACCATCCATTGTAGTAACAAATATCTAGACAACAGACTACCTTCCATAATGACAAGGCTACCATCCATTGAAGTAACAAAAATCTAGAAAACAGACTACCTACCATATTGACAAGGCTACCATCCATTGGAGTAAAAAAAATCTCGATAACAGACTACCTTCCATAATGACAAGGCTACCATCTATTGGAATAACAAAAATATCGACAACAGACTACCTTCCATAATGACAAGTCTACCATACATTGGAGTAACGAAAATATCAACAAGAGACTACCTTCCATAATGACAAGGCTACCATCCATTGGAGTTACAAAAATCTGAACAACAGACTACCTTCCATAATGACAAGGCTACCTTCCATTAGAGTAACAGAAATCTCAAAGACCGACTACCTTCCATAATGACAAGGCTACCATCCATTGGAATAACAAAAATCTCGACAATAAACTACCTTCTATAATGACAAGTCTACCATCCATTGGATTAAGAAAAATATGAACAACAGACTACCTTGCATAATGACAAGGCTATAATCCATTGGAGTAACAAAAATCTGAACAAAAGACTACCTTTCATAATGACAAGGCTACCATCCATTGGAGTAACAAAAATCTAGAAAATAAACTACCTTCCATAATGATAAGGATACCATCCATTGTAGTAACAAAAATATAGACAACAGACTACCTTCCATAATGACAAGGCTACCATCCATTGAAGTAACAAAAATCTAGAAAACAGACTACCTACCATATTGACAAGGCTGCCATCCATTGGAGTAAAAAAAATCTCGATAACAGACTACCTTCCATAATGACAAGGCTACCATCTATTGGAATAACAAAAATATCGACAACAAACTACCTTCCATAATGACAAGGCTACCATCCATTGGAGTAACAAAAATCTAGAAAATAAACTACCTTCCATAATGATTAGGCTACCATCCATTGTAGTAACAAATATCTAGACAACAGACTACCTTCCATAATGACAAGGCTACCATCCATTTAAGTAACAAAAATCTAGAAAACAGACTACCTACCATATTGACAAGGCTACCATCCATTGGAGTAAAAAAAATCTCGATAACAGACTACCTTCCATAATGACAAGGCTACCATCTATTGGAATAACAAAAATATCGACAACAGACTACCTTCCATAATGACAAGGCTACCATACATTGGAGTAACGAAAATATCAACAAGAGACAACCTTCCATAATGACAAGGCTACCATCCATTGGAGTTACAAAAATCTTAACAACAGACTACCTTCCATAATGACAAGGCTACCATCCATTAGAGTAACAGAAATCTCAAAGACCGACTACCTTCCATAATGACAAGGCTACCATCCATTGGAATAACAAAAATCTCGACAATAAACTACCTTCTATAATGACAAGTCTACCATCCATTGGAGTAAGAAAAATATGAACAACAGACTACCTTGCATAATGACAAGGCTATAATCCATTGGAGTAACAAAAATCTGAACAAAAGACTACCTTCCATAATGACAAGGCTACCATCCATTGGAGTAACAAAAATCTAGAAAATAAACTACCTTCCATAATGATAAGGATACCATCCATTGTAGTAACAAAAATATAGACAACGGACTACCTTCCATAATGACAAGGCTACCATCCATTGAAGTAACAAAAATCTAGAAAACAGACTACCTACCATATTGACAAGGCTACCATCCATTGGAGTGAAAAAAATCTCGATAACAGACTACCTTCCATAATGACAAGGCTACCATCTATTGGAATAACAAAAATATCGACAACAAACTACCTTCCATAATGACAAGGCTACCATCCATTGGAGTAACAAAAATCTAGAAAATAAACTACCTTCCATAATGATTAGGCTACCATCCATTGTAGTAACAAATATCTAGACAACAGACTACCTTCCATAATGACAAGGCTACCATCCATTGAAGTAACAAAAATCTAAAAAACAGACTACCTACCATATTGACAAGGCTACCATCCATTAGAGTAAAAAAAATCTCGATAACAGACTACCTTCCATAATAACAAGGCTACCATCTATTGGAATAACAAAAATATCGACAACAGACTACCTTCCATAATGACAAGGCAGCCATCCGTTGGAGTAACAAAAATCTAGAAAACATTCTACCTACCATATTGACAAGGCTACCATCCATTGGAGTAACAAAAATCCCTACAGCAGACTACCTTCCATAATGACAAGGGTAACATCCATTGGAGTGACAAAAATCTCGACAATAGACTACCTTCCATAATGACAAGGCTACCATCCATTGGAGTAACAAAATCTCGACAAAAACTACCTTCCATAATGACAAGGCTACCTTCCATTGGGGTAACAAAAATATCAACAATAAACTACCTTCCATAATTACTAGGCTACCATCCATTGGAGTAAAAAAGATATCGACAACAGACTACCTTCCATAATGACAATGCAACCATCCATTAGAGTACCAAAAATCTCGACAACAGACTAACTTCCACAATGACAAGGCTACCATCCATTGGAGTATAAAAAATATCTACAATAGACTATGTTCCATAATGACAAGGCTACCATCAATTGTAGTAACCAAAATCTCGAGAATAAACTACCTTCGATAATGACAAGGCTACCATCAGTTGCAGTAACAAAAATCTCGACAACAAACTACCTTCCATAATGACAAGGCTACCATCCATTGGAGTAACAAAAATCTAGAAAATAAACTACCTTCCATAATGATAAGGCTACCATCCATTGTAGTAACAAATATCTAGACAACAGACTACCTTCCATAATGACAAGGCTACCATCCATTGAAGTAACAAAAATCTAGAAAATAGACTACCTACCATATTGACAAGGCTACCATCCATTGGAGTAAAAAAAATCTCGATAACAGACTACCTTCCATAATGACAAGGCTACCATCTATTGGAATAACAAAAATATCGACAACAGACTACCTTCCATAATGACAAGGCTACCATACATTGGAGTAACGAAAATATCAACAAGAGACTACCTTCCATAATGACAAGGCTACCATCCATTGGAGTAACAAAAATATCGCCAACAAACTACCTTCCATAATGACAAGGCTACCATCCATTAGAGTGATAAAAATATCGACAATAGACTACCTTCCATAATGACAAGGCTACCATCCATTGGAGTAACAAAATCTCGACAACAAACTACCATCCATAATGACAAGGATACCATCCATTGGAGTAACAAAAATATCGACAACAGACTAACTTCCTTATTAACAAGTCTACCATCCATTGGAATAACAAAAATCTCGACAACAAACTACCTTCTATAATGACAAGGCTACCATCCAACGGAGTAACAAAAATATCGACAACAGACTACGCTCCATAATGACAAGGCTACCATCCATTGGAGTAACAAAAATATCTACAAAATACTACCTTCCATAATGAAAAGGCTACCATCCATTAGAGTAACAAAAATCTCGACAACAGATTACCCTCCATAATGACAAGGCTACCATCCATTGGACTAAAAAAGATATCGACCACAGACTAGCTTCCATAATGACAAGGCTACCATCCATTGGAGTAACGAAAATCTCGACAATAGACTACCTTCCATAATGACAAGGCTACCATCCATTGGAGTAACAAAAATCTCGACAATAGACAACCTTCCATAATGACTAGGCTACCATCCATTGGAGTAACAACGATATTGACAACAGACTACCTTCCATAATGACAAGACTACCATCCATTTTAGTAAAAAAAATCTCGACAACAGACTACCTTCCATAATGACAAGGCTACCATACATTAGATTAACAAAAATCTCGACAAAAGACTACCTTCCATAATGACAAGGCTACCATCAATTGTAGTAACCAAAATCTCGACAACAGACTACCTTCCATAATGACAAGGCTACCATCCGTTGTAGTAACAAAAATCTCGACAACAGACTACCTTCCATAATGACAAGGCTACCATCCATTGGAGTAACAAAAATATCGACAACAGACTAACTTCCATAATGACAAGGCTACCATCCATCGGAGTAACAAAAATATCGACAACAGACTACGTTCCATAATGACAAGGCTACCATCCATTTGAGTAACAAAAATATCTACAACATACTACCTTCCATAATGAAAAGGCTACCATCCATTAGAGTAACAAAAATCTCGACAACAGATTACCCTCCATAATGACTAGGCTACCATCCATTGGACTAACAAAGATATCGACAACAGACTACCTTCCACAATGACAAGGCTACCTTCCATTGGAGTAACGAAAATCTCCACAACAGACTACCTTCCATAATGACAAGGCTACCATCCATTGGAGTAACAAAAATCTCGACAATAGACTACCTTCCATAATGACTAGGCTACCATCCATTGGAGTAACAAAGATATTGACAACAGACTACCTTCCATAACGACTAGGCTACCATCCATTGGACTAACAAAGATATCTACAACAGACTACCTTCCATAATGACAAGGCTACAATCCATTGGAGTAACGAAAATATCTACAATAGACTATGTTCCATAATGACAATGCTACCATCAATTGTAGTAACAAAAATCTCGACAATAAACTACCTTCCATAATGACAAGGCTACCATCAGCTGCAGTTACAAAAATCTCGACAACAGACTACCTTCCATAATGACAAGGCTACCATCCATTGAAGTAATAAAAACTAGAAAATAGACTACCTTCCATAATGATAAGGCTACCATCCATTGTAGTAACAAAAATCTAGACAATAGACTACTTTACATAATGACAAGGCTACCATCAATTTGAGTAACAAAAATGTAGAAAAAAGACTACCTACCATATTGACAAGGCTACCATCCATTGGAGTAACAGAAATCTCGAAAACAGACTAACTTCCACAATGACAAGGCTGCCATCCATTGGAGTATAAAAAATATCTACAATAGACTATGTTCCATAATGACAAGGCTACCATCAATTGTAGTAACCAAAATCTCGACAATAAACTACCTTCCATAATGACAAGGCTACCTTCAGTTGCAGTAACAAAAATCTCGACAACAGACTACCTTCCATATTGACAAGGCTACCATTCATTGGGGTAACAAAAATCTAGAAAATAGAATACCTTCCATAATGATAAGGCTACCATCCATTGTAGGAACAAAAATCTACACAACATACTACCTTTCATAATGACAGGGCTACCATCCATTGGAGTAACAAAAATATAGAAAACAGACTACCTACCATATTGACAAGGCTAACATCCATTGGTGTAAAAAAAATCTCGATAACAGACTACCTTCCATAATGACAAAGGCTACCATCTATTAGAATAACAAAAATATAGACAACAGATTACCTTCCATAATGACAAGGCTACCATCCATTGGAGTAACGAAAATATCAACAAGTGACTACCTTCCATAATGACAAGGCTACCATCCATTGGAGTGACAAAAATATCGACAACAGACTAACTTCCTTATTGACAAGTCTACCATCCATTGGAATAACAAAAATCTCGACAACAAACTACCTTCTATAATGACAAGGCTACCATCCAACGGAGTAACAAAAATATCGACAACAGACTACGCTCTATAATGACAAGGCTACCATCCATTGGAGTAACAAAAATATCTACAAAATACTACCTTCCATAATGAAAAGGCTACCATCCATTAGAGTAACAAAAATCTCGACAACAGATTACCCTCCATAATGACAAGGCTACCATCCATTGGACTAAAAAAGATATCGACCACAGACTAGCTTCCATAATGACAAGGATACCATCCATTGGAGTAACGAAAATCTCGACAATAGACTACCTTCCATAATGACAAGGCTACCATCCATTGGAGTAACAAAAATCTCGACAATAGACAACCTTCCATAATGACTAGGCTACCATCCATTGGAGTAACAACGATATTGACAACATACTACCTTCCATAATGACAAGACTACCATCCATTTTAGTAAAAAAAATCTCGACAACAGACTACCTTCCATAATGACAAGGCTACCATACATTAGATTAACAAAAATCTCGACAAAAGACTACCTTCCATAATGACAAGGCTACCATCAATTGTAGTAACCAAAATCTCGACAACAGACTACCTTCCATAATGACAAGGCTACCATCCGTTGTAGTAACAAAAATCTCGACAACAGACTACCTTCCATAATGACAAGGCTACCATCCATTGGAGTAACAAAAATATCGACAACAGACTAACTTCCATAATGACAAGGCTACCATCCATCGGAGTAACAAAAATATCGACAACAGACTACGTTCCATAATGACAAGGCTACCATCCATTTGAGTAACAAAAATATCTACAACATACTACCTTCCATAATGAAAAGGCTATCATCCATTAGAGTAACAAAAATCTCGACAACAGATTACCCTCCATAATGACTAGGCTACCATCCATTGGACTAACAAAGATATCGACAACAGACTACCTTCCATAATGACAAGGCTACCTTCCATTGGAGTAACGAAAATCTCCACAACAGACTACCTTCCATAATGACAAGGCTACCATCCATTGGAGTAACAAAAATTTCGACAATAGACTACCTTCCATAATGACTAGGCTACCATCCATTGGAGTAACAAAGATATTGACAACAGACTACCTTCCATAACGACTAGGCTACCATCCATTGGACTAACAAAGATATCTACAACAGACTACCTTCCATAATGACAAGGCTACAATCCATTGGAGTAACAAAAATATCTACAATAGACTATGTTCCATAATGACAATGCTACCATCAATTGTAGTAACAAAAATCTCGACAATAAACTACCTTCCATAATGACAAGGCTACCATCAGCTGCAGTTACAAAAATCTCGACAACAGACTACCTTCCATAATGACAAGGCTACCATCCATTGAAGTAATAAAAACTAGAAAATAGACTACCTTCCATAATGATAAGGCTACCATCCATTGTAGTAACAAAAATCTAGACAACAGACTACTTTACATAATGACAAGGCTACCATCAATTTGAGTAACAAAAATGTAGAAAAAAGACTACCTACCATATTGACAAGGCTACCATCCATTGGAGTAACAAAAATCTCGAAAACAGACTAACTTCCACAATGACAAGGCTGCCATCCATTGGAGTATAAAAAATATCTACAATAGACTATGTTCCATAATGACAAGGCTACGATCAATTGTAGTAACCAAAATCTCGACAATAAACTACCTTCCATAATGACAAGGCTACCTTTAGTTGCAGTAACAAAAATCTCGACAACAGACTACCTTCCATATTGACAAGGCTACCATTCATTGGGGTAACAAAAATCTAGAAAATAGACTACCTTCCATAATGATAAGGCTACCATCCATTGTAGGAACAAAAATCTACACAACATACTACCTTTCATAATGAAAGGGCTACCATCCATTGGAGTAACAAAAATATAGAAAACAGACTACCTACCATATTGACAAGGCTAACATCCATTGGTGTAAAAAAAATCTCGATAACAGACTACCTTCCATAATGACAAAGGCTACCATCTATTAGAATAACAAAAATATCGACAACAGATTACCTTCCATAATGACAAGGCTACCATCCATTGGAGTAACGAAAATATCAACAAGAGACTACCTTCCATAATGACAAGGCTACCATCCATTGGAGTGACAAAAATATCGACAACAGACTAACTTCCTTATTGACAAGTCTACCATCCATTGGAATAACAAAAATCTCGACAACAAACTACCTTCTATAATGACAAGGCTACCATCCAACGGAGTAACAAAAATATCGACAACAGACTACGCTCCATAATGACAAGGCTACCATCCATTGGAGTAACAAAAATATCTACAAAATACTACCTTCCATAATGAAAAGGCTATCATCCATTAGAGTAACAAAAATCCCGACAACAGATTACCCTCCATAATGACAAGGCTACAATCCATTGGACTAAAAAAGATATCGACCACAGACTAGCTTCCATAATGACAAGGCTACCATCCATTGGAGTAACGAAAATCTCGACAATAGACTACCTTCCATAATGACAAGGCTACCATCCATTGGAGTAACAAAAATCTCGACAATAGACAACCTTCCATAATGACTAGGCTACCATCCATTGGAGTAACAACGATATTGACAACAGACTACCTTCCATAATGACAAGACTACCATCCATTTTAGTAAAAAAAATCTCGACAACAGACTACCTTCCATAATGACAAGGCTACCATACATTAGATTAACAAAAATCTCGACAAAAGACTACCTTCCATAATGACAAGGCTACCATCAATTGTAGTAACCAAAATCTCGACAACAGACTACCTTCCATAATGACAAGGCTACCATCCGTTGTAGTAACAAAAATCTCGACAACAGACTACCTTCCATATTGACAAGGCTACCATCCATTGGAGTAACAAAAATATCGACAACAGACTAACTTCCATAATGACAAGGCTACCATCCATCGGAGTAACAAAAATATCGACAACAGACTACGTTCCATAATGACAAGGCTACCATCCATTTGAGTAACAAAAATATCTACAACATACTACCTTCCATAATGAAAAGGCTACCATCCATTAGAGTAACAAAAATCTCGACAACAGATTACCCTCCATAATGACTAGGCTACCATCCATTGGACTAACAAAGATATCGACAACAGACTACCTTCCATAATGACAAGGCTACCTTCCATTGGAGTAACGAAAATCTCCACAACAGACTACCTTCGATAATGACAAGGCTACCATCCATTGGAGTAACAAAAATCTCGACAATAGACTACCTTCCATAATGACTAGGCTACCATCCATTGGAGTAACAAAGATATTGACAACAGACTACCTTCCATAACGACTAGGCTACCATCCATTGGACTAACAAAGATATCTACAACAGACTACCTTCCATAATGACAAGGCTACAATCCATTGGAGTAACGAAAATATCTATAATAGACTATGTTCTATAATGACAATGCTACCATCAATTGTAGTAACAAAAATCTCGACAATAAACTACCTTCCATAATGACAAGGCTACCATCAGCTGCAGTTACAAAAATCTCGACAACAGACTACCTTCCATAATGACAAGGCTACCATCCATTGAAGTAATAAAAACTAGAAAATAGACTACCTTCCATAATGATAAGGCTACCATCCATTGTAGTAACAAAAATCTAGACAACAGACTACTTTACATAATGACAAGGCTACCATCAATTTGAGTAACAAAAATGTAGAAAAAAGACTACCTACCATATTGACAAGGCTACCATCCATTGGAGTAACAAAAATCTCGAAAACAGACTAACTTCCACAATGACAAGGCTGCCATCCATTGGAGTATAAAAAATATCTACAATAGACTATGTT
This sequence comes from Vicia faba, assembly GCA_948472305.1. NCBI lineage: Eukaryota > Viridiplantae > Streptophyta > Magnoliopsida > Fabales > Fabaceae > Vicia > Vicia faba. The sequence goes on from OX451738.1 coordinate 769,659,302, forward strand.
CCATAATGACAAGGCTACCATCAATTGTAGTAACCAAAATCTCGACAATAAACTACCTTCCATAATGACAAGGCTACCTTCAGTTGCAGTAACAAAAATCTCGACAACAGACTACCTTCCATATTGACAAGGCTACCATTCATTGGGGTAACAAAAATCTAGAAAATAGACTACCTTCCATAATGATAAGGCTACCATCCATTGTAGGAACAAAAATCTACACAACATACTACCTTTCATAATGACAGGGCTACCATCCATTGGAGTAACAAAAATATAGAAAACAGACTACCTACCATATTGACAAGGCTAACATCCATTGGTGTAAAAAAAATCTCGATAACAGACTACCTTCCATAATGACAAAGGCTACAATCTATTAGAATAACAAAAATATCGACAACAGATTACCTTCCATAATGACAAGGCTACCATCCATTGGAGTAACGAAAATATCAACAAGAGACTACCTTCCATAATGACAAGGCTACCATCCATTGGAGTAACAAAATCTCGACAACAAACTACCATCTATAATGACAAGGCTACCATCCATTAGAGTAACAAAAATATCGACAACAGACTAACTTCCATAATGACAAGTCTACCATCCATTGGAATAACAAAAATCTCGACAACAAACTACCTTCTTTAATGACAAGGCTACCATCCATCGGAGTAACAAAAATGTCGACAACAGACTACGTTCCATAATGACAAGGCTACCATCCATTGGAGTAACAAAAATATCTACAACAGACTACCTTCCATAATAACAAGACTACAATCCATTTTAGTAACAAAAATCTCGACAATAGACTACCTTCCATAATGACAAGGCTACCATCCATTAGATTAACAAAAATCTCGACAAAAGACTACCATCCATAATGACAAGGCTACCATCCATTGGAGTAACAAAAATCTCGCCAACAGACTACCTTCCATTATGACAAGGCTACCCTCCATTGGAGTGACGAAAATCTCGACAACAGACTACCTTCCACAATTACTAGGCTACCATCCATTAGATTAACAAAAATCTCGACAAAATACTACCTTCCATAATGACAAGGCTACCATTAATTGGAGTAACAAAAATATCTACAATAGACTATGTTCTATAATGACAAGGCTACCATCAATTGTAGTAACCAAAATCTCGAAAACACACTACCTTCCATAATGACAAGGCTACCATCCATTGTAGTAACAAAAAACTCGACAACAGACTACCTTCCATAATGACAAGGCTACCATCCATTGGAGTAACAAAAATATCGACAACAGACTAACTTCCATAATGACAAGTCTACCATCCATTGGAATAACAAAAATCTCGACAACAAACTACCTTTTATAATGACAAGGCTACCATCCATTGGAGTAACAAAAATATCGACAATAGACTAAGTTCCATAATGACAAGGCTACCATCCATTGGAGTAACAAAAATATCTACAACATACAACCTTCCATAATGAAAAGGCTATCATCCATTAGAGTAACCAAAATCTCGACAACAAATTACCCTCTATAATGACTAGGCTACCATCCATTGGACTAAAAAACATATCGACAACAGACTACCTTCCATAATGACAAGGCTACCATCCATTGGAGTAACGAAAATATCTACAATAGACTATGTTCCATAATGACAAGGCTACCATGAATTGTAGTAACCAAAATCTCGACAGCAGACTAACTTCCATAATGACAAGGCTACCATCCATTGTAGTAACAAAAATATCGACAACAAACTACCTTCCATAATGACAAGGCTACCATCCATTGGAGTAACAAAAATCTCAACAACAGACTACCTTTCATAATGACTAGGCTACCAACCATTCGAGTAACAACGATATTGACGACAGACTACCTTTCATAATGACAAGACTACCATCCATTTTAGTAACAAAAATCTCAACAATAGACTACCTTCCATAATGACAAGGCTACCATCCAATAGAATAACAAAAATCTTGACAAAAGACTACCTTCCATAATGACAAGGCTACCATCCATTGGAGTAACAAAAATCTCGCCAACAGACTACCTTCCATAATGACAAGGCTACCATCAATTGTAGTAACAAAAATCTCGACAATAAACTACCTTCCATAGTGATAAGGCTACCATCAGTTGCAGTAACAAAAATCTCGACAATAGACTAACTTCCATAATGACAAGGCTACCATCCATTGGAGTAACAAAAATCTAGAAAATAGACTACCTTCCATAATGATAAGGCTACCATCCATTGTAGTAACAAAAATCTAGAAAACAGACTACCTACCATATTGACAAGGCTACCATCCATTGGAGTAAAAAAAATCTCGATAACAGACTACCTTCCATAATGACAAGGCTACCATCTATTAGAATAACAAAAATATCGACAACAGACTACCTTCCATAATGACAACGCTACCATCCATTGGAGTAACGAAAATATCAACAAGAGACTACCTTCTATAATGACAAGGCTACCATCCATTGGAGTAACAAAAATCTCTCCAACAGACTACCTTCCATAATAACAAGGCTACCATCCATTGGAGTAACAAAATCTCGACAACAAACTACCTTCCATAATGCCAAGGCTACCATCCATTCGAGTAACAAAAATATCGACAACAGACTAACTTCCATAATGACAAGTCTACCATCCATTGGAATAACAAAAATATCGACAACAAACTACCTTCTATAATGACAAGTCTACCATCCATCGGAGTAACAAAAATATCAACAACAGACTACGTTCCTTAATGACAAGACTACCATCCATTTTAGTAACAAAAATTTCGACAAAAGACTACCTTCCCTAATGACAAGGCTACCATCCATTGGAGTAACAAAAATATCTATAATAGACTATGTTCCATAATGACAAGGATACCATCAATTGTAGTAACCAAAATCTCGACAACAGACTACCTTCCATAATGACAAGGCTACCATTCATTGTTGTAACAAATATCTCGACAACAGACTACCTTCCATAATGACAAGGCTACCATCCATTGGAGTAACAAAAATCTAGAAAACAAACTACCTTCCATATTGACAATACTACCATCCATTAGAGTAACAAAAATCTCGACAACAGACTACCTTCCACAATGACAAGGCTACCATCCATTTGAGTATAAATATATCTACAATAGACTATGTTCCATAATGAAAAGGCTACCGTCAATTGTAGTAACCAAAATATCGACAACAAACTACCTTCCATAATGACAAGGCTACCATCAGTTGCAATAAAAAAAATCTCGACTACAGACTACCTTCCATAATTATAAGGCTACCATCCATTGGAGTAACAAAAATCTAGAAAATAGACTACCTTCCATAATTACAAAGCTACCATCCATTGTAGTAACAAAAATCTCGACAACATACTACCTTCCATAATGACAAGGCTACCATCCATTGGAGTAACGAAAATATCTACAATAGACTATGTTCCATAATAACAAGGCTACCATCCATTGTAGTAACAAAAATCCCGACAACAAACTACCTTCCATAATGACAAGGCTACCATCCATTGGAGTAGCAAAAATCTCGACCACAGACTACCTTTCATAATGACTAGGCTACCAACCATTCGAGTAACAACGATATTGACAAGGCTAACATCCATTGTAGTAACAAAAATCTCGACAACAGACTACCTTCCATAATGACAAGGCTACCATCCATTGGAGTAACAAAAATCTCGACAACAGACTACCTTCCATAATGACTAGGCTACCAACCATTCGAGTAACAACGATATTGACAACAGACTACCTTTCATAATGACAAGACTACCATCCATTTTAGTAACAAAAATCTCGACAATTGACTACCTTCCATAATGACAAGGCTACCATCCATTAGAATAACAAAAATCTTGACAAAAGACTACCTTCCATAATGACAAGGCTACCATCCATTGGAGTAACAAAAATCTCGCCAACAGACTACCTTCCATAATGACAAGGCTACCATTCATTGGAGTATAAAAAATATCTACAATAGACTATGTTCAATAATGACAAGGCTACCATCAATTGTAGTAACAAAAATCTCGACAATAAACTACCTTCCATAGTGACAAGGCTACCATCAGTTGCAGTAACAAAAATCTCGACAACAGACTAACTTCCATAATGACAAGGCTACCATCCATTGTAGTAACAAAAATCTCGACAACAGACTACCTTCCATAATGACAAGGCTACCATCCATTGGAGTAACAAAAATATCGACAACAGACTAACTTCCATAATTAAAAGTCTACCATCCATTGGAATAACAAAAATATCGACAACAGACTACCTTCCATAATGACAATGCTACCATCCATTGGAGTAACGAAAATATCAACAAGAGACTACCTTCCATAATGACAAGGCTACCATCCATTGGAGTAACAAAAATCTCTCCAACAGACTACCTTCCATAATAACAAGGCTACCATCCATTGGAGTAACAAAATCTCGACAACAAACTACCTTCCATAATGCCAAGGCTACCATCCATTCGAGTAACAAAAATATCGACAACAGACTAACTTCCATAATGACAAGTCTACCATCCATTGGAATAACAAAAATCTCGACAACAAACTACCTTCTATAATGACAAGGCTACCATCCATCGGAGTAATAAAAATATCGACAACAGACTACGTTCCATAATGACAAGGCTACCATCCATTGGAGTAACAAAAATATCTACAACATACTACCTTCCATAATGAAAAGGCTACCATCCATTAGAGTAACAAAAAATATCCACAACAGATTACCCTCCATAATGACTAGGCTACCATCCATTGGACTAACAAAGATATCGACAACAGACTACCTTCCATAATGACAAGGCTACCATCCATTGGAGTACCGAAAATCTCGACAACAGACTACCTTCCATAATGACAAGGCTACCATCCATTGGAGTAACAAAAATCTCGACAACAAACTACCTTCCATAATGACTAGGCTACCATCCATTGGAGTAACAACGATATTGACAACAGACTACCTTCCATAATAACAAGACTACCATACATTTTAGTAACAAAAATCTCGACAACAGACTACCTTCCATAATGACAAGGCTACCATCCATTAGATTATCAAAAATCTCGACAAAAGACTACCTTCAATAATGACAAGGCTACCATCCATTGGAGTAACAAAAATATCTACAATAGACTATGTTCCATAATGACAAGGCTACCATCAATTGTAGTAACCAAAATCTCGACAACAGACTACCTTCCATAATGACAAGGCTACCATCCATTTGGGTAACAAAAATCTCGACAACAGACTACCTTCCATAATGACAAGGCTACCATCCATTGGAGTAACAAAAATATCGACAACAGACTAACTTCCATAATGACAAGTCTACCATCCATTGGAATAACAAAAATATCGACAACAAACTACCTTCTATAATGACAAGTCTACCATCCATCGGAGTAACAAAAATATCAACAACAGACTACGTTCCATAATGACAAGACTACCATCCGTTTTAGTAACAAAAATCTCGACAAAAGACTACCTTCCATAATGATAAGGCTACCATCCATTGGAGTAACAAAAATATCTATAATAGACTATGTTCCATAATGACAAGGATACCATCAATTGTAGTAACCAAAATCTCGACAACAGACTACCTTCCATAATGACAAGGCTACCATCCATTGTTGTAACAAATATCTCGACAACAGACTACCTTCCATAATGACAAGGCTACCATCCATTGGAGTAACAAAAATCTAGAAAACTGACTACCTTCCATATTGACAATACTACCATCCATTGGAGTAACAAAAATATCGACAACAGACTAACTTCCATAATGACAAGTCTACCATCCATTGGAATAACAAAAATCTCGACAACAAACTACCTTCTATAATGACAAGGCTACCATCCATCGGAGTAATAAAAATATCGACAACAGACTACGTTCCATAATGACAAGGCTACCATCCATTGGAGTAACAAAAATATCTACAACATACTACCTTCCATAATGAAAAGGCTACCATCCATTAGAGTAACAAAAAATATCCACAACAGATTACCCTCCATAATGACTAGGCTACCATCCATTGGACTAACAAAGATATCGACAACAGACTACCTTCCATAATGACAAGGCTACCATCCATTGGAGTACCGAAAATCTCGACAACAGACTACCTTCCATAATGACAAGTCTACCATCCATTGGAGTAACAAAAATCTCGACACCAAACTACCTTCCATAATGACTAGGCTACCATCCATTGGAGTAACAACGATATTGACAACAGACTACCTTCCATAATAACAAGACTACCATACATTTTAGTAACAAAAATCTCGACAACAGACTACCTTCCATAATGACAAGGCTACCATCCATTAGATTATCAAAAATCTCGACAAAAGACTACCTTCAATAATGACAAGGCTACCATCCATTGGAGTAACAAAAATACCTACAATAGACTATGTTCAATAATGACAAGGCTACCATCAATTGTAGTAACCAAAATCTCGACAACAGACTACCTTCCATAATGACAAGGCTACCATCCATTGTAGTAACAAAAATCTCGACAACAGACTACCTTCCATAATGACAAGGCTACCATCCATTGGAGTAACAAAAATATCGACAACAGACTAACTTCCATAGTGACAAGTCTACCATCCATTGGAATAACAAAAATATGGACAACAAACTACCTTCTATAATGACAAGTCTACCATCCATCGGAGTAACAAAAATATCAACAACAGACTATGTTCCATAATGACAAAACTACCATCCATTTTAGTAACAAAAATCTCGACAAAAGATTACCTTCCATAATGACAAGGCTACCATCCATTGGAGTAACAAAAATATCTATAATAGACTATGTTCCATAATGACAAGGATACCATCAATTGTAGTAACCAAAATCTCGACAACAGACTACCTTCCATAATGACAAGGATACCATCCATTGTTGTAAAAAATATCTCGACAACAGACTACCTTCCATAATGACAAGGCTACCATCCATTGGAGTTACAAAAATCTAGAAAACTGACTACCTTCCATATTGACAATACTACCATCCATTGGAGTAACAAAAATCTCGACAACAGACTACCTTCCACAATGACAAGGCTACCATCCATTTGAGTATAAATATATCTACAATAGACTATGTTCCATAATGAAAAGGCTACCGTCAATTGTAGTAATCAAAATATCGACAACAAACTACCTTCCATAATGACAAGGCTACCATCAGTTGCAATAACAAAAATCTCGACTACAGACTACCTTCCATAATTATAAGGCTACCATCCATTGGAGTAACAAAAATCTAGAAAAAAGACTAGCTTCCATAATGACAAGGCTACCATCCATTGTAGTAACAAAAATCTCGACAACATACTACCTTCCATAATGACAAGGCTACCATCCATTGGAGTCACGAAAATATCTACAATAGACTATGTTCCATAATGACAAGGCTACCATCAATTGTAGTAATCAAAATCTCGACAAAAGACTACCTTCCATAAGGACAAGGCTACCATCCATTGTAGTAACAAAAATCTCGACAACAAACTATCTTCAATAATGACAAGGCTACCATCCATTGGAGTAGCAAAAATCTCGACAACAAACTACCTTCCATAATGACTAGGCTACCAACCATTCGAGTAACAACGATATTGACAAGGCTAACATCCATTGTAGTAACAAAAATCTCGACAACAGACTACCTTCCATAATGACAAGGCTATCATCCATTGGAGTAACAAAAATCTCGACAACAGACTACCTTCCATAATGACTAGGCTACCAACCATTCGAGTAACAACGATATTGACAACAGGCTACCTTTCATAATGACAAGACTACCATCCATTTTAGTAACAAAAATCTCGACAATTGACTACCTTCCATAATGACAAGGCTACCATCCATTAGAATAACAAAAATCTTGACAAAAGACTACCTTCCATAATGACAAGGCTACCGTCCATTGGAGTAACAAAAATCTCGCCAACAGACTACCTTCCATAATAAAAAGGCTACCATTCATTGGAGTATAAAAAATATCTACAATAGACTATGTTCAGTAATAACAAGGCTACCATCAATTGTAGTAACAAAAATCTCGACAATAAACTACCTTCCATAGTGACAAGGCTACCATCAGTTGTAGTAACAAAAATCTCGACAACAGACTAACTTCCATAATGACAAGGCTACCATCCATTGTAGTAACAAAAATCTCGACAATAGACTACCTTCCATAATGACAAGGCTACCATCCAGTGGAGTAACAAAAATATCGACAACAGACTAACTTCCATAATGACAAGTCTACCATCCATTGGAATAACAAAAATATCGACAACAAACTACCTTCTATAATGACAAGTCTACCATCCATCGGGGTAACAAAAATATCAACAACAGACTACGTTCCATAATGACAAGACTACCATCCATTTTACTAACAAAAATCTCGACAAAAGACTACCTTCCATAATGACAAGGCTACCATCCATTGGAGTAACAAAAATATCTATAATAGACTATGTTCCATAATGACAAGGATACCATCAATTGTAGTAACCAAAATCTCGACAACAGACTACCTTCCATAATGACAAGGCTACCATCCATTGTTGTAACAAATATCTCGACAACAGACTACCTTCCATAATGACAAGGCTACCATCCATTGGAGTAACAAAAATCTAGAAAACAAACTACTTTCCATATTGACAATGCTACCATCCATTGGAGTAAAAAAAATCTCGACAACAGACTACCTTCCACAATGACAAGGCTACCATCCATTTGAGTATAAATATATCTACAATAGACTATGTTCAATAATGAAAAGGCTACCATCAATTGTAGTAACCAAAATATCGACAACAAACTACCTTCCATAATGACAAGGCTACCATCAGTTGCAATAACAAAAATCTCGACAACAGACTACCTTCCATAATGATAAGGCTAACATCCATTGGAGTAACAAAAATCTAGAAAATAGACTACCTTCCATAATGACAAGGCTACCATCCATTGTAGTAACAAAAATCTCGACAACATACTACCTTCCATAATGACAAGGCTACCATCCATTGGAGTAACGAAAATATCTACAATAGACTATGTTCCATAATAACAAGGCTACCATCAATTGTAGTAATCAAAATCTCGACAAAAGACTACCTTCCATAAGGACAAGTCTACCATCCATTGTAGTAACAAAAATCTCGACAACAGACTACCTTTCATAATGACAAGGCTACCATCCATTGGAGTAGCAAAAATCTCGACAACAGACTACCTTCCATAATGACTAGGCTACCAACCATTCGAGTAACAACGATATTGACAAGGCTAACATCCATTGAAGTAACAAAAATCTAGACAACAGACTACCTTCCATAATGACAAGGCTACCATCCATTGGAGTAACAAAAATCTCGACAACAGACTACCTTCCATAATGACTAGGCTACCAACCATTCGAGTAACAACGATATTGACAACATACTACCTTTCATAATGACAAGACTACCATCCATTTTAGTAACAAAAATCTTGACAATAGACTACCTTCCATAATGACAAGGCTACCATCCATTAGAATAACAAAAATCTTGACAAAACACTACCTTCCATAATGACAAGGCTACCATCCATTGGAGTAACAAAAATCTCGCCAACAGACTACCTTCCATAATGACAAGGCTACCATTCATTGGAGTATAAAAAATATCTACAATAGACTATGTTCCATAATGACAAGGCTACCATCAATTGTAGTAACAAAAATCTCGACAATAAACTACCTTCCATAGTGACAAGGCTACCATCAGTTGCAGTAACAAAAATCTCGACAACAGACTAACTTCCATAATGACAAGGCTACCATCCATTGGAGTAACAAAAATATAGAAAATAGACTACCTTCCATAATGATAAGTCTACCATCCAATGTAGTACCAAAAATATAGACAACAGACTACCTTCCATAATGACAAGGCAACCATCCATTGGAGTAACAAAAATCTAGAAAACAGACTACCTACCATATTGACAAGGCTACCATCAATTGGAGTAAAAAAAATCTCGATAAAAGACTACCTTCCATAATGACAAGGCTACCATCTATTAGAATAACAAAAATATCGACAACAGACTACCTTCCATAATGACAAGGCTACCATCCATTGGAGTAACAAAAATCTCTCCAACAGACTACCTTCCATAATGACAAGGCTACCATCCATTGGAGTGACAAAAATATCGATAATAGACTACCTTCCATAATAACAAAGCTACCATCCATTGGAGTAACAAAATCTCGACAACAAACTACCTTCCATAATGCCAAGGCTACCATCCATTCGAGTAACAAAAATATCGACAACAGACTAACTTCCATAATGACAAGTCTACCATCCATTGGAATAACAAAAATCTCGACAACAAACTACCTTCTATAATGACAAGGCTACCATCCATCGGAGTAACAAAAATATCGACAACAGACTACGTTCCATAATGACAAGGCTACCATCCATTGGAGTAACAAAAATATCTACAACATACTACCTTCCATAATGAAAAGGCTACCATCCATTAGAGTAACAAAAAATATCGACAACAAATTACCCTCCATAATGACTAGGCTACCATCCATTGGACTAACAAAGATATCGACAACAGACTACCTTCCATAATGACAAGGCTACCATCCATTGGAGTAACGAAAATCTCGACAACAGACTACCTTCCATAATGACAAGGCTACCATCCATTGGAGTAACAAAAATTTCGACAACAGACTACCTTCCATAATGACTAGGCTACCATCCATTGGAGTAACAACGATATTGACAACAGACTACCTTCCATTATGACAAGACTACCATACATTTTAGTAACAAAAATCTCGACAACAGACTACCTTCCATAATGAGAAGGCTAACATCCATTAGATTAACAAAAATCTCGACAAAAGACTACCTTCCATAATGACAAGGATACCATCCAATGGAGTAACAAAAATATCTACAATAGACTATGTTCCATAATGAGAAGGCTACCATCAATTGTAGTAACCAAAATCTCGACAACAGACTACCATCAATAAGGACAAGGCTACAATCCATTGATGTAACAAAAATCTCGACAACAGACTACCTTCCATAATGACAAGGCTACCATCCATTGGTGTAACAAAAATCTAGAAAAGAGACTACCTTCCATATTGACAATGCTACCATCCATTGGAGTAACAAAAATCTCGACAACAGACTACCTTCCACAATGACAAGGCTACCATCCATTGGAGTATAAAAATATCTACAATAGACTATGTTCCATAATGAAAAGGCTACCATCAATTGTAGTAACCAAATTATCGACAACAAACTACCTTCCATAATGACAAGGTTACCATCAGTTTCAATAACAAAAAACTCGACAACAGACTACCTTCCATAATGACAAGGCTACCATCCATTGTAGTAACAAAAATCTCGACAACAGACTACCTTCCATAATGACAAGGCTACCATCCATTGGAGTAACAAAAATCTCGATAACAACATACCTTCCATAATGACGAGGCTACAATCTATTGGAATAAAAAAAATATTTACAATAGGCTACCTTCCATAATGACAAGGCTAGCATCCATTGGAGTAATGAAAATATCAACAAGAGACTACCTTCCATAATGACAAGGCTACCATCCATTGGAGTAACAAAAATCTCGCCAACAGACTACCTTCCATAATGACAAGGCTACCATCCATTAGAGTGACAAAAATATCAACAATAGACCACCTTCCATAATGACAAGGCTACCATCCATTGGAGTAACAAAATCTCGACAACAAACTACGTTCCATAATGACAAGGCTACCATCAATTGGAGTAACAAAAATATCCAAAACAGACTACCTTCCATAATGACAAGTCTACCATCCATTGGAATAACAAAAATCTCGACAACAAACTACCTTCTATAATGACAAGGCTACCATCCATTGGAGTAACAAAACTATCGACAACAGACTACGTTCCATAATGACAAGGCTACCATCCATTGAAGTAACAAAAATATCTACAACATACTACCTTCCACAATGAAAAGGCTACCATCCATTAGAGTAACAAAAAATATCGACAACAGATTACCCTCCATAATGACTAGGCTCCCATCCATTGGACTAACAAAGATATCGGCAACAGACTACCTTCCATAATGACAAGGCTACCATCCATTGGAGTAACAAAAATCTCGACAACAGACTACCTTCCATAATGACAAGGCTACCATCCATTGGAGTAACAAAAATCTCGACAACAGACTACCTTCCATAATGACTAGGCTACCATCCATTGGAGTAACAACGATATTGACAACAGACTACCTTCCATAATGACAAGACTACCATACATTTTAGTAACAAAAATCTCGACAACAGACTACCTTCCATAATGACAAGGCTACCATCCATTAGATTAACAAAAATCTCGACAAAAGACTATCTTCCATAATGACAAGGCTACCATCCATTGGAGTAACAAAAATATCTGCAATAGACTATGTTCCATAATGACAAGGCTACCATCAATTTTAGTAACCAAAATCTCGACAACAGACTACCTTCCATAATGACAAGGCTACCATCCATTGTAGTAACAAAAATCTAGGCAACAGACTACCTTCCATAATGACAAGGCTACAATCCATTGGAGTAACAAAAATATCGACAACAGACTACCTTCCATATTGACAATGCTACCATCCATTGGAGTAACAAAAATCTCGACAACAGACTTCCTTCAACAATGAAAAGGCTACCATCCATTGGAGTAACAAAAATATCTATAATAGACTATGTTCCATAATGAAAAGGCTACCATCAATTGTAGTAACCAAAATATCGACAACAAACTACCTTCCATAATTACAAGGCTACCATCAGTTGCAATAACAAAAATCTCGACAACAGACTACCTTCCATAATGATAAGGCTACCAGCCATTGGAGTAACAAAAATTTAGAAAATAGACTACCTTCCATAATGACAAGGCTACCACCCATTGGAGTAACAAAAATCTAGAAAACAGACTACCTTCCATAATGACAAGGCTACCATCCATTGGAGAAACAAAAATCTCGATAACAGCATACCTTCCATAATGACAAGGCTACCATCTATTGGAATAACAAAAATATCGACAACAGGCTACCTTCCATAATGACAAGGCTAGCATCCATTGGAGTAATGAAAATATCAACAACAGACTACCTTCCGTAATGACAAGGCTTCCATCCATTGGAGTAACAAAAATATCGAAAACAGACAACCTTCCATAATGACAAGTCTACCATCCATTGGAATAACAAAAATCTCGACAACAAACTAACTTCTATAATGACAAGGCTACCATCCATTGGAGTAACAAAACTATCGACAACAAACTACCTTCCATAATGACAAGGCTACCATCCATTGGAGTAACAAAAATATCTACAACAGACTACCTTCCATAATGAAAAGGCTACCATCCATTAGAGTAACAAAAATCTCGACAACAGATTACCCTCCATAATGACTAGGCTACCTTTCATTGGACAAACAAAGAAATCGACAACAGACTACCTTCCATAATGACAAGGCTACCATCCATTGGAGTAACAAAAATATCTACAATAGACTATGTTCCATAATGACAAGACTACCATCAATTGTAGTAACCAAAATCTCGACAACAGACTACCTTCCATAATGACAAGGCTACCATCCATTGTAGTAACAAAAATCTCGACAATAGACTACCTTCCATAATGACAAGGCTACCATCCATTGGAGTAACAAAAATCTCGATAACAGCATACCTTCCATAATGACAAGGCTACAATCTATTGGAATAAAAAAATATTGACAACATGTTACCTTCCATAATGACAAGGCTAGCATCCATTGGAGTAATGAAAATATCAACAAGAGACTACCTTCCATAATGACAAGGCTACCATCCATTGGAGTAACAAAAATCTCGCCAACAGACTAACTTCCATAATGATAAGGCTACCATCCATTGGAGTGACAAAAATATCAACAATAGACTACCTTCCATAATGACAAGGCTACCATCCATTGGAGTAACAAAATCTCGACAACAAACTACCTTCCATAATGACAAGGCTACCATCCATTGGAGTAACAAAAATATCAAAAACAGACTACCTTCCATAATGACAAGTCTACCATCCATTGGAATAACAAAAATCTCGACAACAAACTACCTTCTATAATGACAAGGCTACCATCCATTGGAGTAACAAAACTATCGACAACAGACTACGTTCCATAATGACAAGGCTACCATCCATTGGAGTAACAAAAATATCTATAACAGACTACCTTCCATAATGATAAGGCTACCATCCATTAAAGTAACAAAAATATCGACAACAGATTACCCTCGATAATGACTAGGCTACCATCCATTAGACAAACAAAGAAATCGACAACAGACTACCTTCAATAATGACATGGCTACCATCCATTGGAGTAACAAAAATCTCGATAACAGCATACCTTCCATAATGACTAGGCTATCATCCATTGGAGTAACAACGATATTGACAACAAATTACCTTCCATAATGACAAGACTACCATCCATTTTAGTAACAAAAATCTCGACAACAGACTACCTTCCATAATGACAAGGCTACCATCGTTTAGATTATCAAAAATCTCGACAAAAGACTACCTTCCATAATGACAAGGCTACCATCCATTGGAGTAACAAAAATATCTACAACAGACTACCTTCCATAATGACAAGGCTACCATCCATTGGGTAACAAAGATCTCGACAACAGACTACCTTCCATAATGACAAGGCTACCATCCATTGTAGTAACAAATATCTCGATACCAGACTACCTTCCATAATGACAAGGCTACCATCCATTAGAGTAACAAAAATATCGACAACAGACTAACTTCCATAATGACAAGCCTGCCATCCATTGGAATAACAAAAATATCGACAACAAACTACCTTCTATAATGACAAGGATACCATCCATCGGAGTAACAAAAATATCAACAACAGACTACGTTCCATAATGACAAGACTACCATTAATTTTAGTAACAAAAATCTCGACAAAAGACTACCTTCCATAATGTCAAGGCTACCATCCATTGGAGTAACAAAAATATCTATAATAGACTATGTTCCATAATGACAAGGCTACCATCAATTGTAGTAACCAAAATCTCGACAACAGACTACCTTCCATAATGACAAGTCTACCATCCATTGTTGTAACAAAAATCTCGACAACAGACTACCTTCCATAATGACAAGGCTACCATCCATTGGAGTAACAAAATCTCGACAACAAACTACCTTCCATAATGACAAGGCTACAATCCATTGGAGTAACAAAAACATCGAAAACAGACAACCTTCCATAATGACAAGTCTACTATCCATTGGAATAACAAAAATCTCGACAACAAACTACCTTCTATAATGACAAGGCTACCATCCAATGGAGTAACAAAACTATCGACAACATACTATGTTCCATAATGACAAGGCTACCATCCATTGGAGTAACAAAAATATCTACAATAGACTATGTTCCATAATGACAAGACTACCATCAATTATAGTAACCAAAATCTCGACAACAGACTACCTTCCATAATGACAAGGCTACCATCCATTGTAGTAACAAAAATCTCGACAACAGACTACCTTCCATAATGACAAGGCTACCATCCATTGGAGTAACAAAAATCTGGATAACAACATACCTTCCATAATGACGAGGCTACAATCTATTGGAATAAAAAAAATATTTACAATAGGCTACCTTCCATAATGACAAGGCTAGCATCCATTGGAGTAATGAAAATATCAACAAGAGACTACCTTCCATAATGACAAGGCTACCATCCATTGGAGTAACAAAAATCTCGCCAACAGACTACCTTCCATAATGACAAGGCTACCATCCATTAGAGTGTCAAAAATATCAACAATAGACCACCTTCCATAATGACAAGGCTACCATCCATTGGAGTAACAAAATCTCGACAACAAACTACCTTCCATAATGACAAGGCTACCATCAATTGGAGTAACAAAAATATCAAAAACCGACTACCTTCCATAATGACAAGTCTACCATCCATTGGAATAACAAAAATCTCGACAACAAACTACCTTCTATAATGACAAGGCTACCATCCATTGGAGTAACAAAACTATCGACAACAGACTACGTTCCATAATGACAAGGCTACCATCCATTGAAGTAACAAAAATATCTACAACATACTACCATCCATAATGAAAAGGCTACCATCCATTAGAGTAACAAAAAATATCGACAACAAATTACCCTCCATAATGACTAGGCTACCATCCATTTGACTAACAAAGATATCGACAACAGACTACCTTTCATAATGACAAGGCTACCATCCATTGGAGTAACGAAAATCTCGACAACAGACTACCTTCCATAATGACAAGGCTACCATCCATTGGAGTAACAAAAATCTCGACAATAGACTACCTTCCATAATGACTAGGCTACCATCCATTGAAGTAACAACGATATTGACAACAGACTACCTTCCATAATGACAAGACTACCATACATTTTAGTAACAAAAATCTCGACAACAGACTACCTTCCATAATGACAAGGCTACCATCCATTAGATTAACAAAAATCTCGACAAAAGACTATCTTCCATAATGACAAGGCTACCATCCATTGGAGTAACAAAAATATCTACAATAGACTATGTTCCATAATGACAAGGCTACCATCAATTTTAGTAACCAAAATCTCGACAACAGACTACCTTCCATAATGACAAGGCTACCATCCATTGGAGTAACAAAAATATCGACAACAGACTACCTTCCATATTGACAATGCTACCATCCATTGGAGTAACAAAAATCTCGACAACAGACTTCCTTCAACAATGACAAGGCTACCATCCATTGGAGTATAAAAAATATCTATAATAGACTATGTTCCATAATGAAAAGGCTACCATCAATTGTAGTAACCAAAATATCGACAACAAACTACCTTCCATAATTACAAGGCTACCATCAGTTGCAATAACAAAAATCTCGACAACAGACTACCTTCCATAATGATAAGGCTACCAGCCATTGGAGTAACAAAAATTTAGAAAATAGACTACCTTCCATAATGACAAGGCTACCACCCATTGGAGTAACAAAAATCTAGAAAACAGACTACCTTCCATAATGACAAGGCTACCATCCCTTGGAGTAACAAAAATCTCGATAACAGCATACCTTCCATAATGACAAGGCTACCATCTATTGGAATAACAAAAATATGGACAACAGGCTACCTTCCATAATGACAAGGCTAGCATCCATTGGAGTAATGAAAATATCAACAACAGACTACCTTCCATAATGACAAGGCTTCCATCCATTGGAGTAACAAAAATATCGAAAACAGACAACCTTCCATAATGACAAGTCTACCATCCATTGGAATAACAAAAATCTCGACAACAAACTAACTTCTATAATGACAAGGCTACCATCCATTGGAGTAACAAAACTATCGACAACATACTACGTTCCATAATGACAAGGCTACCATCCATTGGAGTAACAAAAATATCTACAACAGACTACCTTCCATAATGAAAAGGCTACCATCCATTAGAGTAACAAAAATCTCGACAACAGATTACCCTCCATAATGACTAGGCTACCATCCATTGGACAAACAAAGAAATCGACAACAGACTACCTTCCATAATGACAAGGCTACCATCCATTGGAGTAACAAAAATATCTACAATAGTCTATGTTCCATAATGACAAGACTACCATCAATTGTAGTAACCAAAATCTCGACAACAGACTACCTTCCATAATGACAAGGCTACCATCCATTGTAGTAACAAAAATCTCGACAATAGACTACCTTCCATAATAACAAGGCTACCATCCATTGGAGTAACAAAAATCTCGATAACAGCATACCTTCCATAATGACAAGGCTACAATCTATTGGAATAAAAAAAATATTGACAACATGCTACCTTCCATAATGACAAGGCTAGCATCCATTGGGGTAATGAAAATATCAACAAGAGACTACGTTCCATAATGACAAGGCAACCATCCATTGGAGTAACAAAAATCTCGCCAACAGACTACCTTCCATAATGATAAGGCTACCATCCATTGGAGTGACAAAAATATCAACAATAGACTACCTTCCATAATGACAAGGCTACCATCCATTGGAGTAACAAAATCTCGACAACAAACTACCTTCCATAATGACAAGGCTACCATCCATTGGAGTAACAAAAATATCAAAAACAGACTACCTTCCATAATGACAAGTCTACCATCCATTGGAATAACAAAAATCTTGACAACAAACTACCTTCTATAATGACAAGGCTACCATCCATTGGAGTAACAAAACTATCGACAACAGACTTCGTTCCATAATGACAAGGCTACCATCCATTGGAGTAACAAAAATATCTATAACAGTCTACCTTCCATAATGATAAGGCTACCATCCATTAAAGTAACAAAAATATCGACAACAGATTACCCTCGATAATGACTAGGCTACCATCCATTGGACAAACAAAGAAATCGACAACAGACTACCTTCAATAATGACAAGGCTACCATCCATTGGAGTAACAAAAATCTCGATAACAGCATACCTTCCATAATGACTAGGCTATCATCCATTGGAGTAACAACGATATTGACAACAGATTACCTTCCATAATGACAAGACTACCATCCATCTTAGTAACAAAAATCTCGACAACAGACTACCTTCCATAATGACAAGGCTACCATCGTTTAGATTATCAAAAATCTCGACAAAAGACTACCTTCCATAATGACAAGGCTACCATCCATTGGAGTAACAAAAATATCTACAATAGAATATGTTCTATAATGACAAGGCTACCATCAATTGTAGTAACAAAAATCTCGACAACAGACTACCTTCCATAATGACAAGGCTACCATCCATTGTAGTAACAAATATCTCGATACCAGACTACCTTCCATAATGACAAGGCTACCATCCATTAGAGTAACAAAAATATCGACAACAGACTAACTTCCATAATGACAAGCCTGCCATCCATTGGAATAACAAAAATATTGACAACAAACTACCGTCTATAATGACAAGGCTACCATCCATCGGAGTAACAAAAATATCAACAACAGACTACGTTCCATAATGACAAGACTACCATTAATTTTAGTAACAAAAATCTCGACAAAAGACTACCTTCCATAATGTCAAGGCTACCATCCATTTGAGTAACAAAAATATCTATAATAGACTATGTTCCATAATGACAAGGCTACCATCAATTGTAGTAACCAAAATCTCGACAACAGACTACCTTCCATAATGACAAGTCTACCATCCATTGTTGTAACAAAAATCTCGACAACAGACTACCTTCCATAATGACAAGGCTACCATCCATTGGAGTAACAAAATCTCGACAACAAACTACCTTCCATAATGACAAGGCTACAATCCATTGGAGTAACAAAAACATCGAAAACAGACAACCTTCCATAATGACAAGTCTACTATCCATTGGAATAACAAAAATCTCGACAACAAACTACCTTCTATAATGACAAGGCTACCATCCATTGGAGTAACAAAACTATCGACAACATACTACGTTCCATAATGACAAGGCTACCATCCATTGGAGTAACAAAAATATCTACAACAGACTACCTTCCATAATGAAAAGGCTACCATCCATTAGAGTAACAAAAATCTCGACAACAGATTACCCTCCATAATGACTAGGCTACCATCCATTGGACAAACAAAGAAATCGACAACAGACTACCTTCCATAATGACAAGGCTACCATCCATTGGAGTAACGAAAATATCTACAATAGACTATGTTCCATAATGACAAGACTACCATCAATTGTAGTAACCAAAATCTCGACAACAGACTACCTTCCATAATGACAAGGCTACCATCCATTGTAGTAACAAAAATCTCGACAAACGACTACCTTCCATAATGACAAGGCTATCATCCATTGGAGTAACAAAAATCTCGATAACAGCATACCTTCCATAATGACAAGGCTACAATCTATTGGAATAAAAAAAATATTGACCACAGGCTACCTTCAATAATGACAAGGCTAGCATCCATTGGAGAAATGAAAATATCAACAAGAGACTACCTTCCATAATGAAAAGGCTACCATCCATTGGAGTAACAAAAATCTCGCCAACAGACTACCTTCCTTAATGACAAGGCTACCATCCATTGGAGTGACAAAAATATCAACAATAGACTACCTTCCTTAATGACAAGGCTACCATCCATTGGAGTAACAAAATCTCGACAACAAACTACCTTCCATAATGACAAGGCTACCATCCATTGGAGTAACAAAAATATCAAAAAAAGACTACCTTCCATAATGACAAGTCTACCATCCATTGGAATAACAAAAATCTCGACAACAAACTACCTTCTATAATGACAAGGCTACCATCCATTGGAGTAACAAAACTATCGACAACAGACTACGTTCCATAATGACAAGGCTACCATCCGTTAGAGTAACAAAAATATCTATAACAGACTACCTTCCATAATGAAAAGGCTACCATCCATTAGAGTAAGAAAAATATCTACAACAGATTACCCTCGATAATGACTAGGCTACCATCCATTGGACAAACAAAGAAATCGACAACAGACTACCTTCAATAATGACAAGGCTACCATCCATTGGAGTAACAAAAATCTCGACAACAGACTACCTTCCATAATGACTAGGCTATCATCCATTGGAGTAACAACGATATTGACAACATATTACCTTCCATAATGACAAGACTACCATCCATTTTAGTAACAAAAATCTCGACAACAGACTACCTTCCATAATGACAAGGCTACCATCCTTTAGATTATCAAAATTCTCGACAAAAGACTACCTTCCATAATCATAAGGCTACCATCCATTGGAGTAACAAAAATATCTACAATAAACTATGTTCTCTAATGACAAGGCTACCATCAATTCTAGTAACCAAAATCTCGACAACAGACTACCTTCCATAATGAGAAGGCTACCATCCATTGTAGTAACAAATATCTCGATACCAGACTACCTTCCATAATGACAAGGATACCATCCATTAGAGTAACAAAAATATCGACAACAGACTAACTTCCATAATGACAAGTCTACAATCCATTGGAATAACAAAAATCACGACAACAAACTACCTTCTATAATGACAAGGCTACCATCCATCGGAGTAACAAAAATATCAACAACAGACTACGTTCCATAATGACAAGACTACCATTAATTTTAGTAAAAAAAATCTCGACAAAAGACTACCTTCCATAATGACAAGGCTACCATCCATTGGAGTAACAAAAATATCTATAATAGACTATGTTCCATAATGACAAGGCTACTATCAATTGTAGTAACCAAAATCTCGATAACAGACTACCTTCCATAATGACAAGTCTACCATCCATTGTTGTAACAAAAATCTCGACAATAGACTACCTTCCATAATGACAAGGCTACCATCCATTAGAGTAACAAAAATCTAGAAAACAGACTACCTTCCATATTGACAATGCTACCATCCATTGGAGTAACAAAAATCTCGGCAACAGACTACCTTCAATAATGACAAGGCTACCATCCATTGGAGTATGAAAAATATCTACAATAGACTATGTTCCATAATGAAAAGGCTACCATCAATTATAGTAACAAAAATATCGACAACAAACTACCTTCCATAATGACAAGGCTACCATCAATTGCAGTAACAAAAATCTCGATAACAGACTACCTTCAATAATGATATGGCTACCATCCATTGGAGTAACAAAAATCTAGAAAATAGACTACCTTCCATAATGACAAGGCTACCATCCATTGGAGTAACAAAAATCTAGAAAATAGACTACCTTCCATATTGACAAGGCTACAATCCATTGGAGTAACAAAAATCTCGATAACAGCATACCTTCCATAATGACAAGGCTACCATCTATTGGAATAACAAAAATATCGACAATAGGCTACCTTCCATAATGACAAGGCTAGCATCCATTGGAGTAATAT
The DNA here is from genome assembly GCA_948472305.1 of Vicia faba. NCBI lineage: Eukaryota > Viridiplantae > Streptophyta > Magnoliopsida > Fabales > Fabaceae > Vicia > Vicia faba. The sequence continues at coordinate 769,681,619 of OX451738.1, forward strand.
AAATATCAACAAGAGACTACCTTCCATAATGACAAGGCTACCATCCATTGGAGTAACAAAAATCTCGCCAACAGACTACCTTCCTTAATGACAAGGCCACCATCCATTGGAGTGACAAAAATATCGACAATAGACTACCTTCCATAATGACAAGGCTACCATCCATGGGAGTAACAAAATCTCGACAACAAACTACCTTCCATAATGACAAGGCTACCATCCATTAGAGTAACAAAAATATCGAAAATAAACTACCTTCCATAATGACAAGTCTACCATCCATTGGAATAACAAAAATCTCGACAACAAACTACCTTCTATAATGACAAGGCTATCATCCATTGGAGTACCAAAACTATCGACAACATACTATGTTCCATAATGACAAGGCTACCATCCATGGGAGTAACAAAAATATCTACAACAGACTACCTTCCATAATGAAAAGGCTACCATCCATTAGAGTAACAAAAATCTCGACAACAGATTACCCTCCATAATGACTAGGCTACCATCCATTGGACAAACAAAGAAACCGACAACAAACTACATTCCATAATGACAAGGCTACCATCCATTGGAGTAACGAATATATCTACAATAGACTATGTTCCATAATGACAAGGCTACCATCAATTGCAGTAACCAAAATCTCGACAACAGACTACCTTCCATAATGACAAGGCTACCATCCATTGTAATAACAAAAATATCGATAACAGACTACCTTCCATAATGACAAGGCTACCATCCATTGGAGTAACAAAAATCTAGAAAACAGACTACCTTCCATATTGACAATGCTACCATCCATTGGAGTAACAAAAATCTCGACAACAGACTACCTTCCACAATGACAAGGCTACCATCCATTGGAGTATAAAAAATAACTACAATAGACTATGTTCCATATTGAAAAGGCTACCATCAATTGTAGTAACCAAAATATCAACAACAAACTACCTTCCATAATGACAAGGCTACCATCAGTTGCAGTAACAAAAATCTCGACAACAGACAACCTTGAATAATGATAAGGCTACCATCCATTGGAGTAACAAAAAACTAGAATATAGACTACCTTCCATAATCACAAGGCTACCATCCATTGTAGTAACAAAAATCTCGTCAATAGACTACCTTCCATAATGACAAGGCTACCATCCATTGGAGTAACAAAAATCTAGAAAACAGACTACCTTCCATATTAACAAGGCTACCATCCATTGGAGTAACTAAAATCTTGATAACAGCATACCTTCCATAATGACAAGGCTACCATCTATTAGAATAACAAAAATATCGACAACAGGCTACCTTCCATAATGACAAGGCTAGCATCCATTGGAGTAATGAAAATATCAACAAGAGACTACATTCCATAATGACAAGGCTACCATCCATTGGAGTAACAAAAATCTCGCCAACAGACTACCTTCCATAATGACACGGCCATCATCCATTGGAGTGACAAAAATATCGAAAATAGACTACCTTCCATAATGACAAGGCTACCATCCATTGGAGTAACAAAATCTCGACAACAAACTACCTTCCATAATGACAAGGCTACCATCCATTGGAGTAACAAAAATATCGAAAATAGACTACCTTCCATAATGACAAGTCTACCATCCATTGGAATAACAAAAATCTCGACAACAAACTACCTTCTATAATGACAAGGCTACCATCCATTGGAGTAACAAAACTATTGACAACATACTACGTTCCATAATGACAAGGCTACCATCCATTGGAGTAACAAAAATATCTACAACAGACTACCTTCCATAATGAAAAGGTTACCATCCATTAGAGTAACAAAAATCTCGACAACAGATTACCCTCCATAATGACTAGGCTACCATCCATTGGAGAAACAAAGAAATCGACAACAGACTACCTTCCATAATGACAAGGCTACCATCCATTGGAGTAAAGAAATTATCTACAATAGACTATGTTCCATAATGACAAGGCTACCATCAATTGTAGTAACCAAAATCTCGACAACAGACTACCTTCCATAATGACAAGGCTACCATCCATTGTAGTAACAAAAATCTCGACAACAGACTACCTTCCATAATGACAGGGCTACCATCCATTGGAGTAACAAAAATCTAGAAAACAGACTACCTTCCATATTGACAATGCTACCATCCATTGTAGTAACGAAAATCTCAACAACAGACTACCTTCCATAATGACAAGGCTACCATCCATTGGAGTAACAAAAATCTAGAAAACAGACTACCTTCCATATTGACAAGGCTACCATCCATTGGAGTAACAAAAATCTCGATAACAACATACCTTCCATAATGACAAGGCTACCATCTATTGGAATAAAAAAAATATCGACAACAAACTACCTTCCATAATGACAAGGCTAGCATCCATGGGAGTAACGAAAATATCAACAAGAGACTACCTTCCATAATGACAAGGCTACCATCCATTGGAGTAACAAAAATCTCGCCAACAGACTACCTTCCATAATGACAAGGCTACCATCCATTGGAGTGACAAAAATATCGACAATAGACTACCTTCCATAATGACAAGGCTACCATCCATTGGAGTAACAAAATCTCGACAACAAACAACATTCCATAATGACAAGGCTACCATCCATTGGAGTAACAAAAATATCGAAAACATACTACCTTCCATAATGACAAGTCTACCATCCATTGGAATAACAAAAATCTTGACAACAAACTACCTTCTATAATGACAAGGCTACCATCCATTGGAGTAACAAAACTATCGACAACAGACTACGTTCCATATTGACAAGGCTATCATTCATTGGAGTAACAAAAATATCTAAAACGCACTACCTTCCATAATGAAAAGTCTATCATCCATTAGAGTAACAAAAATCTCGACAACAAATTACCCTCCATAATGACTAGGCTACCATCCATTGGACTATCAAAGAAATAGACAACAGACTACCTTCAATAATGACAAGGCTACCATCCATTGGAGTAAAGAAAATATCTACAATAGACTATGTTCCATAATGACAAGGCTACCATCAATTGTAGTAACCAAAATCTCAACAACAGACTACCTTCCATAATGACAAGGCTACCATCCATTGTAGTAACAAAAATCTCGACAAAAGACTACCTTCCATATTGACAAGGCTACCATCCATTGGAGAAACAAAAATCTCGACAATAGACTACCTTCCATAATGACTAGGCTACCATCCATTTTTGTAACAAAAATCTCCACATCAGACTACCTTCCATAAAGACAAGGCTACCATCCATTAGATTAACAAAAATCTCGACAAAAGACTACCTTCCATAATGACAAGGCTACCATCCATTGGAGTAACAAAAATATCTACAATAGACTATGTTCCATAATGACAAGGCTACCATCAATCGTAGTAACCAAAATCTCGACAACAGACTAACTTCCATAATGACAAGGCTACCATACAATGTAGTAACAAAAATCTCGACAATAGACTACCTTTCATAATGACAAGGCTACCATCCATTGGAGTAACAAAAATATATAAAACAGACTACCTTCCATATTGACAAGGCTACCATCCATTGGAGTAACAAAAATCTCGACAACAGACTACCTTCCATAATGACAAGGCTACCATCTATTGGAATAACAAAAATCTCGAGAACAGGCTACCTTCCATAATGACAAGGCTACCATCCATTGGAGTAACAAAACTATCAACAACAGACTACGTTCCATAATGACAAGGCTTCCATCCATTGGAGTAACAAAAATATCTACAACGGACTACCTTCCATAATGAAAAGGCTACCCTCTATTAGAGTAACAAAAATCTCGACAACAGATTACCCTCCGTAATGACTAGGCTACCATCCAATGGACTAATAAAGAAATAGACAACAAACTACCTTCCATAATGACAAGCCTACCATCCATTGGAGTAATGAAAATATCTACAATAGAATATGTTCCATAATGACAAGGCTACCATCAATTGTAGTAACCAAAATCTCGACAACAGACTACCTTCCATAAGGACAAGGCTACCATCCATTATAGTATCAAAAATCTCGACAACAGACTACCTTCCATAATGACAAGGCTACCATCCATTGGAGTAACAAAAATCTCGACAACATACTACCTTCCATAATGACTAGGCTACCATCCATTTTAGTAACAAAAATATCGACATCAGACTACCTTCCATAATGACAAGGCTACCATCCATTAGATTAACAAAAATCTCGACAAAAGACTACCTTCCATAATGACAAGGCGACCATCCATTGGAGTAACAAAAATATCTACAATAGACTATGTTCCATAATGACAAGGCTACCATCAATCATAGTAACCAAAATCTCAACAACAGACTACCTTCCATAATGACAAGGGTACCATCCAATGTAGTAACAAACATCTCGACAACAGACTACCTTTCATAATGACAAGGCTACCATCAATTGGAGTAACAAAAATATACAAAACAGACTACCTTCCATACTGACAAGGCTACCATCCATTGGAGTAACAAAAATCTCGATAACAGACTACCTTCCATAATGACAAGGCTACCATCAATTGGAATAACAAAAATCTCGAGAACAGACTACCTTCCAAAATGACAAGGCTACCATCCAATGGAATAACAAAAATATCGAGAACAGACTAGCTTCCATAGTGAGAAGGCTACCATCCATTGGAGTAATAGAAATCACAACGACAAACTACCTTCCATAATGACAAGGCTACCATCCATTGGAGTAACAAAAATATCGACAACCGACTACCTTCCATAATGACAAGGCTACCATTCAATGGAGTAACAAAAATCTCGACAACAAACTACCTTCCATAATGACTAGGCTAACATCCATTGGAGTAACAACGATATTAACAATAGACTACCTTCCATAATGATAAGACTACCATCCATTTTATTAACAAAAATCTCGACAACAGACTACCTTCCATAATGACAAGTCTACCATCCATTGGAATAACAAAAATCTCGACAACAAACTACCTTCTATAATGAAAAGGCTACCATCCTTGGAGTAACAAAAATCTCGACAACAGACTACGTTCCATAATGACAAGGCTACCATCCTTTGGAGTAACAAAAATATCTACAACGGACTACCTTCCATAATGAAAAGGCTACCCTCTATTAGAGTAACAAAAATCTCGACAACAGATTACCCTCCGTAATGACTAGGCTACCATCCAATGGACTAACAAAGAAATAGACAACAAACTACCTTCCATAATGACAAGGCTACCATTCAATGGAGTAACAAAAATATCTACAACAAACTACCTTCCATAATGACAAGGCTAACATCCATTGGAGTAACAACGATATTAACAATAGACTACCTTCCATAATGATAAGACTACCATCCATTTTATTAACAAAAATCTCGACAACAGACTACCTTCCATAATGACAAGGCTACCATCCATTGGAGTAACAAAAATCTCGACAATAGACTACCTTCCATAATGACTAGGCTACCATCCATTTTAGTAACAAAAATATCGACATCAGACTACCTTCCATAATGACAAGGCTACCATCCATTAGATTAACAAAAATCTCGACAAAAGACTACCTTCCATAATGACAAGGCGACCATCCATTGGAGTAACAAAAATATCTACAATAGACTATGTTCCATAATGACAAGGCTACCATCAATCATAGTAACCAAAATCTCGACAACAGACTACCTTCCATAATGACAAGGGTACCATCCAATGTAGTAACAAACATCTCGACAACAGACTACCTTTCATAATGACAAGGCTACCATCAATTGGAGTAACAAAAATATAGAAAACAGACTACCTTCCATACTGACAAGGCTACCATCCATTGGAGTAACAAAAATCTCGATAACAGACTACCTTCCATAATGACAAGGCTACCATCAATTGGAATAACAAAAATCTCGAGAACATACTACCTTCCAAAATGACAAGGCTACCATCCAATGGAATAACAAAAATATCGAGAACAGACTAGCTTCCATAGTGAGAAGGCTACCATCCATTGGAGTAATAGAAATCACAACGACAAACTACCTTCCATAATGACAAGGCTACCATCCATTGGAGTAACAAAAATATCGACAACCGACTACCTTCCATAATGACAAGGCTACCATTCAATGGAGTAACAAAAATCTCGAAAACAAACTACCTTCCATAATGACTAGGCTAACATCCATTGGAGTAACAACGATATTAACAATAGACTACCTTCCATAATGATAAGACTACCATCCATTTTATTAACAAAAATCTCAACAACAGACTACCTTCCATAATGACAAGTCTACCATCCATTGGAATAAAAAAAATCTCGACAACAAACTACCTTCTATAATGACAAGGCTACCATCCTTGGAGTAACAAAAATCTCGACAACAGACTACGTTCCATAATGACAAGGCTACCATCCTTTGGAGTAACAAAAATATCTACAACGGACTACCTTCCATAATGAAAAGGCTACCCTCTATTAGAGTAACAAAAATCTCGACAACAGATTACCCTCCGTAATGACTAGGCTACCATCCAATGGACCAACAAAGAAATAGACAACAAACTACCTTCCATAATGACAAGCCTACCATCCATTGGAGTAACGAAAATATCTACAATAGAATATGTTCCATAATGACAAGGCTACCATCAATTGTAGTAACCAAAATCTCGACAACAGACTACCTTCCATAATGGCAAGGCTACCATCCATTGTAGTAACAAAAATCTCGACAACAGACTACCTTCCATAATGACAAGGCTACCATGCATTGGAGTAACAAAAATCTCGACAACAAACTACCTTCCATAATGACTAGGCTACCATCCATTTTAGTAACAAAAATCATGACATCAGACTACCTTCCATAATGACAAGGCTACCATCCATTAGATTAACAAAAATCTCGACAAAAGACTACCTTCCATAATGACAAGGCTACCATCCATTGGAGTAACAAAAATATCTACAATAGACTATGTTCCATAATGACAAGGCTACCATCAATCGTAGTAACCAAAATCTCGACAACATACAACCTTCCATAATGACAAGGCTACCATCCAATGTAGTAACAAACATCTCGACAACAGACTACCTTTCATAATGACAAGGCTACCATCCATTGGAGTAACAAAAATATAGAAAACAGACTACCTTACATATTGACAAGGCTACCATCCATTGGAGTAACAAAAATCTCGATAACAGACTACCTTCCATAATGACAAGGCTACCATCAATTGGAATAACAAAAATCTCGAGAACAGACTACCTTCCATAATGACAAGGCTACCATCCAATGGAATAACAAAAATATCGAGAACAGACTACCTTCCATAGTGAGAAGGCTACCATCCATTGGAGTGATAGAAATCACAACGACAAACTACCTTCCATATTGACAAGGCTACCATCCATTGGAGTAACAAAAATCTCGACAACCGACTACCTTCCATAATGACAAGGCTACCATCCAATGGAGTAACAAAAATGTCGACAACAAACTACCTTCCATAATGACTAGGCTACCATCCATTGGAGTAACAACGATATTAACAATAGACTACCTTCCATAATGATAAGACTACCATTCATTTTATTAACAAAAATCTCGACAACAGACTACCTTCCATAATGACAAGTCTACCATCCATTGGAATAACAAAAATGTCGACAACAAACTACCTTCTATAATGACAAGGCTACCATCCTTGGAGTAACAAAAATCTCGACAACATACTATGTTCATTAATGACAAGGCTACCATCCATTGGAGTAACAAAAATATCTACAACGGACTACCTTCCATAATGAAAAGGCTACCCTCTATTAGAGTAACAAAAATCTCGACAACAGATTACCCTCCGTAATGACTGGGCTACCATCCAATGGACTAACAAAGAAATAGACAACAAACTACCTTCCATAATGACAAGCCTACCATCCATTGGAGTAACGAAAATATCTACAATAGAGTATGTTCCATAATGAAAAGGCTACCATCAATTGTAGTAACCAAAATCTCGACAACAGACTACCTTCCATAATGGCAAGGCTACCATCCATTGTAGTAACAAAAATCTCGACAACAGACTACCTTCCATAATGACAAGGCTACCATCCTTTGGAGTAACAAAAATCTCGACAACAGACTACCTTCCATAATGACAAGGCTACCATCCATTTTAGTAACAAAAATCTTGACATCAGACTACCTTCCATAATGACAAGGCTACCATCCATTAGATTAACAAAAATCTCGACAAAAGACTACCTTCCATAATGACAAGGCTACCATCCATTGGTGTAACAAAAATATCTACAATAGACTATGTTCCATAATGACAAGGCTACCATCAATCGTAGTAACCAAAATCTCGACAACATACTACCTTCCATAATGACAAGGCTACCATCCAATGTAGTAACAAACATCTCGACAACAGACTACCTTTCATAATGACAAGGCTACCATCAATTGGAGTAACAAAAATATAGAAAACAGACTACCTTCCATATTGACAAGGCTACCATCCATTGGAGTAACAAAAATCTCGACAACAGACTACCTTCCATAATGACAAGGCTACCATCAATTGGAATAACAAAAATCTCGAGAACAGACTACCTTCCAAAATGACAAGGCTACCATCCAATGGAATAACAAAAATATCGAGAACAGACTACCTTCCATAGTGAGAAGGCTACCATCCATTGGAGTGACAGAAATCACAACGTCAAACTACCTTCCATAATGACAAGGCTACCATCCATTGGAGTAACAAAAATCTCGACAACCGACTACCTTCCATAATGACAAGGCTACCATCCAATGGAGTAACAAAAATCTCGACAACAAACTACCTTCCATAATGACTAGGCTACCATCCATTGGAGTAACAACGATATTAACAATAGACTACCTTCCATAATGATAAGACTACCATTCATTTTATTAACAAAAATCTCGACAACAGACTACCTTCCATAATGACAAGTCTACCATCCATTGGAATAACAAAAATGTCGACAACAAACTACCTTCTATAATGACAAGGCTACCATCCTTGGAGTAACAAAAATCTCGACAACAGACTACGTTCATTAATGACAAGGCTACCATCCATTGGAGTAACAAAAATATCTACAACGGACTACTTTCCATAATGAAAAGGCTACCCTCTATTAGAGTAACAAAAATCTCGACAACAAATTACCCTCCGTAATGACTAGGCTACCATCCAATGGACTAACAAAGAAATAGATAACAAACTACCTTCCATAATGACAAGCCTACCATCCATTGGAGTAACGAAAATATCTACAATAGAATATGTTCCATAATGAAAAGGCTACCATCAATTGTAGTAACCAAAATCTCGACAACAGACTACCTTCCATAATGGCAAGGCTACCATCCATTGTAGTAACAAAAATCTCGACAACAGACTACCTTCCATAATGACAAGGCTACCATCCATTGGAGTAACAAAAATCTCGACAACAGACTACCTTCCATAATGACTAGGCTACCATCCATTTTAGTAACAAAAATCTTGACATCAGACTACCTTCCATAATGACAAGGCTACCATCCATTAGATTAACAAAAATCTCGACAAAAGACTACCTTCCATAATGACAAGGCTACCATCCATTGGAGTAACAAAAATATCTACAATAGACTGTGTTCCATAATGACAAGGCTACCATCAATCGTAGTAACCAAAATCTCGACAACATACTACCTTCCATAATGACAAGGCTACCATCCAATGTAGTAACAAACATCTCGACAACAGACTACCTTTCATAATGACAAGGCTACCATCAATTGGAGTAACAAAAATATAGAAAACAGACTACCTTCCATATTGACAAGGCTACCATCCATTGGAGTAACAAAAATCTCGACAACAGACTACCTTCCATAATGACAAGGCTACCATCAATTGGAATAACAAAAATCTCGAGAACAGACTACCTTTCAAAATGACAAGGCTACCATCCAATGGAATAACAAAAATATCGAGAACAGACTACCTTCCATAGTGAGAAGGCTACCATCCATTGGAGTGATAGAAATCACAATGTCAAACTACCTTCCATAATGACAAGGCTACCATCCATTGGAGTAAGAAAAATCTCGACAACCGACTACCTTCCATAATGACAAGGCTACCATCCAATGGAGTAACAAAAATCTCGACAACAAACTACCTTCCATAATGACTAGGCTACCATCCATTGGAGTAACAACGATATTAACAATAGACTACCTTCCATAATGATAAGACTACCATCCATTTTATTAACAAAAATCTCGACAACAGACTACCTTCCATAATGACAAGTCTACCATCCATTGGAATAACAAAAATCTCGACAACAAACTACCTTATATAATGACAAGGCTACCATCCTTGGAGTAACAAAAATCTAGACAATAGACTACGTTCCATAATGACAAGGCTACCATCCATTGGAGTAACAAAAATATCTACAACGGACTACCTTCCATAATGAAAAGGCTACCCTCTATTAGAGTATCAAAAATCTCGACAACAGATTACCCTCCGTAATGACTAGGCTACCATCCAATGGACTAACAAAGAAATAGACAACAAACTACCTTCCATAATGACAAGCCTACCATCCATTGGAGTAACGAATATATCTACAATAGAATATGTTCCATAATGACAAGGCTACCATCAATTGTAGTAACCAAAATCTCGACAAGAGACTACCTTCCATAATGACAAGGCTAACATCCATTGTAGTAACAAAAATCTCGACAACAGACTACCTTCCATAATGACAAGGCTACCATCCATTGGAGTAACAAAAATCTCGACAATAGACTACCTTCCATAATGACTAGGCTACCATCCATTTTAGTAACAAAAATCTTGACATTAAACTACCTTCCATAATGACAAGGCTACCATCCATTAGATTAACAAAAATCTCGAAAAAAGTCTACCTTCCATAATGACAAGGCTACCATCCATTGGAGTAACAAAAATATCTACAATAGAATATGTTCCATAATGACAAGGCTACCATCCATTGGAGTAACAAAAATCTCGACAATAGACTAGCTTCCATAATGACAAGGCTATCATCCAATGTAGTAACAAACATCTCGACAACAGACTACCTTTCATAATGACAAGGCTACCATCCATTGGAGTAACAAAAATATAGAAAACAGACTACCTTCCATATTGACAAGGCTACCATCCATTGGAGTAACAAAAATCTCGATAACAGACTACCTTCCATAATTACAAGGCTACCATCAATTGGAATAACAAAAATCTCGAGAACAGACTACCTTCCATAATGACAAGGCTACCATCCAATGGAATAACGAAAATATTGAGAACAGACTACCTTCCATAGTGAGAAGGCTACCATCCATTGGAGTGATAGAAATCACATCGACAAACTACCTTCCATAATGACAAGGCTACCATCCATTGGAGTAACAAAAATCTCGACAACCGACTACCTTCCATAATGACAAGGCTACCATCCAATGGAGTAAAAAAATCTCGACAACAAACTACCTTCCATAATGACTAGGCTACCATCCATTGGAGTAACAACGATATTGACAATAGACTACCTTCCATAATGATAAGACTACCATCAATTTTATTAACAAAAATCTCGACAACAGACTGCCTTCCATAATGACAAGTCTACCATCCATCGAAATAACAAAAATCTCGACAACAAACTACCTTCTATAATGACAAGGCTACCATCCTTGGAGTAACAAAAATCCCAACAACAGACTACGTTCCATAATGACAAGGCTACCATCCATTGGAGTAACAAAAATATCTACAACAAACTACCTTCCATAATGACAAGGCTACCATCAATTGTAGTAACCAAAATCTCGACAACAGACTACCTTCCATAATGACAAGGCTACCATCCATTGTAGTAACAAAAATCTCGACAAGAGACTACCTTCCATAATGACAAGGCTACGATCCATTGGAGTAACAAAAATCTCGACAACAGACTACCTTACATAATGACTAGGCTACCATCCATTTTAGTAACAAAAATCTTGACATTAAACTACCTTCCATAATGACAAGGCTACCATCCATTAGATTAACAAAAATCTCGAAAAAAGACTACCTTCCATAATGACAAGGCTACCATCCATTGGAGTAACAAAAATATCTACAATAGACTATGTTCCATAATGACAAGGCTACCATCAATCGTAGTAACCAAAATCTCGACAACAGACTACCTTCCATAATGACAAGGCTACCATCCAATGTAGTAACAAACATCTCGACAACAGACTACCTTTCATAATGACAAGGCTACCATCCATTGGAGTAACAAAAATATAGAAAACAGACTACCTTCCATATTGACAAGGCTACCATCCATTGGAGTAACAAAAATCTCGATAACAGACTACCTTCCATAATTACAAGGCTACCATCAATTGGAATAACAAAAATCTCGAGAACATACTACCTTCCATAATGACAAGGCTACCATCCAATGGAATAACAAAAATATTGAGAACAAACTACCTTCCATAATGACAAGGCTACCATCCATTGGAGTAACAAAAATCTCGACAATCGACTACCTTCCATAATGACAAGGCTACCATCCAACGGAGTAAAAAAAATCTCGACAACAAACTACCTTCCATAATGACTAGGCTACCATCCATTGGAGTAACAACGATATTGACAATAGACTACCTTCCATAATTATAAGACTACCATCCATTTTATTAACAAAAATCTCGACAACAGACTACCTTCCATAATGACAAGTCTTCCATCCATTGGAATAACAAAAATCTCGACAACAAACTACCTTCTATAATGACAAGGCTACCATCCTTGGAGTAACAAAAATCTCGACAACAGACTATGTTCCATAATGACAAGGCTACCATCCATTGGAGTAACAAAAATATCTACAACAAACTACCTTCCATAATGAAAAGGCTACCATTCATTGTAGTAACAAAGATATTGACAACAGACTACCTTCCATAATGACAAGACTACCGTCCATTTTAGTAACAAAAATCTCGACAACAGACTACCTTCCATAATGACAAGGCTACCATCCATTAGATTAACAAAAATCTAGACAAAAGACTAACTTCCATAATGACAAGGCTACCATCCATTGGAGTAACAAAAATCTCGCCAACAGACTACCTTCTATAATGACAAGGCTACCATCCATTGGAGTGACAAAAATATCGACAATAGACCACCTTCCAAAATGACAAGGCTACCATCCATTGGAGTAACAAAATCTCGACAACAAACTACCTTCCATAATGACAAGGCTACCATCCATTGGAGTAACAAAAATATCGACAACAGACTACCTTCCATAATGACAAGGCTACCATCCATTGGAGTAACAATATCTCGACAACAAACTACCTTCCATAATGACAAGGCTACCATCCATTGGAGTGACAATAATCTCGCCAACAGACTACCTTCCATATTGACAAATCTACCATCCATTGGAATAAAATAAATCTCGATAACAAACTACCTTCTATAATGACAAAGCTACCATCCATTGGAGTAACAAAAATATCGACAACAGACTACGTTCCATAATGACAAGGCTACCATCCATTGGAGTAACAAAAATATCTACAACAAACTACCTTCCATAATGAAAAGGCTACCATCCCATTAGAGTAACAAAAATCTCGACAATAGATTACCTTCCATAATGACTAGGCTACCATCGATTGGAGTAACAAAGATATTTACAATAGACTACCTTCCATAATGACAAGGCTATCATCCATTAGATTAACAAAAATCTCGACAAAAGACTACCTTCCATAATGACTAGGCTACCATCCATTGGAGTAACAAAAATCTCGCCAACAGACTACCTTCCATAATGACAATGCTACCATCCATTGGAGTGACAAAAATATTGAAAATAGACTACCTTCTATAATGACAAGCCTACCATCCATTCGAGTAAAAAAATATTGACAACAAACTACCCTCCATAATGACAAGGCTACCATCCATTGGAGTAACAAAAATCTCTATAACAGCATACCTTACATAATGACAAGGCTACCATCTATTGGAATAACAAAAATATCGACAACAGACTACCTTCCATAATGACAAGGCTACCATCCATTGTAGTAACAAAAATGTCGATAACAGACTACCTTCCATAATGACAAGGCTACCATCCATTGGAGTATCAAAAATCTCGACAACAGACTACCTTCCATAATGACAAGACTACCATCCATTTTAGTATCAAAAATCTCGACAACAGACTACCTTCCATAATGACAAGGCTACCATCCATTGGAGTAAAAAAAATATCTACAATAGACTATGTTCCATAATGACAAGGCTACCATCAATTGTAGTAACCAAAATCTCGACAACAAACTACCTTCCTTAATGACAAGGCTACCATCCATTGTAGTAACAAAAATCTCGACAACAGACTACCTTCCATAATGACAAGGCTACCATCCATTGGAGTAACAAAAATCTAGAAAACAGACTACCTTCCATATTGACAATGCTACCATCCATTGGAGTAAAAAAAATCTCGACAACAGACTACCTTCCACAATAACAAGGCTACCATCCATTGGAGTATAAAAAATATCTACAATAGACTATGTTCCATAATGAAAAGGCTACCATCAATTGTAGTAACCAAAATCTCGACAACAAACTACCTTCCATAATGACAAGGCTACCATCAGTTGCAGTAAAAAAAATCTCGACAACAGACTAACTTCCATAATGACAAGGCTACCATTCATTGGAGTAACAAAAATCTAGAAAATAGACTAGCTTCCATAATGACAAGGCTACCATCCATTGTAGTAACGAAAATCTCAACAACAGACTACCTTCCATAATGACAAGGCTACCATCCATTGGAGTAACAAAAATCTAGAAAATAGACTACCTTCCATATTGCCAAGGCTACCATCCATTGAAGTAACAAAAATCTCGATAATAGCATACCTTCCATAATGAAAAGGCTACCATCTATTGGAATAACAAAAATATCGACAACAGACTACCTTCCATAAAGACAAGTCTAGCATCCATTGGAGTAACGAAAATATCAACAAGAGACCACCTTCCATAATGACAAGGCTACCATCCATTGGAGTAACAAAAATCTCGCCAACAGACTACCTTCCATAATGACAAGGCTACCATCCATTGGAGTGACAAAAATATCGACAATAGACTACCTTCCATAATGACAAGGCTACCATCCATTGGAGTAACAAAATCTCGACAACAAACAACTTTCCATAATGACAAGGTTACCATCCATTGGAGTAACAAAAATATCGAAAACATACTACCTTCCACAATGACAAGTCTACCATCCATTGGAATAACAAAAATATTGACAACAAACTACCTTCTATAATGACAAGGCCACCATCCATTGGAGTAAAAAAACTATCGACAACAGACTACGTTCCATATTGACAAGGCTACCATTCATTGGAGTAACAAAAATATCTACAACGGACTACCTTCCATAATGAAAAGTCTACCATCCATTAGAGTAACAAAAATCTCGACAACAAATTACCCTCCATAATGACTAGGCTACCATCCATTGGACTAAAAAAGAAATAGACAACAGACTACCTTCCATAATTACAAGGCTACCATCCATTGGAGTAACGAATATATCTAAAATAGACTATGTTCCATAATGACAAGGCTACCATCAATTGTAGTAACCAAAATCTCAACAACAGACTACCTTCCATAATGAAAAGGCTACCATCCATTGTAGTAACAAAAATCTCGACACCAGACTACCTTCCATATTGACAAGGCTACCATCCATTGGAGTAACAAAAATATTGACAATAGACTACCTTCCATAATGACTAGGCTACCATCAATTTTTGTAACAAAAATCTCCACATCAGACTACCTTCCATAATGACAAGGCTACCATCCATTAGATTAACAAAAATATCGACAAAAGACTACCTTCCATAATGACAAGGCTACCATCCATTGGAGTAACAAAAATATCTACAATAGACTATGTTCCATAATGACAAGGCTACCATCAATCGTAGTAACCAAAATATCGACAACAGACTACCTTCCATAATGACAAGGCTACCATACAATGTAGTAACAAAAATCTCGACAATAGACTACCTTTCATAATGACAAGGCTACCATCCATTTGAGTAACAAAAATATATAAAACAGACTACCTTCCATATTGACAAGGCTACCATCAATTGGAGTAACAAAAATCTCGATAACAGACTACCTTCCATAATGAAAAGGCTACCATCTATTGGAATAACAAAAATCTCGAGAACAGACTACCTTCCATAATGACAAGGCTACCATCCATTGGAGTAACAAATCTATCGACAACAGACTATGTTCCATAATGACAAGGTTACCATCCATTGGAGTAACAAAAATATCTACAACGGACTACCTTCCATAATGAAAAGGCTACCCTCTATTAGAGTAACAAAAATCTCGACAACAGATTACGCTCCATAGTGACTAGGCTACCATCCATTGGAGTAACGAAAATATTTACAATAGAATACGTTCCATAATGACAAGGCTACCATCAATTGTAGTAACCAAAATCTCGACAACAGACTACCTTCCATAATCACAAGGCTACCATCCATTGGAGTAACAAAAATCTAGAAAACAGACTACCTTCCATATTGACAATGCTATCATCCATTGGAGTAACAAATATCTCGACAACAGACTACCTTCCACAATAACAAGTCTACCATCCATTGGAGTATAAAAAATATCTACAATAGACTATGTTCCATAATGAAAAGGCTACCATCAATTGTAGTAACCAAAATCTCGACAACAAACTACCTTCCATAATGACAAGGCTACCATCAGTTGCAGTAACAAAAATCTCGACAACAGACTACCTTCCATAATGACAAGGCTACCATTCATTGGAGTAACAAAAATCTAGAAAATTGACTAGCTTCCATAATGACAAGGCTACCATCCATTGTAGTAACGAAAATCTCGACAACAGACTACCTTCCATAATGACAAGGCTACCATCCATTGGAGTAACAAAAATCTAGAAAACAGACTACCTTCCATATTGACAAGGCTACCATCCATTAGAGTAACAAAAATCTCGATAACAACATACCTTCCATAATGAGAAGGCTACCATCTATTGGAATAACAAAAATATCGACAACAGACTACCTTCCATAATGACAAGGCTAGCATCCATTGGAGTAACGAAAATATCAACAAGAGACTACCTTCCATAATGACAAGGCTACCATCCATTGGAGTAACAAAAATCTCGCCAATAGACTACCTTCCATAAGGACAAGGCTACCATCCATTGGAGTGACAAAAATATCGACAATAGACTACCTTCCATAATGACAAGGCTACCATCCATTGGAGTAACAAAATCTCGACAACAAACAACTTTCCATAATGACAAGGTTACCATCCATTGGAGTAACAAAAATATCGAAAACATACTACCTTCCAGAATGACAAGTCTACCATCCATTGGAATAACAAAAATCTTGACAACAAATTACCTTCTATAATGACAAGGCTACCATTCATTGGAGTAACAAAACTATCGACAACAGACTACGTTCCATATTGACAAGGCTACCATTCCTTGGAGTACCAAAAATATCTACAACGGACTACCTTCCATAATGAAAAGTCTACCATCCATTAGAGTAACCAAAATCTCGACAACAAATTACCCTCCATAATGACTAGGCTACCATCCATTGGACTAACAAAGAAATAGACAACAGACTACCTGCCATAATGACAAGGCTACCATCCATTGGAGTAACAAAAATCTCGACAATAGACTACCTTCCATAATGACTAGGCTACCATCCATTTTTGTAACAAAAATATCCACATCAGACTACCTTCCATAATGACAAGGCTACCATCCATTAGATTAACAAAAATCTCGACAAAAGACTACCTTCCATAATGACAAGGCTACCATCCATTGGAGTAACAAAATATCTACAATAGACTATGTTCCATAATGACAAGGCTACCATCAATCGTAGTAACCAATATCTCGACAACAGACTACCTTCCATAATGACAAGGCTACCATACAATGTAGTAACAAAAATCTCGACAATAGACTACCTTTCATAATGACAAGGCTACCATCCATTGGAGTAACAAAAATATATAAAACAGACTACCTTCCATATTGACAAGGCTACCATCCATTGGAGTAACAAAAATCTCGATAACAGATTACCATCCATAATGACAAGGCTACCATCTATTGGAATAACAAAAATCTCGAGAGCAGACTACCTTCCATAATGACAAGGCTACCATCCATTGGAGTAACAAAACTATCAACAACAGACTATGTTCCATAATGACAAGGCTACCATCCATTGGAGTAACAAAAATATCTACAACGGACTACCTTCCATAATGAAAAGGCTACCCTCTATTAGAGTAACAAAAATCTCGACAACCGATTACCTTCCATAATGACTAGGCTACCATCCAATTAGAGTAACAAAAATCTCGACAACAGATTACCTTCCATAATGACTAGGCTACCATCCATTGGAGTAACAAAGATATTGACAACAGACTACCTTCCATAATGACAAGGCTACCATCCATTGTAGTAACAAAAATCTCGACAACAGACTACCTTCCATAATGACAAGGCTACCATCCATTGTAGTAACAAAAATCTCGACCACAGACTACCTTCCATAATGACAAGGCTACCATCCATTGGAGTAACAAAAATCTCGACAACATACTACCTTCCATAATGACTAGGCTACCATCCATTTTAGTAACAAAAATTTTGACATCAGACTACCTTCCATAATGACAAGGCTACCATCCATTAGATTAACAAAAATCTCGACAAAAGACTACCTTCCATAATGACAAGGCTACCATCCATTGGAGTAACAAAAATATCTACAATAGACTATGTTCCATAATGACAAGGCTACCATCAATCGTAGTAACCAAAATCTCGACAACAGACTACCTTCCATAATGACAAGGCTACCATCCAATGTAGTAACAAACATCTCGACAACAGACTACCTTTCGTAATGACAAAGCGGCCATCCATTGGAGTAACAAAAATATAAAAAACAAACTACCTTCCATATTGACAAGGCTACCATCCATTGGAGTAACAATAATCTCGATAACAGACTACCTTCCATAATGACAAGGCTACCATCAATTGGAATAACAAAAATCTCGAGAACAGACTACCTTCCATAATGACAAGGCTACCATCAATTGGAATAACAAAAATATCGAGAACAGACTACCTTCCATAGTGAGAAGGCTACCATCCATTGGAGTGATAGAAATCACAATGTCAAACTACCTTCCATAATGACAAGGCTACCATCCATTGGAGTAAGAAAAATCTCGACAACCGACTACCTTCCATAATGACAAGGCTACCATCCAATGGAGTAACAAAAATCTCGACAACAAACTACCTTCCATAATGACTAGGCTACCATCCATTGGAGTAACAACGATATTAACAATAGACTACCTTCCATAATGATAAGACTACCATCCATTTTATTAACAAAAATCTCGACAACAGACTACCTTCCATAATGACAAGTCTACCATCCATTGGAATAACAAAAATCTCGACAACAAACTACCTTATATAATGACAAGGCTACCATCCTTGGAGTAACAAAAATCTAGACAATAGACTACGTTCCATAATGACAAGGCTACCATCCATTGGAGTAACAAAAATATCTACAACGGACTACCTTCCATAATGAAAAGGCTACCCTCTATTAGAGTATCAAAAATCTCGACAACAGATTACCCTCCGTAATGACTAGGCTACCATCCAATGGACTAACAAAGAAATAGACAACAAACTACCTTCCATAATGACAAGCCTACCATCCATTGGAGTAACGAATATATCTACAATAGAATATGTTCCATAATGACAAGGCTACCATCAATTGTAGTAACCAAAATCTCGACAAGAGACTACCTTCCATAATGACAAGGCTAACATCCATTGTAGTAACAAAAATCTCGACAACAGACTACCTTCCATAATGACAAGGCTACCATCCATTGGAGTAACAAAAATCTCGACAATAGACTACCTTCCATAATGACTACGCTACCATCCATTTTAGTAACAAAAATCTTGACATTAAACTACCTTCCATAATGACAAGGCTACCATCCATTAGATTAACAAAAATCTCGAAAAAAGTCTACCTTCCATAATGACAAGGCTACCATCCATTGGAGTAACAAAAATATCTACAATAGAATATGTTCCATAATGACAAGGCTACCATCCATTTGAGTAACAAAAATCTCGACAATAGACTAGCTTCCATAATGACAAGGCTATCATCCAATGTAGTAACAAACATCTCGACAACAGACTACCTTTCATAATGACAAGGCTACCATCCATTGGAGTAACAAAAATATAGAAAACAGACTACCTTCCATATTGACAAGGCTACCATCCATTGGAGTAACAAAAATCTCGATAACAGACTACCTTCCATAATTACAAGGCTACCATCAATTGGAATAACAAAAATCTCGAGAACAGACTACCTTCCATAATGACAAGGCTACCATCCAATGGAATAACGAAAATATTGAGAACAGACTACCTTCCATAGTGAGAAGGCTACCATCCATTGGAGTGATAGAAATCACATCGACAAACTACCTTCCATAATGACAAGGCTACCATCCATTGGAGTAACAAAATTCTCGACAACCGACTACCTTCCATAATGACAAGGCTACCATCCAATGGAGTAAAAAAATCTCGACAACAAACTACCTTCCATAATGACTAGGCTACCATCCATTGGAGTAACAACGATATTGACAATAGACTACCTTCCATAATGATAAGACTACCATCAATTTTATTAACAAAAATCTCGACAACAGACTGCCTTCCATAATGACAAGTCTACCATCCATCGAAATAACAAAAATCTCGACAACAAACTACCTTCTATAATGACAAGGCTACCATCCTTGGAGTAACAAAAATCCCAACAACAGACTACGTTCCATAATGACAAGGCTACCATCCATTGGAGTAACAAAAATATCTACAACAAACTACCTTCCATAATGACAAGGCTACCATCAATTGTAGTAACCAAAATCTCGACAACAGACTACCTTCCATAATGACAAGGCTACCATCCATTGTAGTAACAAAAATCTCGACAAGAGACTACCTTCCATAATGACAAGGCTACGATCCATTGGAGTAACAAAAATCTCGACAACAGACTACCTTACATAATGACTAGGCTACCATCCATTTTAGTAACAAAAATCTTGACATTAAACTACCTTCCATAATGACAAGGCTACCATCCATTAGATTAACAAAAATCTCGAAAAAAGACTACCTTCCATAATGACAAGGCTACCATCCATTGGAGTAACAAAAATATCTACAATAGACTATGTTCCATAATGACAAGGCTACCATCAATCGTAGTAACCAAAATCTCGACAACAGACTACCTTCCATAATGACAAGGCTACCATCCAATGTAGTAACAAACATCTCGACAACAGACTACCTTTCATAATGACAAGGCTACCATCCATTGGAGTAACAAAAATATAGAAAACAGACTACCTTCCATATTGACAAGGCTAACATCCATTGGAGTAACAAAAATCTCGATAACAGACTACCTTCCATAATTACAAGGCTACCATCAATTGGAATAACAAAAATCTCGAGAACATACTACCTTCCATAATGACAAGGCTACCATCCAATGGAATAACAAAAATATTGAGAACAAACTACCTTCCATAATGACAAGGCTACCATCCATTGGAGTAACAAAAATCTCGACAATCGACTACCTTCCATAATGACAAGGCTACCATCCAACGGAGTAAAAAAAATCTCGACAACAAACTACCTTCCATAATGACTAGGCTACCATCCATTGGAGTAACAACGATATTGACAATAGACTACCTTCCATAATTATAAGACTACCATCCATTTTATTAACAAAAATCTCGACAACAGACTACCTTCCATAATGACAAGTCTTCCATCCATTGGAATAACAAAAATCTCGACAACAAACTACCTTCTATAATGACAAGGCTACCATCCTTGGAGTAACAAAAATCTCGACAACAGACTATGTTCCATAATGACAAGGCTACCATCCATTGGAGTAACAAAAATATCTACAACAAACTACCTTCCATAATGAAAAGGCTACCATTCATTGTAGTAACAAAGATATTGACAACAGGCTACCTTCCATAATGACAAGACTACCGTCCATTTTAGTAACAAAAATCTCGACAACAGACTACCTTCCATAATGACAAGGCTACCATCCATCAGATTAACAAAAATCTAGACAAAAGACTAACTTCCATAATGACAAGGCTACCATCCATTGGAGTAACAAAAATCTCGCCAACAGACTACCTTCTATAATGACAAGGCTACCATCCATTGGAGTGACAAAAATATCGACAATAGACCACCTTCCAAAATGACAAGGCTACATTCCATTGGAGTAACAAAATCTCGACAACAAACTACCTTCCATAATGACAAGGCTACCATCCATTGGAGTAACAAAAATATCGACAACAGACTACCTTCCATAATGACAAGGCTACCATCCATTGGAGTAACAATATCTCGACAACAAACTACCTTCCATAATGACAAGGCTACCATCCATTGGAGTGACAATAATCTCGCCAACAGACTACCTTCCATATTGACAAATCTACCATCCATTGGAATAAAATAAATCTCGATAACAAACTACCTTCTATAATGACAAAGCTACCATCCATTGGAGTAACAAAAATATCGACAACAGACTACGTTCCATAATGACAAGGCTACCATCCATTGGAGTAACAAAAATATCTACAACAAACTACCTTCCATAATGAAAAGGCTACCATCCCATTAGAGTAACAAAAATCTCGACAATAGATTACCTTCCATAATGACTAGGCTACCATCGATTGGAGTAACAAAGATATTTACAATAGACTACCTTCCATAATGACAAGGCTATCATCCATTAGATTAACAAAAATCTCGACAAAAGACTACCTTTCATAATGACTAGGCTACCATCCATTGGAGTAACAAAAATCTCGCCAACAGACTACCTTCCATAATGACAAGGCTACCATCCATTGGAGTGACAAAAATATTGAAAATAGACTACCTTCTATAATGACAAGCCTACCATCCATTCGAGTAAAAAAATATTGACAACAAACTACCCTCCATAATGACAAGGCTACCATCCATTGGAGTAACAAAAATCTCTATAACAGCATACCTTACATAATGACAAGGCTACCATCTATTGGAATAACAAAAATATCGACAACAGACTACCTTCCATAATGACAAGGCTACCATCCATTGTAGTAACAAAAATGTCGATAACAGACTACCTTCCATAATGACAAGGCTACCATCCATTGGAGTATCAAAAATCTCGACAACAGACTACCTTCCATAATGACAAGACTACCATCCATTTTAGTATCAAAAATCTCGACAACAGACTACCTTCCATAATGACAAGGCTACCATCCATTGGAGTAAAAAAAATATCTACAATAGACTATGTTCCATAATGACAAGGCTACCATCAATTGTAGTAACCAAAATCTCGACAACAAACTACCTTCCTTAATGACAAGGCTACCATCCATTGTAGTAACAAAAATCTCGACAACAGACTACCTTCCATAATGACAAGGCTACCATCCATTGGAGTAACAAAAATCTAGAAAACAGACTACCTTCCATATTGACAATGCTACCATCCATTGGAGTAAAAAAAATCTCGACAACAGACTACCTTCCACAATAACAAGGCTACCATCCATTGGAGTATAAAAAATATCTACAATAGACTATGTTCCATAATGAAAAGGCTACCATCAATTGTAGTAACCAAAATCTCGACAACAAACTACCTTCCATAATGACAAGGCTACCATCAGTTGCAGTAAAAAAAATCTCGACAACAGACTAACTTCCATAATGACAAGGCTACCATTCATTGGAGTAACAAAAATCTAGAAAATAGACTAGCTTCCATAATGACAAGGCTACCATCCATTGTAGTAACGAAAATCTCAACAACAGACTACCTTCCATAATGACAAGGCTACCATCCATTGGAGTAACAAAAATCTAGAAAACAGACTACCTTCCATATTGCCAAGGCTACCATCCATTGAAGTAACAAAAATCTCGATAACAGCATACCTTCCATAATGAAAAGGCTACCATCTATTGGAATAACAAAAATATCGACAACAGACTACCTTCCATAAAGACAAGTCTAGCATCCATTGGAGTAACGAAAATATCAACAAGAGACCACCTTCCATAATGACAAGGCTACCATCCATTGGAGTAACAAAAATCTCGCCAACAGACTACCTTCCATAATGACAAGGCTACCATCCATTGGAGTGACAAAAATATCGACAATAGACTACCTTCCATAATGACAAGGCTACCATCCATTGGAGTAACAAAATCTCGACAACAAACAACTTTCCATAATGACAAGGTTACCATCCATTGGAGTAACAAAAATATCGAAAACATACTACCTTCCACAATGACAAGTCTACCATCCATTGGAATAACAAAAATATTGACAACAAACTACCTTCTATAATGACAAGGCCACCATCCATTGGAGTAAAAAAACTATCGACAACAGACTACGTTCCATATTGACAAGGCTACCATTCATTGGAGTAACAAAAATATCTACAACGGACTACCTTCCATAATGAAAAGTCTACCATCCATTAGAGTAACAAAAATCTCGACAACAAATTACCCTCCATAATGACTAGGCTACCATCCATTGGACTAAAAAAGAAATAGACAAAAGACTACCTTCCATAATTACAAGGCTACCATCCATTGGAGTAACGAATATATCTAAAATAGACTATGTTCCATAATGACAAGGCTACCATCAATTGTAGTAACCAAAATCTCAACAACAGACTACCTTCCATAATGAAAAGGCTACCATCCATTGTAGTAACAAAAATCTCGACACCAGACTACCTTCCATATTGACAAGGCTACCATCCATTGGAGTAACAAAAATATTGACAATAGACTACCTTCCATAATGACTAGGCTACCATCAATTTTTGTAACAAAAATCTCCACATCAGACTACCTTCCATAATGACAAGGCTACCATCCATTAGATTAACAAAAATATCGACAAAAGACTACCTTCCATAATGACAAGGCTACCATCCATTGGAGTAACAAAAATATCTACAATAGACTATGTTCCATAATGACAAGGCTACCATCAATCGTAGTAACCAAAATATCGACAACAGACTACCTTCCATAATGACAAGGCTACCATACAATGTAGTAACAAAAATCTCGACAATAGACTACCTTTCATAATGACAAGGCTACCATCCATTTGAGTAACAAAAATATATAAAACAGACTACCTTCCATATTGACAAGGCTACCATCAATTGGAGTAACAAAAATCTCGATAACAGACTACCTTCCATAATGAAAAGGCTACCATCTATTGGAATAACAAAAATCTCGAGAACAGACTACCTT
This sequence comes from Vicia faba, assembly GCA_948472305.1. Lineage (NCBI taxonomy): Eukaryota > Viridiplantae > Streptophyta > Magnoliopsida > Fabales > Fabaceae > Vicia > Vicia faba. Next base: position 769,707,462 of record OX451738.1, read on the forward strand.
CCATAATGACAAGGCTACCATCCATTGGAGTAACAAATCTATCGACAACAGACTATGTTCCATAATGACAAGGTTACCATCCATTGGAGTAACAAAAATATCTACAACGGACTACCTTCCATAATGAAAAGGCTACCCTCTATTAGAGTAACAAAAATCTCGACAACAGATTACGCTCCATAGTGACTAGGCTACCATCCATTGGAGTAACGAAAATATCTACAATAGAATACGTTCCATAATGACAAGGCTACCATCAATTGTAGTAACCAAAATCTCGACAACAGACTACCTTCCATAATCACAAGGCTACCATCCATTGGAGTAACAAAAATCTAGAAAACAGACTACCTTCCATATTGACAATGCTATCATCCATTGGAGTAACAAATATCTCGACAACAGACTACCTTCCACAATAACAAGGCTACCATCCATTGGAGTATAAAAAATATCTACAATAGACTATGTTCCATAATGAAAAGGCTACCATCAATTGTAGTAACCAAAATCTCGACAACAAACTACCTTCCATAATGACAACGCTACCATCAGTTGCAGTAACAAAAATCTCGACAACAGACTAACTTCCATAATGACAAGGCTACCATTCATTGGAGTAACAAAAATCTAGAAAATTGACTAGCTTCCATAATGACAAGGCTACCATCCATTGTAGTAACGAAAATCTCGACAACAGACTACCTTCCATAATGACAAGGCTACCATCCATTGGAGTAACAAAAATCTAGAAAACAGACTACCTTCCATATTGACAAGGCTACCATCCATTAGAGTAACAAAAATCTCGATAACAACATACCTTCCATAATGAGAAGGCTACCATCTATTGGAATAACAAAAATATCGACAACAGACTACCTTCCATAATGACAAGGCTAGCATCCATTGGAGTAACGAAAATATCAACAAGAGACTACCTTCCATAATGACAAGGCTACCATCCATTGGAGTAACAAAAATCTCGCCAATAGACTACCTTCCATAAGGACAAGGCTACCATCCATTGGAGTGACAAAAATATCGACAATAGACTACCTTCCATAATGACAAGGCTACCATCCATTGGAGTAACAAAATCTCGACAACAAACAACTTTCCATAATGACAAGGTTACCATCCATTGGAGTAACAAAAATATCGAAAACATACTACCTTCCAGAATGACAAGTCTACCATCCATTGGAATAACAAAAATCTTGACAACAAATTACCTTCTATAATGACAAGGCTACCATTCATTGGAGTAACAAAACTATCGACAACAGACTACGTTCCATATTGACAAGGCTACCATTCCTTGGAGTAACAAAAATATCTACAACGGACTACCTTCCATAATGAAAAGTCTACCATCCATTAGAGTAACCAAAATCTCGACAACAAATTACCCTCCATAATGACTAGGCTACCATCCATTGGACTAACAAAGAAATAGACAACAGACTACCTGCCATAATGACAAGGCTACCATCCATTGGAGTAACAAAAATCTCGACAATAGACTACCTTCCATAATGACTAGGCTACCATCCATTTTTGTAACAAAAATATCCACATCAGACTACCTTCCATAATGACAAGGCTACCATCCATTAGATTAACAAAAATCTCGACAAAAGACTACCTTCCATAATGACAAGGCTACCATCCATTGGAGTAACAAAATATCTACAATAGACTATGTTCCATAATGACAAGGCTACCATCAATCGTAGTAACCAATATCTCGACAACAGACTACCTTCCATAATGACAAGGCTACCATACAATGTAGTAACAAAAATCTCGACAATAGACTACCTTTCATAATGACAAGGCTACCATCCATTGGAGTAACAAAAATATATAAAACAGACTACCTTCCATATTGACAAGGCTACCATCCATTGGAGTAACAAAAATCTCGATAACAGATTACCATCCATAATGACAAGGCTACCATCTATTGGAATAACAAAAATCTCGAGAGCAGACTACCTTCCATAATGACAAGGCTACCATCCATTGGAGTAACAAAACTATCAACAACAGACTATGTTCCATAATGACAAGGCTACCATCCATTGGAGTAACAAAAATATCTACAACGGACTACCTTCCATAATGAAAAGGCTACCCTCTATTAGAGTAACAAAAATCTCGACAACCGATTACCTTCCATAATGACTAGGCTACCATCCAATTAGAGTAACAAAAATCTCGACAACAGATTACCTTCCATAATGACTAGGCTACCATCCATTGGAGTAACAAAGATATTGACAACAGACTACCTTCCATAATGACAAGGCTACCATCCATTGTAGTAACAAAAATCTCGACAACAGACTACCTTCCATAATGACAAGGCTACCATCCATTGTAGTAACAAAAATCTCGACCACAGACTACCTTCCATAATGACAAGGCTACCATCCATTGGAGTAACAAAAATCTCGACAACATACTACCTTCCATAAAGACTAGGCTACCATCCATTTTAGTAACAAAAATTTTGACATCAGACTACCTTCCATAATGACAAGGCTACCATCCATTAGATTAACAAAAATCTCGACAAAAGACTACCTTCCATAATGACAAGGCTACCATCCATTGGAGTAACAAAAATATCTACAATAGACTATGTTCCATAATGACAAGGCTACCATCAATCGTAGTAACCAAAATCTCGACAACAGACTACCTTCCATAATGACAAGGCTACCATCCAATGTAGTAACAAACATCTCGACAACAGACTACCTTTCGTAATGACAAAGCGGCCATCCATTTGAGTAACAAAAATATAAAAAACAAACTACCTTCCATATTGACAAGGCTACCATCCATTGGAGTAACAATAATCTCGATAACAGACTACCTTCCATAATGACAAGGCTACCATCAATTGGAATAACAAAAATCTCGAGAACAGACTACCTTCCATAATGACAAGGTTACCATCCAATGGAATAACAAAAATATCGAGAACCGACTACCTTCCATAGTGAGAAGGCTACCATCCATTGGAGTGATAAAAATCACAACGACTAACTACCTTCCATAATGACAAGGCTACCATCCATTGGAGTAACAAAAATATCGACAACCGACTACCTTCTATAATGACAAGGCTACCATCCAATGGAGTAACAAAAATCTCGACAACAAACTACCTTCCATAATGACTAGGCTACCATCCATTGGAGTAACAACGATATTGACAATAGACTACCTTCCATAAAGATAAGACTACCATCCATTTTATTAACAAAAATATCGACAACAGACTACCATTCATAATGAGAAGTCTACCATCCATTGGAATAACAAAAATATCGACAACAAACTACCTTCTATAATGACAAGGCTACCATCCTTGGAGTAACAAAAATCTCGACAACAAACTACGTTCCATAATGACCAGGCTACCATCCATTGGAGTAACAAAAATATCTACAACAAACTACCTTCCATAATGAAAAGGCTACTATCTATTAAAGTAACAAAAATATCGACAACACATTACCTTCCATAATGACTAGGCTACCATCCATTTTAGTAACAAAAATCTCAACAACACACTACCTTCCATAATGACAAGGCTACCTCCATTAGATTAACAAAAATCTAGACAAAAGACTACCTTCCATAATGACAAGGTTACCATCCATTGGAGTAACAAAAATCTCGCCAACAGACTACCTTCTATAATGACAAGGCTACCATCCATTTGAGTGACAAAAATATCGACAATAGACTACCTTCCATAGTGACAAGGCTACCATCCATTGGAATAACAAAATCTCGACAACAAACTACCTTCCATAAATACAAGGCTACCATCCATTGGAGTAACAAAAATATCGACAACAGACTACCTTCCATAATGAAAAGGCTACCATCCATTTGAGTAACGAAAATCTCGACAACAGACTACCTTCCATAATGACAAGGCTACCATCCATTGGAGTGACAATAATCTCGCCAACAGACTACCTTCCATAATGACAAGGCTACCATCCATTGGAGTGACAAAAATCTCGACAATAAACTACCTTCCACAATGACAAGGCTACCATCCATTGGAGTAACAAAATCTCGACAACAAACTACCTTCCATAATGACAAGGCTACCATCCATTAATGTAACAAAAATATTGACAACAGACTACCTTCCATATTGACAAGTCTACCATCCATTGGAATAAAATAAATCTCGACAACAAACTACCTTCTATAATGACAAGGCTACCATCCATTGGATTAACAAAAATATCGACAACAGACTATGTTCCATAATGACAAGGCTACCATCCATTGGAGTAACAAAAATATCTACAACAAACTACCTTCCATAGTGAAAAGGCTACCATCCCATTAGAGTAACAAAAATCTCGACAATAGATTACCTTCCATAATGACTAGGCTACCATCCATTGGAGTAACAAAAATCTAGAAAATTGACTAGCTTCCATAATGACAAGGCTACCATCCATTGTAGTAACGAAAATCTCGACAACAGACTACCTTCCATAATGACAAGGCTACCATCCATTGGAGTAACAAAAATCTAGAAAACAGACTACCTTCCATATTGACAAGGCTACCATCCATTAGAGTAACAAAAATCTCGATAACAACATACCTTCCATAATGAGAAGGCTACCATCCATTGGAGTAACGAAAATATCAACAAGAGACTACCTTCCATAATGACAAGGCTACCATCCATTGGAGTAACAAAAATCTCGCCAATAGACTACCTTCCATAAGGACAAGGCTACCATCCATTGGAGTGACAAAAATATCGACAATAGACTACCTTCCATAATGACAAGGCTACCATCCATTGGAGTAACAAAATCTCGACAACAAACAACTTTCCATAATGACAAGGTTACCATCCATTGGAGTAACAAAAATATCGAAAACATACTACCTTCCACAATGACAAGTCTACCATCCATTGGAATAACAAAAATCTTGACAACAAACTACCTTCTATAATGACAAGGCTACCATTCATTGGAGTAACAAAACTATCGACAACAGACTACGTTCCATATTGACAAGGCTACCTTTCCTTGGACTAACAAAAATATCTACAACGGACTACCTTCCATAATGAAAAGTCTACCATCCATTAGAGTAACCAAAATCTCGACAACAAATTACCCTCCATAATGACTAGGCTACCATCCATTGGACTAACAAAGAAATAGACAACAGACTACCTGCCATAATGACAAGGCTACCATCCATTGGAGTAACAAAAATCTCGACAATAGACTACCTTCCATAATGACTAGGCTACCATCAATTTTTGTAACAAAAATATCCACATCAGACTACCTTCCATAATGACAAGGCTACCATCCATTAGATTAACAAAAATCTCGACAAAAGACTACCTTCCATAATGACTAGGCTACCATCCATTTTTGTAACAAAAATATCCACATCAGACTACCTTCCATAATGACAAGGCTACCATCCATTAGAGTAACAAAAATCTCGACAACAGACTAACTTCCATAATGACAAGGCTACCATTCATTGGAGTAACAAAAATCTAGAAAATTGACTAGCTTCCATAATGACAAGGCTACCATCCATTGTAGTAACGAAAATCTCGACAACAGACTACCTTCCATAATGACAAGGCTACCATCCATTGGAGTAACAAAAATCTAGAAAACAGACTACCTTCCATATTGACAAGGCTACCATCCATTAGAGTAACAAAAATCTCGATAACAACATACCTTCCATAATGAGAAGGCTACCATCTATTGGAATAACAAAAATATCGACAACAGACTACCTTCCATAATGACAAGGCTAGCATCCATTGGAGTAACGAAAATATCAACAAGAGACTACCTTCCATAATGACAAGGCTACCATCCATTGGAGTAACAAAAATCTCGCCAATAGACTACCTTCCATAAGGACAAGGCTACCATCCATTGGAGTGACAAAAATATCGACAATAGACTACCTTCCATTATGACAAGGCTACCATCCATTGGAGTAACAAAATCTCGACAACAAACAACTTTCCATAATGACAAGGTTACCATCCATTGGAGTAACAAAAATATCGAAAACATACTACCTTCCAGAATGACAAGTCTACCATCCATTGGAATAACAAAAATCTTGACAACAAATTACCTTCTATAATGACAAGGCTACCATTCATTGGAGTAACAAAACTATCGACAACAGACTACGTTCCATATTGACAAGGCTACCATTCCTTGGAGTAACAAAAATATCTACAACGGACTACCTTCCATAATGAAAAGTCTACCATCCATTAGAGTAACCAAAATCTCGACAACAAATTACCCTCCATAATGACTAGGCTACCATCCATTGGACTAACAAAGAAATAGACAACAGACTACCTGCCATAATGACAAGGCTACCATCCATTGGAGTAACAAAAATCTCGACAATAGACTACCTTCCATAATGACTAGGCTACCATCCATTTTTGTAACAAAAATATCCACATCAGACTACCTTCCATAATGACAAGGCTACCATCCATTAGATTAACAAAAATCTCGACAAAAGACTACCTTCCATAATGACAAGGCTACCATCCATTGGAGTAACAAAATATCTACAATAGACTATGTTCCATAATGACAAGGCTACCATCAATCGTAGTAACCAATATCTCGACAACAGACTACCTTCCATAATGACAAGGCTACCATACAATGTAGTAACAAAAATCTCGACAATAGACTACCTTTCATAATGACAAGGCTACCATCCATTGGAGTAACAAAAATATATAAAACAGACTACCTTCCATATTGACAAGGCTACCATCCATTGGAGTAACAAAAATCTCGATAACAGATTACCATCCATAATGACAAGGCTACCATCTATTGGAATAACAAAAATCTCGAGAGCAGACTACCTTCCATAATGACAAGGCTACCATCCATTGGAGTAACAAAACTATCAACAACAGACTATGTTCCATAATGACAAGGCTACCATCCATTGGAGTAACAAAAATATCTACAACGGACTACCTTCCATAATGAAAAGGCTACCCTCTATTAGAGTAACAAAAATCTCGACAACCGATTACCTTCCATAATGACTAGGCTACCATCCAATTAGAGTAACAAAAATCTCGACAACAGATTACCTTCCATAATGACTAGGCTACCATCCATTGGAGTAACAAAGATATTGACAACAGACTACCTTCCATAATGACAAGGCTACCATCCATTGTAGTAACAAAAATCTCGACAACAGACTACCTTCCATAATGACAAGGCTACCATCCATTGTAGTAACAAAAATCTCGACCACAGACTACCTTCCATAATGACAAGGCTACCATCCATTGGAGTAACAAAAATCTCGACAACATACTACCTTCCATAAAGACTAGGCTACCATCCATTTTAGTAACAAAAATTTTGACATCAGACTACCTTCCATAATGACAAGGCTACCATCCATTAGATTAACAAAAATCTCGACAAAAGACTACCTTCCATAATGACAAGGCTACCATCCATTGGAGTAACAAAAATATCTACAATAGACTATGTTCCATAATGACAAGGCTACCATCAATCGTAGTAACCAAAATCTCGACAACAGACTACCTTCCATAATGACAAGGCTACCATCCAATGTAGTAACAAACATCTCGACAACAGACTACCTTTCGTAATGACAAAGCGGCCATCCATTTGAGTAACAAAAATATAAAAAACAAACTACCTTCCATATTGACAAGGCTACCATCCATTGGAGTAACAATAATCTCGATAACAGACTACCTTCCATAATGACAAGGCTACCATCAATTGGAATAACAAAAATCTCGAGAACAGACTACCTTCCATAATGACAAGGTTACCATCCAATGGAATAACAAAAATATCGAGAACCGACTACCTTCCATAGTGAGAAGGCTACCATCCATTGGAGTGATAAAAATCACAACGACTAACTACCTTCCATAATGACAAGGCTACCATCCATTGGAGTAACAAAAATATCGACAACCGACTACCTTCTATAATGACAAGGCTACCATCCAATGGAGTAACAAAAATCTCGACAACAAACTACCTTCCATAATGACTAGGCTACCATCCATTGGAGTAACAACGATATTGACAATAGACTACCTTCCATAAAGATAAGACTACCATCCATTTTATTAACAAAAATATCGACAACAGACTACCATTCATAATGAGAAGTCTACCATCCATTGGAATAACAAAAATATCGACAACAAACTACCTTCTATAATGACAAGGCTACCATCCTTGGAGTAACAAAAATCTCGACAACAAACTACGTTCCATAATGACCAGGCTACCATCCATTGGAGTAACAAAAATATCTACAACAAACTACCTTCCATAATGAAAAGGCTACTATCTATTAAAGTAACAAAAATATCGACAACACATTACCTTCCATAATGACTAGGCTACCATCCATTTTAGTAACAAAAATCTCAACAACACACTACCTTCCATAATGACAAGGCTACCTCCATTAGATTAACAAAAATCTAGACAAAAGACTACCTTCCATAATGACAAGGTTACCATCCATTGGAGTAACAAAAATCTCGCCAACAGACTACCTTCTATAATGACAAGGCTACCATCCATTTGAGTGACAAAAATATCGACAATAGACTACCTTCCATAGTGACAAGGCTACCATCCATTGGAATAACAAAATCTCGACAACAAACTACCTTCCATAAATACAAGGCTACCATCCATTGGAGTAACAAAAATATCGACAACAGACTACCTTCCATAATGAAAAGGCTACCATCCATTTGAGTAACGAAAATCTCGACAACAGACTACCTTCCATAATGACAAGGCTACCATCCATTGGAGTGACAATAATCTCGCCAACAGACTACCTTCCATAATGACAAGGCTACCATCCATTGGAGTGACAAAAATCTCGACAATAAACTACCTTCCACAATGACAAGGCTACCATCCATTGGAGTAACAAAATCTCGACAACAAACTACCTTCCATAATGACAAGGCTACCATCCATTAATGTAACAAAAATATTGACAACAGACTACCTTCCATATTGACAAGTCTACCATCCATTGGAATAAAATAAATCTCGACAACAAACTACCTTCTATAATGACAAGGCTACCATCCATTGGATTAACAAAAATATCGACAACAGACTATGTTCCATAATGACAAGGCTACCATCCATTGGAGTAACAAAAATATCTACAACAAACTACCTTCCATAGTGAAAAGGCTACCATCCCATTAGAGTAACAAAAATCTCGACAATAGATTACCTTCCATAATGACTAGGCTACCATCCATTGGAGTAACAAAAATCTAGAAAATTGACTAGCTTCCATAATGACAAGGCTACCATCCATTGTAGTAACGAAAATCTCGACAACAGACTACCTTCCATAATGACAAGGCTACCATCCATTGGAGTAACAAAAATCTAGAAAACAGACTACCTTCCATATTGACAAGGCTACCATCCATTAGAGTAACAAAAATCTCGATAACAACATACCTTCCATAATGAGAAGGCTACCATCCATTGGAGTAACGAAAATATCAACAAGAGACTACCTTCCATAATGACAAGGCTACCATCCATTGGAGTAACAAAAATCTCGCCAATAGACTACCTTCCATAAGGACAAGGCTACCATCCATTGGAGTGACAAAAATATCGACAATAGACTACCTTCCATAATGACAAGGCTACCATCCATTGGAGTAACAAAATCTCGACAACAAACAACTTTCCATAATGACAAGGTTACCATCCATTGGAGTAACAAAAATATCGAAAACATACTACCTTCCACAATGACAAGTCTACCATCCATTGGAATAACAAAAATCTTGACAACAAACTACCTTCTATAATGACAAGGCTACCATTCATTGGAGTAACAAAACTATCGACAACAGACTACGTTCCATATTGACAAGGCTACCTTTCCTTGGACTAACAAAAATATCTACAACGGACTACCTTCCATAATGAAAAGTCTACCATCCATTAGAGTAACCAAAATCTCGACAACAAATTACCCTCCATAATGACTAGGCTACCATCCATTGGACTAACAAAGAAATAGACAACAGACTACCTGCCATAATGACAAGGCTACCATCCATTGGAGTAACAAAAATCTCGACAATAGACTACCTTCCATAATGACTAGGCTACCATCAATTTTTGTAACAAAAATATCCACATCAGACTACCTTCCATAATGACAAGGCTACCATCCATTAGATTAACAAAAATCTCGACAAAAGACTACCTTCCATAATGACAAGGCTACCATCCATTGGATTAACAAAAATATCTACAATAGACTATGTTGCATAATGACAAGGCTACCATCAATCGTAGTAACCAATATCTCGACAACAGACTACCTTCCATAATGATAAGGCTACCATACAATGTAGTAACAAAAATCTCGACAATAGACTACCTTTCATAATGACAAGGCTACCATCCATTGGAGTAACAAAAATATATAAAACAAACTACCTTCCATATTGACAAGGCTACCATCCATTGGAGTAACAAAAATCTCGATAATAGATTACCATCCATAATGACAAGGCTACCATCTATTGGAATAACAAAAATCTCGAGAGCAGACTACCTTCCATAATGACAAGGCTACCATCCATTGGAGTAACAAAACTATCAACAACAGACTACGTTCCATAATGACAAGGCTACCATCCATTGGAGTAACAAAAATATCTACAACGGACTACCTTCCATAATGAAAAGGCTACCCTCTGTTAGAGTAACAAAAATCTCGACAACCAATTACCTTCCATAATGACTAGGCTACCATCCAATTAGAGTAACAAAAATCTCGACAACAGATTACCTTCCATAATGACTAGGCTACCATCCATTGGAGTAACAAAGATATTGACAACAGACTACCTTCCATAATGACAAGGCTACCATCCATTGTAGTAACAAAAATCTCGACAACAGACTACCTTCCATAATGACAAGGCTACCATCCATTGTAGTAACAAAAATCTCGACCACAGACTACCTTCCATAATGACAAGGCTACCATCCATTGGAGTAACAAAAATCTCGACAACATACTACCTTCCATAATGACTAGGCTACCATCCATTTTAGTAACAAAAATTTTGACATCAGACTACCTTCCATAATGACAAGGCTACCATCCATTAGATTAACAAAAATCTCGACAAAAGACTACCTTCCATAATGACAAGGCTACCATCCATTGGAGTAACAAAAATATCTACAATAGACTATGTTCCATAAAGACAAGGCTACCATCAATCGTAGTAACCAAAATCTCGATAACAGACTACCTTCCATAATGACAAGGCTACCATCCAATGTAGTAACAAACATCTCGACAACAGACTACCTTTCATAATGACAAAGCGGCCATCCATTGGAGTAACAAAAATATAGAAAACAAACTACCTTCCATATTGACAAGGCTACCATCCATTGGAGTAACAATAATCTCGATAACAGACTACCTTCCATAATGACAAGGCTACCATCAATTGGAATAACAAAAATCTCGAGAACAGACTACCTTCCATAATGACAAGGTTACCATCCAATGGAATAACAAAAATATCGAGAACCGACTACCTTCCATAGTGAGAAGGCTACCATCCATTGGAGTGATAGAAATCACAACGACTAACTACCTTCCATAATGACATGGCTACCATCCATTGGAGTAACAAAAATATCGACAACCGACTACCTTCTATAATGACAAGGCTACCATCCACTGGAGTAACAAAAATCTCGACAACAAACTACCTTCCATAATGACTAGGCTACCATCCATTGGAGTATCAACGATATTGACAATAGACTACCTTCCATAATGATAAGACTACCATCCATTTTATTAACAAAAATATCGACAACAGACTACCTTTCATAATGAGAAGTCTACCATCCATTGGAATAACAAAAATATCGACAACAAACTACCTTCTATAATGACAAGGCTACCATCCTTGGAGTAACAAAAATCTCGACAACAAACTACGTTCCATAATGACCAGGCTACCATCCATTGGAGTAACAAAAATATCTACAACAAACTACCTTCCATAATGAAAAGGCTACTATCTATTAAAGTAACAAAAATATCGACAACACATTACCTTCCATAATGACTAGGCTACCATCCATTTTAGTAACAAAAATATCAACAACACACTACCTTCCATAATGACAAGGCTACCTCCATTAGATTAACAAAAATCTAGACAAAAGACTACCTTCCATAATGACAAGGTTACCATCCATTGGAGTAACAAAAATCTCGCCAACAGACTACCTTTTATAATGACAAGGCTACCATCCATTTGAGTGACAAAAATATCGACAATAGACTACCTTCCATAATGACAAGGCTACCATCCATTGGAGTAACAAAATCTCGACAACAAACTACCTTCCATAAATACAAGGCTACCATCCATTGGAGTAACAAAAATATCGACAACAGACTACCTTCCATAATGAAAAGGCTACCATCCATTTGAGTAACGAAAATCTCGACAACAGACTACCTTCCATAATGACAAGGCTACCATCCATTGGAGTGACAATAATCTCGCCAACAGACTACCTTCCATAATGACAAGGCTACCATCCATTGGAGTGACAAAAATCTCGACAATAGACTACCTTCCATAATGACAAGGCTACCATCCATTGGAGTAACAAAATATCGACAACAAACTACCTTCCATAATGACAAGGCTACCATCCATTAAAGTAACAAAAATATCGACAACAGACTACCTTCCATATTGACAAGTCTACCATCCATTGGAATAAAATAAATCTCGACAACAAACTACCTTCTATAATGACAAGGCTACCATCCATTGGATTAACAAAAATATCGACAACAGACTATGTTCCATAATGACAAGGCTACCATCCATTGGAGCAACAAAAATATCTACAACAAACTACCTTCCATAGTGAAAAGGCTACCATCCCATTAGAGTAACAAAAATCTCGACAATAGATTACCTTCCATAATGACTAGGCTACCATCCATTGGAGTAACAAAGATATTGACAATAGACTACCTTCCATAATGACAAGACTACCATCCATTTTAGTAACAAAAATCTCGACAAAAGACTGTCTTCCATAATTACTAGGCTACCATCCATTGGAGTAACAAAAATCTCGCCAACAGACTACCTTCAATAATGACAAGGCTACCATCCATTGGAGTGATAAAAATATTGAAAATAGACTACCTTCTATAATGACAAGCCTACCATCCATTCGAGTAAAAAAATATAGACAACAAACTACCTTCCACAATGACAAGGCTACCATCCATTGGAGTAACAAAAATCTCGATAACAGCATACCTTCCATATCAACAAGAGACTACCTTCCATAATGAAAAGGCTACCATCCATTGGAGTAACAAATATCTTGCCAACAGACTACCTTCAATAATGGCAAGGCTACCATCCATTGGAGTGACAAAAATATCTACAATAGACTACCTTCCATAATGACAAGGCGACCATCCATTGGAGTAACAAAATCCAGACAACAAACTACCTTCCATAATGACAAGGCTACCATCCATTGGAGTAACAAAAATATCGAAAACAGACTACCTTCCATAATGACAAGTCTACCATCCATTGGAAAAACAAAAATCTCGACAATAAACGACCTTCTATAATGACAAGGCTACCATCCATTGGAGTAACAAAACTATCCACAACAGACTACGTTCCATAATGACAAGGGTACCATCCATTAGAGTAACAAAAATATCTACAACAGACTACCTTCCATAATGAAAAGGCTACCATCCATTAGAGTAACAAAAATCTCGACAACAGATTACCCTCCATAATGACTAGGCTACCATCCATTGGACTAACAAACAAATCGACAACAGACTACCTTCCATAATGACAAGGCTACCATCCATTGGAGTGACAATAATCTCGCCAACAGACTACCTTCCATAATGAGAAGGCTACCATCCATTGTAGTAACAAAAATCTCGACAATAGACTACCTTCCATAATGAGAAGGCTACCATCAATTGGAGTAACAAAAATCTTGACAACAGACTACCTTCCATAATGACTAGGCTACCATCCATTTTAGTAACAAAAATCTCGACATCAGACTACCTTCCATAATGACAAGGCTACCATCCATTAGATTAACAAAAATCTCGACAAAAGACTACCTTCCATAATGACAAGGATACCATCCATTGGAGTAACAAAAATATCTACAATAGACTATGTTCCATAATGACAAGGCTACCATCAATCGTAGTAACCAAAATCTCGACAACAGACTACCTTCCATAATGACAAGGTTACCATCCAATGTCGTAACAAAAATCTCGACAACAGACTACCTTTCATAATGACAAGGCTACCATCCATTGGAGTAACAAAAATATAGAAAACAGACTACCTTCCATATTGACAAGGCTACCATCCATTGGAGTAACAAAAATCTCGACAACAAACTACCTTCCATAATGACAAGGCTACCATCCAATGGAGTAACAAAAATCTCGACAACAAACTACCTTCCATATAGACAAGACTACCTTCCATAATGACAAGGCTACCATCAATTGGAATAACAAAAATCTCGAGAACAAACTACCTTCCATAATGACAAGGCTACCATCCAATGGAATAACAAAAATATCGAGAACAGACTACCTTCCATAGTGAGAAGGCTACCATCCATTGGAGTGATAGAAATCACAACGACAAACTACCTTCCATAATGACCAGGCTACCATCCATTGGAGTAACAAAAATCTCGACAACTGACTACCTTCCATAATGACAAGGCTACCATCCAATGGAGTAACAAAAATCTCGACAACAAACTACCTTCCATAATGACTAGGCTACCATCCATTGGAGTAACAACGATATTGACAATAGACTACCTTCCATAATGATAAGACTACCATCCATTTTATTAACAAAAATCTCGACAACAGACTACCTTCCATAATGACAAGTCTACCATCCATTGGAATAACAAAATTCTCGACAACAAACTACCTTCTAAAATGACAAGGCTACCATCCATTGGAGTAACAAAAATCTCGACAAAAGACTACATTCCATAATGACAAGGCTACCATCCATTGGAATAACAAAGATATTGACAACAAACTACCTTCCATAATGACAAGACTACCGTCCATTTTAGAAACAAAAATCTCGACAACAGACTACCTTCCATAATGACTAGGCTACCATCCATTGGAGTAACAACGATATTGACAATAGACTACCTTCCATAATGATAAGACTACCATCCATTTTATTAACAAAAATCTCGACAACAGACTACCTTCCATAATGACAAGTCTACCATCCATTGGAGTAACAAAAATATCTACAACAAACTACCTTCCATAATGAAAAGGCTACCATCCATTAAAGTAACAAAAATATCGACAACACATTACCTTCCATAATGACTAGGCTACCATCCATTGGAGTAACAAAGATATTGACAACAAACTACCTTCCATAATGACAAGACTACCGTCCATTTTAGTAACAAAAATCTCGACAACAGACTACCTTCCATAATGACAAGGCTACCATCCATTAGATTAACAAAAATTTAGACAAAAGACTACCTTCCATAATGACAAGGCTACCATCCATTGGAGTAACAAAAATCTCGCCAACATACTACCTTCTATAATGACAAGGCTACCATCCATTGGAGTGGCAAAAATATCAACAATAGACTACCTTCCATAATGACAAGGCTACGATCAATTGGAGTAACAAAATCTCGACAACAGACTACCTTCCATATTGACAAGGCTACCATCCATTGGAGTAACAAAAATATTGACAATAGACTACCTTCCATAATGAAAAGGCTACCATCCATTAGATTAACAAAAATCTCGACAACATATTACCTTCCATAATGACTATGCTAACATCCATTGGACTAATAAAGATATCGACAACAGACTACCTTCCATAATGACAAGGTTACCATCCATTGGAGTAACAAAAATCTCGACAACAGACTACCTTCCATAATGACAAGGCTATCATCGATTGGAGTGACAATAATCTCGCCAACAGACTACCTTCCATAATGACAAGGCTACCATCCATTAGAGTGACAAAAACCTCGACAATAAACTACCTTCTATAATGACAAGGCTACCATCCATTGGAGTAACAAAATCTCGACAACAAACTACCTTCCATAATGACAAGGCTACCATCCATTAAAGTAACAATAATATCGACAACAGACTACCTTCCATATTGACAAGTCTCCCATCCATTGGAATAAAATAAATCTCGACAACAAACTACCTTCTATAATGACAAGGCTACCATCCATTGGAGTAACAAAAATATCGACAACACACTACGTTCCATAATTACAAGGCTACCATCCATTGGAGTAACAAAAATATCTACAACAGATTACCTTCCATAATGACTAGGCTACCATCCATTGGAGTAACAAAGATATTGACAACAGACTACCTTCCATAATGACAAGGCTACCATCCAATTAGAGTAACAAAAATCTCGACAACAAATTACCTTCCATAAAGACTAGGCTACCATCCATTGGAGTAACAAAGATATTGACAACAGACTACCTTCCATAATGACAAGACTACCATCCATTTTAGTAACAAAAATATCGACAACAGACTACCTTCCATAATGAGAAGGCTACCATCCATTAGATTAACAAAAATCTCGACAAAAGAGTACCTTCCATAATGACTAGGCTACCATCCATTGGAGTAACAAAAATCTCGCCAACAGATTACCTTCCATAATGACAAGGCTACCATCCATTGGAGTGACAAAAATATCAACAATAGACTACCTTCTATAATGACAAGGCGACCATCCATTGGAGTAACAGAATCCAGACAACAAACTACCTTCCATAATGACAAGGCTACCATCCATTGGAGTAACAAAAATATCGAAAACAGACTACCTTCCATAATGACAAGTCTACCATTTATTGGAAAAACAAAAATCTCGACAACAAACGACCTTCTATAATGACAAGTCTACCATTCATTGGAGTAACAAAACTATTGACAACAGACTACGTTCCATAATGACAAGGGTACCATCCATTAGAGTAACAAAAATATCTACAACAGATTACCTTCCATAATGAAAAGGCTACCATCCATTAGAGTAACAAAAATCTCGACAACAGATTACCCTCCATAATGATTACGCTACCATCCATTGGACTAACAAAGAAATCGACAATAGACTACCTTCCATAATGATAAGGCTACCATCCATTGGAGTAACGAAAATATCTACAATAGACTATGTTCCATAATGACAAGGCTACCATCCATTGGAGTGACAATAATCTCGCCAACAGACTACCTTCCATAATGACAAGGCCACCATCCATTGGAGTAACAAAAATCTCGACAAGAAACTACCTTCCATAATGACAAGGCTAACATCCATTTGAGTAACAAAAATCTCGACAATAGACTACCTTCCATAATGACTAGGCTACCATCCATTTTAGTAACAAAAATCTCGACAACAGACCACCTTCCATAATGACAAGGCTACCATCCTTTAGATTAACAAAAATCTCGACAAAAGACTACCTTCCATAATGACAAGGCTACCATCCATTGGAGTAACAAAAATATCTACAATAGACTATGTTCCATAATGACAAGGCTACCATCAATTGTAGTAACCAAAATCTCGCCAACAGACTACCTTCCATAATGACAAGGCTACCATCCAATGTAGTAACAAAAATCTCGACAACAGACTTCCTTCCATAATGACATGGCTACCATCCATTGAAGTAACAAAAATATAGAAAACTGACTACCTTCCATATTGACAAGGCTACCATCCATTGGAGTAACAAAAATCTCGATAACAGACTACCTTCATAATGACAAGCCTACCATCTATTGGAATAACAAAAATCTCGAGAACAGACTACCTTCCATAATAACAAGGCTACCATCCAATGGAATAACAAAAATATCGAGAACAGACTACCTTCCATAGTGACAAGGCTACCATCCATTGGAGTGAGAGAAATCACAATGACAGACTACCTTCCATAATGACAAAGGCTACCATCCATTGTAGTAACAAAAATCTCGACAACAGACTACCTTCCATAATGACAAGGCTACCATCCATTGGAGTAACAATAATCTCGCCAACAGACTACCTTCCATAATGACAAGGTTACCATACATTGTAGTGACAAAAATCTCGACAATAGACTACCTTCTATAATGACAAGGCTACCATCCATTGGAGTAACATAATCTCGACAACAAACTACCTTCCATAATGACAAGGCTACCATCCATTAAAGTAACAAAAATCTAGACAACAGGCTACCATCCATTAGAATAAAAAATATCGACAACAGATTACCTTCCATAATGACTAGGCTACCATCCATTGGAGTAACAAAGATATTGACAACAGACTACCTTCCATAATGACAAGGCTACCATCCATTTTAGTAACAAAAATGTCGACAACAGACTACCTTCCATAATGACAAGGCTACCATCCATTAGATTAACAAAAATCTAGACAAAAGACTACCTTCCATAATGACAAGGCTACCATCCATTGGAGTAACAAGAATCTCGCCAACAGACTACATTCTATAATGACAAGGCTACCATCCATTGGAGTGACAAAAATATCGACAATAGACTACCTTTCATAATGACAAGGCTACCATCCATTGGAGTAACAAAATCTCGACAACAAACTACCTTCCATAATGACAAGGTTACCATCCATTGGAGTAACAAAAATATCGACAACAGAATACCTTCCATAATGAAAAGGCTACCATCCATTAGGGTAACAAAAATCTCGACAACATATTACCTTCCATAATGACTAGGCTACCATCCATTGGACTAATAAAGATATCGACAACAGACTACCTTCCATAATGACAAGGCTACCATCCATTGGAGTAACGAAAATCTCGCCAATAGACTACCTTCCATAATGACAAGGCTACCATCCATTGGAGTGACAATAATCTCGCCAACAGACTACCTTCCATAATGACAAGGCTACCATCCATTGGAGTGACAAAAATCTCGACAATAAACTACCTTCCATAATGACAAGGCTACCATACATTGGTGTAACAAAATATCGACAACAAACTACCTCCCATAATGACAAGGCTACCATCCATTAAAGTAACAAAAATATCGACAACAGACTACTTTCCATATTAACAAGTCTACCATCCATTGGAATAAAATAAATCTCGACAACAAACTACCTTCTATAATGACAAGGCTACCATCCATTGGAGTAACAAAAATATCGACAACAAACTACGTTCCATAATGACAAGGCTACCATCCATTGGAGTAACAAAAATATCTACAACAAACTACATTCCATAATGAAAAGGCTACCATCCCATTAGAGTAACAAAAATCCTACAACAGATTACCTTCCATAATGACTAGGCTACCATCCACTGGAGTAACAAAGATATTGACAACAGACTACATTCCATAATGACAAGACTAACATCCATTTTAGTAACAAAAATCTCGACAACAGACTACCTTCCATAATGACAAGGCTACCATCCATTAGATTAACAAAAATCTCGACAAAAGACTACCTTCCATAATGACAAGGCTACCATCCATTGGAGTAACAAAAATATCGCCAACAGACTACCTTCCATAATTACAAGGCTACCATCCATTGGAGTGACAAAAATATCGAAAATTGACTACCTTCCATAACGACAAGGCTACCATCCATTCGAGTAAAAAAATATCGACAACATACTACCTTCCATAATGACATGTCTACCATCCAATGTAATAAAAAAATTGTCGACAACAGACTACCTTCCATAATGACATGGCTACCATCCATTGGAGTAACAAAAATCTCGACAACAGACTACCTTCTATAATGACAAGGCTACAATCCATTGGAGTAACAAAAATCTCGACAACAGACTACCTTCTATAATGACAAGGCTACAATCCATTGGAGTAACAAAAATCTCGACAACAGACTACCTTCCACAATGACATGGCTACCATACAATGCAATAAAAAAATTGTCGACTACAGACTACCTTCCATAATGACAAGGCTACGATCCATTGGAGTAACAAAAATCTGAACAACAGACTACCTTCCATAATGACAAGGCTACAATCCATTGGAGTAACAAAAATCTCAACGACAAACTACATTCCATAATGACAAGGCTACCATCCATTGGTGTAACAAAAATCTCGACAACAAACTACCTTCCATAATTACAAGGCTACCATCCATTGGGGTAAAAAAAATCTCGACAACAGACCACCTTCCATAATGACAAGGCTACCATCCATTGGAGTAACAAATATCTCCACAACTTACTACCTTTTGATAATGACAAGGCAACCATGAATCGGAGTAACAAAAATCTTGACAACTGACTACCTTCCATAATGACAAGGCTACCATCCATTGGAGTAACTGAAATCTCAACGACAAACTACATTCCATAATGACAAGGCTACCATCCATTGGTGTAACAAAAATCTCGACAACAAACTACCTTCCATAATTACAAGGCTACCATCCATTGGGGTAAAAAAAATCTGGACAACAGACTACCTTCCATAATGACAAGGCTACAATCCATTGGATTAATAAAAATCTCGACAACAGACTACCTTCCATAATGACAAGGCTACCATTCAATGCAATAAAAAAATTGTCGACAACAGACTACCTTCCATAATGACAAGGCTACCATCCATTGGAGTAACAAAAATCTGAACAACAGACTACCTTCCATAATGACAAGGCTACAATCCATTGGAGTAACTGAAATCTCAACGGCAAACTACATTCCATAATGACAAGGCTACCATCCATTGGTGTAACAAAAAACTCGACAAAAAACTACCTTCCATAATTACAAGGCTACCATCCATTAGGGTTAAAAAAATCTGAACAACATACTACCTTCCATAATGACAGGGCTACAATCCATCGGAGTAACAAAAATCTCAACAACATACTACCTTCCATAATGACAGGGCTACAATCCAATGGAATAACAAAAATCTCGACAACAGACTACCTTTCATAATGACAAGGCTACCATCCATTTGACTAACAGAAATCTCAACGTCAGACTACCTTCCATAATGACAAGGCTACCATCCATTGGAGTAACAAATATCTCGACAACTTACTACCTTTTTATAATGACAAGGCTACCATGCATTGGAGTAAAAAAATCTTGACAACTAACTACCTTCCATAATGACAAGGCTACCATCCATTGGAGTAACAAAAATATCGCCAACAGACTACCTTCCATAATGACAAGGCTACCATCCATTGGAGTGACAAAAATATCGAAAATAGACTACCTTCCATAATGAAAAGGCTACCATCCATTCGAGTGAAAAAATATCGACAACAAACTACCTTCCATAATGACAAGGCTACCATTCATTGGAGTAACAAAAATCTCGATAACAACAAACCTTCCATAATGACAAGGCTACAATCCATTGGAGTAACAAAAATCTCGACAACATACTACCTTCCATAATGACATGGCTACCATCCAATGCAATAAAAAAATTGTCGACAACAGACTACCTTCCATAATGACAAGGCTACCATCCATTGGAGTAACAAAAATCTCGACAACAGACTACCTTCTATAATGACAAGGCTACAATCCATTGGAGTAACAAAAATCTCGACAACAGACTACCTTCCATAATGACATGGCTACCATACAATGCAATAAAAAAATTGTCGACAATAGACTACCTTCCATAATGACAATGCTACGATCCATTGGAGTAACAAAAATCTGAACAACAGACTACCTTCCATAATGACAAGGCTACAATCCATTGGAGTAACAGAAATCTCAACGACAAACTACATTCCATAATGACAAGGCTACCATCCATTGGTGTAACAAAAATCTCGACAACAAACTACCTTCCATAATGACAAGGCTACCATCCATTGGAGTAACAAATATCTCGACAACTTACTACCTTTTGATAATGACAAGGCAACCATGAATCAGAGTAACAAAAATCTTGACAACTGACTACCTTCCATAATGACAAGGCTAACATCCATTGGAGTAACTGAAATCTCAACGACACACTACATTCCATAATGACAAGGCTACCATCCATTGGTGTAACAAAAATCTCGACAACAAACTACCTTCCATAATTACAAGGCTACCATCCATTGGGGTAAAAAATCTCGACAACAGACTACCTTTCATAATGACAAGACTACAATCCATTGGATTAACAAAAATCTCGACAACAGACTACCTTCCATAATGACAAGGCTACCATCCAATGCAATAAAAAAATTGTCGACAACAGACTACCTTCCATAATGACAAGGCTACCATCCATTGGAGTAACAAAAATCTGAACAACAGACTACCTTCCATAATGACAAGGCTACAATCCATTGGAGTAACTGAAATCTCAACGGCAAACTACATTCCATAATGACAAGGCTACCATCCATTGGTGTAACAAAAAACTCGACAAAAAACTACCTTCCATAATTACAAGGCTACCATCCATTAGGGTTAAAAAAATCTGAACAACATACTACCTTCCATAATGACAGGGCTACAATCCATCGGAGTAACAAAAATCTCAACAACATACTACCTTCCATAATGACAGGGCTACAATCCAATGGAATAACAAAAATCTCGACAACAGACTACCTTTCATAATGACAAGGCTACCATCCATTTGACTAACAGAAATCTCAACGTCAGACTACCTTCCATAATGACAAGGCTACCATCCATTGGAGTAACAAATATCTCGACAACTTACTACCTTTTTATAATGACAAGGCTACCATGCATTGGAGTAAAAAAATCTTGACAACTAACTACCTTCCATAATGACAAGGCTACCATCCATTGGAGTAACAAAAATATCGCCAACAGACTACC
This sequence comes from Vicia faba, assembly GCA_948472305.1. Classification (NCBI taxonomy): domain Eukaryota; kingdom Viridiplantae; phylum Streptophyta; class Magnoliopsida; order Fabales; family Fabaceae; genus Vicia; species Vicia faba. Next base: position 769,730,647 of record OX451738.1, read on the forward strand.
TTCCATAATGACAAGGCTACCATCCATTGGAGTGACAAAAATATCGAAAATAGACTACCTTCCATAATGAAAAGGCTACCATCCATTCGAGTGAAAAAATATCGACAACAAACTACCTTCCATAATGACAAGGCTACCATTCATTGGAGTAACAAAAATCTCGATAACAACAAACCTTCCATAATGACAAGGCTACAATCCATTGGAGTAACAAAAATCTCGACAACATACTACCTTCCATAATGACATGGCTACCATCCAATGCAATAAAAAAATTGTCGACAACAGACTACCTTCCATAATGACAAGGCTACCATCCATTGGAGTAACAAAAATCTCGACAACAGACTACCTTCTATAATGACAAGGCTACAATCCATTGGAGTAACAAAAATCTCGACAACAGACTACCTTCCATAATGACATGGCTACCATACAATGCAATAAAAAAATTGTCGACTACAGACTACCTTCCATAATGACAAGGCTACGATCCATTGGAGTAACAAAAATCTGAACAACAGACTACCTTCCATAATGACAAGGCTACAATCCATTGGAGTAACAAAAATCTCAACGACAAACTACATTCCATAATGACAAGGCTACCATCCATTGGTGTAACAAAAATCTCGACAACAAACTACCTTCCATAATTACAAGGCTACCATCCATTGGGGTAAAAAAAATCTCGACAACAGACCACCTTCCATAATGACAAGGCTACCATCCATTGGAGTAACAAATATCTCCACAACTTACTACCTTTTGATAATGACAAGGCAACCATGAATCGGAGTAACAAAAATCTTGACAACTGACTACCTTCCATAATGACAAGGCTACCATCCATTGGAGTAACTGAAATCTCAACGACAAACTACATTCCATAATGACAAGGCTACCATCCATTGGTGTAACAAAAATCTCGACAACAAACTACCTTCCATAATTACAAGGCTACCATCCATTGGGGTAAAAACAATCTGGACAACAGACTACCTTCCATAATGACAAGGCTACAATCCATTGGATTAATAAAAATCTCGACAACAGACTACCTTCCATAATGACAAGGCTACCATTCAATGCAATAAAAAAATTGTCGACAACAGACTACCTTCCATAATGACAAGGCTACCATCCATTGGAGTAACAAAAATCTGAACAACAGACTACCTTCCATAATGACAAGGCTACAATCCATTGGAGTAACTGAAATCTCAACGGCAAACTACATTCCATAATGACAAGGCTACCATCCATTGGTGTAACAAAAAACTCGACAAAAAACTACCTTCCATAATTACAAGGCTACCATCCATTAGGGTTAAAAAAATCTGAACAACATACTACCTTCCATAATGACAGGGCTACAATCCATCGGAGTAACAAAAATCTCAACAACATACTACCTTCCATAATGACAGGGCTACAATCCAATGGAATAACAAAAATCTCGACAACAGACTACCTTTCATAATGACAAGGCTACCATCCATTTGACTAACAGAAATCTCAACGTCAGACTACCTTCCATAATGACAAGGCTACCATCCATTGGAGTAACAAATATCTCGACAACTTACTACCTTTTTATAATGACAAGGCTACCATGCATTGGAGTAAAAAAATCTTGACAACTAACTACCTTCCATAATGACAAGGCTACCATCCATTGGAGTAACAAAAATATCGCCAACAGACTACCTTCCATAATGACAAGGCTACCATCCATTGGAGTGACAAAAATATCGAAAATAGACTACCTTCCATAATGAAAAGGCTACCATCCATTCGAGTGAAAAAATATCGACAACAAACTACCTTCCATAATGACAAGGCTACCATTCATTGGAGTAACAAAAATCTCGATAACAACAAACCTTCCATAATGACAAGGCTATAATCCATTGGAGTAACAAAAATCTCGACAACATACTACCTTCCATAATGACATGGCTACCATCCAATGCAATAAAAAAATTGTCGACAACAGACTACCTTCCATAATGACAAGGCTACCATCCATTGGAGTAACAAAAATCTCGACAACAGACTACCTTCTATAATGACAAGGCTACAATCCATTGGAGTAACAAAAATCTCGACAACAGACTACCTTCCATAATGACATGGCTACCATACAATGCAATAAAAAAATTGTCGACAATAGACTACCTTCCATAATGACAATGCTACGATCCATTGGAGTAACAAAAATCTGAACAACAGACTACCTTCCATAATGACAAGGCTACAATCCATTGGAGTAACAGAAATCTCAACGACAAACTACATTCCATAATGACAAGGCTACCATCCATTGGTGTAACAAAAATCTCGACAACAAACTACCTTCCATAATTATAAGGCTACCATCCATTGGGGTAAAAAAAATCTCGACAACAAACTACCTTCCATAATGACAAGGCTACCATCCATTGGAGTAACAAATATCTCGACAACTTACTACCTTTTGATAATGACAAGGCAACCATGAATCAGAGTAACAAAAATCTTGACAACTGACTACCTTCCATAATGACAAGGCTAACATCCATTGGAGTAACTGAAATCTCAACGACACACTACATTCCATAATGACAAGGCTACCATCCATTGGTGTAACAAAAATCTCGACAACAAACTACCTTCCATAATTACAAGGCTACCATCCATTGGGGTAAAAAATCTCGACAACAGACTACCTTTCATAATGACAAGACTACAATCCATTGGATTAACAAAAATCTCGACAACAGACTACCTTCCATAATGACAAGGCTACCATCCAATGCAATAAAAAAATTGTCGACAACAGACTACCTTCCATAATGACAAGGCTACCATCCATTGGAGTAACAAAAATCTGAACAACAGACTACCTTCCATAATGACAAGGCTACAATCCATTGGAGTAACTGAAATCTCAACGGCAAACTACATTCCATAATGACAAGGCTACCATCCATTGGTGTAACAAAAAACTCGACAAAAAACTACCTTCCATAATTACAAGGCTACCATCCATTAGGGTTAAAAAAATCTGAACAACATACTACCTTCCATAATGACAGGGCTACAATCCATCGGAGTAACAAAAATCTCAACAACATACTACCTTCCATAATGACAGGGCTACAATCCAATGGAATAACAAAAATCTCGACAACAGACTACCTTTCATAATGACAAGGCTACCATCCATTTGACTAACAGAAATCTCAACGTCAGACTACCTTCCATAATGACAAGGCTACCATCCATTGGAGTAACAAATATCTCGACAACTTACTACCTTTTTATAATGACAAGGCTACCATGCATTGGAGTAAAAAAATCTTGACAACTAACTACCTTCCATAATGACAAGGCTACCATCCATTGGAGTAACAAAAATATCGCCAACAGACTACCTTCCATAATGACAAGGCTACCATCCATTGGAGTGACAAAAATATCGAAAATAGACTACCTTCCATAATGAAAAGGCTACCATCCATTCGAGTGAAAAAATATCGACAACAAACTACCTTCCATAATGACAAGGCTACCATTCATTGGAGTAACAAAAATCTCGATAACAACAAACCTTCCATAATGACAAGGCTACAATCCATTGGAGTAACAAAAATCTCGACAACATACTACCTTCCATAATGACATGGCTACCATCCAATGCAATAAAAAAATTGTCGACAACAGACTACCTTCCATAATGACAAGGCTACCATCCATTGGAGTAACAAAAATCTCGACAACAGACTACCTTCTATAATGACAAGGCTACAATCCATTGGAGTAACAAAAATCTCGACAACAGACTACCTTCCATAATGACATGGCTACCATACAATGCAATAAAAAAATTGTCGACAATAGACTACCTTCCATAATGATAATGCTACGATCCATTGGAGTAACAAAAATCTGAACAACAGACTACCTTCCATAATGACAAGGCTACAATCCATTGGAGTAACAGAAATCTCAACGACAAACTACATTCCATAATGACAAGGCTACCATCCATTGGTGTAACAAAAATCTCGACAACAAACTACCTTCCATAATTATAAGGCTACCATCCATTGGGGTAAAAAAAATCTCGACAACAAACTACCTTCCATAATGACAAGGCTACCATCCATTGGAGTAACAAATATCTCGACAACTTACTACCTTTTGATAATGACAAGGCAACCATGAATCAGAGTAACAAAAATCTTGACAACTGACTACCTTCCATAATGACAAGGCTACCATCCATTGGAGTAACTGAAATCTCAACGACACACTACATTCCATAATGACAAGGCTACCATCCATTGGTGTAACAAAAATCTCGACAACAAACTACCTTCCATAATTACAAGGCTACCATCCATTGGGGTAAAAAATCTCGACAACAGACTACCTTTCATTATGACAAGACTACAATCCATTGGATTAACAAAAATCTCGACAACAGACTACCTTCCATAATGACAAGGCTACCATCCAATGCAATAAAAAAATTGTCGACAACAGACTACCTTCCATAATGACAAGGCTACCATCCATTGGAGTAACAAAAATCTGAACAACAGACTACCTTCCATAATGACAAGGCTACAATCCATTGGAGTAACTGAAATCTAAACGGCAAACTACATTCCATAATGACAAGGCTACGATCCATTGGTGTAACAAAAATCTCGACAAAAAACTACTTTCCATAATTACAAGGCTAACATCCATTAGGGTTAAAAAAATCTCAACAACATATTACCTTCCATAATGACAGGGCTACAATCCATCGGAGTAACAAAAATCTCAACAACATACTACCTTCCATAATGACAGGGATACAATCCAATGGAATAACAAAAATCTCGACAACAGACTACCTTTCATAATGACAAGGCTACCATCCATTTGACTAACAGAAATCTCAACGTCAGACTACCTTCCATAATGACAAGGCTACCATCCATTGGAGTAACAAATATCTCGAAAACTTACTTCCTTTTTATAATGACAAGGCTACCATACATTGGAGTAACAAAAATCTTGACAACTAACTACCTTCCATAATGACAAGGCTACCATCCATTAGAGTAACAAAGATATCGTCAGCAGACTACCTTCCCTAATGACAAGGCTACCATCCATTGGAGTAAGAAAAATCTTGACAACAGACTACCTTCCATAATGACAAGGCTACCCTCCATCGGAGTAACAAAAATATCAACAAAATCCGGTGTTCCATAAAGAAAAGGCTACCATCATTTGGAGTAACAAAAATATCAACAACAGACTACCTTTCATAATGACAAGGCTACCATCCATTGGTGTAAAAAAATTCTCGACAATAGACTACCTTCCATAATGACAAGGCTACCATCCATTGAGTAAAAAAGATATCGACAATAGACTACCTTACATCATGACAAGGCTACCATCCATTGGAGTAAAAACATCTCAACCACAGACTACGTTCCATAATGACAAGGCTACCATCCATTGGAGAAAGAAAAATCTCGACAAAAGACTACCTTCCATCATGACAAGGTTACCATCCATTGGAATAACAAAAATATCGATAATAAACTACCTTCCATAATGACAAGGTTACCATCCAATGCAATAAAAAAAGTGTCGAAAATAGACTACCTTCCATAATGACAAGGCTTCCATCCATTGGAGTAACAAAAATCTGAACAATAGACTACCTTCCATAATGACAAGGCTACAATCCATTGGAGTAACATAAATCTCAACAACAAACTACATTCCATAACCACAAGGCTACCATCCATTGGCGTAACAAAAATATCGACAACAAACTACCTTCCATAATTACAAGGCAACCATCCATTGGGGTAAAAAAAATCTCGACAACAGACTACCTTTTATAATGACAAGGCTACAATCCATTGGAGTAACAAATATCTCGACAAGAGACTACCTTCCATAATGACATGGCTACCATCCAATGCAATAAAAAAATTATCGACAACAGACTACCTTCCATAATGACAAGGCTACCATCCATTGGAGTAACAAAAATCTGAACAACAGACTACCTTCCATAATGACAAGGCTACAATCCATTGGAGTAACTGAAATCTCAACGGCAAACTACATTCCATAATGACAAGGCTACCATCCATTAGTGTAACAAAAATCTCAACAAAAAACTACCTTCCATAATTACAAGGCTAACATCCATTAGGGTTAAAAAAATCTCAACAACATACTACCTTCCATAATGACAGGGCTACAATCCATCGGAGTAACAAAAATCTCAACAACATACTACCTTCCATAATGACAGGGCTACAATCCAATGGAATAACAAAAATCTCGACAACAGACTACCTTTCATAATGACAAGGCTACCATCCATTTGACTAACAGAAATCTCAACGTCAGACTACCTTCCATAATGACAAGGCTACCATCCATTGGAGTAACAAATATCTCAACAACTTACTACCTTTTTATAATGACAAGGCTACCATGCATTGGAGTAACAAAAATCTTTACAACAGACTACCTTCCATAATGACAAGGCTACCATCCATTAGAGTAACAAAGATATCGGCAGCAGACTACCTTCCCTAATGACAAGGCTACCATCCATTGGAGTAAGAAAAATATCGACAACAGACTACCTTCCATAATAACAAGGCTACCCTCCATCGGAGTAACAAAAATATCAACAAAATCCGGTGTTCCATAATGAAAAGGCTACCATCATTTGGAGTAACAAAAATATCAACAACAGACTACCTTCCATAATGACAAGGCTACCATCCATTGGTGTAAAAAAATTCTCGACAATAGACTACCTTCCATAATGACAAGGCTACCATCCATTGAGTAAAAAAGATATCGATAATAGACTACCTTACATCATGACAAGGCTACCATCCATTGAAGTAAAAACATCTCAACCACAGACTACGTTCCATAATGACAAGGCTACCATCCATTGGAGAAAGAAAAATCTCGACAAAAGACTACCTTCCATAATGAGAAGGTTACCATCCATTGGAATAACAAAAATATCGACAACAAACTACCTTCCATAATGACAAGGTTACCATCCAATGAAATAAAAAAAGTGTCGAAAATAGACTACCTTCAATAATGACAAGGCTTCCATCCATTGGAGTAACAAAAATCTGAACAATAGACTACCTTCCATAATGACAAGGCTACAATCCATTGGAGTAACAGAAATCTCAACAACAAACTAAATTCCATAACGACAAGGCTACCATCCATTGGCGTAACAAAAATATCGACAACAAACTCCCTTCCATAATTACAAGGCAACCATCCATTGGGGTAAAAAAAATCTCGACAACAGACTACCTTTTATAATGACAAGGCTACAATCCATTGGAGTAACAAAAATCTCGACAACAGACTACCTTCCATAATGACATGGCTACCATCCAATGCAATAAAAAAATTATCGACAACAGACTACCTTCCATAATGACAAGGCTACCATCCATTGGAGTAACAAAAATCTGAACAACAGACTACCTTCCATAATGACAAGGCTACAATCCATTGGAGTAACTGAAATCTCAACGGCAAACTACATTCCATAATGACAAGGCTACCATCCATTGGTGTAACAAAAATCTCGACAAAAAACTACCTTCCATAATTACAAGGCTAACATCCATTAGGGTTAAAAAAATCTCAACAACATACTACCTTCCATAATGACAGGGCTACAATCCATCGGAGTAACAAAAATCTCAACAACATACTACCTTCCATAATGACAGGGCTACAATCCAATGGAATAACAAAAATCTCGACAACAGACTACCTTTCATAATGACAAGGCTACCATCCATTTGACTAACAGAAATCTCAACGTCAGACTACCTTCCATAATGACAAGGCTACCATCCATTGGAGTAACAAATATCTCGACAACTTACTACCTTTTTATAATGACAAGGCTACCATGCATTGGAGTAACAAAAATCTTTACAACTAACTACCTTCCATAATGACAAGGCTACCATCCATTAGAGTAACAAAGATATCGGCAGCAGACTACCTTCCCTAATGACAAGGCTAACATCCATTGGAGTAAGAAAAATATCGACAACAGACTACCTTCCATAATGACAAGGCTACCCTCCATCGGAGTAACAAAAATATCAACAAAATCCGGTGTTCCATAAAGAAAAGGCTACCATCATTTGGAGTAACAAAAATATCAACAACAGACTACCTTCCATAATGACAAGGCTACCATCCATTGGTGTAAAAAAATTCTCGATAATATACTACCTTCCATAATGACAAGGCTACCATCCATTGAGTAAAAAAGATATCGACAATAGACTACCTTACATCATGACAAGGCTACCATCCATTGGAGTAAAAACATCTCAACCACAGACTACGTTCCATAATGACAAGGCTACCATCCATTGGAGAAAGAAAAATCTCGACAAAAGACTACCTTCCATAATGACAAGGTTACCATCCATTGGAATAACAAAAATATCGATAATAAACTACCTTCCATAATGACAAGGTTACCATCCAATGCAATAAAAAAAGTGTCGAAAATAGACTACCTTCCATAATGACAAGGCTTCCATCCATTGGAGTAACAAAAATCTGAACAATAGACTACCTTCCATAATGACAAGGCTACAATCCATTGGAGTAACAGAAATCTCAACAACAAAATACATTCCATAACGACAAGGCTACCATCCATTGGCGTAACAAAAATATCGACAACAAACTACCTTCCATAATTACAAGGCAACCATCCATTGGGGTAAAAAAAATCTCGACAACAGACTACCTTTTATAATGACAAGGCTACAATCCATTGGAGTAACAAATATCTCGACAAGAGAGTACCTTCCATAATGACATGGCTACCATCCAATGCAATAAAAAAATTATCGACAACAGACTACCTTCCATTATGACAAGGCTACCATCCATTGGAGTAACAAAAATCTGAACCACAGACTACCTTCCATAATGACAAGGCTACAATCCATTGGAGTAACTGAAATCTCAACGGCAAACTACATTCCATAATGACAAGGCTACCATCCATTGGTGTAACAAAAATCTCGACAAAAAACTACCTTCCATAATTACAAGGCTAACATCCATTAGGGTTAAAAAAATCTCAACAACATACTACCTTCCATAATGACAGGGCTACAATCCATCGGAGTAACAAAAATCTCAACAACATACTACCTTCCATAATGACAGGGCTACAATCCAATGGAATAACAAAAATCTCGACAACAGACTACCTTTCATAATGACAAGGCTACCATCCATTTGACTAACAGAAATCTCAACGTCAAACTACCTTCCATAATGACAAGGCTACCATCCATTGGAGTAACAAATATCTCGACAACTTACTACCTTTTTATAATGACAAGGCTACCATGCATTGGAGTAACAAAATTCTTTACAACTAACTACCTTCCATAATGACAAGGCTACCATCCATTAGAGTAACAAAGATATCGGCAGCAGACTACCTTCCCTAATGACAAGGCTACCATCCATTGGAGTAAGAAAAATATCGACAACAGACTACCTTCCATAATAACAAGGCTACCCTCCATCGGAGTAATAAAAATATCAACAAAATCCGGTGTTCCATAATGAAAAGGCTACCATCATTTGGAGTAACAAAAATATCAACAACAAACTACCTTCCATAATGAAAAGGCTACAATCCATTGGTGTAAAAAAATTCTCGACAATAGACTACCTTCCATAATGACAAGGCTACCATCCATTGAGTAAAAAAGATATCGATAATAGACTACCTTACATCATGACAAGGCTACCATCCATTGAAGTAAAAACATCTCAACCAAAGACTACGTTCCATAATGACAAGGCTACCATCCATTGGAGAAAGAAAAATCTCGACAAAAGACTACCTTCCATAATGACAAGGTTACCATCCATTGGAATAACAAAAATATCGACAACAAACTACCTTCCATAATGACAAGGTTACCATCCAATGAAATAAAAAAAGTGTCGAAAATAGACTACCTTCAATAATGACAAGGCTTCCATCCATTGGAGTAACAAAAATCTGAACAATAGACTACCTTCCATAATGACAAGGCTACAATCCATTGGAGTAACAGAAATCTCAACAACAAACTAAATTCCATAATGACAAGGCTACCATCCATTGGCATAAAAAAAATATCGACAACAAACTACCTTCCATAATTACAAGGCAACCATCCATTGGGGTAAAAAAAATCTCGACAACAGACTACCTTTTATAATGACAAGGCTACAATCCATTGAAGTAACAAAAATCTCGACAACAGACTACCTTCCATAATGACATGGCTACCATCCAATGCAATAAAAAAATTATCGACAACAGACTACCTTCCATAATGACAAGGCTACCATCCATTGGAGTAACAAAAATCTGAACAACAGACTACCTTCCATAATGACAAGGCTACAATCCATTGGAGTAACTGAAATCTCAACGAAAAACTACATTCCATAATGACAAGGCTACCATCCATTGGTGTAACAAAAATCTCGTCAACAAACTACCTTTCATAATTACAAGGCTACCATCCATTGGGGTGAAAAAAATCTCGACAATAGACTACCTTCCATAATGACAAGGTTACAATCCATTGGAGTAACAAAAATCTCGACAACACACTACCTTCCATAATGACAAGGCTACCATCCAATGCAATAAAAAAATGTCGACAACAGACTACCTTCCATAATGACAAGGCTACCATCCATTGGAGTAACAAAAATCTGAACAACAGACTACCTTCCATAATGACAAGGCTACAATCCATTGGAGTAACAGAAATCTCAACAACAAACTACATTCCATAATGACAAGGCTACCATCCATTGGCGTAACAAAAATATCGACAACAAACTACCTTCCATAATTACAAGGCAACCATCCATTGGGGTAAAAAAAATCTCGACAACAGACTACCTTTTATAATGACAGGGCTACAATCCATTGGAGTAACAAAAATCTCGACAACAGACTACCTTCCATAATGACATGGCTACCATCCAATGCAATAAAAAAATTATCGACAACAGACTACCTTCCATAATGACAAGGCTACCATCCATTGGAGTAACAAAAATCTGAACAATAGACTACCTTCCATAATGACAAGGCTACAATCCATTGGAGTAACTGAAATATCAACGACAAACTACATTCCATAATGACAAGGCTACCATCCATTGGTGTAACAAAAATCTTGTCAACAAACTACCTTTCATAATTACAAGGCTACCATCCATTTGGGTGAAAAAAATCTCGACAATAGACTACCTTCCATAATGACAAGCCTACAATCCATTGGAGTAACAAAAATCTCGACAACAGACTACCTTCCATAATGACAAGGCTACCATCCAATGCAATAAAAAAAATGTCGACAACAGACTACCTTCCATAATGACAAGGCTACCATCCATTGGAGTAACAAAAATCTGAACAACAGACTACCTTCCATAATGACAAGGCTACAATCCATTGGAGTAACTGAAATCTCAACGGAAAACTACATTCCATAATGACAAGGCTTCCATCCATTGGTGTAACAAAAATCTCGACAAAAAACTACCTTCCATAATTACAAGGCTACCATCCATTGGGGTAAAAAAAATCTCAACAACATACTACCTTCTATAATGACAGGGCTACAATCCATTAGAGTTACAAAAATATCGACAACAAACTACCTTCCATAATGACATGGCTACCATCCAATGCAATAAAAAAATTATCGACAACAGACTACCTTCCATAATGACAAGGCTACCATCCATTGGGGTAAAAAAAATCTCGACAACAGACTACCTTCCATAATGACAAGGCTACAATCCATTGGATTAACAAAAATCTTGACAACAGACTACCTTCCATAATGACAAGGCTACCATTCAATGCAATAAAAAAATTGTCGACAACAGACTACCTTCCATAATGACAAGGCTACCATCCATTGGAGTAACAAAAATCTGAACAACAGACTACCTTCCATAATGACAAGGCTACAATCCATTGGAGTAACTGAAATCTCAACGGCAAACTACATTCCATAATGACAAGGCTACCATCCATTGGTGTAACAAAAAACTAGACAAAAAACTACCTTCCATAATTACAAGGCTACCATCCATTAGGGTTAAAAAAATCTGAACAACATACTACCTTCCATAATGACAGGGCTACAATCCATCAGAGTAACAAAAATCTCAACAACATACTACCTTCCATAATGACAGGGCTACCATCCATTTGACTAACAGAAATCTCAACGTCAGACTACCTTCCATAATGACAAGGCTACCATCCATTGGAGTAACAAATATCTCGACAACTTACTACCTTTTTATAATGACAAGGCTACCATGCATTGGAGTAAAAAAATCTTGACAACTAACTACCTTCCATAATGACAAGGCTACCATCCATTGGAGTAACAAAAATATCGCCAACAGACTACCTTCCATAATGACAAGGCTACCATCCATTGGAGTGACAAAAATATCGAAAATAGACTACCTTCCATAATGACAAGGCTACCATCCATTCGAGTGAAAAAATATCGACAACAAACTACCTTCCATAATGACAAGGCTACCATTCATTGGAGTAACAAAAATCTCGATAACAACAAACCTTCCATAATGACAAGGCTACAATCCATTGGAGTAACAAAAATCTCGACAACATACTACCTTCCATAATGACATGGCTACCATCCAATCCAATAAAAAAATTGTCGACAACAGACTACCTTCCATAATTACAAGGCTACCATCCATTGGAGTAACAAAAATCTCGACAACAGACTACCTTCTATAATGACAAGGCTACAATCCATTGGAGTAACAAAAATCTCGACAACAGACTACCTTCCATAATGACATGGCTACCATACAATGCAATAAAAAAATTGTCGACAACAGACTACCTTCCATAATGACAATGCTACGATCCATTGGAGTAACAAAAATCTGAACAACAAGCTACCTTCCATAATGACAAGGCTACAATCCAGTGGAATAACAGAAATCTCAATGACAAACTACATTCCATAATGACAAGGCTACCATCCATTGGTGTAACAAAAATCTCGACAACAAACTACCTTCCATAATTATAAGGCTACCATCCGTTGGGGTAAAAAATATCTCGACAACAAACTATCTTCCATAATGACAAGGCTACCATCCATTGGAGTAACAAATATCTCGACAACTTACTACCTTTTGATAATGACAAGGCAACCATGAATCAGAGTAACAAAAATCTTGACAACTGACTACCTTCCATAATTACAAGGCTACCATCCATTGGAGTAACTGAAATCTCAACGACACACTACATTCCATAATGACAAGGCTACCATCCATTGGTGTAACAAAAATCTCGACAACAAACTACCTTCCATAATTACAAGGCTACCATCCATTGGGGTAAAAAATCTCGACAACAGACTACCTTTCATAATGACAAGGCTACAATCCATTGGATTAACAAAAATCTCGACAACAGACTACCTTCCATAATGACAAGGCTACCATCCAATGCAATAAAAAAATTGTCGACAACAGACTACCTTCCATAATGACAAGGCTACCATCCATTGGAGTAACAAAAATCTGAACAACAGACTACCTTCCATAATGACAAGGCTACAATCCATTGGAGTAACTGAAATCTAAACGGCAAACTACATTCCATAATGACAAGGCTACCATCCATTGGTGTAACAAAAATCTCGACAAAAAACTACCTTCCATAATTACAAGGCTAACATCCATTAGGGTTAAAAAAATCTCAACAACATACTACCTTCCATAATGACAGGGCTACAATCCATCGGAGTAACAAAAATCTCAACAACATACTACCTTCCATAATGACAGGGCTACAATCCAATGGAATAACAAAAATCTCGACAACAGACTACCTTTCATAATGACAAGGCTACCATCCATTTGACTAACAGAAATCTCAACGTCAGACTACCTTCCATAATGACAAGGCTACCATCCATTGGAGTAACAAATATCTCGACAACTTACTACCTTTTTATAATGATAAGGCTACCATGCATTGGAGTAACAAAAATCTTGACAACTAACTACCTTCCATAATGACAAGGCTACCATCCATTAGAGTAACAAAGATATCGGCAGCAGACTACCTTCCCTAATGACAAGGCTACCATCCATTGGAGTAAGAAAAATCTCGACAACAGACTACGATCCATAATGACAAGGCTACCCTCCATCGGAGTAACAAAAATATCAACAAAATCCGGTGTTCCATAAAGAAAAGGCTACCATCATTTGGAGTAACAAAAATATCAACAACAGACTACCTTCCATAATGACAAGGCTACCATCCATTGGTGTAAAAAAATTCTCGACAATAGACTACCTTCCATAATGACAAGGCTACCATCCATTGAGTAAAAAAGATATCGACAATAGACTACCTTACATCATGACAAGGCTACCATCCATTGGAGTAAAAACATCTCAACCACAGACTACGTTCCATAATGACAAGGCTACCATCCATTGGAGAAAGAAAAATCTCGACAAAAGACTACCTTCCATAATGACAAGGTTACCATCCATTGGAATAACAAAAATATCGACAATAAACTACCTTCCATAATGACAAGGTTACCATCCAATGCAATAAAAAAAGTGTCGAAAATAGACTACCTTCCATAATGACAAGGCTTCCATCCATTGGAGTAACAAAAATCTGAACAATAGACTACCTTCCATAATGACAAGGCTAGAATCCATTGGAGTAACAGAAATCTCAACAACAAACTACATTCCATAACGACAAGGCTACCATCCATTGGCGTAACAAAAATATCGACAACAAACTACCTTCCATAATTACAAGGCAACCATCCATTGGGGTAAAAAAAATCTCGACAACAGACTACCTTTTATAATGACAAGGCTACAATCCATTGGAGTAACAAAAATCTCGACAAGAGACTACCTTCCATAATGACATGGCTACCATCCAATGCAATAAAAAAATTATCGACAACAGACTACCTTCCATAATGACAAGGCTACAATCCATTGGAGTAACTGAAATCTCAACGACGAACTACATTCCATAATGACAAGGCTACCATCCATTGGTGTAACAAAAATCTCGTCAACAAACTACCTTTCATAATTACAAGGCTACCATCCATTTGGGTGAAAAAAATCTCGACAATAGACTACCTTCCATAATGACAAGGCTACAATCCATTGGAGTAACAAAAATCTCGACAACAGACTACCTTCCATAATGACAAGGCTACCATCCAATGCAATAAAAAAAATGTCGACAACAGACTACCTTCCATAATGACAAGGCTACCATCCATTGGAGTAACAAAAATCTGAACAACAGACTACCTTCCATAATGACAAGGCTACAATCCATTGGAGTAAATGAAATCTCAACGGAAAACTACATTCCATAATGACAAGGCTACCATCCATTGGTGTAACAAAAATCTCGACAAAAAACTACCTTCCATAATTACAAGGCTACCATCCATTGGGGTAAAAAAAATCTCAACAACATACTACCTTCTATAATGACAGGGCTACAATCCATTAGAGTTACAAAAATATCGACAACAAACTACCTTCCATAATGACATGGCTACCATCCAATGCAATAAAAAAATTATCGACAACAGACTACCTTCCATAATGACAAGGCTACCATCCATTGGAGTAACAAAAATCTGAACAACATACTACCTTCCATAATGACAAGGCTACAATCCATTGGAGTAACTGAAATCTCAACGACAAACTACATTCCATAATGACAAGGCTACCATCCATTAGTGTAACAAAAATCTCGTCAACAAACTACCTTCCGTAATTACAAGGCTACCATCCATTGGGGTAAAAAAAATCTCGACAATAGACTACCTTCCATAATGACAAGGCTACAATCCATTGGAGTAACAAAAATTTCGACAACAGACTACCTTCCATAATGACAAGGCTACCATCCAATGCAATAAAAAAATTGTCGACAACAGATTACCTTCCATAATGACAAGGCTACCATCCATTGGAGTAACAAAAATCTAAACAACATACTACCTTCCATAATGACAAGGCTACAATCCATTGGAGTAACTGAAATCTCAACGGCAAACTACATTCCATAATAACAAGGCTACCATCCATTGGTGTAACAAAAATCTCGACAAAAAACTACCTTCCATAATTACAAGGCTACCATCCATTGGGGTAAAAGAAATCTCAACAACATACTACCTTCCATAATGACAGGGCTACAATCCATTGGAGTTACAAAAATCTTGACAACAGACTACCTTCCATAATGACAAGGCTACCATCCGATGGAATAACAAAAATCTCGACAACAGACTAACTTTCATAAAGATAAGGCTACCATCCATTTGACTAACAGAAATCTCAACGTCAGACTACCTTCCATAATGACAAGGCTACCATCCATTGGAGTAACAAATATCTCGACAACTTACTACCTTTTTATAATGACAAGGCTACCATGCATTGGAGTAACAAAAATCTTGACAACTAACTACCTTCCATAATGACAAGGCTACCATCCATTAGAGTAAAAAAGATATCGGCAACAGACTACCTTCCCTAATGACAAGGATACCATCCATTGGAGTAAGAAAAATCTCGACAACAAACTACCTTCCATAATGACAAGGCTACCCTCCATTGGAGTAATAAAAATATCAACAAAATCCGGTGTTCCATAATGAAAAGGCTACCATCATTTGGAGTAATAAAAATATCAACAACAGACTACCTTCCATAATGACATGGCTACCATCCATTGGTGTAAAAAAATTCTCGACAATAGACTACCTTCCATAATGACAAGGCTACCATCCATTGAGTAAAAAAGATATCGACAATAGACTACCTTAATTCATGACAAGGCTACCATCCATTGGAGTAAAAACATCTCGACCACAGACTACCTTCCATAATGACAAGGCAACCATCCATTGGAGTAACAAAAATATGAACAACAGACTACCTTCCATAATGACAAGGCTACAATCCATTGGAGTAATAAAAATCTCGACAAAAGACTACCTTCCATAATGACAAGGTTACCATCCATTAGAATAACAAAAATATCGACAACAAACTACCTTCCATAATGACAAGGCTAGCATCCAATGCAATAAAAAAAGTGTCGAAAACAGACTAACTTCCATAATGACAAGGCTACCATCCATTGGAGTAACAAAAATCTGAACAACAGACTACCTTCCATAATGACAAGGCTACAATCCATTGGAGTAATAGAAATCTCAACGACAAAGTACATTCCATTATGACATGGATACCATCCATTTGTGTAACAAAAATTACGACAACAAACTACCTTCCATAATGACAAGGCTACCATCCAATGCAATAAAAAATGTGTCGACAACAGACTACCTTCCATAATGACAAGGCTACCATCTATTGGATTAACAATAATCTGAACAACAGACTACCTTCCATAATGACAAGGCTACAATCCATTGGAGTAACAGAAATCTTAACGACAAACTACATTCCATAATGACAAGGCTACCATCCATTGGTGTAACAAAAATCACGACAACAAACTACCTTCCATAATTACAAGGCTACCATCCATTGGGGTAAAAAAAATCTCGACAACAGACTACCTTCCATAATGACATGGCTACCATCCAATGCAATAAAACAAATTGTTGACAACAGACTACCTTCCATAATGACAAGGCTACCATCCATTGGAGTAACAAAAATCTTAACAACAGACTACCTTCCATAATGACAAGGCTACAATCCATTGGAGTAACAAAGATATCGGCAGCAGACTACCTTCCCTAATGACAAGGATACCATCCATTGGAGTAAGAAAAATCTCGACAAAAGACTACCTTCCATAATGAAAAGGTTACCATCCATTGGAATAACAAAAATATCGACAACAAACTACCTTCCATAATGACAAGGCTACCATCGAATGCAATAAAAAAAGTGTCGACAACAGACTACCTTCCATAATTACAAGGCTACCATCCATTGGATTAACAAAAATCTTAACAACAGACTACCTTCCATAATGACAAGGCTATAATCCATTGGAGTAACTGAAATCTCAACGACAAACCACATTCCATAATGACAAGGCTACCATCCATTGGTGTAACAAAAATCTCGACAACAAACTACCTTCTATAATTACAAGGCTACCATCCATTAGGGTAAAAAAAATCTCAACAACATACTACCTTCCATAATGACAGGGCTACAATCCATTGGAGTAACAAAAATCTCGACAACAGACTACCTTCCATAATGACAAGGCTACCATCCAATGGAATAACAAAAATCTTGATAACAGACTACCTTTCATAATGACAAGGCTACCATCCATTTGACTAACAAAAATCTCAACGTCATACTACCTTCATTATGACAAGGCTACCATCCATTGGAGTAACAAAAATCTTGACAACTTACTACCTTCCATAATGACAAAGCTACCATCCATTAGAGTAACAAAGATATCGACAACAGACTACCTTCCATAATGACAAGGCTACCCTCCATTGGAGTAACAAAAATCTGAACAACAGACTACCTTCCATAATGACAAGGCTACAATCCATTGGAGTAACTGAAATCTCAACGGCAAACTACATTCCATAATGACAAGGCTACCATCCATTGGTGTAACAAAAATCTCGACAAAAAACTACCTTCCATAATTACAAGGCTACCATCCATTAGGGTTAAAATAATCTGAACAACATACTACCTTCCATAATGACAAGGCTACAATCCATCGGAGTAACAAAAATCTCAACAACATACTACCTTCCATAATGACAGGGCTACAATCCAATGGAATAACAAAAATCTCGACAACAGACTACCTTTCATAATGACAAGGCTACCATCCATTTGACTAACAGAAATCTCAACGTCAGACTACCTTCCATAATGACAAGGCTACCATCCATTGGAGTAACAAATATCTCGACAACTTACTACCTTTTTATAATGACAAGGCTACCATGCATTGGAGTAACAAAAATCTTGACAACTAACTACCTTCCATAATGATAAGGCTACCATCCATTGGACTAACAAAAATATCGCCAACAGACTACCTTCCATAATGACAAGGCTACCATCCATTGGAGTGACAAAAATATCGAAAATAGACTACCTTCCATAATGACAAGGCTACCATCCATTCGAGTGAAAAAATATCGACAACAAACTACCTTCCATAATGACAAGGCTACCATTCATTGGAGTAACAAAAATCTCGATAACAGCAAACCTTCCATAATGACAAGGCTACAATCCATTGGAGTAACAAAAATCTCGACAACATACTACCTTCCATAATGACATGGCTACCATCCAATGCAATAAAAAAATTGTCGACAACAGACTACCTTCCATAATGACAAGGCTACCATCCATTGGAGTAACAAAAATCTCGACAATAGACTACCTTCTATAATGACAAGGCTACGATCCATTGGAGTAACAAAAATCTCGACAACAGACTACCTTCAATAATGACATGGCTACCATACAATGCAATAAAAAAATTGTCGATAACAGACTACCTTCCATAATGACAAGGCTACGATCCATTGGAGTAACAAAAATCTTAACAACAGACTACCTTCCATAATGACAAGGCTACAATCCATTGGAGTAACAAAGATATCGGCAGCAGACTACCTTCCCTAATGACAAGGATACCATCCATTGGAGTAAGAAAAATCTCGACAAAAGACTACCTTCCATAATGAAAAGGTTACCATCCATTGGAATAACAAAAATATCGACAACAAACTACCTTCCATAATGACAAGGCTACCATCCAATGCAATAAAAAAAGTGTCGACAACAGACTACCTTCCATAATTACAAGGCTACCATCCATTGGATTAACAAAAATCTTAACAACAGACTACTTTCCATAATGACAAGGCTACAATCCATTGGAGTAACTGAAATCTCAACGACAAACCACATTCCATAATGACAAGGCTACCATCCATTGGTGTAACAAAAATCTCAACAACAAACTACCTTCTATAATTACAAGGCTACCATCCATTAGGGTAAAAAAAATTTCAACAACATACTACCTTCCATAATGACAGGGCTACAATCCATTGGAGTAACAAAAATCTCGACAACAGACTACCTTCCATAATGACAAGGCTACCATCCAATGGAATAACAAAAATCTTGATAACAGACTACCTTTCATAATGACAAGGCTACCATCCATTTGACTAACAAAAATCTCAACGTCATACTACCTTCATTATGACAAGGCTACCATCCATTGGAGTAACAAAAATCTTGACAACTTACTACCTTCCATAATGACAAAGCTACCATCCATTAGAGTAACAAAGATATCGACAATAGACTACCTTCCCTAATGACAAGGCTACCATCCATTGGAGTAAGAAAAATCTCGACAAAAGACTACCTTCCATAATGACAAGGCTACCCTCCATTGGAGTAACAAAAATCTGAACAACAGACTACCTTCCATAATGACAAGGCTACAATCCATTGGAGTAACTGAAATCTCAACGGCAAACTACATTCCATAATGACAAGGCTACCATCCATTGGTGTAACAAAAATATCGACAAAAAACTACCTTCCATAATTACAAGGCTACCATCCATTAGGGTTAAAAAAATCTGAACAACATACTACCTTCCATAATCACAAGGCTACAATCCATCGGAGTAACAAAAATCTCAACAACATACTACCTTCCATAATGACAGGGCTACAATCCAATGGAATAACAAAAATCTCGACAATAGACTACCTTTCATAATGACAAGGCTACCATCCATTTGACTACCAGAAATCTCAACGTCAGACTACCTTCCATAATGACAAGGCTACCATCTATTGGAGTAACAAATATCTCGACAACTTACTACCTTTTTATAATGACAAGGCTACCATGCATTGGAGTAACAAAAATCTTGACAACTAACTACCTTCCATAATGACAAGGCTACCATCCATTGGAGTAACAAAAATATCGCCAATAGACTACCTTCCATAATGACAAGGCTACCATCCATTGGAGTGACAAAAATATCGAAAATAGACTACCTTCCATAATGACAAGGCTACCATCCATTCGAGTGAAAAAATATCGACAACAAACTACCTTCCATAATGACAAGGCTACCATTCATTGGAGTAACAAAAATCTCGATAACAGCAAACCTTCCATAATGACAAGGCTACAATCCATTGGAGTAACAAAAATCTCGACAACATACTACCTTCCATAATGACATGGCTACCATCCAATGCAATAAAAAAATTGTCGACAACAGACTACCTTCCATAATGACAAGGCTACCATCCATTGGAGTAACAAAAATCTCGACAACAGACTACCTTCTATAATGACAAGGCTACAATCCATTGGAGTAACAAAAATCTCGACAACAGACTACCTTCAATAATGACATGGCTACCATACAATGCAATAAAAAAATTGTCGACAACAGACTACCTTCCATAATGACAAGGCTACGATCCATTGGAGTAACAAAAATCTGAACAAGAGACTACCTTCCATAATGACAAGGCTACAATCCATTGGAGTAACAGAAATCTCAACGACAAACTACATTCCATAATGACAAGGCTACCATCCATTGGTGTAACAAAAATCTCGACAACAAACTACCTTCCATAATTACAAGGCTACCATCCATTGGGGTAAAAAAAATCTCGACAACAGACTACCTTCCATAATGACAAGGCTACCATCCATTGGAGTAACAAATATCACGACAACTTACTACCTTTTGATAATGACAAGGCAACCATGAATCGGAGTAACAAAAATCTTGACAACTGACGATCTTCCATAATGACAAGGCTACCATCCATTGGAGTAACTGAAATCTCAATGACAAACTACATTCCATAATGACAAGGCTACCATCCAATGGTGTAACAAAAATCTCGACAACAAAGTACCTTCCATAATTACAAGGCTACCATCCATTGGGGTAAAAAAAATCTCGACAACAGACTACCTTCCATAATGACAAGGCTACAATCCATTGGATTAACAAAAATCTCGACAACAGACTACCTTCCATAATGACAAGGCTACCATCCAATGCAATAAAAAAATTTTCGACAACAGACTACCTTCCATAATGACAAGGCTACCATCCATTGGAGTAACAAAAATCTGAACAACAGACTACCTTCCATAATGACAAGGCTACAATCCATTGGAGTAACTGAAATCTCAACGGCAAACTAAATTCCATAATGACAAGGCTACCATCCATTGGTGTAACAAAAATCTCGACAAAAAACTACCTTCCATAATTACAAGGCTACCATCCATTAGGGTTAAAAAAATCGGAACAACATACTACCTTCCATAATGACAAGGCTACAATCCATCGGAGTAACAAAAATCTCAACAACATACTACCTTCCATAATGACAGGGCTACAATCCAATGGAATAACAAAAATCTCGACAACAGACTACCTTTCATAATGACAAGGCTACCATCCATTTGACTAACAGAAATTTCAACGTCAGACTACCTTCCATAATGACAAGGCTACCATCCATTGGAGTAACAAATATCTCGACAACTTACTACCTTTTTATAATGACAAGGCTACCATGCATTGGAGTAACAAAAATCTTGACAACTAACTACCTTCCATAATGACAAGGCTACCATCCATTGGAGTAACAAAAATATCGCCAACAGACTACCTTCCATAATGACAAGGCTACCATCCATTGGAGTGACAAAAATATCGAAAATAGACAACCTTCCATAATGACAAGGCTACCATCCATTCGAGTGAAAAAATATCGACAACAAACTACCTTCCATAATGACAAGGCTACCATTCATTGGAGTAACAAAAATCTCGATAACAGCAAACCTTCCATAATGACAAGGCTACAATCCATTGGAGTAACAAAAATCTCGACAACATACTACCTTCCATAATGACATGGCTACCATCTAATGCAATAAAAAAATTGTCGACAACAGACTACCTTCCATAATGACAAGGCTACCATCCATTGGAGTAACAAAAATCTCGACAACAGACTACCTTCTATAATGACAAGGCTACAATCCATGGAGTAACAAAAATCTCGACAACAGACTACCTTCCATAATGACATGGCTACCATACAATGCAATAAAAAAATTGTCGACAACAGACTACCTTCCATAATGACAAGGCTACGATCCATTGGAGTAACAAAAATCTGAACAACAGACTACCTTCCATAATGACAAGGCTAGAATCCATTGGAGTAACAGAAATCTCAACGACAAACTACATTCCATAATGACAAGGCTACCATCCATTGGTGTAACAAAAATCTCGACAACAAACTACCTTCCATAATTACAAGGCTACCATCCATTGGGGTAAAAAAAATCTCGACAACAGACTACCTTCCATAATGACAAGGCTACCATCCATTGGAGTAACAAATATCTCGACAACTTACTACCTTTTGATAATGACAAGGCAACCATGAATCGGAGTAACAAAAATCTTGACAACTGACTACCTTCCATAATGACAAGGCTACCATCCATTGGAGTAACTGAAATCTCAACGACAAACTACATTCCATAATGACAAGGCTACCATCCATTGGTGTAACAAAAATCTCGACAACAAACTACCTTCCATAATTACAAGGCTACCATCCATTGGGGTAAAAAAAATCTCGACAACAGACTACCTTCCATAATGACAAGGCTACAATCCATTGGATTAACAAAAATCTCGACAACAGACTACCTTCCATAATGACAAGGCTACCATCCAATGCAATAAAAAAATTGTCGACAACAGACTACCTTCCATAATGACAAGGCTACCATCCATTGGAGTAACAAAAATCTGAACAACAGACTACCTTCCATAATGACAAGGCTACAATCCATTGGAGTAACTGAAATCTCAACGGCAAACTAAATTCCATAATGACAAGGCTACCATCCATTGGTGTAACAAAAATCTCGACAAAAAACTACCTTCCATAATTACAAGGCTACCATCCATTAGGGTTAAAAAAATCTCAACAACATACTACCTTCCATAATGACAGGGCTACAATCCATCGGAGTAACAAAAATCTCAACAACATACTACCTTCCATAATGACAGGGCTACAATCCAATGGAATAACAAAAATCTCGACAACAGACTACCTTTCATAATTACAAGGCTACCATCCATTTGACTAGCAGAAATCTCAACGTCAGACTACCTTGCATAATGACAAGGCTACCATCCATTGGAGTAATAAATATCTCGACAACTTACTACCTTTTTATAATGACAAGGCTATCATGCATTGGAGTAACAAAAATCTTGACAACTAACTACCTTCCATAATGACAAGGCTACCATCCATTAGAGTAACAAAGATATCGGCAGCAGACTACCTTCCCTAATGACAAGGCTACCATCCATTGGAGTAAGAAAAATCTCGACAACAGACTACCTTCCGTAATGACAAGGCTACCCTCCATCGGAGTAACAAAAATATCAACAAAATCCGGTGTTCCATAATGAAAAGGCTACCATCATTTGGAGTAACAAAAATATCAACAACAGACTACCTTCCATAATGACAAGGCTACCATCCATTGGTGTAAAAAAATTCTCGACAATAGACTACCTTCCATAATGACAAGGCTACCATCCATTGAGTAAAAAAGATATCGACAATAGACTACCTTACATCACGACAAGGCTACCATCCATTGGAGTAAAAACATCTCAACCACAGACTACGTTCCATAATGACAAGGCTACCATCCATTGGAGAAAGAAAAATCTCGACAAAAGACTACCTTCCATAATGACAAGGTTACCATTCATTGGAATAACAAAAATATCAACAACAAACTACCTTCCATAATGATAAGGTTACCATCCAATGCAATAAAAAAAGTGTCGAAAATAGACTACCTTCCATAATGACAAGGCTTCTATCCATTGGAGTAACAAAAATCTGAACAATAGACTACCTTCCATAATGACAAGGCTACAATCCATTGGAGTAACAGAAATCTCAACAACAAACTACCTTCCATAATGACAAGGCTACCATCCATTGGCATAACAAAAATATCGACAACAAACTACCTTCCATAATTACAAGGCACCATCCATTGGGGTAAAAAAAATCTCGACAACAGACTACCTTTTATAATGACAAGGCTACAATCCATTGGAGTAACAAAAATCTCGACAACAGACTACCTTCCATAATGACATGCCTACCATCAAATGCAATAAAAAAATTATCGACAACAGACTACCTTCCATAATGACAAGGCTACCATCCATTGGAGTAACAAAAATCTGAACAACAGACTACTTTCCATAATGACAAGGCTACAATCCATTGGAGTAACTGAAATCTCAACGACAAACTACATTCCATAATGACAAGGCTACCATCCATTGGTGTAACAAAAATCTCGTCAACAAACTACCTTTCATAATTACAAGGCTACCATCCATTGGGGTGAAAAAAATCTCGACAATAGACTACCTTCCATAATGACAAGGCTACAATCCATTGGAGTAACAAAAATCTCGACAACAGACTACCTTCCATAATGACAAGGCTACCATCCAATGAAATAAAAAAAATGTCGACAACAGACTACCTTCCATAATGACAAGGCTACCATCCATTGGAGTAACACAAATCTGAACAATAGACTACCTTCCATAATGACAAGGCTACAATCCATTGGAGTAACTGAAACCTCAACGGCAAACTACATTCCATAATGACAAGGCTACCATCCATTGGTGTAACAAAAATCTCGACAAAAAACTACCTTTCATCATTACAAGGCTACCATCCATTGGGGTAAAAAAATTCTCAACAACATACTACCTTCTATAATGACAGGGCTACAATCCATTAGAGTTACAAAAATATCGACAACAAACTACCTTCCATAATGACATGGCTACCATCCAATGCAATAAAAAAATTATCGACAACAGACTACCTTCCATAATGACAAGGCTACCATCCATTGGAGTAACAAAAATCTGAACAACATACTACCTTCCATAATGACAAGGCTACAATCCATTGGAGTAACTGAAATCTCAACGACAAACTACATTCCATAATGACAAGGCTACCATCCATTGGTGTAACAAAAATCTCGTCAACAAACTACCTTCCGTAATTACAAGGCTACCATCCATTGGGGTAAATAAAATCTCGACAATAGACTACCTTCCATAATGACAAGGCTACAAAACATTGGAGTAACAAAAATTTCGACAACAGACTACCTTCCATAATGACAAGGCTACCATCCAATGCAATAAAAAAAGTGTCGACAACAGACTACCTTCCATAATGACAAGGCAACCATGAATCGGAGTAACAAAAATCATGACAACTGACTACCTTCCATAATGACAAGGCTACAATCCATTGGAGTAACTGAAATCTCAACGGCAAACTACATTCCATAATGACAAGGCTACCATCCATTGGTGTAACAAAAATCTCGACAACAAACTACCTTCCATAATTACAAGGCTACCATCCATTGGGGTAAAAAAATCTCGACAACAGACTACCTTCCATAATGACAAGGCTACAATCCATTGGATTAACAAAAATCTCGACAATAGACTACCTTCCATAATGACAAGGCTACCATCCAATGCAATAAAAAAATTGTCGACAACAGACTACCTTCCATAATGACAAGGCTACCATCCATTGGAGTAACAAAAATCTGAACAACAGACTACCTTCCATAATGACAAGGCTACAATCCATTGGAGTAACTGAAATCTCAACGGCAAACTAAATTCCATAATGACAAGGCTACCATCCATTGGTGTAACAAAAATCTCGACAAAAAACTACCTTCCATAATTACAAGGCTACCATCCATTAGGGTTAAAAAAATCTCAACAACATACTACCTTCCATAATGACAGGGCTACAATCCATCGGAGTAACAAAAATCTCAACAACATACTACCTTCCATAATGACAGGGCTACAATCCAATGGAATAACAAAAATCTTGACAACAGACTACCTTTCATAATTACAAGGCTACCATCCATTTGACTAACAGAAATCTCAACGTCAGACTACCTTTCATAATGACAAGGCTACCATCCATTGGAGTAACAAATATCTCGACAACTTACTACCTTTTTATAATGACAAGGCTATCATGCATTGGAGTAACAAAAATCTTAACAACTAACTACCTTCCATAATGACAAGGCTACCATCCATTAGAGTAACAAAGATATCGGCAGCAGACTACCTTCCCTAATGACAAGGCTACCATCCATTGGAGTAAGAAAAATCTCGACAACAGACTACCTTCCGTAATGACAAGGCTACCCTCCATCGGAGTAACAAAAATATCAACAAAATCCGGTGTTCCATAATGAAAAGGTTACCATCATTTGGAGTAACAAAAATATCAATAACAGACTACCTTCCATAATGACAAGGCTACCATCCATTGGTGTAAAAAAATTCTCGACAATAGACCACCTTCCATAATGACAAGGCTACCATCCATTGAGTAAAAAAGATATCGACAATAGACTACCTTACATCATGACAAGGCTACCATCCATTGGAGTAAAAACATCTCAACCACAGACTACGTTCCATAATGACAAGGCTACCATCCATTGGAGAAAGAAAAATCTCGACAAAAGACTACCTTCCATAATGACAAGGTTACCATTCATTGGAATAACAAAAATATCAACAACAAACTACCTTCCATAATTATAAGGTTACCATCCAATGCAATAAAAAAAGTGTCGAAAATAGACTACCTTCCATAATGACAAGGCTTCCATCCATTGGAGTAATAAAAATCTGAACAATAGACTACCTTCCATAAAGACAAGGCTACAATCCATTGGAGTAACAGAAATCTCAACAACAAACTACCTTCCATAATGACAAGGCTACCATCCATTGGCATAACAAAAATATCGACAACAAACTACCTTCCATAATTACAAGGCACCATCCATTGGGGTAAAAAAAATCTCGACAACAGACTACCTTTTATAATGACAAGGCTACAATCCATTGGAGTAACAAAAATCTCGACAACAGACTACCTTCCATAATGACATGATTACCATCAAATGCAATAAAAAAATTATCGACAACAGACTACCTTCCATAATGACAAGGCTACCATCCATTGGAGTAACAAAAATCTGAACAACAGACTACTTTCCATAATGACAAGGCTACAATCCATTGGAGTAACTGAAATCTCAACGACAAACTACATTCCATAATGACAAGGCTACCATCCATTGGTGTAACAAAAATCTCGTCAACAAACTACCTTTCATAATTACAAGGCTACCATCCATTGGGGTGAAAAAAATCTCGACAATAGACTACCTTCCATAATGACAAGGCTACAATCCATTGGAGTAACAAAAATCTCGACAACAGACTACCTTCCATAATGACAAGGCTACCATCCAATGAAATAAAAAAAATGTCGACAACAGACTACCTTCCATAATGACAAGGCTACCATCCATTGGAGTAACAAAAATCTGAACAATAGACTACCTTCCATAATGACAAGGCTACAATCCATTGGAGTAATTGAAACCTCAACGGCAAACTACATTCCATAATGACAAGGCTACCATCCATTGGTGTAACAAAAATCTCGACAAAAAACTACCTTTCATCATTACAAGGCTACCATCCATTGGGGTAAAAAAATTCTCATCAACATACTACCTTCTATAATGACAGGGCTACAATCCATTAGAGTTACAAAAATATCGACAACAAACTACCTTCCATAATGACATGGCTACCATCCAATGCAATAAAAAAATTATCGACAACAGACTACCTTCCATAATGACAAGGCTACCATCCATTGGAGTAACAAAAATCTGAACAACATACTACCTTCCATAATGACAAGGCTACAATCCATTGGAGTAACTGAAATCTCAACGACAAACTACATTCCATAATGACAAGGCTACCATCCATTGGTGTAACAAAAATCTCGTCAACAAACTACCTTCCGTAATTACAAGGCTACCATCCATTGGGGTAAAAAAAATCTCGACAATAGACTACCTTCCATAATGACAAGGCTACAAAACATTGGAGTAACAAAAATTTCGACAACAGACTACCTTCCATAATGACAAGGCTACCATCCAATGCAATAAAAAAATTGTCGACAACAGACTACCTTCCATAATGACAAGGCTACCATCCATTGGAGTAACAAAAATCTGAACAACATACTACCTTCCATAATGACAAGGCTACAATCCATTGGAGTAACTGAAATCTCAACGGCAAACTACATTCCATAATGACAAGGCTACCATCCATTGGTGTAACAAAAATCTCGACAAAAAACTACCTTCCATAATTACAAGGCTACCATCCATTGGGGTAAAAAAAATCTCAACAACATACTACCTTCCATAATGACAGGGCTACAATCCATTGGAGTTACAAAAATCTCGACAACAGACTACCTTCCATAATGACAAGGCTACCATCCAATGGAATAACAAAAATCTCGACAACAGACTAACTTTCATAATGATAAGGCTACCATCCATTTGACTAACAGAAATCTCAACGTCAGACTACCTTCCATAATGACAAGGCTACCATCCATTGGAGTAACAAATATCTCGACAACTTACTACCTTTTTATAATGACAAGGCTACCATGCATTGGAGTAACAAAAATCTTGACAACTGACTACCTTCCATAATGACAAGGCTACCATCCATTAGAGTAAGAAAAATCTCGACAACAGACTACCTTCCATAATGACAAGGCTACCCTCCATTGGAGTAATAAAAATATCAACAAAATCCGGTGTTCCATAATGAAAAGGCTACCATCATTTGGAGTAATAAAAATATCAACAACAGACTACCTTCCATAATGACATGGCTACCATCCATTGGTTTAAAAAAATTCTCGACAATAGACTACCTTCCATAATGACAAGGCTACCATCCATTGAGTAAAAAAGATATCGACAATAGACTACCTTACATCATGACAAGGCTACCATCCATTGGAGTAAAAACATCTCGACCACAGACTACCTTCCATAATGACAAGGCTACCATCCATTGGAGTAACAAAAATATGAACAACAGACTACCTTCCATAATGACAAGGCTACAATCCATTGGAGTAATAGAAATCTCAACGACAAACTACATTCCATTATGACATGGATACCATCCATTTGTGTAACAAAAATATCGACAACAAACTACCTTCCATAATGACAAGGCTACCATCCAATGCAATAAAAAATGTGTCGACAACAAACTACCTTCCATAATGACAAGGCTACCATCCATTGGAGTAACAATAATCTGAACAACAGACTACGTTCCATAATGACAAGGCTACAATCCATTGGAGTAACAGAAATCTTAACGACAAACTACATTCCATAATGACAAGGCTACCACCATTGGTGTAACAAAAATCTCGACAACAAACTACCTTCCATAATTACAAGGCTACCATCCATTGGTGTAACAAAAATCTCGTCAACAAACTACCTTTCATAATTACAAGGCTACCATCCATTGGGGTGAAAAAAATCTCGACAATAGACTACCTTCCATAATGACAAGGCTACAATCCATTGGAGTAACAAAAATCTCGACAACAGACTACCTTCCATAATGACAAGGCTACCATCCAATGCAATAAAAAAAATGTCGACAACAGACTACCTTCCATAATGACAAGGCTACCATCCATTGGAGTAACAAAAATCTGAACAATAGACTACCTTCCATAATGACAAGGCTACAATCCATTGGAGTAACTGAAACCTCAACGGCAAACTACATTCCATTATGACATGGATGCCATCCATTTGTGTAACAAAAATATCGACAACAAAGTACCTTCCATAATGACAAGGCTACCATCCAATGCAATAAAAAATGTGTCGACAACAGACTACCTTCCATAATGACAAGGCTACCATCCATTGGAGTAACAATAATCTGAACAACAGACTACCTTCCATAATGACAAGGCTACAATCCATTGGAGTAACAGAAATCTTAACGACAAACTACATTCCATAATGACAAGGCTACCACCATTGGTGTAACAAAAATCTCGACAACAAACTACCTTCCATAATTACAAGGCTACCATCCATTGGGGTAAAAAAAATCTCGACAACAGACTACCTTCTATAATGACAAGGCTACAATCCATTGGAGTAACAAAAATCTCGACAACAGACTACCTTCCATAATGACATGGCTACCATCCAATGCAATAAAACAAATTGTTGACAACAGACTACCTTCCATAATGACAAGGCTACCATCCATTGGAGTAACAAAAATCTTAACAATAGACTACCTTCCATAATGACAAGGCTACAATCCATTGGAGTAACAAAGATATCGGCAGCAGACTACCTTCCCTAATGACAAGGATACCATCCATTGGAGTACGAAAAATCTCGACAAAAGACTACCTTCCATAATGAAAAGGTTACCATGCATTGGAATAACAAAAATATCGACAACAAACTACCTTCCATAATGACATGGCTACCATCCAATGCAATAAAACAAATTGTTGACAACAGACTACCTTCCATAATGACAAGGCTACCATCCATTGGAGTAACAAAAATCTTAACAACAGACTACCTTCCATAATGACAAGGCTACAATCCATTGGAGTAACAAAGATATCGGCAGCAGACTACCTTCCCTAATGACAAGGATACCATCCATTGGAGTAAGAAAAATCTCGACAAAAGACTACCTTCCATAATGAAAAGGTTACCATCCATTGGAATAACAAAAATATCGACAACAAACTACCTTCCATAATGACAAGGCTACCATCCAATGCAATAAAAAAAGTGTCGACAACAGACTACCTTCCATAATTAGAAGGCTACCATCCATTAGGGTAAAAAAAATCTCAACAACATACTACCTTCCATAATGACAGGGCTACAATCCATTGGAGTAACAAAAATCTCGACAACAGACTACCTTCCATAATGACAAGGCTACCATCCAATGGAATAACAAAAATCTCGATAACATACTACCTTTCATAATGACAAGGCTACCATCCATTTGACTAACAGAAATCTCAATGTCAGACTACCTTCATTATGACAAGGCTACCATCCATTGGAGTAACAAAAATCTTGACAACTTACTACCTTCCATAATGACAAAGCTACCATCCATTAGAGTAACAAAGATATCGACAATAGACTAACTTCCCTAATGACAAGGCTACCATCCATTGGAGTAACAAAAATCTCGACAAAAGACTACCTTCCATAATGACAAGGATACCCTCCATTGGAGTAACAAAAATATCAACAACAGCCGTTGTTCCATAATGACAAGGCTACCATCATTTGGAGTAACAAAAATATCAACAATAGACTACCTTCCATAATGACAAGGCTACCATCCATTGGAGTAAAAAAATTCTCGACAATAGACTACCTTCCATAATGACAAGGCTACCATCCATTGAGTAAAAAAGATATCGACAATAGACTACCTTACATCATTACAAGGCTACCATCCATTGGAGTAAAAACATCTTGACCATAGACTACCTTCCATAATGACAAGGCTACCATCCATTGGAGTAACAAAAATATGAAGAACAGACTACCTTCTATAATGACAAGGCTACAATCCATTGGAGTAATAAAAATCTCAACAAATGACTACCTTCCATAATGACAAGGTTACCATCCATTGGAATAACAAAAATATCGACCATAAACAACCTTCCATAATGACAAGGCTACCATCCAATGTAATAAAAAAAGTGTCGACAACAGACTACCTTCCATAATGACAAGGCTACCATCCATTGGAGTAACAAAAATCTGAGCAACAGACTACCTTCCATAATGACAAGGCTACAATCTATTGGAGTAACAGAAATCTCAACGACAAACTACATTCCATAATGACAAGGCTACCATCCATTGGTGTAACAAAAAATCTCGACAACAAACTACCTTCCATAATTACAAGGCTACCATCCATTAGGGTAAAAAAAATCTCGACAACAGACTACCTTCCATAATGACAAGGCTACAATCCATTGGAGTAACAAACATCTCGACAACAGACTACCTTCCATAATGACAAGGCTACCATCCAATGGAATAACAAAAATCTCAACAACAGACTACATTTCATAATGACAAGGCTACCATCCATTTGACTAACAGAAATCTCAAATTTAAGAATACCTTCCATAATGACAAGGCTACCATCCATTGGAGTAACAAATATCTCGACAACTTACTACCTTTTTATAATGACAAGGCTACCATGAATTAGAGTAACAAAAATCTTGACAACTGACTGCCTTCCATAATGACAAGGCTACCATCCATTGGAGTAACAAAAATTTGACCAACAGACTACCTTCCATAATGACAAGGCTACAATCCATTGGAGTAATAGAAATCTCAACGACAAACTACATTCCATAATGACAAGGATACCATCCATTTGTGTAACAAAAATATAGACAAAAAACTACCTTCCATAATGACAAGGCTACCATCCAATGCAATAAAAAATGTGTCGACAACAGACTACCTTCCATAATGACAAGGCTACCATCCATTGGGGTAACAATAATCTGAACAACAGACTACCTTCCATAATGACAAGGCTACAATCCATTGGAGTAACAGAAATCTTAAAGACAAACTACATTCCATAATGACAAGGCTACCATCCATTGGTGTAACAAAAATCTCGACAACAAACTACCTTCCATAATTACAAGGCTACCATCCATTGGGGTAAAAAAAATCTCGACAACAGACTACCTTCTATAATGACAAGGCTACAATCCATTGGAGTAAGAAAAATCTCGACAACACACTACCTTCCATAATGACATGGCTACCATCCAATGCAATAAAACAAATTGTCGACAACAGACTACCTTCCATAATGACAAGGCTACCATCCATTGGAGTAACAAAAATCTTAACAACAGACTACCTTCCATAATGACAAGGCTACAATCCATTGGAGTAACTGAAATCTCAACGACAAACCACATTCCATAATGACAAGGCTACCATCCATTGTTGTAACAAAAATCTCGACAACAAACTACCTTCTATAATTACAAGGCTACCATCCATTGGGGTAAAAAAAATCTCAACAACAGACTACCTTCCATAATGACAAGGCTACAATCCATTGGAGTAATTGAAATCTCAACGACAAACCACATTCCATAATGACAAGGCTACCATCCATTGGCGTAACAAAAATCTCGACAACAAACTACCTTCTATAATTACAAGGCTTCCATCCATTGGGGTAAAAAAAATCTCAACAACAGACTACCTTCCATAATGACAAGGCTACAATCCATTGGAGTAACAAAAATCTCGATAACAGACTACCTTCCATAATGACAAGGCTACCATCCAATGGAATAACAAAAATTTCGACAACAGACTACCTTTCATAATGACAAGGCTACCATCCATTTGACTAATAGAAATCTCAACGTCAGACTACCTTCCATAATGACAAGGTTACCAACCATTGGAGTAACAAATATCTCGACAACTTACTACCTTTTTATAATGACAAGGCTACCATGCATTCGAGTAACAAAAATCTTGACAACTGACTACCTTCCATAATGACAAGGCTACCATCCATTAGATTAACAAAGATATCGACAACAGACGACCTTCCCTAATGACAAGGCTACCATCCATTGGAGTAAGAAAAATCTCGACAACAGACTACCTTCCATAATGACAAGGCTACCCTCCATTGGAATAACAAAAATATCAACAACAGCCGATGTTCCATAATGACAAGGCTATCATCATTTGGAGTAACAAAAATATCAACAATAGACTACCTTCAATAATGACAAGGCTACCATCCATTGGAGTAAAAAAATTCTCGACAATAGACTACCTTCCATAATGACAAGGCTATCATCCATTGAGTAAAAAAGATATCGACAATAGACTACCTTACATCATGACAAGGCTACCATCCATTGAAGTAAAAACATCTCGACCACAGACTACCTTCCATAATGACAAGGCTACCATCCATTGGAGTAACAAAAATATGAAGAACAGACTACCTTCTATAATGACAAGGCTACAATCCATTGGAGTAATAAAAATCTCGACAAAAGACTGCCTTCCATAATGACAAGGTTACCATCCATTGGAATAAAAAAAATATCGACAACAAACTACCTTCCATAATGACATGGCTACCATCCAATGCAATAAAAAAAGTGTCGACAACAGACTACCTTCCATAATGACAAGGCTACCATCCAATGGAATAACAAAAATCTCGACAACAGACTACCTTTCAAAATGACAAGGCTACAATCCATTTGGAGTAACAAATATCTCGACAACTTACTACCTTTTTATAATGACAAGGCTACCATGAATCGGAGTAACAAAAATCTTGACAACTGACTACCTTCCATAATGACAAGGCTACCATCCATTAGAGTAACAAAGATATCGGCAGCAGACTACATTCCCTAATGACAAGGATACCATCCATTGGGGTAAAAAAAATCTCAACAACAGACTACCTTCCATAATGACAAGGCTACAATCCATTGGAGTAACTGAAATCTCAACGACAAACCACATTCCATAATGACAAGGCTACCATCCATTGGTGTAACAAAAATCTCGACAACAAACTACCTTCTATAATTACAAGGCTACCATCCATTGGGGTAAAAAAATCTCAACAACAGACTACCTTCCATAATGACAAGGCTACAATCCATTGGAGTAACAAAAATCTCGACAACAAACTACCTTCCATAATGACAAGGCTACCATCCAATGGAATAACAAAAATTTCGACAACAGACTACCTTTCATAATGACAAGGCTACCATGCATTTGACTAATAGAAATCTCAACGTCAGACTACCTTCCATAATGACAAGGTTACCATCCATTGGAGTAACAAATATCTTAACAACTTACTACCTTTTTATAATGACAAGGCTACCATGCATTGGAGTAACAAAAATCTTGACAACTGACTACCTTCCATAATGACAAGGCTACCATCCATTAGAGTAACAAAGATATCGACAACAGACGACCTTCCCTAATGACAAGGCTACCATCCATTGGAGTAAGAAAAATCTCGACAACAGACTACCTTCCATAATGACAAGGCTACCCTCCATTGGAGTAACAAAAATATCAACAACAGTCGGTGTTCCATAATGACAAGGCTACCATCATTTGGAGTAACAAAAATATCAACAATAGACTACCTTCCATAATGACAAGGCTACCATCCATTGGAGTAAAAAAATTCTCGACAATAGACTACCTTCCATAATGACAAGGCTATCATCCATTGAGTAAAAAAGATATCGACAATATCTACCTTACATCATGACAAGGCTACCATCCATTGGAGTAAAAACATCTCGACCACAGACTACCTTCCATAATGACAAGGCTACCATCCATTGGAGTAACAAAAATATGAAAAACAAACTACCTTCTATAATGACAAGGCTACAATCCATTTGAGTAATAAAAATCTCGACAAATAACTACCTTCCATAATGACAAGGTTACCATCCATTGGAATAACAAAAATATCGACAACAAACAACCTTCCATAATGACAAGGCTACCATCCAATGTAATAAAAAAAGTGTCGACAACAGACTACCTTCCATAATGACAAGGCTACCATCCATTGGAGTAACAAAAATCTGAGCAACAGACTACCTTCCATAATGACAAGGCTACAATCTATTGGAGTAACAGAAATCTCAACGACAAACTACATTCCATAATGACAAGGCTACCATCCATTGGTGTAACAAAAAATCTCGACAACAAACTACCTTCCATAATTACAAGGCTACCATCCATTGGGGTGAAAAAAATCTCGACAACAGACTACCTTCCATAATGACAAGGCTACAATCCATTGGAGTAACAAACATCTCGATAACAGACTACCTTCCATAATGACAAGGCTACCATCCAATGGAATAACAAAAATCTCAACAACAGACTACCTTTCATAATGACAAGGCTACCATCCATTTGACTAACAGAAATCTCAAATTTAAGACTACCTTCCATAATGACAAGGCTACCATCCATTGGAGTAACAAATATCTTGACAACTGACTACCTTCCATAATGACAAGGCTACCATCCATTGGAGTAACAAAAATTTGACCAACAGACTACCTTCCATAATGACAAGGCTACAATCCATTGGAGTAATAGAAATCTCAACGACAAACTACATTCCATAATGACAAGGATACCATCCATTTGTGTAACAAAAATATAGACAACAAACTACCTTCCATAATGACAAGGCTACCATCCAATGCAATAAAAAATGTGTCGACAACAGAATACCTTCCATAATGACAAGGCTACCATCCATTGGGGTAACAATAATCTGAACAACAGACTACCTTCCATAATGACAAGGCTACAATCCATTGGAGTAACAGAAATCTTAACGACAAACTACATTCCATAATGACAAGGCTACCATCCATTAGTGTAACAAAAATCTCGACAACTACATTCCATAATTACAAGGCTACCATCCATTGGGGTAAAAAAAATCTCGACAACAGACTACCTTCTATAATGACAAGGCTACAATCCATTGGAGTAACAAAAATCTCGACAACACACTACCTTCCATAATGACATGGCTACCATCCAATGCAATAAAACAAATTGTCGACAACAGACTACCTTCCGTAATAACAAGGCTACCATCCATTGGAGTAACAAAAATTTTAACAACAGACTACCTTCCATAATGACAAGGCTACAATCCATTGGAGTAACTGAAATCTCAACGACAAACCACATTCCATAATGACAAGGCTACCGTCCATTGGTGTAACAAAAATCTCGACAACAAACTACCTTCTATAATTACAAAGCTACCATCCATTGGGGTAAAAAAAATCTCAACAACAGACTACCTTCCATAATGACAAGGCTATAATCCATTGGAGTAACTGAAATCTCAACGACAAACCACATTCCATAATGACAAGGCTACCATCCATTGGTGTAACAAAAATCTCGACAACAAACTACCTTCTATAATTACAAGGCTACCATCCATTGGGGTAAAAAAAATCTCAACAACAGACTACCTTCCATAATGACAAGGCTACAATCCATTGGAGTAACAAAAATCTCGATAACAGACTACCTTCCATAATGACAAGGCTACCATCCAATGGAATAACAAAAATTTCGACAACAGACTACCTTTCATAATGACAAGGCTACCATCCATTTGACTAATAGAAATCTCAACGTCAGACAACCTTCCATAATGACAAGGTTACCATCCATTGGAGTAACAAATATCTCGACAACTTACTACCTTTTTATAATGACAAGGCTACCATGCATTGGAGTAACAAAAATCTTGACAACTGACTACCTTCCATAATGACAAGGATACCATCCATTAGAGTAACAAAGATATCGACAACAGACGACCTTCCCTAATGACAAGGCTACCATCCATTGGAGTAAGAAAAATCTTGACAACAGACTACCTTCCATAATGACAAGGCTACCCTCCATTGGAATAACAAAAATATCAACAACAGCCGATGTTCCATAATGACAAGGCTATCATCATTTGGAGTAACAAAAATATCAATAATAGACTACCTTCCATAATGACAAGGCTACCATCCATTGGAGTAAAAAAATTCTCGACAATAGACTACCTTCCATAATGACAAGGCTATCATCCATTAAAGTAAAAACATCTCGACCACAGACTACCTTCCATAATGACAAGGCTACCATCCATTGGAGTAACAAAAATATGAACAACAGACTACCTTCTATAATGACAAGGCTACAATCCATTGGAGTAATAAAAATCTCCACAAAAGACTGCCTTCCATAATGACAAGGTTACCATCCATTGGAATAAAAAAAATATCGACAACAAACTACCTTCCATAATGACATGGCTACCATCCAATGCAATAAAAAAAGTGTTGACAACAGACTACCTTCCATAATGACAAGGCTACCATCCAATGGAATAACAAAAATCTCGACAACAGACTACCTTTCAAAATGACAAGGCTACCATCCATTTGGAGTAACAAATATCTCGACAACTTACTACCTTTTTATAATGACAAGGCTACCATGAATCGGAGTAACAAAAATCTTGACAACTAACTACCTTCCATAATGACAAGGCTACCATCCATTAGAGTAACAAAGATATCGGCAGCAGACTACCTTCCCTAATGACAAGGATGCCATCCATTGGGGTAAAAAAAATCTCAACAACAGACTACCTTCCATAATGACAAGGCTACAATCCACTGGAGTAACTGAAATCTCAACGACAGACTACCTTCCATAATGACAAGGCTACAATCCATTGGAGTAATTGAAATCTCAACGACAAACCACATTCCATAATGACAAGGCTACCATCCATTGGCGTAACAAAAATCTCGACAACAAACTACCTTCTATAATTACAAGGCTACCATCCATTGGGGTAAAAAAAATCTCAACAACAGACTACCTTCCATAATGACAAGGCTACAATCCATTGGAGTAACAAACATCTCGACAACAGACTACCTTCCATAATGACAAGGCTACCATCCAATGGAATAACAAAAATCTCAACAACAGACTACCTTTCATAATGACAAGGCTACCATCCATTTGACTAACAGAAATCTCAAATTTAAGACTACCTTCCATAATGACAAGGCTACCATCCATTGGAGTAACAAATATCTTGACAACTGACTACCTTCCATAATGACAAGGCTACCATCCATTGGAGTAACAAAAATTTGACCAACAGACTACCTTCCATAATGACAAGGCTACAATCCATTGGAGTAATAGAAATCTCAACGACAAACTACATTCCATAATGACAAGGATACCATCCATTTGTGTAACAAAAATATAGACAACAAACTACCTTCCATAATGACAAGGCTACCATCCAATGCAATAAAAAATGTGTCGACAACAGAATACCTTCCATAATGACAAGGCTACCATCCATTGGGGTAACAATAATCTGAACAACAGACTACCTTCCATAATGACAAGGCTACAATCCATTGGAGTAACAGAAATCTTAACGACAAACTACATTCCATAATGACAAGGCTACCATCCATTAGTGTAACAAAAATCTCGACAACAAACTACATTCCATAATTACAAGGCTACCATCCATTGGGGTAAAAAAAATCTCGACAACAGACTACCTTCTATAATGACAAGGCTACAATCCATTGGAGTAACAAAAATCTCGACAACACACTACCTTCCATAATGACATGGCTACCATCCAATGCAATAAAACAAATTGTCGACAACAGACTACCTTCCGTAATGACAAGGCTACCATCCATTGGAGTAACAAAAATCTTAACAACAGACTACCTTCCATAATGACAAGGCTACAATCCATTGGAGTAACTGAAATCTCAACGACAAACCACATTCCATAATGACAAGGCTACCATCCATTGGTGTAACAAAAATCTCGACAACAAACTACCTTCTATAATTACAAAGCTACCATCCATTGGGGTAAAAAAAATCTCAACAACAGACTACCTTCCATAATGACAAGGCTATAATCCATTGGAGTAACTGAAATCTCAACGACAAACCACATTCCATAATGACAAGGCTACCATCCATTGGTGTAACAAAAATCTCGACAACAAACTACCTTCTATAATTACAAGGCTACCATCCATTGGGGTAAAAAAAATCTCAACAACAGACTACCTTCCATAATGACAAGGCTACAATCCATTGGAGTAACAAAAATCTCGATAACAGACTACCTTCCATAATGACAAGGCTACCATCCAATGGAATAACAAAAATTTCGACAACAGACTACCTTTCATAATGAAAAGGCTACCATCCATTTGACTAATAGAAATCTCAACGTCAGACAACCTTCCATAATGACAAGGTTACCATCCATTGGAGTAACAAATATCTCGACAACTTACTACCTTTTTATAATGACAAGGCTACCATGCATTGGAGTAACAAAAATCTTGACAACTGACTACCTTCCATAATGACAAGGAAACCATCCATTAGAGTAACAAAGATATCGACAACAGACGACCTTCCCTAATGACAAGGCTACCATCCATTGGAGTAAGAAAAATCTCGACAACAGACTACCTTCCATAATGACAAGG
Source organism: Vicia faba (assembly GCA_948472305.1). Classification (NCBI taxonomy): domain Eukaryota; kingdom Viridiplantae; phylum Streptophyta; class Magnoliopsida; order Fabales; family Fabaceae; genus Vicia; species Vicia faba. The sequence continues at coordinate 769,772,242 of OX451738.1, forward strand.
CTACCCTCCATTGGAATAACAAAAATATCAACAACAGCCGATGTTCCATAATGACAAGGCTATCATCATTTGGAGTAACAAAAATATCAACAATAGACTACCTTCCATAATGACAAGGCTACCATCCATTGGAGTAAAAAAATTCTCGACAATAGACTACCTTCCATAATGACAAGGCTATCATCCATTAAAGTAAAAACATCTCGACCACAGACTACCTTCCATAATGACAAGGCTACCATCCATTGGAGTAACAAAAATATGAACAACAGACTACCTTCTATAATGACAAGGCTACAATCCATTGGAGTAATAAAAATCTCCACAAAAGACTGCCTTCCATAATGACAAGGTTACCATCCATTGGAATAAAAAAAATATCGACAACAAACTACCTTCCATAATGACATGGCTACCATCCAATGCAATAAAAAAAGTGTTGACAACAGACTACCTTCCATAATGACAAGGCTACCATCCAATGGAATAACAAAAATCTCGACAACAGACTACCTTTCAAAATGACAAGGCTACCATCCATTTGGAGTAACAAATATCTCGACAACTTACTACCTTTTTATAATGACAAGGCTACCATGAATCGGAGTAACAAAAATCTTGACAACTAACTACCTTCCATAATGACAAGGCTACCATCCATTAGAGTAACAAAGATATCGGCAGCAGACTACCTTCCCTAATGACAAGGATGCCATCCATTGGGGTAAAAAAAATCTCAACAACAGACTACCTTCCATAATGACAAGGCTACAATCCACTGGAGTAACTGAAATCTCAACGACAGACTACCTTCCATAATGACAAGGCTACAATCCATTGGAGTAATTGAAATCTCAACGACAAACCACATTCCATAATGACAAGGCTACCATCCATTGGCGTAACAAAAATCTCGACAACAAACTACCTTCTATAATTACAAGGCTACCATCCATTGGGGTAAAAAAAATCTCAACAACAGACTACCTTCCATAATGACAAGGCTACCATCCAATGGAATAACAAAAATTTCGACAACAGACTACCTTTCATAATGACAAGGCTACCATGCATTTGACTAACAGAAATCTCAACGTCAGACTACCTTCCATAATGACAACGTTACCATCCATTGGAGTAACAAATATCTTAACAACTTACTACCTTTTTATAATGACAAGGCTACCATGCATTGGAGTAACAAAAATCTTGACAACTGACTACCTTCCATAATGACAAGGCTACCATCCATTAGAGTAACAAAGATATCGACAACAGACGACCTTCCCTAATGACAAGGCTACCATCCATTGGAGTAAGAAAAATCTCGACAACAGACTACCTTCCATAATGACAAGGCTACCCTCCATTGGAGTAACAAAAATATCAACAACAGTCGGTGTTCCATAATGACAAGGCTACCATCATTTGGAGTAACAAAAATATCAACAATAGACTACCTTCCATAATGACAAGGCTACCATCCATTGGAGTAAAAGAATTCTCGACAATAAACTACCTTCCATAATGACAAGGCTATCATCCATTGAGTAAAAAAGATATCGACAATATCTACCTTACATCATGACAAGGCTACCATCCATTGGAGTAAAAACATCTCGACCACAGACTACCTTCCATAATGACAAGGCTACCATCCATTGGAGTAACAAAAATATGAACAACAGACTACCTTCTATAATGACAAGGCTACAATCCATTTGAGTAATAAAAATCTCGACAAATAACTACCTTCCATAATGACAAGGTTACCATCCATTGGAATAACAAAAATATCGACAACAAACAACCTTCCATAATGACAAGGCTACCATCCAATGTAATAAAAAAAGTGTCGACAACAGATTACCTTCCATAATGACAAGGCTACCATCCATTGGAGTAACAAAAATCTGAGCAACAGACTACCTCCCATAATGACAAGGCTACAATCTATTGGAGTAACAGAAATCTCAACGACAAACTACATTCCATAATGACAAGGCTACCATCCATTGGTGTAACAAAAAATCTCGACAACAAACTACCTTCCATAATTACAAGGCTACCATCCATTGGGGTGAAAAAAATCTCGACAACAGACTACCTTCCATAATGACAAGGCTACAATCCATTGGAGTAACAAACATCTCGACAACAGACTACCTTCCATAATGACAAGGCTACCATCCAATGGAATAACAAAAATCTCAACAACAGACTACCTTTCATAATGACAAGGCTACCATCCATTTGACTAACAGAAATCTCAAATTTAAGACTACCTTCCATAATGACAAGGCTACCATCCATTGGAGTAACAAATATCTCGACAACTTACTACCTTTTTATAATGACAAGGCTACCATGAATTAGAGTAACAAAAATCTTGACAACTGACTACCTTCCATAATGACAAGGCTACCATCCATTGGAGTAACAAAAATTTGACCAACAGACTACCTTCCATAATGACAAGGCTACAATCCATTGGAGTAATAGAAATCTCAACGACAAACTACATTCCATAATGACAAGGATACCATCCATTTGTGTAACAAAAATATAGACAACAAACTACCTTCCATAATGACAAGGCTACCATCCAATGCAATAAAAAATGTGTCGACAACAGAATACCTTCCATAATGACAAGGCTACCATCCATTGGGGTAACAATAATCTGAACAACAGACTACCTTCCATAATGACAAGGCTACAATCCATTGGAGTAACAGAAATCTTAACGACAAACTACATTCCATAATGACAAGGCTACCATCCATTAGTGTAACAAAAATCTCGACAACAAACTACATTCCATAATTACAAGGCTACCATCCATTGGGGTAAAAAAAATCTCGACAACAGACTACCTTCTATAATGACAAGGCTACAATCCATTGGAGTAACAAAAATCTCGACAACACACTACCTTCCATAATGACATGGCTACCATCCAATGCAATAAAACAAATTGTCGACAACAGACTACCTTCCGTAATGACAAGGCTACCATCCATTGGAGTAACAAAAATCTTAACAACTGACTACCTTCCATAATGACAAGGCTACAATCCATTGGAGTAACTGAAATCTCAACGACAAACCACATTCCATAATGACAAGGCTACCATCCATTGGTGTAACAAAAATCTCGACAACAAACTACCTTCTATAATTACAAAGCTACCATCCATTGGGGTAAAAAAAATCTCAACAACAGACTACCTTCCATAATGACAAGGCTATAATCCATTGGAGTAACTGAAATCTCAACGACAAACCACATTCCATAATGACAAGGCTACCATCCATTGGTGTAACAAAAATCTCGACAACAAACTACCTTCTATAATTACAAGGCTACCATCCATTGGGGTAAAAAAAATCTCAACAACAGACTACCTTCCATAATAAAAAGGCTACAATCCATTGGAGTAACAAAAATCTCGATAACAGACTACCTTCCATAATGACAAGGCTACCATCCAATGGAATAACAAAAATTTCGACAACAGACTACCTTTCATAATGACAAGGCTACCATCCATTTGACTAATAGAAATCTCAACGTCAGACAACCTTCCATAATGACAAGGTTACCATCCATTGGAGTAACAAATATCTCGACAACTTACTACCTTTTTATAATGACAAGGCTACCATGCATTGGAGTAACAAAAATCTTGTCAACTGACTACCTTCCATAATGACAAGGCTACCATCCATTAGAGTAACAAAGATATCGACAACAGACGACCTTCCCTAATGACAAGGCTACCATCCATTGGAGTAAGAAAAATCTCGACAACAGACTACCTTCCATAATGACAAGGCTACCCTCCATTGGAATAACAAAAATATCAACAACAGCCGATGTTCCATAATGACAAGGCTATCATCATTTGGAGTAACAAAAATATCAACAATAGACTACCTTCCATAATGACAAGGCTACCATCCATTGGAGTAAAAAAATTCTCGACAATAGACTACCTTCCATAATGACAAGGCTATCATCCATTGAAGTAAAAACATCTCGACCACAGACTACCTTCCATAATGACAAGGCTACCATCCATTGGAGTAACAAAAATATGAACAACAGACTACCTTCTATAATGACAAGGCTACAATCCATTGGAGTAATAAAAATCTCCACAAAAGACTGCCTTCCATAATGACAAGGTTACCATCCATTGGAATAAAAAAAATATCGACAACAAACTACCTTCCATAATGACATGGCTACCATCCAATGCAATAAAAAAAGTGTTGACAACAGACTACCTTCCATAATGACAAGGCTACCATCCAATGGAATAACAAAAATCTCGACAACAGACTACCTTTCAAAATGACAAGGCTACCATCCATTTGGAGTAACAAATATCTCGACAACTTACTACCTTTTTATAATGACAAGGCTACCATGAATTGGAGTAACAAAAATCTTGACAACTAACTACCTTCCATAATGACAAGGCTACCATCCATTAGAGTAACAAAGATATCGGCAGCAGACTACCTTCCCTAATGACAAGGATACCATCCATTGGGGTAAAAAAAATCTCAACAACAGACTACCTTCCATAATGACAAGGCTACAATCCATTGGAGTAACTGAAATCTCAACGACAAACCACATTCCATAATGACAAGGCTACCATCCATTGGTGTAACAAAAATCTCGACAACAAACTACCTTATATAATTACAAGGCTACCATCCATTGGGGTAAAAAAAATCTCGACAACAGACTACCTTCCATAATGACAAGGCTACAATCCATTGGAGTAACAAAAATCTCGACAACAGACAACCTTGCATAATGACAAGGCTACCATCCAATGGAATAACAAAAATCTCGACAACAGACTACCTTTCATAATGACAAGGCTACCATCCATTTGACTAACGGAAATCTCAACGTCAGACTACCTTCATTATGACAAGGCTACCATCCATTGGAGTAACAAATATCTCGACAACTTACTACCTTTTTATAATGACAAGGCTACCATGCATTGGAGTAACAAAAATATTGACAACTGACTACCTTCCATAATGACAAGGCTACCATCCATTAGAGTAACAAAGATATCGACAACAGACTACCTTCCCTAATGACAAGGCTACCATCCATTGGAGTAAGGAAAATCTCGACAACAGACTACCTTCCATAATGACAAGGCTACCCTCCATTGGAGTAACAAAAATATCAACAACAGCCGTTGTTCCATAATGACAAGGCTACCATCATTTGGAGTAACAAAAATATCAACAATAGACTACCTTCCATAATGACAAGGCTACCATCCATTGGAGTAAAAAAATTCTCGACAATAGACTACCTTCCATAATGACAAGGCTACCATCCATTGAGTAAAAAAGATATCGACAATAGACTACCTTACATCATGACAAGGCTACCATCCATTGGAGTAAAAACATCTCGACAACAGACTACCTTCCATAATGACAAGGCTACCATCCATTGGAGTAACAAAAATATGAACAACAGACTACCTTCTATAATGACAAGGCTACAATCCATTGGAGTTATAAAAATCTCGACAAAAGACTACCTTCCATAATGACAAGGTTACAATCCATTGGAATAACAAAAATATCGACAACAAACAACCATCCATAATGACAAGGCTACCATCCAATGTAATAAAAAGTGTCGACAATAGACTACCTTCCATAATGACAAGGCTACCATCCAATGGAGTAACAAAAATCTGAACAACAGACTACCTTCCATAATGACAAGTCTACAATCCATTGGAGTAACAGAAATCTCAACGATAAACTACATTCCATAATGACAAGGATACCATCCATTGGTGTAACAAAAAATCTCGACAACAAACTACCTTCCATAATTACAATGCTACCATCCAATGGAATAACAAAAATCACGACAACAGACTACCTTTCATAATTACAAGGCTACCATCCATTTGACTAACAGAAATCTCAATGTAAGACTACCTTCCATAATGACAAGGCTACCATCCATTGGAGTAAGAAATATCTCGACAACTTACTACCTTTTTATAATGACAAGGCTACCATGAATCAGAGTAAAAAAAATCTTGACAACTGACTACCTTCCATAATGACAAGGCTACCATCCATTCGAGTAACAAAAATCTGAACAACAGACTACCTTCCATAATGACAAGGCTACAATCCACTGGAGTAATAGAAATCTCAACGACAAACTACATTCCATAATGACAAGGATACCTTCCATTTGTATAACAAAAATATCGACAACAAACTACCTTCCGTAATGACAAGGCTACCATCCAATGCAATAAAAAATGTGTCGACAACAAACTACCTTCCATAATGACCAGGCTACCATCCATTGGAGTAACAATAATCTGAACAACAGACTACCTTCCATAATGACAAGGCTACAATCCATTGGAGTAACAAAAATCTTAACGACAAACTACATTCCATAATGACAAGGCTACCATCCATTGGTGTAACAAAAATCTCGACAACAAACTACCTTCCATAATTACAAGGCTACCATCCATTGGGGTAAAAAAAATCTCGACAACAGACTACCTTCCATATTACATGGCTACCATCCAATGCAATAAAACAATTTGTCGACAATAGACTACCTTCCATAATGACAAGGCTACCATCCATTGGAGTAACAAAAATCTTAACAACAAACTACCTTCCATAATGACAAGGCTACAATCCATTGGAGTAACTGAAATCTCAACGACAAACCACATTCCATAATGACAAGGCTACCATCCATTGGTGTAACAAAAATCTCGACAACAAACTACCTTATATAATTACAAGGCTACCATCCATTGGGGTAAAAAAAATCTCGACAACAGACTACCTTCCATAATGACAAGGCTACAATCCATTGGAGTAACAAAAATCTCGACAACAGACAACCTTGCATAATGACAAGGCTACCATCCAATGGAATAACAAAAATCTCGACAACAGACTACCTTTCATAATGACAAGGCTACCATCCATTTGACTAACAGAAATCTCAACGTCAGACTACCTTCATTATGACAAGGCTACCATCCATTGGAGTAACAAATATCTCGACAACTTACTACCTTTTTATAATGACAAGGCTACCATGCATTGGAGTAACAAAAATATTGACAACTGACTACCTTCCATAATGACAAGGCTACCATCCATTAGAGTAACAAAGATATCGACAACAGACTACCTTCCCTAATGACAAGGCTACCATCCATTGGAGTAAGGAAAATCTCGACAACAGACTACCTTCCATAATGACAAGGCTACCCTCCATTGGAGTAACAAAAATATCAACAACAGCCGTTGTTCCATAATGACAAGGCTACCATCATTTGGAGTAACAAAAATATCAACAATAGACTACCTTCCATAATGACAAGGCTACCATCCATTGGAGTAAAAAAATTCTCGACAATAGACTACCTTCCATAATGACAAGGCTACCATCCATTGAGTAAAAAAGATATCGACAATAGACTACCTTACATCATGACAAGGCTACCATCCATTGGAGTAAAAACATCTCGACAACAGACTACCTTCCATAATGACAAGGCTACCATCCATTGGAGTAACAAAAATATGAACAACAGACTACCTTCTATAATGACAAGGCTACAATCCATTGGAGTAATAAAAATCTCGACAAAAGACTACCTTCCATAATGACAAGGTTACAATCCATTGGAATAACAAAAATATCGACAACAAACAACCATCCATAATGACAAGGCTACCATCCAATGTAATAAAAAGTGTCGACAATAGACTACCTTCCATAATGACAAGGCTACCATCCAATGGAGTAACAAAAATCTGAACAACAGACTACCTTCCATAATGACAAGTCTACAATCCATTGGAGTAACAGAAATCTCAACGATAAACTACATTCCATAATGACAAGGATACCATCCATTGGTGTAACAAAAAATCTCGACAACAAACTACCTTCCATAATTACAATGCTACCATCCAATGGAATAACAAAAATCACGACAACAGACTACCTTTCATAATTACAAGGCTACCATCCATTTGACTAACAGAAATCTCAATGTAAGACTACCTTCCATAATGACAAGGCTACCATCCATTGGAGTAAGAAATATCTCGACAACTTACTACCTTTTTATAATGACAAGGCTACCATGAATCAGAGTAAAAAAAATCTTGACAACTGACTACCTTCCATAATGACAAGGCTACCATCCATTCGAGTAACAAAAATCTGAACAACAGACTACCTTCCATAATGACAAGGCTACAATCCACTGGAGTAATAGAAATCTCAACGACAAACTACATTCCATAATGACAAGGATACCTTCCATTTGTATAACAAAAATATCGACAACAAACTACCTTCCGTAATGACAAGGCTACCATCCAATGCAATAAAAAATGTGTCGACAACAAACTACCTTCCATAATGACCAGGCTACCATCCATTGGAGTAACAATAATCTGAACAACAGACTACCTTCCATAATGACAAGGCTACAATCCATTGGAGTAACAAAAATCTTAACGACAAACTACATTCCATAATGACAAGGCTACCATCCATTGGTGTAACAAAAATCTCGACAACAAACTACCTTCCATAATTACAAGGCTACCATCCATTGGGGTAAAAAAAATCTCGACAACAGACTACCTTCCATATTACATGGCTACCATCCAATGCAATAAAACAATTTGTCGACAATAGACTACCTTCCATAATGACAAGGCTACCATCCATTGGAGTAACAAAAATCTTAACAACAAACTACTTTCCATAATGACAAGGCTACAATCCATTGGAGTAACTGAAATCTCAACGACAAACCACATTCCATAATGACAAGGCTACCATCCATTGGTGTAACAAAAATCTCGACAACAAACTACCTTCTATAATTACAAGGCTACCATCCATTGGGGTAAAAAAAATCTCAACAACAGATTACCTTCCATAATGACAAGGCTAAAATCCATTGGAGTAACTAAAATCTCGACAACAGACTACCTTCCATAATGACAAGGCTACCATCCAATGGAATAAGAAAAATCTTGACAACAGACTACCTTTCATAATGACAAGGCTACCATCCATTTGACCAACAGAAATCTCAACGTCAGACTACCTTCCATAATGACAAGGCTACCATCCATTGGAGTAACAAATATCTCGACAACTTACTACCTTTTTATAATGACAAGGCTACCATGCATTGGAGTAACAAAAATCTTGACAACTGACTACCTTCCATAATGACAAGGCTACCATCCATTAGAGTAAACAGATATCGACAACAGACTACCTTCCCTAATGACAAGGCTACCATCCATTGGAGTAAGAAAAATCTCGACAACAGACTACCTTCCATAATGACAAGGCTACCCTACATTGGAGTAACAAAAATATCAACAACAGCCGATGTTCCATAATGACAAGGCTATCATCATTTGGAGTAACAAAAATATCAACAATAGACTACCTTCCATAATGACAAGGCTACCATCCATTGGAGTAAAAAAATTCTCGACAATAGACTACCTTCCATAATGACAAGGCTATCATCCATTGAGTAAAAAAGATATCGACAATAGACTACCTTACATCATGACAAGGCTACCATCCATTGGAGTAAAAACATCTCGACCACAGACTACCTTCCATAATGACAAGGCTACCATCCATTGGAGTAACAAAAATATGAACAACAGACTACCTTCTATAATGACAAGGCTAAAATCCATTAGAGTAATAAAAATCTCGACAAAAGACTACCTTCCATAATGACAAGGTTACCATCCATTGGAATAACAAAAATATCGACAACAAACTATCTTCCATAATGACAAGGCTACCATCAAATGCAATAAAAAAGTGTCGACAACAGACTACCTTCCATAATGACAAGGCTACCATCCAATGGAATAACAAAAATCTCGACAACAGACTACCTTTCAAAATGACAAGGCTACCATCCATTTGGAGTAACAAATATCTCGACAACTTACTACCTTTTTATAATGACAAGGCTACCATGAATCAGAGTAACAAAAATCTTGACAACTGACTACCTTCCATAATGACGAGGCTACCATCCATTAGAGAACAAAGATATCGGCAGCAGACTACCTTCCTTAATGACAAGGATACCATCCATTGGAGTAAGAAAAATCTCGACAAAAGACTACCTTCCATAATGACAAGGTTACCATCCTTTGGAATAACAAAAATATGAACAGCAAACTACCTTCCATAATGAAAAGGCTACCATCCAATGCAATAAAAAAAGTGTCGACAATAGACTACCTTCCATAATGACAAGGCTACCATCCATTGGAGTAACAAAAATCTGAACAACAAACTACCTTCCATAATGACAAGGCTACAATCCATTGGAATAACAGAAATCTTAACGATAAACTACATTCCATAATGACAAGGCTACCATCCATTGGTGTAACAAAAATCTCGACAACAAACTACCTTCCATAATTACAAGGCTACCATCCATTGGGGTAAAAAAAATCTCGACAACAAACTACCTTCTATAATGACAAGGCTACAATCCATTGGAGTAACAAAAATCTCAACAACAGACTACCTTCCATAATGACATGGCTACCATCCAATGCAATACAAAAAATTGTCGACAACAGACTACCTTCCATAATGACAAGGCTACCATTCATTGGAGTAACAAAAATCTTAACAACATACTACCTTCTATAATGACAAGGCTACAATCCATTGGAGTAACAGAAATCTCAACGAAAAATCACATTCCATAATGACAAGGCTACCATCCATTGGTGTAACAAAAATCTCGACAACAAACTACCTTCTATAATTACAAGGCTACCATCCATTGGGGTAAAAAAAATATCGACAACAGACTACCTTCCATAATTACAAGGCTACAATCCATTGGAGTAACAAAAATCTCGACAACAGACTATGTTCCATAATGACAAGTCTACCATCCAATGGAATAACAAAAATCTCGACAACGGACTACCTTTCATAATGACAAGGCTACCATCCATTTGACCTACAAAAATCTCAATGTAAGACTACCTCCCATAATGACAAGGCTACCATCCATTGGAGTAACAAATATCTCGACAACTTACTTCATTTTTATAATCACAAGGCTACAATGAATCAGAGTAACAAAAATCTTGACAACTGACTACCTTCTATAATGACAAGGCTACCATCCATTAGAGTAACAAAGATATCGGCAGCAGACTACCTTCCCTAATGACAAGGCTACCATCCATTGGAGTAAGAAAAATCTCGACAACAAACTACCTTCCATAATTACAAGGCTATCATCCATTGGAGTAACAAAAATATGAACAACAGACTACCTTCTATAATGACAAGGCTACAATCCATTGGAGTAATAAAAATATCGACAAAAGACTACCTTCCATAATGACAAGGCTACCATCCAATGGAATAACAAAAATCTCGACAACAAACTACCTTTCATAATGACAAGGCTACCATCCATTTGACTAACAAAAATCTCAATGTAAGACTACCTTCCATAATAACAAGGCTACCATCCATTGGAGTAACAAATATCTTGACAACTTACTACCTTTTTATAATGACAAGGCTACCATGAATCAGAGTAACAAAAATCTTGACAACTGACTACCTTTCATAATGACAAGCCTACCATCCATTAGAGTAACAAAGAAATCGGCAGCAGACTACCTTCCCTAATGATAAGGCTACCATCCATTGGAGTAAGTAAAATCTCGACAAAAGACTACCTTCCATAATGACAAGGTTACCATCCATTGGAATAACAAAAATATCGACAACAAACTACCTTCCATAATGACAAGGCTACCATCCAATTGAATAAATAAAGTGTCGACAACAGACTACCTTCCATAATGACAAGGCTACCATCCATTGGAGTAACAAAAATCTGAACAACAGACTACCTTCCATAATGACAAGGCTACAATCCATTGGACTAACAGAAATCTCAACGACAAACTACATTCCATAATGACAAGGCTACCATCCATTGGTGTAATAAAAATCTCGGCAAAAAACTACCTTCCATAATTACAAGGCTACCATCCATTGGAGTAAAAAAATCTCGACAACAAACTACCTTCCATAATGACATGGCTACAATCCATTGGAGTAACAAAAATCTCGACAACAGACTACCTTCCATAATAACAAGGCTACCATCCACTGGAATAACAAAAATCTCGATAACATACTACCTTCCATAATGACAAGGCTACCATCCATTGGAGTAACAAAAATATGAACAGCAGACTACCTTCCATAATGAAAAGGCTACAATCCATTGGAGTAATAAAAATCTCGACAAAAGCCTACCTTCCATAATGACAAGGCTACCATCCATTGGAATAACAAAAATATCGACAACAAACTACCTTCCATAATGACAAGGCTACCATCCATTTGACTAACAGTAAATCTCAATGTCAGACTACCTTCAATAATGACAAGGCTACCATCCATTGGAGTAACAAATATCTTGACAACAAACTACCTTCCATAATGACAAGGCTACCATCCAATGCACTAAAAAAATTGTCGACAACAGACTACCTTCCATAATGACATGGCTACCATCCATTGGAGTAACAAAAATATGAACATTTGACTACCTTCCATAATGACAAGGCTACAATCCACTGGAGTAACAGAAATCTCAACGACAAGTTACATTCCATAATGACAAGGCTACCATCCATTGGTGTAACAAAAATCTCGACAACAAACTACCTTCCCTAATTACAAGGCTACCATCCATGGGGGTAAAAAAAATCTCGACAATAGACTACCTTCCATAATGACAAGGCTACAATCCATTGGAGTAAAAAAAATCTCGACAATAGACTACCTTCCATAATGACAAGGCTACCATCCATTAGAGTAACAAAGATATCAACAACAGACTACCTTCCCTAATGACAAGGCTACCATCCATTGGAGTAAGAAACATATCGACAACAGACTACCTTCCATAATGAAAAGGCTACCATCCATTGGAGTAACAAAAATATCAACAACAACCGATGTTCTATAATGACAATGTTACCATCGTTTGGAGTAACAAAAATATCAACAACAGACTACCTTCCATAATGACAAGGCTACCATCCATTGGAGTAAAATAATTCTTGATAATAGACTACCTTCCATAATGGCAAGGCTACCATCCATTGAGTAAAAAAGATATCGACAATAGACTACCTTACATCATGACAAGGCTACCATCCATTGGATTAAAAACATATCGACCACAGACTACCTTCCATAATGACAAGGCTACCATCAATTGGAGTAACAAAAATATGAACAACAGACTGCCTTACATAATGACAAGGCTAAAATCCATTGGAGTAATAAAAATCTCGACAAAATACTACCTTCCATAATGACAAGGTTACCATCCATTGGAATAACAAAAATATCGACAACAAACTACCTTCCATAATGACAAGGCTACCATCCAATGCAATAAAAAAAGTGTCGACAACAGACTACCTTCCATAATGACAAGGTTACCATCCATTGGAGTAAGAAAAATCTGAAAAACATACTACCTTCCATAATGACAAGGCTACAATCCATTGGAGTAACAAAAATCTCAACAAAAAACTACAATCCATAATGACAAGGCTACCATCCATTGGTGTAACCAAAATCTAGACAACAAACTACCTTCCATAATTACAAGGCTACCATCCTTTGGAGTAACAAAAATAGCAACAACAGCCGATGTTCCATAATGACAAGGCTACCATCCATTGGAGTAACAAATATCTTGACAACTTACTACCTTTTTATAATGACAAGGCTACCATGAATCAGAGTAACAAAAATCTTGACAACTGACTACCTTTCATAATGACAAGCCTACCATCCATTAGAGTAACAAAGAAATCGGCAGCAGACTACCTTCCCTAATGATAAGGCTACCATCCATTGGAGTAAGTAAAATCTCGACAAAAGACTACCTTCCATAATGACAAGGTTACCATCCATTGGAATAACAAAAATATCGACAACAAACTACCTTCCATAATGACAAGGCTACCATCCAATTGAATAAATAAAGTGTCGACAACAGACTACCTTCCATAATGACAAGGCTACCATCCATTGGAGTAACAAAAATCTGAACAACAGACTACCTTCCATAATGACAAGGCTACAATCCATTGGACTAACAGAAATCTCAACGACAAACTACATTCCATAATGACAAGGCTACCATCCATTGGTGTAATAAAAATCTCGGCAAAAAACTACCTTCCATAATTACAAGGCTACCATCCATTGGAGTAAAAAAATCTCATCAACAAACTACCTTCCATAATGACATGGCTACAATCCATTGGAGTAACAAAAATCTCGACAACAGACTACCTTCCATAATAACAAGGCTACCATCCAATGGAATAACAAAAATCTCGATAACATACTACCTTCCATAATGACAAGGCTACCATCCATTGGAGTAACAAAAATATGAACAGCAGACTACCTTCCATAATGAAAAGGCTACAATCCATTGGAGTAATAAAAATCTCGACAAAAGCCTACCTTCCATAATGACAAGGCTACCATCCATTGGAATAACAAAAATATCGACAACAAACTACCTTCCATAATGACAAGGCTACCATCCATTTGACTAACAGTAAATCTCAACGTCAGACTACCTTCAATAATGACAAGGCTACCATCCATTGGAGTAACAAATATCTTGACAACAAACTACCTTCCATAATGACAAGGCTACCATCCAATGCACTAAAAAAATTGTCGACAACAGACTACCTTCCATAATGACATGGCTACCATCCATTGGAGTAACAAAAATATGAACATTAGACTACCTTCCATAATGACAAGGCTACAATCCACTAGAGTAACAGAAATCTCAACGACAAGTTACATTCCATATTGACAAGGCTACCATCCATTGGTGTAACAAAAATCTCGACAACAAACTACCTTCCCTAATTACAAGGCTACCATCCATGAGGGTAAAAAAAATCTCGACAATAGACTACCTTCCATAATGACAAGGCTACAATCCATTGGAGTAAAAAAAATCTCGACAATAGACTACCTTCCATAATGACAAGGCTACCATCCATTAGAGTAACAAAGATATCAACAACAGACTACCTTCCCTAATGACAAGGCTACCATCCATTGGAGTAAGAAACATATCGACAAAAGACTACCTTCCATAATGAAAAGGCTACCATCCATTGGAGTAACAAAAATATCAACAACAACCGATGTTCTATAATGACAATGTTACCATCGTTTGGAGTAACAAAAATATCAACAATAGACTACCTTCCATAATGGCAAGGCTACCATCCATTGAGTAAAAAAGATATCGACAATAGACTACCTTACATCATGACAAGGCTACCATCCATTGGATTAAAAACATATCGACCACAGGCTACCTTCCATAATGACAAGGCTACCATCAATTGGAGTAACAAAAATATGAACAACAGACTGCCTTACATAATGACAAGGCTAAAATCCATTGGAGTAATAAAAATCTCGACAAAATACTACCTTCCATAATGACAAGTTTACCATCCATTGGAATAACAAAAATATCGACAACAAACTACTTTCCATAATGACAAGGCTACCATCCAATGCAATAAAAAAAGTGTCGACAACAGACTACCTTCCATAATGACAAGGTTACCATCCATTGGAGTAAGAAAAATCTGAAAAACATACTACCTTCCATAATGACAAGGCTACAATCCATTGGAGTAACAAAAATCTCAACAAAAAACTACAATCCATAATGACAAGGCTACCATCCATTGGTGTAACCAAAATCTAGACAACAAACTACCTTCCATAATTACAAGGCTACCATCCTTTGGAGTAACAAAAATAGCAACAACAGCCGATGTTCCATAATGACAAGGCTACCATCATTTGGAGTAACAAAAATATCAACAACAGACTACCTTCCATAATGACAAGGCTACCATCCATTGAAGTAAAAACATCTCGACCACAAACTATCTTCCATAATGACAAGGCTACCATCCATTGGAGTAACAAAAATATGAACAACAGACTACCTTCCATAATGACAAGGCTACAATCCACTAGAGTAATAAAAATCTCGACAAAAGATTACCTTCCATAATGACAAGGTTACCATCCATTGGGATAACTAAAATATCGACAACAAACTACCTTCCATAATGACAAGGCTATCACCCAATGCAATAAAAAAAGTGTCAACAATAGACTACCTTCCATAAAGACAAGGCTAGCATCCATTGGAGTAACAAAAATCTGAACAACAGACTACCTTCCATAATGACAAGGCTACAATTCATTGGAGTAACATAAATTTCAACGACAAACTACATTCCATAATGACAAGGCTACCATCCATTGGTGTAACAAAAATCTCGACAACAAACTACCTTCCATAATTACAAGGCTACCATCCATTGGGGTAAAAAAAATCTCGACAATAGACTACCTTCCATAATGACAAGGCTACAATCCACTGGAGTAAAAAAAATCTCGACAATAGACTACCTTCCATAATGAGAAGGCTACCATCCATTTGACTAACAGAAATCTCAACGTCAGGCTACCTTCCATAATGACAAGGCTACCATCCATTGGAGCAACAAATATCTCGACAACTTACTACCTTTTTATAATGACAACGCTACCATGCATTGGGGTAACAAAAATCTTGACAACTGACTACCTTCAATAATGACAAGGCTACGATCCATTAGAGTAACAAAGATATCGGCAGTAGACTACCTTCCCTAATGACAAGTCTACCATCCATTGGAGTAAGAAAAATCTCGACAACATACTACCTTCCATAATGACAAGACTACCATCCATTGGAGTAACAAAAATATCAAATACAGACTATGTTCCATAATGACAAGGCTACCACCATTTGGAGTAACAAAAATGTCAACAACAGACTACCTTCCATAATGAAAAGGCTACCATTCATTGGAGTAACAAAAATATCAACAAAAACCAATGTTCCATAATGACAAGGCTACCATCATTTGGAGTAACAAAAATATCAACAACAGACTACGTTCCATAATGACAAGGCTACCATCCATTGGAGTAAAATAATTCTTGACAATAAACTACCTTGCATAATGACAAGGCTAACATCCATTGAGTAAAGAAGATATCGACAATAGACTACATTACATCATGACAAGGCTACCATCCATTGGAGTAAAAACATCTCGACCACAGACTACCTTCCATAATGACAAGGCTACCATCAATTGGAGTAACAAAAATATCGACAACAAACTACCTTCCATAATGACAAGGCTACCATCCAATGCAATAAAAAAAGTTTCGACAACAGACTACCTTCCATAATGACAAGGTTACCATCCATTGGAGTAAGAAAAATCTAAACAACATACTGCCTTCCATAATGACAAGGCTACAATCCATTGGAGTAACATAAATCTCAACAAAAAACTACATCCCATAATGACAAGGCTACCATCCATTGGTGTAACCAAAATCTAGACAACAAACTACCTTCCATAATTACAAGGCTACCATCCTTTGGAGTAACAAAAATATCAACAACAGCCGATGTTCCATAATGACAAGGCTACCATCATTTGGAGTAACAAAAATATCAACAACAGACTACCTTCCATAATGACAAGGCTACCATCCATTCGAGTAAAAAAATTCTCGACAATAGACTACCTTCCATAATGACAAGGCTACCATCCATTGAGTAAAAAAGATATCGACAATAGACTACCTTACATCATGACAAGGCTACCATTCATTGAAGTAAAAACATCTCGACCACAGACTACCTTCCATAATGACACGGCTACCATCCATTGGAGTAACAAAAATATGAAAACAGACTACCTTCCATAATGACAAGGCTACAATCCACTGGAGTAATAAAAATCTCGACAAAAGAGTACCTTCCATAATGACAAGGTTACCATCCATTGGGATAACTAAAATATCGACAACAAACTACCTTCCATAATGACAAGGCTATCATCCAATGCAATAAAAAAAGTGTCAACAATAGACTACCTTCCATAAAGACAAGGCTACCATCCATTGGAGTAACAAAAATATCAACAACAGTCTACCTTCCATAATGACAAGGCTACCATCCATTGGAGTAAAATAATTCTTGACAATAAACTATCTTCCATAATGATAAGGCTAACATCCATTCACTAAAAAAGATATCGACAATAGACTACATTACATCATGACAAGGCTACCATCCATTGGAGTAAAAACATCTCGACCACAGATTGCCTTCCATAATGACAAGGCTACCATCCATTCGAGTAACAAAAATATGAACAACAGACTACCTTCCATAATGACAAGGCTAAAATCCATTGGAGTAATAAAAATCTAGACAAAAGACTACCTTCCATAATGACAAGGCTACCATCCATTGGTGTAACCAAAATCTAGACAACAAACTACCTTCCATAATTACAAGGCTACCATCCTTTGGAGTAACAAAAATATCAACAACAGCAGATGTTCCATAATGACAAGGCTACCATCCATTGGAGTAACAAAAATATGAACAACAGACTACCTTCCATAATGACAAGGCTACAATCCACTGGAGTAATAAAAATCTCGACAAAAGACTACCTTCCATAATGACAAGGTTACCATCCATTGGGATAACTAAAATATCGACAACAAACTACCTTCCATAATGACAAGGCTATCATCCAATGCAATAAAAAAAGTGTCAACAATAGACTACCTTCCATAATGACAAGGCTACCATCCATTGGAGTAACAAAAATCTGAACAACAGACTACCTTCCATAATGACAAGGCTACAATTCATTGGAGTAACAGAAATTTCAACGACAAACTACATTCCATAATGACAAGGCTACCATCCATTGGTGTAACAAAAATCTCGACAACAAACTACCTTCCATAATTACAAGGCTACCATCCATTGGGGTAAAAAAAATCTCGACAACAGACTACCTTCCATAATGACAAGGCTACAATCCATTGGAGTAACAAAAATCTCGACAATAGACTACCTTCCATAATGACATGGCTACCATCCAATGGAATAAGAAAAAACTGGACAACAAACTACCTTTCATAATGACAAGGCTACAATCCATTTGACTAACAGAAATCTCAACGTCAGGCTACCTTCCATAATGACAAGGCTACCATCCATTGGAGTAACAAATAACTCGATAACTTACTACTTTTTTATAATGACAATGCTACCATGCATTGGAGTAACAAAAGTCTTGACAACTGACTACCTTCAATATTGACAAGGCTACCATCCATTAGAGTAACAAAGATATCGGCAACAGACTACCTTCCCTAATGACAAGTCTACCATCCATTGGAGTAAGAAAAATCTCGACAACATACTACCTTCCATAATGACAAGGCTACCATCCATTGGAGTAACAAAAATATCAACAACAGACTATGTTCCATAATGACAAGTCTACCACCATTTGGAGTAACAAAAATCTCAACAACAGACTACCTTCCATAATGATAAGGCTACTATCCATTGGAGTAAAAAAATTCTCGACAATAGACTACGTTCCATAATGACAAGGGTACCATCCATTTGAGTAACAAAAATATGAACAGCAGACTACCTTCCATAATGATAAGGCTACAATCCATTGGAGTAATAAAAATCTCGACAAAAGCCTACCTTCCATAATGACAAGGCTACCATCCATTGGAATAACAAAAATATCGACAACAAACTACCTTCCATAATGACAAGGCTACCATCCATTGGAGTAACAAATATCTTGACAACAAACTACCTTCCAAATTGACAAGGATACCATCCAATGCACTAAAAAAATTGTCGACAACAGACTAACTTCCATAATGACAAGGCTACCATCCATTAAAGTAACAAAAATCTAAACATTAGACTACATTCCATAATGACAAGGCTACAATCCATTGGAGTAACAGAAATCTCAACGACAAAATACATTCCATAATGACAAGGCTACCCTCCATTGGTGTAACAAAAATCACGATAACAAACTACCTTCCATAATTACAAGGCTACCATCCATTGGGGTAAAAAAAATCTCGACAATAGACTACCTCCCATAATAACAAGGCTACAATCCATTGGAGTAAAAAAAATCTCAACAACAGACTACCTTCCATAATGACAAGGCTACCATCCATTAGAGTAACAAAGATATCGGCAGAAGACTACCTTCCCTAATGACAAGGCTACCATCCATTGGAGTAAGAAAAATCTCGACAACAGACTACCTTCCATAATGAAATGGCTACCATCCATTGGAGTAACAAAAATATCAACAACAACCGATGTTCCATAATGACAAGGCTACCATCATTTGGAGTAACAAAAATATCAACAACAGACTACCTTCCATAATGACAAGGCTACCATCCATTGGAGTAAAATAATTCTTGACAATAAACTACCTTCCATAATGACAAGGCTACCATCCATTGAGTAAAAAAGATATCGACAATAGAGTACCTTACATCATGACAAGGCTACCATCCATTGGAGTAAAAACATCTCGACCACAGACTACCTTCCATAATGACAAGGCTACCATCCATTGGAGTAACAAAAATATGAGCAACAAACTACCTTCCATAATGACAAGGCTACAATCCACTGGAGTAATAAAAATCTCGACAAAAGACTACCTTCCATAATGACAAGGTTACCATCCATTGGGATAACTAAAATATCGACCATAAACTACCTTCCATAAGGACAAGGCTATCATCCAATGCAATAAAAAAAGTGTCAACAATAGACTACCTTCCATAATGACAAGGCTACCATCCATTGGAGTATTAGAAATTTCAACGACAAACTACATTCCATAATGTCAAGGCTACCATCCATTGGGGTAAAAAAAATCTCAACAACAAACTACCTTCCATAATGACAAGGCTACAATCCATTGGAGTAACAAAAATCTCGACAATAGACTACCTTCCATAATGACAAGGCTACCATCCAATGGAATAACAAAAAACTCGACAACAGACTACCTTTCATAATGACAAGGCTACCATCCATTTGACTAACAGAAATCTCAACCTCAGGCTACCTTCCATAATGACAAGGATACCATCCATTGGAGTAACAGATATCTCGACAACTTACTACCTTTTTATAATGACAAGGCTACCATGCATTGGAGTAACAAAAATAATGACAACAGACTACCTTCCATAATGACAAGGCTACCATCTATTAGAGTAAGAATGATATCGGCAGCAAACTACCTTCCCTAATGACAAGTCTACCATCCATTGGAGTAAGAAAAATCTCGACAACAGACGACCTTTCATAATGACAAGGCTACCATCCATTGGAGTAACAAAAATATCAACAATAGACTATGTTCCATAATGACAAGGCTACCATCATTTGAAGTAACAAAAATCTCAACAACAGACTACCTTCCATAATGACAAGGCTACTATCCATTGGAGTAAAAAAATTCTCGACAATAGAGTACCTTCCATAATGACAATACTACGATCCATTGAGTAAAAAAGATATCGACAATAGACTACCATACAACATGACAAGGCTACCATCCATTGGAGTAAAAACATCTCGACCACAGACTACCTTCCATAATGACAAGGCTACCATCCATTGGAGTAACAAAAATATGAACAACAGACTACCTTCCATAATGACAAGGCTAACATCCATTGGAGTAATAAAAATCTCGACAAAATAATACCTTCAATAATGACAAGGTTACCATTCATTAGAATAACAAAAATATCGACAACAAACTACCTTCCATAATGACAAAGCTACCATGCAATGCAATAAAAAAATTGTCGACAACAGACTACCTTCCATAATGACAAGGCTACCATCCATTGGAGTAACAAAAATGTGACCAACACACTACCTTCCATAATGACAAGGCTATAATCCATTGGAGTAACAAAAATCTCAACGACAAACTACATTCCATAATGACAAGGATACCATCCATTGGAGTAACAAAAATCTCGACAACAAACTACCTTCCATAATTACAAGGCTACCATCCATTGGGGTAACTAAAATATCGACAACAAACTACCTTCCATAATGACAAGGCTATCATCCAATGCAATAAAAAAAGTGTCAACAATAGACTACCATCCATAATGACAAGGCTACCATCCATTGGAGTAACAGAAATCTAAACAACAGACTACCTTCCATAATGACAAGGCTACAATTCATTGGAGTAACAAAAATTTCAACGACAAACTACATTCCATAATGACAAGGCTACCATCCATTGGTGTAACAAAAATCTCGACAACAAACTACCTTCCATAATTACAAGGCTACCATCCATTGGGGTAAAAAAAATCTCGACAACAGACTACCTTCCATAATGACAAGGCTACAATCCATTGGAGTAACAAAAATCTCGACAATAGACTACCTTCCATAATGACAAGGCTACCATCCAATGGAATAAGAAAAAACTCGACAACAAACTACCTTTCATAATGACAAGGCTACCATCCATTTGACTAACAGAAATCTCAACGTCAGGCTACCTTCCATAATGACAAGGCTACCATCCATTAGAGTAACAAATATCTCGATAACTTACTACCTTTTTATAATGACAACGCTACCATGCATTGGAGTAACAAAAATCTTGACAACTGACTACCTTAAATAATGACAAGGCTACCATCCATTTGAGTAACAAAGATATCGTCAGCAGACTACCTTCCCTAATGACAAGTCTACCATCCATTGGAGTAAGAAAAATCTCGACAACATACTACATTCCATAATGACAAGGCTACCATGCATTGGAGTAACAAAAATATCAACAACAGACTAGGTTCCATAATGACAAGGCTACCACCATTTGGAGTAACAAAAATCTCAACAACAGACTACCTTCCAAAATGACAAGGCTACTATCCATTGGAGTAAAAAAATTCTCGACAATAGACTACCTTCCGTAATGACAAGGCTACCATCCATTTGAGTAACAAAAATATGAACAGCAGACTACCTTCCATAATGACAAGGCTACAATCCGTTGGAGTAATAAAAATATCGACAAAAGCCTACCTTCCATAATGACAAGGCTACCATCCATTGGAATAACAAAAATATCGACAACAAACTACCTTCCATAATGACAAGGCTACCATCCATTTGACTAACAGAAATCTCAATGTCAGACTACCTTAGATAATGACAAGGCTACCATCCATTGGAGTAACAAATATCTTGACAACAAACTACCTTCCAAATTGACAAGGCTACTATCCAATGCACTAAAAAAATTGTCGACAACAGACTACCTTCCATAATGACAAGGCTACCATCCATTGGAGTAACAAAAATCTGAACATTAGACTACCTTCCATAATGACAAGGCTACAATCCATTGGAGTAATAGAATTCTCAATGACAAACTACATTCTATGATGACAAGGCTACCCTCCATTGTTGTAACAAAAATCTCGACAACAAACTACCTTCCATAATTACAAGGCTACCTTCCATTGGGGTAAAAAAAATCTCGACAATAGACTACCTCCCATAATGACAAGGCTACAATCCATTGGAGTAAAAAAAATCTTAACAACAGACTACCTTCCATAATGACAAGGCTACCATCCATTAGAGTAACATAGATATCGGCAGCAGAGTACCTTCCCTAATGACAAGGCTACCATCCATTGGAGTAAGAAAAATCTCGACAACAGACTACCTTCCATAATGAAAAGGCTACCAAACATTGGAGTAACAAAAATATCAACAACAACCGATGTTCCATAATGACAAGGCTACCATCATTTGGAGTAACAAAAATATCAACAACAGACTACCTTCCATAATGACAAGGCTATCATCCATTGAGTAAAAAAGATATCGACAATAGAGTACCTTACATCATGACAAGGCTACCATCCATTGGAGTAAAAACATCTCGACAACAGACTACCTTCCATAATGACAAGGCTAAAATCCATTGGAGTAATAAAAATCTGGACAAAAGACTACCTTCTATAATGACAAGGTTACCATCCATTGGAATAACAAAAATATCGACAACAAACTACCTTCTATAATGACAAGGCTACCATCCAATGCAATAAAAAAGGTGTCGACAACAAACTACCTTCCATAATGACAAGGCTACCATCCATTGGAGTAACAAAAATTTCAACGAAAAACTAGATTCCATAATGACAAGGCTACCATCCATTGGTGTAACAAAAATCTCGACAGCAAACTACCTTCCATAATTACAAGGCTACCATCCATTGGGGTAAAAAAAATCTCGACAACAGACTACCTTCCATAATGACAAGGCTACAATCCATTGGAGTAACAAAAATCTCGACAATAGACTACCTTCCATAATGACAAGGCTACCATCCAATGGAATAACGAAAAACTCGACAACAGACTACCTTTCATAATGACAAGGCTACCATCCATTTGACTAACAGAAATCTCAACGTCAGGCTACCTTCCATAATGACAAGGCTACCATCCATTGGAGTAACAAATATCTCGACAACTTACTACCTTTTTATAATGAGAAGGCTACCATGCATTGGAGTAACAAAAATATTGACAACATACTACCTTCCATAATGACAAGGCTACCATCCATTAGAGTAACAATGATATCGGCAGCAAACTACCTTCCCTAATGACAAGTCTAGCATCCATTGGAGTAAGAAAAATCCCGACAACAGACGACCTTCCATAATGACAAGGCTACCATCCATTGGAGTAACAAAAATATGAACAACAGACTACCTTCTATAATGACAACGCTACAATCCATTGGAGTAATAAAAATCTCGACAAAATACCACCTTCCATAATGACAAGGTTACCATCCATTAGAATAACAAAAATATCGACAACAAACTACCTTCCATAATGACAAAGCTACCATGCAATGCCATAAAAAAAATTGTCGACAACAGACTACCTTCCATAATGACAAGGCTACCATCCATTGGAATAACAAAAATATCGACAAC
Source organism: Vicia faba (assembly GCA_948472305.1). Classification (NCBI taxonomy): domain Eukaryota; kingdom Viridiplantae; phylum Streptophyta; class Magnoliopsida; order Fabales; family Fabaceae; genus Vicia; species Vicia faba. Next base: position 769,797,461 of record OX451738.1, read on the forward strand.
AAACTACCTTCCATAATGACAAGGCTACCATCCATTTGACTAACAGAAATCTCAATGTCAGACTACCTTAGATAATGACAAGGCTACCATCCATTGGAGTAACAAATATCTTGACAACAAACTACCTTCCAAATTGACAAGGCTACTATCCAATGCACTAAAAAAATTGTCGACAACAGACTACCTTCCATAATGACAAGGCTACCATCCATTGGAGTAACAAAAATCTGAACATTAGACTACCTTCCATAATGACAAGGCTACAATCCATTGGAGTAATAGAATTCTCAATGACAAACTACATTCCATGATGACAAGGCTACCCTCCATTGTTGTAACAAAAATCTCGACAACAAACTACCTTCCATAATTACAAGGCTACCTTCCATTGGGGTAAAAAAAATCTCGACAATAGACTACCTCCCATAATGACAAGGCTACAATCCATTGGAGTAAAAAAAATCTTAACAACAAACTACCTTCCATAATGACAAGGCTACCATCGATTAGAGTAACATAGATATCGGCAGCAGAGTACCTTCCCTAATGACAAGGCTACCATCCATTGGAGTAAGAAAAATCTCGACAACAGACTACCTTCCATAATGAAAAGGCTACCAAACATTGGAGTAACAAAAATATCAACAACAACCGATGTCCCATAATGACAAGGCTACCATCATTTGGAGTAACAAAAATATCAACAACAGACTACCTTCCATAATGACAAGGCTACCATCCAATGGAGTAAAAAAATTCTTGACAATAGACTACCTTCCATAATGACAAGGCTATCATCCATTGAGTAAAAAAGATATCGACAATAGAGTACCTTACATCATGACAAGGCTACCATCCATTGGAGTAAAAACATCTCGACAACAGACTACCTTCCATAATGACAAGGCTAAAATCCATTGGAGTAATAAAAATCTGGACAAAAGACTACCTTCTATAATGACAAGGTTACCATCCATTGGAATAACAAAAATATCGACAACAAACTACCTTCCATAATGACAAGGCTACCATCCAATGCAATAAAAAAAGTGTCGACAACAAACTACCTTCCATAATGACAAGGCTACCATCCATTGGAGTAACAAAAATTTCAACGAAAAACTAGATTCCATAATGACAAGGCTACCATCCATTGGTGTAACAAAAATCTCGACAGCAAACTACCTTCCATAATTACAAGGCTACCATCCATTGGGGTAAAAAAAATCTCGACAACAGACTACCTTCCATAATGACAAGGCTACAATCCATTGGAGTAACAAAAATCTCGACAATAGACTACCTTCCATAATGACAAGGCGACCATCCAATGGAATAACGAAAAACTCGACAACAGACTACCTTTCATAATGACAAGGCTACCATCCATTTGACTAACAGAAATCTCAACGTCAGGCTACCTTCCATAATGACAAGGCTACCATCCATTGGAGTAACAAATATCTCGACAACTTACTACCTTTTTATAATGAGAAGGCTACCATGCATTGGAGTAACAAAAATATTGACAACATACTACCTTCCATAATGACAAGGCTACCATCCATTAGAGTAACAATGATATCGGCAGCAAACTACCTTCCCTAATGACAAGTCTAGCATCCATTGGAGTAAGAAAAATCCCGACAACAGACGACCTTCCATAATGACAAGGCTACCATCCATTGGAGTAACAAAAATATGAACAACAAACTACCTTCTATAATGACAACGCTACAATCCATTGGAGTAATAAAAATCTCGACAAAATACCACCTTCCATAATGACAAGGTTACCATCCATTAGAATAACAAAAATATCGACAACAAACTACCTTCCATAATGACAAAGCTACCATGCAATGCCATAAAAAAAATTGTCGACAACAGACTACCTTCCATAATGACAAGGCTACATCCATTGGGGTAACAAAAATCTCGACAACAGACTAGCTTCCATAATGACAAGGTTACCATCCATTGGAGTAACAAAAATCTCAACAAAAAACTACCTTCCATAATGACAAGGTTACAATTTATTGGAATAACAAATATCTCGACAACAGACTACCTTCCATAATGACAAGGATACCATCCAATGGAATAAAAAAATATCGACAAAATACTACCTTCCATAATGACAAGGCTTCAATCCATTGGAGTAACAAAAATATGAACAACAGATTACCTTCCATAATGACAAGGATAGAATGCATTGGAGTAACAAAAATCTCAACAACAGACTACCTTCCATAATGAAAAGGCTACCATCCATTGGAGTAACAAAAATCTCGACAACATAATACCTTCCATAATTATAAGGCTACCACCCATTGCAGTATCAAAAATATCTACAACAGACTACCTTCCATAATGACAAGTCTATCATCCATCAGAGTAACAAAAATCTGAACAACAAACTACCTTCCATAAAGACAAGGCTACCATCCATTGGAGTAACAAAAATCTCAACGACTGACTACGTTCCATAATGACAAGGGTACCATCCTTTGGAATAAAAAAAATCTTGACAATAAACTACCTTCCATAATGACAAGGCTACCATCCATTGGAGTAAAAAAATCTCGACAACAAACTACCTTCCATAATGAAAAGGCTACCATCCATTGGGGTAAAAAAAATCTCGACAACAGACTACCTTCCATAATGACAAGGCTACCATCCATTGGAGTAACAAAAATCTCAACGACGACTCCCTTCCATAATGACAAGGCTAGCATCCATTGGAATAACAAAAATCTCGACAATAGACTACCTTCCATAGTGACAAGGCTACCATTCATTGGAGTAACAAAAATATGAACAACAGACTACCTTGCATAATGAAAAGGCTATCATCCATTAGAGTAATAGAGATATCGACGACAGACAACCTTCAATAATGACAAGGCTACCATCCATTGGAGTAACAACAATCTCGACAAAAGACTACCTTCCATAATAACAAGGTCACCATCCATTGGAATAACAAAAATCTCGACAACGTACTCCCTTCCATAATGACAAGGCTACAATCCATTGGAGTAACAGAAATCTCAACGACAAACTACCTTCCATAATTACAAGGCTACCATTTGTTGGAGTAACAAAAATATCGACAATAGACTACCTTCCATAATGACAAGGCTACATCCATTGGGGTAACAAACATCTCGAACAACAGACTACCTTCCATAATGACAAGGCTACAATCCATTGGAGTAACAAAAATTTCGACAAAAAACTACCTTCCATAATTACAAGGCTACCATCTATTGGAATAACAAAAATCTCGACAAAAGACTACCTTCCATAATGACAAGGTTACAATCCATTGGAATAACAAATATCTCGACAACAGACTACCTTCCATAATGACAATGATACCATTCAATGGAATAAAAAATTCTCGACAAAAGACTACCTTCCATAATCAAAAGGCTACAATCCATTGGAGTAACAAAAATACGAACAAGAGACTACCTTCCATAATGAAAAGGATACAATCCATTGGAGTAACAGAAATCTCAACGACAAACTACCTTCCATAATGACAAGGCTCCCATCCATTGGAGTAACAAAAATATCGACAACAGATTACCATCCATAATTACAAGGCTACCACCCATTGGAGTATCAAAAATATCTACAACAGACTACCTTCCATAATGACAAGCCTATCATCCATTAGAGTAACAAAAATCTGAACAACAGACTACCTTCCATAAAGACAAGGCTACCATCCATTGGAGTAACAAAGATATCGGCAACAGACTACCTTCCCTAATGACAAGGCTACCATCCATTGGAGTAAGAAAAATCTCGACAACAAACTACCTTCCATAATGAAAAGGCTACCATCCATTGGAGTAACAAAAATATCAATAACAACCGATGTTCCATAATGACAAGGCTACCATCATTTGGAGTAACAAAAATATTAACAACAGACTACCTTCCCTAATGACAAGGCTACCATCCATTGGAGTAAAATAATTCTTGACAATAGACTACCTTCCATAATGACAAGGCTACCATCCATTGAGTAAAAAAGATATCGACAATAGAGTACCATACATCATGACAAGGCTACCATCCATTGGAGTAAAAACATCTCGACCACAGACTACCTTCCATAATGACAAGGCTACCATCAATTGGAGTAATAAAAATATGAACAACAGACTACCTTCCATAATGACAAGGCTAAAATTCATTGGAGTAATAAAAATCTCGACAAAAGACTACCTTCCATAATGACAAGGTTACCATCCATTGGAATTAAAAAAATATCGACAACAAACTACCTTCCATAATGACAAGGCTACCATCCAATGCAATAAAAAAAAGTGTCGACAACAAACTACCTTCCATAATGACAAGGCTACCATCCATTGGAGTTACAAAAATCTCGACAAAAGACTACCTTCCATAATAACAAGGTAACCATCCATTGGAATAACAAAAATCTAGACAACGTACTCCCTTCCATAATGACAAGGCTACAATCCATTGGAGTAATAGAAATCTCAACGACAAACTACCTTCCATAATTACAAGGCTACCATTCGTTGGAGTAACAAAAATATCGACAATAGACTACCTTCCATAATGACAAGGCTACATCCATTGGGGTAACAAAAATCTCGAACAACAGACTACCTTCCATAATGACAAGGCTACAATCCATTGGAGTAACAAAAATTTCGACAAAAAACTACCTTCCATAATTACAAGGCTACCATCTATTGGAATAACAAAAATCTCGACAAAAGACTACCTTCCATAATGACAAGGTTACAATCCATTGGAATAACAAATATCTCGACAACAGACTACCTTCCATAATGACAATGATACCATTCAATGGAATAAAAAATTCTCGACAAAAGACTACCTTCCATAATCAAAAGGCTACAATCCATTGGAGTAACAAAAATACGAACAAGAGACTACCTTCCATAATGAAAAGGATACAATCCATTGGAGTAACAGAAATCTCAAAGACAAACTACCTTCCATAATGATAAGGCTACCATCCATTGGAGTAACAAAAATATCGACAACAGATTACCATCCATAATTACAAGGCTACCACCCATTGGAGTATCAAAAATATCTACAACAGACTACCTTCCATAATGACAAGCCTATCATCCATTAGAGTAACAAAAATCTGAACAACAGACTACCTTCCATAAAGACAAGGCTACCATCCATTGGAGTATCAAAGATATCGGCAGCAGACTACCTTCCCTAATGACAAGGCTACCATCCATTGGAATAAGAAAAATCTCGACAACAGACTACCTTCCATAATGAAAAGGCTACCATCCATTGGAGTAACAAAAATACCAACAACAACCGATGTTCCATAATGACAAGGCTACCATCATTTGGAGTAACAAAAATATTAACAACAGACTACCTTCCCTAATGACAAGGCTACCATCCATTGGAGTAAAATAATTCTTGACAATAGACTACCTTCCATAATGACAAGGCTACCATCCATTGAGTAAAAAAGATATCGACAATAGAGTACCATACATCATGACAAGGCTACCATCCATTGGAGTAAAAACATCTCGACCACATACTACCTTCCATAATGACAAGGCTACCATCAATTGGAGTAATAAAAATATGAACAACAGACTACCTTCCATAATGACAAGGCTAAAATTCATTGGAGTAATAAAAATCTCGACAAAAGACTACCTTCCATAATGACAAGGTTACCATCCATTGGAATTAAAAAAATATCGACAACAAACTACCTTCCATAATGACAAGGCTACCATCCAATGCAATAAAAAAAAGTGTCGACAACACACTACCTTCCATAATGACAAGGCTACCATCCATTGGAGTAACAAAAATCTCGACAAAAGACTACCTTCCATAATAACAAGGTAACCATCCATTGGAATAACAAAAATCTAGACAACGTACTCCCTTCCATAATGACAAGGCTACAATCCATTGGAGTAATAGAAATCTCAACGACAAACTACCTTCCATAATTACAAGGCTACCATTCGTTGGAGTAACAAAAATATCAACAACAGCAGATGTTCCATAATGACAAGGCTACCATCATTTGGAGTAACAAAAATATCAACAACAAACTACCTTCCATAATGACAAGGCTACCATCCATTGGAGTAAAAAAATTCTCGACAATAGACTACCTTCCATAATGACAAGGCTACCATCCATTTAGTAAAAAAGATATCGACAATAGACTACCTTACATCATGACAAGGCTACCATCCATTGAAGTAAAAACATCTCGACCACAGACTACCTTCCATAATGACAAGGCTACCATCCATTGGAGTAACAAAAATATGAACAACAAACTACTTTCCATAATGAAAAGGCTACAATCCACTGGAGTAATAAAAATCTCCACAAAAGTGTCAACAATAGAGTACCTTCCATAATGACAAGGCTACCATCCATTGGAGTAACAGAAATTTCAACGACAAACTACATTCCATAATGACAAGGCTACCATCCATTGGTGTAACAAAAATCTCGACAGCAAACTACCTTCCATAATTACAAGGCTACCATCCATTGGGGTAAAAAAAATCTCGACAACAGACTACCTTCCATAATGACAAGGCTACAATCCATTGGAGTAACAAAAATCTCGACAATAGACTACCTTCCATAATGACAAGGCTACCATCCAATGGAATAACAAAAAACTCGACAACAGACTACCTTTCATAATGACAAGGCTACCATCCATTTGACTAACAGAAATCTCAACGTCAGGCTACCTTCCATAATTACAAGGCTACCATCCATTGGAGTAACAAATATCTCGACAACTTACTACCTTTTTATAATGACAAGGCTACCATGCATTGGAGTAACAAAAATATTGACAACATACTACCTTCCATAATGACAAGGCTACCATCCATTAGAGTAACAATGATATCGGCAGCAAACTACCTTCCCTAATGACAAGTCTGCCATCCATTGGAGTAAGAAAAATCTCGATAACAGACGACCTTCCATAATGACAAGACTACCATCCATTGGAGTAACAAAAATATCAACAATAGACTATGTTCCATAAATACAAGGCTACCATCATTTGAAGTAACAAAAATCTCAACAACAGACTACCTTCCATAATGACAAGGCTACTATCCATTGGAGTAAAAAAATTCTCGACAATAGAGTACCTTCCATAATGACAAGGCTACGATCCATTGAGTAAAAAAGATATCGACAATAGACTACCTTACAACATGACAAGGCTACCATCCATTGGAGTAAAAACATCTCGACCACAGACTACCTTCCATAATGACAAGGCTACCATCCATTGGAGTTACAAAAATATGAACAACAGACTACCTTCCATAATGACAAGGCTACAATCCATTGGAGTAATAAAAATCTCTACAAAATACTACCTTCCATAATGACAAGGTTACCATCCATTAGAATAACAAAAATATCGACAACAAACTACCTTCCATAATGACAAAGCTACCATGCAATGCAATAAAAAAATTGTCGACAACAGACTACCTTCCATAATGACAAGGCTACCATCCATTGGAGTAACAAAAATGTGATCAACGCACTACCTTCCATAATGACAAGGCTATAATCCATTTGAGTAACAAAAATCTCAACGACAAACTACATTCCATAATGACAAGGATACCATCCATTGGTGTAACAAAAATCTCGAAAACAAACTACCTTCCATAATTACAAGGCTAACATCCATTGGGGTAAAAAAAATCTCGACAACAGACTACCTTCCATAATGACAAGGCTACAATCCATTGGAGTAAAAAAAATCTCGACAACAGACTACCTTCCATAATGACAAGGCTACCATCCAATGGAATAACAAAAATCTCGACAACAGACTACCTTTAATAATGACAAGGCTACCATCCATTGCAGTAACAAAAATCTAAACAACAGTCTACTTTGCATAAAGATAAGGCTATCATCCATTGAGATAACGGAGTTATCGAAAACATACTACCTTCAATAATGACAAAGGTACCATCCATTGGAGTAACAAAAATCTCGACAAAAGACTACCTTCCATAATAACAAGGTAACCGTCCATTGGAATAACAAAAATCTCGACAACAGACTCCCTTCTATAATGACAAGGCTACAATCCATTGGAGAACGAAAATCTCAAAGACAGACTACCTTCCATAATGACAAGACTACCATTCATTGGAGTAACAAAAATATCGACAACAAAATACCTTCCATAATGACAATGCTACATCCATTGGGGTAACAAAAATCTCAACAACAGACTAGCTTCCATAATGACAAGGCTACCATCCAATGGAGTAACAAAAATATCAACAAAAAACTACCTTCCATAATGACAAGGTTACAATCCATTGGAGTAACAAAAATCTCGAAAAAAGACTACCTTCCATAATTACAAGGCTACCACCCATTGGAGTATCAAAAATATCTACAACAGACTACCTTCCATAATGACAAGGCTACAATCCATTGGAGTAACAAAAATATGAACAGCAGATTACCTTCCATAATGACAAGGATACAATCCATTGGAGTAACAAAAATCTCAACGACAGACTACCTTCCATAATGAAAAGGCTACCATCCATTGGAGTAACAAAAATCTCGACAACATATTACCTTCCATAATTATTAGGCTACCACCCATTGCAGTATCAAAAATATCTACAACAGACTACCTTCCATAATGACAAGCCTATCATCCATTAGAGTAACAAAAATCTGAACAACAGACTACCTTCCATAAAGACAAGGCTACCATCCATTGGAGTAACAAAAATCTCAACGACTGACTACGTTCCATAATGGCAAGGGTACCATCCTTTGGAATAAAAAAAATCTCGACAATAAACTACCTTCCATAATGACAAGGCTATCATCCATTGGAGTAAAAAAAATCTCGACAACAAACTACCTTCCATAATGAAAAGGCTACCATCAATTGGGGTAAAAAATATCTCGACAACAGACTACCTTCCATAATGACAAGGCTACCATCCATTGGAGTAACAAAAATCTCAGTGACGACTCCCTTCCATAATGACAAGGCTAGCATCCATTGGAATAACAAAAATCTCGACAATAGACTACCTTCCATAGTGACAAGGCTACCATTCATTGGAGTAACAAAAATATAACAACAGACTACCTTGCATAATGAAAAGGCTATCATCCATTAGAGTAATAGAGATATCGACAACAGACAACCTTCAATAATGACAAGGCTACCATCCATTGGAGTAACAAAAATCTCGACAAAAGACTACCTTCCATAATAACACGGTAACCATCCATTGGAATAACAAAAATCTCGACAATGTACTCCCTTCCATAATGACAAGGCTACAATCCATTGGAGTAACAGAAATCTCAACGACAAACTACCTTCCATAATTACAAGGCTACCATTCGTTGGAGTAACAAAAATATCGACAATAGACTACCTTCCATAATGACAAGGCTACATCCATTGGGGTAACAAAAATCTCGAACAACAGACTACCGTCCATAATGACAAGGCTACAATCCATTGGAGTAACAAAAATTTTGACAAAAAACTACCTTCCATAATTACAAGGCTACCATCTATTGGAATAACAAAAATCTCGACAACAGACTACCTTCCATAATGACAATGATACCATTCAATGGAATAAAAAATTGTCGACAAAAGACTACCTTCCATAATCAAAAGGCTACAATCCATTGGAGTAACAAAAATACGAACAAGAGACTACCTTCCATAATGAAAAGGATACAATCCATTGGAGTAACAGAAATCTCAACGACCGACTACATTCCATAATGACGAGGCTACCATCCATTGGAGTAACAAAAATCTAAACAACAGTCTACCTTGCATAATGACAAGGCTATAATCCATTGGAATAACAGAGATATCAACAACATACTACCTTCAATAATGACAAGGCTACCATCCATTGGAGTAACAAAAATCTCGAAAAAAGACTACCTTCCATAATTACAAGGCTACCACCCATTGGAGTATCAAAAATATCTACAACAGACTACCTTCCATAATGACAAGGCTATTATCCATTAGAGTAACAAAAATCAGAACAACATACTACCTTCCATAATGAAAAGGCTACCATCCATTGGAGTAACAGAAATCTCAACGACCGACTACCTTCCATAATGACAAGGCTACCATGCATTGGAGTAACAAAAATCTAAACAACAGTCTACCTTGCATAATGACAAGGCTATAATCCATTGGAATAAGAGAGATATCGACAACATACTACCTTCAATAATGACAAGGCTACCATCCATTGAAGTAACAAAAATCTCGAAAAAAGACTACCTTCCATAATTACAAGGCTACCACCCATTGGAGTATCAAAAATATCTACAACAGACTACCTTCCATAATGACAAGGCTATTATCCATTGGAGTAACAAAAATCAGAACAACAGACTACCTTGCATAAGGACAAGGCTATCATCCAATGCAATAAAAAAAGTGTCAACAATAGACTACCTTCCATAATGACAAGGCTACCATCCATTGGAGTAACAAAAATTTGAACAACAGACAACCTTCCATAATGACAAGGCTACAATTTTTTTGGAGTAACAGAAATCTCAACGACAAACTACATTCCATAATGACAAGGCTACCATCCATTGGAGTAACAAATATCTTGACAACTTACTACCTTTTTATAATGACAAGGCTACCATGCATTGGAGTAACAAAAATATTGACAACATACTACCTTCCATAATGACAACGCTACCATCCATTAGAGTAACAATGATATCGGCAGCAAACTACCTTCCCTAATGACAAGTCTACCATCCATTGGAGTAAGAAAAATCTCGACAACAGACGACCTTCCATAATGACAAGGCTACCATCCATTGGAGTAACAAAAATATCAACAATAGACTATGTTCCATAATGAGAAGGCTACCATCAGTTGAAGTAACAAAAATCTCAACAACAGACTACCTTCCATAATGACAAGGCTACTATCCATTGGAGTAAAACAATTCTCAACAATAGAGTACCTTCCATAATGACAAGGCTATGATCCATTGAGTAAAAAAGATATCGAAATAGACTACCTTACAACATGACAAGGCTACCATCCATTGGAGTAAAAATATCTCGACCAGAGACTACCTTCCATAATGACAAGGCTACCATCCATTGGAGTAACAAAAATATGAACAACAGACTACCTTCCATAATGACAAGGCTACAATCCATTGGAGTAATAAAAATCTCAACAACAGACTACCGTCCATAATGACAAGGCTACCATGCAATGCAATAAAAAATTGTCGACAGCAGACTACCTTCCATAATGAAAAGGCTACCATCCATTGGAGTAACAAAAATATGAACAACAGACTACCTTCCATAATGACAAGGCTATAATCCATTGGAGTAACAGAAATCTCAACGACAAACTACATTCCATAATGACAAGGATACCATCAATTGGTGTAACAAAAATCTCGAAAGCAAACTACCTTCAATAATTACAAGGCTACCATCCATTGGGGTAAAAAAAATCTCGACAACAGACTACCTTCCATAATGACAAGGCTACAATCCATTGGAGTAACAAAAATCTTGACAAAAGACTACCTTCCATAATGACAAGGCTACCATCCAATGGAATAACAAAAATCTCGACAACAGACTACCTTTCATAATGAAAAGGCTACAATCCATTGGAGAACGGAAATCTCAACGACACACTACCTTCCATAATGACAAGGCTGCCATTCATTAAAGTAACAAAAATATCGACAACAGAATACCTTCCATAATGACAAGGCTACATCCATTGGGGTAACAAAAATCTCGATAACAGACTAGCTTCCATAATGACAAGGCTACCATCCATTGGAGTAACAAAAAACTACCTTCCATAATTACAAGGCTACCATCTATTGGAATAACAAAAATCTCGACAAAAGACTACCTTCCATAATGACAAGGCTACCATCCATTGGAATAACAAATATCTCGACAATAGACTACCTTCCATAATGACAAGGCTACCATCCATTGGAGTAACAAAAACCTGAACAACAGACTACATTGCATAATGATAAGGCTATCATCCATTGGAGTATCTGAGATATCGAAAATAGACTACCTTCAAAAATGACAAGGCTACCATCCATTGGAGTAACAAAAATCTCGACAAAAGACTACCTTCCATAAAAAAAAGGTAACCATCCATTGGAATAACAAAAATCTCGACAACAGACACCCTTCCATAATGACAAGTCTACAATCCATTGGAGTAACAGAAATCTCAACGACAGACTACCTTCCATAATGACAAGGCTACAATCCATTGGAGTAACAGAAATCTCAACGACATACTACCTTCCATAATGACAAGGCTACCATTTATTAAAGTAACAAAAATCTAGACAACAGACTACCTTCCATAATTACAAGGCAACCATCCATTGGAGTATCAAAAATTCGACAACAGACTACCTTCCATAATGGTAAGGCTACCATCCATTGTAATAACCAAAATCTCGATAATAGAGTACCTTCCATAATGACAAGGCTATCATCCATTTAAGTAACAAAAATCTAAACAACAATCTACCTTTCATAATGACAAGGCTACCATCCATTGGAGTAACAGAAATCTCAAGGACCGACTACCTTGCATAATGACAAGACTACCATCCATTGGAATAAAAAAAATCTCGACAATAGACTACCTTCTATAATGACAAGGATACCATCCATTGGAGTAACAAAAATATGAACAACAGAATACCTTGCATAATGACAAGGCTATCATCCATTGGAGTAATAAAGATATCGACAACTAACTACCTTAAATAATGACAAGGCTACCATCCATTGGAGTAACAAAAATCTCGACAATAGACTACCTTCCATAATAACAAGGTTACCATCCTTTAGAATAACAAAAATCTCGACAATAGACTCCCTTCAATCATGACAAGGTTACAATCCATTGGAGTAACAAAAATCGCGACGACAGACTACCTTCCATAATGACAAGGCTACAATCCATTGGAGTAAAAAAAATCTCGACAACAGACTACCTTCCATAATGACAAGGCTACCATCCAATGGAATAACAAAAATCTCGACAACAGACTACCTTTCATAATGAAAAGGCTACAATCCATTGGAGAACGGAAATCTCAATGACACACTACCTTCCATAATGACAAGGCTACCATTCATTAAAGTAACAAAAATATCGACAACAGAATACCTTCCATAATGACAAGGCTACATCCATTGGGGTAACAAAAATCTCGATAATAGACTAGCTTCCATAATGACAAGGCTACCATCCATTGGAGTAACAAAAAACTACCTTCCATAATTACAAGGCTACCATCTATTGGAATAACAAAAATCTCGACAAAAGACTACCTTCCATAATGACAAGGCTACCATCCATTGGAATAACAAATATCTCGACAATAGACTACCTTCCATAATGACAAGGCTACCATCCATTGGAGTAACAAAAACCTGAACAACAGACTACATTGCATAATGATAAGGCTATCATACATTGGAGTAACTGAGATATCGAAAATAGACTACCTTCAAAAATGACAAGGCTACCATCCATTGGAGTAACAAAAATCTCGACAAAAGACTACCTTCCATAAAAAAAAGGTAACCATCCATTGGAATAACAAAAATCTCGACAACAGACACCCTTCCATAATGACAAGTCTACAATCCATTGGAGTAACAGAAATCTCAACGACAGACTACCTTCCATAATGACAAGGCTACAATCCATTGGAGTAACAGAAATCTCAACGACATACTACCTTCCATAATGACAAGGCTATCATTTATTAAAGTAACAAAAATCTAGACAATAGACTACCTTCCATAATTACAAGGCAACCATCCATTGGAGTATCAAAAATTCGACAACAGACTACCTTCCATAATGGTAAGGCTACCATCCATTGTAATAACCAAAATCTCGATAATAGAGTACCTTCCATAATGACAAGGCTATCATCCATTTAAGTAACAAAAATCTAAACAACAATCTACCTTTCATAATGACAAGGCTACCATCCATTGGAGTAACAGAAATCTCAAGGACCGACTACCTTGCATAATGACAAGACTACCATCCATTGGAATAACAAAAATCTCGACAATAGACTACCTTCTATAATGACAAGGATACCATCCATTGGAGTAACAAAAATATGAACAACAGAATACCTTGCATAATGACAAGGCTATCATCCATTGGAGTAATAAAGATATCGACAACTAACTACCTTAAATAATGACAAGGCTACCATCCATTGGAGTAACAAAAATCTCGACAATAGACTACCTTCCATAATAACAAGGTTACCATCCTTTAGAATAACAAAAATCTCGACAATAGACTCCCTTCAATCATGACAAGGTTACAATCCATTGGAGTAACAGAAATCGCGATGACATACTACCTTCCATAATGACAAGGCTACAATCCATTGGAGTAACAAAAATCTCGACAACAAACTACCTTCCATAATGACAAGGCTACCATCCAATGGAATAACAAAAATCTCGACAACAGACTACCTTTCATAATGAAAAGGCTACAATCCATTGGAGAACGGAAATCTCAACGACACACTACCTTCCATAATGACAAGGCTACCATTCATTAAAGTAACAAAAATATCGACAACAGAATACCTTCCATAATGACAAGGCTACATCCATTGGGGTAACAAAAATCTCGATAATAGACTAGCTTCCATATTGACAAGGCTACCATCCATTGGAGTAACAAAAAACTACCTTCCATAATTACAAGGCTACCATCTATTGGAATAACAAAAATCTCGACAAAAGACTACCTTCCATAATGACAAGGCTACCATCCATTGGAATAACAAATATCTCGACAATAGACTACCTTCCATAATGACAAGGCTACCATCCATTGGAGTAACAAAAACCTGAACAACAGACTACATTGCATAATGATAAGGCTATCATACATTGGAGTAACTGAGATATCGAAAATAGACTACCTTCAAAAATGACAAGGCTACCATCCATTGGAGTAACAAAAATCTCGACAAAAGACTACCTTCCATAAAAAAAAGGTAACCATCCATTGGAATAACAAAAATCTCGACAACAGACACCCTTCCATAATGACAAGTCTACAATCCATTGGAGTAACAGAAATCTCAACGACAGACTACCTTCCATAATGACAAGGCTACAATCCATTGGAGTAACAGAAATCTCAATGACATACTACCTTCCATAATGACAAGGCTATCATTTATTAAAGTAACAAAAATCTAGACAACAGACTACCTTCCATAATTACAAGGCAACCATCCATTGGAGTATCAAAAATTCGACAACAGACTACCTTCCATAATGGTAAGGCTACCATCCATTGTAATAACCAAAATCTCGATAATAGAGTACCTTCCATAATGACAAGGCTATCATCCATTTAAGTAACAAAAATCTAAACAACAATCTACCTTTCATAATGACAAGGCTACCATCCATTGGAGTAACAGAAATCTCAAGGACCGACTACCTTGCATAATGACAAGACTACCATCCATTGGAATAACAAAAATCTCGACAATAGACTACCTTCTATAATGACAAGGATACCATCCATTGGAGTAACAAAAATATGAACAACAGAATACCTTGCATAATGACAAGGCTATCATCCATTGGAGTAATAAAGATATCGACAACTAACTACCTTAAATAATGACAAGGCTACCATCCATTGGAGTAACAAAAATCTCGACAATAGACTACCTTCCATAATAACAAGGTTACCATCCTTTAGAATAACAAAAATCTCGACAATAGACTCCCTTCAATCATGACAAGGTTACAATCCATTGGAGTAACAGAAATCGCGACGACATACTACCTTCCATAATGACAAGGCTACAATCCATTGGAGTAACAAAAATCTCGACAACAAACTACCTTCCATAATGACAAGGCTACCATCCAATGGAATAACAAAAATCTCGACAACAGACTACCTTTCATAATGAAAAGGCTACAATCCATTGGAGAACGGAAATCTCAATGACACACTACCTTCCATAATGACAAGGCTACCATTCATTAAAGTAACAAAAATATCGACAACAAAATACCTTCCATAATGACAAGGCTACATCCATTGGGGTAACAAAAATCTCGATAACACACTAGCTTCCATAATGACAAGGCTACCATCCATTGGAGTAACAAAAAACTACCTTCCATAATTACAAGGCTACCATCTATTGGAATAACAAAAATCTCGACAAAAGACTACCTTCCATAATGACAAGGCTACCATCCATTGGAATAACAAATATCTCGACAATAGACTACCTTCCATAATGACAAGGCTATCATCCATTGGAGTAACAAAAACCTGAACAACAGACTACATTGCATAATGATAAGGCTATCATCCATTGGAGTAACTGAGATATCGAAAATAGACTACCTTCAAAAATTACAAGGCTACCATCCATTGGAGTAACAAAAATCTCGACAAAAGACTACCTTCCATAAAAAAAAGGTAACCATCCATTGGAATAACAAAAATCTCGACAACAGACACCCTTCCATAATGACAAGTCTACAATCCATTGGAGTAACAGAAATATCAACGACAGACTACCTTCCATAATGACAAGGCTACAATCCATTGGAGTAACAGAAATCTCAACGACATACTACCTTCCATAATGACAAGGCTACCATTTATTAAATTAACAAAAATCTAGACAACAGACTACCTTCCATAATTACAAGGCAACCATCCATTGGAGTATCAAAAATTCGACAACAGACTACCTTCCATAATGGTAAGGCTACCATCCATTGTAATAACCAAAATCTCGATAATAGAGTACCTTCCATAATGACAAGGCTATCATCCATTTAAGTAACAAAAATCTAAACAAAAATCTTCCTTTCATAATGACAAGGCTACCATCCATTGGAGTAACAGAAATCTCAAGGACCGACTACCTTGCATAATGACAAGACTACCATCCATTGGAATAACAAAAATCTCGACAATAGACTACCTTCTATAATGACAAGGATACCATCCATTGGAGTAACAAAAATATGAACAACAGAATACCTTGCATAATGACAAGGATATCATCCATTGGAGTAATAAAGATATCGACAACTAACTACCTTAAATAATGACAAGGCTACCATCCATTGGAGTAACAAAAATCTCGACAATAGACTACCTTCCATAATAACAAGGTTACCATCCTTTAGAATAACAAAAATCTCGACAATAGACTCCCTTCAATCATGACAAGGTTACAATCCATTGGAGTAACAGAAATCGCGACGACAGACTACCTTCCATATTGACAAGGCTACCATTCATTAGAGTAACAAAAATATCGACAACTAACTACCTTCCAAAATTATAAGGCTACATCCATTGGGGTAACCAAAATCTCGACAACAAACTACCTTCCATATGAAAAGGTTACCATGCATTGGAGTAACAAAAATCTCGACAAAAAACTACCTTCCATAATGACAAGGTTACCATCCATTTTAATAACAAAAATCTCGACAAAAGACTACCTTCCATAATGACAAGGTTACCATCCATTGGAATAACAAATATCTCAACAACATACTACATTCCATAATGATAAGGCTACCATCCAATGGAATAAAAAATTCTCGACAACAGACTACCTTCCATAATGATAAGGCTACCATCCATTGGAGTAAAAAAAATCTCGAGAACAAACTACCTTCCATAATTAGAAGGCTACCACCCATTGGAGTATCAAAAATCTCGACAACAGATTACCTTCCATAATTACAAGGCTATGATCCATTGAAGTAACAAAAATCTGAACCACAGACTACATTCCATAAAGACAAGGCTACCATCCATTGAAGTAACAGAAATCTCAACGACCGACTACCTTCCATAATGACAAGGCTACCATCCATTGGAATAACAAAAATCTCGACAATAGACTGCCTTCCATAATGACAAGGCTACCATCCATTGGAGTAACAAAAACCTGAACAACAGACTACATTGCATAATGATAAGGCTATCATCCATTGGAGTAACAGAGATATCGACAATAGACTACCTTCAAAAATGACAAGGCTACCATCCATTGGAGTAACAAAAATCTTGACAAAAGACTACCTTCCATAAAAAAAAGGTAACCATCCATTGGAATAACAAAAATCTCGACAACAGACACCCTTCCATAATTACAAGTCTACAATCCATTGGAGTAACAGAAATCTCAACGACAGACTACCTTCCAAAATGACAAGGCTACCATTCATTGGAGTAAAAAAAATATGAACAACATACTACCTTCCATAATGACAAGGCTACATCAATTGGGGTAACAAAAATCTCGTCAACAGACTACCTTCCATAATGACAAGGCTACCATCCTTTGGAGTAACAAAAATCTCGACAAAAAACTACCTTCCATAATGACAAGGCTACCATCCATTGGAATAACAAAAATATCGACAAAATACTACCTTCCATAATTACAAGGTTACCATCCATTGGAGTATCAGAAATCTCAACGACAGACTACCTTCCATATTGACAAGGCTACCATTCATTGGAGTAACAAAAATATAGACAACTAACTACCATCCATAATGATAAGGCTACATCCATTAGGGTAACCAAAATCTCGACAAAAAACTACCTTCCATAATTACAAGGTTACCATCCATTGGAACAACAAAAATCTCGACAAAAGACTACCTTCCATAATGACAAGGCTACCATCTGTAGAAATAACAAATATCTCGAAAACATACTACCTTCCATAATGATAAGGCTACCATCCAATGGAATAAAAAATTCTCGACAACAGACTACCTTCCATAATGACAAGGCTACAATCCATTGGAGTAAAAAAAATATGAAAAACAGACTACCTTCCATAATGACAAGGCTACAATCATTTGGAGTAATAGAAATATCAACGATAGACTACATTCCATAATGACAAGGCTACCATCCATTGGAGTAACAAAAATCTCGACAACATACTACCTTCCATAATTAGAAGGCTACCACCCATTGGAGTATCAAAAATCTCGACGAAAGATTACCTTCCATAATTACATGGCTATGATACGTTGAAGTAACAAAAATCTGAACAAAAGACTACCTTCCATAAAGACAAGGCTACCATCCATTGAAGTAACAAAAATCTCAACGACCGACTACCTTCCATAATGACAAGGCTACCATCCATTGGAATAACAAAAATCTCGACAATAGACTACCTTCCATAATTACAAGGCTACAATCCATTGGAGTAACAAAAACCTGAAAAACAGACTACCTTGCATAATGACAAGGCTCTCATCCATTGGAGTAACAGAGATATCGACAATAGACTACCTTCAATAATGACAAGGCTACCATCCATTGGAGTAAATAAAATCTCGACAAAAGACTATGTTCCATAAAAAAAAGGTAACCATCCATTGGAATAAAAAAAATCTCGACAATGGACACCCTTCCATAATGACAAGGCTACAATCCATTGGAGTAACAGAAAACTCAACGACAGACTACCTTTCAAAATGACAAGGCTACCATTCATTGGAGTAACAAAAATATGAACAACATACTACCTTCCATAATGACAAGGCTACATCCATTGGGGTAACAGAAATCTCGACAACAGACTACCTTCCATAATGACAAGGCTACCATCCATTGGAGTAACAAAAATCTCGACAAAAAACTATGTTCCATAATGACAAGGCTACCATCCATTTGAATAACAAAAATCTCGACAAAATACTACCTTCCATAATGACAAGGTTACCATCCATTGGAGTAACAGAAATCTCAATGACATACTACCTTCCATATTGACAAGGCTACCATTCATTGGAGTAACAAAAATATAGACAACTAACTACCTTCCATAATGATAAGGCTACATCCATTGGGGTAACCAAAATCTTGACAACAAACTACCTTCCATATGACAAGGCTACCATGCATTGGAGTAACAAAAATCTCGACAAAAAACTAGCTTCCATAATGACAAGGTTACCATCCATTGGAGTAACAAAAATCTCGACAAAAAACTACCTTCCATAATGACAAGGCTACCATCCATTTGAATAACAAAAATCTCGACAAAATACTACCTTCCATAATGACAAGGTTACCATCCATTGGAGTAACAGAAATCTCAACGACAGACTACCTTCCATATTGACAAGGCTACCATTCATTGGAGTAACAAAAATATAGACAACTAACTACCTTCCATAATGATAAGGCTACATCCATTGGGGTAACCAAAATCTTGACAACAAACTACCTTCCATATGACGAGGCTACCATGCATTGGAGTAACAAAAATCTCGACAAAAAACTACCTTCCATAATGACAAGGTTACCATCCATTGGAATAACAAAAATCTCGACAAAAGACTACCTTCGATAATGACAAGGCTACCATCTATAGGAATAACAAATATCTCGAACACATACTACCTTCCATAATGATAAGGCTACCATCTAATGGAATAAAAAATTCTCGACAACAGACTACCTTCCATAATGACAAGGCTACAATCCATTGGAGTAAAAAAAATATGAAAAATAGACTACCTTCCATAATGACAAGGCTACAATCATTTGGAGTAATAGAAATCTCAACGACCGACTACCTTTCATAATGACAAGGCTACCATCCATTGAAGTAACAAAAATCTCAACGACCGTCTACCTTCCATAATGACAAGGCTACCATCCATTGGAATAACAAAAATCTCGACAAAAGACTACCTTCCATAATGACAAGGCTACCATCTATAGGAATAACAAATATCTCGAAAACATACTACCTTCCATAATGATAAGGCTACCATCCAATGGAATAAAAAATTCTCGACAACAGACTACCTTCCATAATGACAAGGCTACAATCCATTGGAGTAAAAAAAATATGAAAAATAGACTACCTTCCATAATGACAAGGCTACAATCATTTGGAGTAATAGAAATCTCAACGTTAGACTACATTCCATAATGACAAGGCTACCATCCATTGGAGTAACAAAAATCTCGACAACAGACTACCTTCCATAATTAGAAGGCTACCACCCATTGGAGTATCAAAAATCTCGACAAAAGATTACCTTCCATAATTACATGGCTATGATACGTTGAAGTAACAAAAATCTGAACAAAAGACTACCTTCCATAAAGACAAGGCTACCATCCATTGAAGTAACAGAAATCTCAACGACCGACTACCTTCCATAATGACAAGGCTACCATCCATTGGAATAACAAAAATCTCGAAAATAGACTACCTTCCATAATTAGAAGGCTACAATCCATTGGAGTAACAAAAACCTGAAAAACAGACTACCTTGCATAATGACAAGGCTCTAATCCATTGGAGTAACAGAGATATCGACAATAGACTACCTTCAATAATGACAAGGCTACTATCCATTGGAGTAAATAAAATCTCGACAAAATACTATGTTCCATAAAAAAAAGGTAACCATCCATTGGAATAAAAAAAATCTCGACAACGGACACCCTTCCATAATGACAAGGCTACAATCCATTGGAGTAACAGAAAACTCAACGACAGACTACCTTCCAAAATGACAAGGCTACCATTCATTGGAGTAACAAAAATATGAACAACATACTACCTTCCATAATGACAAGGCTACATCCATTGGGGTAACAGAAATCTCGACAACAGACTACCTTCCATAATGACAAGGCTACCATCCATTGGAGTAACAAAAATATCGACAAAAAACTATGTTCCATAATGACAAGGCTACCATACATTTGAATAACAAAAATCTCGACAAAATACTACCTTCCATAATGACAAGGTTACCATCCATTGGAGTAACAGAAATCTCAACGACATACTACCTTCCATATTGACAAGGCTACCATTCATTGGAGTAACAAAAATATAGACAACTAACTACCTTCCATAATGATAAGGCTACATCCATTGGGGTAACCAAAATCTTGACAACAAACTACCTTCCATATGACAAGGCGACCATGCATTGGAGTAACAAAAATCTCGACAAAAAACTAGCTTCCATAATGACAAGGTTACCATCCATTGGAGTAACAAAAATCTCGACAAAAAACTACCTTCCATAATGACAAGGCTACCATCCATTTGAATAACAAAAATCTCGACAAAATACTACCTTCCATAATGACAAGGTTACCATCCATTGGAGTAACAGAAATCTCAACGACAGACTACCTTCCATATTGACAAGGCTACCATTCATTGGAGTAACAAAAATATAGACAACTAACTACCTTCCATAATGATAAGGCTACATCCATTGGGGTAACCAAAATCTTGACAACAAACTACCTTCCATATGACAAGGCTACCATGCATTTGAGTAACAAAAATCTCGACAAAAAACTAACTTCCATAATGACAAGGTTACCATCCATTGGAATAACAAAAATCTCGACAAAAGACTACCTTCGATAATGACAAGGCTACCATCTATAGGAATAACAAATATCTCGAACACATACTACCTTCCATAATGATAAGGCTACCATCCAATGGAATAAAAAATTCTCGACAACAGACTACCTTCCATAATGACAAGGCTACAATCCATTGGAGTAAAAAAAATATGAAAAATAGACTACCTTCCATAATGACAAGGCTACAATCATTTGGAGTAATAGAAATCTCAACGACAGACTACCTTTCATAATGACAAGGCTACCATCCATTGAAGTAACAAAAATCTCAACGACCGTCTACCTTCCATAATGACAAGGCTACCATCCATTGAAATAACAAAAATCTCGACAAAAGACTACCTTCCATAATGACAAAGCTACCATCTATAGGAATAACAAATATCTCGAAAACATACTACCTTCCATAATGATAAGGCTACCATCCAATGGAATAAAAAATTCTCGACAACAGACTACCATCCATAATGACAAGGCTAGAATCCATTGGAGTAAAAAAAATATGAAAAACAGACTACCTTCCATAATGACAAGGCTACAATCATTTGGAGTAATAGAAATCTCAACGATAGACTACATTCCATAATGACAAGGCTACCATCCATTGGAGTAACAAAAATCTCGACAACAGACTACCTTCCATAATTAGAAGGCTACCACCCATTGGAGTATCAAAAATCTCGACAAAAGATTACCTTCCATAATTACATGGCTATGATACGTTGAAGTAACAAAAATCTGAACAAAAGACTACCTTCCATAAAGACAAGGCTACCATCCATTGAAGTAACAGAAATCTCAACGACCGACTACCTTCCATAATGACAAGGCTACCATCCATTGGAATAACAAAAATCTCGACAATAGACTACCTTCCATAATTACAAGGCTACAATCCATTGGAGTAACAAAAACCTGAAAAACAGACTACCTTGCATAATGACAAGGCTCTCATCCATTGGAGTAATAGAGATATCGACAATAGACTACCTTCAATAATGACAAGGCTACCATCCATTGGAGTAAATAAAATCTCGACAAAAGTCTATGTTCCATAAAAAAAAGGTAACCATCCATTGGAACAAAAAAAATATCGACAACGGACACCCTTCCATAATGACAAGGCTACAATCCATTGGAGTAACAGAAAACTCAACGACAGACTACCTTCCAAAATGACAAGGTTACCATTTATTGGAGTAACAAAAATATGAACAACATACTACCTTCCATAATGACAAGGCTACATCCATTGGGGTAACAGAAATCTCGACAACAGACTACCTTCCACAATGACAAGGCTACCATCCATTGGAGTAACAAAAATCTCGACAAAAAACTACGTTCCATAATGACAAGGCTACCATCCATTTGAATAACAAAAATCTCGACAAAATACTACCTTCCATAATGACAAGGTTACCATCCATTGGAGTAACATAAATCTTAACGACATACTACCTTCCATATTGACAAGGCTACCATTCATTGGAGTAACAAAAATATAGACAACTAACTACCTTCCATAATGATAATGCTACATCCATTGGGGTAACCAAAATCTTGACAACAAACTACCTTCCATATGACAAGGCTACCATGCATTGGAGTAACAAAAATCTCGACAAAAAACTAGCTTCCATAATGACAAGGTTACCATTCATCGGAGTAACAAAAATCTCGACAAAAAACTACCTTCCATAATGACAAGGCTACCATCCAATTGAATAACAAAAATCTCGACAAAATACTACCTTCCATAATGACAAGGTTACCATCCATTGGAGTAACAGAAATCTCAACGACGGACTACCTTCCATATTGACAAGGCTACCATTCATTAGAGTAACAAAAATATAGACAACTAACTACTTTCCATAATGATAAGGCTACATCCATTGGGGTAACCAAAATCTTGACAACAAACTACCTTCCATATGACAAGGCTACCATGCATTGGAGTAACAAAAATCTCGACAAAAAACTACCTTCCATAATGACAAGGTTACCATCCATTGGAATAACAAAAATCTCGACAAAAGACTACCTTCGATAATGACAAGGCTACCATCTATAGGAATAACAAATATCTCGAACACATACTACCTTCCATAATGATAAGGCTACCATCCAATGGAATAAAAAATTCTCGACAACAGACTACCTTCCATAATGACAAGGCTACAATCCATTGGAGTAAAAAAAAAATGAAAAATAGACTACCTTCCATAATGACAAGGCTACAATCATTTGGAGTAATAGAAATCTCAACGACAGACTACCTTTCATAATGACAAGGCTACCATCCATTGAAGTAACAAAAATCTCAACGACCGTCTACCTTCCATAATGACAAGGCTACCATCCATTGGAATAACAAAAATCTCGACAAAAGACTACCTTCCATAATGACAAGGCTACCATCTATAGGAATAACAAATATCTCGAAAACATACTACCTTCCATAATGATAAGGCTACCATCCAATGGAATAAAAAATTCTCGACAACAGACTACCTTCCGTAATGACAAGGCTACAATCCATTGGAGTAAAAAAAATATGAAAAACAGACTACCTTCCATAATGACAAGGCTACAATCATTTGGAGTAATAGAAATCTCAACGATAGACTACATTCCATAATGACAAGGCTACCATCCATTGGAGTAACAAAAATCTCGACAACAGACTACCTTCCATAATTAGAAGGCTACCACCCATTGGAATAACAAAAATCTCGACAAAAGACTACCTTCCATAATGACAAAGCTACCATCTATAGGAATAACAAATATCTCGAAAACATACTACCTTCCATAATGATAAGGCTACCATCCAATGGAATAAAAAATTCTCGACAACAGACTACCTTCCATAATGACAAGGCTACAATCCATTGGAGTAAAAAAAATATGAAAAACAGACTACCTTCCATAATGACAAGGCTACAATCATTTGGAGTAATAGAAATCTCAACGATAGACTACATTCCATAATGACAAGGCTACCATCCATTGGAGTAACAAAAATCTCGACAACAGACTACCTTCCATAATTAGAAGGCTACCACCCATTGGAGTATCAAAAATCTCGACAAAAGATTACCTTCCATAATTACATGGCTATGATACGTTGAAGTAACAAAAATCTGAACAAAAGACTACCTTCCATAAAGACAAGGCTACCATCCATTGAAGTAACAGAAATCTCAACGACCGACTACCTTCCATAATGACAAGGCTACCATCCATTGGAATAACAAAAATCTCGACAATAGACTACCTTCCATAATTACAAGGCTACAATCCATTGGAGTAACAAAAACCTAAAAAACAGACTACCTTGCATAATGACAAGGCTCTCATCCATTGGAGTAATAGAGATATCGACAATAGACTACCTTCAATAATGACAAGGCTACCATCCATTGGAGTAAATAAAATCTCGACAAAAGACTATGTTCCATAAAAAAAAGGTAACCATCCATTGGAATAAAAAAAATCTCGACAACGGACACCCTTCCATAATGACAAGGCTACAATCCATTGGAGTAATAGAAAACTCAACGACAGACTACCTTCCAAAATGACAAGGCTACCATTCATTGGAGTAACAAAAATATGAACAACATACTACCTTCCATAATGACAAGGCTACATCCATTGGGGTAACAGAAATCTCGACAACAGACTACCTTCCATAATGACAAGGCTACCATCCATTGGAGTAACAAAAATATCGACAAAAAACTATGTTCCATAATGACAAGGCTACCATACATTTGAATAACAAAAATCTCGACAAAATACTACCTTCCATAATGACAAGGTTACCATCCATTGGAGTAACAGAAATCTCAACGACATACTACCTTCCATATTGACAAGGCTACCATTCATTGGAGTAACAAAAATATAGACAACTAACTACCTTCCATAATGATAAGGCTACATCCATTGGGGTAACCAAAATCTTGACAACAAACTACCTTCCATATGACAAGGCGACCATGCATTGGAGTAACAAAAATCTCGACAAAAAACTAGCTTCCATAATGACAAGGTTACCATCCATTGGAGTAACAAAAATCTCGACAAAAAACTACCTTCCATAATGACAAGGCTACCATCCATTTGAATAACAAAAATCTCGACAAAATACTACCTTCCATAATGACAAGGTTACCATCCATTGGAGTAACAGAAATCTCAACGACAGACTACCTTCCATATTGACAAGGCTACCATTCATTGGAGTAACAAAAATATAGACAACTAACTACCTTCCATAATGATAAGGCTACATCCATTGGGGTAACCAAAATCTTGACAACAAACTACCTTCCATATGACAAGGCTACCATGCATTTGAGTAACAAAAATCTCGACAAAAAACTAACTTCCATAATGACAAGGTTACCATCCATTGGAATAACAAAAATCTCGACAAAAGACTACCTTCGATAATGACAAGGCTACCATCTATAGGAATAACAAATATCTCGAACACATACTACCTTCCATAATGATAAGGCTACCATCCAATGGAATAAAAAATTCTCGACAACAGACTACCTTCCATAATGACAAGGCTACAATCCATTGGAGTAAAAAAAATATGAAAAATAGACTACCTTCCATAATGACAAGGCTACAATCATTTGGAGTAATAGAAATCTCAACGACAGACTACCTTTCATAATGACAAGGCTACCATCCATTGAAGTAACAAAAATCTCAACGACCGTCTACCTTCCATAATGACAAGGCTACCATCCATTGAAATAACAAAAATCTCGACAAAAGACTACCTTCCATAATGACAAAGCTACCATCTATAGGAATAACAAATATCTCGAAAACATACTACCTTCCATAATGATAAGGCTACCATCCAATGGAATAAAAAATTCTCGACAACAGACTACCATCCATAATGACAAGGCTACAATCCATTGGAGTAAAAAAAATATGAAAAACAGACTACCTTCCATAATGACAAGGCTACAATCATTTGGAGTAATAGAAATCTCAACAATAGACTACATTCCATAATGACAAGGCTACCATCCATTGGAGTAACAAAAATCTCGACAACAGACTACCTTCCATAATTAGAAGGCTACCACCCATTGGAGTATCAAAAATCTCGACAAAAGATTACCTTCCATAATTACATGGCTATGATACGTTGAAGTAACCAAAATCTGAACAAAAGACTACCTTCCATAAAGACAAGGCTACCATCCATTGAAGTAACAGAAATCTCAACGACCGACTACCTTCCATAATGACAAGGCTACCATCCATTGGAATAACAAAAATCTCGACAATAGACTACCTTCCATAATTACAAGGCTACAATCCATTGGTGTAACAAAAACCTGAAAAACAGACTACCTTGCATAATGACAAGGCTCTCATCCATTGGAGTAATAGAGATATCGACAATAGACTACCTTCAATAATGACAAGGCTACCATCCATTGGAGTAAATAAAATCTCGACAAAAGACTATGTTCCATAAGAAAAAGGTAACCATCCATTGGAATAAAAAAATCTCGACAACGGACACCCTTCCATAATGACAAGGCTACAATCCATTGGAGTAACAGAAAACTCAACGACAGACTACCTTCCAAAATGACAAGGCTACCATTTATTGGAGTAACAAAAATATGAACAACATACTACCTTCCATAATGACAAGGCTACATCCATTGGGGTAACAGAAATCTCGACAACAGACTACCTTCCACAATGACAAGGCTACCATCCATTGGAGTAACAAAAATCTCGACAAAAAACTACGTTCCATAATGACAAGGCTACCATCCATTTGAATAACAAAAATCTCGACAAAATACTACCTTCCATAATGACAAGGTTACCATCCATTGGAGTAACATAAATCTTAACGACATACTACCTTCCATATTGACAAGGCTACCATTCATTGGAGTAACAAAAATATAGACAACTAACTACCTTCCATAATGATAATGCTACATCCATTGGGGTAACCAAAATCTTGACAACAAACTACCTTCCATATGACAAGGCTACCATGCATTGGAGTAACAAAAATCTCGACAAAAAACTAGCTTCCATAATGACAAGGTTACCATCCATCGGAGTAACAAAAATCTCGACAAAAAACTACCTTCCATGATGACAAGGCTACCATCCAATTGAATAACAAAAATCTCGACAAAATACTACCTTCCATAATGACAAGGTTACCATCCATTGGAGTAACAGAAATCTCAACGACGGACTACCTTCCATATTGACAAGGCTACCATTCATTGGAGTAACAAAAATATAGACAACTAACTACTTTCCATAATGATAAGGCTACATCCATTGGGGTAACCAAAATCTTGACAACAAACTACCTTCCATATGACAAGGCTACCATGCATTGGAGTAACAAAAATCTCGACAAAAAACTACCTTCCATAATGACAAGGTTACCATCCATTGGAATAACAAAAATCTCGACAAAAGACTACCTTCGATAATGACAAGGCTACCATCTATAGGAATAACAAATATCTCGAACACATACTACCTTCCATAATGATAAGGCTACCATCCAATGGAATAAAAAATTCTCGACAACAGACTACCTTCCATAATGACAAGGCTACAATCCATTGGAGTAAAAAAAAATGAAAAATAGACTACCTTCCATAATGACAAGGCTACAATCATTTGGAGTAATAGAAATCTCAACGACAGACTACCTTTCATAATGACAAGGCTACCATCCATTGAAGTAACAAAAATCTCAACGACCGTCTACCTTCCATAATGACAAGGCTACCATCCATTGGAATAACAAAAATCTCGACAAAAGACTACCTTCCATAATGACAAGGCTACCATCTATAGGAATAACAAATATCTCGAAAACATACTACCTTCCATAATGATAAGGCTACCATCCAATGGAATAAAAAATTCTCGACAACAGACTACCTTCCATAATGACAAGGCTACAATCCATTGGAGTAAAAAAAATATGAAAAACAGACTACCTTCCATAATGACAAGGCTACAATCATTTGGAGTAATAGAAATCTCAACGATAGACTACATTCCATAATGACAAGGCTACCATCCATTGGAGTAACAAAAATCTCGACAACAGACTACCTTCCATAATTAGAAGGCTACCACCCATTGGAGTATCAAAAATCTCGACAAAAGATTACCTTCCATAATTACATGGCTATGATACGTTGAAGTAACAAAAATCTGAACAAAAGACTACCTTCCATAAAGACAAGGCTACCATCCATTGAAGTAACAGAAATCTCAACGACCGACTACCTTCCATAATGACAAGGCTACCATCCATTGGAATAACAAAAATCTCGACAATAGACTACCTTCCATAATTACAAGGCTACAATCCATTGGAGTAACAAAAACCTGAAAAACAGACTACCTTGCATAATGACAAGGCTCTCATCCATTGGAGTAATAGAGATATCAACAATAGACTACCTTCAATAATGACAAGGCTACCATCCATTGGAGTAAATAAAATCTCGACAAAAGACTATGTTCCATAAAAAAAAGGTAACCATCCATTGGAATAAAAAAAATCTCGACAACGGACACCCTTCCATAATGACAAGGCTACAATCCATTGGAGTAACAAAAAACTCAACGACAGACTACCTTACAAAATGACAAGGCTACCATTCATTGGAGTAACAAAAATATGAACAACATACTACCTTCCATAATGACAAGGCTACATCCATTGGGGTAACAGAAATCTCGACAACAGACTACCTTCCACAATGACAAGGCTACCATCCATTGGAGTAACAAAAATCTCAACAAAAAACTACGTTCCATAATGACAAGGCTACCATCCATTTGAATAACAAAAATCTCGACAAAATACTACCTTCCATAATGACAAGGTTACCATCCATTGGAGTAACAGAAATCTTAACGACATACTACCTTCCATATTGACAAGGCTACCATTCATTGGAGTAACAAAAATATAGACAACTAACTACCTTCCATAATGATAAGGCTACATCCATTGGGGTAACCAAAATCTTGACAACAAACTACCTTCCATATGACAAGGCTACCATGCATTGGAGTAACAAAAATCTCGACAAAAAACTAGCTTCCATAATGACAAGGTTACCATCCATCGGAGTAACAAAAATCTCGACAAAAAACTACCTTCCATAATGACAAGGCTACCATCCAATTGAATAACAAAAATCTCGACAAAATACTACCTTCCATAATGACAAGGTTACCATCCATTGAAGTAACAGAAATCTCAACGACAGACTACCTTCCATATTGACAAGGCTACCATTCATTGGAGTAACAAAAATATAGACAACTAACTACCTTCCATAATGATAAGGCTACATCCATTGGGGTAACCAAAATCTTGACAACAAACTACCTTCCATATGACAAGGCTACCATGCATTGGAGTAACAAAAATCTCGACAAAAAACTACCTTCGATAATGACAAGGCTACCATCTATAGGAATAACAAATATCTCGAACACATACTACCTTCCATAATGATAAGGCTACCATCCAATGGAATAAAAAATTCTCGACAACAGACTACCTTCCATAATGACAAGGCTACAATCCATTGGAGTAAAAAAAATATGAAAAATAGACTACCTTCCATAATGACAAGGCTACAATCATTTGGAGTAATAGAAATCTCAACGACAGACTACCTTTAATAATGACAAGGCTACCATCCATTGAAGTAACAAAAATCTCAACGACCGTCTACCTTCCATAATGACAAGGCTACCATCCATTGGAATAACAAAAATCTCGACAAAAGACTACCTTCCATAATGACAAGGCTACCATCTATAGGAATAACAAATATCTCGAAAACATACTACCTTCCATAATGATAAGGCTACCATCCAATGGAATAAAAAATTCTCGACAACAGACTACCTTCCATAATGACAAGGCTATAATCCATTGGAGTAAAAAAAATATGAAAAACAGACTACCTTCCATAATGACAAGGCTACAATCATTTGGAGTAATAGAAATCTCAACGATAGACTACATTCCATAATGACAAGGCTACCATCCATTGGAGTAACAAAAATCTCGACAACAGACTACCTTCCATAATTAGAAGGCTACCACCCATTGGAGTATCAAAAATCTCGACAAAAGATTACCTTCCATAATGACATGGCTATGATACGTTGAAGTAACAAAAATCTGAACAAAAGACTACCTTCCATAAAGACAAGGCTACCATCCATTGAAGTAACAGAAATCTCAACGACCGACTACCTTCCATAATGACAAGGCTACCATCCATTGGAATAACAAAAATCTCGACAATAGACTATCTTCCATAATTACAAGGCTACAATCCATTGGAGTAACAAAAACCTGAAAAACAGACTACCTTGCATAATGACAAGGCTCTCATCCATTGGAGTAACAGAGATATCGACAATAGACTACCTTCAATAATGACAAGGCTACCATCAATTGGAGTAAATAAAATCTCGACAAAAGACTATGTTCCATAAAAAAAAGGTAACCATCCATTGGAATAAAAAAAATCTCGACAACGGACACCCTTCCATAATGACAAGGCTACAATCCATTGGAGTAACAGAAAACTCAACGATAGACTACCTTCCAAAATGACAAGGCTACCATTCATTGGAGTAACAAAAATATGAACAACATACTACCTTCCATAATGACAAGGCTACATCCATTGGGGTAACAGAAATCTCGACAACAGACTACCTTCCACAATGACAAGGCTACCATCCATTGGAGTAACAAAAATCTCGACAAAAAACTACGTTCCATAATGACAAGGCTACCATCCATTTGAATAACAAAAATCTCGACAAAATACTACCTTCCACAATGACAAGGTTACCATCCATTGGAGTAACAGAAATCTCAACGACATACTACCTTCCATATTGACAAGGCTACCATTCATTGGAGTAACAAAAATATAGACAACTAACTACCTTCCATAATGATAAGGCTACATCCATTGGGGTAACCAAAATCTTGACAACAAACTACCTTCCATATGACAAGGCTACCATGCATTGGAGTAACAAAAATCTCGACAAAAAACTAGCTTCCATAATGACAAGGTTACCATCCATTGGAGTAACAAAAATCTCGACAAAAAACTACCTTCCATAATGACAAGGCTACCATCCATTTGAATAACAAAAATCTCGACAAAATACTACCTTCCATAATGACAAGGTTACCATCCATTGGAGTAACAGAAATCTCAACGACAAACTACCTTCCATATTGACAAGGCTACCATTCATTGGAGTAACAAAAATATAGACAACTAACTACCTTCCATAATGATAAGGCTACATCCATTGGGGTAACCAAAATCTTGACAACAAACTACCTTCCATATGACAAGGCTACCATGCATTGGAGTAACAAAAATCTCGACAAAAAACTACCTTCCATAATAACAAGGTTACCATCCATTGGAATAACAAAAATCTCGACAAAAGACTACCTTCGATAATGACAAGGCTACCATCTATAGGAATAACAAATATCTCGAACACATACTACCTTCCATAATGATAAGGCTACCATCCAATGGAATAAAAAATTCTCGACTACAGACTACCTTCCATAATGACAAGGCTACAATCCATTGGAGTAAAAAAAATATGAAAAATAGACTACCTTCCATAATGACAAGGCTACAATCATTTGGAGTAATAGAAATCTCAACGACAGACTACCTTTCATAATGACAAGGCTACCATCCATTGAAGTAACAAAAATCTCAACGACCGTCTACCTTCCATAATGACAAGGCTACCATCCATTAGAATAACAAAAATCTCGACAAAAGATTACCTTCCATAATTACAAGGCTACCATCCATTGGAGTAACAAAAACCTAAACAACAGGCTACGTTGCATAACGACAAGGCTATCATCCATTGGAGTAACAGAGATATCGATAATAGACTACCTTCAATAATGACAAGGCTACCATCCATTGGAGTAAATAAAATCTCGACAAAAGACTACCTTCCATAAAAAAAAGGTAACCATCCATTGGAATAACAAAAATCTCGACAACAGACACCCTTCCATAATGACAAGGCTACAATCCATTGGAGTAACAGAAATCTCAACGACAGACTACCTTCCAAAATGACAAGGCTACCATTCATTGGAGTAACAAAAATATGAACAACATACTACCTTCCATGATGACAAGGCTACATCCATAGGGGTAACAAAAATCTCGACAACAGACTACCTTCCATAATGACAAGGCTACCATCCATTGGAGTAACAAAAATCTCGACAAAAAACTACCTTCCATAATGACAAGGCTACCATCCATTTGAATAAGAAAAATCTCGACAAAATACTAACTTCCATAATGACAAGGTTACCATCCATTGTAGTAACAGAAATCTCAACGACAGACTACCTTCCATATTGACAAGGCTACCATTCATTGGGGTAACAAAAATATAGACAACTAACTACCTTCCATAATGATAAGGCTACATCCATTGGGGTAACCAAAATCTTGACAACAAACTACCTTCCATATGACAAGGCTACCATGCATTGGAGTAACAAAAATACCGACAAAAGACTGTCTTCCATGATAACAAGGTTACCATCCATTGGAATAACAAAAATCTTGATAACATACTACCTTCCATAATGACAAGGCTACAATCCATTGGATTAACAAAAATCTGAACAATAGACTACCTTCCATAATGACAAGGCTACAATCCATTGGAGTAACAGAAATCTAAATGACATACTACCTTCCATAATGATAAGGCTACCATCTATTGGAGTAACAAAAATATTGACAACAGACTACCTTCCATAATTACAAGGCTACCATCCATTGGAGTATCAAAAATTCGACAACAGACTACCTTCCATAATGGTAAGGCTACCATCCATTGGAAAACCAAAATCTTGACAATAGAGTACCTTCCATAATGACAAGGCTATCATCCATTGAAGTAACAAAAATATGAACAACAGACTACCTTTCATAATGACAGGGCTACACTCCATTGGAGTAAAAGTAATCTCAACGACCGACTGCCTTCCATAATGACAATGCTACCATCAATTGGAATAACAAAAATCTCGACAATAGACTACCTTCTATAATGACAAGGCTACCATCCATTGGAATATCAAAAATATAAACAACAGACTACCTTGCATAATGACAACGCTATCATCCATTGGAGTAACCAAGATATCGACAACAGACTACCTTAAATAATGACAAGACTTCCATCCATTGGAGTAACAAAAATCTCGACAAAAGATAGCCTTCCATAATAACAAGGTTACCATCCATTGGAATAACAAAAATATTGACAACAGACTCCCTTCCATAATGACAAGGCTACAATCCACTGGAGTAACAAAAATATCAACAACAGACTACCTTCCATAATGACAATGCTACCATTTGTTGGAGTAATAAAAATATCAACTATAGACTACCTTCCATAATGACAAGGCTACATGCATTGGGGTAACAAAATGCTCAACAACATACTACCTTCCATAATGACAAGGCTACCATCCATTGGAGTAACAAAAATTAGACAACAAACTACCTTCCATAATGGTAAGGCTACCATCCATTGGAATAACCAAAATCTCGTCAATAGAGTACCTTCCATAATGACAAGGGTATCATCCATTGAAGTAACAAAATTATGAACAACAGACTACCTTTCATAATGACAAGGCTACCATCCATTGGAGTAAAAAAAATCTCAACAACCGACTACCTTCCATAATGTAAAGGCTACCATCCATTGGAATAACAAAAATCTCGACAATAGACTACCTTCTATAATGACAAGGCTACCATCCATTGGAGTAACAAAAATATGAACAACAGACTACCTTGCATAATGACAACGCTATCATCCATTGGAGTAACAGAGATATCAACAACAGACTACCTTAAATAATGACAAGGCTTCCATCCATTGGAGTAACAAAAATCTCGACAAAAGACTGCCTTCCATAATAACAAGGTTACAATCCATTGGAATAACAAAAATCTTGACAACAGACTCCCTTCCATAATGACAAGGCTACAATCCATTGGAGTAATAGAAATCTCAACGACAGACTACCTTCCCTAATGACAATGCTACCAATCATTGGAGTAACAAAATATCGACAACAGACTACCTTCCATAATGACAAGGCTACATCCATTGGGGTAACACAAATATCAACAACAGACTACCTTCCATAATGACAAGGCTACCATCTATTGGAGTAATAAAAATCTCGACAAAAAACTACCTTCCATAATGACCAGGCTACCATCCATTAGAATAACAAAAATCTCCACAAAAGACTACCTTCCATAATGACAAGGTTACCATCCATTGGAATAAAAAATTCTCGACAACAGACTACCTTCCACAATGACAAGGTTACAATCCATTGGATTAACAAAAATCTGAACAACAAACTACCTTCCATAATGACAAGGCTACAATCCATTGGAGTAACAGAAATCTCAACGACATACAACCTTCCATAATTACAAGGCTACCATCCATTGGAGTATCAAAAATTCGACAACAGAATACCTTCCATAATGGTAAGGCTACCATCCGTTGGAATAACCAAAATCTCGACAATAGAGTACCTTCCATAATGACAAGGCTATCATCCATTGAAGTAACAAAAATATGAACATAAGACTACCTTTCATAATGACAAGGCTACCATCCATTGGAGTAAAAGAAATCTTAACGACCGACTGCCTTCCATAATGACAAGGCTACCATCCATTGGATTAAAAAAAATCTCGACAATAGACTACCTTCTATAATGACAAGGCTACCATCCATTGGAGTATCAAAAATATGAACAACAGACTACCTTGCATAATGACAATGCTATCATCCATTGGAGTAACAGAGATATCGATAAAGACTACCTTAAATAATGACAAGACTTCCATCCATTGGAGTAACAAAAATCTTGACAACAGACTCCCTTCCATAATGATAAGGCTACAATCCATTGGAGTAACAAAAATATCAAAGAGAATCTACCTTCCATAATGACAATGCTACCATTTATTGGAATAACAAAAATATCGACAACAGACTACCTTCCATAATGACAAGGCTACATGCATTGGGGTAACAAAAATCTCGACAATAGACTACCTTCCATAATGACAAGGCTACCATCCATTGGAGTAACAAAAATTCGACAATGGACTACCTTCCGTAATGGTAAGGCTACCATCCATTGGAATAACCAAAATCTCGTCAATAGAGTACCTTCCATAATGACAAGGCTACCATCCATTGAAGTAACAAAAATATGAACAACAGACTACCTTTCATAATGACAAGGCTACCATCCATTGGAGTAACAAAAATCTCAACGACCGACTACCTTTCATAATGACAAGGCTACCATCCATTGGAATAACAAAAATCTCAACAATAGACTACCTTCTATAATGACAAGGCTACCATCCATTGGAGTAACAAAAATATGAACAACAGACTACCTTGCATAATGACAACGCTATCATCCATTGAAGTAACAGAGATATCGACAACAAACTACCTTAAATAATGACAAAGCTTCCATCCATTGGAGTAACAAAAATCTCGACAAAAGACTGCCTTCCTTAATAACAAGGTTACCATCTATTGGAATAACAAAAATCTTGACAACAGCCTCCCTTCCGTAAGGCCAAGGCTACAATCCATTGAAGTAACAGAAATCTCAACGACAGACTTCCTTCCATAATTACAATGCTACAATTTATTGGAGTAACAAAAATATCAACAACAGACTACCTTCCATAATGACCAGGCTACATCCATTGGGGTAACAAAAATATCGACAATAGACTACCTTCCATAATGATAAGGCTACCATCCATTGGAGTAATAAAAATCTTGACAACGGACTACCTTCCATAATGACAAGGCTACCATCCAATGGAATAAAAAATTCTCGACAACAAACTACCTTCCATAACGACAAGGCAACAATCCATTAGAGTAACAAAAATCTCAATGACAGACTACCTTCCATAATGACAAGGCTGCCATCCATTGGAGTAACAAAAATCTCGACAATAGACTACCTTCCATACTTACAAGGCTACCACCCATTGGAGTATCAAAAATCTCGACAACAGACTACCTTCCATAATGAGAAGGCTATCATCCATTGGAGTAAGAAAAATATGAACAACAGACTACATTCCATAATGACAAGGCTACCATCCATTGGAGTAACAAAAATCTCCACAAAAGACTACCTTCCATAATGACAAGGTTACCATCCATTGGAATAACAAATATTTCCACAACAAACAACCTTCCATAATGTCAAGGCTACCATCCAATGGAATAAAAAATTCTCGACAACAGACTACCTTCCACAATGACAAGGCTACAATCCATTGGATTAACAAATATCTGAACAACAGACTACCTTCCATAATGGCAAGGCTACCATCCAATGGAGTATCAAAAATTCGACAACAGAATACCTTCCATAATGGTAAGGCTACCATCCATTGGAATAACCAAAATCTCGACAATAGAGTACCTTTCATAATGACAAGGCTATCATCCATTGAAGTAATAAAAATATGAACAATAGACTACCTTCCATAATGACAAGGCTACCATCCATTGGAATAACAAAAATCTTGACAATAGACTACCTTCTATAATGACAAGGATACCATCCATTGGAGTAACAAAAATATAAACAACAGACTACCTTGCATGATGACAAGGCTATCATCCATTAGAGTAACAGAGATATCGACAACAGACTACCTTATATAATGACAAGGTTACCATCCATTAGAGTAACAAAAATCTTGACAAAAGACTACCTTCCATAATAACAAGGTTACCATCCATTGGAATAACAAAAATCTTGACAACAGACTCCCTTCCATAATGACAAGGCTACAATCCATTAGAGTAACAGAAAATATCAATGACATACTACCTTCCATAATGACAAGGCTACATCCATTGGAGTAGCAAAAATCTCGACAAAAAATTACCTTCCATATTGACAAGGCTACCATCAATTGGAATAACAAAAATTTCCACAAAGACTACCTTCCATAATGACAAGGTTACCATCCATTGGAATAACAAATATCTCGACAATAGACTACCTTCCATAATGACAAGGCTACCATCCAATGGAATAAACAATTCTCGACAACAGACTACCTTCCATAATGACAAGGCTACAATACATTGGAGTAACAAAAATCTGAACAACAGACTACCTTCCATAATGACAAGGCTACAATCCATTGGAGTAACATAAATCTCAACGACAGACTACCATCCATAATGACAAGGATACCATCCATTGAAGTAAGAAAAATATCGACAATAGACTACCTTCCATAATTACAAGGCTACCACCCATTGGAGTATTAAAAATCTCGACAAAAGACTACCTTCCATAATGACAAGGCTATCATCCATTGGAGTAAGAAAAATCTGAAAAACAGACTAACTTCCATAATGACAAGGCTACCATCCGTTGAAGTAACAGAAATCTCAACGTCTGACTACCTTCCATAATGACAAGGCTACTATCCATTGGAATAACAAAAATTTCGACAATAGACTACCTTCCATAATAACAAGGATACCATCCATTGGAGTAACAAAAATCTCGACAAAAGACTACCTTCCATAGTAACAAGGTTACCATCCATTGGAATAACAAAAATCTCGACAACAGACTCCCATCCATAATGATAAGGCTACAATCCATTGGAGTAACAAAAATCTCAACGATAGACT
The DNA here is from genome assembly GCA_948472305.1 of Vicia faba. Classification (NCBI taxonomy): domain Eukaryota; kingdom Viridiplantae; phylum Streptophyta; class Magnoliopsida; order Fabales; family Fabaceae; genus Vicia; species Vicia faba. The sequence continues at coordinate 769,837,030 of OX451738.1, forward strand.
ACCTTCCATAATGACACGGCTACCATTCATTAGAGTAACAAAAATATCGACAACAGACTACCTTCCATAATGACAAGGCTACATCCATTATGGTAACAAAAAAATATAGAAAACAGACTACCTTCCATAATGACAAGGCTACCATACATTGGAGTAACAAAAATCTCGACAACAAACTACCTTCCAAAATAACAAGGCTACCATCAATTGGAATAACAAAAATTTCTACAAATACTAATGACAAGGTTACCATCCATTGGAATAACAAATATCTCGACAACAGACTACCTTCCATAATGACAAGGCTACCATCCAATGGAATAAAAAGTTCTCGACAATAGACTACCTTCCATAACGACTAGGCTACAATCCATTGGTGTAACAAAAATCTAAACAACTGACTACCTTCCATAATGAGAAGGTTACAATCCATTGGAGTAACATAAATCTCAACGACAGACTACCTTCCATAATGACAAGGCTACCATCCATTGGAGTAACAAAAATCTCGACAATAGACTACCTTCCATAATTACAAGGCTACCACCTATTGGAGTATCAAAAATCTCAACAACAGACTACCTTCAAAAATGACAAGGTTATCATCCATTGGAGTGAGAAAAATCTGAACAATATACTACCTTCCATAATGACAAGGCTACCATCCATTGAAGTAACAGAAATCTCGACAACATACTATCTTCCATAATGACAAGGCTATCATCCATAGGAATAATAAAAATCTCGACAATAGACTACCTTCCATAATGACAAGGATACCATCCATTGGAGTAACAGAGATATCGACAACACACTAACTTCAATAATTAAAAGGCTACCATCCATTGGAGTAAGAAAAATCTCGACAATAGACTACCTTCCATAGTAACAAGGTTACCATCCATTGAAATAACAAAAATCTCGACAACAGATTCCCTTCCATAATGACAAGGCTACAATCCATTGGAGTAACAGAAATCTAAACGATAGACTACCTTCCATAATGACAAGGCTACCATCCATTGGAGTAACAAAAATATCGACAACAAACTACCTTTCATAATGACAAGGCTACATCCATTGGGGTAACAAAAAAATATAGAAATTAGACTACCTTCCATAATGACAAGGCTACCATCCATTTGAGTAACAAAAATCTCGACAACAAACTACCTTCCATAATGACAAGGCTACCATCAATTGGAATAAAAAAAATTTCTACAACAGACTACCTTCCATAATGACAAGGCTACCATCCAATGGAATAAAAAAATCTCAACAACAGACTACCCTCCATAATGACAAGGCTACAATCCATTGGTGTAACAAAAATCTGAACAACAGACTACCTTCCATAATGACAAGGCTACAATCCATTGGAGTAACATAAATCTCAACGACAAACTACCTTCCATAATGACAAGGCTACCATCCATTGGAGTAACAAAAATATCGACAATAGACTACCTTCCATAATTACAAGGCTACCACCTATTGGAGTATCAAAAATCTAGACAACAGACTACCTTCCAAAATGACAAGGCTATCATCCATTGGAGTAAGAAAAATATGAACAACAAACTACCTTCCTTTAATACAAGGCTACCATCCATTGGAGTAACAGAAATCTCGACAACATACTACCTTCCATAAGGAAAAGGCTATCATCCATAGGAGTAACAAAGATATCGACAACAGACTACCTTCAATAATGACAAGGCTACCATCCATTGGAGTAACAAAAATCTCGACAAAAGACTACCTTCAATAGTAACAAGGTTACCACCCATTGGAATAACAAAAATCTCGACAACAGACTCCCTTCCATAATGACAAGGCTAAATCCATTGGAGTAACAGAAATATCAACGATAGACTACCTTCCATAATGACAAGGCTACCATTCATTGGAGTAACAAAAATATTGACAACAGATTACTTCCATAATGACAAGGCTACATCCATTGGGGAAACAAAAATCTCGACAACAGACTACCTTCTATAATTACAAGGCTACCATCCATTGGAGTATAAAAAATTCGACAACAGACTACCTTCCATAATGGTAAGGCTACCATCCATTGGAATAACCAAATTATCAACAATAGAGTACCATCCATAATGACAAGGCTATCATCCATTGAAGTAACAAAAATCTGAACAACAAACTACCTTTCATAATGACAAGGCTACCATCCATTGGAGTAACATATATCTCAACGAACGACTACCTTCCATAATGACAAGGCTACTACCCATTGGAATAACAAAAATCTCGACAATAGACTAACTTCCATAATGACAAGGATACCATCCATTGGAGTAACAAAAATATGATACTACCTTGCATAATGACAAGGCTATCATCCATTGGAGTAACTAAGATATCGACAACAGACTTCCTTCAATAATGACAAGGCTACCAACCATTGGAGTAACAAAAATCTCGACAAAAGACTACCTTCCATAATTACAAGGTTACAATCCATTGGTTTAACAAATATCTCAATGATAGACTACCTTCCATAATGTCAAGGCTACCATTCATTGGAGTAACAAAAATATCGACAACATACTACCTTCTATAATGACAAGACTACATACATTGGGGTAACAAAAATCAAGAAAACAGACTACCTTCCATAATGACAAGGCTACCATCCATTGGAGTAACAAAAATCTCGACAACAAACTACCTTCCTTAATGACAAGGCTACCATCAATTGGAATAACAAAAATTTCCATAAAGACTACCTTCCATAATGACAAGGTTTCCATCAATTGGAATAACAAATATCTCGCCAACAAACTACCTTCCATAATGACAAGGCTACCATCCATTAAAGTAAGAAAAATCTCGACAATAGACTACCTTCCATAGTAACAAGGTTACCATCCAATGGAATAACAAAAATCTCGACAACAGACTCCCTTCCATAATGACAAGGCTACAATCCATTGGAGTAACAGAAATCTCAACGATAGACTACCTTCCATAATGACAAGGCTACCGTTCATTGGAGTAACAAAAATATCGATAACAGACTACCTTCCATAATGAAAAGGCTACATCCATTGGGGTAACAAAAAAATATAGAAAACAAACTACCTTCCATAATGACAAGGCTACCGTCCATTGGAGTAACAAAAATCTCGACAACATACTACCTTCCATAATGACAACGCTATCATCTATAGGAGTAACAAAGATATCGACAACAGACTACCTTCAATAATGACAAGGATACCATCCAATGGAGTAACAAAAATCTGAGACTACCTTGCATAATGACAAGGCTATCATCCATTGGAGTAACAGAGATATCGACAATAGACTACCTTCAATAATGACAAGGCTACCATCCTTTGGAGTAACAAAAATCTCGACAATAGACTACCTTCCATAGTAACAAGGTTACTACCCATTGGAATAACAAAAATCTCGACAACAGACTCCCTTCCATAAAGACAAGGCTAAATCCATTGGAGTAACAGAAATCTCAACGATAGACTACCTTCCATAATGACAAGGCTACCATTCATTAGAGTAACAAAAATATCGACAACAGACTACTTCCATAATGACAATGCTACATCCATTGGGGTAACAAAAGTCTCGACAACAGAATACCTTTTATAATTACAAGGCTACCATCCATTGGAGTATCAATAATTCGACAACAGACTACCTTCCATAATGGTAAGGCTACCATCCATTGGAATAACCAAATTCTCGACAATAGAGTACCATCCATAATGACAAGGCTATCATCCATTGAAGTAACAAATATCTGAACAACTGACTACCTTTCATAATGACAAGGCTACCATCCATTGGAGTAACAGAAATCTCAACGACCGACTACCTTCCATAATGACAAGGCTACTATCCATTGGAATAACAAAAATCTCGACAATGGACTAATTTCCATAATGACAAGGATACCATCCATTGGAGTAACAAAAATCTGATACTACCTTGCATAATGACAAGCCTATCATCCATTGGAGTAACAGGGATATCGATAATAGACTAACTTCAATAATGACAAGGCTACCAACCATTGGAGTAACAAAAATCTCGACAAAAGACTACCTTCCATAGTAACAAGGTTACCATCCATTGGAATAACAAAAATCTCGACAACAAACTCCCTTCCATAATGACAAGGCTAAATCCATTGGAGTAACATAAATCTCAACGATAGAGTGCCTTCCATAATGACAAGGCTACCATTCATTGGAGTAAAAAAAATATCGACAACAGACTACTTCCATAATGACAAGGCTACATCCATTGGGGTAACAAAAATCTCGACAACAGACTACCTTCTATAATTACAAGGCTACCATCCATTGGCGTATCAAAAATTCGACAACAGACTACCTTCCATAATGGTAAGGCTACCATCCATTGGAATAACCAAATTCTCGACAATAGAGTACCATCCATAATGACAAGGCTATCATCCATTGAAGTAACAAAAATCTTAACAACAGACTACCTTTCATAATGACAAGGCTACCATCCATTGGAGTAACAGAAATCTCAACGACCGACTACCTTCCATAATGACAAGGATATTATCCATTGGAATAACAAAAATCTCGACAATAGACTAACTTCCATAATGACAAGGATACCATCCATTGGAGTAAAAAAAATCTGATACTACCTTGCATAATGACAAGGCTATCATCCATTAGAGTAAAAGAGATATCGACAACAGACTACCTTTAATAATGACAAGGCTACCAACCATTGGAGTAACAAAAATCTCGACAAAAGACTACCTTCCATAGTAACAAGGTTACCATCCATTGGAATAACAAAAATCTCGTCAAAAGACTCCCTTCCATAATGACAAGGCTACAATACATTGGAGTAACAGAAATCTCAACGATAGACTACCTTCCATAATTACAAGGCTATCATTCATTGGAGTAACAAATATATCGACAACAGAATACCTTCCATAATGACAAGCCTACATCCATTGGGGTAACAAAAAAATATAGAAAACAGACTACCTTCCATAATAACAAGGCTACCGTCCATTGGAGTAACAAAAATCTCGACAACATACTACCTTCCATAATGACAAGGCTATCATCCATAGGAGTAACAAAGATATCGACAACAGACTACCTTCAATAATGACAAGGCTACCATCCAATGGAGTAACACAAATCTGAGACTACCTTGCATAATGACAAGGCTATAATTCATTGGAGTAACAAAGATATCGAAAACAGACTACCTTCAATAATGACAAGGCTACCATCCATTGGAGTAAGAAAAATCTCGACAAAAGACTACCTTCCATAGTAACAAGGTTACCACCCATTGGAATAACAAAAATCTCGACAACAGACTCCCTTCCATAATGACAAGGCTAAATCCATTGGAGTAACAGAAATCTCAATGATAGACTACCTTCCATAATGACAAGGCTACCATTCATTGGAGTAACAAAAATATCGACAACAGACTACTTCCATAATGATAAGGCTACATCCATTGGGGTAACAAAAATCTCGACAATAGACTACCTTCTATAATTACAAGGCGACCATACATTAGAGTATCAAAAATTCGACAACAGACTACCTTCCATAATGGTAAGGCTACCATCCATTGGAATAACTAAATTCTAGACAATAGAGTACCATCCATAATGACAAGGCTATCATCCATTGAAGTAACAAAAATCTAAACAACAGACTACCTTTCATAGTGACAAGGCTACCATCCATTGGAGTAACAAAAATCTCAACGACCGACTACCTTCCATAATGACAAGGCTACTATCCATTGGAATAACAAAAATCTCGACAATAGACTAACTTCCATAATGACAAGGATACCATCCATTGGAGTAACAAAAATCTGATACTACCTTGTATAATGACAAGGCTATCATCCATTGGAGTAAAAGAGATATCGACAACAGACTACCTTCAATAATGACAAGGCTACCAACCATTGGAGTAACAAAAATCTCGACAAAATTCTACCTTCCATAGTAACAAGGTTACCACCCATTGGAATAACAAAAATCTCGACAACAGACTCCCTTCCATAATGACAAGGCTACAATCCATTGGAGTAACAAAAATCTCAACGATAGACTACCTTCCATAATGACAAGGCTACCATTCATTGGAGTAACAAAAATATCGACAACAGACTACTTCCATAATGACAAGGCTACATCCATTGGGGTAACAAAAATCTCGACAACAGACTACCTTTTATAATTACAAGGCTACAATCCATGGGAATATCAAAAATTCGACAACAGACTACCTTCCATAATGGTAAGGCTACCATTCATTGGAATAACCAAATTCTCAACAATAGAGTACCTTCATAATGACAAGGCTATCATCCATTGAAGTAACAAAAATCTGAACAACAGACTACCTTTTATAATGACAAGGCTACCATCCATTGGAGTAACAGAAATCTCAACGACGGACTACCTTCCATAATGACAAGGCTACCATCCATTGGAATAACAAAAATCTCGACAATAGACTACCTTCTATAATGACAAGGCTACCATCACTTGGAGTAACAAAAATATGAACAACAGACTACCTTGCATAATGACAATGCTATCATCCATTGAAGTAACAGAGATATCGACAACAGACTACCTTAAATAATGACAAAGCTTCCATCCATTGGAGTAACAAAAATCTCGACAAAAGACTGCCTTCCATAATAACAAGGTTACCATCCATTGGAATAACAAAAATCTTGACAACAAACTCCCTTCCATAATGATAAGGCTGCAATCCATTGGAGTAACAGAAACCTCAACGACAGACTACCTTCCATAATGACAATGCTACCATTTATTGGAGTAACAAAAATATTGACAACAGACTACCTTCCATAATGACAAGGCTACATCCATTGGGGTAACAAAAATCTTGACAACAGACTACCTTCCATAATGACAAGGCTACCATCCATTGGAGTAACAAAAATCTAGACAAAAAACTACCTTCCATAAAGACAAGGCTACCATCCATTGGAATAACAAAAATCTAGACAATAAAACTACCTTCCATAATGATAAGGCTACCATCCATTGGAATAAAAAAAATCTCGACAATAGACTACCTTCCATAATGACAAGGATACCATCCATTGGAGTAACAAAAATCTTAGACTACCTTGCATAATGATAAGGCAATAATCCATTGGAGTAACAGAGATATCGACAACAAACTACCTTCAATAATGATAAGGCTACTATCCATTGGAGTAACAAAAATCTCGACAAAAGACTACCTTCCATAGTAACAAGGTTACCATCCATTGGAATAACAAAAATATCGACAAAAGACTCCCTTCCATAATGACAAGCCTACAATCCATTGGAGTAACAAAAATGTCGACAACAAACTACCTTCCATAATGACAAGGCTACATCCATTGGGGTAACAAAAATCAAGAAAACAAACTACAATCAATAATGACAAGGCTACCATCCATTGGAGTAACAAAAATCTCGACAACAAACTACCTTCCATAATGACAAGGCTACCATTCATTGGAGTAACTAAAATATCGACAAAAGACTACCTTCCATAATGACAAGGCTACATCCATTGGGGTAACAAAAATCAATAAAACAGACTACAATCCATAACGACAAGGCTACTATCCATTGGAGTAACAAAAATCTCGACAACAAACTACCTTCCATAATGACAAGGCTACCATCAATTGGAATAACAAAAATTTCTACAACAAATCAATTGGAGTATCAAAAATATCGACAATAGAGTACCTTCCATAATGACAAGGCTAACATCCATTGGAGTAAGAAAAATATGAACAACATATTAACTTCCATAATGACAACGCTACCATCCATTGGAGTAACAGAAATCTCAATGATCGACTACCTTCCATAATGACAAGGCTACTATCCATTTGAATAACAAAAATCACGACAATAGACTACATTCCATAAAGACAAGGATACCATACATTAGGGTAACAAAAATATGAGACTACCTTTCATAATGACAAGGCTATCATCCATTGGAGTAACAGAGATATCAACAACAAACTACCTTAAATAATTACAAGCCTACCATCCATTGGAGTAACAAAAATCTCGACAAAAGACTACCTTCCATAGTAACAAGGTTACCACCCATTGGAATAACAAAAATCTCGACAACAGACTCCCTTCCATAATGACAAGGCTACAATCCATAGGAGTAACAGAAATCTCAACGATAGACTACCTTCCATAATGACAAGGCTACCATTCATTGGAGTAACAAAAATATCGACAACAGACTACTTCTATAATGACAAGGCTACATCCATTGGGGTAAAAAAAATCTCGACAACAGACTACCTTTTATAATTACAAGGCTACAATCCATGGGAGTATCAAAAATTCGACAACAGACTACCTTCCATAATGGTAAGGCTACCATTCATTGGAATAACCAAATTCTCAACAATAGAGTACCTTCATAATGACAAGGCTATCATCCATTGAAGTAACAAAAATCTGAACAACAGACTACCTTTCATAATGACAAGGCTACCATCCATTGGAGTAACAGAAATCTCAACGACGGACTACCTTCCATAATGACAAGGCTACCATCCATTGGAGTAACAAAAATATGAAAAACAGACTACCTTGCATAATGACAATGCTATCATCCATTGGGGTAACAGAGATATCGACAACATACTACCTTAAATAATGACAAAGCTTCCATCAATTGGAGTAACAAAAATCTCGACAAAAGACTGCCTTCCATAATAACAAGGTTACCATCCATTGGAATAACCAAAATCTTGACAACAGACTCCCTTCCATAATGATAAGGCTGCAATCCATAGGAGTAACAGAAACCTCAACGACAGACTACCTTCCATAATGACAATGCTACCATTCATTGGAGTAACAAAAATATTGACAACAGACTACCTTCCATAATGACAAGGCTACATCCATTGGGGTAACAAAAATCTTGACAACAGGCTACCTTCCATAATGACAAGGCTACCATCCATTGGAGTAACAAAAATCTAGACAAAAAACTACCTTCCATAAAGACAAGGCTACCATCCATTGGAATAACAAAAATCTAGACAAAAAAACTACCTTCCATAATTACAAGGCTACCATCCATTGGAATAACAAAAATCTCGACAATAGACTAACTTCCATAATGACAAGGATACCATCCATTGGAGTAACAAAAACTTGAGACTACCTTGCATAATGATAAGGCAATCATCCATTGGAGTAACAGAGATATCGACAACAAACTACCTTCAATAATGATAAGGCTACTATCCATTGGAGTAACAAAAATCTCGACAAAAGACTACCTTCCATAGTAACAAGGTTACCATCCATTGGAATAACAAAAATATCGACAAAAGACTCCCTTCCATAATGACAAGCCTACAATCCATTGGAGTAACAAAAATCTCAACGATAGACTACCTTCCATTATGAGAAGGCTACCATTCATTGGAGTAACAAAAATGTCGACAACAGACTACCTTCCATAATGACAAGGCTACATCCATTGGGGTAACAAAAATCAAGAAAACAAACTACAATCAATAATGACAAGGCTACCATCCATTGGAGTAACAAAAATCTCGACAACAAACTACCTTCCATAATGACAAGGCTACCATTCATTGGAGTAACTAAAATATCGACAACAGACTACCTTCCATAATGACAAGGCTACATCCATTGGGGTAACAAAAATCAATAAAACATACTACAATCCATAACGACAAGGCTACTATCCATTGGAGTAACAAAAATCTCGACAACAAACTACCTTCCATAATGACAAGGCTACCATCAATTGGAATAACAAAAATTTCTACAACAGATCAATTGGAGTATCAAAAATATCGACAATAGACTACCTTCCATAATGACAAGGCTAACATCCATTGGAGTAAGAAAAATATGAACAACCGATTAACTTCCATAATGACAAGGCTACCATCCATTGGAGTAACAGAAATTTCAATGATCGACTACCTTCTATAATGACAAGGCTACTATCCATTTGAATAACAAAAATCACGACAATAGACTACATTCCATAAAGACAAGGATACCATACATTAGGGTAACAAAAATCTGAGACTACCTTTCATAATGACAAGGCTATCATCCATTGGAGTAACAGAGATATCAACAACAGACTACCTTCAATAATTACAAGGCTACCATCCATTGGAGTAACAAAAATCTCGACAAAAGACTACCTTCCATAGTAACAAGGTTACCACCCATTGGAATAACAAAAATCTCGACAACAGACTCCCTTCCATAATGACAAGGCTACAATCCATTGGAGTAACAGAAATCTCAACGATAGACTACCTTCCATAATGACAAGGCTACCATTCATTGGAGTAACAAAAATATCGACAATAGACTACTTCCATAATGACAAGGCTACATCCATTGGGGTAACAAAAATCTCGACAACAGACTACCTTTTATAATTACAAGGCTACAATCCATTGGAGTATCAAAAATTCAACAACAGACTACCTTCCATAATGGTAAGGCTACCATTCATTGGAATAACTAAATTCTCAACAATAGAGTACCTTCATAATGACAAGGCTATCATCCATTGAAGTAACAAAAATCTGAACAACAGACTATCTTTCATAATGACAAGGCTACCATCCATTGGAGTAACAGAAATCTCAACGATGGACTACCTTCCATAATGACAAGGCTACCATCCATTGGAATAACAAAAATCTCGACAATAGTCTACCTTCTATAATTACAAGGCTACCATCCATTGGAGTAACAAAAATATGAACAACAGACTACCTTGCATAATGACAATGCTATCATTCATTGGGGTAACAGAGATATCGACAACAGACTACCTTAAATAATGACAAAGCTTCCATCAATTGGAGTAACAAAAATCTCGACAAAAGACTGCCTTCCATAATAACAAGGTTACCATCCATTGGAATAACAAAAATCTTGACAACAGACTCCCTTCCATAATGATAAGGCTGCAATCCATAGGAGTAACAGAAACCTCAACGACAGACTACCTTCCATAATGACAATGCTACCATTCATTGGAGTAACAAAAATATTGACAACAGACTACCTTCCATAATGACAAGGCTACATCCATTGGGGTAACAAAAATCTTGACAACAGGCTACCTTCCATAATGACAAGGCTACCATCCATTGGAGTAACAATAATCTAGACAAAAAACTACGTTCCATAAAGACAAGGCTACCATCCATTGGAATAACAAAAATCTAGACAAAAAAACTACCTTCCATAATTACAAGGCTACCATCCATTGGAATAACAAAAATCTCGACAATAGACTAACTTCCATAATGACAAGGATACCATCCATTGGAGTAACAAAAACTTGAGACTACCTTGCATAATGATAAGGCAATCATCCATTGGAGTAACAGAGATATCGACAACAAACTACCTTCAATAATGATAAGGCTACTATCCATTGGAGTAACAAAAATCTCGACAAAAGACTACCTTCCATAGTAACAAGGTTACCATCCATTGGAATAACAAAAATATCGACAAAAGACACCCTTCCATAATGACAAGCCTACAATCCATTGGAGTAACAAAAATCTCAACGATAGACTACCTTCCATTATGACAAGGCTACCATTCATTGGAGTAACAAAAATGTCGACAACAGACTACCTTCCATAATGACAAGGCTACATCCATTGGGGTAACAAAAATCAAGAAAACAAACTACAATCAATAATGACAAGGCTACCATCCATTGGAGTAACAAAAATCTCGACAACAAACTACCTTCCATAATGACAAGGCTACCATTCATTGGAGTAACTAAAATATCGACAACAGACTACCTTCCATAATGACAAGGCTACATCCATTGGGGTAACAAAAATCAATAAAACATACTACAATCCATAACGACAAGGCTACTATCCATTGGAGTAACAAAAATCTCGACAACAAACTACCTTCCATAATGACAAGGCTACCATCAATTGGAATAACAAAAATTTCTACAACAGATCAATTGGAGTATCAAAAATATCGACAATAGACTACCTTCCATAATGACAAGGCTAACATCCATTGGAGTAAGAAAAATATGAACAACCGATTAACTTTCATAATGACAAGGCTACCATCCATTGGAGTAACAGAAATTTCAATGATCGACTACCTTCTATAATGACAAGGCTACTATCCATTTGAATAACAAAAATCACGACAATAGACTACATTCCATAAAGACAAGGATACCATACATTAGGGTAACAAAAATCTGAGACTACCTTTCATAATGACAAGGCTATCATCCATTGGAGTAAAAGAGATATCAACAACAGACTACCTTCAATAATTACAAGGCTACCATCCATTGGAGTAACAAAAATCTCGACAAAAGACTACCTTCCATAGTAACAAGGTTACCACCCATTGGAATAACAAAAATCTCGACAACAGACTCCCTTCCATAATGACAAGGCTACAATCCATTGGAGTAACAGAAATCTCAACGATAGACTACCTTCCATAATGACAAGGCTACCATTCATTGGAGTAACAAAAATATCGATAACAGACTACTTCCATAATGACAAGGCTACATCCATTGGGGTAACAAAAATCTTGACAACAGACTACCTTTTATAATTACAAGGCTACAATCCATTGGAGTATCAAACATTCAACAACAGACTACCTTCCATAATGGTAAGGCTACCATTCATTGGAATAACCAAATTCTCAACAATAGAGTACCTTCATAATGACAAGGCTATCATCCATTGAAGTGACAAAAATCTGAACAACAGACTACCTTTCATAATGACAAGGCTACCATCCATTGGAGTAACAGAAATCTCAACGATGGACTACCTTCCATAATGACAAGGCTACCATCCATTGGAATAACAAAAATCTCGACAATAGTCTACCTTCTATAATTACAAGGCTACCATCCATTGGAGTAACAAAAATATGAACAACAGACTACCTTGCATAATGACAATGCTATCATCCATTGGGGTAACAGAGATATCGACAACAGACTACCTTAAATAATGACAAAGCTTCCATCCATTGGAGTAACAAAAATCTCGACAAAAGACTGCCTTCCATAATAACAAGGTTACCATCCATTGGAATAACAAAAATCTTGACAACAGACTCCCTTCCATAATGATAAGGCTGCAATCCATTGGAGTAACAGAAACCTCAACGACAGACTACCTTCCATAATGACAAGGCTACATCCATTGGGGTAACAAAAATCTCGACAACAGACTACCTTCCATAATGACAAGGCTACCATCCATTGGAGTAACGAAAATCTAGACAAAAAACTACCTTCAATAAAGACAAGGCTACCATCCATTGGAATAACAAAAATCTAGACAAAAAAACTACCTTCCATAATGACAAGGCTACCATCCATTGGAATAACAAAAATCTCGACAATAGACTACCTTCCATAATGACAAGGATACCATCCATTGGAGTAACAAAAATCTGAGGCTACCTTGTATAATGATAAGGCTATCATCCATTGGAGTAACAGAGATATCGACAACAAACTACCTTCAATAATGATAAGGCTACCATCCATTGGAGTAACAAAAATCTCGACAAAAGACTACCTTCCATAGTAACAAGGTATCCATCCATTGGAATAACAAAAATCTCGACAACAGACTCCCTTCAATAATGACAAGGCTACAATCCATTGGAGTAACAGAAATCTCAACAATAGACTACCTTCCATAATGACAAGGCTACCATATATTGGAGTAACAAAAATATCGACAACAGACTACCTTCCATAATGACAAGGCTACCATTCTTTGGAATAACCAAATTCTCGACAATAGAGTACCTTCATAATGATAAGGCTATCATTCATTGATGTAACAAAAATCTGAACAACAGACTACCTTTCTAATGATAAGGCTACCATCCATTGGAGTAACAGAAATCTCAACGATCGACTACCTTCCATAATGACAAGGCTACCATCCATTGGAATAACAAAAATCTCGACAATAGACTACCTTCTATAATGACAAGGCTACCATCCATTGGAGTAACAAAAATATGAACAACAGACTACCTTGCATAATGACAATGCTATCATCCATTAGAGTAATAGAGATATCGACAACAGACTACCTTAAATAATGATAAAGCTTCCATCCATTGGAGTAACAAAAATCTCGACAAAAGACTGCCTTCCATAATAACAAGGTTACCATCCATTGGAATAACAAAAATCTTGACAACAGACTCCCTTCCATAATGATAAGGCTGCAATCCATTGGAGACACAGAAACCTCAACGACGGACTACCTTACATAATGACAATGCAACCATTCATTGGAGTAACAAAAATATTGACAACAGACTACCTTCCATAATGACAAGGCTACATCCATTGGGGTAACAAAAATCTCGACAACAGACTACCTTCCATAATGACAAGGCTACCATCCATTGGAGTAACAAAAATCTAGACAAAAAACTACCTTCCATAAAGACAAGGCTACCATCCATTGGAATAACAAAAAATTCCACAAAGACTACCTTCCATAATGACAAGGTTACCATCCATTGGAATAACAAATATCTCGACAATAGACTACCTTCCATAATGATAAGGCTACCATCCAATGGAATAAAAAATTATCGACAACAGACTACCTTCCATAATGACAAGGCTATAATCCATTGGAGTAACAGAAATCTCAACGACAGACTACCTTCCATAATGACAAGGCTACCATCTATTGGAGTAACAAAAATATCGACAACAAACTACCTTCCATTATTACAACGCTACCATCCATTGGAGTATCAAAAATTCGACAACAGACTACCTTCAATAATGACAAGGCTACATCCATAGGGGTAACAAAAATCAAGAAAACAGACTACAATCCATAAATACAAGGCTACCATCCATTGGAGTAACAAAAATCTCGACAACAAACTACCTTTCATAATGACAAGGTTACCATCCATTGGAATAACAAATATCTCGACAACAGACTACCTTCCATAATGACAAGGCTACATCCATTGGGGTAACAAAAATCAATAAAACAGGCTACAATCCATAATGACAAGGCTACCATCCATTGGAGTAACAAAAATCTCGACAACAAACTACCTTCCATAATGACAAGGCTACCATCAATTGGAATATCAAAAATTTCTTCTAAGACTACCTTCCATAATGACAAGGTTACCATCCATTGGAGTAACAAATATCTCGACAACGGACTACCTTCCATAATGACAAGGCTACCATCCAATTGAATAAAAAATTCTCGACAACAGACTACATTCCATAATGACAAGGTTACAATCCATTGGAGTAACAAAAATCTGAACAATATACTACCTTCCATAATGACAAGGCTACCATCCATTGGAATAACAAAAATCTCGACAATAGACTACCTTCCATAATGACAAGGATACCATCCATTGGAGTAACAAAAATCTGAGGCTACCTTGCATAATGATAAGGCTATCATCCATTGGAGTAACAGAGATATCGACAACAAACTACCTTCAATAATGATAAGGCTACCATCCATTGGAGTAACAAAAATCTCGACAAAAGACTACCTTCCATAGTAACAAGGTATCCATCCATTGGAATAACAAAAATCTCGACAACAGACTCCCTTCAATAATGACAAGGCTACAATCCATTGGAGTAACAGAAATCTCAACAATAGACTACCTTCCATAATGACAAGGCTACCATATATTGGAGTAACAAAAATATCGACAACAGACTACCTTCCATAATGACAAGGCTACCATTCTTTGGAATAACCAAATTCTCGACAATAGAGTACCTTCATAATGATAAGGCTATCATTCATTGATGTAACAAAAATCTGAACAACAGACTACCTTTCTAATGATAAGGCTACCATCCATTGGAGTAACAGAAATCTCAACGATCGACTACCTTCCATAATGACAAGGCTACCATCCATTGGAATAACAAAAATCTCGACAATAGACTACCTTCTATAATGACAAGGCTACCATCCATTGGAGTAACAAAAATATGAACAACAGACTACCTTGCATAATGACAATGCTATCATCCATTGGAGTAATAGAGATATCGACAACAGACTACCTTAAATAATGATAAAGCTTCCATCCATTGGAGTAACAAAAATCTCGACAAAAGACTGCCTTCCATAATAACAAGGTTACCATCCATTGGAATAACAAAAATCTTGACAACAGACTCCCTTCCATAATGATAAGGCTGCAATCCATTGGAGACACAGAAACCTCAACGACGGACTACCTTACATAATGACAATGCAACCATTCATTGGAGTAACAAAAATATTGACAACAGACTACCTTCCATAATGACAAGGCTACATCCATTGGGGTAACAAAAATCTCGACAACAGACTACCTTCCATAATGACAAGGCTACCATCCATTGGAGTAACAAAAATCTAGACAAAAAACTACCTTCCATAAAGACAAGGCTACCATCCATTGGAATAACAAAAAATTCCACAAAGACTACCTTCCATAATGACAAGGTTACCATCCATTGGAATAACAAATATCTCGACAATAGACTACCTTCCATAATGATAAGGCTACCATCCAATGGAATAAAAAATTATCGACAACAGACTACCTTCCATAATGACAAGGCTATAATCCATTGGAGTAACAGAAATCTCAATGACAGACTACCTTCCATAATGACAAGGCTACCATCTATTGGAGTAACAAAAATATCGACAACAAACTACCTTCCATTATTACAACGCTACCATCCATTGGAGTATCAAAAATTCGACAACAGACTACCTTCAATAATGACAAGGCTACATCCATAGGGGTAACAAAAATCAAGAAAACAGACTACAATCCATAAATACAAGGCTACCATCCATTGGAGTAACAAAAATCTCGACAACAAACTACCTTTCATAATGACAAGGTTACCATCCATTGGAATAACAAATATCTCGACAACAGACTACCTTCCATAATGACAAGGCTACATCCATTGGGGTAACAAAAATCAATAAAACAGGCTACAATCCATAATGACAAGGCTACCATCCATTGGAGTAACAAAAATCTCGACAACAAACTACCTTCCATAATGACAAGGCTACCATCAATTGGAATATCAAAAATTTCTTCTAAGACTACATTCCATAATGACAAGGTTACCATCCATTGGAGTAACAAATATCTCGACAACGGACTACCTTCCATAATGACAAGGCTACCATCCAATTGAATAAAAAATTCTCGACAACAGACTACATTCCATAATGACAAGGTTACAATCCATTGGAGTAACAAAAATCTGAACAATAGACTACCTTCCATAATGACAAGGCTACAATCCATTGGAGTAACAAAAATATCAACGACCGACTACCTTCCATAATGACAAGGCTACTATCCATTGGAATAACAAAAATCTCGATAATAGACTACCTTCCATAATGACAAGGATACCATCCATTGGGGTAACAAAAATCTGAGAATACCTTTCATAATTACAAGGCTATCATCCATTGGAGTTACAGAGATATCGACAACAGACTACCTTCAATAATGACAAGGCTACCATCCATTGGAGTAACAAAAATGTCGACAAAAGACATCCTTCCATCGTAACAAGGTTACCACCCATTGGAATAACAAAAATCCCGACAACAGACTCCCTTCCATAATGACAAGGCTACAATCCATTGGAGTAACAAAAATCTCAACGATAGACTACCTTCCATAATGACAAGGCTACCATTCATTGGAGTAACAAAAATATCAAAAACAAACTACTTCCATAATGATAAGGCTACATCCATTGGGGTAACAAAAATCTCGACAACAGACTACCTTCTATAATTACAAGGCTACAATCCATTGGAGTATCAAAAATTCGACAACAGACTACCTTCCATAATGGTAAGGCTACCATCCATTGGAATAACCAAATTCTCGACAATAGAGTACCTTCCATAATGACAAGGCTATCATCCATTGATGTAACAAAAATATGAACAACAAACTACCTTTCATAATGACAAGGCTACCTCCATTGGGGTAACAGAAATCTCAACGACCGACTACCTTCCATAATGACAAGGCTACCATGCATTGGAATAACAAAAATCTCGACAATAGACTACCTTCTATAATGACAAGGCTACCATCCATTGGAGTAACAAAAATATGAACAACAGACTACCTTGCATAATGACAATGCTATCATCCATTGGAGTAATAGAGATATCGACAACAGACTACCTTAAATAATGACAAGGCTTCCATCCATTGGAGGAACAAAATCGCGACAAAAGACAGCCTTCCATAATAACAAGGTTACCATCCATTGGAATAAAGAAAATCTTGACAACAGACTCCCTTCCATAATGACAAGGCTGCAATCCATTGGAGTAATAGAAATCTCAACGACAGACTACCTTCCATAATGATGATGCTACCATTTATCGGAGTAACAAAAATATTGAC
Organism: Vicia faba; assembly: GCA_948472305.1. Lineage (NCBI taxonomy): Eukaryota > Viridiplantae > Streptophyta > Magnoliopsida > Fabales > Fabaceae > Vicia > Vicia faba. The sequence continues at coordinate 769,855,658 of OX451738.1, forward strand.
AACAGACTACCTTCCATAATGACAAGGCTACATCCATTGGGGTAAAAAAAATCTTGACAACAGACAACCTTCCATAATGACAAGGCTACAATCCATTGGAGTAACAAAAATCTCGACAAAAAACTACCTTCCATAATGACAAGGCTACCAACCATTGGAATAACAAAAAATTCCACAAAGACTACCTTCCATAATGAAAAGGTTACCATCCATTGGAATAACAATTATCTCGACAATAGACTACCATCCATAATGACAAGGCTACCATCCAATGGAATAAAAAATTCTCGACAACAGACTACCTTCCATAATGACAAGGCTATAATCCATTGGAGTAAAAAAAATCTCAACGACAGACTACCTTCCATAATGACAAGGCTACCATCTATTGGATTAACAAAAATCTCGACAATAGAATACCTTCCATAATTACAAGGCTACCATCCATTGGAGTATCAAAAATTTGACAACAGACTACCTTCCATAATGGTAAGGCTACCATCCATTGGAATAACCAAAATCTCGACAATAAAGTACCTTCCATAATGACAAGGCTATCATCCATTGAAGTAACAAAAATATAACCAACAGACTACCTTTCGTAATGACAAGGCTACCATCCATTGAAGTAACAGATGTCTCAATGAGCGACTACCTTCCATAATGACAAGGCTACCATCCAATGGAATAACAAAAATCTCGACAATAGACTACCTTATATAATGACAAGGCTACAATCCATTGGAGTAACAAAAATATGAACAATAGACTACCTTGCATAATGACAATGCTACCATCAATTGGAGTAACAGAAATCTCGCCAAAAGACTACCTTCCATAATAACAAGGTTACCATCCATTAGAATAACAAAAATCATGCCAACAGACTCCCTTCCATAATGACAAGGCTACAATCCATTGGAGTAACAGAAATCTCAACGACAGACTACCTTCCATAATGACAAGGCTACCATTCATTGGAGTAACAAAAATATCGACAACAGACAACCTTCCATAATGATAAGGCTACATCCATTGGGGTAACAAAAATCTCGACAACAGACTACCTTCCATAATGACAAGGCTACCATCCATTAGAGTAACAAAAATCTCGAAAAGAAACTACGTTCCATAATGACAAGGCTACCACCCATTGGAGTATCAAAAATATCGACAATAGACAACCTTCCATAATGACAAGGCTACCATCCATTGGAATAACAAAAATCTGGACAATAGACTATCTTCCATAATTACAAGGCTACATCCATTGGGGTAACAAAAATCTCGACAGCAGACTACCTTCTATAATTACAAGGCTACCATCCATTGCAGTATCAAAAATTCGACAACAGACTACCTTCCATTATGGTAAGGCTACCATCCATTGGAATAACCAAATTCTCGACAATAGAGCACCTTCCATAATGACAAGTCTATCATCCATTGAAGTAACAAAAATCTGAACAACAAACTACCTTCCATAATGACAAGGGTACCATCCATTGGAATAACAAAAATCTCGACAATAGACTACCTTCTATAATGACAAGGCTACCATCCATTGGAGTAACAAAAATCTCGACAATAGACTACCTTCCATAATAACAAGGTTACCATCCATTGGAATAATAAAAATCTTGACAACAGACTCCCTTCCATAATGACAAGGCTACAATCCATTTGAGTAAGATAAATCTCAATGACAGACTACCATCCATAATGACAAGGCTACCATTCATTGGAGTAACAAAAATATCGACAACAGAATACCTACCATAATGACAAGGCTACATCCATTGGGGTAACAAAAATCTCGACAAAAGACTACCTTCCATAATAACAAGGCTACCATCCATTGGAGTGACAAAAATTTCCACAAAGACTACCTTCCATAATGACAAGGTTACCATCCATTGGAGTTAGAAAAATCAGAACAATAGACTACCTTCCATAATGACAAGGCTACCATCCATTAGAGTAACAGAAATCTCAACGACCGACTACCTTCCATAATGACAAGGATACCATCCATTGGTATAACAAAAATCTCGACAATATACTACCTTCCATAATGACAAGGATACCATCCATTGGAGTAACAAAAATCTGAGACTACCTTGCATAATGACAAGGCTATCATCCATTGGTGTAACAAAAATATCGACAAAAGACTACCTTCCATAGTAACAAGGTTACCATCCATTGGAATAACAAAAATAACGACAAAAGACTCCCTTCCATAATGAAAAGGCTACAATCCTTTGGAGTAACAGAAATCTCAATGATAGACTACCTTCCATAATGACAAGGCTAGCATTCATTGGAGTAACAAAAATATCGACAATAGACTACCTTGCATAATGACAAGGCTACATCCATTGGGGTAACAAAAATCAAGAAAACAGACTATAATCCATAATGACAAGGCTACCATCCATTGGAGTAACAAAAATATCGACAACAAACTACCTTTTATAATGACAAGGCTACAATTCATTGGAGTAACAAAAATATTGACAACAGACTACCTTCCATAATGACAACGCTACATCCATTGGGGTAACAAAAATAAAGAAAACAGACTACAATCCATAATGACAAGGATACCATCCATTGGAGTAACAAAAATCTCAACAACTAATGACCTTTCATAATGACAAGGCTACCATCAATTGGAATAACAAAAATTTCTAGAAAGACTACCTTCCATAATGACAAGGTTACAATCCATTGGATAAACAAATATCTCGACAACAAACTACGTTCCATAATGACAAGGCTACCATCCAATGGAAAAAAAATTCTCGACAATAGACTACCTTCCATAATGACAAGGTTACAATCCATTGGAGTAACAAAAATCTGAACAACAGACTACCTTCCATAATGACAAGGCTACAATCCATTGGAGTAAGAAAAATCTCAACGACTGTCTACCTTCCATAATGACGAGGCTACTATTCATTAGAATAACAAAAATTTCGACAATAGACTACCTTCCATAATGACAAGGCTATCATCCATTGGAGTAACAGAGATATCGACAACAGACTACCTTCAATAATGACAAGGCTACCATTCATTGGAGTAACAAAAATCTCGACAAAAGACTACCTTCCATAGTAACAAGGTTACCACCCATTGGAATAACAAAAATCTCGACAACAGACTCCCTTCCATAATGAAAATGCTACAATCCATTGGAGTAATAGAAATCTCAACAATAGACTACCTTCCATAATGACAAGGCTACCATTCATTGTAGTAACAAAAATATCGACAACAGACTACTTCCATAATGACAAGGCTACATCCATTAGGGTAACAAAAATCTCAACAATAGACTACCTTTGATAATTACAAGGCTACCATCCATTGGAGTATCAAAAATTCGACAACAGAGTACCTACCATAATGACAAGGCTATCATCCATTGAAGTAACAAAAATCTTAACAACAGACTACCTTTCATAATGACAAGGCTACCATCCATTGGAGTAATAGAAATCTCAACGACCGGCTACCTTCCATAATGACAAGGATACCATCCATTGGAATAACAAAAATCTCGACAATAGACTACCATCTATAATGACAAGGCTACCATCCATTGGAGTAACAAAAATATGAACAACAGACTACCTTGCATAATGACAAAGCTATCATCCATTGGAGTAACAGAGATATCGACAACAAACTACCTTAAATAATGAGAAGGCTTCCATCCATTGGTGTAACAAAAATCTCGACAAATGACTACCTTCCATAATGAAAAGGCCACCATCCATTGGAATAACAAAAATTTCGACAATAGACTACCTTCCATAATGACAAGGATACCATCCATTGGAGTAACAAAAATCCGAGACTACCTTGCATAATGACAAGGCTATCATCCATTGAAGTAACAGAGATATTGACAACAGACTACCTTCAATAATGACAAGGCTACCATCCATTAGAGTAACAAAAATCTCGACAAAAGTCTACCTTCCATAGTAATAAGGTTACCACCCATTGGAATAACAAAAATCTCGACAACAGACTCCCTTCCATAATGACAAGGCTACAATCCATTGGAGTAACAGAAATCTCGACAACAGACTACCTTCCATAAGGACAAGGCTACCATCTATTGGAGTAACAAAAATCTCGACAAAAAACTATCTTCCATAATGACAAGGTTACCACCCATTGGAGTATCAAAAATCTCGACAACAAATACCTTCCATAATGACAAGGCTACCATCCAATGGAATAACAAAAATCTCGACAATAGACTACCTTCCTTAATGACAAGGCTACATCCATTAGGGTAACAAAAATGTCGACAACAGACTACCTTCTATAATTACAAAGGCTACCATCCATTGGAGTATCAAAAATTCGACAACAGACTACCTTCCATTATGGTAAGGCTACCATCCATTGGAATAACCAAATTCTCGACAATAGAGTACCTTCCATAATGACAAGTCTACCATCCATTGAAGTAACAAAAATCTGAACAACAGACTACCTTTCAAAATGACAAGGCTTCCATCCACTGGAGTAACAGAAATCTTAATGACTTACTACATTCCATAATGACAAGGCTACCATCCATTGGAATAACAAAAATCTCGACAATAGACTACCTTCTATAATTACAAGGCTACCATCCATTGGAGTAACAAAAATATGAACAACTGACTACCCTGCATAATGACAAGGCTATCATCCATTGGAGTAACAGAGATATCCACAACAGACTACCTTAAATAATGACAAGGCTACCATCCATTGGAGTAACAAAAATCTCGACAATAGACTACCTTCCATAATAACTAGGTAACCATCCATTGGAATAAAAAAAATCAAAACAACAGACTCCTCAAAACAACAGACTCCTTTCCATAATGACAAGGCTACAATCCATTGGAGTAACATAAATCTCAATGACAGACTACCTTCCATAATGACAAGGCTACCATTCATTGGAGTAGCAAAAATATCGACAACAGACTACCTTCCATAATGACAAGGCTACATCCATTGCGGTAACAAAAATATCGACTACAGACTACCTTCCATAATGACAAGGCTACCATCCATTGGAGTAACAAAAAAATATCTTCCATAATGACAAATCTACCATCCATTGGAATAACAAAAATCTCGACAACAGACTACCTTCCATAATGACAAGGCTACAATCCATTGGAGTAATAAAAATCTCGACAACAGACTACCTTCCATAATGTCAAGGCTACCAACCATTGGAATAACAAAAATCTCCACAAAGACTACCTTCCATAATGACAAGGCTACCACCCATTGGAGTATCAAAAATCTCGACAACAGACTACCTTCCATAATTACAAGGCTACCATCCGTTGGAGTATCAAAAATTCGACAACAGACCACCTTCCGTTATGGTAAGGCTACCATCCATTGGAATAACCAAATTCTCGACAATAAAGTACCTTCCATGATGACAAGTCTATCATCCGTTGAAGTAACAAAAATCTGAACAACAGACTCCCTTCCATAATGAAAATGCTACAATCCATTGGAGTAATAGAAATCTCAACAATAGACTACCTTCCATAATGACAAGGCTACCATTCATTGTAGTAACGAAAATATCGACAACAGACTACTTCCATAATGACAAGGCTACATCCATTAGGGTAACAAAAATCTCAACAATAGACTACCTTTGATAATTACAAGGCTACCATCCATTGGAGTATCAAAAATTCGACAACAGAGTACCTACCATAATGACAAGGCTATCATCCATTGAAGTAACAAAAATCTTAACAACAGACTACCTTTCATAATGACAAGGCTACCATCCATTGGAGTAATAGAAATCTCAACGACCGGCTACCTTCCATAATGACAAGGATACCATCCATTGGAATAACAAAAATCTCGACAATAGACTACCATCTATAATGACAAGGCTACCATCCATTGGAGTAACAAAAATATGAACAACAGACTACCTTGCATAATGACAAAGCTATCATCCATTGGAGTAACAGAGATATCGACAACAAACTACCTTAAATAATGACAAGGCTTCCATCCATTGGTGTAACAAAAATCTCGACAAATGACTACCTTCCATAATGAAAAGGCCACCATCCATTGGAATAACAAAAATTTCGACAATAGACTACCTTCCATAATGACAAGGATACCATCCATTGGAGTAACAAAAATCCGAGACTACCTTGCATAATGACAAGGCTATCATCCATTGAAGTAACAGAGATATTGACAACAGACTACCTTCAATAATGACAAGGCTACCATCCATTAGAGTAACAAAAATCTCGACAAAAGTCTACCTTCCATAGTAATAAGGTTACCACCCATTGGAATAACAAAAATCTCGACAACAGACTCCCTTCCATAATGACAAGGCTACAATCCATTGGAGTAACAGAAATCTCGACAACAGACTACCTTCCATAAGGACAAGGCTACCATCTATTGGAGTAACAAAAATCTCGACAAAAAACTATCTTCCATAATGACAAGGCTACCACCCATTGGAGTATCAAAAATCTCGACAACAAATACCTTCCATAATGACAAGGCTACCATCCAATGGAATAACAAAAATCTCGACAATAGACTACCTTCCATAATGACAAGGCTACATCCATTAGGGTAACAAAAATGTCGACAACAGACTACCTTCTATAATTACAAAGGCTACCATCCATTGGAGTATCAAAAATTCGACAACAGACTACCTTCCATTATGGTAAGGCTACCATCCATTGGAATAACCAAATTCTCGACAATAGAGTACCTTCCATAATGACAAGTCTACCATCCATTGAAGTAACAAAAATCTGAACAACAGACTACCTTTCAAAATGACAAGGCTTCCATCCACTGGAGTAACAGAAATCTTAATGACTTACTACATTCCATAATGACAAGGCTACCATCCATTGGAATAACAAAAATCTCGACAATAGACTACCTTCTATAATTACAAGGCTACCATCCATTGGAGTAACAAAAATATGAACAACTGACTACCTTGCATAATGACAAGGCTATCATCCATTGGAGTAACAGAGATATCCACAACAGACTACCTTAAATAATGACAAGGCTACCATCCATTGGAGTAACAAAAATCTCGACAATAGACTACCTTCCATAATAACTAGGTAACCATCCATTGGAATAAAAAAAATCAAAACAACAGACTCCTCAAAACAACAGACTCCTTTCCATAATGACAAGGCTACAATCCATTGGAGTAACATAAATCTCAATGACAGACTACCTTCCATAATGACAAGGCTACCATTCATTGGAGTAGCAAAAATATCGACAACAGACTACCTTCCATAATGACAAGGCTACATCCATTGCGGTAACAAAAATATCTACTACAGACTACCTTCCATAATGACAAGGCTACCATCCATTGGAGTAACAAAAAAATATCTTCCATAATGACAAATCTACCATCCATTGGAATAACAAAAATCTCGACAACAGACTACCTTCCATAATGACAAGGCTACAATCCATTGGAGTAATAAAAATCTCGACAACAGACTACCTTCCATAATGTCAAGGCTACCAACCATTGGAATAACAAAAATCTCCACAAAGACTACCTTCCATAATGACAAGGCTACCACCCATTGGAGTATCAAAAATCTCGACAACAGACTACCTTCCATAATTACAAGGCTACCATCCGTTGGAGTATCAAAAATTCGACAACAGACCACCTTCCGTTATGGTAAGGCTACCATCCATTGGAATAACCAAATTCTCGACAATAAAGTACCTTCCATGATGACAAGTCTATCATCCGTTGAAGTAACAAAAATCTGAACAACAGACTACCTTTCATAATGACAAGGCTTCCATCCACTGGAGTAACAGAAATCTCAATGACTTACTACCTTCCATAATGACAAGGCTACCATCCATTGGAATAACAAAAATCTCGACAATAGACTACCTTCTTGAATGACAAGGCTACCATCCATTGGAGTAACAAAAATATGAACATCATACTACCTTGCATAATGAAAAGGCTACCATCCATTGGAGTAACAGATATATCCACAACAGACTACTTTAAATAATGACAAGGCTACCATCCATTGGAGTAACAGAAATCTCGACAATAGACTACCTTCCATAATAACAAGGTTACCATCCATTGGAATAACAAAAATCTTGACAACAAAATCCCTTCCATAATGACAAGGCTACAATACATTGGAGTAACATAAATCTCAATGACAGACTACCTTCCATAATGACAAGGCTACCATTCATTGGAGTAACAAAAATATCGACAATAGACTACCTTCCATAATGACAAGGCTACATCCATTAGGGTAACAAAAATCTCGACTACAGACTACCTTCCATAATGACAAGGCTACCATCCATTGGAATAACAAAAATCTTGACAACAGACTCCCTTCCATAATGACAAGGCTACAATACATTGGAGTAACATAAATATCAACGACAGACTACCTTCCATAATGACAAGGCTACCATCCATTGGAATAACAAAAATCTCGACAACAGACTACCTTCCATAATGACAAGGCTACAAACCATTGGAGTAATAAAAATCTCGACAACAGACTACCTTCCATAATGTCAAGGCTACCAACCATTGGAATAACAAAAATCTCCACAAAGACTACCTTCCATAATGACAAGGCTACCACCCATTGGAGTATCAAAAATCTCGACAATTGACTACCTTCCATAATTACAAGGCTACCATCCATTGGAGTATCAAAAATTCGACAACAGACTACCTTTCGTTATGGTAAGGCTACCATCCATTGGAATAACCAAATTCTCGACAATAAAGTACCTTCCATGATGACAAGTCTATCATCCATTGAAGTAACAAAAATCTGAACAACAGACTACCTTTCATAATGACAAGGCTTCCATCCACTGGAGTAACAGAAATCTCAATGACTTACTACCTTCCATAATGACAAGGCTACCATCCATTGGAATAACAAAAATCTCGACAATAGACTACCTTCTTTAATGACAAGGCTACCATGCATTGGAGTAACAAAAATATGAACATCATACTACCTTGCATAATGACAGGGCTATCATCCATTGGAGTGACAGATATATCCACAATAGACTACCTGAAATAATGACAATGCTACCATCCATTGGAGTAACAAAAATGTCGACAATAGACTACCTTCCATAATAACAAGGTTACCATCCATTGGAATAACAAAAATCTTGACAACAGACTCCCTTCCATAATGACAAGGCTACAATACATTGGAGTAACATAAATCTCAATGACAAACTACCTTCCATAATGACAAGGCTACCATTCATTGGAGTAACAAAAATATCGACAACAGACTACCTTCCATAATGACAAGGCTACATCCATTAGGGTAACAAAAATCTCGACTACAGACTACCTTCCATAATGACAAGGCTACCATCCATTGGAATAACAAAAATCTTGACAACAGACTCCCTTCCATAATGACAAGGCTACAATACATTGGAGTAACATAAATCTCAACGACAGACTACCTTCCATAATGACAAGGCTACCATTCATTGGAGTAACAAAAATATCGACAACAGACTACCTTCCATAATGACAAGGCTACAACCATTGGGGTAACAAAAATCTCGACTACATACTACCTTCCATAATGACAAGGTTACCATCCATTGGAGTAACAAAAATATAGACAAAAAACTACCTTCCATAATGACAAGGTTACCATCCATTGGAATAACAAATATCTCGACAACAGTCTATGTTCCATAATGACAAGGCTACCATCCAATGGAATAAAAAGTTCTCGACAACATACTACCTTCCATAATGACAAGGCTACAATCCATTGGAGTAATAAAAATCTCTACAACAGACTACCTTCCATAATGTCAAGGCTACCATCCACTGGAATAACAAAAATCTCCACAAAGACTACCTTCCATAATGACAAGGCTACCACCCATTAGAGTATCAAAAATCTCGACAACAGACTACCTTCCATAATGACAAGGCTACCATCCATTGGAATAACAAAAATCTCGACAACAGACTACCTTCCATAATGACAAGGCTACAATCCATTGGAGTAATAAAAATCTCGACAACAGACTACCTTACATAATGTCAAGGCTACCAACCATTGGAATAACAAAAATCTCGACAATAGACTACCTTCCATAATGATAAGGCTAAATTCATTGTGGTAACAAAAATCTCGACAACAGACTACCTCCTATAATTACAAGGCTACCATCCATTGGAGTATCAAAAATTCGACAACAGACTACCTTCCGTTATGGTAAGGCTACCATCCATTGGAATAACCAAATTCTCGACAATAAAGTACCTTCCATGATGATAAGTCTATCATCCATTGAAGTAACAAAAATCTGAACAACAGACTACCTTTCATAATGACAAGGCTTCCATCCACTGGAGTAACAGAAATCACGATGACTTACTACCTTCCATAATGACAAGGCTACCATCCATTGGAATAACAAAAATCTCGACAACAGACTACCTTCTTTAATGACAAGGCTACCATCCATTGGAGTAACAAAAATATGAACATCATACTACCTTGCATAATGACAAGGCTATCATCCATTGGAGTAACAGATATATCCACAACAGACTACCTTAAATAATGACAAGGCTACCATCCATTGGAGTAACAAAAATCTCGACAATAGACTACCTTCCATAATAACAAGGTTACCATCTATTGGAATAACAAAAATCTTGACAATAGACTCCCTTCCATAATGACAAGGCTACAATACATTGGAGTAACATAAATCTCAATGACAGACTACCTTCCATAATGACAAGGCTACCATTCATTGGAGTAACAAAAATATCGACAACAGACTACCTTCCATAATGACAAGGCTACATCCATTAGGTTAACAAAAATCTCGACTACAGACTACCTTCCATAATGACAAGGCTACCATCCATTGGAATAACAAAAATCTTGACAACAGACTCCCTTCCATAATGACAAGGCTACAATACATTGGAGTAACATAAATCTCAACGACAGACTACCTTCCATAATGACAAGGCTACCATTCATTGGAGTAACAAAAAAATCGACAACAGACTACCTTCCATAATGACAAGGCTACATCCATTGGGGTAACAAAAATCTCGACTACAGACTACCTTCCATAATGACAAGGTTACCATCCATTGGAGTAACAAAAATATAGACAAAAAACTACCTTCCATAATGACAAGGTTTCCATCCATTGGAATAACAAATATCTCGAAAACAGACTATGTTCCATAATGACAAGGCTACCATCCAATGGAATAAAAAGCTCTCGACAACAGACTACCTTCCATAATGACAAGGCTACAATCCATTGGAGTAATAAAAATCTCGACAACAGACTACCTTCCATAATGTCAAGGCTACCATCCATTGAAGTAATAAAAATCTCGACAACAGACTACCTTCCATAATGTCAAGGCTACCATCCATTGGAATAACAAAAATCTCCACAAAGACTACCTTCCATAATGACAAGGCTACCACCCATTAGAGTATCAAAAATCTCGACAACAGACTACCTTCCATAATGACAAGGCTACCATCCATTGGAATAACAAAAATCTCGACAACAGACTACCTTCCATAATGACAAGGCTACAATCCATTGGAGTAATAAAAATCTCGACAACAAACTACCTTCCATAATGTCAAGGCTACCAACCATTGGATTAACAAAAAATCTCCACAAAGACCACCTTCCATAATGACAAGGCTACCACCCAATGGAGTTTTAAAAATCTCGACAACAAACTACCTTCCATAATTACAAGGCTACCATCCATTGGAGTATCAAAAATTCGACAATAGACTACCTTCCATTATGGTAAGGCTACCATCCATTGGAATAACCAAATTCTCGACAACAGAGTACCTTCCATAATGACAAGTCTATCATCCATTGAAGTAACAAAAATCTGAACAACAGACTACCTTTCATAAGGACAAGGCTACCATCCATTAGAGTAACAGAAATCTCAACGACTTACTACCTTCCATAATGACAAGGCTACCATCCATTGGAGTAACAAAAATATCGACAAAAAACTACCTTCCATAATGACAAGGCTACCATCCATTGGAATAACAAAATCCTCCACAAAGACTCCCTTCCATAATGACAAGGTTACCATCTATTGGAATAACAAATATCTCGACAACAGACTACGTTCCAAAATGACAAGGCTACCATCCAATGGAATAAAAAGTTCTCGACAACAGACTACCTTCCATAATGACAAGGCTACAATAAATTGGAGTAATAAAAATCTCGACAACAGACTACCTTCCATAATGTCAAGGCTACCATCCATTGGAATAACAAAAATCTCCACAAAGACTACCTTCCATAATGACAAGGCTACCACCCATTGGAGTATCAAAAATATCGACAACAGACTACCTTCCATAATGACAAGGCTACCATCCATTGGAATAACAAAAATCTCGACAATAGACTACCTTCCATAATGACAAGGCTAAATCCATTGGGGTAACAAAAATCTCGACAACAGACTACCTTCTATAATTACAAGGCTACCATCCATTGGAGTATCAAAAATTCGACAACAGACTACCTTCCATTATGGTAAAGCTACCATCCATTGGAATAACAAAATTCTAGACAATAGAGTACCTTCCATAATGACAAGTCTATCATCCATTAAAGTAAAAAAAATCTGAACAACAGACTAACTTTCATAATGACAAGGCTACCATCCATTGGAGTAACAGAAATCTCAACGACTTACTACCTTCCATAATGACAAGGCTACCATCCATGGGAATAACAAAAATCTCAACAATAGACAACCTTCTTTAATGACAAGGCTACAATCCATTGGAGTAACAAAAATATGAACAACATACTACCTTAAATAATGACAAGGCTACCATCCATTGGAATAACAAAAATCTCGACAATAGACTACCTTCTACAATGACAAGGCTACCATCCATTGGAGTAACAAAAATATGAACAACAGACTACCTTGCATAATGACAAGGCTATCATCCATTGGAGTAACAGAGATATCCATAACAAACTACCTTAAATAATGACAAGGCTACCATCCATTGTAGTAACAAAAATCTCGACAATAGACTACCTTCCATAATGACAAGGCTACAATCCATTGGAGTAACAAAAATCTCAACAACAAACTACCTTCCATAATGACAAGGCTACCATTCATTTGAGTAACAGAAATATCGACAACAGACTACCTTCCATTATGACAAGGTTACCATCCATTGGAATAACAAATATCTCGACAACAGACTATGTTCCATAATGACAAGGCTACCATCCAATGGAATAAAAAGTTCTCAACAACAGACTACCTTCCATAATGACAAGGCTACAATCCATTGGAGTAATAAAAATCTCGACAACAGACTACCTTCCATAATGTCAAGGCTACAATCCATTGGAGTAATAAAAATCTCGACAACAGACTACCTTCCATAATGTCGAGGCTACCATCCATTGGAATAACAAAAATATCCACAAAGACTACCTTCCATAATGACAAGGCTACCACCCATTAGAGTATGAAAAATATCGACAACAGACTACCTTCCATAATGACAAGGCTACCATCCATTGGAATAACAAAAATCTCGACAATAGACTACCTTCCATAATGACAAGGCTAAATCCATTGGGTAAACAAAAATCTCGACAACAGACTACCTTCTATAATTACAAGGCTACCATCCATTAGAGTATTAAAAATTCGACAACAAACTACCTTCCATTATGGTAAGCCTACCATCCATTGGAATAACCAAATTCTCGACAACAGAGTACCTTCCATAATGACAAGTCTATCATCCATTGAAGTAACAAAAATATGAACAACAGACTACCTTTCATAATGACCAGGCTACCATCCATTGGAGTAACAGAAATCTCAACGACTTACTACCTTCCATAATGACAAGGCTACCATCCATTGGAGTAACAAAAATATCGACAAAAAACTACCTTCCATAATGACAAGGCTACCATCCATTGGAATAACAAAAATCTCCACAAAGACTACCTTCCATAATGACAAGGTTACCATCCATTGGAATAACAAATATCTCGACAACAGACTACGTTCCAAAATGACAAGGCTACCATCCAATGGAATAAAAAGTTCTCGACAACAGACTACCTTCCATAATGACAAGGCTACAATCCATTGGAGTAAGAAAAATCTCGACAACAGACTACCTTCCATAATGTCAAGGCTACCATCCATTGGAATAACAAAAATCTCCACAAAGACTACCTTCCATAATGACAAGGCTACCACCCATTGGAGTATCAAAAATATCGACAACAGACTACCTTCCATAATGACAAGGCTACCATCCATTGGAATAACAAAAATCTCGACAATAGACTACCTTCTATAATGACAAGGCTAAATCCATTGGGGTAACAAAAATCTCGACAACAGACTACCTTCTATAATTACAAGGGTACCATCCATTGGAGTATCAAAATTCGACAACAGACTACCTTCCATTATGGTAAAGCTACCATCCATTGGAATAACAAAATTCTAGACAATAGAGTACCTTCCATAATGACAAGTCTATCATCCATTAAAGTAACAAAAATCTGAACAACAGACTACCTTTCATAATGACAAGGCTACCATCCATTGGAGTAACAGAAATCTCAACGACTTACTACCTTCCATAATGACAAGGCTACCATCCATGGGAATAACAAAAATCTCAACAATAGACAACCTTCTTTAATGACAAGGCTACAATCCATTGGAGTAACAAAAATATGAACAACAGACTACCTTAAATAATGACAAGGCTACCATCCATTGGAATAACAAAAATCTCGACAATAGACTACCTTCTACAATGACAAGGCTACCATCCATTGGAGTAACAAAAATATGAACAACAGAGTACCTTCCATAATGACAAGTATATCATCCATTGGAGTAACAGAGATATCCATAACAAACTACCTTAAATAATGACAAGGCTACTATCCATTGTAGTAACAAAAATCTCGACAATAGACTACCTTCCATAATGACAAGGCTACAATCCATTGGAGTAACAAAAATCTCAACAACAGACTACCTTCCATAATGACAAGGCTACCATTCATTTGAGTAACAGAAATATCGACAACAGACTACCTTCCATTATGACAAGGTTACCATCCATTGGAATAACAAATATCTCGAAAACAGACTATGTTCCATAATGACAAGGCTACCATCCAATGGAATAAAAAGTTCTCAACAACAGACTACCTTCCATAATGACAAGGCTACAATCCATTGGAGTAATAAAAATCTCGACAACAGACTACCTTCCATAATGTCAAGGCTACAATCCATTGGAGTAATAAAAATCTCGACAACAGACTACCTTCCATAATGTCGAGGCTACCATCCATTGGAATAACAAAAATATCCACAAAGACTACCTTCCATAATGACAAGGCTACCACCCATTAGAGTATCAAAAATATCGACAACAGACTACCTTCCATAATGACAAGGCTACCATCCATTGGAATAACAAAAATCTCGACAATAGACTACCTTCCATAATGACAAGGCTAAATCCATTGGGTAAACAAAAATCTCGACAACAGACTACCTTCTATAATTACAAGGCTACCATCCATTAGAGTATTAAAAATTCGACAACAAACTACCTTCCATTATTGTAAGCCTACCATCCATTGGAATAACCAAATTCTCGACAATAGAGTACCTTCCATAATGACAAGTCTATCATCCATTGAAGTAACAAAAATATGAACAACAGACTACCTTTCATAATGACAAGGCTACCATCCATTGGAGTAACAGAAATCTCAACGACTTACTACCTTCTATAATGACAAGGCTACCATCCATTGGAGTAACAAAAATATCGACAAAAAACTACCTTCCATAATGACAAGGCTACCATCCATTGGAATAACAAAAATCTCCACAAAGACTACCTTCCATAATGACAAGGTTACCATCCATTGGAATAACAAATATCTCGACAACAGACTACGTTCCAAAATGACAAGGCTACCATCCAATGGAATAAAAAGTTCTCGACAATAGACTACCTTCCATAATGACAAGGCTACAATCCATTGGAGTAAGAAAAATCTCGACAACAGACTACCTTCCATAATGTCAAGGCTACCATCCATTGGAATAACAAAAATCTCCACAAAGACTACCTTCCATAATGACAAGGCTACCACCCATTGGAGTATCAAAAATATCGACAACAGACTACCTTCCATAATGACAAGGCTACCATCCATTGGAATAACAAAAATCTCGACAATAGACTACCTTCCATAATGACAAGGCTAAATCCATTGGGGTAAGAAAAATCTCGACAACAGACTACCTTCTATAATTACAAGGCTACCATCCATTGGAGTATCAAAATTCGACAACAGACTACCTTCCATTATGGTAAAGCTACCATCCATTGGAATAACAAAATTCTAGACAATAGAGTACCTTCCATAATGACAAGTCTATCATCCATTAAAGTAACAAAAATCTGAACAACAGACTACCTTTCATAATGACAAGGCTACCATCCATTGGAGTAACAGAAATCTCAACGACTTACTACCTTCCATAATGACAAGGCTACCATCCATGGGAATAACAAAAATCTCAACAATAGACAACCTTCTTTAATGACAAGGCTACAATCCATTGGAGTAACAAAAATATGAACAACAGACTACCTTAAATAATGACAAGGCTACCATCCATTGGAATAACAAAATACTCGACAATAGACTACCTTCTACAATGACAAGGCTACCATCCATTGGAGTAACAAAAATATGAACAACAGACTACCTTGCATAATGACAAGGCTATCATCCATTGGAGTAACAGAGATATCCATAACAAACTACCTTAAATAATGACAAGGCTACCATCCATTGGAGTAACAAAAATCTCAACAATAGACTACCTTCCATAATGACAAGGCTACCATTCATTGGAGTAACAGAAATATCGACAACAGACTACCTTCCATTATGACAAGGTTACCATCCATTTGAATAACAAATATCTCGACAACAGACTACGTTCCATAATGACAAAGGCTACCATCCAATGGAATAAAAAGTTCTCAACAACAGACTACCTTCCATAATGACAAGGCTACAATCCATTGGAGTAATAAAAATCTCGACAACAGACTACCTTCCATAATGTCAAGGCTACAATCCATTGGAGTAATAAAAATCTCGACAACAGACTACCTTCCATAATGTCGAGGCTACCATCCATTGGAATAACAAAAATATCCACAAAGACTACCTTCCATAATGACAAGGCTACCACCCATTAGAGTATCAAAAATATCGACAACAGACTACCTTCCATAATGACAAGGCTACCATCCATTGGAATAACAAAAATCTCGACAATAGACTACCTTCCATAATGACAAGGCTAAATCCATTGGGGAAACAAAAATCTCGACAACAGTCTACCTTCTATAATTACAAGGCTACCATCCATTAGAGTATTAAAAATTCGACAACAGACTACCTTCCATTATGGCAAGGCTACCATCCATTGGAATAACCAAATTCTGTACAACAGAGTACCTTCCATAATGACAAGTCTATCATCCATTGAAGTAACAAAAATATGAACAACAGACTACCTTTCATAATGACAAGGCTACCATCCATTGGAGTAACAGAAATCTCAACGACTTACTACCTTCCATAATGACAAGGCTACCATCCATTGGAGTAACAAAAATATCGACAAAAAACTACCTTCCATATTGACAAGGCTACCATCCATTGGAATAACAAAAATCTCCACAAAGACTTCCTTCCATAATGACAAGGTTACCATCCATTGGAATAACAAATATCTCGACAACAGACTACGTTCCATAATGACAAAGCTACCATCCAATGGAATAAAAAGTTCTCGACAACAGACAACCTTCCATAATGACAAGGCTACAATCCATTGGAGTAATAAAAATCTCGACAACAGACTACCTTCCATAATGTCAAGGCTACCATCCATTGGAATAACAAAAATCTCCACAAAGACTACCTTCCATAATGACAAGGCTACCACGCATTGGAGTATCAAAAATCTCGACAACAGACTACCTTCCATAATGACAAGGCTACCATCCATTGGAATAACAAAATTCTCGACAATAGACTACCTTCCATAATGACAAGGCTAAATCCAATAGGGTAACAAAAATCTCAACAACATACTACCTTCTATAATTACAAGGCTACCATCCATTGGAGTATCAAAAATTCGACAATAGACTACCTTCCATTATGGTAAGGCTACCATCCATTGGAATAACCAAATTCTAGACAATAGAGTACCTTCCATAATGACAAGTCTATCATCCATTAAAGTAACAAAAATCTGAACAACAGACTACCTTTCATAATGACAAGGCTACCATCCATTGGAGTAACAGAAATCTCAACGACTTACTACCTTCCATAATGACAAGGCTACCATCCATGGGAATAACAAAAATCTCGACAATAGACTACCTTCTACAATGACAAGGCTACCATCCATTGGAGTAACAAAAATATGAACAACAGACTACCTTGCATAATGACAAGGCTATCATCCATTGGAATAACCAAATTCTAGACAATAGAGTACCTTCCATAATGATAAGTCTATCATCCATTGAAGTAACAAAAATCTGAACAACAGACTACTTTCCATTATGGTAAGGCTACCATCCATGGGAATAACAAAAATCTCAACAATAGACAACCGTCTTTAATGACAAGGCTACCATCCATTGGAGTAAAAGAAATATGAACAACAGACTACCTTAAATAATGACAAGGCTACCATCCATTGGAGTAACAAAAATATCGACAATAGACTACCTTCCATAATAACAAGGTTACCATCCATTGGAATAACAAAAATCTTGACAACAGACTCCCTTCGATAATGACAAGGCTACAATCCATTGGAGTAACATAAATCTCAACGACAGACTACCCTCTATAATGACAAGGCTACCATTCATTGGAGTAACAAAAATATCGACAACAAACTACCTTCCATAATGACAAGGCTACATCCATTGGGGTAACAAAAATCTCGACTACAGACAACCTTCCATAATGACAAGGCTACCATCCATTGGAGTAACAAAAATATCGACAAAAAACTACCTTCCATAATGACAAGGCTACCATCCATTGGAATAACAAAAATCTCCACAAAGACTACCTTCCATAATGACAAGGTTAACATCCATTGGAATAACAAATATCTCGACAACAGACTACGTTCCATAATGACAAGGCTAACATCCAATGGAATAAAAAGTTCTCGACAACACACTACCTTCCATAATGACAAGGCTACAATCCATTGGAGTAATAATAATCTCGACAACAGACTATCTTCCATAATGTCAAGGCTACCATCCATTGGAGTAACAAAAATCTCGACAAAAAACTACCTTCTATAATGACAAGGCTACCATCCATTGGAATAACAAAAATCTCGAAATAGACTACCTTCTATAATGACAAGGCTACATCCATTGGGGTATCAAAAATATTGACAACAGACTACCTTCTATAATTACAAGGCTACCATCCATTGGAATATCAAAAATTCGACAACAGACTACCTTCCATTATGGTAAGGCTACCACCCATTGGAATAACAAAATTCTCGATAATAGAGTACCTTCCATAATGATAAGGCTATCATCAATTGAAGTAACAAAAATCTGAACAATAGACTACCTTTCATAATAACAAGGCTACCATCCATTGGAGTAACAGAAACTCAACGATCGACTACCTTCCATAATGACAAGGCTACCATCCATTGGAATAACAAAAATCTCGACAATAGACTACCTTCTACAATGACAAGGCTACCATCCATTGGAGTAACAAAAATTTGAACAACAGACTACCTTGCATAATGAGTAGGTTATCATCCATTGGAGTAACAGAGATATCGACAACAGACTACCTTCAATAATGACAAGGCTACCATCCCATGGAGTAACAAATATCTCGACAAAAGACTACCTTCCATAATTACAAGGCTACCATCCATTGGAGTAACAAAAATATCGACAATAGACTACCTTCCATAATAACAAGGTTACCATCCATTGGAATAACAAAAATCTTGACAACAGACTCCCTTCGATAATGACAAGGCTACAATCCATTGGAGTAACATAAATCTCAACGACAGACTACCCTCTATAATGACAAGGCTACCATTCATTGGAGTAACAAAAATATCGACAACAAACTACCTTCCATAATGACAAGGCTACATCCATTGGGGTAACAAAAATCTCGACTACAGACAACCTTCCATAATGACAAGGCTACCATCCATTGGAGTAACAAAAATATCGACAAAAAACTACCTTCCATAATGACAAGGCTACCATCCATTGGAATAACAAAAATCTCCACAAAGACTACCTTCCATAATGACAAGGTTAACATCCATTGGAATAACAAATATCTCGACAACAGACTACGTTCCATAATGACAAGGCTAACATCCAATGGAATAAAAAGTTCTCGACAACACACTACCTTCCATAATGACAAGGCTACAATCCATTGGAGTAATAATAATCTCGACAACAGACTATCTTCCATAATGTCAAGGCTACCATCCATTGGAGTAACAAAAATCTCGACAAAAAACTACCTTCCATAATGACAAGGCTACCATCCATTGGAATAACAAAAATCTCGAAATAGACTACCTTCTATAATGACAAGGCTACATCCATTGGGGTATCAAAAATATTGACAACAGACTACCTTCTATAATTACAAGGCTACCATCCATTGGAATATCAAAAATTCGACAACAGACTACCTTCCATTATGGTAAGGCTACCACCCATTGGAATAACAAAATTCTCGATAATAGAGTACCTTCCATAATGATAAGGCTATCATCAATTGAAGTAACAAAAATCTGAACAATAGACTACCTTTCATAATAACAAGGCTACCATCCATTGGAGTAACAGAAACTCAACGATCGACTACCTTCCATAATGACAAGGCTACCATCCATTGGAATAACAAAAATCTCGACAATAGACTACCTTCTACAATGACAAGGCTACCATCCATTGGAGTAACAAAAATTTGAACAACAGACTACCTTGCATAATGAGTAGGTTATCATCCATTGGAGTAACAGAGATATCGACAACAGACTACCTTCAATAATGACAAGGCTACCATCCCATGGAGTAACAAATATCTCGACAAAAGACTACCTTCCATAATTACAAGGCTACCATCCATTGGAGTAACAAAAATTTGAACAACAGACTACCTTCCATAATGACAAGGCTACAATCCATTGGAGTAACAGAAATCTCAATGACAGACTACCTTCCATAATGACAAGGCTACCATCTATTGGAGTAACAAAAATCTCGACAATAGACTACCTTCCATAATTACAAGGCTACCATCCAATGGAGTATCTAAAATCTCGACAACAGAGTACCTTCCATAATGAAAAGGCTACCATCCATTGGAAAAACGAAAATCTCGACAAAAGAGTACCTTCCATAATGACAAGGCTATATCCATTGGGGTAACAAACATCTCGACAACAGACTACCATCGATAATGACAAGGCTATCATCCATTGGAGTAACAAAAATCTGAACAACATAATACCTTTCATAATGACAAGGCTACCATCCATTGAAGTAACATAAATCTCAAAGACAACTACCTTCCATAATGACAAGGCTACCATCGATTGGAATAACAAACATCTCGACAACAGACTACCTTCCATAATTACAAGGCTACCATCCATTTGAGTATCAAAAATCTCGACAACAGACTACATCCCATAATGACAAGGCTACCATCCATTGGAATAACCAAAATCTCGATAATAGAGTACCTTCCATAATGAGAAGGCTACAATCCATTAGAGTAACAGAAATCTCAACGACAGACTACCTTCCATAATGACAAGGCTACCATCCATTGGAGTAACAAAAATCTCGACAACAGACTACCTTCCAAAATTAGAAGTCTACCACCCATTGGAGTATCAAAAATCTCGACAACAGACTACCTTCCATAATGACAAGGCTATCATCCTTTGGAGTAACAAAAATATGAACAACAGACTACCTTCCATAATGACAAGGCTACCATCCATTGGAGTAACAAAAATCTAAACGACCTACTACCTTCCATAATGACAAGGCTACCATCCATTGGAATAACAAAAATCTCGACAATAGACTACCTTCCATAATTACAAGGCTATCATTCATTGGAGTAACAGAAATATCGACAATAGACTACCTTCCATAATGACAAGGCTATATCCATTGGGGTAACAAACATCTCGACAACAGACTGCCTTCCATAATGATAAGGCTATCATCCATTGGAGTAACAAAAATCTGAACAACAGACTACCTTCCATAATGACAAGGCTACCATCCATTGAAGTAACAGAAATCTCAAAGACAACTACCTTCCATAATGACAAGGCTACCATCCATTGGAATAACAAAAATCTCAACAATAGACAACCTTCTTTAATGACAAGGCTACCATCCATTGGAGTAACAAAAATATGAACAACAGACTACCTTAAATAATGACAAGGCTACCATCCATTGGAGTAACAAAAATCTCGACAATAGACTACCTTCTATAATAACAAGGTTACCATCCATTGGAATAACAAAAATCTTGACAACAGACTCCCTTCGATAATGACAGGGCTACAATCCATTGGAGTAACATAAATCTCAACGACAGACTACCCTGCATAATGACAAGGCTACCATTCATTGGAGTAACAAAAATATCGACAACAAACTACCTTCCATAATGACAAGGCTACATCCATTGGGGTAACAAAAATCTCGACTACAGACTACCTTCCATAATGACAAGGCTACCATCCATTGGAGTAACAAAAATATCGACAAAAAACTACCTTCCATAATGACAAGGCTACCATCCATTGGAATAACAAAAATCTCCACAAAGACTACCTTCCATAATGACAAGGTTAACATCCATTGGAATAACAAATATCTCGACAACAGACTACGTCCATAATGACAAGGCTAACATCCAATGGAATAAAAAGTTCTCGACAACAGACTACCTTCCATAATGACAAGGCTACAATCCATTGGAGTAATAATAATCTCGACAACAGACTACCTTCCATAATGTCAAGGCTACCATCCGTTGGAGTAACAAAAATCTCGACAAAAAACTACCTTCCATAATGACAAGGCTACCATCCATTGGAGTATCAAAAATTCGACAACAGACTACCTTCCATTATGGTAAGGCTACCATCCATTGGAATAACAAAATTCTCGATAATAGAGTACCTTCCATAATGATAAGATATCATCCATTGAAGTAACAAAAATCTGAATAATATACTACCTTTCATAATAACAAGGCTACCATCCATTGGAGTAACAGAAACTCAACGACCGACTACCTTCCATAATGACAAGGCTACCATCCATTGGAATAACAAAAATCTCAACAATAGACTACCTTCTACAATGACAAGGCTACCATCCATTGGAGTAACAAAAATATGAACAACAGACTACCTTGCATAATGACAAGGCTATCATGCATTGGAGTAACAGAGATATCGACAACAGACTACCTTCAATAATGACAAGGCTACCATCCCATGGAGTAACAAATATCTCGACAAAAGACTACCTTCCATAATTACAAGGCTACCATCCATTGGAGTAACAAAAATTTGAACAACAGACTACCTTCCATAATGACAAGGCTACAATCCATTGGAGTAACATAAATCTCAATGACAGACTACCTTCCATAATGAAAAGGCTACCATCCATTGGAAAAACCAAAATCTCGACAACAGAGTACCTTCCATAATGACAAGGCTATATCCATTGGGGTAACAAACATCTCGACAACAGACTACCATCGATAATGACAAGGCTATCATCCATTGGAGTATCAAAAATCTTAACAACAGACTACCTTTCATAATGACAAGGCTACCATCCATTAAAGTAACATAAATCTCAAAGACAACTACCTTCCATAATGACAAGGCTACCATCGATTGGAATAACAAACATCTCGACAACAGACTACCTTCCATAATTACAAGGCTACCATCCATTTGAGTATCAAAATTCTCGACAAGAGACTACATCCCATAATGACAAGGCTACCATCCATTGGAATAACCAAAATCTCGACAATAGAGTACCTTCCATAATGACAAGGCTACAATCCATTAGAGTAACAGAAATCTCAACGACAGACTACCTTCCATAATGACAAGGCTACCATCCATTGGAGTAACAAAAATCTCGACAACAGACTACCTTCCATAATGACAAGGCTATCATCCTTTGGAGTAACAAAAATCTGAACAACAAACTACCTTCCATAATGACAAGGCTACCATCCATTGGAGTAACAAAAATCTCAACGACCTACTACCTTCCATAATGACAAGGCTACCATCCATTGGAATAACAAGAATCTCGACAATAGACTACCTTCTATAATGACAAGGCTATCATACATTGGAGTAACAAAAATATTAACAACAGACTCCCTTCTTTAATGACAAGGCTACAATCCATTGGGGTAACAGAAATCTCCATAACAGACTACCTTCCATAATTACAAGGCTATCATTCATTGGAGTAACAGAAATATCGACAACAGACTACCTTCCATAATGACAAGGCTATATTCATTGGGGTAACAAACATCTCGACAACAAACTGCCTTCCATAATGACAAGGCTATCATCCATTGGAGTAACAAAAATCTGAACAACAGACTACCTTCCATAATGACAAGGCTACCATCCATTGAAGTAACAGAAATCTCAAAGACAACTACCTTCCATAATGACAAGGCTACCATCCATTGGAATAACAAAAATCTTGACAACAGACTACCTTCCATAATTACAAGGCTACCATCCATTGGAGTATCAAAAATCTTGACAACAGACTACGTCCCATAATAACAAGGCTACCATCCATTGGAATAACCAAAATCTCGACAATAGAGTACCTTCCATAATGACAAGGCTATCATCCATTGGAGTAACAAAAATCTGAACAATAGACTACCGACCATAATGACAAGGCTACCATCCATTGGAGTAACAGAAATCTCAACAACCGACTACTTTCCATAATGACAAGGCTACCATCCTTTGGAATAACAAAAATCTCGACAATTGAGTATCTTCCATAACGAAAAGGCTGCCATCCATTGGAGTAACAAAAATCTTAACAATAGACTACCTTGCATAATGACAAGGCTATCATCCATTGGAGTAAGAGAGATATCGACAACAAACTACCTTCAATAATGACAAAGCTACCATCCCTTGGAGTAACAAAAATCTCGATAAAAGAATACCTTCCATAATTACAAGGCTACCATCCATTGGAGTAACCAAAATTTGAACAACATACTACCTTCCATAATGACAAGGCTACAATCCACTAGAGTAATAGAAATCTCAACGAAAAACTACCTTCCATAATGACAAGGCTACCATCTATTGGAGTAACAAAAATCTCGACAATAGACTACCTTCCATAATTACAAGGCTACCATCCATTGGAGTATCAAAAATCTCGACAACAGACTACCTTCCATAATGACAAGGCTATCATCCATTGAAGTAAAAAAATATGAACAATAGACTACCTTTCATAATGACAAGGCTACCATCCATTTGAGTAACAAAATCTCAATGACCGACTACCTTCCATAATGAAAAGTCTACCATCCATTGGAGGAACAAAAATCTGAACAACAGACTACCTTGCATAATGACAAGGCTATCATCCATCGGAGTAACAGAGATATCGACAACAGACTACATTCAATAGAGACAAGGCTACCATCCATTGGAGTAATAAAAATATCTACAAAACACTACCTTCCATAATGACAAGGTTACCATCCATTGGAATAACAAAAATCTCGACAATAGACTACATTCCATAATTACAAGGCTACCATCCAATGGAATAAAAAAAAATTCGACAACAGACTACCTTCCATAATGACAAGGCTATCATCCATTGGATTAACAAAAATCTAAACAGCAGACTACATTCCATAATGACAAGGCTACCTTCCGTTGGAGTAATAGAAATCTCAATGACCGACTACCTTCCATAATGACAAGGCTACCATCCATTGGAATAACAAAAATCTTGACAACAAACTACCTTCCATAATTACAAGGCAACCATCCATTGGAGTATAAAAAATCTCAACAACAGACTACCTCCCATGATGACAAGGCTACCGTCCATTGGAATAACCAAAATATCAACAATAGAGTACCTTCTATAATTACAAGGCTACCATCCATTGGAGTAACAAAAATTTGAACAACAGACTACCTTCCATAATGACAAGGCTACAATCCATTGGAGTAACAGAAATCTCAACGACAGACTACCTTCCATAATGACAAGGATACCATCTATTGGAGTAACAAAAATCTCGACAATAGACTACCTTCCTTAATTACAAGGCTACCATCCATTGGAGTATCAAAAATATTGACAATAGACTACCTTTCATAAAGAAAAGGCTACCATCCATTGGAAAAACAAAAATCTCGACAATAGAGTACCTTCCATAATGACAAGGCTATCATCCATTGAAGTAAAAAAAATATGAACAATAGACTACCTTTCATAATGACAAGGCTACCATCCATTTGAGTAACAAAATCTCAACGACCGACTACCTTCCATCATGAAAAGGCTACCATCCATTGGAATAACAAGAATCTCGACAATAGAATACCTTCCATAATGACAAGTCTACCATCCATTGGAGGAACAAAAATCTTAACAACAGACTACCTTGCATAATGACAAGGCTATCATCCATCGGAGTAATAGAGATATCGGCAACAGACTACATTCAATAGTGACAAAGCTACCATCCATTGGAGTAATAAAAATATCTACAAAACACTACCTTCCATAATGACAAGGTTATCATCCATTGGAATAACAAAAATCTCGACAATAGACTACATTCCATAATTACAAGGCTACCATCATATGGAATAAAAAAAATTTCGACAACAGACTACCTTCCATAATGGCAAGGCTATCATCCATTGGATTTACAAAAATCTGAACAATAGACTACCTTCCATAATGACAAGGCTACCATCCATTGGAGTAATAGAAATCTCAATGACCGACTACCTTCCATAATTACAAGGCTACCATCCATTGGAATAACAAAAATCTCGACAACAGACTACCTTCTATAATTACAAGGCAACCATCCATTGGAGTATAAAAAATCTCGACAACAGACTACCTCCCATAATGACAAGGCTACCGTCCATTGGAATAACCAAAATATCAACAATAGAGTACCTTCCATAATTACAAGGCTACCATCCATTGGAGTAACAAAAATTTGAACAACAGACTACCTTCCATAATGACAAGGCTACAATCCATTGGAGTAACAGAAATCTCAACGACAGACTACCTTCCATAATGACAAGGATACCATCTATTGGAGTAACAAAAATCTCGACAATAGACTACCTTCCTTAATTACAAGGCTACCATCCAATTGCGTATCAAAAATATCGACAATAGACTACCTTTCATAAAGAAAAGGCTACCATCCATTGGAAAAACAAAAATCTCGACAATAGAGTACCTTCCATAATGACAAGGCTATCATCCATTGAAGTAAAAAAAATATGAACAATAGACTACCTTTCATAATGACAAGGCTACCATCAATTTGAGTAACAAAATCTCAACGACCGACTACCTTCCATCATGAAAAGGCTACCATCCATTGGAATAACAAGAATCTCGACAATAGAATACCTTCCATAATGACAAGTCTACCATTCATTGGAGGAACAAAAATCTGAACAACAGACTACCTTGCATAATGACAAGGCTATCATCCATCGGAGTAACAGAGATATCGACAACAGACTACATTCAATAGTGACAAGGCTACCATCCATTGGAGTAATAAAAATATCTACAAAACACTACCTTCCATAATGACAAGGTTACCATCCATTGGAATAACAAAAATCTCGACAATAGACTACATTCCATAATTACAAGGCTACCATCCAATGGAATAAAAAAAAATTCGACAACAGACTACCTTCCATAATGGCAAGGCTATCATCCATTGGATTTACAAAAATCTGAACAACAGACTACCTTCCATAATGACAAGGCTACCATCCATTGGAGTAATAGAAATCTCAATGACCGACTACCTTCCATAATGACAAGGCTACCATCCATTGGAATAACAAAAATCTCGACAACAGACTACCTTCCATAATTACAAGGCAACCATCCATTGGAGTATAAAAAATCTCGACAACAGACTACCTCCCATAATGACAAGGCTACCGTCCATTGGAATAACCAAAATATCAACAATAGAGTACCTTCCATAATTACAAGGCTACCATCCATTGGAGTAACAAAAATTTGAACAACAGACTACCTTCCATAATGACAAGGCTACAATCCATTGGAGTAACTGAAATCTCAACGACAGACTACCTTCCATAATGACAAGGATACCATCTATTGGAGTAACAAAATTCTCGACAATAGACTACCTTCCTTAATTACAAGGCTACCATCCATGGGAGTAACAAAAATATCGACAACAGAATACCTTCCATAAAGAAAAGGCTACCATCCATTGGAAAAATGAAAATCTCGACAATAGAGTACCTTCCATGATGACAAGGCTATCATCCATTAAAGTAACTAAAATATGAACAATAGACTTCCTTTCATAATGACAAGGATACCACCCATTTGAGTAACAGAAATCTCAACGATCGACTACCTTCCATAATAACAAGGCTACCATCCATTGGAAGAACAAGAATCTCGACAATAGAATACCTTCCATAATGACAAGTCTACCATTCATTGGAGGAACAAAAATCTGAACAACAGACTACCTTGCATAATGACAAGGCTATCATCCATCGGAGTAACAGAGATATCGACAACAGACTACATTCAATAGTGACAAGGCTACCATTCATTGGAGTAATAAAAATATCTACAAAACACTACCTTCCATAATGACAAGGTTACCATCCATTGGAATAACAAAAATCTCGACAATAGACTACATTCCATAATTACAAGGCTACCATCCAATGGAATAAAAAAATTTTCGACAACAGACTACCTTCCATAATGGCAAGGCTATCATCCATTGGATTTACAAAAATCTGAACAACAGACTACCTTCCATAATGACAAGGCTACCATCAATTGGAGTAATAGAAATCTCAATGACCGACTACCTTCCATAATGACAAGGCTACCATCTATTGGAGTAACAAAAATCTCGACAATAGACTACCTTCCATAATTACAAGGCTACCATCCATTGGAGTATCAAAAATCTCGACAACAGACTACCTTCCATAATGACAAGGCTATCATCCATTGAAGTAAAAAAATATGAACAATAGACTACCTTTCATAATGACAAGGCTACCATCCATTTGAGTAACAAAATCTCAATGACCGACTACCTTCCATAATGAAAAGTCTACCATCCATTGGAGGAACAAAAATCTGAACAACAGACTACCTTGCATAATGACAAGGCTATCATCCATCGGAGTAACAGAGATATCGACAACAGACTACATTCAATAGAGACAAGGCTACCATCCATTGGAGTAATAAAAATATCTACAAAACACTACCTTCCATAATGACAAGGTTACCATCCATTGGAATAACAAAAATCTCGACAATAGACTACATTCCATAATTACAAGGCTACCATCCAATGGAATAAAAAAAAATTCGACAACAGACTACCTTCCATAATGACAAGGCTATCATCCATTGGATTAACAAAAATCTAAACAGCAGACTACATTCCATAATGACAAGGCTACCTTCCGTTGGAGTAATAGAAATCTCAATGACCGACTACCTTCCATAATGACAAGGCTACCATCCATTGGAATAACAAAAATCTTGACAACAAACTACCTTCCATAATTACAAGGCAACCATCCATTGGAGTATAAAAAATCTCAACAACAGACTACCTCCCATGATGACAAGGCTACCGTCCATTGGAATAACCAAAATATCAACAATAGAGTACCTTCTATAATTACAAGGCTACCATCCATTGGAGTAACAAAAATTTGAACAACAGACTACCTTCCATAATGACAAGGCTACAATCCATTGGAGTAACAGAAATCTCAACGACAGACTACCTTCCATAATGACAAGGATACCATCTATTGGAGTAACAAAAATCTCGACAATAGACTACCTTCCTTAATTACAAGGCTACCATCCATTGGAGTATCAAAAATATTGACAATAGACTACCTTTCATAAAGAAAAGGCTACCATCCATTGGAAAAACAAAAATCTCGACAATAGAGTACCTTCCATAATGACAAGGCTATCATCCATTGAAGTAAAAAAAATATGAACAATAGACTACCTTTCATAATGACAAGGCTACCATCCATTTGAGTAACAAAATCTCAACGACCGACTACCTTCCATCATGAAAAGGCTACCATCCATTGGAATAACAAGAATCTCGACAATAGAATACCTTCCATAATGACAAGTCTACCATCCATTGGAGGAACAAAAATCTTAACAACAGACTACCTTGCATAATGACAAGGCTATCATCCATCGGAGTAATAGAGATATCGGCAACAGACTACATTCAATAGTGACAAAGCTACCATCCATTGGAGTAATAAAAATATCTACAAAACACTACCTTCCATAATGACAAGGTTATCATCCATTGGAATAACAAAAATCTCGACAATAGACTACATTCCATAATTACAAGGCTACCATCATATGGAATAAAAAAAATTTCGACAACAGACTACCTTCCATAATGGCAAGGCTATCATCCATTGGATTTACAAAAATCTGAACAATAGACTACCTTCCATAATGACAAGGCTACCATCCATTGGAGTAATAGAAATCTCAATGACCGACTACCTTCCATAATTACAAGGCTACCATCCATTGGAATAACAAAAATCTCGACAACAGACTACCTTCTATAATTACAAGGCAACCATCCATTGGAGTATAAAAAATCTCGACAACAGACTACCTCCCATAATGACAAGGCTACCGTCCATTGGAATAACCAAAATATCAACAATAGAGTACCTTCCATAATTACAAGGCTACCATCCATTGGAGTAACAAAAATTTGAACAACAGACTACCTTCCATAATGACAAGGCTACAATCCATTGGAGTAACAGAAATCTCAACGACAGACTACCTTCCATAATGACAAGGATACCATCTATTGGAGTAACAAAAATCTCGACAATAGACTACCTTCCTTAATTACAAGGCTACCATCCAATTGCGTATCAAAAATATCGACAATAGACTACCTTTCATAAAGAAAAGGCTACCATCCATTGGAAAAACAAAAATCTCGACAATAGAGTACCTTCCATAATGACAAGGCTATCATCCATTGAAGTAAAAAAAATATGAACAATAGACTACCTTTCATAATGACAAGGCTACCATCAATTTGAGTAACAAAATCTCAACGACCGACTACCTTCCATCATGAAAAGGCTACCATCCATTGGAATAACAAGAATCTCGACAATAGAATACCTTCCATAATGACAAGTCTACCATCCATTGGAGGAACAAAAATCTTAACAACAGACTACCTTGCATAATGACAAGGCTATCATCCATCGGAGTAATAGAGATATCGGCAACAGACTACATTCAATAGTGACAAGGCTACCATCCATTGGAGTAATAAAAATATCTACAAAACACTACCTTCCATAATGACAAGGTTACCATCCATTGGAATAACAAAAATCTCGACAATAGACTACATTCCATAATTACAAGGCTACCATCATATGGAATAAAAAAAATTTCGACAACAGACTACCTTCCATAATGGCAAGGCTATCATCCATTGGATTTACAAAAATCTGAACAATAGACTACCTTCCATAATGACAAGGCTACCATCCATTGGAGTAATAGAAATCTCAATGACCGACTACCTTCCATAATTACAAGGCTACCATCCATTGGAATAACAAAAATCTCGACAACAGACTACCTTCTATAATTACAAGGCAACCATCCATTGGAGTATAAAAAATCTCGACAACAGACTACCTCCCATAATGACAAGGCTACCGTCCATTGGAATAACCAAAATATCAACAATAGAGTACCTTCCATAATTACAAGGCTACCATCCATTGGAGTAACAAAAATTTGAACAACAGACTACCTTCCATAATGACAAGGCTACAATCCATTGGAGTAACAGAAATCTCAACGACAGACTACCTTCCATAATGACAAGGATACCATCTATTGGAGTAACAAAAATCTCGACAATAGACTACCTTCCTTAATTACAAGGCTACCATCCAATTGCGTATCAAAAATATCGACAATAGACTACCTTTCATAAAGAAAAGGCTACCATCCATTGGAAAAACAAAAATCTCGACAATAGAGTACCTTCCATAATGACAAGGCTATCATCCATTGAAGTAAAAAAAATATGAACAATAGACTACCTTTCATAATGACAAGGCTACCATCAATTTGAGTAACAAAATCTCAACGACCGACTACCTTCCATCATGAAAAGGCTACCATCCATTGGAATAACAAGAATCTCGACAATAGAATACCTTCCATAATGACAAGTCTACCATTCATTGGAGGAACAAAAATCTGAACAACAGACTACCTTGCATAATGACAAGGCTATCATCCATCGGAGTAACAGAGATATCGACAACAGACTACATTCAATAGTGACAAGGCTACCATCCATTGGAGTAATAAAAATATCTACAAAACACTACCTTCCATAATGACAAGGTTACCATCCATTGGAATAACAAAAATCTCGACAATAGACTACATTCCATAATTACAAGGCTACCATCCAATGGAATAAAAAAAAATTCGACAACAGACTACCTTCCATAATGGCAAGGCTATCATCCATTGGATTTACAAAAATCTGAACAACAGACTACCTTCCATAATGACAAGGCTACCATCCATTGGAGTAATAGAAATCTCAATGACCGACTACCTTCCATAATGACAAGGCTACCATCCATTGGAATAACAAAAATCTCGACAACAGACTACCTTCCATAATTACAAGGCAACCATCCATTGGAGTATAAAAAATCTCGACAACAGACTACCTCCCATAATGACAAGGCTACCGTCCATTGGAATAACCAAAATATCAACAATAGAGTACCTTCCATAATTACAAGGCTACCATCCATTGGAGTAACAAAAATTTGAACAACAGACTACCTTCCATAATGACAAGGCTACAATCCATTGGAGTAACTGAAATCTCAACGACAGACTACCTTCCATAATGACAAGGATACCATCTATTGGAGTAACAAAATTCTCGACAATAGACTACCTTCCTTAATTACAAGGCTACCATCCATGGGAGTAACAAAAATATCGACAACAGAATACCTTCCATAAAGAAAAGGCTACCATCCATTGGAAAAATGAAAATCTCGACAATAGAGTACCTTCCATGATGACAAGGCTATCATCCATTAAAGTAACTAAAATATGAACAATAGACTTCCTTTCATAATGACAAGGATACCACCCATTTGAGTAACAGAAATCTCAACGATCGACTACCTTCCATAATAACAAGGCTACCATCCATTGGAAGAACAAGAATCTCGACAATAGAATACCTTCCATAATGACAAGTCTACCATTCATTGGAGGAACAAAAATCTGAACAACAGACTACCTTGCATAATGACAAGGCTATCATCCATCGGAGTAACAGAGATATCGACAACAGACTACATTCAATAGTGACAAGGCTACCATTCATTGGAGTAATAAAAATATCTACAAAACACTACCTTCCATAATGACAAGGTTACCATCCATTGGAATAACAAAAATCTCGACAATAGACTACATTCCATAATTACAAGGCTACCATCCAATGGAATAAAAAAATTTTCGACAACAGACTACCTTCCATAATGGCAAGGCTATCATCCATTGGATTTACAAAAATCTGAACAACAGACTACCTTCCATAATGACAAGGCTACCATCAATTGGAGTAATAGAAATCTCAATGACCGACTACCTTCCATAATGACAAGGCTACCATCCATTGGAATAACAAAAATCTCGACAACAGACTACCTTCCATAATTACAAGGCAACCATCCATTGGAGTATAAAAAATCTCGACAACAGACTACCTCCCATAATGACAAGGCTACCGTCCATTGGAATAACCAAAATATCAACAATAGAGTACCTTCCATAATTACAAGGCTACCATCCATTGGAGTAACAAAAATTTGAACAACAGACTACCTTCCATAATGACAAGGCTACAATCCATTAGAGTAACAAAAATCTCAACGACAGACTACCTTCCATAATGACAAGGATACCATCTATTGGAGTAACAAAATTCTCGACAATAGACTACCTTCCTTAATTACCAGGCTACCATCCATGGGAGTAACAAAAATATCGACAACAGACTACCTTCCATAAAGAAAAGGCTACCTTCCATTGGAAAAATGAAAATCTCGACAATAGAGTACCTTCCATGATGACAAGGATATCATGCATTGAAGTAACTAAAATATGAACAATAGACTTCCTTTCATAATGACAAGGATACCATCCATTTGAGTAACAGAAATCTCAACGATCGACTACCTTCCATAATAACAAGGCTACCATCCATTGGAATAACAAGAATCTCGACAATAGAATACCTTCCATAATGACAAGGCTACCATCCATTAGAGTAACAAAAATCTGAACAACAGACTAACTTGCATAATGACAAGACTATCATCCATTGGAGTAATAGAGATATCGACAACAGACTAAATTCAATAGTGACAAGGCTACCATCCATTGGAGTAATAAAAATCTCTACAAAACACTACCTTCCATAATGACAAGGTTACCATCCATTGGAGTATCAAAAATGTGAACAACAGACTACCTTCCATAATTACAAGGCTACCATCCAATGTAATAAATTTTTTTTCGTCAACAGACTACCTTCCTTAATGACAAGGCTATCATCCTATGGAGTAAAAAAAATTTGAACAACAAACTACCTTCCATAATGACAAGGATACAATCCATTGAAGTAACAACAATCTCAAAGACAACTACCTTCCATAATGACAAGGCTACCATCCATTGGAATAACAAAAATCTCGACAACAGACTACCTTTCATAATTACAAGGCTACCATCCATTGGAGTATCAAAAATCTCGACAACAGACTACCTCCCATAATGACAAGGCTACCCTCCATTGGAATGACCAAAATCTCGACAATAGAGTACCTTCCATAATGATAAGGCTACCATCCATTGGAGTAACAAAAATCTCAACAACAGACTACCTTCCATAATTACAAGGCTCCCACCAATTGGAGTATCAAAAATTACGACAACAAACTACCTTCCATAATAATAAGGCTATCATCCATTGGAGTAACAAAAATCTGAACAACAGACTACCTTCCATAATGACAAGGCTAGTATCCATTGGAGTAACAAAAATCTCAACGACTGACAACCTTCCATAATGACAAGGCTACCATCCATTGGAAAAACCAAAATCTCGACAATAGAGTACCTTCCATAATGACAAGGCTATCATCCATTGAAGTAACAAAAATATGAACAACAGACTACCTTTCATAATGACAAGGCTACCATCCATTTGAGTAACAAAAATCTCAATGACCGACTACCTTCCAAAATATCAAGGCTACCATGCATTTGAATAACAAGAATCTCGACAATAGAATACCTTCCATTATAACAAGGCTACCATCCATTGGAGTAACAACAATCTGAATAATAAACTACCTTGCATAATGACAAGGCTACATTCCATTGTAGTAACAGAGACATCGACAACAGACTACCTTCAACAATGACAAGGCTACCATCCATTGGAGTAATAAAAATCTCTACAAAAGACTACCTTCCATAATGACTTGGTTACAATCCATTGGAATAACAAAAATCGCGACAATAGACTACCTTCCATAATTACAATGCTACCATCCAATGGAATAAAAAAATTTTCCACAACAGACTACCTTCCATAATGACAAGGCTACAATCCATTGGAGTAACAAAAATCTGAACAACAGACTACCTTCCATAATCAGAAGGATACAATCCATTGGAGTAACGGAAATCTCAATGACAGACTACCTTCCATAATGACAAGGCTGCCATCTATTGGAGTAACAAAAATCTCGACAACAGACTACCTTCCATAATGACAAGGCTACCATCCATTGGAATAACCAAAATCTCGACAATAGAGTACCTTCCATAATGACAAAGCTATCATCCATTTAAGTAACAAAAATCTGAACAACAGACTACCTTTCATAATGGCAAGGCTACCATCAATTGGAGCAACAAAAATCTCAATGACAGACTACCTTCCATAATGACAAGGCTACCATCTATTGGAGTAACAAAGATATCGACAACAAAATACCTTCAATAATGACACGGCTACCATCCATTGGAGTAACAAAAATCTCGACAAAAGACTACCTTCCATAATGACAAGGTTACCATCTATTGGAGTAACAAAAATCTTGACAACAAACTACGTTCCATAATTACAAGGCTACCATACATTGGAGTATAAAAAATCTCGACAACAGCCTACCTTCCATAATGACAAGGCTACCATCCATTGAAAAAACCAAAATCTCGACAATAGAGTACCTTCCATAATGACAAGGCCATCATCCATTGAAGTAACAAAAAATATGAACAACAGACTACCATTCATAATGACAAGGCTACCATCCATTTGAGTAACAAAAATCTCAACGACCGACTACCTTCCATAATGACAAGGCTACCATACATTGGAATAACAAGAATCTCGACAATAGAATACCTTCCATTATGACAAGGCTACCATCCATTGGAGTAACAACAATCTGAATAACAAACTACTTGCATAATGACAAGGCTACATTCCATTGGAGTAACAGTGACATCGACAACAGACTACCTTCAATAATGACAAGGCTACCATCCATTGGAGTAATAAAAATCTCTGCAAAAGACTACCTTCCATAATGACAAGGTTACAATCCATTGGAATAACAAAAATCTCTACAATAGACTACCTTCCATAATTACAAGGCTACCATCCAATGGAATAAAGAAAATTTCGACAACAAACTACCTTACTTAATTACAAGGCTACCATCCATTGGAGTAACAAAAATCTGAACAACAGACTACCTTCCATAATGACAAGGCTAAAATCCATTAGAGTAACATAAATCTCAATGACAGATTACCTTCCATAATGACAAGGATTCCATCTACTGGAGTAACAAAAATCTTGACAACAAACTACGTTCCATGTTTACAAGTCTACCATCCATTGGAGTATAAAAAATCTCGACAACAGCCTACCTTCCATAATGACAAGGCTACCATCCATTGGAAAATCCAAAATGTCGACAATAGAGTACCTTTCATAATGACAAGGCTATCATCCAATGAAGTAACAAAAATATGAACAATAGACTACCTTTCATAATGACAAGGCTACCATCCATTTGAGTAACAAAAATCTCAACGACCGACTACCTTCCATAATGACAAGGCTACCATGCATTGGAATAAGAAGAATCTCGACAATAGAATACCTTCCATTATAACAAGGCTACCATCCATTGTAGTAACAACAATCTGAATAATAAACTACCTTGCATAATGACAAGGCTACATTCCATTATAGTAACAGAGACATCGAGAACAGACTACCTTCAATAATGACAAGGCTACCATCCATTGGAGTAATAAAAATCTCTACAAAAGACTACCTTCCATAATGACTAGGTTACAATCCATTGGAATAACAAAAATCACGAAAATAGACTACCTTCCATAATTACAAGGCTACCATCCAAAGGAATAAAAAAATTTTCCACAACAGACTACCTTCCATAATGACAAGGCTACAATCCATTGGAGTAACAAAAATCTGAACAACAGACTACCTTCCATAATCACAAGGATACAATCCATTGGAGTAAAGGAAATCTCAATGACAGACTACCTTCCATAATGACAAGGCTACCATCTATTGGAGTAAAAAAAATCTCGACAACAGACTACCTTCTATAATGACAAGGCTACCATCCATTGGAATAACTAAAATCTCGACAATAGAGTACCTTCCATAATGACAAAGCTATCATCCATTTAAGTAACAAAAATCTGAACAACAGATTACCTTTCATAATGGCAAGGCTACCATCAATTGGAGCAACAGAAATCTCAATGACAGACTACCTTCCATAATGACAAGGCTACCATCTATTGGAGTAACAAAGATATCGACAACAAAATACCTTCAATAATGACACGGCTACCATCCATTGGAGTAACAAAAATCTCGACAAAAGACTACCTTCCATAATGACAAGGTTACCATCTATTGGAGTAACAAAAATCTTGACAACAAACTACGTTCCATAATTACAAGGCTACCATACATTGGAGTATAAAAAATCTCGACAACAGCCTACCTTCCATAATGACAAGGCTACCATCCATTGAAAAAACCAAAATCTCGACAATAGAGTACCTTCCATAATGACAAGGCCATCATCCATTGAAGTAACAAAAAATATGAACAACAGACTACCATTCATAATGACAAGGCTACCATCCATTTGAGTAACAAAAATCTCAACGACCGACTACCTTCCATAATGACAAGGCTACCATACATTGGAATAACAAGAATCTCGACAATAGAATACCTTCCATTATGACAAGGCTACCATCCATTGGAGTAACAACAATCTGAATAACAAACTACTTGCATAATGACAAGGCTACATTCCATTGGAGTAACAGTGACATCGACAACAGACTACCTTCAATAATGACAAGGCTACCATCCATTGGAGTAATAAAAATCTCTGCAAAAGACTACCTTCCATAATGACAAGGTTACAATCCATTGGAATAACAAAAATCTCTACAATAGACTACCTTCCATAATTACAAGGCTACCATCCAATGGAATAAAGAAAATTTCGACAACAAACTACCTTACTTAATTACAAGGCTACCATCCATTGGAGTAACAAAAATCTGAACAACAGACTACCTTCCATAATGACAAGGCTAAAATCCATTAGAGTAACATAAATCTCAATGACAGATTACCTTCCATAATGACAAGGATTCCATCTACTGGAGTAACAAAAATCTTGACAACAAACTACGTTCCATGTTTACAAGTCTACCATCCATTGGAGTATAAAAAATCTCGACAACAGCCTACCTTCCATAATGACAAGGCTACCATCCATTGGAAAATCCAAAATGTCGACAATAGAGTACCTTTCATAATGACAAGGCTATCATCCAATGAAGTAACAAAAATATGAACAATAGACTACCTTTCATAATGACAAGGCTACCATCCATTTGAGTAACAAAAATCTCAACGACCGACTACCTTCCATAATGACAAGGCTACCATGCATTGGAATAAGAAGAATCTCGACAATAGAATACCTTCCATTATAACAAGGCTACCATCCATTGTAGTAACAACAATCTGAATAATAAACTACCTTGCATAATGACAAGGCTACATTCCATTATAGTAACAGAGACATCGAGAACAGACTACCTTCAATAATGACAAGGCTACCATCCATTGGAGTAATAAAAATCTCTACAAAAGACTACCTTCCATAATGACTAGGTTACAATCCATTGGAATAACAAAAATCACGAAAATAGACTACCTTCCATAATTACAAGGCTACCATCCAAAGGAATAAAAAAATTTTCCACAACAGACTACCTTCCATAATGACAAGGCTACAATCCATTGGAGTAACAAAAATCTGAACAACAGACTACCTTCCATAATCACAAGGATACAATCCATTGGAGTAAAGGAAATCTCAATGACAGACTACCTTCCATAATGACAAGGCTACCATCTATTGGAGTAAAAAAAATCTCGACAACAGACTACCTTCTATAATGACAAGGCTACCATCCATTGGAATAACTAAAATCTCGACAATAGAGTACCTTCCATAATGACAAAGCTATCATCCATTTAAGTAACAAAAATCTGAACAACAGATTACTTTTCATAATGGCAAGGCTACCATCCATTGGAGCAACAGAAATCTCAATGACAGACTACCTTCCATAATGACAAGGCTACCATCTATTGGAGTAACAAAGATATCGACAACAAACTACCTTCAATAATGATAAGGCTACCATCCATTGGAGTAACAAAAATCTCGACAAAAGACTAGCTTCCATAATAACAAGGTTACCATCCACTGGAATAACAAAAATATCGACAAACAGACTACATTCCATAATGACAAGGCTACATCCATTGGGGTTACAAAAATCTCGACAACAGACTACCTTCCATAATGACAAGGCTACCATATATTGGAGTAACAAAAATCATGACAACAAACTACGTTCCATAATTACAAGGCTACCATCCATTGGAGTATAAAAAATCTAGACAACAGACTACCTTCCATAATGACAAGGCTACCATCCATTGGAAAAACCTAAATCTCGACAATAGAGTACCTTCCATAATGACAAGGCTATAATCCATTGAAGTAACAAAAATATGAACAACAGACTACCTTTCATAATGTCAAGGCTACCATCCATTTGAGTAACAAAAATCTCAACGACCGACTAACTTCCATAATGACAAGGCTACCATGCATTGGAATAACAAGAATCTCGACAATAGAATACCTTCCATTATGACAAGGCTACCATCCATTGGAGTAACAACAATCTGAATAACAAACTACTT
This sequence comes from Vicia faba, assembly GCA_948472305.1. NCBI lineage: Eukaryota > Viridiplantae > Streptophyta > Magnoliopsida > Fabales > Fabaceae > Vicia > Vicia faba. The sequence continues at coordinate 769,896,905 of OX451738.1, forward strand.
GCATAATGACAAGGCTACATTCCATTGGAGTAACAGTGACATCGACAACAGACTACTGTCAATAATGACAAGGTTACAATCCATTGGAATAACAAAAATCTCGACAATAGACTACCTTCCATAATTACAAGGCTACCATCCAATGGAATAAAAAAAATTTCGACAACAGACTACCTTCTATAATGACAAGGCTACAATTCATTGGAGTAACAAAAATCTGAACAACAGACTACCTTCAATAATGACAAGGATACAATCCAATGGAGTAATAGAAATCTCAATGACAGACTACCTTCCATAATGATAAGGCTACCATCTATTGGAGTAACAAAAATATCGACAACAGACACCCTTCCATAATGACAAGGCTACCATCCATTGGAATAACCAAAATCTCGACAATAAAGTACCTTCCATAATGACAAAGCTATCATCCATTGAAGTAACAAAAATCTGAATAACAGACTACCTTTCATAATGGCAAGGCTACCATCCATTGGAGTAACAGAAATCTCAATGACCGACTACCTTCCATAATAACAAGGCTACCATCCATTGGAGTAACAAAAATTTGAACAACAGACTACCTTGCATAATGACAAGGCTATCATCCATTGGAGTAACAAAGATATCGACAACAAACTACCTTCAATAATGACAAGGCTACCATCCATTGGAGTAACAAAAATCTCGACAAAAGACTACCTTCCATAATAACAAGGTTACCATCCATCGGAAATACAAAAATATCGACAACATACTCCCTTCCGTAATGACAACGCTATAATCCATTAGAGTAACATAAATCTCAATGACAGACTACCTTCCATAATGACAATGCTACCATCCATTGGAGTAACAAAAATCTCGACAATAGACTACCTTCCATAATCACAAGGCTACCACCCATTGGAATAACAAAAATATCGACAATAGACTACCTTCCATAATGACAAGGCTACCATCCATTGGAGTAACAAAAATCTTAACATTAGACTACCTTGCATAACGACAAGGCTAACATCCATTGGAGTAACATAGATATCGACAACAGACTACCTTCAAAAATGACAAGGCTACCATTCCTTGGGGTAAAAAAATCTCGACAAAAGACTACCTTCCATAATGACTAGATTACCATCCATTTGAATAACAAAAATCTCGACAAAAGACTACCTTCCATAATGACAAGGCTACCATCCAATGAAATAAAAAAAACTTTCGACAACAAACTACCTTCCATAATGCCTAGGCTACCAACCATTGGTGTAACAAAAATCTGAACAACATACTACGTTCCATAATGACAAGGCTACCATCCAATGGAATACAAAATTCTCGACGACAGACTACCTTCCATAATGACAAGGCTACAATCCATTGGAGTAACAAAAACCTCGACAACCGACTACCTTCCATAATTACAAGGCTACAATCCATTAGAGGAACATAAATCTCAACGACATACTACCTTCCATAATGACAAGGCTACCATCCATTTGAATAACAAAAATCTCGACAATAGAATACCTCCCATAATGACAAGGCTACCATCCATTGGAGTAACAAAAATCTGAACAACAGACTATCTTGCATAATGACAAGGCTATCATCCATTAGAGTTACAGAGATATCGATAATAGACTACCTTCAATAATGATAAGTATACCATCCATTGGAGTAATAAAAATCTCTACAAAAGACTACCTTCCATAATGACAAGGTTACCATCCATTGGAATAACAAAAATCTCGACAACAGACTACCTTCCATAATGACAAAGGCTACCATCCATCGGAGTAACATAAATCTCAACGACAGACTACCTTCCATAATGGCAAGGATACCATCTATTTTGAGTAACAAAAATCTCGACAACATACCATCTTCAGTAATTACAAGGCCACCATCCATTTGAGTATCAAAAATCTCGACAACAAACTACCTTCCATAATGACAAGGCTACCATCCATTGGATTAACCAAAATCTCGACAATAGAGTACCTTCCATAATGACAAGGCTATCATCCATTGAAGTAACAAAAATCTGAACAACAGACTACCTTCCATAATGACAAGGTTACCATCCATTGGAATAACAAAAATATCGACAAAAAACTACCTTCCATAATGACAAGGCTACCATCCATTGGAATAACAAAAATCTCGACAAAAGACTACCTTCCATAATGACAAGGCTACCATTCATTGGAATAACAAAAATATCGACAAAAGACTACCTTCCATAATGACAAGGCTACATTCATTGGGTTAACAAAAATCTCGACAACAGACTACCTTCCATAATGACAAGGCTACCATCCATTAGAGTAACAAAAATCTCGACAAAAAACTACCTTCCATAATGACAAGGCTACCATCCATTGGAATAACAAAAATCTCGACAAAAGACTACCTTCCATAATGACAAGGTTACCATCCATTGGAATAACAAATATCTCGACAACAGACTACCTTCCATAATGACAAGGCTACCATACAATGGAATAAAAAATTCACGACAATAGACTACCTTCCATAATTACAAGGCTACAATCCATTGGAGTAACAAAAATCTGAACAACAGACTACCTTCCATAATGACAAGGCTACAATCAATTAGAGTAACATAAATCTCAACGACAGATTACCTTCCATAATGACAAGGCTACCGTCCATTGGAGTAACACAATTCTCGATAAAAGACTACCTTCCATAATAACAAGGGTACCATCCATTGGAATAACCAAAATCTCGACAAAAAATTACCTTCCATAATAACAAGGCTACCATCCATTGGAATAACAAAAATCTCGACAAAAGACTACCTTCCATAATGACAAGGCTACCATTCATTGGAGTAAAGAAAATATCGACAATAGACTACCTTCCATAATGACAAGGCTACAATCCATTAGAGTAACATAAATCTCAACGACGTACTACCTACCATAACGACAAGGCTACCATCCATTGGAGTAACAAAAATCTCGACAAAAAACTACCTTCCATAATGACAAGGCTACCATCCATTGGAATAACAAAAATCTCGACATAAGACTACCTTCCATAATGACAAGGCTACCATCCAATGGAATACAAAATTCACGACAACAGACTACCTTCCATAATGACAAGGCTACAATCCATTGGAGTAACAAAAATCTGAACAACAGACTACCTTCCATAATGACAAGGCTACAACATTAGAGGAACATAAATCTCAACGACATACTACCTTCCATAATGACAAGGCTACCATCCATTTGAATAACAAAAATCTCGACAATAGAATACCTCCCATAATGACAAGGCTACCATCCATTGGAGTAACAAAAATCCGAACAACAGACTATCTTGCATAATGACAAGGCTATCATCCATTAGAGTTACAGAGATATCGATAATAGACTACCTTCAATAATGATAAGTCTACCATCCATTGGAGTAATAAAAATCTCTACAAAAGACTACCTTCCATAATGACAAGGTTACCATCCATTGGAATAACAAAAATCTCGACAACAGACTACCTTCCATAATGACAAAGGCTACCATCCATCGGAGTAACATAAATCTCAACAACAGACTACCTTCCATAATGGCAAGGATACCATCTATTTTGAGTAACAAAAATCTCGACAACATACCATCTTCAATAATTACAAGGCCACCATCCATTTGAGTATCAAAAATCTCGACAACAAACTACCTTCCATAATGACAAGGCTACCATCCATTGGATTAACCAAAATCTCGACAATAGAGTACCTTCCATAATGACAAAGCTATCATCCATTGAAGTAACAAAAATCTGAACAACAGACTACCTTCCATAATGACAAGGTTACCATCCATTGGAATAACAAAAATATCGACAAAAAACTACCTTCCATAATGACAAGGCTACCATCCATTGGAATAACAAAAATCTCGACAAAAGACTACCTTCCATAATGACAAGGCTACCATTCATTGGAATAACAAAAATATCGACAACAGACTACCTTCCATAATGACAAGGCTACATTCATTGGGTTAACAAAAATCTCGACAACAGACTACCTTCCATAATGACAAGGCTACCATCCATTGTAGTAACAAAAATCTCGACAAAAAACTACCTTCCATAATGACAAGGCTACCATCCATTGGAATAACAAAAATCTCGACAAAAGACTACCTTCCATAATGACAAGGTTACCATCCATTGGAATAACAAATATCTCGACAATAGACTACCTTCCATAATGACAAGGCTACCATACAATGGAATAAAAAATTCACGACAACAGACTACCTTCCATAATTACAAGGCTACAATCCATTGGAGTAACAAAAATCTGAACAACAGACTACCTTCCATAATGACAAGGCTACAATCAATTAGAGTAACATAAATCTCAACGACAGACTACCTTCCATAATGACAAGGCTAGCGTCCATTGGAGTAACACAATTATCGATAAAAGACTACCTTCCATAATAACAAGGTTACCATCCATTGGAATAACAAAAATCTCGAGAAAAAACTACCTTCCATAATAACAAGGCTACCATCCATTGGAATAACAAAAATCTCGACAAAAGACTACCTTCCATAATGACAAGGCTACCATTCATTGGAGTAACGAAAATATAGATAATAGACTACCTTCCATAATGACATGGCTACATTCATTGGGGTAACCAAAATCTCGACAACAGACTACCTTCCATAATGAAAAGGCTACCATCCATTTGAGTAACAAAAATCTCGACAAAAAACTACTTTCCATAATGACAGGGCTACCATCCATTGGAATAACAAAAATCTCGACAAAAGACTACCTTCCATAATGACAAGGTCACCATCCATTGGAATAACAAATATCTAGACAACATTCTACCTTCCATAATGACAAGGCTACCATCCAATGGAATAAAAAATTCTCGACAACAGACTACCTTCCATAATGACAAGGCTACAATCCATTGGAGTAACAGAAATCTCAACGACAGACTACCTTCCATAATGACAAGGCTACCATCCATTAGAGTAACAAAAATCTCGACAACAGACTACCTTCAATAATAATAAGGCTACCACCCATTGGAGTATCAAAAATCTCGACAACAAACTACCTTCCATAATGACAAGGCTACCATCCATTGGAGTAACAGAAATCTCAACGACCGACTACCTTCCATAATGACAAGGATACCATCCATTGGAATAACACAAATCTCGACAAAAGACTACCTTCAATAATAACAAGGTTACCATCCATTGGAATAAATAAAAACCTCGGCAAAAAACTACCTTTCATAATGACAAGGCTACCAACCATTGGAATAACAAAAATCTCGACAAAAGACTACCTTCCATAATGATAGGGCTACAATTCATTGGAGTAACAAAAATATCGACAACAGACTACCTTCCATAATGACAAGGCTACAATTCATTGGAGTAACAAAAATATCGACAACAGACTACCTTCCATAATGACAAGGCTTCATCCATTGGGTTAACAAAAATCTCGACAACAGACTACCTTTCATAATGACAAGGCTACCATCCATTGGAGTAACAAAAATCTCGACAAAAAACTACCTTCCATAATGACAAGGTTACCATCCATTGGAATAACAAAAATCTCGACAAAAGACTACCTTCCATAATGACAAGGTTACCATCCATTGGAATAACAAATATCTCGACAATAGACTACCTTCCATAATGACAAGGCTACCATACAATGGAATAAAAAATTCACGACAACAGACTACCTTCCATAATTACAAGGCTACAATCCATTGGAGTAACAAAAATCTGAACAACAGACTACCTTCCATAATGACAAGGCTACAATCAATTAGAGTAACATAAATCTCAACGACAGACTACCTTCCATAATGACAAGGCTAGCGTCCATTGGAGTAACACAATTATCGATAAAAGACTACCTTCCATAATAACAAGGTTACCATCCATTGGAATAACAAAAATCTCGAGAAAAAACTACCTTCCATAATAACAAGGCTACCATCCATTGGAATAACAAAAATCTCGACAAAAGACTACCTTCCGTAATGACAAGGCTACCATTCATTGGAGTAACGAAAATATAGATAGTAGACTACCTTCCATAATGACATGGCTACATTCATTGGGGTAACCAAAATCTCGACAACAGACTACCTTCCATAATGAAAAGGCTACCATCCATTTGAGTAACAAAAATCTCGACAAAAAACTACTTTCCATAATGACAGGGCTACCATCCATTGGAATAACAAAAATCTCGACAAAAGACTACCTTCCATAATGACAAGGTCACCATCCATTGGAATAACAAATATCTAGACAACATTCTACCTTCCATAATGACAAGGCTACCATCCAATGGAATAAAAAATTCTCGACAACAGACTACCTTCCATAATGACAAGGCTACAATCCATTGGAGTAACAGAAATCTCAACGACAGACTACCTTCCATAATGACAAGGCTACCATCCATTAGAGTAACAAAAATCTCGACAACAGACTACCTTCAATAATAATAAGGCTACCACCCATTGGAGTATCAAAAATCTCGACAACAGACTACCTTCCATAATGACAAGGCTACCATCCATTGGAGTAACAGAAATCTCAACGACCGACTACCTTCCATAATGACAAGGATACCATCCATTGGAATAACACAAATCTCGACAAAAGACTACCTTCAATAATAACAAGGTTACCATCCATTGGAATAAATAAAAACCTCGGCAAAAAACTACCTTTCATAATGACAAGGCTACCAACCATTGGAATAACAAAAATCTCGACAAAAGACTACCTTCCATAATGATAGGGCTACAATTCATTGGAGTAACAAAAATATCGACAACAGACTACCTTCCATAATGACAAGGCTACAATTCATTGGAGTAACAAAAATATCGACAACAGACTACCTTCCATAATGACAAGGCTTCATCCATTGGGTTAACAAAAATCTCGACAACAGACTACCTTCCATAATGACAAGGCTACCATCCATTGGAGTAACAAAAATCTCGACAAAAAACTACCTTCCATAATGACAAGGCTACCATCCATTGGAATAACAAAAATCTCGACGTAAGACTACCTTCCATAATTACAAGGCTACCATCCAATGGAATAAAAAATTCTCGACAACAGACTACCTTCCATAATGACAAGGCTACAATCCATTAGAGTAACATAAATCTCAACGACATACTACCTACCATAACGACAAGGCTACCATCCATTGGAGTAACAAAAATCTTCGACAACAGACTACCTTCCATAATGACAAGGCTATCATCCATTGGAGTAACAAAAATATGAACAACATACTACCTTCCATAATGATAAGACTACCATCCAATTGAGTAACAGAAATCTCAATGATCGAATACCTACCATAATGACAAGGCTACCATCCATTGGAATAACAAAAATCTAGAAAATAGAGTACCTTCCATAATTACAAGGCTATCATCCATTGGAGTAACAAAAATCTGAACAACAGACTAACTTCCATAATGACAAGGCTACAATCCATTAGAGTAACATAAATCTCAACGACAGACTACCTTCCATAATGACAAGGCTACCATCCATTGGAGTAACAAAAATCTCGACAATAGAATACCTTCTATAATCACAAGGCCATCACCAATTGGAGTATAAAAAATTTCGACAACAGACTACCTTCCATAATGACAAGGCTACCATCCATTGGAGTAACAAAAATCAGAACAACAGACTACCTTCCATATTGACAAGGCTATTATCTATTGGAGTAACAAAAATCTCGACAACAGACTCCCTTCCATAATGACAAGGCTAACATCCATTGGAATAACCAAAATCTTTACAATAGAGTACCTTCCATAATGACAAGGCTATCATCCATTGAAGTAACAAAAATCTGAACAAAAGACTACCTTTCATAATCACAAGGCTACCATCCATTGGAGTAACAGAAATATCAACGACCGACTACCTTCCATAATTACCTGGCTACCATCCGTTGGAGTAACAAAAATCTCGACAAAAGACTACCTTCCATAATAACAAGATTACCATCCATTGGAATAACAAAAATCTCGACAATAGACTCCCTTCCATAATGACAAGGCTATAATCCATTGGAGTAACAAAAATCTCAATGACAGACTACCTTCCATATTGACAAGGCTACCATCCATTGGAGTAACACAAATCTCGACAAAAGACTACCTTCCATAATAACAAGGTTACCATCCATTGGAATAACAAAAATCTCGACAAAAAACTACCTTCCATAAGGACAAGGCTACCATCCATTGGAATAACAAAAATCTCGACAAAAGACTACCTTCCATAATGACAAGGCTACCATTCATTGGAGTAACAAAAATATCGACAACAAACTACCTTCCATAATGACAAGGCTACATCCATTGGGGTAACTAAAATCTCGGCAACAGACTACCTTCCATAATTACAAGGCTACCATCCATTGGAGTAACAAAAATCTCGACAAAAAACTATCTTCCATAATGATAAGGCTACCATCCATTGGAATAACAAAAATCTCGACAAAATACTACCTTCCATAATGACAAGTTCACCATCCAATAGAATAACAAATATCTCGATAATAGACTACCTTTAATAATGACAAGGCTACCATCCAATGGAATAAAAAATTCTCGACAACAGACTACCTTCCATAATGACAAGGCTACAATCCATTGGAGTAACAAAAATCTGAACAACATACTACCTTCTATAATGACAAGGCAACAATCCATTATAGTAACATAAATCTCAACGACAAACTACCTTCCATAATGACAATGCTACCATCCATTGGAGTAACAAAAATCTCGACAATAGACTACCTTCTATAATCACAAGGCTACCACCAATTGGAGTATAAAAAATTTCGACAACAGACTACCTTCCATAATGACAATTTTATCATCCATTGGAGTAACAAAAATATGAACAACATACTACATTCCATAATGACAAGACTACCGTCCATTGGACTAACAGAAATCTCAACGACCGAATACCTACTATAATGACAAGGCAGCCATCAATTGGAATAACAAAAATCTCGACAATAGACTACCTTCCATAATGACAAGGGTACCATCCATCGGAGTACCAAATATCTGAGCAACAGACTACCTTTCATAATGACAAGGCTATCATCTATTGGAGTAACAGAGATATTGACAACAGACTACCTTCAATAATGACAAGGCTACCATCCGTTGGAGTAACAAAAATCTCGACAAAAGACTACCTTCCATAATGACAAGGCTACCTTTCATTGGAGTAATGAAAATATCGACAACAGACTACCTTCCATAATGATAAGGCTACATCCATTGGGTTAACAAAAATCTCGACAAAAGACTACCTTCCATAATGACAAGGCTACCATCCATTGGAATAACAAAAATCTCGACAAAAGACTACCTTCCATAATGACAAGGTTACCATCCATTGGAATAACAAATATCTCGACAACAGACTACCTTCCATAATGACAAGGCTACCATCCAATGGAATAAAAAATTCTCGACAACAGACTACCTTCCATAATGACAAGGCTACAATCCATTGGAGTAACAAAAATCTAAACAACAGACTACCTTCCATGATGACAAGGCTACAATCCATTAGAGTAACATAAATCTCAATGACAGACTACCTTCCATAATGACAAGGCTACCATCCATTGGAGTAACAAAAATATCGACAACAGACTACATTCCATAATCACAAGGCTACCACCCATTGGAATAACAAAAATCTCGACAATAGACTACCTTCCATAATGACAAGGCTACCATCCATTGGAGTAACAAAAATCTTAACATTAGACTACCTTGCATAACGACAAGCCTATCATCCATTGAAGTAACATAGATATCGACAACAGACTACCTTCAAAAATGACAAGGCTACCATCCCTTGGAGTAAACAAATCTCGACAAAAGACTACCTTCCATAATGACAAGATTACCATCCATTGGAATAACAAAAATCTCGACAACAGACTACCATCCATAATGACAAGGCTACCATCCAATGAAATAAAAAAAACATTCGACAACAAACTACTTTCCATAATGACAAGGCTACCATCCATTGGTGTAACAAAAATCTGAACAACATACTACCTTCCATAATGATAAGGCTACAATCCATTGGAGTAACATAAATCTCAACGACAGACTACCTTCCATAATGAAAAGGCTACCATCTATTGGAGTAACAAAAAATCTCGACAACAAACTACCTTCCATAATGACAAGGCTACCATCCATTGGAATAAAAAAAATCTCGACAATAGAATACGTCCCATAATGACAAGGCTACCATCCATTGGGGTAACAAAAATCTGAACAACAGACTAGCTTGCATAATGACAAGGCTATCATCCATTTGAGTAACTGAGATATCGACAATAGACTACCTTCACTAATGACAAGTCTGCCATCCATTGGAGTAATAAAAATCTCTACAAAAGACTACCTTCCATAATGACAAGGTTACCATCCATTGGAATAACAAAAATCTCGACAATAGACTACCTTCCATAATGACAAGGCTACCATCCATCGGAGTAACAAAAATCTCAATGACAGACTACCTTCCATAATGGCAAGGATACCATCTATTGGAGTAACAAAAATATCGACAAAAAACTATCTTCCATAATGACAAGGCTACCATCCATTGGAATAACAAAAATCTCGACAAAAGACTACCTTCCATAATGACAAGGCTACCATTCATTGGAGTAACAAAAATATCGACAACATACTACCTTCCATAATGACAAGGATACATTCATTGGGTTATCAAAAATCTCGACAGAAAACTACCTTCCATAATGACAAGACTACCTTCCATTGGAATAACAAAAATCTCGACAAAAGACTTCCTTCCATAATGACAAGGTTACCATCCATTGGTATAACAAATATATCGCTAACAGACTACCTTCCATAATGACAAGGCTACCATCCAATAGATTAAAAAATTCACGACAACATACTACCTTCCATAATTACAAGGCTACAATCCATTGGAGTAACAAAAATCTGAACAACAGACTACCTTCATTAATGACAAGGCTACAATTATTTAGAGTAACATAAATCTCAACGACAGACTACCTTCCATAATGACAAGGCTACCGTCCATTGGAGTAACACAATTCTCGATAAAAGACTACCTTCCATAATAACAAGGTTACCATCCATTGGAATAAAAAAAAATCTCGACAAAAAACTACCTTCCATAATGACAAGGCTATCCATTGGAACAACAAAAATCTCGACAAAAGACTACCTTCCATAATGACAAGGCTACCATCCATTGGAGTAACAGAAATCTCAACGATCAAATACCTACCATAATGACAAGGCTACCATCCATTGGAATAACAAAAATCTCGACAATAGAGTACCTTCCATAATCACAAGGCTATCATCCATTGGAGTAACAAAAATCTGAACAACAGACAACCTTGCATAATGACAATGTTATCATCCATTGGAGTAACAAATATATCGACAACAGACTACCTTCATTAATGACAAGGCTACCATCCATTGGAGTGAAAAAAAATTCGACAAAAGACTACCTTTCATAATGACAAGGTTACCATCCATTGGAATAACAAAAATTTCGACAACAGACTACCTTCCATAATGACAAGGCTAACATCCATTGGAATAACCAAAATCTTTACAATAGAGTCCCTTCCATAATGACAAGGCTATCATCCATTGAAGTAACAAATATCTGAACAACAAACTACCTTCCATAATGACAAGGCTACCATCCATTGGATTAACCAAATACCTTACATAATGACCAGGCTACCATTCGTTGGAGTAACAAAAATCTCGACAAAAGACTACCTTCCATAATAACAAGGTTACCATCCATTGAAATAACAAAAATCTCGACAATAGACTCCCTTCCATAATGACAAGGCTATAATCCATTGGAGTAACAAAAATCTCAATGACAGAGTACCTTCCATATTGACAAGGCTACCATCCATTGGAGTAACAAAAATCTCGACAACAGACCACCTTCCATAATTACAAGGCCATCATCCATTGGAGTATCAAAAATCTCGACAACAAACTACCTTCCATAATGACAAGGCTACCATCCATTGGATTAACCAAAATCTCGATAATAGAGTACCTTCCATAATTACAAGGCTATCATCCATTGAAGTAACAGAAATCTAAACAATAGACTACCTTCCATAATGAGAAGGTTACCATCCATTGGAATAACAAAAATAACGACAAAAAATTACCTTCTATAATGACAAGGCTACCATCCATTGGAATAACAAAAATCTTGACAAATGACTACCTTCCATAATGACAAGGCTACCATTCATTGGAGTAACAAAAATATCGACAACAGACTACCTTCCATAATGACAAGGATACATTCATTGGGTTAACAAAACTCTCGACAATAGACTACCTTCCATAATGACAAGGCTACCATCCATTGGAGTAACAAAAATCTCGACAAAAAACTACCTTACATAATGACAAGGCTACCATCCATTGGAATAACAAAAATCTCGACAGAAGACTTCCTTCCATAATGACAAGGTTACCATCCATTGGAATAACAAATATCTCGCTAACAGACTACCTTCCATAATGACAAGGCTACCATCCAATGGAATAAAAAATTCACGACAACATACTACCTTCCATAATTAAAAGGCTACAATCCATTGGAGTAACAAAAATCTGAACAATAGACTACCTTCCATAATGACAAGGCTACAATCAATTAGAGTAACATAAATCTCCACGACAGACTACCTTCCATAATGACAAGGCTACTGTCCATTGGTGTAACACAATTCTCGATAAAAGGCTACCTTCCATAATAACAAGGTTACCATCCATTGGAATAACAAAAATCTCGACAAAAAACTACCTTCCATAATGACAAGGCTAGCATCCATTGGAATAACAAAAATCTCGACAAAAGACTACCTTCCATAATGACAAGGCTAGCATCCATTGGAGTAACAGAAATCTCAACGATCGAATACCTACCATAATGGCAAGGCTAGCATCCATTGGAGTAACAGAAATCTCAACGATCGAATACCTACCATAATGACAAGGCTACCATCCATTGGAATAACAAAAATCTCGACAATAGAGTACCTTCCATAATCACAAGGCTATCATCCATTGGAGTAACAAAAATCTGAACAACAGACAACCTTTCATAATGACAATGTTATCATCCATTGGAGTAACAAATATATCGACAACAAACTACCTTCATTAATGACAAGGCTACCATCCATTGGAGTAAAAAAAATTCGACAAAAGACTACCTTTCATAATGACAAGGTTACCATCCATTGGAATAACAAAAATTTCGACAACAGACTACCATCCATAATGACAAGGCTAACATCCATTGGAGTAACAGAAATCTCAACGATCGAATACCTACCATAATGACAAGGCTACCATCCATTGGAATAACAAAAATCTCGACAATAGAGTACCTTCCATAATCACAAGGCTATCATCCATTGGAGTAACAAAAATATGAACAACAGACAACCTTTCATAATGACAATGTTATCATCCATTGGAGTAACAAATATATCGACAACAAACTACCTTCATTAATGACAAGGCTACCATCCATTGGAGTAAAAAAAATTCGACAAAAGACTACCTTTCATAATGACAAGGTTACCATCCATTGGAATAACAAAAATTTCGACAACAGACTACCTTCCATAATGACAAGGCTAACATCCACTGGAATAACCAAAATCTTTACAATAGAGTCCCTTCCATAATGACAAGGCTATCATCCATTGAAGTAACAAAAATCTCAACAACAAACTACCTTTCATAATCACAAGGCTACCATCCATTGGAGTAACAGAAATATCAACGACCGACTACCTTACATAATGACCAGGCTACCATTCGTTGGAGTAACAAAAATCTCGACAAAAGACTACCTTCCAAAATAACAAGGTTACCATCCATTGAAATAACAAAAATATCGACAATAGACTCCCTTCCATAATGACAAGGTTATAATCCATTGGAGTAACAAAATTCTCAATGACAGAGTACCTTCCATATTGACAAGGCTACCATCCATTGGAGTAACAAAAATGTCGACAACAGACCACCTTCCATAATTACAAGGCCATCATCCATTGGAGTATCAAAAATATCGACAACAAACTACCTTCCATAATGACAAGGCTACCATCCATTGGATTAACCAAAATCTCGACAATAGAGTACCTTCCATAATGACAAGGCTATCATCCATTGAAGTAACAAAAATCTGAACAACAGACTACCTTCCATAATGAGAAGGTTACCATCCATTGGAATAACAAAAATAACGACAAAAAATTACCTTCTATAATGACAAGGCTACCATCCATTGGAATAACAAAAATCTTGACAAATGACTACCTTCCATAATGACAAGGCTACCATTCATTGGAGTAACAAAAATATCGACAACAGACTACCTTCCATAATGACAAGGATACATTCATTGGGTTAACAAAACACTCGACAATAGACTACCTTCCATAGTGACAAGGCTACAAACAATTAGAGTAACATAAATCTCAACGACAGACTACCTTCCATAATGACAAGGCTACTGTCCATTGGTGTAACACAATTCTCGATAAAAGACTACCTTCCATAATAACAAGGTTACCATCCATTGGAATAACAAAAATCTCGACAAAAAACTACCTTCCATAATGACAAGGCTAGCATCCATTGGAATAAATAAAACCTCGACAAAAGACTACCTTCCATAATGACAAGGCTAGCATCCATTGGAGTAACAGAAATCTCAACGATCGAATACCTACCATAATGACAAGGCTAGCATCCATTGGAGTAACAGAAATCTCAACGATCGAACACCTACCATAATGACAAGGCTACCATCCATTGGAATAACAAAAATCTCGACAATAGAGTACCTTCCATAATCACAAGGCTATCATCCATTGGAGTAACAAAAATCTGAACAACAGACAACCTTTCATAATGACAATGTTATCATCCATTGGAGTAACAAATATATCGACAACAAACTACCTTCATTAATGACAAGGCTACCATCCATTGGAGTAAAAAAAATTCGACAAAAGACTACCTTTCATAATGACAAGGTTACCATCCATTGGAATAACAAAAATTTCGACAACAGACTACCTTCCATAATGACAAGGCTAACATCCATTGGAGTAACAGAAATCTCAACGATCGAATACCTACCATAATGACAAGGCTACCATCCATTGGAATAACAAAAATCTCGACAATAGAGTACCTTCCATAATCACAAGGCTATCATCCATTGGAGTAACAAAAATATGAACAACAGACAACCTTTCATAATGACAATGTTATCATCCATTGGAGTAACAAATATATCGACAACAAACTACCTTCATTAATGACAAGGCTACCATCCATTGGAGTAAAAAAAATTCGACAAAAGACTACCTTTCATAATGACAAGGTTACCATCCATTGGAATAACAAAAATTTCGACAACAGACTACCTTCCATAATGACAAGGCTAACATCCACTGGAATAACCAAAATCTTTACAATAGAGTCCCTTCCATAATGACAAGGCTATCATCCATTGAAGTAACAAAAATCTGAACAACAAACTACCTTTCATAATCACAAGGCTACCATCCATTGGAGTAACAGAAATATCAACGACCGACTACCTTACATAATGACCAGGCTACCATTCGTTGGAGTAACAAAAATCTCGACAAAAGACTACCTTCCAAAATAACAAGGTTCCCATCCATTGAAATAACAAAAATCTCGACAATAGACTCCCTTCCATAATGACAAGGCTATAATCCATTGGAGTAACAAAAATCTCAATGACAGAATACCTTCCATATTGACAAGGCTACCATCCATTGGAGTAACAAAAATGTCGACAACAGACCACCTTCCATAATTACAAGGCCATCATCCATTGGAGTATCAAAAATCTCGACAACAAACTACCTTCCATAATGACAAGGCTACCATCCATTGGATTAACCAAAATCTCGACAATAGAGTACCTTCCATAATGACAAGGCTATCATCCATTGAAGTAACAAAAATCTGAACAACAGACTACCTTCCATAATGAGAAGGTTACCATCCATTGGAATAACAAAAATAACGACAAAAAATTACCTTCTATAATGACAAGGCTACCATCCATTGGAATAACAAAAATCTTGACAAATGACTACCTTCCATAATGACAAGGCTACCATTCATTGGAGTAACAAAAATATCGACAACAGACTACCTTCCATAATGACAAGGATACATTCATTGGGTTAACAAAACACTCGACAATAGACTACCTTCCATAATGACAAGGCTACCATCCATTGGAGTAACAAAAATCTCGACAAAAAACTACCTTACAAAATGACAAGGCTACCATCCATTGGAATAACAAAAATCTCGACAAAAGACTTCCTTCCATAATGACAAGGTTACCATCCATTGGAATAACAAATATCTCGCTAACAGACTACCTTCCATAATGACAAGGCTACCATCCAATGGAATAAAAAATTCACGACAACATACTACCTTCCATAATTAAAAGGCTACAATCCATTGGAGTAACAAAAATCTGAACAACAGACTACCTTCCATAATGACAAGGCTACAATCAATTAGAGTAACATAAATCTCAACGACAGACTACCTTCCATAATGACAAGGCTATTGTCCATTGGAGTAACAAAAATCTCGACAAAAAATTACCTTCCATAATGACAAGGCTACCATCCATTGGAATAACAAAAATCTCGACAATAGAGTACCTTCCATAATGACAAGGCTATCATCCATTGGAGTAACAAAAATCTGAACAACAGACAACCTTGCATAATGACAAGGTTATCATCCATAGGAGTAACAAAGATATCGACAACAGACTAGCTTCATTAATGACAAGGCTACCATCCATTGGAGTAAAAAAAATTCGACAAAAGACTACCTTTCATAATGACAAGGTTACCATCCATTGGAATAACAAAAATTTCGACAACAGACTACCTTCCATAATGACAAGGCTAACATCCACTGGAATAACCAAAATCTTTACAATAGAGTCCCTTCCATAATGACAAGGCTATCATCCATTGAAGTAACAAAAATCTGAACAACAAACTACCTTTCATAATCACAAGGCTACCATCCATTGGAGTAACAGAAATATCAACGACCGACTACCTTACATAATGACCAGGCTACCATTCGTTGGAGTAACAAAAATCTCGACAAAAGACTACCTTCCAAAATAACAAGGTTCCCATCCATTGAAATAACAAAAATCTCGACAATAGACTCCCTTCCATAATGACAAGGCTATAATCCATTGGAGTAACAAAAATCTCAATGACAGAATACCTTCCATATTGACAAGGCTACCATCCATTGGAGTAACAAAAATGTCGACAACAGACCACCTTCCATAATTACAAGGCCATCATCCATTGGAGTATCAAAAATCTCGACAACAAACTACCTTCCATAATGACAAGGCTACCATCCATTGGATTAACCAAAATCTCGACAATAGAGTACCTTCCATAATGACAAGGCTATCATCCATTGAAGTAACAAAAATCTGAACAACAGACTACCTTCCATAATGAGAAGGTTACCATCCATTGGAATAACAAAAATAACGACAAAAAATTACCTTCTATAATGACAAGGCTACCATCCATTGGAATAACAAAAATCTTGACAAATGACTACCTTCCATAATGACAAGGCTACCATTCATTGGAGTAACAAAAATATCGACAACAGACTACCTTCCATAATGACAAGGATACATTCATTGGGTTAACAAAACACTCGACAATAGACTACCTTCCATAATGACAAGGCTACCATCCATTGGAGTAACAAAAATCTCGACAAAAAACTACCTTACAAAATGACAAGGCTACCATCCATTGGAATAACAAAAATCTCGACAAAAGACTTCCTTCCATAATGACAAGGTTACCATCCATTGGAATAACAAATATCTCGCTAACAGACTACCTTCCATAATGACAAGGCTACCATCCAATGGAATAAAAAATTCACGACAACATACTACCTTCCATAATTAAAAGGCTACAATCCATTGGAGTAACAAAAATCTGAACAACAGACTACCTTCCATAATGACAAGGCTACAATCAATTAGAGTAACATAAATCTCAACGACAGACTACCTTCCATAATGACAAGGCTATTGTCCATTGGAGTAACAAAAATCTCGACAAAAAATTACCTTCCATAATGACAAGGCTACCATCCATTGGAATAACAAAAATCTCGACAATAGAGTACCTTCCATAATGACAAGGCTATCATCCATTGGAGTAACAAAAATCTGAACAACAGACAACCTTGCATAATGACAAGGTTATCATCCATAGGAGTAACAAAGATATCGACAACAGACTAGCTTCATTAATGACAAGGCTACCATCCATTGGAGTAAAAAAAAATTCAACAACAGACTACCTTCCATAATAACAAGGCTACCATCCATTGGAGTAAAAAAAATCTCGACAACAGACTCCCTTCCATAATGACAAGGCTAACATCCATTGGAATAACCAAAATATTTAAAATAGAGTCCCTTCCATAATGACAAGGCTATCATCCATTGAAGTAACAAAAATCTGAACAACAAACTACCTTTCATAATCACAAGGCTACCATCCATTGGAGTAACAGAAATATCAACGACCGACTACTTTCCATAATGACCAGGCTACCATTCGTTGGAGTAACAAAAATATCGACAAAAGACTACCTTCCATAATAACAAGGTTACCATCCATTGGAATAAAAAAAATCTCGACAATAGACTCCCTTCCATAATGACAACGCTATAATCCATTGGAGTAACAAAAAGCTCAATGACAGACTACCTTCCATAATGACAAGGCTACCATCCATTGGAATAATAAAAATCTCGACAAAATACTACCTTCCATAATGACAAGGCTACCATTCATTGGAGTAATGAAAATATCGACAACAGACTACCTTCCATAATGACAAGGCTACATCCATTGGGGTAACAAAAATCTCGACAACAGACTACCTTCCATAATGACAAGGCTACCATCCATTGGAGTAACAAAAATCTCGACAAAAAACTATCTTCCATAATGATAAGGCTACCATCCATTGGATTAACAAAAATCTCGACAAAATACTACCTTCCATAATGACAAGGTCACCATCCATTGGAATAACAAATATCTCGACAATAGTCTACCTTAAATAATGACAAGGCTACCATCCAATGGAATAAAAAATTCTCGACACCAGACTACCTTCCATAATGACAAGGCTACAATCCATTGGAGTAACAAAAATCTGAACAACAGACTACCTTCCACAATGACAAGGCTACAATCCATTAGAGTAACATAAATCTCAACGACAGACTACCTTCCATAATGACAAGGCTACCATCCATTGGAGTAACAAAAATCTCGACAATAGAATACCTTCTATAATCACAAGGCCACCACCAATTGGAGTATAAAAAATTTCGACAACAGACTACCTTCCATAATGACAATGCTACCATCCATTGGAGTAACAAAAATCAGAACAACAGACTACATTCCATAATGACAAGGTCACCATCTATTGGAGTAACAAAAATCTCGACAACAGACTCCCTTCCATAATGACAAGGCTAACATCCATTAGAATAACAAAAATCTTTACAATAGAATACCTTCCATAATGACAAGGCTATCATCCATTGAAGTAACAAAAATCTGAACAACAAACTACCTTTCATAATCACAAGGCTACCATCCATTGGAGTAACAGAAATATCAACGACCGACTACCTTCCATAATGACCAGGCTACCATCCGTTGGAGTAACAAAAATCTCGACAGAAGTCTACCTTCCATAATAACAAGGTTACCATCCATTGGAATAACAAAAATCTCGACAATAAACTCCCTTCCATAATGACAAGGCTATAATCCATTGGAGTAACAAAAATCTTAATGACAGACTACCTTCCATATTGACAAGGCTACCGTCCATTGGAGTAACACAAATCTCGACAAAAGACTACCTTCCATAATAACAAGGTTACCATCCATTGGAATAACAAAAATCTCGACAAAAAACTACCTTCCATAATGACAAGGCTAGCATCCATTGGAATAACAAAAATCTCGACAAAAGACTACCTTCCATAATGACAAGGCTACCATTCATTGGAGTAACGAAAATATCGTCAACAGACTACCTTCCATAATGACAAGGCTACATCCATTGGGGTAACAAAAATCTCGACAACAGACTACCTTCCATAATGACAAGGCTACCATCCATTGGAGTAACAAAAATCTCGACAAAAAACTATCTTCCATAATGATAAGGCTACCATCCATTGGAATAACAAAAATCTCGACAAAATACTACCTTCCATAATGACAAGGTCACCATCCATTGGAATAACAAATATCTCGACAATAGACTACCTTAAATAATGACAAGGCTACCATCCAATGGAATAAAAAATTCTCGGCAACAAACTACCTTCCATAATGACAAGGCTACAATCCATTGGAGTAACAAAAATCTGAACAACAGACTACCTTCCCTAATGACAAGGCTACAATCCATTAGAGTAACATAAATCTCAACGACAGACTACCTTCCATAATGACAAGGATACCATCCATTGGAGTAACAAAAATATCGACAATAGAATACCTTCTATAATCACAAGGCTACCACCAATTGGAGTATAAAAAATTCTGACAACAGACTACCTTCCATAATGACAATTCTATCATCCATTGGAGTAACAAAAATATGAACAACAGACTACCTTCCATAATGACAAGACTACCGTCCATTGGACTAACAGAAATCTCAACGACCGAATACCTACTATAATGACAAGGCAACCATCAATTGGAATAATAAAAATCTCGACAATAGACTACCTTCCATAATGACAAGGTTACCATCCATTGGAGTACCAAATATCTGAGCCACAGACTACCTTTCATAATTACAAGGCTATCATCCATTGGAGTAACAAAGATATCTACAACAGACTACCTTCAATAATGACAAGGCTACCATCCGTTGGAGTAACAAAAATATCGACAAAAGACTACCTTCCATAATGACAAGGCTACTATTCATTGGAGTAACGAAAATATCGACAACAGACTACCTTCCATAATGACAAGGCTACATCCTTTGGGGTAACAAAAATCTCGACAACAGACTACCTTCCATAATGATAAGGCTACCATCCATTAGAATAACAAAAATTTCGACAAAATACTACCTTCCATAATGACAAGGTCACCATCCATTGGAATAACAAATATTTCGACAATAGACTACCTTAAATAATGACAAGGCTACCATCCAATGGAATTAAAAATTCTCGACAACAAACTACCTTCCATAATGACAAGGCTACAATCCATTTCAGTAACAAAAATTTGAACAACAAACTACCTTCCATAATGACAAGGCTACAATCCATTAGAGTAACATAAATCTCAACGACAGACTACCTTCCATAATGACAAGGCTACCATCCATTGGAGTAACAAAAATCTCGACAATAGACTACCTTCTATAATCACAAGGCTACCACCAATTGGAGTATAAAAAATTTCGACAACAGACTACCTTCCATAATGACAATTCTATCATCCATTAGAGTAACAAAAATATGAACAACAAACTACCTTCCATAATGACAAGACTACCGTCAATTGGACTAACAGAAATCTCAACGACCGAATACCTACTATAATGACAAGGCAACCATCAATTGGAATAAGAAAAATCTCGACAATAGACTACCTTCCATAATGACAAGGGTACCATCCATTGGAGTACCAAATATCAGAGCCGCAGACTACCTTTCATAATGACAAGGCTATCATCCATTAGAGTAACAGAGATATCTACAACAGACTACCTTCAATAATGACAAGGCTACCATCCGTTGGAGTAACAAAAATCTCGACAAAAGACTACCTTCCATAATGACAAGGCTACTATTCATTGGAGTAACGAAAATATCGATAACGGACTACCTTCCATAATGACAAGGCTACATCCATTGGGGTAACAAAAATCTCGACAACAGACTACCTTCCATAATGATAAGGCTACCATCCATTAGAATAACAAAAATTTCGACAAAATACTACCTTCCATAATGACAAGGTCACCATCCATTGGAATAACAAATATCTCGACAATAGACTACCTTAAATAATGACAAGGCTACAATCCAATGGAATTAAAAATTCTCGACAACAAACTACCTTCCATAGTGACAAGGCTACAATCCATTTCAGTAACAAAAATTTGAACAACAAACTACCTTCCACAATGACAAGGCTACAATCCATTAGAGTAACATAAATCTCAACGACAGACTACCTTCCATAATGACAAGGCTACCATCCATTGGAGTAACAAAAATCTCGACAATAGAATACCTTCTATAATCACAAGGCCACCACCAATTGGAGTATAAAAAATTTCGACAACAGACTACCTTCCATAATGACAATGCTACCATCCATTGGAGTAACAAAAATCAGAACAACAGACTACATTCCATAATGACAAGGTCACCATCTATTGGAGTAACAAAAATCTCGACAACAGACTCCCTTCCATAATGACAAGGCTAACATCCATTAGAATAACAAAAATCTTTACAATAGAATACCTTCCATAATGACAAGGCTATCATCCATTGAAGTAACAAAAATCTGAACAACAAACTACCTTTCATAATCACAAGGCTACCATCCATTGGAGTAACAGAAATATCAACGACCGACTACCTTCCATAATGACCAGGCTACCATCCGTTGGAGTAACAAAAATCTCGACAGAAGTCTACCTTCCATAATAACAAGGTTACCATCCATTGGAATAACAAAAATCTCGACAATAAACTCCCTTCCATAATGACAAGGCTATAATCCATTGGAGTAACAAAAATCTTAATGACAGACTACCTTCCATATTGACAAGGCTACCGTCCATTGGAGTAACACAAATCTCGACAAAAGACTACCTTCCATAATAACAAGGTTACCATCCATTGGAATAACAAAAATCTCGACAAAAAACTACCTTCCATAATGACAAGGCTAGCATCCATTGGAATAACAAAAATCTCGACAAAAGACTACCTTCCATAATGACAAGGCTACCATTCATTGGAGTAACGAAAATATCGTCAACAGACTACCTTCCATAATGACAAGGCTACATCCATTGGGGTAACAAAAATCTCGACAACAGACTACCTTCCATAATGACAAGGCTACCATCCATTGGAGTAACAAAAATCTCGACAAAAAACTATCTTCCATAATGATAAGGCTACCATCCATTGGAATAACAAAAATATCGACAAAATACTACCTTCCATAATGACAAGGTCACCATCCATTGGAATAACAAATATCTCGACAATAGACTACCTTAAATAATGACAAGGCTACCATCCAATGGAATAAAAAATTCTCGGCAACAAACTACCTTCCATAATGACAAGGCTACAATCCATTGGAGTAACAAAAATCTGAACAACAGACTACCTTCCCTAATGACAAGGCTACAATCCATTAGAGTAACATAAATCTCAACGACAGACTACCTTCCATAATGACAAGGATACCATCCATTGGAGTAACAAAAATATCGACAATAGAATACCTTCTATAATCACAAGGCTACCACCAATTGGAGTATAAAAAATTCTGACAACAGACTACCTTCCATAATGACAATTCTATCATCCATTGGAGTAACAAAAATATGAACAACAGACTACCTTCCATAATGACAAGACTACCGTCCATTGGACTAACAGAAATCTCAACGACCGAATACCTACTATAATGACAAGGCAACCATCAATTGGAATAATAAAAATCTCGACAATAGACTACCTTCCATAATGACAAGGTTACCATCCATTGGAGTACCAAATATCTGAGCCACAGACTACCTTTCATAATTACAAGGCTATCATCCATTGGAGTAACAAAGATATCTACAACAGACTACCTTCAATAATGACAAGGCTACCATCCGTTGGAGTAACAAAAATATCGACAAAAGACTACCTTCCATAATGACAAGGCTACTATTCATTGGAGTAACGAAAATATCGACAACAGACTACCTTCCATAATGACAAGGCTACATCCTTTGGGGTAACAAAAATCTCGACAACAGACTACCTTCCATAATGATAAGGCTACCATCCATTAGAATAACAAAAATTTCGACAAAATACTACCTTCCATAATGACAAGGTCACCATCCATTGGAATAACAAATATTTCGACAATAGACTACCTTAAATAATGACAAGGCTACCATCCAATGGAATTAAAAATTCTCGACAACAAACTACCTTCCATAATGACAAGGCTACAATCCATTTCAGTAACAAAAATTTGAACAACAAACTACCTTCCATAATGACAAGGCTACAATCCATTAGAGTAACATAAATCTCAACGACAGACTACCTTCCATAATGACAAGGCTACCATCCATTGGAGTAACAAAAATCTCGACAATAGACTACCTTCTATAATCACAAGGCTACCACCAATTGGAGTATAAAAAATTTCGACAACAGACTACCTTCCATAATGACAATTCTATCATCCATTAGAGTAACAAAAATATGAACAACAAACTACCTTCCATAATGACAAGACTACCGTCAATTGGACTAACAGAAATCTCAACGACCGAATACCTACTATAATGACAAGGCAACCATCAATTGGAATAAGAAAAATCTCGACAATAGACTACCTTCCATAATGACAAGGGTACCATCCATTGGAGTACCAAATATCAGAGCCGCAGACTACCTTTCATAATGACAAGGCTATCATCCATTAGAGTAACAGAGATATCTACAACAGACTACCTTCAATAATGACAAGGCTACCATCCGTTGGAGTAACAAAAATCTCGACAAAAGACTACCTTCCATAATGACAAGGCTACTATTCATTGGAGTAACGAAAATATCGATAACAGACTACCTTCCATAATGACAAGGCTACATCCATTGGGGTAACAAAAATCTCGACAACAGACTACCTTCGATAATGATAAGGCTACCATCCATTAGAATAACAAAAATTTCGACAAAATACTACCTTCCATAATGACAAGGTCACCATCCATTGGAATAACAAATATCTCGACAATAGACTACCTTAAATAATGACAAGGCTACCATCCAACGGAATTAAAAATTCTCGACAACAAACTACCTTCCATAGTGACAAGGCTACAATCCATTTCAGTAACAAAAATTTGAACAACAAACTACCTTCCATAATGACAAGGCTACAATCCATTAGAGTAACATAAATCTCAATGACAGACTACCTTCCATAATGACAAGGCTACCATCCATTGGAGTAACAAAAATCTCGACAATAGACTACCTTCTATAATCACAAGGCTACCACCAATTGGAGTATAAAAAATTTCGACAACAGACTACCTTCGATAATGACAATTCTATCATCCATTAGAGTAACAAAAATATGAACAACAGACTACCTTCCATAATGACAAGACTACCGTCAATTGGACTAACAGAAATCTCAACGACCGAATACCTACTATAATGACAAGGCAACCATCAATTGGAATAAGAAAAATCTCGACAATAGACTACCTTCCATAATGACAAGGGTACCATCCATTGGAGTACCAAATATCAGAGCCGCAGACTACCTTTCATAATGACAAGGCTATCATCCATTAGAGTAACAGAGATATCTACAACAGACTACCTTCAATAATGACAAGGCTACCATCCGTTGGAGTAACAAAAATCTCGACAAAAGACTACCTTCCATAATGACAAGGCTACTATTCATTGGAGTAACGAAAATATCGATAACGGACTACCTTCCATAATGAAAAGGCTACATCCATTGGGGTAACAAAAATCTCGACAACAGACTACCTTCCATAATGATAAGGCTACCATCCATTAGAATAACAAAAATTTCGACAAAATACTACCTTCCATAATGACAAGGTCACCATCCATTGGAATAACAAATATCTCGACAATAGACTACCTTAAATAATGACAAGGCTACCATCCAATGGAATTAAAAATTCTCGACAACAAACTACCTTCCATAGTGACAAGGCTACAATCCATTTCAGTAACAAAAATTTGAACAACAAACTACCTTCCATAATGACAAGGCTACAATCCATTAGAGTAACATAAATCTCAATGACAGACTACCTTCCATAATGACAAGGCTACCATCCATTGGAGTAACAAAAATCTCGACAATAGACTACCTTCTATAATCACAAGGCTACCACCAATTGGAGTATAAAAAATTTCGACAACAGACTACCTTCCATAATGACAATTCTATCATCCATTAGAGTAACAAAAATATGAACAACAGACTACCTTCCATAATGACAAGACTACCGTCAATTGGACTAACAGAAATCTCAACGACCGAATACCTACTATAATGACAAGGCAACCATCAATTGGAATAAGAAAAATCTCGACAATAGACTACCTTCCATAATGACAAGGGTACCATCCATTGGAGTACCAAATATCAGAGCCCAGACTACCTTTCATAATGACAAGGCTATCATCCATTAGAGTAACAGAGATATCTACAACATACTACCTTCAATAATGACAAGGCTACCATCCGTTGGAGTAACAAAAATCTCGACAAAAGACTACCTTCCATAATGACAAGGCTACTATTCATTGGAGTAACGAAAATATCGATAAGAGACTACCTTCCATAATGACAAGGCTACATCCATTGGGGTAACAAAAATCTCGACAACAGACTACCTTCCATAATGATAAGGCTACCATCCATTAGAATAACAAAAATTTCGACAAAATACTACCTTCCATAATGACAAGGTCACCATCCATTGGAATAACAAATATCTCGACAATAGACTACCTTAAATAATGACAAGGCTACCATCCAATGGAATTAAAAATTCTCGACAACAAACTACCTTCCATAATGACAAGGCTACAATCAATTTCAGTAACAAAAATGTGAACAACAAACTACCTTCCATAATGACAAGGCTACAATCCATTAGAGTAACATAAATCTCAACGACAGACTACCTTCCATAATGACAAGGCTACCATCCATTGGAGTAACAAAAATCTCGACAATAGACTACCTTCTATAATCACAAGGCTACCACCAATTGGAGTATAAAAAATTTCGACAACAGACTACCTTCCATAATGACAATTCTATCATCCATTAGAGTAACAAAAATATGAACAACAGACTACCTTCCATAATGACAAGACTACCGTCAATTGGACTAATAGAAATCTCAACGACCGAATACCTACTATAATGACAAGGCAACCATCAATTGGAATAAGAAAAATCTCGACAATAGACTACCTTCCATAATGACAAGGGTACCATCCATTGGAGTACCAAATATCAGAGCCCAGACTACCTTTCATAATGACAAGGCTATCATCCATTAGAGTAACAGAGATATCTACAACATACTACCTTCAATAATGACAAGGCTACCATCCGTTGGAGTAACAAAAATCTCGACAAAAGACTACCTTCCATAATGACAAGGCTACTATTCATTGGAGTAACGAAAATATCGATAAGAGACTACCTTCCATAATGACAAGGCTACATCCATTGGGGTAACAAAAATCTCGACAACAGACTACCTTCCATAATGATAAGGCTACCATCCATTAGAATAACAAAAATTTCGACAAAATACTACCTTCCATAATGACAAGGTCACCATCCATTGGAATAACAAATATCTCGACAATAGACTACCTTAAATAATGACAAGGCTACCATCCAATGGAATTAAAAATTCTCGACAACAAACTACCTTCCATAATGACAAGGCTACAATCAATTTCAGTAACAAAAATGTGAACAACAAACTACCTTCCATAATGACAAGGCTACAATCCATTAGAGTAACATAAATCTCAACGACAGACTACCTTCCATAATGACAAGGCTACCATCCATTGGAGTAACAAAAATCTCGACAATAGACTACCTTCTATAATCACAAGGCTACCACCAATTGGAGTATAAAAATTTCGAAAACAGACTACCTTCCATAATGACAATTCTATCATCCATTAGAGTAACAAAAATATGAACAACAGACTACCTTCCATAATGACAAGACTACCGTCCATTGGACTAACAAAAATCTCAACGACCGAATACCTACTATAATGACAAGGCAACCATCAATTGGAATAAGAAAAATCTCGACAATAAACTACCTTCCATAATGACAAGGGTACCATCCATTGGAGTACCAAATATCAGAGCCGCAGACTACCTTTCATAATGACAAGGCTATCATCCATTAGAGTAACAGAGATATCTACAACAGACTACCTTCAATAATGACAAGGCTAACATCCGTTGGAGTAACAAAAATCTCGACAAAAGACTACCTTCCATAATGACAAGGCTACCTTTCATTGGAGTAACGAAAATATCGACAACAGACTACCTTCCATAATGACAAGGATACATCCATTGGGGTAACAAAAATCTCGACAACAGACTACCTTCCATAATGACAAGGCTACCATCCATTGGAGTAACAAAAATCTCGACAAAAGACTACCTTCCATAATGACAAGGCTACCATCCATTGGAATAACAAAAATCTCGACAAAAGACTACCTTCCATAATGACAAGGTCACCATCCATTGGAATAACAAATATCTCGACAATAGACTACCTTAAATAATGACAAGGCTACCATCCAATGGAATAAAAAATTCTCGACAACAGACTACCTTCCATAATGACAAGGCTACAATCCATTGGAGTAACAAAAATCTGAACAACAGACTAACTTCCATAATGACAAGGCTACAATCCATTAGAGTAACATAAATCTCAACGACAGACTACCTTCCATAATGACAAGGCTACCATCCATTGGAGTAACAAAAATCTCGACAATAGAATACCTTCTATAATCACAAGGCCACCACCAATTGGAGTATAAAAAATTTCGACAACAGACTACCTTCCATAATGACAAGGCTACCATCCATTGGAGTAACAAAAATCAGAACAACAGACTACCTTCCATAATGACAAGGTCACCATCTATTGGAGTAACAAAAATCTCGACAACAGACTCCCTTCCATAATGATAAGGCTAACATCCATTGGAATAACAAAAATCTTTACAATAGAATACCTTCCATAATGACAAGGCTATCATCCATTGAAGTAACAAAAATCTGAACAACAAACTACCTTTCATAATCACAAGGCTACCATCCATTGGAGTAACAGAAATATCAAAGACCGACTACCTTCCATAATGACCAGGCTACCATCCGTTGGAGTAACAAAAATCTCGACAAAAGTCTACCTTCCATAATAACAAGGTTACCATCCATTGGAATAACAAAAATCTCGACAATAGACTCCCTTCCATAATGACAAGGCTATAATCCATTGGAGTAACAAAAATCTTAATGACAGACTACCTTCCATATTGACAAGGCTACCGTCCATTGGAGTAACACAAATCTCGACAAAAGACTACCTTCCATAATAACAAGGTTACCATCCATTGGAATAACAAAAATCTCGACAAAAAACTACCTTCCATAATGACAAGGCTACCATCCATTGGAATAACAAAAATCTCGACAAAAGACTACCTTCCATAATGACAAGGCTACCATTCATTGGAGTAACGAAAATATCGTCAACAGACTACCTTCCATAATGACAAGGCTACATCCATTGGGGTAACAAAAATCTCGACAACAGACTACCTTCCATAATGACAAGGCTACCATCCAATGGAGTAACAAAAATCTCGACAAAAAACTATCTTCCATAATGATAAGGCTACCATCCATTGGAATAACAAAAATCTCGACAAAATACTACCTTCCATAATGACAAGGTCACCATCCATTGGAATAACAAATATCTCGACAATAGACTACCTTAAATAATGACAAGGCTACCATCCAATGGAATAAAAAATTCTCGGCAACAAACTACCTTCCATAATGACAAGGCTACAATCCATTGGAGTAACAAAAATCTGAACAACAGACTACCTTCCCTAATGACAAGGCTACAATCCATTAGAGTAACATAAATCTCAACGACAGACTACCTTCCATAATGACAAGGATACCATCCATTGGAGTAACAAAAATATCGACAATAGAATACCTTCTATAATCACAAGGCTACCACCAATTGGAGTATAAAAAATTCTGACAACACACTACCTTCCATAATGACAATTCTATCATCCATTGGAGTAACAAAAATATGAACAACAGACTACCTTCCATAATGACAAGACTACCGTCCATTGGACTAACAGAAATCTCAACGACCGAATAAATACTATAATGACAAGGCAACCATCAATTGGAATAACAAAAATCTCGACAATAGACTACCTTCCATAATGACAAGGTTACCATCCATTGGAGTACCAAATATCTGAGCCACAGACTACCTTTCATAATGACAAGGCTATCATCCATTAGAGTAACAGAGATATCTACAACAGACTACCTTCAATAATGACTAGGCTACCATCCGTTGGAGTAACAAAAATCTCGACAAAAGACTACCTTCCATAATGACAAGGCTACTATTCATTGGAGTAACGAAAATATCGACAACAGACTACCTTCCATAATGACAAGGCTACATCCATTGGGGTAACAAAAATCTCGACAACAGACTACCTTCCATAATGATAAGGCTACCATCCATTAGAATAACAAAAATTTCGACAAAATACTACATTCCATAATGACAAGGTCACCATCCATTGGAATAACAAATATCTCGACAATAGACTACCTTAAATAATGACAAGGCTACCATCCAATGGAATTAAAAATTCTCGACAACAAACTACCTTCCATAATGACAAGGCTACAATCCATTTCAGTAACAAAAATTTGAACAACAAACTACCTTCCATAATGACAAGGCTACAATCCATTAGAGTAACATAAATCTCAACGACAGACTACCTTCCATAATGACAAGGATACCATCCATTGGAGTAACAAAAATATCGAAAATAGAATACCTTCTATAATCACAAGGCTACCACCAATTGGAGTATAAAAAATTCTGACAACAGACTACCTTCCATAATGACAATTCTATCATCCATTGGAGTAACAAAAATATGAACAACAGACTACCTTCCATAATGACAAGACTACCGTCCATTGGACTAACAGAAATCTCAACGACCGAATAAATACTATAATGACAAGGCAACCATCAATTGGAATAACAAAAATCTCGACAATAGACTACCTTCCATAATGACAAGGTTACCATCCATTGGAGTACCAAATATCTGAGCCACAGACTACCTTTCATAATGACAAGGCTATCATCCATTAGAGTAACAGAGATATCTACAACAGACTACCTTCAATAATGACTAGGCTACCATCCGTTGGAGTAACAAAAATCTCGACAAAAGACTACCTTCCATAATGACAAGGCTACTATTCATTGGAGTAACGAAAATATCGACAACAGACTACCTTCCATAATGACAAGGCTACATCCATTGGGGTAACAAAAATCTCGACAACAGACTACCTTCCATAATGATAAGGCTACCATCCATTAGAATAACAAAAATTTCGACAAAATACTACATTCCATAATGACAAGGTCACCATCCATTGGAATAACAAATATCTCGACAATAGACTACCTTAAATAATGACAAGGCTACCATCCAATGGAATTAAAAATTCTCGACAACAAACTACCTTCCATAATGACAAGGCTACAATCCATTTCAGTAACAAAAATTTGAACAACAAACTACCTTCCATAATGACAAGGCTACAATCCATTAGAGTAACATAAATCTCAACGACAGACTACCTTCCATAATGACAAGGCTACCATCCATTGGAGTAACAAAAATCTCGACAATAGACTACCTTTTATAATCACAAGGCTACCACCAATTGGAGTATAAAAAATTTCGACAACAGACTACCTTCCATAATGACAATTCTATCATCCATTAGAGTAACAAAAATATGAACAACAGACTACCTTCCATAATGACAAGACTACCGTCCATTGGACTAACAGAAATCTCAACGACCGAATACCTACTATAATGACAAGGCAACCATCAATTGGAATAAGAAAAATCTCGACAATAGACTACCTTCCATAATGACAAGGGTACCATCCATTGGAGTACCAAATATCAGAGCCGCAGACTACCTTTCATAATGACAAGGCTATCATCCATTAGAGTAACAGAGATATCTACAATAGACTACCTTCAATAATGACTAGGCTACCATCCGTTGGAGTAACAAAAATCTCGACAAAAGACTACCTTCCATAATGACAAGGCTACTATTCATTGGAGTAACGAAAATATCGACAACAGACTACCTTCCATAATGACAAGGCTACATCCATTGGGGTAACAAAAATCTCGACAACAGACTACCTTCCATAATGATAAGGCTACCATCCATTGGAGTAACAAAAATCTCGACAAAAGACTACCTTCCATAATGACAAGGCTACCATCCATTGGAATAACAAAAATCTCGACAAAAGACTACCTTCCATAATGACAAGGTCACCATCCATTGGAATAACAAATATCTCGACAATAGACTACCTTAAATAATGACAAGGCTACCATCCAATGGAATAAAAAATTCTCGACAACAGACTACCTTCCATAATGACAAGGCTACAATCCATTGGAGTAACAAAAATCTGAACAACAGACTAACTTCCATAATGACAAGGCTACAATCCATTAGAGTAACATAAATCTCAACGACAGACTACCTTCCATAATGACAAGGCTACCATCCATTGGAGTAACAAAAATCTCGACAATAGAATACCTTCTATAATCACAAGGCCACCACCAATTGGAGTATAAAAAATTTCGACAACAGACTACCTTCCATAATGACAAGGCTACCATCCATTGGAGTAACAAAAATCAGAACAACAGACTACCTTCCATAATGACAAGGTCACCATCTATTGGAGTAACAAAAATCTCGACAACAGACTCCCTTCCATAATGATAAGGCTAACATCCATTGGAATAACAAAAATCTTTACAATAGAATACCTTCCATAATGACAAGGCTATCATCCATTGAAGTAACAAAAATCTGAACAACAAACTACCTTTCATAATCACAAGGCTACCATCCATTGGAGTAACAGAAATATCAAAGACCGACTACCTTCCATAATGACCAGGCTACCATCCGTTGGAGTAACAAAAATCTCGACAAAAGTCTACCTTCCATAATAACAAGGTTACCATCCATTGGAATAACAAAAATCTCGACAATAGACTCCCTTCCATAATGACAAGGCTATAATCCATTGGAGTAACAAAAATCTTAATGACAGACTACCTTCCATATTGACAAGGCTACCGTCCATTGGAGTAACACAAATCTCGACAAAAGACTACCTTCCATAATAACAAGGTTACCATCCATTGGAATAACAAAAATCTCGACAAAAAACTACCTTCCATAATGACAAGGCTACCATCCATTGGAATAACAAAAATCTCGACAAAAGACTACCTTCCATAATGACAAGGCTACCATTCATTGGAGTAACGAAAATATCGTCAACAGACTACCTTCCATAATGACAAGGCTACATCCATTGGGGTAACAAAAATCTCGACAACAGACTACCTTCCATAATGACAAGGCTACCATCCAATGGAGTAACAAAAATCTCGACAAAAAACTATCTTCCATAATGATAAGGCTACCATCCATTGGAATAACAAAAATCTCGACAAAATACTACCTTCCATAATGACAAGGTCACCATCCATTGGAATAACAAATATCTCGACAATAGACTACCTTAAATAATGACAAGGCTACCATCCAATGGAATAAAAAATTCTCGGCAACAAACTACCTTCCATAATGACAAGGCTACAATCCATTGGAGTAACAAAAATCTGAACAACAGACTACCTTCCCTAATGACAAGGCTACAATCCATTAGAGTAACATAAATCTCAACGACAGACTACCTTCCATAATGACAAGGATACCATCCATTGGAGTAACAAAAATATCGACAATAGAATACCTTCTATAATCACAAGGCTACCACCAATTGGAGTATAAAAAATTCTGACAACACACTACCTTCCATAATGACAATTCTATCATCCATTGGAGTAACAAAAATATGAACAACAGACTACCTTCCATAATGACAAGACTACCGTCCATTGGACTAACAGAAATCTCAACGACCGAATAAATACTATAATGACAAGGCAACCATCAATTGGAATAACAAAAATCTCGACAATAGACTACCTTCCATAATGACAAGGTTACCATCCATTGGAGTACCAAATATCTGAGCCACAGACTACCTTTCATAATGACAAGGCTATCATCCATTAGAGTAACAGAGATATCTACAACAGACTACCTTCAATAATGACTAGGCTACCATCCGTTGGAGTAACAAAAATCTCGACAAAAGACTACCTTCCATAATGACAAGGCTACTATTCATTGGAGTAACGAAAATATCGACAACAGACTACCTTCCATAATGACAAGGCTACATCCATTGGGGTAACAAAAATCTCGACAACAGACTACCTTCCATAATGATAAGGCTACCATCCATTAGAATAACAAAAATTTCGACAAAATACTACATTCCATAATGACAAGGTCACCATCCATTGGAATAACAAATATCTCGACAATAGACTACCTTAAATAATGACAAGGCTACCATCCAATGGAATTAAAAATTCTCGACAACAAACTACCTTCCATAATGACAAGGCTACAATCCATTTCAGTAACAAAAATTTGAACAACAAACTACCTTCCATAATGACAAGGCTACAATCCATTAGAGTAACATAAATCTCAACGACAGACTACCTTCCATAATGACAAGGATACCATCCATTGGAGTAACAAAAATATCGAAAATAGAATACCTTCTATAATCACTAGGCTACCACCAATTGGAGTATAAAAAATTCTGACAACAGACTACCTTCCATAATGACAATTCTATCATCCATTGGAGTAACAAAAATATGAACAACAGACTACCTTCCATAATGACAAGACTACCGTCCATTGGACTAACAGAAATCTCAACGACCGAATAAATACTATAATGACAAGGCAACCATCAATTGGAATAACAAAAATCTCGACAATAGACTACCTTCCATAATGACAAGGTTACCATCCATTGGAGTACCAAATATCTGAGCCACAGACTACCTTTCATAATGACAAGGCTATCATCCATTAGAGTAACAGAGATATCTACAACAGACTACCTTCAATAATGACTAGGCTACCATCCGTTGGAGTAAAAAAAATCTCGACAAAAGACTACCTTCCATAATGACAAGGCTACTATTCATTGGAGTAACGAAAATATCGACAACAGACTACCTTCCATAATGACAAGGCTACATCCATTGGGGTAACAAAAATCTCGACAACAGACTACCTTCCATAATGATAAGGCTACCATCCATTAGAATAACAAAAATTTCGACAAAATACTACATTCCATAATGACAAGGTCACCATCCATTGGAATAACAAATATCTCGACAATAGACTACCTTAAATAATGACAAGGCTACCATCCAATGGAATTAAAAATTCTCGACAACAAACTACCTTCCATAATGACAAGGCTACAATCCATTTCAGTAACAAAAATTTGAACAACAAACTACCTTCCATAATGACAAGGCTACAATCCATTAGAGTAACATAAATCTCAACGACAGACTACCTTCCATAATGACAAGGCTACCATCCATTGGAGTAACAAAAATCTCGACAATAGACTACCTTTTATAATCACAAGGCTACCACCAATTGGAGTATAAAAAATTTCGACAACAGACTACCTTCCATAATGACAATTCTATCATCCATTAGAGTAACAAAAATATGAACAACAGACTACCTTCCATAATGACAAGACTACCGTCCATTGGACTAACAGAAATCTCAACGACCGAATACCTACTATAATGACAAGGCAACCATCAATTGGAATAAGAAAAATCTCGACAATAGACTACCTTCCATAATGACAAGGGTACCATCCATTGGAGTACCAAATATCAGAGCCGCAGACTACCTTTCATAATGACAAGGCTATCATCCATTAGAGTAACAGAGATATCTACAATAGACTACCTTCAATAATGACTAGGCTACCATCCGTTGGAGTAACAAAAATCTCGACAAAAGACTACCTTCCATAATGACAAGGCTACTATTCATTGGAGTAACGAAAATATCGACAACAGACTACCTTCCATAATGACAAGGCTACATCCATTGGGGTAACAAAAATCTCGACAACAGACTACCTTCCATAATGATAAGGCTACCATCCATTAGAATAACAAAAATTTCGACAAAATACTACATTCCATAATGACAAGGTCACCATCCATTGGAATAACTAATATCTCGACAATAGACTACCTTAAATAATGACAAGGCTACCATCCAATGGAATTAAAAATTCTCGACAACAAACTACCTTCCATAATGACAAGGCTACAATCCATTTCAGTAACAAAAATTTGAACAACAAACTACCTTCCATAATGACAAGGCTACAATCCATTAGAGTAACATAAATCTCAACGACAGACTACCTTCCATAATGACAAGGATACCATCCATTGGAGTAACAAAAATATCGAAAATAGAATACCTTCTATAATCACAAGGCTACCACCAATTGGAGTATAAAAAATTCTGACAACAGACTACCTTCCATAATGACAATTCTATCATCCATTGGAGTAACAAAAATATGAACAACAGACTACCTTCCATAATGACAAGACTACCGTCCATTGGACTAACAGAAATCTCAACGACCGAATAAATACTATAATGACAAGGCAACCATCAATTGGAATAACAAAAATCTCGACAATAGACTACCTTCCATAATGACAAGGTTACCATCCATTGGAGTACCAAATATCTGAGCCACAGACTACCTTTCATAATGACAAGGCTATCATCCATTAGAGTAACAGAGATATCTACAACAGACTACCTTCAATAATGACTAGGCTACCATCCGTTGGAGTAACAAAAATCTCGACAAAAGACTACCTTCCATAATGACAAGGCTACTATTCATTGGAGTAACGAAAATATCGACAACAGACTACCTTCCATAATGACAAGGCTACATCCATTGGGGTAACAAAAATCTCGACAACAGACTACCTTCCATAATGATAAGGCTACCATCCATTAGAATAACAAAAATTTCGACAAAATACTACATTCCATAATGACAAGGTCACCATCCATTGGAATAACAAATATCTCGACAATAGACTACCTTAAATAATGACAAGGCTACCATCCAATGGAATTAAAAATTCTCGACAACAAACTACCTTCCATAATGACAAGGCTACAATCCATTTCAGTAACAAAAATTTGAACAACAAACTACCTTCCATAATGACAAGGCTACAATCCATTAGAGTAACATAAATCTCAACGACAGACTACCTTCCATAATGACAAGGCTACCATCCATTGGAGTAACAAAAATCTCGACAATAGACTACCTTTTATAATCACAAGGCTACCACCAATTGGAGTATAAAAAATTTCGACAACAGACTACCTTCCATAATGACAATTCTATCATCCATTAGAGTAACAAAAATATGAACAACAGACTACCTTCCATAATGACAAGACTACCGTCCATTGGACTAACAGAAATCTCAACGACCGAATACCTACTATAATGACAAGGCAACCATCAATTGGAATAAGAAAAATCTCGACAATAGACTACCTTCCATAATGACAAGGGTACCATCCATTGGAGTACCAAATATCAGAGCCGCAGACTACCTTTCATAATGACAAGGCTATCATCCATTAGAGTAACAGAGATATCTACAATAGACTACCTTCAATAATGACAAGGCTAACATCCGTTGGAGTAACAAAAATCTCGACAAAAGACTACCTTACATAATGACAAGGCTACCTTTCATTGGAGTAACGAAAATATCGACAACAGACTACCTTCCATAATGAAAAGGATACATCCACTGGGGTAACAAAAATCTCGACAACAGACTACCTTCCATAATGACAAGGCTACCATCCAATGGAGTAACAAAAATCTCGACAAAAGACTACCTTCCATAATGACAAGGCTACCATCCATTGGAATAACAAAAATCTCGACAAAAGACTACCTTCCATAATGACAAGGTCACCATCCATTGGAATAACAAATATCTCAACAACAGACTACCTTTAATAATGACAAGACTACCATCCAATGGAATAAAAAATTCTCGACAACAGACTACCTTCCATAATGACAAGGCTATAATCCATTGGAGTAACAAAAATCTAAACAATAGACTACCTTCCATAATGACAAGACTACAATCCATTAGAGTAACATAAATCTCAACGACAGACTACCTTCCATAATGACAAGGCTACCATCCATTGGAGTAACAAATATCTCGACAACAGACTACCTTCCATAATTACAAGGCTACCACCCATTGGAATAAAAAAAATCTTGACAATAGACTACCTTCCATAATGACAAGGCTACCATCCATTGGAGTAACAAAATGCGTAACATTAGACTACCTTTCATAACGACAAGGCTATCATCCATTGGAGTAACATAGATATCGACAACAGACTACATTCAAAAATGACAAGGCTACCATCCCTTGGAGTAAAAAAATCTCGACAAATGACTACCTTCCATAATGACAAGATTACCATCCAATGGAATAACAAAAATCTCGACAACATACTACCTTCCATAATGACAAGGCTACCATCCAATGAAATAAAAAAAACTTTCGACAACAAACTACCTTCCATAATGACAAGGCTACCATCCATTGGTGTAACAAAAATCTGAACAACACACTACCTTCCATAATGACAAGGCTACAATCCATTGGAGTAACATAAATCTCAATGATAGACTACCTTCCATAATGAAAAGGGTACCATCTATTGGAGTAACAAAAACCTCAACAACCGACTACCTTCCATAATTACAAGGCTACCATCAATTGGAGTATCAAAAATCTCGACAACAAACTACCTTCCATAATGACAAGGCTACCATCCATTGGAATAACAAAAATCTTGACAATAGAATACCTCCCATAATGACAAGGATACCATCCATTGGAGTAACAAAAATATGAACAACACACTAGCTTGCATAATGACAAGGCTATCATCCATTGGAGTAACAGAGATATCAACAATAGACTACCTTCAATAATGACAAGTCTACCATCCATTGGAGTAATAAAAATCTCTACAAAAGACTATCTTCCATAATGACAAGGTTACCATCCATTGGAATAACAAAAATATCGACAACAGACTACCTTCCATAATGACAAGGCTACCATCCATCGGAGTAACAGAAATCTCAACGACAGACTACCTTCCATAATGGCAAGGATACCATCTATTGGAGTAACAAAAATCTCGACAACAGACCACCTTCCATAATTACAAGGCCACCATCCATTGGAGTATCAAAAATCTCGACAACAAACTACCTTCCATAATGACAAGGCTACCATCCATTGGATTAACCAAAATCTCGACAATAGAGTACCTTCCATAATGACAAGGCTATCATCTATTGAAGTAACAAAAATCTGAACAACAGACTACCTTCCATAATGAGAAGGTTACCATCCATTGGAATAACAAAAATATCCACAAAAAACTACCTTCCATAATGACAAGGCTACCATCCATTGGAATAACAAAAATCTCGACAAAAGACTATCTTCCATAATGACAAGGCTACCATTCATTGGAGTAACAAAAATATCGACAACAGACTAGCTTCCATAATGACAAGGCTACATCCATTGGGTTAACAAAAATCTCGACAATAGACTACCTTCCATAATGACAAGGCTACCATCCATTGGAGTTACAAAAATCTCGACAAAAGACTTCCTTCCATAATGACATGGTTTCCATCCATTGGAATAAAAAATATCTCGACAACAGACTACCTTCCATAATGACAAGGCTACCATCCATTGGTGTAACAAAAATCTGAACAACATACTACCTTCCATAATGACAAGGCTAAAATCCATTGGAGTAACATAAATCTCAATGACAGACTACCTTCCATAATGAAAAGGCTACCATCTATTGGAGTAACAAAAACCTCGATAACCGACTACCTTCCGAAATTACAAGGCTACCATCCATTGGAGTATCAAAAATCTCGACAACAAACTACCTTCCATAATGACAAAGGTACCATCCATTGGAATAACAATAATCTCGACAAAAGACTACCTTCCATAATTACTAGGCTACCATTCATTGGAGTAATGAAAATATCGACAATAGACTACCTTCCATAATGACAAGGCTACATCCATTGGGGAAACAAAAATCTCGACAACAGACTACCTTCCATAATGACAAGGCTACCATCCATTGGAGTAACAAAAATCTCGACAAAAAACTACCTTCCATAATGACAAGGCTACCATCCATTGGAATAACAAAAATCTCGACAAAAGACTACCATCCATAATGACAAGGTCACCATCCATTGGAATAACAAATATCTCGACAACATACTACCTTCCATAATGACAAGGCTACCATCCAAAGGAATAAAAAATTCTCAACAACAAACTACCTTCCATAATGACAAGGCTACAATCCATTGGAGTAACAAAAATCATAACAGCAAACTATCTTCCATAATGACAAGGCTACAATAAATTGGAAGTAACAGAAATCTCAACTACAGACTACCTTTCATAATGACAAGGATACCATCCATTAGAGTAACAAAAATCTCGACAACAGACTACCTTCAATAATTATAAGGCTACCACCCATTGGAGTATCAAAAATCTCGACAACAGACTACCTTCCATAATGACAAGGCTACCATCTATTGGAGTAACAGAAATCTCAACGACCG
Organism: Vicia faba; assembly: GCA_948472305.1. Taxonomy (NCBI): domain Eukaryota; kingdom Viridiplantae; phylum Streptophyta; class Magnoliopsida; order Fabales; family Fabaceae; genus Vicia; species Vicia faba. The sequence goes on from OX451738.1 coordinate 769,938,284, forward strand.
AGTACCTTCCATAATGACAAGGCTACCATCCATTGGAGTAACACAAATCTCGACAAAAGACTACCTTCCATAATAACAAGGTTACCATCCATTGGAATAACAAAAATCTCGACAAAAAACTACCTTCCATAATGACAAGGCTACCAACCATTGGAATAACAAAAATCTTGACAAAAGACTACCTTCCATAATGACAAGGCTACAATTCATTGGAGTAAAAAAAATATCGACAACAAACTGCCTTCCATAATGCAAAGGCTACCATACATTGGAGTAACAAAAATCTCGACAAAAAACTACCTTTCATAATTACAAGGCTACCATCCATTGGAATAACAAAAATCTCGACATAAGACTACCTTCCATAATGACAAGGCTACCATCCAATGGAAAAAAAAATTCTCGACAACAGACTACCTTCCATAATGACAAAGCTACAATCCATTGGAGTAACAAAAATCTGAACAACAGACTACCTTCCATAATGACAAGGCTACCATCCATTGGAGTAACAAAAATCTTCGACAATAGACTACCTTCCATAATTACAAGGCTATCATCCATTGGAGTAAAAAAAATAGGAACAACAGACTACCTTCCATATTGAAATGGCTACCATCTATTGGAGTAACAAAAATCTCGACAACAGACTCCTTTCCATAATGACAAGGCTATCATCCATTGAAGTAACAAAAATCTGAACAACAGACTACCTTTCATAATCACAAGGCAACCATCCATTGGAGTAACAGAAATATCAACGACCGACTACCTTCCATAATTACCAGGCTACCATCCGTTGGAGTAAAAAAAATCTCGACAAAAGACTACCTTCCATAATAACAAGGTTACCATCCACTGGAATAACATAAATCTCAACAATAGACTCCCTTCCATAATGACAACGCTATAATCCATTGGAGTAACAAAAATCTCAATGACAGACTACCTTCCATATTGACAAGGCTACCATCCATTGGAGTAACACAAATCTCGACAAGAGACTACCTTCCATAATAACAAGGTTACCATCCATTGGAATAACAAAAATCTCGACAAAAAACTACCTTCCATAATGACAAGGCTACCATTCATTGGAGTAACGAAAATATCGACAACAGACTACCTTCCATAATGACAAGGCTACATCCATTGGGGTAACAAAAATCTCGACAACAGACTACCTTCCATAATGACAAGGCTACCATCCATTGGAGTAACAAAAATCTCGACAAAAAAGTATCTTCAAAAATGACAAGGCTACCATCCATTGGAATAACATAAATCTCAATGACAGACTACCTTCCATAATGAAAAGGCTACCATCCATTGGAGTAACAAAAATCTCGACAACAGACTACCTTCTATAATCACAAGGCTACCACCAATAGGAGTATAAAAAATTTTGACAACAAACTACCTTCCATAATAACAATTCTATCATCTATTGGAGTAACAAAAATATGAACAACAGACTACCTTCCATAATGAAAAGACTATCGTCCATTGGACTAACAGAAATCTCAACGACCAAATACCTACTATAATGACAAGGCAACCATGAATTGGAATAACAAAAATCTCGACAATAGACTACCTTCCATAATGACAAGGGTACCATCCATTGGAGTACAAAATATCTGAGCAACAGGCTACCTTTCATAATGACAAGGGTATCATCCATTGGAGTAACAGAGATATCAACAACAGACTACCTTCAATAATGACAAGGCTACCATCCGTTGGAGTAACAAAAATCTCGACAAAAGACTACCTTCCATAATAACAAGGTTACCATCCATTGGAATAACAAAAATCGTGACAATAGATTCCCTTCCATAATGACAAGGCAATAATCCAATGGAGTAACAAAAATCTCAACGACAGACTACCTTCCATAATGACAAGCCTACCATCCCTTGGAGTAACACAAATCTCGACAAAAGACTACCTTCCATAATAACAAGGTTACCATCCATTGGAATAACAAAAATCTCGACAAAAGACTACCTTCCATAATGACAAGTCTACCATTCATTGGAGTAATGAAAATATCGACAACAGACTACCTTCCATAATGACAAGGCTACATCCATTAGGGTAACAAAAATCTTGACAACAGACTACCTTCCATAATGACAAGGCTACCATCCAATGGAGTAACAAAAATCTCGACAAAAAACTACCTTCCATAATGACAAGGCTACCATCTATTGGAATAACAAAAATCTCGACAAAAGACTACCTTCCATAATGACAAGGTTACCATCCATTGGAATAACAAATATCTCGACAACAGACTACCTTCCATAATGACAAGGCTACCAACCAATGGAATAAAAAATTCTCGACAACAGACTACCTTCCATAATGACAAGGCTACAATCCATTGGAGTAACAAAAATCTGAACAAGAGACTACCTTCCTTAATGACAAGGCTACAATCCATTAGAATAACATAAATCTTAATGACAGACTACCTTCCATAATGACAAGGCTACCATTCATTGAAGTAACAAAAATCTCGACAACAGACTACCTTCCATAATCACAAGGCTACCACCCATTGGAGTATAAAAAATTTCGACAACAGACTACCTTCCATAATGACAAGGCTATCATCGATTGGAGTAACAAAAATATGAAAAAAAGACTACCTTCCATAATGATAAGACTACCATCCATTGGACTAACAGAAATCTCAACGACCGAATACCTTCAATAATGACAAGGGTACCATCCATTGGAGTAAAAAAAATTCGACAAAAGACTACCTTTCATAATGACAAGGTTACCATCCATTGGAATAACAAAAATTTCGACAACAGACTAGCTTCCATAATGACAAGGCTACCATCCATTGGAGTACCAAAAATCAAAACAACAGACTACCTTCCATATTGACAAGGCTACCATATATTGGAGTGACAAAAATCTCGACAACAGACTCCTTTCCATAATGACAAGGCTAACATCCATTGGAATAACCAAAATCTTTACAATAGAGTACCTTCCATAATGACAAGGCTATCATCCCTTGAAGTAACAAAAATCTGAACAACAGACTACCTTTCATAATCACAAGGCAACCATCCATTGGAGTAACAGAAATATCAATGATCGACTACCTTCCATAATGACCAGGCTACCATCCGTTGGAGTAACAAAAATCTCGACAAAAGACTACCTTCCATAATAACAAGGTTACCATCCATTGGAATAACAGAAATCTCGACAATAGACTCCCTTCCATAATGACAAGGCTATATTCCATTGGAGTAACAAAAATATCAATGACAGACTACCTTCCATATTGACAAGGCTACCATCCATTGGAGTAACACAAATCTTGACAAAAGACTACCTTCCATAATGACAAGGCTACCTTTCATTGGAGTAACGAAAATCTCGACAACAGACTACCTTCCATAATGACAAGGCTACCATCCATTGGAGTAACAAAAATCTCGACAAAAGACTACCTTCCATAATGACAAGGCTACCATCCATTGGAATAACAAAAATCTCGACAAAAGACTACCTTCCATAATGACAAGGTCACCATCCATTGGAATAACAAATATCTCGACAATAGACTACCTTAAATAATGACAAGGCTACCATCCAATGGAATAAAAAATTCTCGACAACAGACTACCTTCCATAATGACAAGGCTACAATCCATTGGAGTAACAAAAATCTGAACAACAGACTACCTTCCATAATGACAAGGCTACAATCCATTAGAGTAACATAAATCTCAACGACAGACTACCTTCCATAATGACAAGGCTACCATCCATTGGAGTAACAAAAATCTCGACAATAGAATACCTTCTATAATCACAAGGCCACCACCAATTGGAGTATAAAAAATTTCGACAACAGACTACCTTCCATAATGACAAGGCTACCATCCATTGGAGTAACAAAAATCAGAACAACAGACTACCTTCCATAATGACAAGGTCACCATCTATTGGAGTAACAAAAATCTCGACAACAGACTCCCTTCCATAATGATAAGGCTAACATCCATTGGAATAACAAAAATCTTTACAATAGAATACCTTCCATAATGACAAGGCTATCATCCATTGAAGTAACAAAAATCTGAACAACAAACTACCTTTCATAATCACAAGGCTACCATCCATTGGAGTAACAGAAATATCAAAGACCGACTACCTTCCATAATGACCAGGCTACCATCCGTTGGAGTAACAAAAATCTCGACAAAAGTCTACCTTCCATAATAACAAGGTTACCATCCATTGGAATAAAAAAAATCTCGACAATAGACTCCCTTCCATAATGACAAGGCTATAATCCATTGGAGTAACAAAAATCTTAATGACAGACTACCTTCCATATTGACAAGGCTACCGTCCATTGGAGTAACACAAATCTCGACAAAAGACTACCTTCCATAATAACAAGGTTACCATCCATTGGAATAACAAAAATCTCGACAAAAAACTACCTTCCATAATGACAAGGCTACCATCCATTGGAATAACAAAAATCTCGACAAAAGACTACCTTCCATAATGACAAGGCTACCATTCATTGGAGTAACGAAAATCTCGACAAAAGACTACCTTCCATAATGACAAGGCTACTATTCATTGGAGTAACAAAAATCTCGACAACAGACTACCTTCCATAATGACAAGGCTACATCCATTGGGGTAACAAAAATCTCGACAACAGACTACCTTCCATAATGATAAGGCTACCATCCATTGGAATAACAAAAATCCTGACAAAATACTACCTTCCATAATGACAAGGTCACCATCCATTGGAATAACAAATATCTCGACAATAGACTACCTTAAATAATGACAAGGCTACCATCCAATGGAATTAAAAATTCTCGACAACAAACTACCTTCCATAATGACAAGGCTACAATCCATTTCAGTAACAAAAATTTGAACAACAAACTACCTTCCATAATGACAAGGCTACAATCCATTAGAGTAACATAAATCTCAATGACAGACTACCTTCCATAATGACAAGGCTACCATCCATTGGAGTAACAAAAATCTCGACAATAGACTACCTTCTATAATCACAAGGCTACCACCAATTGGAGTATAAAAAATTTCGACAACAAACTACCTTCCATAATGACAATTCTATCATCCATTAGAGTAACAAAAATATGAACAACAGACTACCTTCAGTAATGACAAGACTACCGTCCATTGGACTAACAGAAATCTCAACGACCGAATACCTACAATAATGACAAGGCAACCATCAATTGGAATAAGAAAAATCTCGACAATAGACTACCTTCCATAATGACAAGGGTACCATCCATTGGAGTACCAAATATCAGAGCCGCAGACTACCTTTCATAATGACAAGGCTATCATCCATTAGAGTAACAGAGATATCTACAACAGACTACCTTTAATAATGACAAGGCTAACATCCGTTGGAGTAACAAAAATCTCGACAAAAGACTACCTTCCATAATGACAAGGCTACCTTTCATTGGAGTAACGAAAATATCAACAACAGACTACCTTCCATAATGAAAAGGATACATCCATTGGGGTAACAAAAATCTCGACAACAGACTACCTTCCATAATGACAAGGCTACCATCCATTGGAGTAACAAAAATCTCGACAAAAGACTACCTTCCATAATGACAAGGCTACCATCCATTGGAATAACAAAAATCTCGACAAAAGACTACCTTCCATAATGACAAGGTCACCATCCATTGGAATAACAAATATCTCAACAACAGACTACCTTTAATAATGACAAGACTACCATCCAATGGAATAAAAAATTCTCGACAACAGACTACCTTCCATAATGACAAGGCTATAATCCATTGGAGTAACAAAAATCTAAACAACAGACTACCTTCCATAATGACAAGACTACAATCCATTAGAGTAACATAAATCTCAACGACAGACTACCTTCCATAATGACAAGGCTACCATCCATTGGAGTAACAAATATCTCGACAACAGACTACCTTCCATAATTACAAGGCTACTACCCATTGGAATAAAAAAAATCTCGACAATAGACTACCTTCCATAATGACAAGGCTACCATCCATTGGAGTAACAAAATGCGTAACATTAGACTACCTTTCATAACGACAAGGCTATCATCCATTGGAGTAACATAGATATCGACAACAGACTACATTCAAAAATGACAAGGCTACCATCCCTTGGAGTAAAAAAATCTCGACAAAAGACTACCTTCCATAATGACAAGATTACCATCCAATGGAATAACAAAAATCTCGACAACATACTACCTTCCATAATGACAAGGCTACCATCCAATGAAATAAAAAAAACTTTCGACAACAAACTACCTTCCATAATGACAAGGCTACCATCCATTGGTGTAACAAAAATCTGAACAACATACTACCTTCCATAATGACAAGGCTACAATCCATTGGAGTAACATAAATCTCAACGATAGACTACTGTCCATAATGAAAAGGGTACCATCTATTGGAGTAACAAAAACCTCAACAACCGACTACCTTCCATAATTACAAGGCTACCATCAATTGGAGTATCAAAAATTTCGACAACAAACTACCTTCCATAATGACAAGGCTACCATCCATTGGAATAACAAAAATCTTGACAATAGAATACCTCCCATAATGACAAGGCTACCATCCATTGGAGTAACAAAAATATGAACAACACACTAGCTTGCATAATGACAAGGCTATCATCCATTGGAGTAACAGAGATATCAACAATAGACTACCTTCAATAATGACAAGTCTACCATCCATTAGAGTAATAAAAATCTCTACACAAGACTATCTTCCATAATGACAAGGTTACCATCCATTGGAATAACAAAAATATCGACAACAGACTACCTTCCATAATGACAAGGCTACCATCCATCGGAGTAACAGAAATCTCAACGACAGACTACCTTCCATAATGGCAAGGATACCATCTATTGGAGTAACAAAAATCTCGACAACAGACCACCTTCCATAATTACAAGGCCACCATCCATTGGAGTATCAAAAATATCGACAACAAACTACCTTCCATAATGACAAGGCTACCATCCATTGGATTAACCAAAATCTCGACAATAGAGTACCTTCCATAATGACAAGGCTATCATCTATTGAAGTAACAAAAATCTGAACAACAGACTACTTTCCATAATGAGAAGGTTACCATCCATTGGAATAACAAAAATATCCACAAAAAACTACCTTCCATAATGACAAGGCTACCATCCATTGGAATAACAAAAATCTCGACAAAAGACTACCTTCCATAATGACAAGGCTACCATTCATTGGAGTAACAAAAATATCGACAACAGACTAGCTTCCATAATGACAAGGCTACATCTATTGGGTTAACAAAAATCTCGACAACAGACTACCTTCCATAATGACAAGGCTACCATCCATTGGAGTTACAAAAATCTCGACAAAAAACTACCTTCCATAATTACAAGGCTACCATCCATTGGAATAACAAAAATCTCGACAAAAGACTTCCTTCCATAATGACATGGTTACCATCCATTGGAATAAAAAATATCTCGACAACAGACTACCTTCCATAATGACAAGGCTACCATCCATTGGTGTAACAAAAATCTGAACAACATACTACCTTCCATAATGACAAGGCTAAAATCCATTGGAGTAACATAAATCTCAATGACAGACTACCTTCCATAATGAAAAGGCTACCATCTATTGGAGTAACAAAAACCTCGATAACCGACTACCTTCCATAATTACAAGGCTACCATCCATTGGAGTATCAAAAATCTCGACAACAAACTACCTTCCATAATGACAAAGGTACCATCCATTGGAATAACAAAAATCTCGACAAAAAACTACCTTCCATAATGACAAGGCTACCATCCATTGGAATAACAATAATCTCGACAAAAGACTACCTTCCATAATTACTAGGCTACCATTCATTGGAGTAACGAAAATATCGACAATAGACTACCTTCCATAATGAAAAGGCTACATCCATTGGGGTAACAAAAATCTCGACAACAGACTACCTTCCATAATGACAAGGCTACCATCCATTGGAGTAACAAAAATCTCGACAAAAAACTACCTTCCATAATGACAAGGCTACCATCCATTGGAATAACAAAAATCTCGACAAAAGACTACCATCCATAATGACAAGGTCACCATCCATTGGAATAACAAATATCTCGACAACATACTACCTTCCATAATGACAAGGCTACCATCCAAAGGAATAAAAAATTCTCAACAACAAACTACCTTCCATAATGACAAGGCTACAATCCATTGGAGTAACAAAAATCATAACAGCAAACTATCTTCCATAATGACAAGGCTACAATACATTCGAAGTAACAGAAATCTCAACTACAGACTACCTTTCATAATGACAAGGATACCATCCATTAGAGTAACAAAAATCTCGACAACAGACTACCTTCAATAATTATATGGCTACCACCCATTGGAGTATCAAAAATCTTGACAACAGACTACCTTCCATAATGACAAGGCTACCATCTATTGGAGTAACAGAAATCTCAACGACCGAGTACCTTCCATAATGACAAGGCTACCATCCATTGGAGTAACACAAATCTCGACAAAAGACTACCTTCCATAATAACAAGGTTACCATCCATTGGAATAACAAAAATCTCGACAAAAAACTACCTTCCATAATGACAAGGCTACCAACCATTGGAATAACAAAAATCTTGACAAAAGACTACCTTCCATAATGACAAGGCTACAATTCATTGGAGTAAAAAAAATATCGACAACAGGCTGCCTTCCATAATGCAAAGGCTACCATACATTGGAGTAACAAAAATCTCGACAAAAAACTACCTTTCATAATGACAAGGCTACCATCCAATGGAAAAAAAAATTCTCGACAACAGACTACCTTCCATAATGACAAAGCTACAATCCATTGGAGTAACAAAAATCTGAACAACAGACTACCTTCCATAATGATAAGGCTACCATCCATTGGAGTAACAAAAATCTTCGACAATAGACTACCTTCCATAATGACAAGGCTATCATCCATTGGAGTAAAAAAAATAGGAACAACAGACTACCTTCCATATTGACATGGCTACCATCTATTGGAGTAACAAAAATCTCGACAACAGACTCCTTTCCATAATGACAAGGCTATCATCCATTGAAGTAACAAAAATCTGAACAACAGACTACCTTTCATAATCACAAGGCAACCATCCATTGGAGTAACAGAAATATCAACGACCGACTACCTTCCATAATTACCAGGCTACCATCCGTTGGAGTAAAAAAAATCTCGACAAAAGACTACCTTCCATAATAACAAGGTTACCATCCATTGGAATAACATAAATCTCAACAATAGACTCCCTTCCATAATGACAAGGCTATAATCCATTGGAGTAACAAAAATCTCAATGACAGACTACCTTCCATATTGACAAGGCTACCATCCATTGGAGTAACACAAATCTCGACAAGAGACTACCTTCCATAATAACAAGGTTACCATCCATTGGAATAACAAAAATCTCGACAAAAAACTACCTTCCATAATGACAAGGCTACCATTCATTGGAGTAACGAAAATATCGACAACAGACTACCTTCCATAATGACAAGGCTACATCCATTGGGGTAACAAAAATCTCGACAACAGACTACCTTCCATAATGACAAGGCTACCATCCATTGGAGTAACAAAAATCTTGACAAAAAACTATCTTCAATAATGACAAGGCTACCATCCATTGGAATAACATAAATCTCAACGACATACTACCTTCCATAATGAAAAGGCTACCATCCATTGGAGTAACAAAAATCTCGACAACAGACTACCTTCTATAATCACAAGGCTACCACCAATAGGAGTATAAAAAATTTTGACAACAAACTACCTTCCATAATAACAATTCTATCATCTATTGGAGTAACAAAAATATGAACAACAGACTACCTTCCATAATGAAAAGACTATCGTCCATTGGACTAACAGAAATCTCAACGACCAAATACCTACTATAATGACAAGGCAACCATCAATTGGAATAACAAAAATCTCGACAATAGACTACCTTCCATAATGACAAGGGTACCATCCATTGGAGTACAAAATATCTGAGCAACAGACTACCTTTCATAATGACAAGGGTATCATCCATTGGAGTAACAGAGATATCAACAACAGACTACCTTCAATAATGACAAGGCTACCATCCGTTGGAGTAACAAAAATCTCGACAAAAGACTACCTTCCATAATAACAAGGTTACCATCCATTGGAATAACAAAAATCGTGACAATAGATTCCCTTCCATAATGACAAGGCAATAATCCAATGGAGTAACAAAAATCTCAACGACAGACTACCTTCCATAATGACAAGCCTACCATCCCTTGGAGTAACACAAATCTCGACAAAAGACTACCTTCCATAATAACAAGGTTACCATCCATTGGAATAACAAAAATCTCGACAAAAGACTACCTTCCATAATGACAAGGCTACCATTCATTGGAGTAATGAAAATATCGACAACAGACTACCTTCCATAATGACAAGGCTACATCCATTAGGGTAACAAAAATCTTGACAACAGACTACCTTCCATAATGACAAGGCTACCATCCAATGGAGTAACAAAAATCTCGACAAAAAACTACCTTCCATAATGACAAGGCTACCATCTATTGGAATAACAAAAATCTCGACAAAAGACTACCTTCCATAATGACAAGGTTACCATCCATTGGAATAACAAATATCTCGACAACAGACTACCTTCCATAATGACAAGGCTACCAACCAATGGAATAAAAAATTCTCGACAACAGACTACCTTCCATAATGACAAGGCTACAATCCATTGGAGTAACAAAAATCTGAACAAGAGACTACCTTCCTTAATGACAAGGCTACAATCCATTAGAGTAATATAAATCTTAATGACAGACTACCTTCCATAATGACAAGGCTACCATTCATTGAAGTAACAAAAATCTCTACAACAGACTACCTTCCATAATCACAAGGCTACCACCCATTGGAGTATAAAAAATTTCGACAACAGACTACCTTCCATAATGACAAGGCTATCATCCATTGGAGTAACAAAAATATGAAAAAAAGACTACCTTCCATAATGACAAGACTACCATCCATTGGACTAACAGAAATCTCAACGACCGAATACCTTCAATAATGACAAGGGTACAATCCATTGGAGTAAAAAAAAATTCGACAAAAGACTACCTTTCATAATGACAAGGTTACCATCCATTGGAATAACAAAAATTTCGACAACAGACTACCTTCCATAATGACAAGGCTACCATCCATTGGAGTACCAAAAATCAAAACAACAGACTACCTTCCATATTGACAAGGCTACCATATATTGGAGTGACAAAAATCTCGACAACAGACTCCTTTCCATAATGACAAGGCTAACATCCATTGGAATAACCAAAATCTTTACAATAGAGTACCTTCCATAATGACAAGGCTATCATCCCTTGAAGTAACAAAAATCTGAACAACAGACTACCTTTCATAATCACAAGGCAACCATCCATTGGAGTAACAGAAATATCAACGATCGACTACCTTCCATAATGACCAGGCTACCATCCGTTGGAGTAACAAAAATCTCGACAAAAGACTACCTTCCATAATAACAAGGTTACCATCCATTGGAATAAAAAAAATCTCGACAATAGACTCCCTTCCATAATGACAAGGCTATATTCCATTGGAGTAACAAAAATATCAAAGACAGACTACCTTCCATATTGACAAGGCTTCCATCCATTGGAGTAACACAAATCTCGACAAAAGACTACCTTCCATAATAACAAGGTTACCATCCATTGGAATAACAAAAATCTCGACAAAAGACTACCTTCCATAATGACAAGGCTACCATTCATTGGAGTAACGAAAATATCGACAACACACTACCTTCCATAATGACAAGGCTATATCCATTGGGGTAACAAAAACCTCGACAACAGACTACCTTCCATAATGACAAAGCTACATTCCATTGGAGTAACAAAAATCTCGACAAAAAACTATCTTCAATAATGATAAGGCTACCATCCATTGGAATAACAAAATCTCGACAAAATACTACCTTCCATATTGAGAAGGTCACCATCCATTGGAATAACAAATATCTCGACAATAGACTACCTTTAATAATGACAAGGCTACCATCCAATGGAATAAAAAATTCTCGACAAAAGACTTCCTTCCATAATGACAAGGCTACAATCCATTGGAGTTACAAAAATCTGAACAACAGACTACCGTCCATAATGACAAGGCTACAATCCATTAGAGTAACATAAATCTCAACGACAGACTACCTTCCATAATGACAAGGCTACCATCCATTGAAGTAACAAAAATCTCGACAACAGACTACCTTTTATAATCACAAGGCTACCACCCATTGGAGTATAAAAAATGTCGACAACAGACTACCTTCCATAATGACAATTCTATCATCCATTGGAGTAACAAAAATATGAACAACAGACTACCTTCCATAATGAAAAGACTATCGTCCATTGGACTAACAGAAATCTCAACGACCGAATACCTACTATAATGACAAGGCAACCATCAATTGGAATAACAAAAATCTCGACAATAGACTACCTTCCATAATGACAAGGGTACCATCCATTGGAGTACCAAATATCTGAGCAACAGACTACCTTTCATAATGACAAGGCTATAATCCATTGGAGTAACAGAGATATCGACAATAGACTACCTTCAATAATGATAAGGCTACCATCCGTTGGAGTAAAAAAAATCTCGACAAAAGACTACCTTCCATAATAACAAGGTTACCATCCATTGGAATAACAAAAATCGTGACAATAGACTCCCTTCCATAATGATAAGGCAATAATCCAATGGAGTAACAAAAATCTCAACGACAGACTACCTGCCATAATGACAAGCCTACCATCCCTTGGAGTTACACAAATCTCGACAAAAGACTACCTTCCATAATAACAAGGTTACCATCCATTGGAATAGCAAAAATCTCGACAAAAAACGACCTTCCTTAAGGACAAGGCTGCCATCCATTGGAATAACAAAAATCTCGACAAAAGACTACCTTCCATAATGATAAGGCTACCATTCATTGGAATAATGAAAATATCGACAACAGACTACCTTCCATAATGACAAGGCTACCATCCATTGGGGTAACCAAAATCTTGACAACAGACTACCTTCCATAATGACAAGGCTACCATCCATTGGAGTAACAAAAATCTCGACAAAAAACTACCTTCCATAATGACAAGGCTACCATCCATTGGAATAACAAAAATCTCGACAAAAGACTACCTTCCATAATGACAAGGTTACCATCCATTGGAATAACAAATATCTCGACAACAGACTACCTTCCATAATGACAAGGCTACCAACCAATGGAATAAAAAATTCTCGACAACAGACTACCTTCCATAATGACAAGGCTACAATCCATTGGAGTAACAAAAATGTGAACAACATACTACCTTCCTTAATGACAAGGCTACAATCCATTAGAGTAACATAAATATCAACGACAGACTACCTTCCATAATGACAAGGCTACCATTCAATGGAGTAACAAAAATCTCGACAACAGACTACCTTCCATAATCACAAGGCTACCACCCATTGGAGTATAAAAAATTTCGACAAAAGACTACCTTCCATAATGACAAGGCTATCATCCATTGGAGTAACAAAAATATGAAAAATAGACTACCTTCCATAATGACAAGACTACCATCCATTAGACTAAAAGAAATCTCAACGACCGAATACCTACCATAATGACAAGGCTACCATCAATTGGAATAACAAAAATCTCGACAATAGACTACCTTCCATAATGACAAGGCTACCATCTATTGGAGTAACAAATATCTGAACAGCGAACTACCTTTCATAATGGCAAGGCTATCATCCATTGGAGTAACAAAGATATCGACAATAGACTACCTTCAATAATGACAAGGCTACCATCCATTGGAGTAACAAAAATCTCGACAAAAGACTACCTTCCATAATAACAAGGTTACCAGGCATTGGAATAAAAAAAATCTCGACAATAACCTCCCTTCCATAATGACAAGGCTATAATCCATTGGAGTAACATAAATCTCAACGACAGACTACCTTCCATAATGACAAGGCTACCATCCATTGGAGTAACACAAATCTCCACAAAATTCTACCTTCCATAATAACAAGGTTTCCATCCATTGGAATAACAAAAATCTCGAAAAAAAACTACCTTCCATAAGGACAAGGCTACCATCCATTGGAATAACAAAAATCTCGACAAAAAACTACCTTCCATAATGACAAGGCTATCATTCATTGGAGTAACGAAAATATCGACAACAGACTACCTTCCATAATGACAAGGCTACCATCCATTGGGGTAACCAAAATCTTGACAACAGACTACCTTCCATAATGACAAGGCTACCATCCATTGGAGTAACAAAAATATCGACAAAAAACTACCTTCCATAATGACAAGGCTACCATCCATTGGAATAACAAAAATCTTGACAAAAGACTACCTTCCATAATGACAAGGTTACCATCCATTGGAATAACAAATATCTCGACAACAGACTACCTTCCATAATGACAAGGCTACCAACCAATGGAATAAAAAATTCTCGACAACAGACTACCTTCCATAATGACAAGGCTACAATCCATTGGAGTAACAAAAATGTGAACAACAGACTACCTTCCTTAATGACAAGGCTACAATCCATTAGAGTAACATAAATATCAACGACAGACTACCTTCCATAATGACAAGGCTACCATTCAGTGGAGTAACAAAAATCTCGACAACAGACTACCTTCCATAATCACAAGGCTACCACCCATTGGAGTATAAAAAATTTCGACAAAAGACTACCTTCCATAATGACAAGGCTATCATCCATTGGAGTAACAAAAATATGAAAAATAGACTACCTTCCATAATGACAAGACTACCATCCATTAGACTAAAAGAAATCTCAACGACCGAATACCTACCATAATGACAAGGCTACCATCAATTGGAATAACAAAAATCTCGACAATAGACTACCTTCCATAATGACTAGGCTACCATCTATTGGAGTAACAAATATTTGAACAGCAAACTACCTTTCATAATGGCAAGGCTATCATCCATTGGAGTAACAAAGATATCGACAACAGACTACCTTCAATAATGACAAGGCTACCATCCATTGGAGTAACAAAAATCTCGACAAAAGACTACCTTCCATAATAACAAGGTTACCATGCATTGGAATAAAAGAAATCTCGACAATAGACTCCCTTCCATAATGACAAGGCTATAATCCATTGGAGTAACATAAATCTCAACGACAGACTACCTTCCATAATGACAAGGCTACCATCCATTGGAGTAACACAAATCTCCACAAAATTCTACCTTCCATAATAACAAGGTTTCCATCCATTGGAATAACAAAAATCTCGAAGAAAAACTACCTTCCATAAGGACAAGGCTACCATCCATTGGAATAACAAAAATCTCGACAAAAAACTACCTTCCATAATGACAAGGCTATCATTCATTGGAGTAACGAAAATATCGACAACAGACTACCTTCCATAATGACAAGGCTACATCCATTGGGGTAACAAAAATCTCGACAACAGACTACCTTCCATAATGACAAGGCTACCATCCATTGGAGTAACAAAAATCTCGACAAAAAACTACCTTCCATAATGACAAGGCTACCATCCATTGGAATAACAAAAATCTCGACAAAAGACTACCTTCCAAAATGACAAGGTCACCATCCATTGGAATAACAAATATCTCCACAACAGACTACCTTTAATAATGACAAGGCTACCATTCAATGGAATAAAAAATTCTCGACAATAGACTACCTTCCATAATGACAAGGCTACAATCCATTGGAGTAACAAAAATTTGAACAACATACTACCTTCCATAATGACAAGGCTACAATCCATTAGAGTAACATAAATCTCAATGACAGACTACCTTCCATAATGACAAGGATACCATCCATTGGAGTAACAAAAATATCAACAACAGACTACCTTCTATAATCACAAGGCTACCACCAATTGGAGTATAAAAAATTTCGACAACATACTACCTTCCATAATGACAAGGCTATTATCCATTGGAGTAACAAAAATATGAATAACAAACTACCTTCCATAATGACAAGACTACGATCCATTGGACTAATAGAAATCTCAACGACCGAATACCTACCATAATGACAAGGCAACCATAAATTGGAATAACAAAAATCTCGACAATAGACTACCTTCCATAATGACAAGGCTACCATCCATTGGAGTACCAAATATCTGAGCAACAAAATACCTTTTATAATGACAAGGCTATCATCCATTGGAGTAACAAAGATATCGACAACAGACTACCTTCCATAATGACAAGGCTACCATCCATTGGAGTAACAAAAATCAAAACAACATACTACCTTCAAAATTGACAAGGCTACCATATATTGGAGTAACAAAAATCTCGACAACAGACTCCTTTCCATAATGACAAGGCTAACATCCATTGGAATAACCAAAATCATTACAATAGAGTACCTTCCATAATGACAAGGCTATCATCCATTGAAGTAACAAAAATCTGAACAACATACTACCTTTCATAATCACAAGGCAACCATCCATCTGAACAACGACTACCTTCCATAATAATGACCAGGCTGCCATCCGTTGGAGTAACAAAAATCTCGACAAAAGACTACCTTCCATAATAACAAGGTTACCATCCATTGGAATAACAAAAATCTCGACAATAGACTCCCTTCCATAATGACAAGGCTATAATCCATTGGAGTAACAAAAATCTCAATGACATACTACCTTCCATATTGACAAGGCTACCATCCATTGGAGTAACACAAATATCGAAAAAAGACTACCTTCCATAATAACAAGGATACAATCCATTGGAATAACAAAAATCTCGACAAAAAACTACCTTCCATAATGACAAGGCTACCATCCATTGGAATAAAAAAAATCTCGACAAAAGACTACCTTCCATAATGACAAGGCTACCATTCATTGGAGTAACGAAAATCTCGACAAAAAACTACCTTCCATAATGACAAGGCTATCATTCATTGGAGTAACGAAAATATCGACAACAGACTACCTTCCATAATGACAAGGCTACATCCATTGGGGTAACAAAAATCTCGACAACAGACTACCTTCCATAATGACAAGGCTACCATCCATTGGAGTAACAAAAATCTCGACAAAAAACTACCTTCCATAATGACAAGGCTACCATCCATTGGAATAACAAAAATCTCGACAAAAGACTACCTTCCAAAATGACAAGGTCACCATCCATTGGAATAACAAATATCTCCACAACAGACTACCTTTAATAATGACAAGGCTACCATTCAATGGAATAAAAAATTCTCGACAATAGACTACCTTCCATAATGACAAGGCTACAATCCATTGGAGTAACAAAAATTTGAACAACATACTACCTTCCATAATGACAAGGCTACAATCCATTAGAGTAACATAAATCTCAATGACAGACTACCTTCCATAATGACAAGGATACCATCCATTGGAGTAACAAAAATATCAACAACAGACTACCTTCTATAATCACAAGGCTACCACCAATTGGAGTATAAAAAATTTCGACAACATACTACCTTCCATAATGACAAGGCTATTATCCATTGGAGTAACAAAAATATGAATAACA
Organism: Vicia faba; assembly: GCA_948472305.1. Classification (NCBI taxonomy): domain Eukaryota; kingdom Viridiplantae; phylum Streptophyta; class Magnoliopsida; order Fabales; family Fabaceae; genus Vicia; species Vicia faba. Next base: position 769,956,183 of record OX451738.1, read on the forward strand.
AACTACCTTCCATAATGACAAGACTACGATCCATTGGACTAATAGAAATCTCAACGACCGAATACCTACCATAATGACAAGGCAACCATAAATTGGAATAACAAAAATCTCGACAATAGACTACCTTCCATAATGACAAGGCTACCATCCATTGGAGTACCAAATATCTGAGCAACAAAATACCTTTTATAATGACAAGGCTATCATCCATTGGAGTAACAAAGATATCGACAACAGACTACCTTCCATAATGACAAGGCTACCATCCATTGGAGTAACAAAAATCAAAACAACATACTACCTTCAAAATTGACAAGGCTACCATATATTGGAGTAACAAAAATCTCGACAACAGACTCCTTTCCATAATGACAAGGCTAACATCCATTGGAATAACCAAAATCATTACAATAGAGTACCTTCCATAATGACAAGGCTATCATCCATTGAAGTAACAAAAATCTGAACAACATACTACCTTTCATAATCACAAGGCAACCATCCATCTGAACAACGACTACCTTCCATAATAATGACCAGGCTGCCATCCGTTGGAGTAACAAAAATCTCGACAAAAGACTACCTTCCATAATAACAAGGTTACCATCCATTGGAATAACAAAAATCTCGACAATAGACTCCCTTCCATAATGACAAGGCTATAATCCATTGGAGTAACAAAAATCTCAATGACATACTACCTTCCATATTGACAAGGCTACCATCCATTGGAGTAACACAAATATCGAAAAAAGACTACCTTCCATAATAACAAGGATACAATCCATTGGAATAACAAAAATCTCGACAAAAAACTACCTTCCATAATGACAAGGCTACCATCCATTGGAATAAAAAAAATCTCGACAAAAGACTACCTTCCATAATGACAAGGCTACCATTCATTGGAGTAACGAAAATATCGACAACAGACTACCTTCCATAATGACAAGGCTACATCCATTGGGGTAACAAAAATCTCGACAACAGACTACCTTCCATAATGACAAGGCTACATTTCATTGGAGTAACAAAAATCTCAACAAAAAACTATCTTCAATAATGATAAGGCTACCATCCATTGGAATAACAAAAATCTCGACAAAATACTACCTTCCATATTGACAAGGTCACCATCCATTGGAATAACAAATATCTCGACAACAGACTACCTTTAATAATGACAAGGCTACCATCCAATGGAATAAAAAATTCTCGACAACAGACTACCTTCCATAATGACATGGCTACAATCCATTGGAGTTACAAAAATCTGAACAACAGACTACCTTCCATAATGACAAGGCTACTATCCATTAGAGTAACATAAATCTCAACGACAGACTACCTTCCATAATGACAAGGCTACCATCCATTGGAGTAACAAAAATCTCGACAAAAAACTACCTTCCATAATGACAAGGCTACCATCCATTGGAGTATAAGAAATTTCAACAACAGACTACCTTCCATAATGAGAATTCTATCATCCATTAGAGTAACAAAAATATGAAAAACAGACTATCTTCCATAATGAAAAGACTATCGTCCATTGGACTAACAGAAATCTCAACGAACGAATACCTACTATAATGACAAGGCAACCATCTGTAGGTGTTTAGGTATTGGCTTGCATTTTTGGTAAATCCCAAGTGTATGTGTGAATGTCATGACTGATGTCATAACATTCTAGTTCAGGTTGTACTAACTCATTAGGTACATTTGCAGAAAAATATTGTAATTCAAATACTGATGTTTATAAGTGTGTATCTCAGCATTTTTGCAAAATGATCACATTTTGCTAAATCAGTAGACAGGTTTTCTCAGATGTCATAACAGATGTTATGACATCCTGTTCTGAACTAACAGGTTTGCAGGATTGGATAAGTCTGAGTTTTTTCAAGAAATAACTCAGTCCTTTCTGAACAGAATCCTGCGTTTTCTGAGGAGTAACCTAGCTCAATCCTAACCTGATCAATAAAGTACTGTGACCCGGTCTTTAGGTCAAACGGGATCAACCCTAGGTTTTTGGAAACCCTAACTGAAGTTACAGCTGCTATATATTCAACAGAGCTGCGGTTTTTCAAGTAATCCCTGCTGATTGATTAGAAGATCAATTTTGTAATCTGTATATATTTGTTTATTGTACTCCAAGCAATTATCATTGTGATAAGTGCCTTGGAATAGGTTTCAATTGTAAGGGTTGTGTAGCACTCAAAGCTTTGAAGCAAGAGTGTTTGAATGTTACTTGACTAAAGCTGTGAAGCAGAGTCAAGTTAGTTGTGTACATCACTCAAAGCTGTGAAGCACGAGTGATTGTGTTACTTGATTAAAAAGCTGTGAAGCTAAATCAAGTGTGTGTTTTGAAGAGTGTCTTCATCAATTCTTAAGTCAAATTGGTTTATGTATCACTGCTGTGATTGAGGGGGAGTGAGTAGGAACTCAGGTTTAAGTTGTACTTAGATTAGAATTGCATTGGGTAGGTCTTAAGTGAAGGAGATAAACTGGTTGGTTTATTCCTGAATTAACATCTCTTATAGTGGATTCTCTCCCTGGCTTGGTAGCCCCCAGAGTAGGTGTTGTTGCACACTGAACTGGGTAAACAATTGACTGTGTTATTTACTGCTTTTGTATTTACTGTCATATAGTAAGTCAGATACGGTGTCATAACATTGGACGTGACATTGAGTATCTGCAGCCAGAATTTCAATTGGCATCAGAGCACGAACACTGCCTGTATTACTGGGTGAGATCTAGGGATATCACTTTCTGGCACTATGGACAAAGAAGGAGTTTTTGGAAATAGACCACCCATTCTGGATGGAACCAATTATGACTACTGGAAACCTCTTATGATTGCCTTCCTAAAATCTCTGGACAAAAAGGCTTGGAGAGCTGCTGACAAAGGATGGATTCATCCCACCATAACTGAAAGAGATGGGACAATCAGTCTGAAGCCAGAGGAAGATTGGAGTAAAGAAGAAGATGAGTTAGCTCTAGGAAATTCAAAAGCTTTAAATGCCTTGTTCAATGGAATTGATAGAAACATCTTCAGACTAGTACATCAATATGAACTGGCCAAGGAAGTTTGGGACACTCTCAAAACTACTCATGAGGGAACTTCCAAAGTAAAAATGTCAAGGCTTCAGATGTTGACCACTAAGTTTGAGAATCTAAAAATGATGGAAGATGAAACCATTCATGAGTTTCACATGAACATCTTGGAGATTGCCAACACCTCAGGAGCACTGGGAGAAAAAATGTCAGAAGAAAAACTGGTGAGGAAGATTCTCAGATCCTTGCCTAAAAGATTTGCAATGAAGGTAACTGCCATAGAGGAAGCCCAGGACATTAGCAAGTTAAAAGTGGATGAACTTATTGGGTCTCTTCAGACTTTTGAGATGGGGATCACTGATAATGGTGACAAGAAGAACAAAAGCATAGCACTTGTATCCAACACTGATGTTGAATACAAGGAGGATGAAGAAGAAAACATATCAGAAGCCATTGCCATGCTTGGAAGACAGTTCAACAGGCTCATCAAAAGAATGGACCCAAAGTCAAGGTCTAATGTTCATAACATTCCTTCTGACATTGACAGTTCCAGCAGAAGACCAAGGTCAGAAGATAAGGGAAACCAAGGCAGAGGTATTCAATGCCATGGATGTGAAGGATATGGACATATTCGAGCTGAATGTCCTACCTTTCTTAAGAAGCAAAAGAAAGGAATGACTGTTACTTGGTCTGACTATGATTCAGAAAGCAATTCTGAAGAAGAATCTGCCAAACTAGTTACTGCCCTAACTAGTGTTTGTACTTCTGAAAGTGACACCAGGGATGAAGAAGTGACATTTGAAGAACTGGCTGATACCTACAAGAAATTGTGTATCAAAAGTGGTGAAGTCTGTGTGCAAAATGAGAAACAATCAAAACTCATTGTAAAGCTGGAGGCTGAAAAGAGGGCAAATCTTGAAACTATAAGTCATTTAGAAGGAGAAGTTCAACTGCTGAACTCACAACTGAATCAAATGACCAAATCTGTCAAGATGTTGACCAATGGAACAGACAAATTGGAAGAGATCCTTCAGGCTGGACAAAATATGGGAAATAAATCTGGCCTAGGATTTGTGGAAACAAAGAAATTTGGTACCGGGAAGCAAATGTCAAAACGGATGTCTCAACATTACTCTCAACATCAGGGACAGAGACATATGAAGAAGAGGTACCAAAGATGGAGATGTCATCATTGTGGGAAATATGGTCACATAAAGCCCTTCTGCTTCAGATTACATGGATATCCTAATCAGAACTCAGATGTCAAACCTAAGTCTAAAAAGGTACCACACGCTCCTCAATGGAAGAAAAAGGCTACTGCACTGATAGCTCACACTTCCCTGAAGATCTCTGCAAAGGAAGATTGGTACTTTGACAGTGGATGTTCCAGACACATGACTGGATTCAAAAATCTCCTCAATAATGTTATGCCTCACACCACCAGTTTTGTGACCTTTGGAGATGGTGCTAAAGGAGAAGTCAAAGGAGTTGGTAATTTGGACTACCCTGGAGTTCCAAGTCTGAATAAGGTACTGCTGGTAAAAGGGTTGACTAATAATCTCATTAGTATCAGTCAATTATGTGATCTAGGATTCATGGTCAACTTCTCAAGATCTGAATGTCTAGTATTTAATGAAAAACTAGATGTTGTAATGAGAGGAATCAAATCCAAAGATAACTGTTATGTGTGGCAGCCTGAGAAAACTGATATCTCCACTATGAGTCAAATCATCAAAGAAGAAAAAGAGATGAAACAGTGGCAGCATAAGCTTGGAAGAATGAAAAGAGCTATTCCTATGGAAGCTGTCAGAAGAACTCCAAAACTACAGGCTGATAATATATGTGATGTGGCAAATAAACTTGAAGAAGAATGTGTTGTCAGAACCTTAAGTCATCTTGACAAGGATGTTGGAAAGAACAAGTCTCATAAATTCTGTTCTCAAAACATCTGGTCAAAACAGATGCTACCTGAGTACAATGTTACACAAGATGTTGTGACATTGTGGTGTGATAATCTGAAAACATTCAACATTTCCTTGAACCCTATTGACTTTGAAGAGAAGAAGTCATTTGAACTGGAACATAGTTTCTCTAAGCTTCAGCTGACTGATTCTTCTACCAAGGCGCTTGTTGGAAATAAACTTGAAAATTTGAGGGGCAGATTGGGTATTCACCAACATGAGAAATTATAGCAATTAGTTTTGCTGAAAACAAGGGTTGAAGGGATTAATTTTATTAAGTCTATATTTAGTGGGTTAATCATATTCATTCAAAATTCCTTCAAAAGCCTTAAGAAGTTGAAGAGACTCCCTTTTACTCCCTACCTCTCTCATCCTTGCAACCTGTTTCCTCCTCCCAATCAAAGAGTTTTCTCAAACTGCTACTACTACTCAAAGTTAAACAAAATGTCTCAGACATCGTCTTCCACCATGGCGGCTTCGTCTCCCTCATCATCGTCATCATCTGATCAAGATTCTAGGGCAATCACTACATGCATAGAATCTGAAGTTCTTGAGGTCACTCCTCTCAGGGAGATGGCAACTGACCCAGCCAGAATCAAAAAGCTCAGAACCAGACATGCAGGAAGAGCTCAAGCTACAGTCTCTGGTAATTCTTCTCATCCTTCGTCTTCTATACCTAATAAAGAAGGATCAGTTCAAGTACACCAAGCTATTGCTAGACTGGTTACTAACATTCTGAGTGGCAACCAATCTGTACCGGGGATTTCTATCCCTTTGAATCAATCAGAAAGTCCAAATGTGGAAGGTTCTGAAAATGTAGATGTCACTGAGGATGTTGTGACACCAAAAGACAACATTCAGAACCCCTCTGAAAAGGTTGCTGATCCACCTATCATTGATGTGGATGAAGATTACTCAGATAATGAACTGATTGCTAATGTGAACCCTAGCATTGCTAGGAGATTGATGAAAAGAAAGAGTAGTCAGAATGTTAAACCTGATGCTAAGAAATCCAAGGCTGAAGGGATGGCTGAGAAAATTCAGACAAAAGGGAAGAAGGCACAGGTGCAGACTGCTAGACAACCAATCTCTAAGAAAAGTAAAGAACCTGAAACTTCTGATTCAGATGATGAATCAGAATTTGAGATTGATATTGAAGATACTCCCATCAGAAGGAAGCTCCCCTCCAGCAAGATTGCTAGAGTGCCTGAAGTGCCAACAGACAACATCTCCTTTCATCATCCTGACAATGCAAACAGATGGAAGTATGTTTGCTTGAAGAGAATAGCCTTGGAAAGAGAACTCAGCAATGATGCCTTGGAGTGCAAAGACATCATGGATCTGATCAGGAATGCTGGGCTAATGAAGACAGTGATGAAGTTTAACAAATGTTATGAAAATCTGGTTAAGGAGTTTGTAGTGAACTTGTCCAATGATTGTGCTGATGGGAGGTCAGCTGACTTTGAGAGTGTGTTTGTTAGAGGAAGAAGGGTAAAGTTCTCTCCATCAGAAATCAACAAGTTTCTTGGAAGAACAAATAAGGACTGTCCTGATCTAGAGGCAACTGACAATGAAGTGTGTTTAACCATCACTGCCAGGCAAGTTAAGTGCTGGCCATTGAAAGGGAAGCTGAATGCTAGTAAACTCAGCATGAAATTTGCCATCTTGCATAAAATAGGTGCAGCAAACTGGGTGCCTACAAATCACAAATCAACCATCTCCACAGGATTGGGGAGATTTATCTATGCTGTAGGAACCAAGACTGCCTTTGACTATGGAAGGTACATCTTTGAACAAACTTTGAAGCATGTTGGCAGTTATGCTGTCAAAGGACCAATTTCTTTTCCCTCCCTCCTTTGTGGAATCATCCTTGCACAATACCCTGACATCCTTGTAGCAAGAGATACAGTCTGCAAAAGAGCTCCGGCCCTTGGCCTGCACTACAAACTGTTTCAGGGATCACATGCTCCAGACATTGTCATAACATCAGCTAAGACATCGTCTGCAAAGACCCAGTCCAAGACATCAGATGTCATAGCTGTTTTAAAAGAAACTTGCAAAGATGTGGATGCTAGAAAAAGGACCCTAGAAGCTCTAATTTCAAGGCTAGAAAAGGAGGAAGCTGAAGAAAGCAGAAGGGAAGAAGGTATAGAAGCTGAAGGACAGCTCAACATTGAAGAAATTGGCTCCTCTGAGTCTGATGACAGTGCTTGAAGGTTGATTGCTGCTTGGTGGTGTTGCTGGTGGAGTTTGGAAGTGTGTTCTGCTGTTGTCAGCTGCTGATCTCATTATTTTGTTTTGGATAACTGTATAACTTTATGAACATGTATCTTTGGCCCATTTGTGGCTAAAGAGGGGGAGAATATTTTGGTACTTGCTTAATTAGTACTTGACATTATATTTTTCTGCTGTCACTTATTTCTGCTGCTATCTATCTCTGATTGTTTAGGGTCTTTAGCCAAAAATCTGCCAAAGGGGGAGTTTGTAGGTGTTTAGGTATTGGCTTGCATTTTTGGTGTGTGAATGTCATGACTGATGTCATAACATTCTAGTTCAGGTTGTACTAACTCATTAGGTACATTTGCAGAAAAATATTGTAATTCAAATACTGATGTTTATAAGTGTGTATCTGAGCATTTTTGCAAAATGATCACATTTTGCTAAATCAGTAGACAGGTTTTCTCAGATGTTATAACAGATGTTATGACATCCTGTTCTGAACTAACAGGTTTGCAGGATTGGATAAGTCTGAGTTTTTTCAGGAAATAACTCAGTCCTTTCTGAACAGAATCCTGCGTTTTCTGAGGAGTAACCTAGCTCAATCCTAACCTGATCAATAAAGTACTGTGACCTGGTCTTTAGGTCAAACGGAATCAACCCTAGGTTTTTGGAAACCCTAACTGAAGTTACAGCTGCTATATATTCAACAGAGCTGCGGTTTTTCAAGTAATCCCTGCTGATTGATTAGAAGATCAATTTTGTAATCTGTATAGATTTGTTTATTGTACTCCAAGCAATTATCATTGTAATAAGTGCCTTGGAATAGGTTTCAATTGTAAGGGTTGTGTAGCACTCAAAGCTTTGAAGCAAGAGTGTTTGAATGTTACTTGACTAAAGCTGTGAAGCAGAGTCAAGTTAGTTGTGTACATCACTCAAAGCTGTGAAGCACGAGTGATTGTGTTACTTGATTAAAAAGCTGTGAAGCTAAATCAAGTGTGTGTTTTGAAGAGTGTCTTCATCAATTCTTAAGTCAAATTGGTTTATGTATCACTGCTGTGATTGAGGGGGAGTGAGTAGGAACTCAGGTTTAAGTTGTACTTAGATTAGAATTGCATTGGGTAGGTCTTAAGTGAAGGAGATAAACTGGTTGGTTTATTCCTGAATTAACATCTCTTATAGTGGATTCTCTCCCTGGCTTGGTAGCCCCCAGAGTAGGTGTTGTTGCACACTGAACTGGGTAAACAATTGACTGTGTTATTTACTGCTTTTGTATTTACTGTCATATAGTAAGTCAGATACGGTGTCATAACATTGGACGTGACATTGAGTATCTGCAGCCAGAATTTCACCATCAATTGGAATAAATAAAATATCGACAATAGACTACCTTCCATAATGACAAGGGTACCATCCATTGGAGTAACAAATATCTGAGCAACATACTACCTTTCATAATGACAAGGCTATCATCGATTGGAGTAACAAAGATATCGACAACTGACTACCTTCAATAATGACAAGGCTACCATCCGATGGAGTAACAAAAATCTCGACAAAAGACTACCTTCCATAATAACAAGGTTACCATCCATTGGAATAACAAAAATCGTGACAATAGACTCACTTCCATAATGATAAGGCAATAATCCAATGGAGTAACAAAAATCTCAATGACAGACTACCTTCCATTAATGACAAGCCTACCATCCCTTGGAGTAACATAAATCTCGACAAAAGACTACCTTCCATAATAACAAGGTTACCATCCATTGGAATAGCAAAAATCTGGACAAAAAACTACCTTCCATAATGACAAGGCTGCCATCCATTCGAATAATAAAAATCTCGACAAAAGACTACCTTCCATAATGACAAGGCTAGCATTCATTGGAGTAATGAAAATATCGACAACAAACTACCTTCCATAATGACAAGGCTACCATCCATTGGGGTAACAAAAATCTTGACAACAGACTACCTTCCATAATGACAAGGCTACCATCCATTGGAGTAACAAAAATAATGACAAAAAACTACCTTCCATAATGACAAGGCTACCGGCCATTGGAATAACAAAAATCTCGACAAAAGACTACCTTCCATAATGACAAGGTTACAATCCATTGGAATAACAAATATCTCGACAACTAACTACCTTCCTTAATGACAAGGCTACAATCCATTAGAGTAACATAAATCTCAACGACAGACTACCTTCCATAATGACAAGGCTACTATTCATTGGAGTAACAAAAATCTCGACAACAGCCTACCTTCCATAATCACAAGGCTACCACCCATTGGAGTATAAAAAATTTCGACAAAAGACTACCTTCCATAATGACAAGGCTATCATCCATTGGAGTAACAAAAATATGAAAAATAGACTACCTTCCATAATGACAACACTACCATCCATTGGACTAACAGAAATCTCAACGAATGAATACCTACCATAATGACAAGGCTACCATCAATTGGAATAACAAAAATCTCGACAATAGACTACCTTCCATAATAACAAGGCTACCATCCATTGGAGTAACAAATATCTGAACAACAAACTACCTTTCATAATGACAAGGCTATCATCCATTGGAGTAACACAGATATCGACAACATACTACCTTCAATAAGGACAAGGCTACCATCCATTGGAGTAACAAAAATCTCGACAAAAGACTACCTTCCATAATAACAAGGTTACCATGCATTGGAATAAAAAAAATCTCGACAATAGACTCCCTTCCATAATGACAAGGCTATAATCCATTGGAGTAACAAAAATCTCAACGATAGACTACCTTCCATAGTGACAAGGCTACCATCCATTGGAGTAACACAAATCTCGACAAAATACTACCTTCCATAATAACAAGGTTACCATCCATTGGAATAACAAAAATCTCGACAAAAAACTACCTTCCATAATGACAAGGCTACCATCCATTGGAGTAACGAAAATATCGACAACAGACTACCTTCCATAATGACAAGGCTACCATTCATTGGAGTAACAAAAATATCGACAATAGACTACCTTCCATAATGACAAGAATACATTCATTGGGTTAACAAAACTCTCGACAACAGACTATCTTCCATAATGACAAAGCTACCATCCATTGTAGTAACAAAAATCTCGACAAAACACTACCTTCCATAATGACAAGGCTACCATCCATTGGAATAACAAAAATATCGACAAAAGACTACCTTCCAAAATGACAAGATCACCATCCATTGGAATAACAAATATCTCGACAACAGACTACCTTTAATAATGACAAGGCTACCATCCAATGGAATAAAAAATTCTCGACAATAGACTACCTTCCATAATGACAAGGCTACAATCCATTAGAGTAACAAAAATCTGAACAACTGACTACCTTCAATAATGACAAGGCTACAATCCATTAGAGTAACATAAATCTCAATGACAGACTACCTTCTATAATCACAAGGCTACCACCAATTGGAGTATAAAAAATTTCGACAACAGACTAACTTCCATAATGACAAGGCTACAATCCATTGGAGTAACGAAAATATGAAAACCAGACTACCTTTCATAATGACAAGACTGCGATCCATTGGACTAACAAAAATCTCAACGACCTAATACCTACCATAATGACAAGGCAATCATCAATTGGAATAACTAAAATCTCGACAATAGACTACCTTCCATAATGACAAGGCTACCATCCATTGGAGTACCAAATATCTGAGCAGCAGACTACCTTTCATAATGACAAGGCTATCATCCATTGGAGTAACAGAGATATCGACAATAGACTACCTTCAATAATGACAAGGCTACCATCCGTTGGAGTAACAAATATCTCAACAAAAGACTACCTTCCATAATAACAAGGTTACCATCCATTGGAATAACAAAAATCGTGACAATAGAGTCCCTTCTATAATGACAAGGCAATAATCCAATGGAGTAACAAAAATCTCAAAGACAGACTACCTTCCATAATGACAAGGCTACCATCCCTTGGAGTAACACAAATCTCGACAAAAGACTACCTTCCATAATAACAAGGTTACCATCTATTGGAATAACAAAAATCTCGACAAAAAACTACCTTCCATAATGACAAGGCTACCATCCATTGGAATAACAAAAATTTCGACAAAAGACTACCTTCCATAATGACAAGGCTACCATTCATTGGAGTAACAAAAATATCGACAACAGACTACCTTCCAAATGACAAGGCTACATCCATTGGGGTAACAAAAATCTTGACAACAGACTACCTTCCATAATGACAAGGCTACCATCCATTGGAGTAACAAAAATCTCGACAAAAAACTACCTTCCATAATGACAAGGCTACCATCCATTGGAATAACAAAAATCTCGACAACAGACTACCTTCCATAATGACAAGGCTACCAACCAATGGAATAAAAAATTCTCGACAACATACTACCTTCCATAATGACAAGGCTACAATCCATTGGAGTAACAAAAATATGAACAACAGACTACCTTCCATAATGACAAGACTAAGGTCCATTGGACTTACAGAAATCTCAATGACCGAATACCTAACATAATGACAAGGCAACCATCAATTGGAATAACAAAAATCTCGACAATAGACTACCTTCCATAATGACAAGGCTACCATCCATTGGAGTACCAAATATCTGAGCAACAGACTACCTTTCATAATGACAAGGCTATCATCCATTGGAGTAACAAAGATATCAACAACAGACTACCTTGAATAATGACAAGGCTACCATCCGTTGGAGTAACAAAAATTTCGACAAAAGACTACCTTCCATAATAACAAGGTTACCATCCATTGGAATAACAAAAATCGTGACAATAGAGTCCCTTCTATAATGACAAGGCAATAATCCAATGGAGTAAGAGAAATCTCAACGATAGACTACCTTCCATAATGACAAGGCTACCATCCCTTGGAGTAACACAAATCTCGACAAAAGACTACCTTCCATAATAACAAGGTTACCATCCATTGGAATAACAAATATCTGAACAACAAACTACCTTTCATAATGACAAGGCTATCATCCATTGGAGTAACACAGATATCGACAACATACTACCTTCAATAAGGACAAGGCTACCATCCATTGGAGTAACAAAAATCTCGACAAAAGACTACCTTCCATAATAACAAGGTTACCATGCATTGGAATAAAAAAAATCTCGACAATAGACTCCCTTCCATAATGACAAGGCTATAATCCATTGGAGTAACAAAAATCTCAACGATAGACTACCTTCCATAGTGACAACGCTACCATCCATTGGAGTAACACAAATCTCGACAAAATACTACCTTCCATAATAACAAGGTTACCATCCATTGGAATAACAAAAATCTCGACAAAAAACTACCTTCCATAATGACAAGGCTACCATCCATTGGAATAACAAAAATCTCGACAAAAAACTACCTTTCATAATGACAAGGCTACCATTCATTGGAGTAACGAAAATATCGACAACAGACTACCTTCCATAATGACAAGGCTACCATTCATTGGAGTAACAAAAATATCGACAATAGACTACCTTCCATAATGACAAGAATACATTCATTGGGTTAACAAAACTCTCGACAACAGACTATCTTCCATAATGACAAAGCTACCATCCATTGTAGTAACAAAAATCTCGACAAAACACTACCTTCCATAATGACAAGGCTACCATCCATTGGAATAACAAAAATATCGACAAAAGACTACCTTCCAAAATGACAAGATCACCATCCATTGGAATAACAAATATCTCGACAACAGACTACCTTTAATAATGACAAGGCTACCATCCAATGGAATAAAAAATTCTCGACAATAGACTACCTTCCATAATGACAAGGCTACAATCCATTAGAGTAACAAAAATCTGAACAACTGACTACCTTCAATAATGACAAGGCTACAATCCATTAGAGTAACATAAATCTCAATGACAGACTACCTTCTATAATCACAAGGCTACCACCAATTGGAGTATAAAAAATTTCGACAACAGACTAACTTCCATAATGACAAGGCTACAATCCATTGGAGTAACGAAAATATGAAAACCAGACTACCTTTCATAATGACAAGACTGCGATCCATTGGACTAACAAAAATCTCAACGACCGAATACCTACCATAATGACAAGGCAATCATCAATTGGAATAACTAAAATCTCGACAATAGACTACCTTCCATAATGACAAGGCTACCATCCATTGGAGTACCACATATCTGAGCAGCAGACTACCTTTCATAATGACAAGGCTATCATCCATTGGAGTAACAGAGATATCGACAATAGACTACCTTCAATAATGACAAGGCTACCATCCGTTGGAGTAACAAATATCTCAACAAAAGACTACCTTCCATAATAACAAGGTTACCATCCATTGGAATAACAAAAATCGTGACAATAGAGTCCCTTCTATAATGACAAGGCAATAATCCAATGGAGTAACAAAAATCTCAAAGACAGACTACCTTCCATAATGACAAGGCTACCATCCCTTGGAGTAACACAAATCTCGACAAAAGACTACCTTCCATAATAACAAGGTTACCATCTATTGGAATAACAAAAATCTCGACAAAAAACTACCTTCCATAATGACAAGGCTACCATCCATTGGAATAACAAAAATTTCGACAAAAGACTACCTTCCATAATGACAAGGCTACCATTCATTGGAGTAACAAAAATATCGACAACAGACTACCTTCCAAATGACAAGGCTACATCCATTGGGGTAACAAAAATCTTGACAACAGACTACCTTCCATAATGACAAGGCTACCATCCATTGGAGTAACAAAAATCTCGACAAAAAACTACCTTCCATAATGACAAGGCTACCATCCATTGGAATAACAAAAATCTCGACAACAGACTACCTTCCATAATGACAAGGCTACCAACCAATGGAATAAAAAATTCTCGACAACATACTACCTTCCATAATGACAAGGCTACAATCCATTGGAGTAACAAAAATATGAACAACAGACTACCTTCCATAATGACAAGACTAAGGTCCATTGGACTTACAGAAATCTCAATGACCGAATACCTAACATAATGACAAGGCAACCATCAATTGGAATAACAAAAATCTCGACAATAGACTACCTTCCATAATGACAAGGCTACCATCCATTGGAGTACCAAATATCTGAGCAACAGACTACCTTTCATAATGACAAGGCTATCATCCATTGGAGTAACAAAGATATCAACAACAGACTACCTTGAATAATGACAAGGCTTCCATCCGTTGGAGTAACAAAAATTTCGACAAAAGACTACCTTCCATAATAACAAGGTTACCATCCATTGGAATAACAAAAATCGTGACAATAGAGTCCCTTCTATAATGACAAGGCAATAATCCAATGGAGTAAGAGAAATCTCAACGACAGACTACCTTCCATAATGACAAGGCTACCATCCCTTGGAGTAACACAAATCTCGACAAAAGACTACCTTCCATAATAACAAGGTTACCATCCATTGGAATAACAAATATCTGAACAACAAACTACCTTTCATAATGACAAGGCTATCATCCATTGGAGTAACACAGATATCGACAACATACTACCTTCAATAAGGACAAGGCTACCATCCATTGGAGTAACAAAAATCTCGACAAAAGTCTACCTTCCATAATAACAAGGTTACCATGCATTGGAATAAAAAAAATCTCGACAATAGACTCCCTTCCATAATGACAAGGCTATAATCCATTGGAGTAACAAAAATCTCAACGATAGACTACCTTCCATAGTGACAAGGCTACCATCCATTGGAGTAACACAAATCTCGACAAAATACTACCTTCCATAATAACAAGGTTACCATCCATTGGAATAACAAAAATCTCGACAAAAAACTACCTTCCATAATGACAAGGCTACCATCCATTGGAATAACAAAAATCTCGACAAAAAACTACCTTTCATAATGACAAGGCTACCATTCATTGGAGTAACGAAAATATCGACAACAGACTACCTTCCATAATGACAAGGCTACCATTCATTGGAGTAACAAAAATATCGACAACAGACTACCTTCCATAATGACAAGAATACATTCATTGGGTTAACAAAACTCTCGACAACAGACTATCTTCCATAATGACAAAGCTACCATCCATTGTAGTAACAAAAATCTCGACAAAACACTACCTTCCATAATGACAAGGCTACCATCCATTGGAATAACAAAAATATCGACAAAAGACTACCTTCCAAAATGACAAGATCACCATCCATTGGAATAACAAATATCTCGACAACAGACTACCTTTAATAATGACAAGGCTACCATCCAATGGAATAAAAAATTCTCGACAATAGACTACCTTCCATAATGACAAGGCTACAATCCATTAGAGTAACAAAAATCTGAACAACTGACTACCTTCAATAATGACAAGGCTACAATCCATTAGAGTAACATAAATCTCAATGACAGACTACCTTCTATAATCACAAGGCTACCACCAATTGGAGTATAAAAAATTTCGACAACAGACTAACTTCCATAATGACAAGGCTACAATCCATTGGAGTAACGAAAATATGAAAACCAGACTACCTTTCATAATGACAAGACTGCGATCCATTGGACTAACAAAAATCTCAACGACCGAATACCTACCATAATGACAAGGCAATCATCAATTGGAATAACTAAAATCTCGACAATAGACTACCTTCCATAATGACAAGGCTACCATCCATTGGAGTACCAAATATCTGAGCAGCAGACTACCTTTCATAATGACAAGGCTATCATCCATTGGAGTAACAGAGATATCGACAATAGACTACCTTCAATAATGACAAGGCTACCATCCGTTGGAGTAACAAATATCTCAACAAAAGACTACCTTCCATAATAACAAGGTTACCATCCATTGGAATAACAAAAATCGTGACAATAGAGTCCCTTCTATAATGACAAGGCAATAATCCAATGGAGTAACAAAAATCTCAAAGACAGACTACCTTCCATAATGACAGGGCTACCATCCCTTGGAGCAACACAAATCTCGACAAAAGACTACCTTCCATAATAACAAGGTTACCATCTATTGGAATAACAAAAATCTCGACAAAAAACTACCTTCCATAATGACAAGGCTACCATCCATTGGAATAACAAAAATTTCGACAAAAGACTACCTTCCATAATGACAAGGCTACCATTCATTGGAGTAACAAAAATATCGACAACAGACTACCTTCCAAATGACAAGGCTACATCCATTGGGGTAACAAAAATCTTGACAACAGACTACCTTCCATAATGACAAGGCTACCATCCATTGGAGTAACAAAAATCTCGACAAAAAACTACCTTCCATAATGACAAGGCTACCATCCATTGGAATAACAAAAATCTCGACAACAGACTACCTTCCATAATGACAAGGCTACCAACCAATGGAATAAAAAATTCTCGACAACATACTACCTTCCATAATGACAAGGCTACAATCCATTGGAGTAACAAAAATATGAACAACAGACTACCTTCCATAATGACAAGACTAAGGTCCATTGGACTTACAGAAATCTCAATGACCGAATACCTAACATAATGACAAGGCAACCATCAATTGGAATAACAAAAATCTTGACAATAGACTACCTTCCATAATGACAAGGCTACCATCCATTGGAGTACCAAATATCTGAGCAACAGACTACCTTTCATAATGACAAGGCTATCATCCATTGGAGTAACAAAGATATCAACAACAGACTACCTTGAATAATGACAAGGCTAACATCCGTTGGAGTAACAAAAATTTCGACAAAAGACTACCTTCCATAATAACAAGGTTACCATCCATTGGAATAACAAAAATCGTGACAATAGAGTCCCTTCTATAATGACAAGGCAATAATCCAATGGAGTAAGAGAAATCTCAACGACAGACTACCTTCCATAATGACAAGGCTACCATCCCTTGGAGTAACACAAATCTCGACAAAAGACTACCTTCCATAATAACAAGGTTACCATCCATTGGAATAACAAAAATCTCGAAAAAAAACTACCTTCCATAATGACAAGGCTACCATCCATTGGAATAACAAAAATCTCGACAAAAGACTACCTTCCATAATGACAAGGCTACCATTCATTTGAGTAACAAAAATATCGACAAAAGACTACCTTCAAAAATGAAAAGGCTACATCCATTGGGGTAACAAAAACCTTGACAACAGACTACCTTCCATAATGACAAGGCTACCATCCATTGGAGTAACAAAAATCTCGACAAAAACTACCTTCCATAATGACAAGGCTACCATCCATTGGAATAACAAAAATCTCGACAACAGACTACCTTCAATAATGACAAGGCTACCATCCGTTGGAGTAACAAATATCTCAACAAAAGACTACCTTCCATAATAACAAGGTTACCATCCATTGGAATAACAAAAATCGTGACAATAGAGTCCCTTCTATAATGACAAGGCAATAATCCAATGGAGTAACAAAAATCTCAAAGACAGACTACCTTCCATAATGACAGGGCTACCATCCCTTGGAGTAACACAAATCTCGACAAAAGACTACCTTCCATAATAACAAGGTTACCATCTATTGGAATAACAAAAATCTCGACAAAAAACTACCTTCCATAATGACAAGGCTACCATCCATTGGAATAACAAAAATTTCGACAAAAGACTACCTTCCATAATGACAAGGCTACCATTCATTGGAGTAACAAAAATATCGACAACAGACTACCTTCCAAATGACAAGGCTACATCCATTGGGGTAACAAAAATCTTGACAACAGACTACCTTCCATAATGACAAGGCTACCATCCATTGGAGTAACAAAAATCTCGACAAAAAACTACCTTCCATAATGACAAGGCTACCATCCATTGGAATAACAAAAATCTCGACAACAGACTACCTTCCATAATGACAAGGCTACCAACCAATGGAATAAAAAATTCTCGACAACATACTACCTTCCATAATGACAAGGCTACAATCCATTGGAGTAACAAAAATATGAACAACAGACTACCTTCCATAATGACAAGACTAAGGTCCATTGGACTTACAGAAATCTCAATGACCGAATACCTAACATAATGACAAGGCAACCATCAATTGGAATAACAAAAATCTTGACAATAGACTACCTTCCATAATGACAAGGCTACCATCCATTGGAGTACCAAATATCTGAGCAACAGACTACCTTTCATAATGACAAGGCTATCATCCATTGGAGTAACAAAGATATCAACAACAGACTACCTTGAATAATGACAAGGCTAACATCCGTTGGAGTAACAAAAATTTCGACAAAAGACTACCTTCCATAATAACAAGGTTACCATCCATTGGAATAACAAAAATCGTGACAATAGAGTCCCTTCTATAATGACAAGGCAATAATCCAATGGAGTAAGAGAAATCTCAACGACAGACTACCTTCCATAATGACAAGGCTACCATCCCTTGGAGTAACACAAATCTCGACAAAAGACTACCTTCCATAATAACAAGGTTACCATCCATTGGAATAACAAAAATCTCGAAAAAAAACTACCTTCCATAATGACAAGGCTACCATCCATTGGAATAACAAAAATCTCGACAAAAGACTACCTTCCATAATGACAAGGCTACCATTCATTTGAGTAACAAAAATATCGACAAAAGACTACCTTCAAAAATGAAAAGGCTACATCCATTGGGGTAACAAAAACCTTGACAACAGACTACCTTCCATAATGACAAGGCTACCATCCATTGGAGTAACAAAAATCTCGACAAAAACTACCTTCCATAATGACAAGGATACCATCCATTGGAATAACAAAAATCTCGACAGCAGACTACCTTCCATAATGACAAGGCTACCAACCAATGGAATAAAAAATTCTCGACAACAGACTACCTTCCATAATGACATGGCTACAATCCATTGGAGTAACAAAAATATGAACAACAGACTACCTTCCATAATGACAAGACTACGGTCCATTGGACTAACAGAAATCTCAACGACCGAATACCTAACATAATGACAAGGCAACCATCAATTGGAATAACAAAAATCTCGACAATAGAATACCTTCCATAATGACAAGGCTACCATCCATTGGAGTACCAAATATCTGAGCAACAGACTACCTTTCATAATGACAAGGCTATCATCCATTGGAGTAACAGAGATATCGACAACATACTACCTTCAATAATGACAAGGCTACCATCTGTTGGAGTAAAAAAAATCTCGAAAAAAGACTACCTTCCATAATAACAAGGTTACCATCCATTGGAATAACAAAAATCGTGACAATAGAGTCCCTTCTATAATGACAAGGCAATAATCCAATGGAGTAACAAAAATCTCAACGACAGACTACCTTCCATAATGACAAGGCTACCATCCCTTGGAGTAACACAAATCTCGACAAAAGACTACCTTCCATAATAACAAGGTTACCATCCATTGGAATAACAAAAACCTCGACAAAAAACTACCTTCCATAATGACAAGGCTACCATCCATTGGAATAACAAAAATCTCGACAAAAGACTACCTTCCATAATGACAAGCTACCATTCATTGGAGTAACAAAAATATCGACAACAGACTACCTTCCAAAATGACAAGGCTACATCTATTGGGGTAACAAAAATCTTGACAACAGACTACCTTCCATAATGACAAGGCTACCATCCATTGGAGTAACAAAAATGTCGACAAAAAACTACCTTCCATAATGACAAGGCTACCATCCATTGGAATAACAAAAATCTCGACAACAGACTACCTTCCATAATGACAAGGTTACCAACCAATGGAATAAAAAATTCTCGACAACAGACTACCTTCCATAATGACAAGGCTACAATCCATTGGAGTAACAAAAATATGAACAACAGACTACCTTCCATAATGACAAGACTACGGTCCATTGGACTAACAAAAATCTCAACAACCGAATACCTAACATAATGACAAGGTAACCATCAATTGGAATAACAAAAATCTCGACAATAAACTACCTTCCATAATGACAAGCATACCATCCATTGGAGTACCAAAAATCTGAGCAACAGACTACCTTTCATAATGACAAGGCTATCATCCATTGGAGTAACAGAGATATCGACAACAGACTACCTTCAATAATTACAAGTTTACCATCCGTTGGAGTAACAAAAATCTCGACAAAAGACTACCTTCCATAATAAAACGGTTACCATCCATTGGAATAACAAAAATCGTGACAATAGAGTCCCTTTCATAATGACAAGGCAATAATCAAATGGAGTAACAAAAATCTCAACAACAGACTACCTTCCATAATGATAAGGCTACCATCCCTGCAGTAACACAAATCTCAACAAAAGACTACCTTCCATAATAACAAGGTTACCATCCATTGGAATAACAAAAATATCGACAAAAAACTACCTTCCATAATGACAAGGCTACCATCCATTGGAATAACAAAAATCTCGACAAAAGACTACCTTCCATAATGACAAGGCTACCATTCATTTGAGTAACAAAAATATCGACAAAAGACTACCTTCAAAAATGAAAAGGCTACATCCATTGGGGTAACAAAAACCTTGACAACAGACTACCTTCCATAATGACAAGGCTACCATCCATTGGAGTAACAAAAATCTCGACAAAAACTACCTTCCATAATGACAAGGATACCATCCATTGGAATAACAAAAATCTCGACAGCAGACTACCTTCCATAATGACAAGGCTACCAACCAATGGAATAAAAAATTCTCGACAACAGACTACCTTCCATAATGACATGGCTACAATCCATTGGAGTAACAAAAATATGAACAACAGACTACCTTCCATAATGAAAAGACTACGGTCCATTGGACTAACAGAAATCTCAACGACCGAATACCTAACATAATGACAAGGCAACCATCAATTGGAATAACAAAAATCTCGACAATAGAATACCTTCCATAATGACAAGGCTACCATCCATTGGAGTACCAAATATCTGAGCAACAGACTACCTTTCATAATGACAAGGCTATCATCCATTGGAGTAACAGAGATATCGACAACATACTACCTTCAATAATGACAAGGCTACCATCTGTTTGAGTAAAAAAAATCTCGAAAAAAGACTACCTTCCATAATAACAAGGTTACCATCCATTGGAATAACAAAAATCGTGACAATAGAGTCCCTTCTATAATGACAAGGCAATAATCCAATGGAGTAACAAAAATCTCAACGACAGACTACCTTCCATAATGACAAGGCTACCATCCCTTGGAGTAACACAAATCTCGACAAAAGACTACCTTCCATAATAACAAGGTTACCATCCATTGGAATAACAAAAACCTCGACAAAAAACTACCTTCCATAATGACAAGGCTACCATCCATTGGAATAACAAAAATCTCGACAAAAGACTACCTTCCATAATGACAAGCTACCATTCATTGGAGTAACAAAAATATCGACAACAGACTACCTTCCAAAATGACAAGGCTACATCTATTGGGGTAACAAAAATCTTGACAACAGACTACCTTCCATAATGACAAGGCTACCATCCATTGGAGTAACAAAAATGTCGACAAAAAACTACCTTCCATAATGACAAGGCTACCATCCATTGGAATAACAAAAATCTCGACAACAGACTACCTTCCATAATGACAAGGTTACCAACCAATGGAATAAAAAATTCTCGACAACAGACTACCTTCCATAATGACAAGGCTACAATCCATTGGAGTAACAAAAATATGAACAACAGACTACCTTCCATAATGACAAGACTACGGTCCATTGGACTAACAAAAATCTCAACAACCGAATACCTAACATAATGACAAGGTAACCATCAATTGGAATAACAAAAATCTCGACAATAAACTACCTTCCATAATGACAAGCATACCATCCATTGGAGTACCAAAAATCTGAGCAACAGACTACCTTTCATAATGACAAGGCTATCATCCATTGGAGTAACAGAGATATCGACAACAGACTACCTTCAATAATTACAAGTTTACCATCCGTTGGAGTAACAAAAATCTCGACAAAAGACTACCTTCCATAATAAAACGGTTACCATCCATTGGAATAACAAAAATCGTGACAATAGAGTCCCTTTCATAATGACAAGGCAATAATCAAATGGAGTAACAAAAATCTCAACAACAGACTACCTTCCATAATGATAAGGCTACCATCCCTTGCAGTAACACAAATCTCAACAAAAGACTACCTTCCATAATAACAAGGTTACCATCCATTGGAATAACAAAAATATCGACAAAAAACTACCTTCCATAATGACAAGGCTACCATCCATTGGAATAACAAAAATCTCGACAAAAGACTACCTTCCATAATGACAAGGCTACCATTCATTTGAGTAACAAAAATATCGACAAAAGACTACCTTCAAAAATGAAAAGGCTACATCCATTGGGGTAACAAAAACCTTGACAACAGACTACCTTCCATAATGACAAGGCTACCATCCATTGGAGTAACAAAAATCTCGACAAAAACTACCTTCCATAATGACAAGGATACCATCCATTGGAATAACAAAAATCTCGACAGCAGACTACCTTCCATAATGACAAGGCTACCAACCAATGGAATAAAAAATTCTCGACAACAGACTACCTTCCATAATGACATGGCTACAATCCATTGGAGTAACAAAAATATGAACAACAGACTACCTTCCATAATGAAAAGACTACGGTCCATTGGACTAACAGAAATCTCAACGACCGAATACCTAACATAATGACAAGGCAACCATCAATTGGAATAACAAAAATCTCGACAATAGAATACCTTCCATAATGACAAGGCTACCATCCATTGGAGTACCAAATATCTGAGCAACAGACTACCTTTCATAATGACAAGGCTATCATCCATTGGAGTAACAGAGATATCGACAACATACTACCTTCAATAATGACAAGGCTACCATCTGTTTGAGTAAAAAAAATCTCGAAAAAAGACTACCTTCCATAATAACAAGGTTACCATCCATTGGAATAACAAAAATCGTGACAATAGAGTCCCTTCTATAATGACAAGGCAATAATCCAATGGAGTAACAAAAATCTCAACGACAGACTACCTTCCATAATGACAAGGCTACCATCCCTTGGAGTAACACAAATCTCGACAAAAGACTACCTTCCATAATAACAAGGTTACCATCCATTGGAATAACAAAAACCTCGACAAAAAACTACCTTCCATAATGACAAGGCTACCATCCATTGGAATAACAAAAATCTCGACAAAAGACTACCTTCCATAATGACAAGGCTACCATTCATTGGAGTAACAAAAATATCGACAACAGACTACGTTCCAAAATGACAAGGCTACATCCATTGGGGTAACAAAAATCTTGACAACAGACTACCTTCCATAATGACAAGGCTACCATCCATTGGAGTAACAAAAATGTCGACAAAAAACTACCTTCCATAATGACAAGGCTACCATCCATTGGAATAACAAAAATCTCGACAACAGACTACCTTCCATAATGACAAGGTTACCAACCAATGGAATAAAAAATTCTCGACAACAGACTACCTTCCATAATGACAAGGCTACAATCCATTGGAGTAACAAAAATATGAACAACAGACTACCTTCCATAATGACAAGACTACGGTCCATTGGACTAACAAAAATCTCAACAACCGAATACCTAACATAATGACAAGGTAACCATCAATTGGAATAACAAAAATCTCGACAATAAACTAACTTCCATAATGACAAGCATACCATCCATTGGAGTACCAAAAATCTGAGCAACAAACTACCTTTCATAATGACAAGGCTATCATCCATTGGAGTAACAGAGATATCGACAACAGACTACCTTCAATAATTACAAGGTTACCATCCGTTGGAGTAACAAAAATCTCGACAAAAGACTACCTTCCATAATAAAACGGTTACCATCCATTGGAATAACAAAAATCGTGACAATAGAGTCCCTTCCATAATGACAAGGCAATAATCAAATGGAGTAACAAAAATCTCAACGACAGACTACCTTCCATAATGATAAGGCTACCATCCCTTGCAGTAACACAAATCTCAACAAAAGACTACCTTCCATAATAACAAGGTTACCATCCATTGGAATAACAAAAATATCGACAAAAAACTACCTTCCATAATGACAAGGCAACCATCCATTGGAATAACAAAAATCTCGACAAAAGACTACCTTCCATAATAACAAGGCTACCATTCATTGGAGTAACAAAAATATCGACAACAAACTACCTTCCATAATGACAAGGCTACATCCATTGGGGTAACAAAAATCTTGACAACACACTACCTTCCATAATGACAAGGCTACCATCCATTGGAGTAACAAAAATCTCGACAAAAAACTACCTTCCATAATGACAAGGCTACAATCCATTGGAATAACAAAAATCTTGACAAAAGACTACCTTCCATAATGACAAGGTTACCATCCATTGGAATAACAAATATCTCGACAACAGACTACCTTCCATAATGACAAGGCTACCAACCAATGGAATAAAAAATTCTCGACAACAGACTACCTTCCATAATGACAAGGCTACAATCCATTGGAGTAACAAAAATCTGAACAACAGACTACCTTCCTTAATGACAAGGCTACAATCCATTAGAGTAACATAAATCTCAACGACAGACTACCTTCCATAATGACAAGGCTACCATCCATTGGAGTAACTAAAATCTCGACAAAAAACTACCTTCCATAATGACAAGGCTACCATTCATTGGAGTAACGAAAATATCGACAACAGACTACCTTCCATAATGACAAGGCTACATCCATTGTGGTAACAAAAATCTCGACAACAGACTACCTTCCATAATGACAAGGCTACCATCCATTAGAGTAACAAAAATCTCGACAAAAGACTACCTTCCATAATAACAAGGCTACCATCCATTGGAATAACAAAAATCTCGACAAAAAACTACCTTCCATAATGACAAGGCTACCATCCATTGGAATAACAAAAATCTCGACAAAAAACTACCTTTCATAATGACAAGGCTACCATTCATTGGAGTAACGAAAATATCGACAACAAACTACCTTCCATAATGACAAGGCTACCATTCATTGGAGTAACAAAAATATCGACAACAGACTACCTTCCATAATGACAAGGATACAATCCATTAGAGTAACAAAACTCTCGACAACAGACTACCTTCCATAATGACAAAGCTACCATCCATTGGAGTAACAAAAATCTCGACAAAACACTACCTTCCATAATGACAAGGCTACCACCAATTGGAGTATAAAAAATTTTGACAACAGACTACCTTCCAGAATGACAAGGCTATCATCCATTGGAGTAACAAAAATATGAATAACAGACTACCTTCCATAATGACAAGACTACGATCCATTGGACTAACAGAAATCTCAACGACCGAATACCTACCATAATGACAAGGCAACCATCAATTGGAATAACAAAAATCTCGACAATAGACTACCTTCCATAATGGCAAGGCTACCATCCATTGGAGTACCAAATATCTGAGCAACAGACTACCTTTCATAATGACAAGGCTATCATCCATTGGAGTAACAGAGATATCGACAACAGACTACCTTCAACAATGACAAGGCTACCATCCGTTGGAGTAAAAAAAATCTTGACAAAAGTCTACCTTCCATAATAACAAGGTTACCATCCATTGGAATAACAAAAATCGTGACAATAGAGTCCCTTCTATAATGACAAGGCAATAATACAATGGAGTAACAAAAATCTCAATGACAGACTACCTTCCATAATGACAAGGCTACCATCCCTTGGAGTAACACAAATCTCGACAAACGACTACCTTCCATAATAACAAGGTTACCATCCATTGGAATAACAAAAATCTCGACAAAACACTACCTTCCATAATGACAAGGCTACCATCCATTGGAATAACAAAAATCTCGACAAAAGACTATCTTCCAAAATGACAAGATCACCATCCATTGGAATAACAAATATTTCGAAAACAGACTACCTTTAATAATGACAAGGCTACCATCCAATGGAATAAAAAATTCTCGACAATAGACTACCTTCCATAATGACAAGGCTACAATCCATTGGAGTAACAAAAATCTAAACAATAGACTACCTTCCATAATGACAAGGCTACAATCCATTAGAGTAACATAAATCTCAACGACAGACTACCTTCCATAATGACAAGGCTACCATCCATTGGAGTAACAAAAATCTCGACAACAGACTACCTTCCATAATCACAAGGCTACCACCAATTGGAGTATAAAAAATTTCGACAACAGACTACCTTCCAGAATGACAAAGCTATCATCCATTGGAGTAACAAAAATATGAATAACAGACTACCTTCCATAATGACAAGACTACGATCCATTGGACTAACAGAAATCTCAACGATGGAATACCTACCATAATGACAAGGTAACCATCAATTGGAATAACAAAAATCTCGACAATAGACTACCTTCCAAAATGACAAGGCTACCATCCATTGGAGTACCAAATATGTGAGCAACATACTACCTTTCATAATGACAAGGCTATCATCCATTGGAGTAACAGAGATATCGACAACAGACTACCTTCAACAATGACAAGGCTACCATCCGTTGGAGTAACAAAAATCTCGACAAAAGACTACCTTCCATAATAACAAGGTTACCATCCATTGGAATAACAAAAATCGTGACAATAGAGTCCCTTCTATAATGACAAGGCAATAATCCAATGGAGTAACAAAAATCTCAACGACAGACTACCTTCCATAATGACAAGGCTACCATCCCTTGGAGTAACACAAATCTCGACAAAAGACTACCTTCCATAATAACAAGGTTACCATCCATTGGAATAACAAAAATCTCGACAAAACACTACCTTCCATAATGACAAGGCTACCATCCATTGGAATAACAAAAATCTCGACAAAAGACTACCTTCCATAATGACTAGGCTACCATTCATTGGAGTAACAAAAATATCGTCAACAGACTACCTTCCAAAATGACAAGGCTACATCCATTGGGGTAACAAAAATCTCGACAACAGTCTACCTTCCATAATGACAAGGTTACCATCCATTGGAGTAAAAAATTCTCGACAACAGACTACCTTCCTTAATGACAAGGCTACAATCCATTGGAGTAACAAAAATATGAACTACATACTACCTTCCATAATGACAAGACTACGGTCCATCGGACTAACAGAAATCTCAACGACCGAATACATAACATAATGACAAGGAAACCATCTATTGGAATAACAAAAATCTCGACAATAGACTACCTTCCATAATGACAAGGCTGCCATCCATTGGAGTACCAAATATCTGAGCAACAGACTACCTTTCATAACGACAAGGCTATCATCCATTGGAGTAACAAAGATATCGACAACAGACTACCTTCAATAATGACAAGGCTACCATCCGTTGGAGTAACAAAAATCTCGACAAAAGACTACATTCCATAATAACAAGGTTACCATCCATTGGAATAACAAAAATCATGACAATAGAGTCCCTTCCATAATGACAAGGCAATAATCCAATGGAGTAACAAAAATCTCAACGACAGACTACCTTCCATAATGTCAAGGCTACCATCCCTTGGAGTAACACAAATCTCGACAAAAGACTAACTTCCATAATAACAAGGTTACCATCCATTGGAATAACAAAAATCTCGACAAAAAACTACCTTCCATAATGACAAGGCTACCATCCATTGGAATAACAAAAATCTCGACAAAAGACTACCTTCCATAATAACAAGGCTACCATCCATTGGAGTAACAAAAATCTCGACAAAAAACTACCTTCCATAATGACAAGGCTACCATCCATTGGAATAACAAAAATATCGACAAAAGACTACCTTCCATAATGACAAGGTTACCATCCATTGGAATAACAAATATCTCGACAACAGACTACCTTCCATAATGACAAGGCTACCAACCAAAGGAATAAAAAATTCTCGACAACAGACTACCTTCCATAATGACAAGTCTACAATCCATTGGAGTAACAAAAATCTGAACAACAGACTACCTTCCCTATTGACAAGGCTACGATCCATTAGAGTAACATAAATCTCAATGACAGACAACCTTCCATAATGACAAGGCTACCATCCATTGGAGTGACAAAAATCTCGACAATAGACTACCTTCCAAAATCACAAGGCTACCTCCCATTGGAGTATAAAAAATTTCGACAACAAACTACCTTCCATAATGACAAGGCTACCATCCATTGGAGTAACAAAAATATGAAAAATAGACTACCTTCCATAATTACAAGACTACCATCCATTGGACTAACAAAAATCTCAACGACCGAATACCTACCATAATGACAAGGCTACCATCAATTGGAATAAAAAAAATCTCGACAATAGACTACCTTCCATAATGACAAGGCTACCATCCATTGGAGTAACAAAAATCTCGACAACAAACTACCTTTCATGATGACAAGGCTATCATCCATTGGAGTAACAGAGATATCGACAACAGACTACCTTCAATAATGACAAGGCTACCATCCATTGGAGTAACAAAAATCTCGACAAAAAACTACCTTCCATAATGACAAGGCTACCATCCATTGGAATAACAAAAATCTCGACAAACGACTACCTTCCATAATGACAAGGCTACCATTCATTGGAGTAACGAAAATATCGACAACAGACTACCTTCCATAATGATAAGGCTACATCCATTGGAGTAACAAAAATCTCAACCACAAACTACCTTACATAATGACAAGGCTATCATCCATTGGAGTAACAAAAATCTCGACAAAAAACTACCTTCCATAATGTTAAGGCTACCATCCATTGGAATAACAAAAATCTCTACAAAAGACTACCTTCCATAATGACAAGGTCACCATCCATTGGAATAACAAATATCTCGACAACAGAATACCTTTAATAATGACAAGGCTACCATCCAATGGAATAAAAAATTCTCGACAACAGACTACCTTCCATAATGACAAGGCTACAATCCATTGGAGCAACAAAAATCTAAACAACAAATTACCTTCCCATAATGACAAGGCTACAATCCATTAGAGTAACATAAATCTCAACGACAGACTACCTTCCATAATCACAAGGCTACCTCCCATTGGAGTATAAAAAATTTTGACAGCAGACTACCTTCCATAATGACAAGGCTATGATCCATTGGAGTAAAAAAAATATGAACAATAGACTACCTTCCACAATGACAAGACTACCATCCATTAGACTAACAGAAATCTCAACGACCGAATACCTACCATAATGACAAGGCATCCATCCATTGGAATAACAAAAATCTCGACGACAGACTACCTTTCATAATGACATTGCTATCATCCATTGGAGTAACAAAAATCTCAACGACAGACAACCTTCCATAATGACAAGGCTACCATCCATTGGAGTAACACAAATCTCAACAACAGAGTATGATCCATAATGACAAGGCTACAATCCATTAGAGTAAAATAAATCTCAACGACAGACTACCTTCAATAATGACAAGGCTACCATCCATTAGAGTAACAAAAATCTCGACAACAGACTTCCTTCCATAATCAAAAGGCTACCACCCATTGGAGTATAAAAAATTTCGACAATTAACTACCTTCCATAATGACAAGGCTATCAACCATTGGAGTAACAAAAATATGAACAACAGACTACCTTCCATAATGACAAGACTACCATCCATTGGACTAGCAGAAATCTTAACGACCGAATACTTACCATAATGAAAAGGCAACCATCAATCGGAATAACAAAAATCTCGACAATAGACTACCTTCCATAATGACAAGGCTACCATCCATTGTAGTACTAAATATCTGAGCAACAAACTACCTTTCATGATGACAAGGCTATCATCCATTGGAGTAACAGAGATATCGACAACAGACTACCTTCAATAATGACAAGGCTACCATCATTGGAGTAACAAAAATCTCGACAAAAGACTACCTTCCATAATAACAAGGTTACCATCCATTGGAATAACCAAAATCCTGACAATAGACTCCTTTCCATAATGACAAGGCAATAATCCAATGGAGTAACAAAAATCTCAACGACAGACTACCTTCCATAATGACAAGGCTACCATCCCTTGGAGTAACACAAATCTCGACAAAAGACTACCTTCCATAATAACAAGGTTACCATCCATTGGAATAACAAAAATCTCAACAAAAAACTGCCTTCCATAATGACAAGGCTACCATCCATTTGAATAACAAAAATCTCGACAAAAGACTACCTTCCGTAATGACAAGGCTACCATTCATTGGAGTAACGAAAATATCGACAACAGACTACCTTCCATAATGACAAGGCTACATCCATTGGGGTAACAAAAATATCGACAACAGACTACCTTCCATAATGACAAGGCTACCATCCATTGAAGTAACAAAAATATCGACAAAAAACTACCTTCCATAATGACAAGGCTATCCATTGGAATAACTAAACTATCGACAAAAGACTACCTTCCATAATGACAAGGTCACCATCCATTGGAATAAAAAATATCTCGACAACAGACTACCTTCCATAATGACAAGGCTACCATCCATTGGAGTAACAAAAATCTCGATAAAAAACTACTTTCCACAATGACAAGGCTACCATCCATTGGAATAACAAAAATATCGACAAAAGACTACCTTCCATAATGACAAGGTTACCATCCATTGGAGTAACAAAAATATGAACAACAGACTACCTTACATAATGACAAGACTTCCATCCATTGGACTAACAGAAATCTCAACGACCGAATACCTACCATAATGACAAGGCTACCGTCAATTTGAATAACAAAAATCTCGACAATAGACTACCTTCCATAATGACAAGGCTACCATCCATTGGAGTAACAAATATCTGAACAACAAACTACCATCCTTAATGGCAAGGCTATAATCCATTAAAATAACATAAATCTCAACGACAGACTACCTTCCATAATGACAAGATTACCATCCATTGGAATAACAAAAATCTCGACAAAAGACTACCTTCCATACTGACAAGCCTACCATTCATTGGACTAACGAAAATATCGACAACAGACTACCTTCCATAATGACAAGGGTACATCCATTGGGGTAACAAAAATCTCGACAACAGACTACCTTCCATAATGACAAGGCTACCATCCATTGGAGTAACAAAAATCTAGACAAAAAACTACCTTCCATAATGACAAGGCTACCATCCATTGGAATAACAAAAATCTCGACAAAAGACTACCTTCCATAATGACAAGGCTACCATTCATTGGACTAACGAAAATATCGACAACAAACTACCTTCCATAATGACAAGGCTACCATTCATTGGACTAACGAAAATATCGACAACAGACTACCTTCCATAATGACAAGGCTACCATCCATTGGAGTAACAAAAATCTAGACAAAAAACTACCTTCCATAATGACAAGGCTATCCTCCATTGGTGTAACAGAGATATTGACAACAGACTACATTCAATAATGACAAGGCTACCATCCATTGGAGTAACAAAAATCTAGACAAAATACTACCTTCCATAATAACAAGGTTACCATCCATTGGAATAAAAAAAATCTCGACAATAGACTCCATTCCATAATGACAAGGCTATAATCCATTGGAGTAACAAAAATCTCAACGAAAGACTACCTTCCAAAATGACAAGGCTACCATCGATTGGAGTAACACAAATCTCGACAAAAGACTACCTTCCATAATAACAAGGTTACCATCCATTGGAATAACAAAAATATCGACAAAAAACTACCTTCCATAATGACAAGGCTACCATCCATTGGAATAACAAAAATCTCGACAAAAGACTACCTTCCATAATGACAAGGCTACCATTCATTGGACTAACGAAAATATCAACAACAGACTACCTTCCATAATGACAAGGCTACATCCATTTGGGTAACAAAAATCTCGACAACAGACTACCTTCCATAATGACAAGGCTACCATCCATTGGAGTAACAAAAATATAAACAACATACTACCTTCCATAATGACGAGACTACCATCCATTGGACTAACAGAAATCTCAATGACCGAATACCTACCATAATGACAAGGCTACCATCAATTGGAATAACAAAAATATCGACAATAGACTACCTTTCATAATGACAAGGCTACCATCCATTGGAGTAACAAATATCTGAACAACTGACTACCTTTCGTAATGACAAGGCTATCATCCATTGGTGTAACAGAGATATCGACAACAGACTACCTTTAATAATGACAAGGATACCATCCATTGGAGTAACAAAAATCTCGACAAAATACTACCTTTTATAATAACAAGGTTACCATCCATTGGAATAAAAAAAATCTCGACAATAGACTCCCTTCCATAATGACAAGGCTATAATCCATTGGAGTAACAAAAATCTCAACGAAAAACTACCTTCCATAATGACAAGGCTACCATCCATTGGAGTAACACAAATCTCGACAAAAGACTACCTTCCATAATAACAAGGTTACCATCCATTGGAATAACAAAAATATCGATAAAAACTACCTTCCATAATGACAAGGCTACCATCAATTGGAATAACAAAAATCTTGACAAAAGACTACCTTCCATAATGACAAGGCTACCATTCATTGGACTAACGAAAATATCGACAACAGACTACCTTCCATAATGACACGGCTACATCCATTGGGGTAACAAAAATCTCGACAACAGACAACCTTCCATAATGACAAGGCTACCATCCATTGGAGTAACAAAAATCTAGACAAAAAACTACCTTCCATAATGACAAGGCTACCATCCATTGGAATAACAAAAATCTCGACAAAAGACTACCTTCCATAATGACAAGGTCACCATCCATTGGAATAACAAATATATCGACCACAGACTACCTTTAATAAAGATAAGGCTACCATCCAATGGAATAAAAAATTCTCGACAACAAACTACCTTCTATAATGACAAGGCTACAATCCATTGGAGTAACAAAAATCTAAATAACAGACTACCTTCCATATTGACAAGGCTACAATCCATTAGAGTAACATAAATCTCAACGACAAACTACTTTCCATAATGACAAGGCTACCATCCATTGGAGTAACAAAAATCTCGACAATAGACTACCTTCCATAATCACAAGGCTACCACCCATTGGAGTATAAAAAATTTCGAAAATAGCATACCTTCCATAATGACAAGGCTATCATCCATTGGAGTAACAAAAATATGAACAACAGACTACCATCCATAATGACAAGACTACCATCCATTGGACTAACAGAAATCTCAACGACCAAATACCTACCATAATGACATGGCTACCATCAATTGGAATAACAAAAATCTCGACAATAGACTACCTTCCATAATGGCAAGGCTACCATCCATTGGAGTACCAAATATCTGAGCAACAGACTACCTTTCATTATGACAAGGCTATCATTCATTGGAGTAATAGAGATATCGACAACAGAATACCTTCAATAATGACAAGGCTACCATCCGTTAGAGTAACAAAAATCTCGACAAAAAACTACCTTCCATAATGACAAGGCTACCATCCATTGAAATAACAAAAATCTCGACAAAAGACTACCTTCCATAATGACAAGGTGACCATCCTTTGGAATAAAAAATATCTCGACAATAGACTACCTTCCATAATGACAAGGCTACCATCCAATGGAATAAAAAATTCTCGACAACAGACTACCTTCCATAATGATAAGGCTACAATCCATTGGAGTAACAAAAATCTGAACAACAGACTACCTTCCATAATGACAAGGCTACCATCCATTGGAGTAACAAAAATCTCGACAACAGACTACATTCCATAATCACAAGGCTACCACCCATTGGAGTATAAAAAATTTCGAAAATAGACTCCCTTCCATAATGACAAGGCTATCATCCATTGGAGTAACAAAAATATGAACAACAGACTACCATCCATAATGACAAGACTACCATCCATTGGACTAACAAAAATCTCAACGACCAAATACCTAGCATAATGACATGGCTACCATCAATTGGAATAACAAAAATCTCGACAATAGACTACCTTCCATAATGGCAAGGCTACCATCCATTGGAGTACCAAATATCTGAGCAATAGACTACCTTTCATAATGACAAGGCTATCATTCATTGGAGTAATAGAGATATCGACAACAGAATACCTTCAATAATGACAAGGCTACCATCCAATGGAATAAAAAATTCTCGACAAGAGACTACCTTCCATGATGACAAGGCTACAATCCATTGGAGTAACAAAAATCTGAACAACAGACTACCTTCCATAATGACAAGGCTACAATCCATTGGAGTAACAGAAATCTCAATGACAGACTACCTTCCATAATAACAAGGTTACCATCCATTAGAGTAACAAAAATCTCGACAATAGACTACCTTCAATAATTATAAGGCTACCACCCATTGGAGTATCAAAAATCTCGACAACAGACTACCTTCCATAATTACAAGGCTATCATCCATTGGAGTAAAAAAATATGAACAACAGACTACCTTCCATAATTACAAGGCTACCATCCATTGGAGTAACAGAAATCTCAACGACCGACTACCTTCCATAATGACAAGGTTACCATCCATTGGAATAACAAAAATCTTGACAATAGACTACCTTCTATAATGACAAGGCTACATTCATTGGAGTAAAAAATATCTGAACAAATAGACTACCTTTCATAATGACAAGGCTATCATCCATTGGAGTAATAGAGATATCGACAATAGACTACCTTCAAAAATTACAAGGCTACAATCCGTTGGAGTAACAAAAATCCCTACAAAAGACTACCTTCTATAATAACAAGGTTTCCATCCATTGGAATAAAAAAAGTCTCGACAATAGACTACCTTCCATAATGACAAGGCTACCATCCATTGGAGTAACACAAATCTCGACAAAAGACTACCTTCCATAATAACAAGGTTACCATCCATTGGAATAACAAAAATATCGACAAAAAACTACCTTCCATAATGACAAGGCTACCATCTATTGGAATAAAAAAAATCTCGACAAAAGACTACCTTCCATAATGACAAGGCTACCATTCATTGGACTAACGAAAATATCGACAACAGACTACCTTCCATAATGACAAGGCTACATCCCTTGGGGTAACAAAAATCTCGACAACAGACTACCTTCCATAATGACAAGGCTACCATCCATTGGAGTAACAAAAATCTAGACAAAAAACTACCTTCCATAATGACAAGGCTACCATCCATTGGAATAACAAAAATCTCGACAAAACACTACCTTCCATAATGACAAGGTCACCATCCATTGGAATAACAAATATCTCGACCACAGACTACCTTTAATAAAGACAAGGCTACCATCCAATGGAATAAAAAATTCTCGACAACAAACTACCTTCTATAATGACAAGGCTACAATCCATTGGAGTAACAAAAATCTAAATAACAGACTACCTTCCATATTGACAAGGCTACAATCCATTAGAGTAACATAAATCTCAACGACAAACTACCTTCCATAATGACATGGCTACCATCCATTGGAGTAACAAAAATCTCGACAACAGACTACCTTCCATAATCACAAGGCTACCACCCATTGGAGTATAAAAAATTTCGAAAATAGACTACCTTCCATAATGACAAGGCTATCATCCATTGGAGTAACAAAAATATGAACAACAGACTACCATCCATAATGACAAGACTACCATCCATTGGACTAACAGAAATCTCAACGACCAAATACCTACCATAATGACAAGGCTACCATCAATTGGAATAACAAAAATCTCGACAATAGACTACCTTCCATAATGGCAAGGCTTCCATCCATTGGAGTACCAAATATCTGAGCAACAGACTACCTTTCATAATGACAAGGCTATCATTCATTGGAGTAACAGAGATATCGACAACAGAATACCTTCAATAATGACAAGGCTACCATCCGTTAGAGTAACAAAAATCTCGACAAAAAACTACCTTCCATAATGACAAGGCTACCATCCATTGAAATAACAAAAATCTCGACAAAAGACTACCTTCCATAATGACAAGGTGACCATCCATTGGAATAAAAAATATCTCGACAACAGACTACCTTCCATAATGACAAGGCTACCATCCAATGGAATAAAAAATTCTCGACAACAGATTACCTTCCATAATGACAAGGCTACAATCCATTGGAGTAACAAAAATCTGAACAACAGACTACCTTCCATAATGACAAGGCTACCATCCATTGGAGTAACAAAAATCTCGACAAAATACTACCTTCCATAATAACAAGGTTACCATCCATTGGAATAAAAAAAATCACGAAAATAGACTCCCTTCCATGATGACAAGGCTATAATCCATTGGAGTAACAAAAATCTCAACGAAAGACTACCTTCCATAATGACAAGGCTACCATCCATTGCAGTAACACAAATCTCGACAAAAGACTACCTTCCATAATAACAAGGTTACCATCCATTGGAATAACAAAAATATCGACAAAAAACTACCTTCCATAATGACAAGGCTACCATCCATTGGAATAACAAAAATCTCGACAAAAGACTACATTCCATAATGACAAGGCTACCATTCATTGGACTAACGAAAATATCGACAACAAACTACCTTCCATAATGACAAGGTCACCATCCATTGGAATAACAAATATCTCGAAAACAGACTACCTTTAAGAAAGACAAGGCTACCATCCAATGGAATAAAAAATTTCTGACAACAAACCACCTTCTATAATGACAAGGCTACAATCCATTAGAGTAACAAAAATCTAATCAACAGACTACCTTCCATAATGACAAGGCTACAATTCATTAAAGTTATATAAATCTAAACGACATACTACCTTCCATAATGACAAGGCTACCATCCATTGGAGTTAAAAAATCTCGACAACAGACTACCTTCCATAATCACAAGGCTACCACCCATTGGAGTATAAAAAATTTCGACAACAGACTACCTTCCATAATGACAAGGCTATCATCTATTGGAGTAACAAAAATATGAAAAATAGACTACCTTCCATAATGACAAGACTACCATCCATTGGACTAACAGAAATCTCAACGACCAAATACCTACCATAATGACAAGGCTACCATCAATTGGAATAACAAAAATCTCGACAATAGACTACCTTCCATAATGACAAGGCTTCCATCCATTGGAGTACCAAATATCTGAGCAACAGACTACCTTTCATAATGACAAGGCTATCATTCATTGGAGTAACAGAGATATCGACAACAAAATACCTTCAATAATGATTGGCTACCATCCGTTAGAGTAACAAAAATCTCGACAAAAAACTACCTTCCATAATGACAAGGCTACCATCCATTAAAATAACAAAAATCTCGACAAAAGACTACCTTCCATAATGACAAGGTGACCATCCATTGGAATAAAAAATATCTCGACAACAGACTACCTTCCATAATGACAAGGCTACCATCCAATGGAATAAAAAATTCTCGACAACAGATTACCTTCCATAATGACAAGGCTACAATCCATTGGAGTAACAAAAATCTGAACAACAGACTACCTTCCATAATGACAAGGCTACCATCCGTTGGAGTAACAAAAATCTCAACGAAAGACTACCTTCCATAATGACAAGGCTACCATCCATTGCAGTAACACAAATCTCGACAAAAGACTACCTTCCATAATAACAAGGTTACCATCCATTGGAATAACAAAAATATAGACAAAAAACTACCTTCCATAATGACAAGGCTACCATCCATTCGAATAACAAAAATCTCGACAAAAGACTACATTCCATAATGACAAGGCTACCATTCATTGGACTAACGAAAATATCGACAACAGACTACCTTCCATAATGACAAGGCTACATCCATTGGGGTAACAAAAATCTCAACAACAGACTACCTTCCATAATGACAAGGCTACCATCCATTGGAGTAACAAAAATCTCGACAAAAAACTACCTTCCGTAATGACAAGGCTACCATCCATTGGAATAACAAAAATCTCGACAAAAGACTACCTTCCATAATGACAAGGTCACCATCCATTGGAATAACAAATATCTCGACAACAGACTACCTTTAAGAAAGACAAGGCTACCATCCAATGGAATAAAAAATTTCTGACAACAAACCACCTTCTATAATGACAAGGCTACAATCCATTGGAGTAACAAAAATCTAATCAACAGACTACCTTCCATAATGACAAGGCTACAATCCATTAAAGTTATATAAATCTAAACGATAGACTACCTTCCATAATGACATGGCTACCATCCATTGGAGTTACAAAAATCTCGACAACAGACTACCTTCCATAATCACAAGGCTACCATCCATTGGAGTATAAAAAATTTCGACAACAGACTACCTTCCATAATGACAAGGCTATCATCTATTGGAGTAACAAAAATATGAAAAATAGACTACCTTCCATAATGACAAGACTACCATCCATTGGACTAACAGAAATCTCAACGATTGAATACCTACCATAATGACAAGCCTACCATCCATTGCAGTAACACAAATCTCGACAAAAGACTACCTTGCATAATAACAAGGTTACCATTCATTGGAATAACAAAAATCTCAACATAAAATACCTTCCATAATGACAAGGCTACCATCCATTAGAATAACAAAAATCTGGACAAAAGACAACCTTCCATAATGAAAAGGCTACCATTCATTCGACTAACGAAAATATCAACAACAGACTACCTTCCATAATGACAAGGCTAGATCCATTGGGGTAACAAAAATATCGACAACAGACTACCTTCCATAATGACAAGGCTACTATCCATTGGAGTAACAAAAATCTCGACAAAAAACTACCTTCCATAATGACAAGGCTACCATCCATTGGAATAACAAAAATCTCGAGAAAAGACTACCTTCCATAATGACAAGGTTACAATCCATTGGAGTAACAAAAATCTAAACAACATACTACCTTCCATAATGACAAGGCTATAATCCATTAGAGTAACATAAATCTCAACGACATACTACCTTCTATAATGACAAGGCTACCATCCATTGGAGTAACAAAAATATCGACAACAGACTACCTTCCATAATCACAAGGCTACCACCCATTGGAGTATAAAAATTTTCGACAACAGACTACCTTCCATAATGACAAGGCTATCATCCATTGGAGTAACAAAAATATGAACAACATACTACCTTCCATAATGACGAGACTACCATCCATTGGACTAACAGAAATCTCAATGACTGAATACCTACCATAATGACAAGGCTACCATCAATTGGAATAACAAAAATATCGACAATAGACTACCTTCCATAATGACAAGGCTACCATCCATTGGAGTAACAAATATCTGAACAATAGACTACCTTTCATAATGACAAGGCTATCATCCATTGATGTAACAGAGATATCGACAACAGACTACCTTCAATAATGACAAGGCTACCATCCATTGGAGTATCAAAAATCTCGACAAAATACTACCTTCCATAATAACAAGGTTACCATCCATTGGAATAAACAAAATCTCGAAAATAGACTCCCTTCCATAATGACAAGGCTATAATCCATTAGAGTAACTAAAATCTCAACGAAAGACTACCTTCCATAATGACAAGGCTACCATCCATTGCAGTAACATAAATCTCGACAAAAGACTACCTTCCATAATGACAAGGTTACAATCCATTGGAGTAACAAAAATCTAAACAACATACTACCTTCCATAATGACAAGGCTACAATCCATTATAGTAACATAAATCTCAACGACATACTACCTTCTATAATAACAAGGCTACCATCCATTGGAGTAACAAAAATCTCGACAACAGACTACCTTCCATAATCACAAGGCTACCACCCATTGGAGTATAAAAAATTTCGACAACAGACTACCTTCCATAATGACAAGGCTATCATCCATTGGAGTAACAAAAATATGAACAACATACTACCTTCCATAATGACGAGACTACCATCCATTGGACTAACAGAAATCTCAATGACCGAATACCTACCATAATGACAAGGCTACCATCCATTGGAGTAACAAAAATCTCGACAAAAAACTACCTTCCGTAATGACAAGGCTACCATCCATTGGAATAACAAAAATCTCGACAAAAGACTACCTTCCATAATGACAAGGTCACCATCCATTGGAATAACAAATATCTCGACAACAGACTACCTTTAATAAAGACAAGGCTACCATCCAATGGAATAAAAAATTCCTGACAACAAACCACCTTCTATAATGACAAGGCTACAATCCATTGGAGTAACAAAAATCTAATCAACAGACTACCTTCCATAATGACAAGGCTACAATCCATTAAAGTAATATAAATCTAAACGACAGACTACCTTCCGTAATGACAAGGCTACCATCCATTGGAGTTACAAAAATCTCGACAACAGAGTACCTTCCATAATCACAAGGCTACCACCCATTGGAGTATAAAAAATTTCGACAACAGACTACCTTCCATAATGACAAGGCTATTATCTATTGGAGTGACAAAAATATGAAAAATAGACTACCTTCCATAATGACAAGACTACCATCCATTGGACTAACAGAAATCTCAACGACCGAATACCTACCATAATGACAAGGCTACCATCAATTAGAATAACAAAAATATCGACCATAGACTACCTTCCATAATGACAAGGCTACCATCCATTGGAGTAACAAATATCTGAACAACAAACTACCTTTCATAATGACAAGGCTATCATCCATTGGAGTAACAGAGATGTCGGCAACAGACTACCTTCAATATTGACAAGGCTACCATCCATTGGAGTAACAAAAATCTCGACAAAAGACTACCTTCCATAATAACAAGGTTACCATCCATTGGAATAAAAAAAATCTCGAATATAGACTCCCTTCCATAATGACAAGGCTATAATCCATTGGAGTAACAAAAATCTCAACGACAGACTACCTTCCCTAATGACAAGGCTACCATCCATTGGAGTAACACAAATCTCGACAAAAGACTTCCTTTCATAATAACAAGGTTACCATTCATTGGAATAACAAAAATCTCAACATAAAATACCTTCCATAATGACAAGGCTACCATCCATTAGAATAACAAAAATCTCGACAACAAACTACGTTCCATAATGACAAGGCTACCATCCATTGGAGTAACAAAAATATCGACAACAGACTAACTTCCATAATGACAAGGCTACCATCCATTGGAGTAACAAAAATATCGAGAATAGACTACCTTCCATAATGAAAAGCCTACCATCCATTGGAGTAACAAAAATGTCGACAACATAATACCTTCCATAATGACTAGGCTACCATCCATTGGTGTAACAAAGATATCGACGACAGACTACCTTCCATAATGACAAGGCTACCATCCATTGGAGTAACAAAAATCTCGACAACATAATACCTTCCATAATGACTAGTCTACCATCCATGGGAGTAACAAAGATATCGACAACAGACTACCTTTCATAATGACAAGGCTACCATCCATTGGAGTGACAAAAATCTCGACAACAGACTACCTTCCATAATGACAAGGCTACCATCCATTGGAGTAACAAAAATCTCGAAAACAGACTACCTTCCATAATGACAAGGCTACCGTCTATTGTAGTAACAAAAATCTCGACAACAGACTACCTTCCATAATGACAATGCTACCATCATTTGGAGTAACAAAAATCTCGACAATAGACTACCTTCCATAATGACAAGGCTCCATCCTTGTAGTAACAAAAATCTCGACAACAGACTACCTTCCATAATGACTAGGCTACCATCCATTTGAGTAACCAAAATCTCGACAACAGACAACTTCTATAATGACAAGGCTACCATCTATTGGAATAACAAAAATCTCGAGAACAGACTACCTTCCATAATGACAAGGCTACCATCCAATGGAATAACAAAAATATCGACAACATACTACCTTCCATAATGAAAAGGCTACCATCAATTGTAGTAACCA
This sequence comes from Vicia faba, assembly GCA_948472305.1. Lineage (NCBI taxonomy): Eukaryota > Viridiplantae > Streptophyta > Magnoliopsida > Fabales > Fabaceae > Vicia > Vicia faba. The sequence continues at coordinate 769,998,695 of OX451738.1, forward strand.
AAATCTCGCCAACAGACTACCTTCCATAATGACAAGGCTACCATCCATTGGAGTGACAAATATCTCGACAAAAGACTACCTTCCATAATGACAAGGCTACCATCCATTGGAGTAACAAAAATCTCGAAAACAGACTACCTTCCATAATGACAAGGCTATAATCCATTGGAGTAACAAAAATCTCGACAACAGACTACCTTCCATAATGACAAGGCTACCATCTATAGGAATAAAAAAAATCTCGAGAACAGACTGCCTTCGATAATGACAAGGCTACCATCCATTAGAGTAACAAAAATCTCGAAAACAGACTACCTTCCATAATGACAAGGCTAAAATCCATTGGAGCAACAAAAATATCGACAACAGACTACCTTCCATAATGACAAGGCTACCATATATAGGAATAAAAAAAATCTCGAGAACAAACTGCCTTCCATAATGACAAGGCTACCATCCATTGGAGTAACAATATTCTCGAAAACAGACTACCTTCCATAATGACAAGGCTGCCATCCAATGGAATAACAAAAATATCGACAACATACTACCTTCCATAATGACCAGGCTACCATCAATTGTAGTAACCAAAATCTCGACAACAGACTTCCTTCCATAATGACAAGGCTACCGTCTATTGTAGTAAAAAAAATCTCGACAACAGACTACCTTCCATAATGACAGTGCTACCATCAATTGGAGTAATAAAAATCTCGACAATAGGCTACCTTCCATAATGACAAGGCTACCATCCATTGTAGTAACAAAAATCTCGACAACAGACTACCTTCCATAATGACAAGGCTACCATCCATTGGAGTAACCAAAATCTAGACAATAGACAACTTCTATAATGACAAGGCTACCATCTATTGGAATAACAAAAATCTCGAGAACATACTACCTTCCATAATGACAAGGCTACCATCCAATGGAATAACAAAAATATCGACAACATACTACCTTCCATTAAGACAAGGCTACCATCCATTAGAGTGACAAAAATCTCGACAATAGACTACCTTCCATAATGACTAAGCTACCATTCATTAGAGTAACAAAGATATCGACAACAAACTACCTTCTATAATGACAAGGCTACCATACATTGTAATAACAAAAATCTCAACAACAAACTACCTTCCACAATGACAAGGCTACCATCCATTAGAGTAACAAAAATCTCGACAATAGACTACCTTCCATAATGACAAGGCTACCATCCATTGGAATAACAAAAATATCAACAAGAGACTACCTTGCATAATGACAAGGCTACCATCCATTGGAGTAACAAAAATCTCGAAAACAGACTACCTTCCATAATGACAAGGCTAAAATCCATTGGAGTAACAAAAATCTCTACAACAGACTACCTTCCATAATGACAAGGCTACCATTTATAGGAATAAAAAAAATCTCGAGAACAGACTGCCTTCCATAATGACAAGGCTACCATCCATTGGAGTAACAAAAATCTCGACAACATACTACCTTCCATAATGAAAAGGCTACCATCAATTGTAGTAACCAAAATCTCGCCAACAGACTACCTTCCATAATGACAAGGCTACCATCCATTGGAGAGACAAATATCTCGACAAAAGACTACCTTCCATAATGACAAGGCTACCATCCATTGGAGTAACAAAAATCTCGAAAACAGACTACCTTCCATAATGACAAGGCTATAATCCATTGGAGTAACAAAAATCTCGACAACAGACTACCTTCCATAATGACAAGGCTACCATCTATAGGAATAAAAAAAATCTCGAGAACAGACTGCCTTCGATAATGACAAGGCTACCATCCATTAGAGTAACAAAAATCTCGAAAACAGACTACCTTCCATAATGACAAGGCTAAAATCCATTGGAGCAACAAAAATATCGACAACAGACTACCTTCCATAATGACAAGGCTACCATATATAGGAATAAAAAAAATCTCGAGAACAAACTGCCTTCCATAATGACAAGGCTACCATCCATTGGAGTAACAATATTCTCGAAAACAGACTACCTTCCATAATGACAAGGCTGCCATCCAATGGAATAACAAAAATATCGACAACATACTACCTTCCATAATGACCAGGCTACCATCAATTGTAGTAACCAAAATCTCGACAACAGACTTCCTTCCATAATGACAAGGCTACCGTCCATTGTAGTAAAAAAAATCTCGACAACAGACTACCTTCCATAATGACAGTGCTACCATCAATTGGAGTAATAAAAATCTCGACAATAGGCTACCTTCCATAATGACAAGGCTACCATCCATTGTAGTAACAAAAATCTCGACAACAGACTACCTTCCATAATGACAAGGCTACCATCCATTGGAGTAACCAAAATCTAGACAATAGACAACTTCTATAATGACAAGGCTACCATCTATTGGAATAACAAAAATCTCGAGAACATACTACCTTCCATAATGACAAGGCTACCTTTCAATGGAATAACAAAAATATCGACAACATACTACCTTCCATTAAGACAAGGCTACCATCCATTAGAGTGACAAAAATCTCGACAATAGACTACCTTCCATAATGACTAAGCTACCATTCATTAGAGTAACAAAGATATCGACAACAAACTACCTTCTATAATGACAAGGCTACCATACATTGTAATAACAAAAATCTCAACAACAAACTACCTTCCATAATGACAAGGCTACCATCCATTAGAGTAACAAAAATCTCGACAATAGACTACCTTCCATAATGACAAGGCTACCATCCATTGGAATAACAAAAATATCAACAAGAGACTACCTTGCATAATGACAAGGCTACCATCCATTGGAGTAACAAAAATCTCAAAAACAGACTACCTTCCATAATGACAAGGCTAAAATCCATTGGAGTAACAAAAATCTCTACAACAGACTACCTTCCATAATGAGAAGGCTACCATTTATAGGAATAAAAAAAATCTCGAGAACAGACTGCCTTCCATAATGACAAGGCTACCATCCATTGGAGTAACAAAAATCTCGACAACATACTACCTTCCATAATGAAAAGGCTACCATCAATTGTAGTAACCAAAATCTCGCCAACAGACTACCTTCCATAATGACATGGCTACCATCCATTGGAGTGACAAATATCTCGACAAAAGACTACCTTCCATAATGACAAGGCTACCATCCATTGGAGTAACAAAAATCTCGAAAACAGACTACCTTCCATAATGACAAGGCTATAATCCATTGGAGTAACAAAAATCTCGACAACAGACTACCTTCCATAATGACAAGGCTACCATCTATAGGAATAAAAAAAATCTCGAGAACAGACTGCCTTCGATAATGACAAGGCTACCATCCATTAGAGTAACAAAAATCTCGAAAATAGACTACCTTCCATAATGACAAGGCTAAAATCCATTGGAGCAACAAAAATATCGACAACAGACTACCTTCCATAATGACAAGGCTACCATATATAGGAATAAAAAAAATCTCGAAAACAAACTGCCTTCCATAATGACAAGGCTACCATCCATTGGAGTAACAAAATTCTCGAAAATAGACTACCTTCCATAATGACAAGGCTACCATCCAATGGAATAACAAAAATATCGACAACATACTACCTTCCATAATGACCAGGCTACCATCAATTGTAGTAACCAAAATCTCGACAACAGACTTCCTTCCATAATGACAAGGCTACCGTCCATTGTAGTAAAAAAAATCTCGACAACAGACTACCTTCCATAATGATAGTGCTACCATCAATTGGAGTAATAAAAATCTCGACAATAGGCTACCTTCCATAATGACAAGGCTACCATCCATTGTAGTAACAAAAATCTCGACAACAGACTACCTTCCATAATGACAAGGCTACCATCCATTGGAGTAACCAAAATCTCGACAATAGACAACTTCTATAATGACAAGGCTACCATCTATTGGAATAACAAAAATCTCGAGAACATACTACCTTCCATAATGACAAGGCTACCATCCAATGGAATAACAAAAATATCGACAACATACTACCTTCCATTAAGACAAGGCTACCATCCATTAGAGTGACAAAAATATCGACAGTAGACTACCTTCCATAATGACTAAGCTACCATTCATTAGAGTAACAAAGATATCGACAACAAACTACCTTCTATAATGACAAGGCTACCATACATTGTAATAACAAAAATCTCAACAACAAACTACTTTCCACAATGACAAGGCTACCATCCATTAGAGTAACAAAAATCTCGACAATAGACTACCTTCCATAATGACAAGGCTACCATCCATTGGAATAACAAAAATATCAACAAGAGACTACCTTGCATAATGACAAGGCTACCATCCATTGGAGTAACAAAAATCTCGAAAACAGACTACCTTCCATAATGACAAGGCTAAAATCCATTGGAGTAACAAAAATATCGACAATAAACTACGTTCCATAATGACAAGGCTACCATCCATTGGAGTAACAAAAATATCGACAACAGACTAACTTCCATAATGACAAGGCTACCATCCATTGGAGTAACAAAAATATCGAGAATAGACTACCTTCCATAATAAAAAGCCTACCATCCATTGGAGTAACAAAAATGTCGACAACATAATACCTTCCATAATGACTAGGCTACCATCCATTGGTGTAACAAAGATATCAACGACAGACTACCTTCCATAATGACAAGGCTACCATCCATTGGAGTAACAAAAATCTCGAAAACAGACTACCTTCCATAATGACAAGGCTAAAATCCATTGGAGTAACAAAAATCTCTACAACAGACTACCTTCCATAATGACAAGGCTACCATTTATAGGAATAAAAAAAATCTCGAGAACAGACTGCCTTCTATAATGACAAGGCTACCATCCATTGGAGTAACAAAAATCTTGAAAACAGACTACCTTCCATAATGACAAGGCTACCATCCAATGGAATAACAAAAATATCGACAACATACTACCTTCCATAATGACCAGGCTACCATCAATTGTAGTAACCAAAATCTCGACAACAGACTACCTTCTATAATGACAAGGCTACCGTCCATTGTAGTAACAAAAATCTCGACAACAGACTACCTTCCATAATGACAATGCTACCATCAATTGGAGTAATAAAATCCTCGACAATAAGCTACCTTCCATAATGACAAAGCTACCATCCATTGTAGTAACAAAAATCTCGACAACAAACTACCTTCCATAATGACAAGGCTACCATCCGTTGGAGTAACCAAAATCTCGACAATAGACAACTTCTATAATGACATGGCTACCATCTATTGGAATAACAAAAATCACGAGAACATACTACCTTCCATAATGACAAGGCTACCATTCAAAGGAATAACAAAAATCTTGACAACATACTACCTTCCATAATGACAAGGCTACCATCCATTAGAGTGACAAAAATCTCGACAATAGACTACCTTCCATAATGAATAGGCTACCATCCATTAGAATAACAAAGATATCGACAACAGAATACCTTCTATAAAGACAAGGCTACCATACATTGTAATAACAAAAATCTCGACAACAAACTACCTTCCACAATGACAAGGCTACCATCCATTGGAGTAACAAAAATCTCGACAATAGACTGCCTTCCATAATGACAAGGCTACCATCCATTGGAGTAACAAAAATCTCGACAACAGACTACCTTCCATAATGACAAGGATACCATCCATTAGAGTAACAAAAATCTTGACTACAGACAACCTTCCATAATGACAAGGCTACGATCCATTAGAGTAAAAAAAATCTCTAGAACAGACTACCTTCCATAATGACAAGGCTACCATCCATTGGAGTAATGAAAATATCAACAACAGACTACCTTCCATAATGACAAGGCTACCATGCATTGGAGTAATGAAAATATCAACAAGAGACTACCTTCCATATTAACAAGGCTACCATCCATTGGAGTAACAAAAAGCTCGCCAACAGACTAGCTTCCATAATGGCAAGGCTACCATCCTTTAGAGTAACAAAATCTCGACATCAGACAACCTTTCAATGTGACATGGCTACTATCCATTGGAGTAACAAAAATCTATACAACAAACTACCTACCAAAATGATAAGCCTACCCATCCATTGGAATAACAAAAATATCAACAACAAACTATGTTCCATAATGACAAGGCTTCCATCCATTGGAGTACCCAAAATCGCGACAACAGACTACCTTCCATAATGACAAGGCTACCATCCATTGGAGTAACAAAAATATCAACAAGAGACTACCTTCCATAATGACAAGGCTACCAATAGACTACCTTCCATAATGAAAAGCCTACCATCCATTGGAGTAACAAAAATCTCAACAACATAATACCTTCCATAATGACTAGGCTACCATCCATTGGTGTAACAAAGATATCAACGACAGACTACCTTCTGCAATGAAAAGGCTACCATCCATTGGAGTGACAAAAATCTCGACAATAGACTACCTTCCATAATGACAAGGCTACCATCCATTGGAGTAACAAAAATCTCGACAACACACTACCTTCCATAATGACAAGGCTACGATCCATTAGAGAAAAAAAAATCTCGAGAACAGACTACCTTCCATAATGACAAGGCTACAATCCATTGGAGTAATGAAAATATCAACAAGAGACTACCTTCCATAATGAAAAGGCTACCATGCATTGGAGTAATGAAAATATCAACAAGAGACTACCTTCCATATTAACAAGGCTACCATCCATTGGAGTAACAAAAAACTCGCCAACAGACTACCTTCCATAATGGCAAGGCTACCGTCCTTTAGAGTAACAAAATCTCGACATCAGACAACCTTTCAATGTGACATGGCTACTATCCATTGGAGTAACAAAAATCTATACAACAAAATACCTACAAAAATGATAAGGCTACAATCCATTGGAATAACAAAAATATCGACAAAAAACTACGTTCCATAATGACAAGGCTACCATCCATTGGAGTACCAAAAATCGCGACAACAGACTACCTTCCATAATGACAAGGCTACCATCCATTGGAGTAACAAAAAGATCAACAAGAGACTACCTTCCATAATGACAAGGCTACCAATAGACTACCTTCCATAATGAAAATCCTACCATCCATTGGAGTAACAAAAATCTCGACAACATAATACCTTCCATAATGACTAGGCTACCATCCATTGGTGTAACAAAGATATCAAAGACATACTACCTTCCATAATGACAAGGCTACCATCCATTGGATTGATAAAAATATTGACAACAGACTACCTTCCATAATGACAAGGCTGCCGTCCATTGGAGTAACAAAAATCTAAAAAACAGACTACCTTCCATAACGACAAGGCTAAAATCCATTGGAGTAACAAAAATCTTGACAACAGACTACCTTCCATAATAAAAAGGCTACCATCTATAGGAATAAAAAAAATCTCGAGAACAGACTGCATTCCATAATGACAAGGCTACCATCCAATGGAATAACAATAATATCGACAACATACTACCTTCCATAATGACAATGCTACCATCAATTGTAGTAACCAAAATCTCGACAACAGACGACCTTCCATAATGACAAGGCTACCATCCATTGTAGTAACAAAAATCTCGAAAACAGACTACCTTCCATAATGACAAGGCTACCATCCATTGGAGTAACCAAAATCTCGACAACAGACAACTTCTATAATGACAAGGCTACCATCTATTGGAATAACAAAAATCTCGAGAACAGACTACCTTCCACAATGACAAGGCTACCTTCCAATGGAATAACAAAAATATCGACAACATACTACCTTCCATAATGACAAGGCTACCATCAATTGTAGTAACCAAAATCTCGATAATAGACTACCTTCCATAATGACAAGGCCGCTGTCCATTGTAGTAACAAAAATCTCGACAACAAACTACCTTCCATAATGACAATGCTACCATCAATTGGAGTAACAAAAATCTCGACAATAGACTACCTTCCATAATGACAAGGCTCCATCCATTGTAGTAACAAAAATCTCGACAACAGGCTACCTTCCATAATGACTAGGCCACCATCCATTGGAGTAACCAAAATCTCGACAACAAATAACTTCTATAATGACAAGGCTACCATCTATTGGAATAACAAAAATCTCGAGAACATACTACCTTCGATAATGACAAGGCTACCATCCAATGGAATAACAAAAATATCGACAACATACTACCTTCCATAATGAAAAGGCTACCATCAATTGTAGTAACCAAAATCTCGCCAACAGACTACCTTCCATAATGTCAAGGCTACCATCCATTGGAGTAACAAAAATCTCGAAAACAGACTACCTTCCATAATGACAAGGCTATAATCCATTGGAGTAACAAAAATCTCGACAACAAACTACCTTCCATAATGACAAGGCTACCATATATAGGAATAAAAAAAATCTCGAGAACAAACTGCCTTCCATAATGACAAGGCTACCATCCATTGGAGTAACAAAATTCTCGAAAACAGACTACCTTCCATAATGACAAGGCTACCATCCAATGGAATAACAAAAATATCGACAACATACTACCTTCCATAATGACCAGGCTACCATCAATTGTAGTAACCAAAATCTCGACAACAGACTTCCTTCCATAATGACAAGGCTACCGTCCATTGTAGTAACAAAAATCTCGACAACAGACTACCTTCCATAATGACAATGCTACCATCAATTGGAGTAATAAAAATCTCGACAATAGGCTACCTTCCATAATGACAAGGCTACCATCCATTGTAGTAACAAAAATCTCGACAACAGACTACCTTCCATAATGACAAGGCTACCATCCATTGGAGTAACCAAAATCTAGACAATAGACAACTTCTATAATGACAAGGCTACCATCTATTGGAATAACAAAAATCTCGAGAACATACTACCTTCCATAATGACAAGGCTACCATCCAATGGAATAACAAAAATATCGACAACATACTACCTTCAATTAAGACAAGGCTACCATCCATTAGAGTGACAAAAATCTCGACAATAGACTACCTTCCATAATGACTAAGCTACCATTCATTAGAGTAACAAAGATATCGACAACAAACTACCTTCTATAATGACAAGGCTACCATACATTGTAATAACAAAAATCTCAACAACAAACTACCTCCCACAATGACAAGGCTACCATCCATTAGAGTAACAAAAATCTCGACAATAGACTACCTTCCATAATGACAAGGCTACCATCCATTGGAATAACAAAAATATCAACAAGAGACTACCTTGCATAATGACAAGGCTACCATCCATTGGAGTAACAAAAATCTCGAAAACAGACTACCTTCCATAATGACAAGGCTAAAATCCATTGGAGTAACAAAAATCTCTACAACAGACTACCTTCCATAATGACAAGGCTACCATTTATAGGAATAAAAAAAATCTCGAGAACAGACTGCCTTCCATAATGACAAGGCTACCATCCATTGGAGTAACAAAAATCTCGAAAACAGACTACCTTCCATAATGACAAGGCTACCATCCAATGGAATAACAAAAATATCGACAACATACTACCTTCCATAATGACCAGGCTACCATCAATTGTAGTAACCAAAATCTCGACAACAGACTACCTTCTATAATGACAAGGCTACCGTCCATTGTAGTAACAAAAATCTCGACAACAGACTACCTTTCATAATGACAATGCTACCATCAATTGGAGTAATAAAAATCTCGACAATAAGCTACCTTCCATAATGACAAGGCTACCATCCATTGTAGTAACAAAAATCTCGACAACAAACTACCTTCCATAATGACAAGGCTACCATCCGTTGGAGTAACCAAAATCTCGACAATAGACAACTTCTATAATGACATGGCTACCATCTATTGGAATAACAAAAATCTCAAGAACATACTACCTTCCATAATGACAAGGCTACCATCCAATGGAATAACAAAAATATCGACAACATACTACCTTCCATTAAGACAAGGCTACCATCCATTAGAGTGACCAAAATATCGACAATAGACTACCTTCCATAATGACTATGCTACCATTCATTAGAGTAACAAAGATATCGACAACAAACTACCTTCTATAATGACAAGGCTACCATACATTGTAATAACAAAAATCTCAACAATAAACTACCTTCCACAATGACAAGGCTACCATCCATTAGAGTAACAAAAATCTCGACAATAGACTACCTTCCATAATGACAAGGCTACCATCCATTGGAATAACAAAAATATCAACAAGAGACTACCTTGCATAATGACAAGGCTACCATCCATTGGAGTAACAAAAATCTCGTCAACAGACTACCGTCCATAATAACAAGGCTACCATCCATTGGAATAACAAAAATATCGACAACAAACTACGTTCCATAATGACAAGGCTACCATCCATTGGAGTAACAAAAATATCGACAACAGACTAACTTCCATAATGACAAGGCTACCATCCATTGGAGTAACAAAAATATCGAGAATAGACTACCTTCCATAATAAAAAGCCTACCATCCATTGGAGTAACAAAAATGTCGACAACATAATACCTTCCATAATGACTAGGCTACCATCCATTGGTGTAACAAAGATATCAACGACAGACTACCTTCCATAATGACAAGGCTACCATCCATTGGAGTAACAAAAATCTCGAAAACAGACTACCTTCCATAATGACAAGGCTAAAATCCATTGGAGTAACAAAAATCTCTACAACAGACTACCTTCCATAATGACAAGGCTACCATTTATAGGAATAAAAAAAATCTCGAGAACAGACTGCCTTCTATAATGACAAGGCTACCATCCATTGGAGTAACAAAAATCTCGAAAACAGACTACCTTCCATAATGACAAGGCTACCATCCAATGGAATAACAAAAATATCGACAACATACTACCTTCCATAATGGCCAGGCTACCATCAATTGTAGTAACCAAAATCTCGACAACAGACTACCTTCTATAATGACAAGGCTACCGTCCATTGTAGTAACAAAAATCTCGACGACAGACTACCTTCCATAATTACAATGCTACCATCAATTGGAGTAATAAAATCCTCGACAATAAGCTACCTTCCATAATGACAAAGCTACCATCCATTGTAGTAACAAAAATCTCGACAACAAACTACCTTCCATAATGACAAGGCTACCATCCGTTGGAGTAACCAAAATCTCGACAATAGACAACTTCTATAATGACATGGCTACCATCTATTGGAATAACAAAAATCACGAGAACATACTACCTTCCATAATGACAAGGCTACCATTCAAAGGAATAACAAAAATCTTGACAACATACTACCTTCCATAATGACAAGGCTACCATCCATTAGAGTGACAAAAATCTCGACAATAGACTACCTTCCATAATGAATAGGCTACCATCCATTAGAATAACAAAGATATCGACAACAGAATACCTTCTATAATGACAAGGCTACCATACATTGTAATAACAAAAATCTCGACAGCAAACTACCTTCCACAATGACAAGGCTACCATCCATTGGAGTAACAAAAATCTCGACAATAGACTGCCTTCCATAATGACAAGGCTACCATCCATTGGAGTAACAAAAATCTCGACAACACACTAGCTTCCATAATGACAAGGATACCATCCATTAGAGTAACAAAAATCTTGACTACAGACAACCTTCCATAATGACAAGGCTACGATCCATTAGAGTAAAAAAAATCTCTAGAACAGACTACCTTCCATAATGACAAGGCTACCATCCATTGGAGTAATGAAAATATCAACAACAGACTACCTTCCATAATGACAAGGCTACCATGCATTGGAGTAATGAAAATATCAACAAGAGACTACCTTCCATATTAACAAGGCTACCATCCATTGGAGTAACAAAAAGCTCGCCAACAGACTAGCTTCCATAATGGCAAGTCTACCATCCTTTAGAGTAACAAAATCTCGACATCAGACAACCTTTCAATGTGACATGGCTACTATCCATTGGAGTAACAAAAATCTATACAACAAACTACCTACCAAAATGATAAGCCTACCCATCCATTGGAATAACAAAAATATCAACAACAAACTATGTTCCATAATGACAAGGCTTCCATCCATTGGAGTACCCAAAATCGCGACAACAGACTACCTTCCATAATGACAAGGCTACCATCCATTGGAGTAACAAAAATATCAACAAGAGACTACCTTCCATAATGACAAGGCTACCAATAGACTACCTTCCATAATGAAAAGCCTACCATCCATTGGAGTAACAAAAATCTCAACAACATAATACCTTCCATAATGACTAGGCTACCATCCATTGGTGTAACAAAGATATCAACGACAAACTACCTTCTGCAATGAAAAGGCTACCATCCATTGGAGTGACAAAAATCTCGACAATAGACTACCTTCCATAATGACAAGGCTACCATCCATTGGAGTAACAAAAATCTCGACAACACACTACCTTCCATAATGACAAGGCTACGATCCATTAGAGAAAAAAAAATCTCGAGAACAGACTACCTTCCATAATGACAAGGCTACAATCCATTGGAGTAATGAAAATATCAACAAGAGACTACCTTCCATAATGAAAAGGCTACCATGCATTGGAGTAATGAAAATATCAACAAGAGACTACCTTCCATATTAACAAGGCTACCATCCATTGGAGTAACAAAAAACTCGCCAACAGACTACCTTCCATAATGGCAAGGCTACCGTCCTTTAGAGTAACAAAATCTCGACATCAGACAACCTTTCAATGTGACATGGCTACTATCCATTGGAGTAACAAAAATCTATACAACAAAATACCTACAAAAATGATAAGGCTACAATCCATTGGAATAACAAAAATATCGACAAAAAACTACGTTCCATAATGACAAGGCTACCATCCATTGGAGTACCAAAAATCGCGACAACAGACTACCTTCCATAATGACAAGGCTACCATCCATTGGAGTAACAAAAAGATCAACAAGAGACTACCTTCCATAATGACAAGGCTACCAATAAACTACCTTCCATAATGAAAATCCTACCATCCATTGGAGTAACAAAAATCTCGACAACATAATACCTTCCATAATGACTAGGCTACCATCCATTGGTGTAACAAAGATATCAAAGACATACTACCTTCCATAATGACAAGGCTACCATTCATTGGATTGATAAAAATATTGACAACAGACTACCTTCCATAATGACAAGGCTACCGTCCATTGGAGTAACAAAAATCTCAAAAACAGACTACCTTCCATAACGACAAGGCTAAAATCCATTGGAGTAACAAAAATCTTGACAACAGACTACCTTCCATAATAAAAAGGCTACCATCTATAGGAATAAAAAAAATCTCGAGAACAGACTGCATTCCATAATGACAAGGCTACCATCCAATGGAATAACAATAATATCGACAACATACTACCTTCCATAATGACAATGCTACCATCAATTGTAGTAATCAAAATCTCGACAACAGACGACCTTCCATAATGACAAGGCTACCATCCATTGTAGTAACAAAAATCTCGAAAACAGACTACCTTCCATAATGACAAGGCTACCATCCATTGGAGTAACCAAAATCTCGACAACAGACAACTTCTATAATGACAAGGCTACCATCTATTGGAATAACAAAAATCTCGAGAACAGACTACCTTCCATAATGACAAGGCTACCTTCCAATGGAATAACAAAAATATCGACAACATACTACCTTCCATAATGACAAGGCTACCATCAATTGTAGTAACCAAAATCTCGATAATAGACTACCTTCCATAATGACAAGGCCGCTGTCCATTGTAGTAACAAAAATCTCGACAACAAACTACCTTCCATAATGACAATGCTACCATCAATTGGAGTAACAAAAATCTCGACAATAGACTACCTTCCATAATGACAAGGCTCCATCCATTGTAGTAACAAAAATCTCGACAACAGGCTACCTTCCATAATGACTAGGCCACCATCCATTGGAGTAACCAAAATCTCGACAACAGATAACTTCTATAATGACAAGGCTACCATCTATTGGAATAACAAAAATCTCGAGAACATACTACCTTCGATAATGACAAGGCTACCATCCAATGGAATAACAAAAATATCGACAACATACTACCTTCCATAATGAAAAGGCTACCATCAATTGTAGTAACCAAAATCTCGCCAACAGACTACCTTCCATAATGTCAAGGCTACCATCCATTGGAGTAACAAAAATCTCGAAAACAGACTACCTTCCATAATGACAAGGCTATAATCCATTGGAGTAACAAAAATCTCGACAACAAACTACCTTCCATAATGACAAGGCTACCATATATAGGAATAAAAAAAATCTCGAGAACAAACTGCCTTCCATAATGACAAGGCTACCATCCATTGGAGTAACAAAATTCTCGAAAACAGACTACCTTCCATAATGACAAGGCTACCATCCAATGGAATAACAAAAATATCGACAACATACTACCTTCCATAATGACCAGGCTACCATCAATTGTAGTAACCAAAATCTCGACAACAGACTTCCTTCCATAATGACAAGGCTACCGTCCATTGTAGTAACAAAAATCTCGACAACAGACTACCTTCCATAATGACAATGCTACCATCAATTGGAGTAATAAAAATCTCGACAATAGGCTACCTTCCATAATGACAAGGCTACCATCCATTGTAGTAACAAAAATCTCGACAACAGACTACCTTCCATAATGACAAGGCTACCATCCATTGGAGTAACCAAAATCTAGACAATAGACAACTTCTATAATGACAAGGCTACCATCTATTGGAATAACAAAAATCTCGAGAACACACTACCTTCCATAATGACAAGGCTACCATCCAATGGAATAACAAAAATATCGACAACATACTACCTTCAATTAAGACAAGGCTACCATCCATTAGAGTGACAAAAATCTCGACAATAGACTACCTTCCATAATGACTAAGCTACCATTCATTAGAGTAACAAAGATATCGACAACAAACTACCTTCTATAATGACAAGGCTACCATACATTGTAACAACAAAAATCTCAACAACAAACTACCTCCCACAATGACAAGGCTACCATCCATTAGAGTAACAAAAATCTCGACAATAGACTACCTTCCATAATGACAAGGCTACCATCCATTGGAATAACAAAAATATCAACAAGAGACTACCTTGCATAATGACAAGGCTACCATCCATTGGAGTAACAAAAATCTCGAAAACAGACTACCTTCCATAATGACAAGGCTAAAATCCATTGGAGTAACAAAAATCTCTACAACAGACTACCTTCCATAATGACAAGGCTACCATTTATAGGAATAAAAAAAATCTCGAGAACAGACTGCCTTCCATAATGACAAGGCTACCATCCATTGGAGTAACAAAAATCTCGAAAACAGACTACCTTCCATAATGACAAGGCTACCATCCAATGGAATAACAAAAATATCGACAACATACTACCTTCCATAATGACCAGGCTACCATCAATTGTAGTAACCAAAATCTCGACAACAGACTACCTTCTATAATGACAAGGCTACCGTCCATTGTAGTAACAAAAATCTCGACAACAGACTACCTTCCATAATGACAATGCTACCATCAATTGGAGTAATAAAAATCTCGATAATAAGCTACCTTCCATAATGACAAGGCTACCATCCATTGTAGTAACAAAAATCTCGACAACAAACTACCTTCCATAATGACAAGGCTACCATCCGTTGGAGTAACCAAAATCTCGACAATAGACAACTTCTATAATGACATGGCTACCATCTATTGGAATAACAAAAATCTCAAGAACATACTACCTTCCATAATGACAAGGCTACCATCCAATGGAATAACAAAAATATCGACAACATACTACCTTCCATTAAGACAAGGCTACCATCCATTAGAGTGACCAAAATATCGACAATAGACTACCTTCCATAATGACTATGCTACCATTCATTAGAGTAACAAAGATATCGACAACAAACTACCTTCTATAATGACAAGGCTACCATACATTGTAATAACAAAAATCTCAACAATAAACTACCTTCCACAATGACAAGGCTACCATCCATTAGAGTAACAAAAATCTCGACAATAGACTACCTTCCATAATGACAAGGCTACCATCCATTGGAATAACAAAAATATCAACAAGAGACTACCTTGCATAATGACAAGGCTACCATCCATTGGAGTAACAAAAATCTCGTCAACAGACTACCGTCCATAATAACAAGGCTACCATCCATTGGAATAACAAAAATATCGACAACAAACTACGTTCCATAATGACAAGGCTACCATCCATTGGAGTAACAAAAATATCGACAACAGACTAACTTCCATAATGACAAGGCTACCATCCATTGGAGTAACAAAAATATCGAGAATAAACTACCTTTCATAATAAAAAGCCTACCATCCATTGGAGTAACAAAAATGTCGACAACATAATACCTTCCATAATGACTAGGCTACCATCCATTGGTGTAACAAAGATATCAACGACAGACTACCTTCCATAATGACAAGGCTACCATCCATTGGAGTAACAAAAATCTCGAAAATAGACTACCTTCCATAATGACAAGGCTAAAATCCATTGGACTAACAAAAATCTCTACAACAGACTACCTTCCATAATGACAAGGCTACCATTTATAGGAATAAAAAAAATCTCGAGAACAGACTGCCTTCTATAATGACAAGGCTACCATCCATTGGAGTAACAAAAATCTCGAAAACAGACTACCTTCCATAATGACAAGGCTACCATCCAATGGAATAACAAAAATATCGACAACATACTACCTTCCATAATGACCAGGCTACCATCAATTGTAGTAACCAAAATCTCGACAACAGACTACCTTCTATAATGACAAGGCTACCGTCCATTGTAGTAACAAAAATCTCGACAACAGACTACCTTCCATAATGACAATGCTACCATCAATTGGAGTAATAAAATCCTCGACAATAAGCTACCTTCCATAATGACAAGGCTACCATCCATTGTAGTAACAAAAATCTCGACAACAAACTACCTTCCATAATTACAAGGCTACCATCCGTTGGAGTAACCAAAATCTCGACAATAGACAACTTCTATAATGACATGGCTACCATCTAATGGAATAACAAAAATCACGAGAACATACTACCTTCCATAATGACAAGGCTACCATTCAAAGGAATAACAAAAATCTTGACAACATACTACCTTCCATAATGACAAGGCTACCATCCATTAGAGTGACAAAAATCTCGACAATAGACTACCTTCCATAATGAATAGGCTACCATCCATTAGAATAACAAAGATATCGACAACAGAATACCTTCTATAATGACAAGGCTACCATACATTGTAATAACAAAAATCTCGACAGCAAACTACCTTCCACAATGACAAGGCTACCATCCATTGGAGTAACAAAAATCTCGACAATAGACTGCCTTCCATAATGACAAGGCTACCATCCATTGGAGTAACAAAAATCTCGACAACACACTACCTTCCATAATGACAAGGATACCATCCATTAGAGTAACAAAAATCTTGACTATAGACAACCTTCCATAATGACAAGGCTACCATCCATTGGAGTAATGAAAATATCAACAAGAGACTACCTTCCATAATGACAAGGCTACCATGCATTGGAGTAATGAAAATATCAACAAGAGACTACCTTCCATATTAACAAGGCTACCATCCATTGGAGTAACAAAAAGCTCGCCAATAGACTAGCTTCCATAATGGCAAGGCTACCATCCTTTAGAGTAACAAAATCTCGACATCAGACAACCTTTCAATGTGACATGGCTACTATCCATTGGATTAACAAAAATCTATACAACAAACTACCTACCAAAATGATAAGCCTACCCATCCATTGGAATAACAAAAATATCAACAACAAACTATGTTCCATAATGACAAGGCTTCCATCCATTGGAGTACCCAAAATCGCGACAACAGACTACCTTCCATAATGACAAGGCTACCATCCATTGGAGTAACAAAAATATCAACAAGAGACTACCTTCCATAATGACAAGGCTACCAATAGACTACCTTCCATAATGAAAAGCCTACCATCCATTGGAGTAACAAAAATCTCAACAACATAATACCTTCCATAATGACTAGGCTACCATCCATTGGTGTAACAAAGATATCAACGACAGACTACCTTCCACAATGACAAGGCTACCATCCATTGGAGTGAAAAAAATCTCGACAATAGACTACCTTCCATAATGACAAGGCTACCATCCATTGGAGTAACAAAAATCTCGACAACACACTACCTTCCATAATGACAAGGCTACGATCCATTAGAGAAAAAAAAATCTCGAGAACAGACTACCTTCCATAATGACAAGGCTACAATCAATTGGAGTAATGAAAATATCAACAAGAGACTACCTTCCATAATGAAAAGGCTACCATGCATTGGAGTAATGAAAATATCAACAAGAGACTACCTTCTATATTAACAAGGCTACCATCCATTGGAGTAACAAAAAACTCGCCAACAGACTACCTTCCATAATGGCAAGGCTACCATCCTTTAGAGTAACAAAATCTCGACATCAGACAACCTTTCAATGTGACATGGCTACTATCCATTGGAGTAACAAAAATCTATACAACAAACTACCTACAAAAATGATAAGGCTACAATCCATTAGAATAACAAAAATATCGACAACAAACTACGTTCCATAATGACAAGGCTACCATCCATTGGAGTACCAAAAATCGCGACAACAGACTACCTTCCATAATGACAAGGCTACCAACCATTGGAGTAACAAAAATATCAACAAGAGACTACCTTCCATAATGACAAGGCTACCAATAGACTACCTTCCATAATGAAAAGCCTACCATCCATTGGAGTAACAAAAATCTCGACAACATAATACCTTCCATAATGACTAGGCTACCATCCATTGGAGTGATAAAAATATTGACAACAGACTACCTTCCATAATGACAAGGCTACCGTCCATTGGAGTAACAAAAATCTCAAAAACAGACTACCTTCCATAACGACAAGGCTAAAATCCATTGGAGTAACAAAAATCTCGACAACAGACTACCTTCCATAATAAAAAGGCTACCATCTATAGGAATAAATAAAATCTCGAGAACAGACTGCATTCCATAATGACAAGGCTACCATCCAATGGAATAACAATAATATCGACAACATACTACCTTCCATAATGATAATGCTACCATCAATTGTAGTAACCAAAATCTCGACAACAGACGACCTTCCATAATGACAAGGCTACCATCCATTGTAGTAACAAAAATCTCGAAAACAGACTACCTTCCATAATGACAAGGCTACCATCCATTGGAGTAACCAAAATCTCGACAACAGACAACTTCTATAATGAGAAGGCTACCATCTATTGGAATAACAAAAATCTCGAGAACAGACTACCTTCCATAATGACAAGGCTACCTTCCAATGGAATAACAAAAATATCGACAACATACTACCTTCCATAATGACAAGGCTACCATCAATTGTAGTAACCAAAATCTCGATAATATACTACCTTCCATAATGACAAGGTCGCCGTCCATTGTAGTAACAAAAATCTCGACAACAAACTACCTTCCATAATGACAATTCTACCATCAATTGGAGTAACAAAAATCTCGACAATAGACTACCTTCCATAATGACAAGGCTCCACCCATTGTAGTAACAAAAATCTCGACAACAGGCTACCTTCCATAATGACTAGGCTACCATCCATTGGAGTAACCAAAATCTCGACAACAGATAACTTCTATAATGACAAGGCTACCATCTATTGGAATAACAAAAATCTCGAGAACATACTACCTTCCATAATGACAAGGCTACCATCCAATGGAATAACAAAAATATCGACAACATACTACCTTCCATAATGACAAGGCTACCATCTATTGGAGTAACAAAAATCTCGAGAACATACTACCTTCCATAATGACAAGGCTATAATCCATTGGAGTAACAAAAATCTCGACAACAGACTACCTTCCATAATGACAAGGCTACCATCTATAGGAATAAAAAAAATCTCGAGAACAGACTGCCTTTCATAATGACAAGGCAACCATCCATTAGAGTAACCAAAATCTCGAAAACAGACTACCTTCCATAATGACAAGGCTACCATCCAATGGGATAACAAAAATATCGACAACAGACTACCTTCCATAACGACAAGGCTAAAATCCATTGGAGTAACAAAAATCTCGACAACAGACTACCTTCCATAATAAAAAGGCTACCATCTATAGGAATAAAAAAAATCTCGAGAACAGACTGCATTCCATAATGACAAGGCTACCATCCAATGGAATAACAATAATATCGACAACATGATACCTTCCATAATGTTAATGCTACCATCAATTGTAGTAACCAAAATCTCGACAACAGATGACCTTCCATAATGACAAGGCTACCATCAATTGGAATAAAAAAAATCTCGACAATAGACTACCTTTCATAATGACAAGGCTACCATCCATTGTAGTAACAAAAATCTCGAAAACAGACTACCTTCCATAATGACAAGGCTACCATCCATTGGAGTAACCAAAATCTCGACAACAGACAACTTCTATAATGACAAGGCTACCATCTATTGGAATAACAAAAATCTCGAGAACAGACTACCTTCCATAATGACAAGGCTACCTTCCAATGGAATAACAAAAATATCGACAACATACTACCTTCCATAATGACAAGGCTACCATCAATTGTAGTAACCAATATCTCGATAATAGACTACCTTCCATAATGACAAGGCCAACATCCATTGTAGTAACAAAAATCTCGACAACAAACTACCTTCCATAATGACAAGGCTACCATCTATAGGAATAAAAAAAATCTCGAGAACAGACTGCCTTTCATAATGACAAGGCTACCATCCATTTGAGTAACCAAAATCTCGAAAACAGACTACCTTCCATAATGACAAGGCTACCATCCAATGGGATAACAAAAATATCGACAACAGACTACCTTCCATAACGACAAGGCTAAAATCCATTGGAGTAAAAAAAATCTCGACAACAGACTACCTTCCATAATAAAAAGGCTACCATCTATAGGAATAAAAAAAATCTCGAGAACAGACTGCATTCCATAATGACAAGGCTACCATCCAATGGAATAACAATAATATCGACAACATACTACCTTCCATAATGACAATGCTACCATCAATTGTAGTAACCAAAATATCGACAACAGACGACCTTCCATAATGACAAGGCTACTATCAATTGGAGTAAAAAAAATCTCGACAATAGACTACCTTTCATAATGACAAGGCTACCATCCATTGTAGTAACAAAAATCTCGAAAACAGACTACCTTCCATAATGACAAGGCTACCATCCATTGGAGTAACCAAAATCTCGACAACAGACAACTTCTATAATGACAAGGCTACCATCTATTGGAATAACAAAAATCTCGAGAACAGACTACCTTCCATAATGATAAGGCTACCTTCCAATGGAATAACAAAAATATCGACAACATACTACCTTCCATAATGACAAGGCTACCATCAATTGTAGTAACCAAAATCTCGATAATAGACTACCTTCCATAATGACAAGGCCGCCGTCCATTGTAGTAACAAAAATCTCGACAACAGACTACCTTCCATAATGACAATAATTGGAGTAACAAAAATCTCGACAATAGACTACCTTCCATAATGACAAGGCTCCATCCATTGTAGTAACAAAAATCTCGACAACAGGCTACCTTCCATAATGACTAGGCTACCATCCATTGGAGTAACCAAAATCTCGACAACAGATAACTTCTATAATGACAAAGCTACCATCTATTGGAATAACAAAAATCTCGAGAACATACTACCTTCCATAATGACAAGGCTACCATCCAATGGAATAACAAAAATATCGACAACATACTACCTTCCATAATGAAAAGGCTACCATCAATTGTAGTAACCAAAATCTTGCCAACAGACTACCTTCCATAATGTCAAGGCTACCATCCATTGGAGTAACAAAAATCTCGAAAACACACTACCTTCCATAATGACAAGGCTATAATCCATTGGAGTAACAAAAATCTCGACAACAGACTACCTTCCATAATGACAAGGCTACCATCTATAGGAATAAAAAAAATCTCGAGAACAAACTGCCTTTCATAATGACAAGGCTACCATCCATTAGAGTAACCAAAATCTTGAAAACAGACTACCTTCCATAATGACAAGGCTACCATCCAATGGGATAACAAAAATATCGACAACATACTACCTTCCATAATGACCAGGCAACCATCAATTGTAGTAACCAAAATCTCGACAACAGACTACCTTCCATAATAACAAGGCTACAGTCCATTGTAGTAACAAAAATCTCGACAACAGACTACCTTTCATAATGACAATGCTACCATCAATTGGAGTAATAAAAATCTCGACAATAGAATACCTTCCATAATGACAAGGCTACCATCCATTGTAGTAACAAAAATCTCGACAACAGACTACCTTCCATAATGACAAGGCTACCATCCATTAGAGTAACCAAAATCTCGACAACAGACAACTTCTATAATGACAAGGCTACCGTCTATTGGAATAACAAAAATCTCAAGAACAGACTACCTTCCATAATGATAAGGCTACCATCCAATGGAATAACAAAAATATTGACAACATACTACCTGCCACAATGATAAGGCTACCATCAATTGTAGTAACCAAAATCTCGCCAACAGACTACCTTCCATAATGACAAGGCTACCATCCATTGGAATAACAAAAATATCGACAACAAACTACGTTCCATAATGACAAGGCTACCATCCGTTGGAGTAACAAAAATATCGACAACAGACTACCTTCCATAATGACAAGGCTACCATCTATTGGAGTAACAAAAATCTCGAGAACAGACTAGCTTCCATAATGACAAGGCTACCATCCAATGGCATAACAAAAATATCGACAACATACTACCTTCCATAATGAAAAGGCTACCATCAATTGTAGTAACCAAAATCTCGCCAACAGACTACCTTCCATAATGACAAGGCTACCATCCATTGGAGTGACAAAAATCTCGACAAAAGACTACCTTCCATAATGACAAGGCCACCATCCATTGGAGTAACAAAAATCTCGAAAACAGACTACCTTCCATAATGACAAGGCTATAATCCATTGGAGTAACAAAAAACTCGACAATAGACTACCTTCCATAATGATAAGGCTACCATGTATAGGAATAAAAAAAATCTCGAGAACAGACTGCCTTCCATAATGACCAGGCTACCATCAATTGTAGTAACCAAAATCTCGACAACAGACTACCTTCCATAATGACAAGGCTACCGTCCATTGTAGTCACAAAAATCTCAACAACAGACTACCTTTCATAATGACAATGCTACCATCAATTAGAGTAATAAAAATCTCGACAATAGACTACCTTCCATAATGACAAGGCTACCATCCATTGTAGTAACAAAAATCTCGACAACAGACTACCTTCCATAATGACAAGGCTACCATCCATTGGAGTAACCAAAATCTCGACAACAGACAACCTCTATAATGACAAGGCTACCATACAATGGAATAACAAAAATATCGACAACATACTACCTTCCATATTGACAAGGCTACCATCCATTAGAGTGACAAAAATCTCGACAATATACTACCTTCCATAATGACTAGGCTACCATTCATTAGAGTAACAAAGATATCGACAACAACCTACCTTCTATAATGACAAGGCTACGATACATTGTAATAACAAAAATCTCAACAACAAACTACCTTCCACAATGACAAGGCTACCATCCATTGGAGTAACAAAAATCTCGAAAACAGACTACCTTCCATAATGACAAGGCTATAATCCATTGGAGTAACAAAAATCTCGACAACAGACTACCTTCCATAATGACAAGGCTACCATCTATATGAAAAACAAAAATCTCGAGAACAGACTGCCTTCCATAATGACAAGGCTACCATCCATTAGAGTAACAAAAATCTCGAAAACAGACTACCTTCCATAATGACAAGGCTACCATCCAATGGAATAACAAAAATATAGACAACATACTACCTTCCATAATGACAAGGCTACCGTCCATTGGAGTAACAAAAATCTCGTCAACAGACTACCATCCCTAATGATAAGGCTACCACCTATTGGAATAACAAAAATATCGACAACAAACTACGTTCCATAATGACAAGGCTACCATCCATTGGAGTAACAAAAATATCGACAATAGACTAACTTCCATAATGACAAGGCTACCATCCATTGGAGTAACAAAAATATTGAGAATAGACTACCTTCCATAATGAAAAGCCTACCATCCATTGGAGTAATAAAAATCTCAACAACATAATACCTTCCATAATGACTAGGCTACCATCCATTGTTGTAACAAAGATATCAACGACAGACTACCTTCCATAATGACAAGGCTACCATCCATTGGAGTGACAAAAATCTTGACAACAGACTACCTTCCATAATGACAAGGCTACCATCCATTGGAGTAACAAAAATCTCGACAACAGACTACCTTCCATAATGACAAGGCTACCATTTATAGGAATAAAAAAAATCTCGAGAACAGACTGCCTTCCATAATGACAAGGCTACCATCCAATGGAATAACTAAAATATCGACAACATACTACCTTCCATAATGACAAGGCTACCATTAATTGTAGTAACCAAAATCTCGACAACAGACTACCTTCCATAATCATAAGGCTACCATCAATTGGAGTAACAAAAATCTCGACAATAGACTACCTTTCATAATGACAAGGCTACCATCCATTGTAGTAACAAAAATCTCGACAACAAACTACCATCATAATGACAAGGCTACCATCCGTTGGAGTAACCAAAATCTCGACAACAAACAACTTCTATAATGACAAGTCTACCATCTATTGGAATAACAAAAATCTGGAGAACAGACTACCTTCCATAATGACAAGGCTACCATCCAATGGAATAATAAAAATATCGAAAACAGACTACCTTCCATAATGACAAGGCTACCATCCAATGGAATAACAAAAATATAGACAACATACTACCTTCCATAATGACAAGGCTACCGTCCATTGGAGTAACAAAAATCTCGTCAACAGACTACCATCCCTAATGATAAGGCTACCACCTATTGGAATAACAAAAATATCGACAACAAACTACGTTCCATAATGACAAGGCTACCATCCATTGGAGTAACAAAAATATCGACAATAGACTAACTTCCATAATGACAAGGCTACCATCCATTGGAGTAACAAAAATATTGAGAATAGACTACCTTCCATAATGAAAAGCCTACCATCCATTGGAGTAATAAAAATCTCAACAACATAATACCTTCCATAATGACTAGGCTACCATCCATTGTTGTAACAAAGATATCAACGACAGACTACCTTCCATAATGACAAGGCTACCATCCATTGGAGTGACAAAAATCTTGACAACAGACTACCTTCCATAATGACAAGGCTACCATCCATTGGAGTAACAAAAATCTCGACAACAGACTACCTTCCATAATGACAAGGCTACCATTTATAGGAATAAAAAAAATCTCGAGAACAGACTGCCTTCCATAATGACAAGGCTACCATCCAATGGAATAACTAAAATATCGACAACATACTACCTTCCATAATGACAAGGCTACCATTAATTGTAGTAACCAAAATCTCGACAACAGACTACCTTCCATAATCATAAGGCTACCATCAATTGGAGTAACAAAAATCTCGACAATAGACTACCTTTCATAATGACAAGGCTACCATCCATTGTAGTAACAAAAATCTCGACAACAAACTACCATCATAATGACAAGGCTACCATCCGTTGGAGTAACCAAAATCTCGACAACAAACAACTTCTATAATGACAAGTCTACCATCTATTGGAATAACAAAAATCTGGAGAACAGACTACCTTCCATAATGACAAGGCTACCATCCAATGGAATAATAAAAATATCGACAACATACTACCTTCCATAATGACAAGGCTACCATCAATTGTAGTAACCAAAATCTGGATAACAGACTACCTTCCATAATGACAACGCTACCGTCCATTGTAGTAACAAAAATCTCGACAACAGACTACCTTCCATAATGACAATGCTACCATCAATTGGAGTAATAAAAATCTCGACAATAGACTACCTTCCATAATGACAAGGCTACCATCCATTGAATAACAAAAATCTCGACAACAGACTACCTTCCATAATGACAAGGCTACCATTTATAGGAATAAAAAAAATCTCGAGAACAGACTGCCTTCCATAATGACAAGGCTACCATCCAATGGAATAACTAAAATATCCACAACATACTACCTTCCATAATGACAAGGCTACCATTAATTGTAGTAACCAAAATCTCGACAACAGACTACCTTCCATAATGATAAGGCTACCATCAATTGGAGTAACAAAAATCTCGACAATAGACTACCTTTCATAATGACAAGGCGACCATCCATTGTAGTTAAAAAAATCTCGACAACAAACTACCATCATAATGACAAGGCTACCATCCGTTGGAGTAACCAAAATCTCGACAACAAACAACTTCTATAATGACAAGGCTACCTTCTATTGGAATAACAAAAATCTGGAGAACAGACTACCTTCCATAATGACAAGGCTACCATCCAATGGAATAACAAAATTATCGACAACATACTACCTTCCATAATGACAAGGCTACCATCAATTGTAGTAACCAAAATCTGGATAACAGACTACCTTCCATAATGACAACGCTACCGTCCATTGTAGTAACAAAAATCTCGACAACAGACTACCTTCCATAATGACAATGCTACCATCAATTGGAGTAATAAAAATCTCGACAATAGACTACCTTCCATAATGACAAGGCTACCATCCATTGTAGTAACAAAAATCTCGACAACAGACTACCTTCCATAATGACAAGGCTACCATCCATTGGAGTAACCAAAATCTCGACAACATACAACATCTATAATGACAAGGCTACCGTCTATTGGAATAACAAAAATCTCGAGAAAAGACTACCTTCTATAATGACAAGGCTACCATCCAATGGAATAAAAAAAATATCGACAACATACTACCTTCCATTATGACAAGGCTACCACCAATTGTAGTAACCGAAATCTCGCCAACATACTACCTTTCATAATGACAAGGCTACCATCCATTGGAATAACAAAATTATCGACAATAAACTACGTTCCATAACGATAAGGCTACCATCGATTGGAGTTACAAAAATATCGACAACAGACTACCTTCCAAAATGATAAAGCTACCTTCCATTGGAGTAACAAAAATATCGAGAATAGACTACCTTCCATAATGAAAAGCCTACCATCCATTGGAGTAACAAAATCTCGACAACATAATACCTTCCATAATGACTAGGCTACCATCCATTGGAGTAACAAAGATATGGACAACAGACTACCTTCCATAATGACAAGGCTACCATGCATTGGAGTGACAAAAATCTCGAGAACAGACTGCCTTCCATAATGACAAGCTACCATCCAATGGAATAACAAAAATATCGACAACATACTACCTTCCATAATGACAAGGCTACCATCAATTGTAGTAACCAAAATCTCGATAACAGACTACCTTCCATAATGACAATGCTACCGTCCATTGTAGTAACAAAAATCTCGACAACATACTACCTTCCATAATGACAATGCTACCATCAATTGGAGTAATAAAAATCTCGACAATATACTACCTTCCATAAAGACAAGGCTACCATCCATTGTAGTAACAAAAATCTCGACAACAGACTACCTTCCATAATGACCAGGCTACCATCCATTGGAGTAACCAAAATCTCGACAACAGACAACTTCTATAATGACAAGGCTACCATACAATGGAATCACAAAAATATCGACAACATACTACCTTCCATATTGAAAAGGCTACCATCCATTAGAGTGACAAAAATCTCGACAATAGAATACCTTCCATAATGACTAGGCTACCATCCATTAGAGTAACAAAGATATCGACAACAACCTACCTTCTATAATGACAAGGCTACCATACATTGTAATAACAAAAATCTCAACAACAAACTACCTTCCACAATGACAAGGCTACCATCCATTGGAGTAACAAAAATCTCGAAAACAGGCTACCTTCCATAATGACAAGGCTATAATCCATTGGAGTAACAAAAATCTCGACAACAGACTACCTTCCATAATGACAAGGCTACCATCTATAGGAATAACAAAAATCTCGAGAACAGACTGCCTTCCATAATGACAAGGCTACCATCCATTAGAGTAACAAAAATCTCGAAAACAGACTACCTTCCATAATGACAAGGCTACCATCCATTGGAATAACAAAAATATAGACAACATACTACCTTCAATAATGACAAGGCTACCGTCTATTGGAGTAACAAAAATCTCGTCAACAGACTACCATCCATAATGATAAGGCTACCATCCATTGGAATAACAAAAATATCGACAACAAACTACGTTCCATAATGACAAGGCTACCATCCATTGGAGTAACAAAAACATCGACAATAGACTAACTTCCATAATGACAAGGCTACCATCCATTGGAGTAACAAAAATATCGAGAATAGACTACCTTCCATAATGAAAAGCCTACCATCCATTGGAGTAATAAAAATCTCAACAACATAATACCTTCCATAATGACTACGCTACCATTCATTGGTGTAACAAAGATATCAACGACAGACTTCCTTCCATAATGACAAGGCTACCATCCATTGGAGTGACAAAAATCTTGACAACAGACTACCTTCCATAATGACAAGGCTACCATCCATTGGAGTAACAAAAATCTCGAAAACAGACTACCTTCCATAATGACAAGGCTACCATTTATAGGAATAAAAAAAATCTCGAGAACAGACTGCCTTCCATAATGACAAGGCTACCATCCAATGGAATAACTAAAATATCGACAACATACTACCTTCCATAATGACAAGGCTACCATTAATTGTAGTAACCAAAATCTCGACAACAGACTACCTTCCATAATGATAAGGCTACCATCAATTGGAGTAACAAAAATCTCGACAATAGACTACCTTTCATAATGACAAGGCTACCATCCATTGTAGTAACAAAAATCTCGATAATAAACTACCATCATAATGACAAGGCTACCATCCATTGGAGTAACCAAAATCTCGACAACAAACAACTTCTATAATGACAAGTCTACCATCTATTGGAATAACAAAAATCTCGAGAAAAGACTACCTTCCATAATGACAAGGCTACCATCCAATGGAATAAAAAAAATATCGACAACATACTACCTTCCATAATGACAAGGCTACCATCAATTGTAGTAACCGAAATCTCGCCAACAGACTACCTTTCATAATGACAAGGCTACCATCCATTGGAATAACAAAAATATCGACAACAAACTACGTTCCATAATGATACGGCTACCATCCATTGGAGTTAAAAAAATATCGACAACAGACTACCTTCCATAATGATAAGGCTACCATCCATTGGAGTAACAAAAATATCGAGAATAGACTACCTTCCATAATGAAAAGCCTACCATCCATTGGAGTAACAAAATCTCGACCACATAATAACTTCCATAATGACTAGGCTACCATCCATTGGAGTAACAAAGATATGGACAACATACTACCTTCCATAATGACAAGGCTACCATCCATTGGAGTGACAAAAATCTCGAGAACAGACTGCCTTCCATAATGACAAGCTACCATCCATTGGAGTGACAAAAATCTCGAGAACAGACTACCTTCCATAATGACAAGGCTACCATCAATTTTAGTAACCAAAATCTCGATAACAGACTACCTTCCATAATGACAATGCTACCGTCCATTGTAGTAACAAAAATCTCGACAACATACTACCTTCCATAATGACAATGCTACCATCAATTGGAGTAATAAAAATCTCGACAATAGACTACCTTCCATAATGACAAGGCTACCATCCATTGTAGTAACAAAAATCTCGACAACAGACTACCTTCCATAATGACAAGGCTACCATCCATTGGAGTAACAAAAATCTCGACAACAGACAACTTCTATCATGACAAGGCTACCATACAATGGAATCACAAAAATATCGACAACATACTACCTTCCATATTGACAAGGCTACCATCCATTAGAGTGACAAAAATCTCGACAATAGACTACCTTCCATAATGACTAGGCTACCATCCATTAGAGTAACAAAGATATCGACAACAACCTACCTTCTATAATGACAAGGCTACCATATATTGTAATAACAAAAATCTCAACAACAAACTACCTTCCACAATGACAAGGCTACCATCCATTGGAGTAACAAAAATCTCGAAAACAGACTACCTTCCATAATGACAAGGCTATAATCCATTGGAGTAACAAAAATCTCGACAACAGACTACCTTCCATAATGACAAGGCTACCATCTATAGGAATAACAAAAATCTCGAGAACAGAGTGCCTTCGATAATGACAAGGCTACCATCCATTAGAGTAACAAAAATCTCGAAAACAGACTACCTTCCATAATGACAAGGCTACCATCCAATGGAATAACAAAAATATAGACAACATACTACCTTCCATAATGACAAGGCTACCGTCCATTGGAGTAACAAAAATCTCGTCAACAGACTAGCATCCATTGTAATAACAAAAATATCGACAACAAACTACGTTCCATAATGACAAGGCTACCATCCATTGGAGTAACAAAAATATCGAAAATAGACTAACTTCCATAATGACAAGGCTACCATCCATTGGAGTAACAAAAATATTGAGAATAGACTACATTCCATAATGAAAAGCCTACCATCCATTGGAGTAATAAAAATCTCAACAACATAATACCTTCCATAATGACTAGGCTACCATTCATTGGTGTAACAAAGATATCAACGACAGACTACCTTCCATAATGACAAGGCTACCATCCATTGGAGTGACAAAAATCTTGACAACAGACTACCTTCCATAATGACAATGCTACCATCAATTGGAGTAATAAAAATCTCGACAATAGACAACCTTCCATAATGACAAGGCTACCATCCATTGTAGTAACAAAAATCTCGATAACAGACTACCTTCCATAATGACAAGGCTACCATCCATTAGGGTGACAAAAATCTCGACAATAGACTACCTTCCATAATGACTAGGCTACCATCCATTAGAGTAACAATGATATCGACCACAACCTACCTTCTATAATGACAAGGCTACCATACATTGTAATAAAAAAAATCTCAACAACAAACTACCTTCCACAATGAGAAGGCTACCATCCATTGGAGTAACAAAAATCTTGACAATAGACTACCTTCCATAATGACAAGGCTACAATCCATTGGAATAACAAAAATATCAACAAGAGACTACCATCCATAATGACAAGGCTACCGTCCATTGGAGTAACAAAAATCTCGTCAACAGACTACCATCCATAATGATAAGGCTACCATCCATTGGAATAACAAAAATATCGACAACAAACTACGTTCCATAATGACAAGGCTACCATCCATTGGAGTGACAAAAATATCGACAATAGACTAACTTCCATAATGACAAGGCTACCATCCATTGGAGTAACAAAAATATCGAGAATAGACTACCTTCCATAATGAAAAGCCTACCATCCATTGGAGTAATAAAAATCTCGACAACATAATACCTTCCATAATGACTAGGCTACCATCCATTAGTGTAACAAAGATATCAACGACAGACTACCTTCCATAATGACAAGGCTACCATCCATTGGAGTGACAAAAATCTTGACAACAGACTACCTTCCATAATGACAAAGCTACCATCCATTAGAGTAACAAAAATCTCGAAAACAGACTACCTTCCATAATGACAAGGCTAAAATCCATTGGAGTAACAAAAATCTCGATAGCAGACTACCTTCCATAATGACAAGGCTACCATTTATAGGAATAAAAAAAATCTCGAGAACAGACTACCTTCCAAAATCACAAGGCTACCATCAATTGTAGTAACCAAAATCTCGACAACATACTACCTTCCATAATGACAAGGCTACCGTCCATTGTAGTAACAAAAATCTCGACAACAGACTACCTTCCATAATGACAATGCTACCATCAATTGGAGTAATAAAAATCTCGACAATAGACTACCTTCCATAATGACAATGCTACCATCCATTATAGTAACAAAAATCTCGACAACAGACTACCTTCCATAATGACAAGGCTACCATCCATTGTAGTAACAAAAATCTCGACAACAAACAACTTCTATAATGACAAGGCTACCATCTATTGGAATAACAAAAATCTCGAGAACAGACTACCTTCCATACTGACAAGGCTACCATCCAATGGAATAACAAAAATATCCACAACATACTACCTTCCATAATGACAAGGCTACCATCAATTGTAGTAACCGAAATCTCGCCAACAGACTACCTTTCATAATGACAAGACTACCATCCATTGGAATAACAAAAATATTGACAACAAACTACGTTCCATAATGACAAGGCTACAATCCATTTGAGTAACAAAAATATCGACAACAGACTACCTTCCATAATGATAAGGCTACCATCCATTGGAGTAACAAAAATATTGAGAATAAACTACCTTCCATAATGAAAAGCCTACCATCCATTGGAGTAACAAAATCTCAACAACATAATACCTTCCATAATGACTAGGCTACCATCCATTGGAGTAACAAAGATATGGACAACAGACTACCTTCCATAATGACAAGGCTACCATCCATTGGAGTGACAAAAATCTCGACAACAGACTACCTTCCATAATGACAAGGCTACAATCCATTGGAATAACAAAAATCTCGAAAACAGACTACCTTCCATAATAACAAGGCTAAAATCCATTGGAGTAACAAAAATATCGACAACAGACTACCTTCCATAATGGCAAGGCTACCATCTATAGGAAAAAAAAAATCTCGAGAACAGGCTGCCTTCCATAATGACATGGCTACCATCAATTGGAGTAACAAAAATCTCGACAATAGACTACCTTTCATAATGACAAGGCGACCATCCATTGTAGTAAAAAAAATCTCGACAACAAACTACCATCATAATGACAAGGCTACCATCCGTTGGAGTAACCAAAATCTCGACAACAAACAACTTCTATAATGACAAGGCTACCTTCTATTGGAATAACAAAAATCTGGAGAACAGACTACCTTCCATAATGACAAGGCTACCATCCAATGGAATAACAAAAATATCGACAACATACTACCTTCCATAATGACAAGGCTACCATCAATTGTAGTAACCAAAATCTGGATAACAGACTACCTTCCATAATGACAACGCTACCGTCCATTGTAGTAACAAAAATCTCGACAACAGGCTACCTTCCATAATGACAATGCTACCATCAATTGGAGTAATAAAAATCTCGACAATAGACTACCTTCCATAATGACAAGGCTACCATCCATTGTAGTAACAAAAATCTCGACAACAGACTACCTTCCATAATGACAAGGCTACCATCCATTGGAGTAACCAAAATCTCGACAACAGACAACATCTATAATGACAAGGCTACCGTCTATTGGAATAACAAAAATCTCGAGAAAAGACTACCTTCTATAATGACAAGGCTACCATCCAATGGAATAAAAAAAATATCGACAACATACTACCTTCCATTATGACAAGGCTACCACCAATTGTAGTAACCGAAATCTCGCCAACATACTACCTTTCATAATGACAAGGCTACCATCCATTGGAATAACAAAATTATCGACAATAAACTACGTTCCATAACGATAAGGCTACCATCGATTGGAGTTACAAAAATATCGACAACAGACTACCTTCCATAATGATAAAGCTACCTTCCATTGGAGTAACAAAAATATCGAGAATAGACTACCTTCCATAATGAAAAGCCTACCATCCATTGGAGTAACAAAATCTCGACAACATAATACCTTCCATAATGACTAGGCTACCATCCATTGGAGTAACAAAGATATGGACAACAGACTACCTTCCATAATGACAAGGCTACCATGCATTGGAGTGACAAAAATCTCGAGAACAGACTGCCTTCCATAATGACAAGCTACCATCCAATGGAATAACAAAAATATCGACAACATACTACCTTCCATAATGACAAGGCTACCATCAATTGTAGTAACCAAAATCTCGATAACAGACTACCTTCCATAATGACAATGCTACCGTCCATTGTAGTAACAAAAATCTCGACAACATACTACCTTCCATAATGACAATGCTACCATCAATTGGAGTAATAAAAATCTCGACAATATACTACCTTCCATAAAGACAAGGCTACCATCCATTGTAGTAACAAAAATCTCGACAACAGACTACCTTCCATAATGACCAGGCTACCATCCATTGGAGTAACCAAAATCTCGACAACAGACAACTTCTATAATGACAAGGCTACCATACAATGGAATCACAAAAATATCGACAACATACTACCTTCCATATTGAAAAGGCTACCATCCATTAGAGTGACAAAAATCTCGACAATAGAATACCTTCCATAATGACTAGGCTACCATCCATTAGAGTAACAAAGATATCGACAACAACCTACCTTCTATAATGACAAGGCTACCATACATTGTAATAACAAAAATCTCAACAACAAACTACCTTCCACAATGACAAGGCTACCATCCATTGGAGTAACAAAAATCTCGAAAACAGGCTACCTTCCATAATGACAAGGCTATAATCCATTGGAGTAACAAAAATCTCGACAACAGACTACCTTCCATAATGACAAGGCTACCATCTATAGGAATAACAAAAATCTCGAGAACAGACTGCCTTCCATAATGACAAGGCTACCATCCATTAGAGTAACAAAAATCTCGAAAACAGACTACCTTCCATAATGACAAGGCTACCATCCATTGGAATAACAAAAATATAGACAACATACTACCTTCAATAATGACAAGGCTACCGTCTATTGGAGTAACAAAAATCTCGTCAACAGACTACCATCCATAATGATAAGGCTACCATCCATTGGAATAACAAAAATATCGACAACAAACTACGTTCCATAATGACAAGGCTACCATCCATTGGAGTAACAAAAACATCGACAATAGACTAACTTCCATAATGACAAGGCTACCATCCATTGGAGTAACAAAAATATCGAGAATAGACTACCTTCCATAATGAAAAGCCTACCATCCATTGGAGTAATAAAAATCTCAACAACATAATACCTTCCATAATGACTACGCTACCATTCATTGGTGTAACAAAGATATCAACGACAGACTTCCTTCCATAATGACAAGGCTACCATCCATTGGAGTGACAAAAATCTTGACAACAGACTACCTTCCATAATGACAAGGCTACCATCCATTGGAGTAACAAAAATCTCGAAAACAGACTACCTTCCATAATGACAAGGCTACCATTTATAGGAATAAAAAAAATCTCGAGAACAGACTGCCTTCCATAATGACAAGGCTACCATCCAATGGAATAACTAAAATATCGACAACATACTACCTTCCATAATGACAAGGCTACCATTAATTGTAGTAACCAAAATCTCGACAACAGACTACCTTCCATAATGATAAGGCTACCATCAATTGGAGTAACAAAAATCTCGACAATAGACTACCTTTCATAATGACAAGGCTACCATCCATTGTAGTAACAAAAATCTCGATAATAAACTACCATCATAATGACAAGGCTACCATCCATTGGAGTAACCAAAATCTCGACAACAAACAACTTCTATAATGACAAGTCTACCATCTATTGGAATAACAAAAATCTCGAGAAAAGACTACCTTCCATAATGACAAGGCTACCATCCAATGGAATAAAAAAAATATCGACAACATACTACCTTCCATAATGACAAGGCTACCATGAATTGTAGTAACCGAAATCTCGCCAACAGACTACCTTTCATAATGACAAGGCTACCATCCATTGGAATAACAAAAATATCGACAACAAACTACGTTCCATAATGATACGGCTACCATCCATTGGAGTTAAAAAAATATCGACAACAGACTACCTTCCATAATGATAAGGCTACCATCCATTGGAGTAACAAAAATATCGAGAATAGACTACCTTCCATAATGAAAAGCCTACCATCCATTGGAGTAACAAAATCTCGACCACATAATAACTTCCATAATGACTAGGCTACCATCCATTGGAGTAACAAAGATATGGACAACATACTACCTTCCATAATGACAAGGCTACCATCCATTGGAGTGACAAAAATCTCGAGAACAGACTGCCTTCCATAATGACAAGCTACCATCCATTGGAGTGACAAAAATCTCGAGAACAGACTACCTTCCATAATGACAAGGCTACCATCAATTTTAGTAACCAAAATCTCGATAACAGACTACCTTCCATAATGACAATGCTACCGTCCATTGTAGTAACAAAAATCTCGACAACATACTACCTTCCATAATGACAATGCTACCATCAATTGGAGTAATAAAAATCTCGACAATAGACTACCTTCCATAATGACAAGGCTACCATCCATTGTAGTAACAAAAATCTCGACAACAGACTACCTTCCATAATGACAAGGCTACCATCCATTGGAGTAACAAAAATCTCGACAACAGACAACTTCTATCATGACAAGGCTACCATACAATGGAATCACAAAAATATCGACAACATACTACCTTCCATATTGACAAGGCTACCATCCATTAGAGTGACAAAAATCTCGACAATAGACTACCTTCCATAATGACTAGGCTACCATCCATTAGAGTAACAAAGATATCGACAACAACCTACCTTCTATAATGACAAGGCTACCATATATTGTAATAACAAAAATCTCAACAACAAACTACCTTCCACAATGACAAGGCTACCATCCATTGGAGTAACAAAAATCTCGAAAACAGACTACCTTCCATAATGACAAGGCTATAATCCATTGGAGTAACAAAAATCTCGACAACAAACTACCTTCCATAATGACAAGGCTACCATCTATAGGAATAACAAAAATCTCGAGAACAGACTGCCTTCGATAATGACAAGGCTACCATCCATTAGAGTAACAAAAATCTCGAAAACAGACTACCTTCCATAATGACAAGGCTACCATCCAATGGAATAACAAAAATATAGACAACATACTACCTTCCATAATGACAAGGCTACCGTCCATTGGAGTAACAAAAATCTCGTCAACAGACTAGCATCCATTGTAATAACAAAAATATCGACAACAAACTACGTTCCATAATGACAAGGCTACCATCCATTGGAGTAACAAAAATATCGAAAATAGACTAACTTCCATAATGACAAGGCTACCATCCATTGGAGTAACAAAAATATTGAGAATAGACTACCTTCCATAATGAAAAGCCTACCATCCATTGGAGTAATAAAAATCTCAACAACATAATACCTTCCATAATGACTAGGCTACCATTCATTGGTGTAACAAAGATATCAACGACAGACTACCTTCCATAATGACAAGGCTACCATCCATTGGAGTGACAAAAATCTTGACAACAGACTACCTTCCATAATGACAATGCTACCATCAATTGGAGTAATAAAAATCTCGACAATAGACAACCTTCCATAATGACAAGGCTACCATCCATTGTAGTAACAAAAATCTCGATAACAGACTACCTTCCATAATGACAAGGCTACCATACAATGGAATAACAAAAATATCGACAACATACTACCTTCCATAATGACAAGGCTACCATCCATTAGGGTGACAAAAATCTCGACAATAGACTACCTTCCATAATGACTAGGCTACCATCCATTAGAGTAACAATGATATCGACCACAACCTACCTTCTATAATGACAAGGCTACCATACATTGTAATAAAAAAAATCTCAACAACAAACTACCTTCCACAATGAGAAGGCTACCATCCATTGGAGTAACAAAAATCTTGACAATAGACTACCTTCCATAATGACAAGGCTACAATCCATTGGAATAACAAAAATATCAACAAGAGACTACCATCCATAATGACAAGGCTACCGTCCATTGGAGTAACAAAAATCTCGTCAACAGACTACCATCCATAATGATAAGGCTACCATCCATTGGAATAACAAAAATATCGACAACAAACTACGTTCCATAATGACAAGGCTACCATCCATTGGAGTGACAAAAATATCGACAATAGACTAACTTCCATAATGACAAGGCTACCATCCATTGGAGTAACAAAAATATCGAGAATAGACTACCTTCCATAATGAAAAGCCTACCATCCATTGGAGTAATAAAAATCTCGACAACATAATACCTTCCATAATGACTAGGCTACCATCCATTAGTGTAACAAAGATATCAACGACAGACTACCTTCCATAATGACAAGGCTACCATCCATTGGAGTGACAAAAATCTTGACAACAGACTACCTTCCATAATGACAAAGCTACCATCCATTAGAGTAACAAAAATCTCGAAAACAGACTACCTTCCATAATGACAAGGCTAAAATCCATTGGAGTAACAAAAATCTCGATAGCAGACTACCTTCCATAATGACAAGGCTACCATTTATAGGAATAAAAAAAATCTCGAGAACAGACTACCTTCCAAAATGACAAGGCTACCATCAATTGTAGTAACCAAAATCTCGACAACATACTACCTTCCATAATGACAAGGCTACCGTCCATTGTAGTAACAAAAATCTCGACAACAGACTACCTTCCATAATGACAATGCTACCATCAATTGGAGTAATAAAAATCTCGACAATAGACTACCTTCCATAATGACAATGCTACCATCCATTATAGTAACAAAAATCTCGACAACAGACTACCTTCCATAATGACAAGGCTACCATCCATTGTAGTAACAAAAATCTCGACAACAAACAACTTCTATAATGACAAGGCTACCATCTATTGGAATAACAAAAATCTCGAGAACAGACTACCTTCCATACTGACAAGGCTACCATCCAATGGAATAACAAAAATATCCACAACATACTACCTTCCATAATGACAAGGCTACCATCAATTGTAGTAACCGAAATCTCGCCAACAGACTACCTTTCATAATGACAAGACTACCATCCATTGGAATAACAAAAATATTGACAACAAACTACGTTCCATAATGACAAGGCTACAATCCATTTGAGTAACAAAAATATCGACAACAGACTACCTTCCATAATGATAAGGCTACCATCCATTGGAGTAACAAAAATATTGAGAATAGACTACCTTCCATAATGAAAAGCCTACCATCCATTGGAGTAACAAAATCTCAACAACATAATACCTTCCATAATGACTAGGCTACCATCCATTGGAGTAACAAAGATATGGACAACAGACTACCTTCCATAATGACAAGGCTACCATCCATTGGAGTGACAAAAATCTCGACAACAGACTACCTTCCATAATGACAAGGCTACAATCCATTGGAATAACAAAAATCTCGAAAACAGACTACCTTCCATAATAACAAGGCTAAAATCCATTGGAGTAACAAAAATATCGACAACAGACTACCTTCCATAATGGAAAGGCTACCATCTATAGGAAAAAAAAAATCTCGAGAACAGGCTGCCTTCCAAAATGACATGGCTACCATCTAATGGAATAACAAAAATATCGACAACATACTACCTTCCATAATGACAAGGCTACCATCCATTGTAGTAACCAAAATCTCGACAACAGACTACCTTCCATAATGACAAGGCTACAATCAATTGGATTAACAAAAATCTCGACAATAGACTACCTTTCATAATAACAAGGCTACCATCCATTGTAGTAACAAAAATCTCGACAACAGACTACCTTCCATAATGACAAGGCTACCATCCATTGGAGTAACCAAAATCTCGACAACAAACAACTTCTATAATGACAAGGCTACCATCTATTGGAATAACAAAAATCACGAGAACAGACCACCTTCCATAATGACAAGGCTACCATCCAATGGAATAACAAAAATATCGACAACATACTACCTTCCCTAATGACAAGGCTACCATCAATTGTAGTAACCAAAATCTCGATAACAGACTACCTTCCATAATGACAATGCTAATGTCCATTGTAGTAACAAAAATATCGACAATAGACTACCTTCCATAATGACAATGCTACCATCAATTTGAGTAATAAAAATCTAGACAATAGACTACCTTCCATAATGACAAGGCTACCATCCATTATAGTAACAAAAATCTCGACAACATACTAACTTCAATAATGACAAGGCTACCATCCATTGGAGTAACTAAAATCTCGACAACAGACAACTTCTATAATGACAAGGATATCGTCTATTGGAATAACAAAAATCTCGAGAACAGACTACCTTCCATAATGACAAGGTTACCATCCAATGGAATAACAAAAATATCGATAACATACTACCTTCCATAATGACAAGGCTACCATCAATTGTAGTAACCAAAATCTCGCCAACAGACTACCTTCCATAATGACAAGGCTACTATCCATTGGAATAACGAAAATATCGACAACAAACTACGTTCCATAATGACAAGGCTACCATCCATTAGAGTAACAAAAATATCGACAACAGACTACCTTCCATAATGACAATGCTACCATCCATTGGAGTAACAAAAATATCGAGAATAGACTACCTTCCATAATGAAAAGCCTACAATCCATTGGAGTAACAAAATCTCGACAACATAATACCTTCCATAATGACTAGGCTCCCATCCATTGGAGTAACAAAGATATCGACAACAGACTACCTTCCATAATGACAAGGCTACCATCCATTGGAGTGACAAAAATCTCGACAACAGACTACCTTCCATAATGACAAGGCTACCATCCATTGGAGTAACAAAAATCTCGAAAACAGACTACCTTCCATAATAACAAGGCTAAAATCCATTGGAGTAACAAAAATCTCGACAACAGACTACCTTCCATAATGACAAGGCTACCATCTATAGGAATAAAAAAAATCTCGAGAACAGGCTGCCTTCCATAATGACATGGATACCATCTAATGGAATAACAAAAATATCGACAACATACTACCTTCCATAATGACAAGGCTACCATCCATCGTAGTAACCAAAATCTTGACAACAGACTACCTTCCATAATGACAAGGCTACCATCAAATGGATTAACAAAAATCTCGACAATAGACTACCTTTCATAATAACAAGGCTACCATCCATTGTAGTAACAAAAATCTTGACAACAGACTACCTTCCATAATGACAAGGCTACCATCCATTGGAGTAACCAAAATCTCGACAACAAACAACTTCTATAATGACAAGGCTACCATCTATTGGAATAACAAAAATCACGAGAACATACCACCTTCCATAATGACAAGGCTACCATCCAATGGAATAACAAAAATATCGACAACATACTACCTTCCCTAATGACAAGGCTACC
Organism: Vicia faba; assembly: GCA_948472305.1. Lineage (NCBI taxonomy): Eukaryota > Viridiplantae > Streptophyta > Magnoliopsida > Fabales > Fabaceae > Vicia > Vicia faba. The sequence goes on from OX451738.1 coordinate 770,040,467, forward strand.
ATCAATTGTAGTAACCAAAATCTCGATAACAGACTACCTTCCATAATGACAATGCTACCGTCCATTATTGTAACAAAAATCTCGACAATAGACTACCTTCCATAATGACAATGCTACCATCAATTGGAGTAATAAAAATCTAGACAATAGACTACCTTCCATAATGACAAGGCTACCATCCATTATAGTAACAAAAATCTCGACAACAGACTACCTTCAATAATGACAAGGCTACCATCCATTGGAGTAACTAAAATCTCGACAACAGACAACTTCTATAATGACAAGGATACCGTCTATTGGAATAACAAAAATCTCGAGATCAGACTACCTTCCATAATGACAAGGTTACCATCCGATGGAATAACAAAAATATCGATAACATACTACCTTCCATAATGACAAGGCTACCATCAATTGTAGTAACCAAAATCTCGCCAACAGACTACCTTCCATAATGAAAAGGCTACTATCCATTGGAGTAACGAAAATATCGACAACATAATACCTTCCATAATGACTAGGCTCCCATCCATTGGAGTAACAAAGATATGGACAACAAACTACCTTCCATAATGACAAGGCTACCATCCATTGGAGTGACAAAAATCTCGACAACAGACTACCTTCCATAATGACAAGGCTACCATCCATTGGAGTAACAAAAATCTCGAAAACAGACTACCTTCCATAATGACAAGGCTACCATCCAATGGAGTAACAAAAATGTCGACAACAGACTACCTTCCATAATGACAATGCTACCATCAATTGGAGTAATAAAACTATCGACAATAGGCTACCTTCAATAATGACAAGGCTATCATCCATTGAAGTAACAAAAATCTCGACAACAGACTACCTTCAATAATGACAAGGCTACCATCCATTGGAGAAACCAAAATCTCGACAACAGACAACTTCTATAATGACAAGGCTACCATCTATTGGAATAACAAAAATCTCGAGAACAGACTACCTTCCATAATGAGAAGGCTACCATCCAATGGAATAACAAAAATATCGACAACATACTACCTTCCATAATGACAATGCTACCATCCATTAGAGTGACAAAAATCTCGACAATAGACTACCTTCCATAATGACAAGGCTACCATCCATTAGAGTAACAAAGATATTGACAACAAACAACCTTATATAATGACAAGGCTACCATACATTGTAATAACAAAAATCTCTACAAAAGACTACCTTCCATAATGATAAGGCTACCATCAATTGGAGTAACAAAAATCTCGACAATAGACTACCTTTCATAATGACAAGGCTACCATCCATTGTAGTAACAAAAATCTCGACAACAGACTACCTTCCATAATGACAAGTCTACCATCCATTGGAGTAACCAAAATCTCGACAACAAACAACTTCTATAATGACAAGGCTACCATCTATTGGAATAACAAAAATCTCGAGAACAGACTACCTTCCATAATGACAAGGCTACCATCCAATGGAATAACAAAAATATCGACAACATACTACCTTCCATAATGCCAAGGCTACCATCAATTGTAGTAACAGAAATCTCGATAACAGACTACCTTCCATAATGACAATGCTATAGTCCATTGTAGTAACAAAAATCTCGACATCAGACTACCTTCCATAATGACAATGCTACCATCAATTGGAGTATAAAAATCTCGACAATAGACTACCTTCCATAATGACAAGGCTACCATCCATTGTAGTAACAAAAATCTCGACAACAGACTACCTTCCATAATGACAAGGCTACCATCCATTGGAATAACCAAAATCTCGACAACAGACAACTTCTATAATGACAAGGCTACGGTCTATTGGAATAACAAAAACTCGAGAACAGACTACCTTCCATAATGACAAGGCTACCATCCAATGGAATAACAAAAATATCGACAACATACTACCTTCAATAATGACAAGGCTACCATCAATTGTAGTAACCGAAATCTCGGCAACAGACTACCTTTCATAATGACAAGGCTACCATCCATTGGAATAACAAAAATATCGACAACAAACTACGTTCCATAATGACAATGCTACCATCCATTGGAGTAACAAAAATATCGACAACATACTACCTTCCATAATGATAAGGATACCATCCATTGGAGTAACAAAAATATCGAGAATAGACTACCTTCCATAATAAAAAGCCTACCATCCATTGGAGAAACAAAATCTCGACAACATAATACCTTCCATAATGACTAGGCTACCATCCATTGGAGTAACAAAGATATGGACAACAGACTACCTTCCATAATGACAAGGCTACCATCCATTGGAGTGACAAAAATCTCGACAACAAACTACCTTCCATAATAACAAGGCTAAAATCCATTGGAGTAACAAAAATATCGACAACAGACTACCTTCCATAATGGCAAGGCTACCATCTATAGGAATAAAAAAAATCTCGAGAACAGACTGCCTTCCATAATGACATGGCTACCATCCAATGGAATAACAAAAATATCCACAACATACTACCTTCCATAATGACAAGGCTACCATCAATTGGAGTAACAAAAATCTTGACAATAGACTACCTTTCATAATAACAAGGCTACCATCCATTGTAGTAACAAAAATCTCGACAACAGACTACCTTCCATAATGACAAGGCTACCATCCATTGGAGTAACCAAAATCTCGACAACAAACAACTTCTATAATGACAAGGCTACCATCTATTGGAATAACAAAAATCACGAGAACATACCACCTTCCATAATGACAAGGCTACCATCCAATGGAATAACAAAAATATCGACAACATACTACCATCCCTAATGACAAGGCTACCATCAATTGTAGTAACCAAAATCTCGATAACAGACTACCTTCCATAATGACAATGCTACCGTCCATTGTAGTAACAAAAATCTCGACAATAGACTACCTTCCATAATGACAATGCTACCATCAATTGGAGTAATAAAAATCTAGACAATAGACTACCTTCCATAATGACAAGGCTACCATCCATTATAGTAACAAAAATCTCGACAACAGACTACCTTCAATAATGACAAGGCTACCATCCATTGGAGTAACTAAAATCTCGACAACAGACAACTTCTATAATGACAAGGATACCGTCTATTGGAATAACAAAAATCTCGAGATCAGACTACCTTCCATAATGACAAGGTTACCATCCGATGGAATAACAAAAATATCGATAACATACTACCTTGCATAATGACAAGGCTACCATCAATTGTAGTAACCAAAATCTCGCCAACAGACTACCTTCCATAATGAAAAGGCTACTATCCATTGGAATAATGAAAATATCGACAACAAACTACGTTCCATAATGACAAGGCTACCATCCATTGGAGTAACAAAAATATCGACAACAAACTACCTTCCATAATGACAAGGCTACCATCCATTGGAGTAACAAAAATATCGAGACTAGACTACCTTCCATAATGAAAAGCCTAAAATCCATTGGAGTAACAAAATCTCGACAACATAATACCTTCCATAATGACTAGGCTCCCATCCATTGGAGTAACAAAGATATGGACAACAGACTACCTTCCATAATGACAAGGCTACCATCCATTGGAGTGACAAAAATCTCGACAACAGACTACCTTCCATAATGACAAGGCTACCATCCATTGGAGTAACCAAAATCTCGAAAACAGACTACCTTCTATAATAACAAGGCTAAAATCCATTGGAGTAACAAAAATCTCGACAACAGACTACCTTCCATAATGACAAGGCTACCATTTATAGGAATAAAAAAAATCTCGAGAACAGACTGCCTTCCATAATGACAAGGCTACCATCCATTGGAGTAACAAAAATCTCGAAAACAGACTACCTTCCATAATGACAAGGCTACCATCCAATGGAGTAACAAAAATATCGACAACAGACTACCTTCCATAATGACAATGCTACCATCAATTGGAGTAATAAAACTATCGACAATAGGCTACCTTCAATAATGACAAGGCTATCATCCATTGTAGTAACAAAAATCTCGACAACAGACTACCTTCAATAATGACAAGGCTACCATCCATTGGAGAAACCAAAATCTCGACAACAGACAACTTCTATAATGACAAGGCTACCATCTATTGGAATAACAAAAATCTCGAGAACAGACTACCTTCCATAATGAGAAGGCTACCATCCAATGGAATAACAAAAATATCGACAACATACTACCTTCCATAATGACAAGGCTACCATTAATTGTAGTAACCAAAATCTCGACAACAGACTATCTTCCATAATGACAAGGCTACCATCCATTGGAGTAACCAAAATATCGACAACAGACAACTTCTATAATGAGAAAGCTACCATCTATTGGAATACCAAAAATCTCGAGAACAGACTATCTTCCATAATGACAAGGCTACCATCCAATGGAATAATAAAAATATTGACAACATACTACCTTCCATAATGACAAGGCTACAATCAATTGTAGTAACCAAAATCTCGATAACAGACTACTTTCCATAATGACAAGGCTACCATCAATTGGAGTAACAAAAATCTCGACAATAGACTACCTTTCATAATGACAAGGCTACCATCCATTGTAGTAACAAAAATCTCGACAACAGACTACCTTCCATAATGACAAGGCTACAATCCATTGGAGTAACCAAAATCTCGACAACAAACAACTTCTATAATGACAAGGCTACCATCTATTGGAATAACAAAAATCTCGAGAACAGACTACCTTCCATAATGACAAGGCTACCATCCAATGGAATAACAAAAATATCGACAACATACTACCTTCCATAATGACAAGGCTACCATCAATTGTAGTAACCAAAATCTCGATAACAGTCTACCTTCCATAATGACAAGGCTACCGTCCATTGTAGTAACAAAAATCTCGACAATAGACTACCTTCAATAATGACAATGCTACCATCAATTGGAGTAATAAAAATCTAGACAATAGACTACCTTCAATAATGACAAGGCTACCATCCATTGGAGTAACCAAAATCTCGACAACAGACAACTTCTATAATGACAACGCTACCGTCTATTGGAATAACAAAAATCTCGAGAACAGACTACCTTCCATAATGACAAGGCTACCATCCAATGGAATAACAAAAATATCTACAACATACCACCTTCCATAATGACAAGGCTACCATCAATTGTAGTAACCAAAATATCGCCAACAGACTACCTTCCATAATGACAAGGCTACCATCCATTGGAATAACAAAAATATCGACAACAAACTACGTTCCATAATGACAAGGCTACCATCCATTGGAGTAACAAAAATATCGACAACAAACTACCTTCCATAATGACAAGGCTACCATCCATTTTAATAACAAAAATATCGAAAATAGACTACCTTCCATAATGACAAGGCTACCATCCAATGGAATAACAAAAATATCGACAACATACTACCTTCCATAATGATAAGGCTACCATCAATTGTAGTAAACAAAATATCGATAACAGACTACCTTCCATAATGACCAGGCTACCGTCCATTGTAGTAACAAAAATCTCGACAATAGACTACCTTCCATAATGACAATGCTACCATCCATTGGAGTAACCAAAATCTCGACAACAGACAACTTCTATAATGACAACGCTACCGTCTATTGGAATAACAAAAATCTCTAGAACAAACTACCTTCCATAATGACAAAGCTACCATCCAATGGAATAACAAAAATATCGACAACATACTACCTTCCATAATGACAAGGCTACCATTAATTGTAGTAACCAAAATCTCGACAACAGACTATCTTCCATAATGACAAGGCTACCATCCATTGGAGTAACCAAAATATCGACAACAGACAACTTCTATAATGAGAAAGCTACCATCTATTGGAATACCAAAAATCTCGAGAACAGACTATCTTCCATAATGACAAGGCTACCATCCAATGGAATAACAAAAATATCGACAACATACTACCTTCCATAATGACAAGGCTACCATCAATTGTAGTAACCAAAATCTCGATAACAGACTACCATCCATAATGACAAGGCTACCATCAATTGGAGTAACAAAAATCTCGACAATAGACTACCTTTCATAATGACAAGGCTACCATCCATTGTAGTAACAAAAATCTCGACAACAGACTACCTTCCATAATGACAAGGCTACCATCCATTGGAGTAACCAAAATCTCGACAACAAACAACTTCTATAATGACAAGGCTACCATCTATGGGAATAACAAAAATCTCGAGAACAGACTACCTTCCATAATCACAAGGCTACCATCCAATGGAATAACAAAAATATCGACAACATACTACCTTCCATAATGACAAGGCTACCATCAATTGTAGTAACAAAAATCTCGATAACAGACTACCTTCCATAATGACAAGGCTACCGTCCATTGTAGTAACAAAAATCTCGACAATAGACTACCTTCCATAATGACAATGCTACCATCAATTGGAGTAATAAAAATCTAGACAATAGACTACCTTCAATAATGACAAGGCTACCATCCATTGGAGTAACCAAAATCTCGACAACAGACAACTTCTATAATGACAACGCTACCGTCTATTGGAATAACAAAAATCTCAAGAACAGACTACCTTCCATAATGACAAGGCTACCATCCAATGGAATAACAAAAATATCTACAACATACTACCTTCCATAATGACAAGGCTACCATCAATTGTAGTAACCAAAATATCGCCAACAGACTACCTTCCATAATGACAAGGCTACCATCCATTGAAATAACAAAAATATCGACAACAAACTACGTTCCATAATGACAAGGCTACCATCCATTGGGGTAACAAAAATATCGACAACAGACTACCTTCCATAATGACAAGGCTACCATCAATTTTAATAACAAAAATATCGAAAATAGACTACCTTCCATAATGACAAGGCTACCATCCAATGGAATAACAAAAATATCGACAACATACTACCTTCCATAATGACAAGGCTACCATCAATTGTAGTAACCAAAATCTCGATAACAGACTACCTTCCATAATGACAAGGCTACCATCAATTGGAGTAACAAAAATCTCGACAATAGACTACCTTTCATAATGACAAGGCTACCATCCATTGTAGTAACAAAAATCTCGACAACAGACTACCTTCCATAATGACAAGGCTACCATCCATTGGAGTAACCTAAATCTCGACAACAAACAACTTCTATAATGACAAGGCTACCATCTATTGGAATAACAAAAATCTCGAGAACAGACTACCTTCCATAATGACAAGGCTACCATCCAATGGAATAAAAAAAATATCGACAACATACTACCTTCCATAATGACAAGGCTACCATCAATTGTAGTAACAAAAATCTCGATAACATACTACCTTCCATAATGACAAGGCTACCGTCCATTGTAGTAACAAAAATCTCGACAATAGACTACCTTCCATAATGACAATGCTACCATCCATTAGAGTAACCAAAATCTCGACAACAAACAACTTCTATAATGACAAGGCTACCATCTATTGGAATAACAAAAATCTCGAGAACAGACTACCTTCCATAATGACAAGGCTACCATCCAATGGAATAACAAAAATATCGACAACATACTACCTTCCATAATGACAAGGATACCATCAATTGTAGTAACCAAAATCTCGATAACAGACTACCTTCCATAATGACAAGGCTACCATCAATTGGAGTAACAAAAATCTCGACAATAGACTACCTTTCATAATGACAAGGCTACCATCCATTGTAGTAACAAAAATCTCGACAACAGACTACCTTCCATAATGACAAGGCTACCATCCATTGGAGTAACCAAAATCTCGACAACAAACTACTTCTATAATGACAAGGCTACCATCTATTGGAATAACAAAAATCTCGAGAACAGACTACCTTCCATAATGACAAGGCTACCATCCAATGGAATAATAAAAATATCGACAACATACTACCGTCCATAATGACAAGACTACCATCAATTGTAGTAACAAAAATCTCGATAACAGACTACCTTCCATAATGACAAGGCTACCGTCCATTGTAGTAACAAAAATCTCGACAATAGACTACCTTCCATAATGACAATGCTACCATCAATTGGATTAATAAAAATCTAGACAATAGACTACCTTCAATAATGACAAGGCTACCATCCATTGGAGTAACCAAAATCTCGACAACAGACAACTTCTATAATGACAACGCTACCGTCTATTGGAATGACAAAAATCTCGAGAACAGACTACCTTCCATAATGACAAGGCTACCATCCAATGGAATAACAAAAATATCTACAACATACTACCTTCCATAATGACAAGGCTACCATCAATTGTAGTAACCAAAATATCGCCAACAGACTACCTTCCATAATGACAAGGCTACCATCCATTGGAATAACAAACATATCGACAACAAACTACGTTCCATAATGACAAGGCTACCATCCATTGGGGTAACAAAAATATCGACAACAGACTACCTTCCATAATGACAAGGCTACCATCAATTTTAATAACAAAAATATCGAAAATAGACTACATTCCATAATGACAAGGCTACCATCCAATGGAATAACAAAAATATCGACAACATACTACCTTCCATAATGACAAGGCTACCATCAATTGTAGTAACCAAAATCTCGATAAAAGACTACCTTCCATAATGACAAGGCTACCATCAATTGGAGTAACAAAAATCTCGACAATAGACTACCTTTCATAATGACACGGCTACCATCCATTGTAGTAACAAAAATCTCGACAACAGACTACCTTCCATAATGACAAGGCTACCATCCATTGGAGTAACCAAAATCTCGACAACAAACAACTTCTATAATGACAAGGCTACCATCTATTGGAATAACAAAAATCTCGAGAACAGACTACCTTCCATAATGACAAGGCTACCATCCAATGGAATAACAAAAATATCGACAACATACTACCTTCCATAATGACAAGGCTACCATCAATTGTAGTAACAAAAATCTCGATAACAGACTACCTTCCATAATGACAAGGCTACCGTCCATTGTAGTAAGAAAAATCTCGACAATAGACTACCTTCCATAATGACAATGCTACCATCAATTGGAGTAATAAAAATCTAGACAATAGACTACCTTCAATAATGACAAGGCTACCATCCATTGGAGTAACTGAAATCTCGACAACAGACAACTTCTATAATGACAACGCTACCGTCTATTGGAATAACAAAAATCTCGAGAACAGACTACCTTCCATAATGACAAGGCTACCATCCAATGGAATAACAAAAATATCTACAACATACTACCTTCCATAATGACAAGGCTACCATCAATTGTAGTAACCAAAATATCGCCAACAGACTACCTTCCATAATGACAAGGCTACCATCCATTGGAATAACAAAAATATCGACAACAAACTACGTTCCATAATGACAAGGCTACCATCCATTGGAGTAACAAAAATATCGACAACAAACTACCTTCCATAATGACAAGGCTACCATCCATTTTAATAACAAAAATATCGAAAATAGACTACCTTCCATAATGACAAGGCTACCATCCAATGGAATAACAAAAATATCGACAACATACTACCTTCCATAATTATAAGGCTACCATCAATTGTAGTAAACAAAATCTCGATAACAGACTACCTTCCATAATGACAAGGCTACCGTCCATTGTAGTAACAAAAATCTCGACAACAGACTACCTTCCATAATGACAATGCAACCATCCATTGGAGTAACCAAAATCTCGACAACAGACAACTTCTATAATGACAACGCTACCGTCTATTGGAATAACAAAAATCTCGAGAACAAACTACCTTCCATAATGACAAGGCTACCATCCAATGGAATAACAAAAATATCGACAACATACTACCTTCCATAATGACAAGGCTACCATTAATTGTAGTAACCAAAATCTCGACAACAGACTATCTTCCATAATGACAAGGCTACCATCCATTGGAGTAACCAAAATATCGACAACAGACAACTTCTATAATGAGAAAGCTACCATCCATTGGAATAACAAAAATATCGACAACAAACTACGTTCCATAATGACAAGGCTACCATCCATTGGGGTAACAAAAATATCGACAACATACTACCTTCCATAATGACAAGGCTACCATCAATTTTAATAACAAAAATATCGAAAATAGACTACATTCCATAATGACAAGGCTACCATCCAATGGAATAACAAAAATATCGACAACATACTACCTTCCATAATGACAAGGCTACCATCAATTGTAGTAACCAAAATCTCGATAACAGACTACCTTCCATAATGACAAGGCTACTATCAATTGGAGTAACAAAAATCTCGACAATAGACTACCTTTCATAATGACACGGCTACCATCCATTGTAGTAACAAAAATCTCGACAACAGACTACCTTCCATAATGACAAGGCTACCATCCATTGGAGTAACCAAAATCTCGACAACAAACAACTTCTATAAGGACAAGGCTACCATCTATTGGAATAACAAAAATCTCGAGAACAGACTACCTTCCATAATGACAAGGCTACCATCCAATGGAATAACAAAAATATCGACACCATACTACCTTCCATAATGACAAGGCTACCATCAATTGTAGTAACCAAAATCTCGATAACAGACTACCTTCCATAATGACAAGGCTACCGTCCATTGTAGTAAGAAAAATCTCGACAATAGACTACCTTCCATAATGACAATGCTACCATCAATTGGAGTAATAAAAATCTAGACAATAGACTACCTTCAATAATGACAAGGCTACCATCCATTGGAGTAACCAAAATCTCGACAACAGACAACTTCTATAATGACAACGCTACCGTCTATTGGAATAACAAAAATCTCGAGAACAGACTACCTTCCATAATGACAAGGCTACCATCCAATGGAATAACAAAAATATCTACAACATACTACCTTCCATAATGACAAGGCTACCATCAATTGTAGTAACCAAAATATCGCCAACAGACTACCTTCCATAATGACAAGGCTACCATCCATTGGAATAACAAAAATATCGACAACAAACTACGTTCCATAATGACAAGGCTACCATCCATTGGAGTAACAAAAATATCGACAACAAACTACCTTCCATAATGACAAGGCTACCATCCATTTTAATAACAAAAATATCGAAAATAGACTACCTTCCATAATGACAAGGCTACCATCCAATGGAATAACAAAAATATCGACAACATACTACCTTCCATAATTATAAGGCTACCATCAATTGTAGTAAACAAAATCTCGATAACAGACTACCTTCCATAATGACAAGGCTACCGTCCATTGTAGTAACAAAAATCTCGACAACAGACTACCTTCCATAATGACAATGCAACCATCCATTGGAGTAACCAAAATCTCGACAACAGACAACTTCTATAATGACAACGCTACCGTCTATTGGAATAACAAAAATCTCGAGAACAAACTACCTTCCATAATGACAAGGCTACCATCCAATGGAATAACAAAAATATCGACAACATACTACCTTCCATAATGACAAGGCTACCATTAATTGTAGTAACCAAAATCTCGACAACAGACTATCTTCCATAATGACAAGGCTACCATCCATTGGAGTAACCAAAATATCGACAACAGACAACTTCTATAATGAGAAAGCTACCATCTATTGGAATACCAAAAATCTCGAGAACAGACTATCTTCCATAATGACAAGGCTACCATCCAATGGAATAACAAAAATATCGACAACATACTACCTTCCATAATGACAAGGCTACCATCAATTATAGTAACCAAAATCTTGATAACAAACTACCTTCCATAATGACAAGGCTACCATCAATTGGAGTAACAAAAATCTCGACAATAGACTACCTTTCATAATGACAAGGCTACCATCCATTGTAGTAACAAAAATCTCGACAACAGACTACCTTCAATAATGACAAGGCTACCATCCATTGGAGTAACCAAAATCTCGACAACAAGCAACTTCTATAATGACAAGGCTACCATCTATTGGAATAACAAAAATCTCGAGAACAGACTACCTTCCATAATGACAAGGCTACCATCCAATGGAATAACAAAAATATCGACAACATACTACCTTCCATAATGACAAGGCTACCATCAATTGTAGTAACAAAAATCTCGATAACAGACTACCTTCCATAATGACAAGGCTACCGTCCATTGTAGTAACAAAAATCTCGACAATAGACTACCTTCCATAATGACAATGATACCATCAATTGGAGTAATAAAAATCTAGACAATAGACTACCTTCAATAATGACAAGGCTACCATCCATTGGAGTAACCAAAATCTCGACAACAGACAACTTCTATAATGACAACGCTACCGTCTATTAGAATAACAAAAATCTCGAGAACAGACTACCTTCCATAATGACAAGGCTACCATCCAATGGAATAACAAAAATATCTACAACATACTACCTTCCATAATGACAAGGCTACCATCAATTGTAGTAACCAAAATATCGCCAACAGACTACCTTCCATAATGACAAGGCTACCATCAATTGGAGTAACAAAAATCTCGACAATAGACTACCTTCCATAATGACAAGGCTACCGTCCATTGTAGTAACAAAAATCTCGACAACAGACTACCTTCCATAATGACAATGCAACCATCCATTGGAGTAACCAAAATCTCGACAACAGACAACTTCTATAATGACAACGCTACCGTCTATTGGAATAACAAAAATCTCGAGAACAAACTACCTTCCATAATGACAAGGCTACCATCCAATGGAATAACAAAAATATCGACAACATACTACCTTCCATAATGACAAGGCTACCATTAATTGTAGTAACCAAAATCTCGACAACAGACTATCTTCCATAATGACAAGGCTACCATCCATTGGAGTAACCAAAATATCGACAACAGACAACTTCTATAATGAGAAAGCTACCATCTATTGGAATACCAAAAATCTCGAGAACAGACTATCTTCCATAATGACAAGGCTACCATCCAATGGAATAACAAAAATATCGACAACATACTACCTTCCATAATGACAAGGCTACCATCAATTGTAGTAACCAAAATCTTGATAACAAACTACCTTCCATAATGACAAGGCTACCATCAATTGGAGTAACAAAAATCTCGACAATAGACTACCTTTCATAATGACAAGGCTACCATCCATTGTAGTAACAAAAATCTCGACAACAGACTACCTTCAATAATGACAAGGCTACCATCCATTGGAGTAACCAAAATCTCGACAACAAGCAACTTCTATAATGACAAGGCTACCATCTATTGGAATAACAAAAATCTCGAGAACAGACTACCTTCCATAATGACAAGGCTACCATCCAATGGAATAACAAAAATATCGACAACATACTACCTTCCATAATGACAAGGCTACCATCAATTGTAGTAACAAAAATCTCGATAACAGACTACCTTCCATAATGACAAGGCTACCGTCCATTGTAGTAACAAAAATCTCGACAATAGACTACCTTCCATAATGACAATGATACCATCAATTGGAGTAATAAAAATCTAGACAATAGACTACCTTCAATAATGACAAGGCTACCATCCATTGGAGTAACCAAAATCTCGACAACAGACAACTTCTATAATGACAACGCTACCGTCTATTAGAATAACAAAAATCTCGAGAACAGACTACCTTCCATAATGACAAGGCTACCATCCAATGGAATAACAAAAATATCTACAACATACTACCTTCCATAATGACAAGGCTACCATCAATTGTAGTAACCAAAATATCGCCAACAGACTACCTTCCATAATGACAAGGCTACCATCAATTGGAGTAACAAAAATCTCGACAATAGACTACCTTCCATAATGACAAGGCTACCGTCCATTGTAGTAACAAAAATCTCGACAACAGACTACCTTCCATAATGACAATGCAACCATCCATTGGAGTAACCAAAATCTCGACAACAGACAACTTCTATAATGACAACGCTACCGTCTATTGGAATAACAAAAATCTCGAGAACAAACTACCTTCCATAATGACAAGGCTACCATCCAATGGAATAACAAAAATATCGACAACATACTACCTTCCATAATGACAAGGCTACCATTAATTGTAGTAACCAAAATCTCGACAACAGACTATCTTCCATAATGACAAGGCTACCATCCATTGGAGTAACCAAAATATCGACAACAGACAACTTCTATAATGAGAAAGCTACCATCTATTGGAATACCAAAAATCTCGAGAACAGACTATCTTCCATAATGACAAGGCTACCATCCAATGGAATAACAAAAATATCGACAACATACTACCTTCCATAATGACAAGGCTACCATCAATTGTAGTAACCAAAATGTTGATAACAAACTACCTTCCATAATGACAAGGCTACCATCAATTGGAGTAACAAAAATCTCGACAATAGACTACCTTTCATAATGACAAGGCTACCATCCATTGTAGTAACAAAAATCTCGACAACAGACTACCTTCAATAATGACAAGGCTACCATCCATTGGAGTAACCAAAATCTCGACAACAAGCAACTTCTATAATGACAAGGCTACCATCTATTGGAATAACAAAAATCTCGAGAACAGACTACCTTCCATAATGACAAGGCTACCATCCAATGGAATAACAAAAATATCGACAACATACTACCTTCCATAATGACAAGGCTACCATCAATTGTAGTAACAAAAATCTCGATAACAGACTACCTTCCATAATGACAAGGCTACCGTCCATTGTAGTAACAAAAATCTCGACAATAGACTACCTTCCATAATGACAATGATACCATCAATTGGAGTAATAAAAATCTAGACAATAGACTACCTTCAATAATGACAAGGCTACCATCCATTGGAGTAACCAAAATCTCGACAACAGACAACTTCTATAATGACAACGCTACCGTCTATTAGAATAACAAAAATCTCGAGAACAGACTACCTTCCATAATGACAAGGCTACCATCCAATGGAATAACAAAAATATCTACAACATACTACCTTCCATAATGACAAGGCTACCATCAATTGTAGTAACCAAAATATCGCCAACAGACTACCTTCCATAATGACAAGGCTACCATCCATTGGAATAACAAAAATATCGACAACAAACTACGTTCCATAATGACAAGGCTACCATCCATTGGAGTAACAAAAATATCGACAACTGACTACCTTCCATAATGACAAGGCTACCATCAATTTTAATAACAAAAATATCGAAAATAGACTACCTTCCATAATGACAAGGCTACCATCCAATGGAATAACAAAAATATCGACAACATACTACCTTCCATAATGACAAGGCTACCATCAATTGTAGTAAACAAAATCTCGATAATAGACTACCTTCCATAATAACAAGGCTACCGTCCATTGTAGTAACAAAAATCTCGACAACAGACTACCTTCCATAATGACAATGCTACCATCAATTGGAGTAATAAAAATCTCGACAATAGACTACCTTCCATAATGATAAGGCTACCATCCATTGGAGTAACCAAAATCTCGACAACAGACAATTTCTATAATGACAACGCTATCGTCTATTGGAATAACAAAAATCTCGAGAACAAACTACCTTCCATAATGACAAGGCTACCATCCAATGGAATAACAAAAATATCGAAAACATACTACCTTCCATAATGACAAGGCTACCATTAATTGTAGTAACCAAAATCTCGCCAACAGACTACCTTCCATAATGACAAGGCTACCATCCATTAGAATAAAAAAAATATCGACAACAAACTACGTTCCATAATGACAAGTCTACCATCAATTGGAGTGACAAAAATCTCGACAACAGACTACCTTCCATAATGACAAGGCTACCATCCATTGGAGTAACAAAAATCTCGAAAACAGACTACCTTCCATAATGACAAGGCTAAAATCCATTGGAGTAACAAAAATCTCTACTATAGACTACCTTCCATAATGACAAGGCTACCATTTATAGGTATAAAAAAAATCTCCAGAACAGACTGCCTTCCATAATGACAAGGCTACCATCCAATGGAGTAACAAAAATCTCAAAAACAGACTACCTTCCATAATGACAAGGCTACCATCCAATGGAATAACAAAAATATCGACAACATACTACCTTCAATAACGACCAGGCTACCATCAATTGTAGTAACCAAAATCTCGACAACAGACTACCTTCCATAATGACAAGGCTACCGTCCATTGTAGTAACAAAAATCTCGACAACAGACTACCTTCCATAATGACACTGCTACCATCTATTGGAATAACAAAAATCTCGAGAACAGACTACCTTCCATAATGACAAGGTTACCATCCAATGGAATAACAAAAATATCAACAAGAGACTACCTTCCATAATGACAAGGCTACCATCCATCGGAGTAACAAAAATTGCGACAACAGACTACCTTCCATAATGACAAGGCTACCATCCATTGGAGTAACAAAAATATCAACAAGAGACTACCTTCCATAATGACAAGGCTACCATCCTTTGGAGTAACAAAAATCTCGCCAACAGACTACCTTCCATAATGACAAGGCTAACATCCATTGGAATAACAAAAATATCGACAACAAACTACGTTCCATACTGACAAGGCTACCATCCATTGGAGTAACAAAAATATCGACAACAGACTAACTTCCATAATGACAAGGCTACCATCCATTGGAGTAACAAAAATATCCAGAATGACTACCTTCCATAATGAAAAGCCTACCATCCATTGGAGTAACAAAAATCTCGACAACATAATACCTTCCATAATGACTAGGCTACCATCCATTGGTGTAACAAAGATATCGACGACAGACTACCTTCCATATTGACAAGGCTACCATACATTGGAGTGACAAAAATCTTGACAACAGACTACCTTCCATAATGACAAGGCTACCATCCATTGGAGTAACAAAAATCTCGAAACAGACTACCTTCCATAATGACAAGGCTACCATCCATTGTAGTAACAAAAATCTCGACAACAAACTACCTTCAATAATGACCAGGCTACCATCAATTGTAGTAACCAAAATCTCGACAACAGACTACCTTCCATAATGACAAGGCTACCGTCCATTGTAGTAACAAAAATCTCGACAACAGACTACCTTCCATAATGACACTGCTACCATCTATTGGAATAACAAAAATCTCGAGAACAGACTACCTTCCATAATGACAAGGTTACCATCCAATGGAATAACAAAAATATCAACAAGAGACTACCTTCCATAATGACAAGGCTACAATCCATCGGAGTAACAAAAATTGCGACAACAGACTACCTTCCATAATGACAAGGCTACCATCCATTGGAGTAACAAAAATATCAACAAGAGACTACCTTCCATAATGACAAGGCTACCATCCTTTGGAGTAACAAAAATCTCGCCAACAGACTACCTTCCATAATGACAAGGCTAACATCCATTGGAATAACAAAAATATCGACAACAAACTACGTTCCATACTGACAAGGCTACCATCCATTGGATTAACAAAAATATCGACAACAGACTAACTTCCATAATGACAAGGCTACCATCCATTGGAGTAACAAAAATATCCAGAATAGACTACCTTCCATAATGAAAAGCCTACCATCCATTGGAGTAACAAAAATCTCGACAACATAATACCTTCCATAATGACTAGGCTACCATCCATTGGTGTAAAAATATATCGACGACAGACTACCTTCCATATTGACAAGGCTACCATACATTGGAGTGACAAAAATCTTGACAACAAACTACCTTCCATAATGACAAGGCTACCATCCATTGGAGTAACAAAAATCTCGAAACAGACTACCTTCCATAATGACAAGGCTACCATCCATTGTAGTAACAAAAATCTCGACAACAAACTACCTTCCATAATGACAAGGCTACCATCCATTGGAGTAACCATAATCTCGACAACAGACAACTTCTATAATGACAACGCTACCGTCTATTGGAATAACAAAAATCTTGATAACAGACTACCTTCCATAATGACAAGGCTACCATCCAATGGAATAACAAAAATATCGACAACATACTACCTTCCATAATGACAAGGCTACCATCAATTGTAGTAACCAAAATCTCGCCAACAGACTACCTTCCATAATGACAAGGCTACCATCCATTGGAATAACAAAAATATCGTCAACAAACTACGTTCCATAATGATAAGGCTACCATCCATTGGAGTAACAAAAATATCGACAACAGACTACCTTCCATAATGACAAGGCTACCATCCATTGGAGTAAAAAAAATATCGAGAATAGACTACCTTCCATAATGAAAATCCTACCATCCATTGGAGTAACAAAATCTCGACAACATAATACCTTCCATAATGACTAGGCTACCATCCATTGGAGTAACAAAGATATCGACAACAGACTACCTTCCATAATGACAAGGCTACCATCCATTGGAGTAACAAAAATCTCGAAAACAGACTACCTTCCATAATGACAAGGCTAAAATCCATTGGAGTAACAAAAATCTCGACAACAGACTACCTTCCATAATGACAAGTCTACCATTTATAGGAATAAAAAAAATCTCGAAAACAGACTGCCTTCCGTAATGACAAGGCTACCATCCATTGGAGTAACAAAAATCTCAAAAACAGATTACCTTCCATAATGACAAGGCTACCATCCAATGATATAACAAAAATATCGATAATATACTACCTTCCATAATGACCAGGCTACCATCAATTGTAGTAACCAAAATCTCGACAACAAACTTCCTTCCATAATGATAAGGCTACCGTCCATTGTAGTAACAAAAATCTCGACAACAGACTACCTTCCATAATGACAATGCTACCATCAATTAGAGTAATAAAAATCTTGACAATAGGGTACCTTCCATAATGACAAGGCTACCATCTATTGGAATAACAAAAATCTCGAGAACAGACTACCTTCCATAATGACAAGGCTACCATCCAATGGAATAACAAAAATATCGACAACATACTACCTTCCATAATGACAAGGCTACCATCTATTGGAGTGACAAAAATATCGACAACAGACCACCTTCCATAATGACAAGGCTACCATCCATTGGAGTAACAAAAATCTCGAAAACAGACTACCTTCCATAATGACAAGGCTAAAATCCATTGGAGTAACAAAAATCTCGACAACAGACTATCTTCCATAATGACAAGGCTACCATTTATAGGAATAAAAAAATTTCGAGAACAGACTGCCTTCCATAATGACAAGGCTACCATACATTGGAGTAACAAAAATCTCAAAAACAGACTACCTTCCATAATGACAAGGCTACCATCCAATGGAATAACAAAAATATCGACAACATACTACCTTCCATAATGATCAGGCTACCATCAATTGTAGTAACCAAAATCTCGACAACAGACTACCTTCCATAATGACAAGGCTACCGTCCATTGTAGTAACAAAAATCTCGACAACAGACTACCTTCCATAATGACAATGCTACCATCAATTGGAGTAATAAAAATCTAGACAATAGATTACCTTCCAAAATGACAAGTCTACCATCCATTGTAGTAACAAATATCTCGACAACAGACTACCTTCCATAATGACAAGGCTACCATCCATTGGAGTAACCAAAATCTCGACAACAGACAACTTCTATAATGACAACGCTACCGTCTATTGGAATAACAAAAATCTCGAGAACAGACTACCTTCCATAATGACAAGGCTACCATCCAATGGAATAACAAAAATATCGACAACATACTACCTTCCATAATGACAAGGCTACCATCAATTGTAGTAACCAAAATCTCGCCAACAGACTACCTTCCATAATGATAAGGCTACCATCCATTGGAGTAACAAAAATATCGATAACAAACTACGTTCCATAATGACAAGGCTACCATCCATTGGAGTAAAAAAAATATTGACAACAGACTACCTTCCATAATGACAAGGCTACCATCCATTGGGGTAACAAAAATATCGAGAATAGACTACATTCCATAATGAAAAGCCTACCATCCATTGGAATAACAAAATCTCGACAACATAATACCTTCCATAATGACTAGGCTACCATCCATTGGAGTAACAAAGATATCGACAACAGACTACCTTCTATAATGACAAGGCTACCATCCATTGGAGTGACAAAAATCTCGACAACAGACTACCTTCCATAATGACAAGGCTACCATCCATTGGAGTAACAAAAATCTCGAAAACAGACTACCTTCCATAATGACAAGGCTAAAATCCATTGGAGTAACAAAAATCTCAAAAACAGACTACCTTCCATAATGACAAGGCTACCATCCAATGGAATAACAAAAATATCGACAACATACTACCTTCCATAATGACCAGGCTACCATCAATTGTAGTAACCAAAATCTCGACAACAGACTACCTTCCATAATGACAAGGCTACCTTCCATTGTAGTAACAAAAATCTCGACAACAGACTACCTTCCATAATGACAATACTATCATCAATTAGAGTAATAAAAATCTTGACAACAGACTACCTTCCATAATGACAAGGCTACCATCCAATGGAATAACAAAAATATCGAGAATAGACTACCTTCCATAATGAAAAGCCTACCATCCATTGGAGTAACAAAGATATCGACAACAAACTACCTTCTATAATGACAAGGCTACCATACATTGTAATAACAAAAATCTCGACAACAAACTACCTTCCATAATGACAAGGCTACCATCCTTTGGAGTAACAAAAATATCGACAATAGACTACCTTCCATAATGACAAGGCTACCATCCATTGGAATAACAAAAATATCAACAAGGGACTACCTTCCATAATGACAAGGCTAACATCCATCGGAGTAACAAAAATTGCGACAATAGACTACCTTCCATAATGACAAGGCTACCATCCATTGGAGTAACAAAAATATCAACAAGAGACTACCTTCCATAATGACAAGGCTACCATCCATTGGAGTAACAAAAATACCGAGAATAGACTACCTTTCATAATGAAAATCCTACCATCCATTGGAGTAACAAAAATCTCAACAACATAATACCTTCTATAATGACTAGGCTACCATCCATTGGTGTAACAAAGATATCGACGACAAACTACCTTCCATATTGACAAGGCTACCATCCATTGGAGTGACAAAAATCTTGACAACAGACTACCTTCCATACTGACAAGGCTACCATCCATTGGAGTAACAAAAATCTCGAAAACAGACTACCTTCCATAATGACAAGGCTAAAATCCATTGGAGTAACAAAAATCTCGACACCAGACTACCTTCCATAATGACAAGGCTACCATCTATAGGAATAAAAAAAATCTCGAGAACAGACTGCCTTCCATAATGACAAGGCTACCATCCAATGGAATAACAAAAATATCGACAACATACTACCTTCCATAATGACAAGGCTACCATCAATTGTAGTAACCAAAATCTCGACAACAGACTACCTTCCATAATTACAAGGCTACCATCAATTGGAGTAACAAAAATCTCGACAATAGACTACCTTCCATAATGACACGGCTACCATCCATTGTAGTAACAAAAATCTCAACAACAGAATACCTTCCATAATGACAAGCCTACCATCCATTGGAGTAACCAAAATCTCGACAACAAACAACTTCTATAATGACAAGGCTACCATCTATTGGAATAAAAAAAATCTCGAGAACAGACTACCTTCCATAATGACAGGGCTACCATCCAATGGAATAACAAAAATATCGACAACATACTACCTTCCATAATTAAAAGGCTACCATCAATTGTAGTAACCAAAATCTCGACAACAGACTACCTTCCATAATGACAACGCTACCGTCCATTGTAGTAACAAAAATCTCGACAATAGACTACCTTCCATAATGACAATGCTACCATCAATTGAAGTAACAAAAATCTCTACAATAGACTACCTTCCATAATGACAAGGCTCCATCCATCGTAGTAACAAAAATCTCAACAACAGGCTACCTTCCATAATGACAAGGCTACCGTCCATTGGAGTAACCAAAATCTCGACAACAGACAACTTCTATAATGACGAGGCTACCATCTAATGGAATAAAAAAATATAGAAAACATACTACCTTCCATAATGACAAGGCTACCATCAATTGTAGTAACCAAAATCTCGCTAACAGACTACCTTCCATAATGACAAGGCTACCATCCATTGGAATAACAAAAATATCGACAACAAACTACGTATCATAATGATAAGGCTACCATCCATTGGAGTAACAAATATATCGACAACAGACTACCTACCATAATGACAAGGCTACCATCCATTGGAGTAACAAAAATATCGAGAATAGACTACCTTCCATAATGAAAAGCCTACCATCCATTGGAGTAACAAAAATCTCGACAACATAATACCTTCCATAATGACTAGTCTACCATCCTTTGGAGTAAGAAATATATCAACAAAAGACTACCTTCCATAATGACAAGGCTACCATCCATTGGAGTGACAAAAATCTCGACAACAGACTACCTTCCATAATGACAAGGCTACCATCCATTGGAGTAACAAAAATCTCAAAAACAGACTACCTTCCATAATAACAAGGCTAAAATCCATTGGAGTAACAAAAATCTCAACAATAGACTACCTTCCATAATGACAAGGCTACCATCTATTAGAATAACATAAATCTCGAGAACATACTACCTTCCATAAATACAAGGCTACCATCAATTGTAGTAACCAAAATCTCGACAACAAACTACCTTCCATAATGACAAAGCTACCGTCCATTGTAGTAACAAAAATCTCGACAACGAACTACCTTCCATAATGACAATGCTCCTATTATTTGGAGTAACAAAAATCTCGACAATAGACTACCTTCCATAATGATAAGGCTACCATCCATTGTAGTAACAAAAATCTCGATAACAGACTACCTTCCATAATGACAAGGCTACCATCCATTGGAGCAACAAAAATCTTGACAACAGACAACTTCTATAATGACAAGTCTACCATCTATTAGAATAAAAAAAATCTCGAGAACAGACTACCTTCCATAATGACAAGGCTACCATCCAATGGAATAACAAAAATCTAGACAACATACTACCTTCCATAATGACAAGGCTACCATCCATTGGAATAACAAAAATATCGACAACAAACTACATTCCATAAAGACAAGGATACCATTCATTGGAGTAACAAAAATATCGACAACAGACTACCTTCTATAATGACAAGGCTACCATCCATTGGAGTAACAAAAATATCGAGAATAGACTACCTTCCATAATGAAAAGCCTACCATCCAATAGAGTAACAAAAATCTCGACAATAGAATACCTTCCATAATGACTAGGCTACCATCCATTGGAGTAACAAAAATCTGGACAACATACTGCCTTTCATAATGACAAGGTTACCATTCATTTTAGTAACAAAAATCTCGAAAATAGACTACCTTCCATAATGACAAGGCTACCATCCAATGGAATAACAAAAATCTCGAGAATAGAGTACCTTCCATAGTTACAAGGCTACCATCCATTGGAGTGACAGAAATCACAATGACAGACAACCTTCCATAATGACAAGGCTACCATCCATTAAAGTAACAAAGATCTCGAAAACAAAGTACCTTCCATAATGACAAGGCTACAATCCATTGGAGTAACAAAATTCTCGACAACAGACTACGTTCCATAATGAGAAGGCTACCATCCATTGGATTAACAAAAATCTCGACAATAGACTACCTTCCTTAATGACAAGGCTACCATATATTGGAATAACATAAATCTCGAGAACATACTACCTTCCATAATGACAAGGCTACCATCAATTGTAGTAACCAAAATCTCGACAATAGACAACCTTCCATAATGACAAGGCTACCGTCCATTGTAGTAACAAAAATCTCGACAACAGACTACCTTCCATAATGACAATGCTCCTATTAATTGGAGTCACAAAAATCTCGACAACAGACTACCTTCCATAATGACAAGGCTACCATCCATTGTAGTAACAAAATCTCGACAACAGACTACCTTACATAATGACAAGAATACCATCCATTGGAGTAACCAAAATATTGACAACAGACAACTTCTATAATGACAAGTCTACCATCTATTAGAATAAAAAAAATCTCGAGAACAGACTACCTTCCATAATGACAAGGCTACCATCCAATGGAATAACAAAAATCTAGACAAAATACTACCTTCCATAATGACAAGGCTACCATTAATTAGAGTGACAAAAATATAGACAATAGACTACCTTCCATAATGACTAGGCTACCATCAATTAGAGTAACAAAGATATCGACAACACACTACCTTCTATAATGACAAGGCTACCATACATTGTAATAACAAAAATCTCGACAACAAACTACCTTCCATAATGACAAGGCTACCATCCATGGGAGTAACAAA
Source organism: Vicia faba (assembly GCA_948472305.1). NCBI lineage: Eukaryota > Viridiplantae > Streptophyta > Magnoliopsida > Fabales > Fabaceae > Vicia > Vicia faba. The sequence continues at coordinate 770,065,031 of OX451738.1, forward strand.
AATCTCGACAACAAACTACCTTCCATAATGACAAGGATACCATCCATTAGAGTAACAAAAATCTCGACAACAGACTACCTTCCATAATGAAAAGGATACTATCAATTAGAGTAAAAAAAATCTGAACAACAGACTACCTTCCATAATGACAAGGCTACCATCCATTAAAGTAACAAAGATCTCGAAAACAAACTACCTTCCATAATGACAAGGCTACCATCCATTGGAGTAACAAAAATCTCAACAACTGACTACCTTCCATAATGACAAGGCTACCATCAATTGTAGTAACAAAATCTCGACAACAGACTACCTTCCATAATGACAAGGCTACCATCCATTGGAGTAACCAAAATCTTGACAACAGACGACTTCTATAATGACAAGTCTACCATCTATTAGAATAAAAAAAATCTCAAGAATAGACTACCTTCCATAATGAAAAGGCTACCATCCAATAGGATAACAAAAATCTAGACAAAATACTACCTTCCATAATGACAAGGCTACCATTCATTAGAGTGACAAAAATATAGACAATAGACTACCTTCCATAATGACTAGGCTACCATCAATTAGAGTAACAAAGATATCGACAACACACTACCTTCTATAATGACAAGGCTACCATACATTGTAATAACAAATATCTCGACAACAAACTACCTTCCATAATGACAAGGCTACCATCCATGGGAGTAACAAAAATCTCGACAACAGACTACCTTCCATAATGACAAGGCTACCATCCATTGGAGTAACCAAAATCTTGACAACAGACGACTTCTATAATGACAAGTCTACCATCTATTAGAATAAAAAAAATCTCAAGAATAGACTACCTTCCATAATGAAAAGGCTACCATCCAATAGGATAACAAAAATCTAGACAAAATACTACCTTCCATAATGACAAGGCTACCATTCATTAGAGTGACAAAAATATAGACAATAGACTACCTTCCATAATGACTAGGCTACCATCAATTAGAGTAACAAAGATATCGACAACACACTACCTTCTATAATGACAAGGCTACCATACATTGTAATAACAAATATCTCGACAACAAACTACCTTCCATAATGACAAGGCTACCATCCATGGGAGTAACAAAAATCTCGACAACAAACTACCTTCCATAATGACAAGGATACCATCCATTAGAGTAACAAAAATCTCGACAACAGACTACCTTCCATAATTAAAAGGATACTATCAATTAGAGTAAAAAAAATCTGAACAACAGACTACCTTCCATAATGACAAGGCTACCATCCATTAAAGTAACAAAGATTTCGAAAACAGAATACCTTCCATAATGACAAGGCTACCATCCATTGGAGTAACAAAAATCTTGCCAACAATCTACCTTCCATAATGACATGGCTACCATCCATTGGAATGACAAAAACCTCGACAACAGACTACCTTCCATAATGACAAGGCTACCATCCATTGGAGTGACGAACATCTCGACAATAGACTACCTTCCATAATGACAAGGCTACCATCCATTGGAGTAACAAAAATCGCGGAAATAGACTACCTTCCGTAATGACAAGGCTACCATCCATTGGAGTAACGAAAATCTCGACAATAGACTACCTTCCATAATGACAAGGCTACCATCCATTAGAGTAACAAAAACTCGACAACAGATTACCTTCCATAATGAGAAGGCTACAATCCATTGGAGTAATGAAAATATCAACAAGAGACTACCTTCCATAATGACAAGGCTACCATCCATTGGAGTAACAAAAATCTCGACAACAAAATACCTTCCATAATGACAAGGCTACCATCCATTAGAGTGAAAAAAATATCGACAATAGACTACCTTCAAAAATGACAAGTCTACCATCCATTAGAGTAACAAAAATATTGACAACAGACTACCTTCCATAATGTCAAGGCTACCATCCATCGGAGTAACAAAAATATCAACAATACACTACCTTCCATAATGAAAAGCCTACCATCCATTGGAGTAACGAAAATCTCGACAACAGACTACCTTTCATAATGACATGGCTACCATCCATTGGAGTAACAAAAATTGCGGAAATAGACTACCTTTCATAATGACAAGGCTACCATCCATTAGAGTGACAAAAATATCGACAATAGACTACCTTCCATAATGACTAGGCTACCCTCCATTAGAGTAACAAAGATATCAACAACAGACTACCTTGCATAATGACAAGGCTACCATCCATTGGAGTAACAAAATCTCCACAGCAAACTACCTTCCATAATGACAAGGCTACCATCCATTAGAGTAACAAAAACTCGACAATAGATTACCTTCCATAATGAGAAGGCTACAATCCATTGGAGTAATGAAAATATCAACAAGAGACTACCTTCCATAATGACAAGGCTACCATCCATTGGAGTAACAAAAATCTCGCCAACAGACTACACATCCATAATGACAAGGCTATCATCCATTGGAGTGACAAAAATCTCCACAATAGACTACCTTATATAATGACAAGGCTACCATCAATTGGAGTAACAAAATCTCGACAACAAACTACCTTCCATAATGACAAGGCTACCATCCATTGGAGTAACAAAAATCTCGACAACAAACTACCTTCCATAATGACAAGGCTACCATCCATTAGAGTGAAAAAAATATCGACAATAGACTACCTTCCATAATGACAAGTCTACCATCCATTAGAGTAACAAAAATATTGACAACAGACTACCTTCCATAATGTCAAGGCTACCATCCATCGGAGTAACAAAAATATCAACAATACACTACCTTCCATAATGAAAAGCCTACCATCCATTGGAGTAACGAAAATCTCGACAACAGACTACCTTTCATAATGACATGGCTACCATCCATTGGAGTAACAAAAATCGCGGAAACAGACTACCTTCTATAATGACAAGGCTACCATCCATTAGAGTAACGAAAATCTCGACAACAGACTACTTTCCTTAATGACAAGGCTACCATCCATTAGAGTAACAAAAATCGCGGAAACAGACTACCTTCCATAATGACAAGGCTAGAATCCATTGGAGTTACAAAAATCTCGACAATAGACTACCCTCCATAATGACTAGGCTACCATCCATTAGAGTAACAAAGATATCAACAACAAACTAACTTCCATAATGACAAGGCTACCATCCATTGGAGTGACAAAAATATCCACAATAGACTACCTTCCATAATGACAAGGCTACCAGCCGTTGGAGTAACAAAAATCTCGACAACAAACTACCTTCCATAATTACAAGGCTACCATCCATTAGAGTGACAAAAATATCGACAATAGACTACCTTCCATAATGACAAGGCTACCATCCATTGGAGTAACGAAAATCTCGACAACAGACTACCTTCCATAATTACAAGGCTACCATCCATTAGAGTAACAAAAATCGCGGAAACGGACTACCTTCCATAATGACAAGGCTAGAATCCATTGGAGTTACAAAAATCTCGACAATAGACTACCCTCCATAATGACTAGGCTACCATCCATTAGAGTAACAAAGATATCAACAACAGACTACCTTCCATAATGACAAGGCTACCATCCATTGGATTGACAAATATATCCATAATAGACTACCTTCCATAATGACAAGGCTACCAGCCGTTGGAGTAACAAAAATCTCGACAACAAACTACCTTCCATAATGACAAGGCTACCATCCATTAGAGTGACAAAAATATCGACAATAGACTACCTTCCATAATGACAAGGCTACCATCCATTGGAGTAACAAAAATATCGACAACAAACTACCTTCTATAATGAAAATGCTACAATCCTTTGGAGTAAAAAAAATCTCGACAATAGACAACCTTCCATAATGACAAGGCTACCATCCATTGTAGTAACAAAAATCTCAACAACAGACTACCTTTCATAATGACAAGGCTACCATCCATAGGAGTAACAAAAATCTCGCCAACAATTTACCTTCTATAATGACATGGCTACCATCCATTGGAGTGACAAAAACCTCGACAACAGACTACCTTCCATAATGACAAGGCTACCATCCATTGGAGTAACGAACATCTTGACAACAGACTACCTTCCATAATGACATGGCTACCATCCATTGGAGTAACAAAAATCGCGGAAACAGACTACCTTCCGTAATGACAAGGCTACCATCCATTGGAGTAACGAAAATCTCGACAACAGACTACCTTCCATAATGACAAGGCTACCATCCATTGGAATAACAAAAAATGCGGAAACATACTACCTTTCATAATGACAAGGCTACCATCCATTAGAGTGACAAAAATATCGACAATAGACTACCTTCCATAATGACAAGGCTACCATCCATTGGAGTAACGAAAATCTCGACAACAGACTACCTTCCATAATTACAAGGCTACCATCCATTAGAGTAACAAAAATCGCGGAAACGGACTACCTTCCATAATGACAAGGCTAGAATCCATTGGAGTTACAAAAATCTCGACAATAGACTACCCTCCATAATGACTTGGCTACCATCCATTAGAGTAACAAAGATATCAACAACAGACTACCTTCCATAATGACAAGGCTACCATCCATTGGAGTGACAAATATATCCATAATAGACTACCTTCCATAATGACAAGGCTACCAGCCGTTGGAGTAACAAAAATCTCGACAACAAACTACCTTCCATAATGAAAAGGCTACCATCCATTAGAGTGACAAAAATATCGACAATAGACTACCTTCCATAATGACAAGGCTACCATCCATTGGAGTAACAAAAATATCGACAACAAACTACCTTCTATAATGAAAATGCTACAATCCTTTGGAGTAAAAAAAATCTCGACAATAGAAAACCTTCCATAATGACAAGGCTACCATCCATTGTAGTAACAAAAATCTCAACAACAGACTACCTTTCATAATGACAAGCTACCATCCATAGGAGTAACAAAAATCTCGCCAACAATTTACCTTCCATAATGACATGGCTACCATCCATTGGAGTGACAAAAACCTCGACAACAGACTACCTTCCATAATTACAAGGCTACCATCCATTGGAGTAACGAACATCTTGACAACAGACTACCTTCCATAATGACATGGATACCATCCATTGGAGTAACAAAAATCACGGAAACAGACTACCTTCCGTAATGACAAGGCTACCATCCATTGGAGTAACGAAAATCTCGACAACAGACTACCTTCCATAATGACAAGGCTACCATCCATTGGAGTAACAAAAAATGCGGAAACAAACTACCTTTCATAATGACAAGGCTACCATCCATTAGAGTGACAAAAATATCGACAATAGACTACCTTCCATAATGACAAGGCTACCATCCATTGGAGTAACGAAAATCTCGACAACAGACTACCTTCCATAATTACAAGGCTACCATCCATTAGAGTAACAAAAATCGCGGAAACGGACTACCTTCCATAATGACAAGGCTAGAATCCATTGGAGTTACAAAAATCTCGACAATAGACTACCCTCCATAATGACTAGGCTACCATCCATTAGAGTAACAAAGATATCAACAACAGACTACCTTCCATAATGACAAGGCTACCATCCATTGGAGTGACAAATATATCCATAATAGACTACCTTCCATAATGACAAGGCTACCAGCCGTTGGAGTAACAAAAATCTCGACAACAAACTACCTTCCATAATGACAAGGCTACCATCCATTAGAGTGACAAAAATATCGACAATAGACTACCTTCCATAATGACAAGGCTACCATCCATTGGAGTAACAAAAATATTGACAACAAACTACCTTCTATAATGAAAATGCTACAATCCTTTGGAGTAAAAAAAATCTCGACAACAGACAACCTTCCATAATGACAAGGCTACCATCCATTGTAGTAACAAAAATCTCAAAAACAGACTACCTTTCATAATGACAAGGCTACCATCCATAGGAGTAACAAAAATCTCGCCAACAATTTACCTTCCATAATGACATGGCTACCATCCATAGGAGTGACAAAAACCTCGACAACAGACTACCTTCCATAATGACAAGGCTACCATCCATTGGAGTAACGAACATCTTGACAACAGACTACCTTCCATAATGACAAGGCTACCATCCATTGGAGTAACAAAAATCGCGGAAACAGACTACCTTCCGTAATGACAAGGCTACCATCCATTGGAGTAACAAAAATCTCGACAACAGACTACCTTCCATAATGACAAGGCTACCATCCATTGGAGTAACAAAAATTGCGGAAACAGACTACCTTTCATAATGACAAGGCTACCATCCATTGGAGTGACAAAAATCTCGACAATAAACTACCTTCCATAATGACTTGGCTACCCTCCATTAGAGTAACAAAGATATCAACAACAAACTACCTTTCATAATGACAAGGCTACCATCCATAGGAGTAACAAAAATCTCACCAACAATCTACCTTCCATAATGACATGGCTACCATCCATTGGAGTGACAAAAATCTCGCCAACAGACTACACTTCCATAATGACAAGGCTATCATCCATTGGAGTGACAAAAATCTCCACAATAGACTACCTTATATAATGACAAGGCCACCATCAATTGGAGGAAAAAAAATCTCAACAACAAACTACCTTCCATAATGACAAGGCTACCATCCATTAGAGTGACAAAAATATCGACAATAGACTACCTTCCATAATGACAAGGCTACCATCCATTAGAGTAACAAAAATATTGACAACAGACTACCTTCCATAATGACAAGGCTACCATCCATCGGAGTAACAATAATATCAACAATACACTACCTTCCACAATGAAAAGCCTACCATCCATTGGAGTAACAAAAATCTCGACAACAGACTACCTTCCATAATGACAAGGCTACCATCCATTAGAGTAACAAAAATCGCGGAAACAGACTACCTTCCATAATGACAAGGCTAAAATCCATTGGAGTGACAAAAATCTCGACAATAGACTACACTCCATAATGACTAGGCTACCATCCATTAGAGTAACAAAGATATCAACAACAGACTACCTTCCATAATGACAAGGCTACCATCCATTGGAGTGACAAAAATATCCACAATAGACTACCTTCCATAATGACAAGGCTACCCTCCGCTGGAGTAACAAAATCTTGACAACAAACTATCTTCCATAATGACAAGGCTACCATCCATTAGAGTAACAAAAATCTCGAAAACAGACTACCTTCCATATTGACAAGGCTACAATCCATTGGAGTAATGAAAATATCAACAAGAGACTACCTTCCATAATGACAAGGCTACCATCCATTGGAGTAACAAAAATCTCACCAACAGACTACACTTCCATAATGACAAGGCTACCATCCATTGGAGTGACAAAAATCTCCACAATAGACTACCTTATATAATGACAAGGCTACCATCAATTGGAGTAACAAAATCTCGACAACAAACTACGTTCCATAATGACAAGGCTACCATCCATTGGAGTAACAAAAATATCGACAACAAACTACCTTCCATAATGACAAGGCTACCATCCATTAGAGTGACAAAAATATCGACAATAGACTACCTTCCATAATGACAAGGCTACCATCCATCGGAGTAACAAAAATATCAACAATACACTACCTTCCATAATGAAAAGCCTACCATCCAATGGAGTAACGAAAATCTCGACAACAGACTACCTTCCATAATGACATGGCTACCATCCATTGGATTAACAAAAATCGCAGAAACAGACTACCTTCTATAATGACAAGGCTACCATCCATTAGAGTAACGAAAATCTCGACAACAGACTACCTTCCATAATGACAAGGCTACCATCCATTAGAGTAACAAAAATCGCGGAAACAGACTACCTTCCATAATGACAAGGCTAGAATCCATTAGAGTAACAAAAATCTCGACAATAGACTACCCTCCATAAGGAATAGGCTACCATCCATTAGAGTAACAAAGATATCAACAACAAACTACCTTCCATAATGACAAGGCTACCATCCATTGGAGTGACAAAAATATCCACAATAGACTACCTTCCATAATGACAAGGCTACCAGCCGTTGGAGTAATAAAAATCTCGTCAACAAACTACCTTCCATAATGACAAGGCTACCATCCATTAGAGTGACAAAAATATCGACAATAGACTACCTTCCATAATGACAAGGCTACCATCCATTGGAGTAACGAAAATCTTGACAACAGACTACCTTCCATAATGACAAGGCTACCATCCATAAGAGTAACAAAAATCGCGGAAACAGACTACCTTCCATAATGACAAGGCTAGAATCCATTGGAGTTACAAAAATCTCGACAATAGACTACCCTCCATAATGACTAGGCTACCATCCATTAGAGTAACAAAGATATCAACAACAGACTACCTTCCATAATGACAAGGCTACCATCCATTGGAGTGACAAATATATCCACAATAAACGACCTTTCATAATGACGAGGCTACCAGCCGTTGGAGTAACAAAAATATCGACAACAAACTACCTTCCATAATGACAAGGCTACCATCCATTAGAGTGACAAAAATATCGACAATAGACTACCTTCCATAATGACAAGGCTTCCATCCATTACAGTAACAAAAATCGCGGAAACAGACTACCTTCCATAATGACAAGGCTAGAATCCATTGGAGTTACAAAAATCTCGACAATAGACTACCCTCTATAATGACTAGGCTACCATCCATTAGAGTAACAAAGATATCAACAACAGACTACCTTCCATAATGACAAGGCTACCATCCATTGGAGTGACAAATATATCCATAATAGACTACCTTCCATAATGACAAGGCTACCAACCGTTGGAGTAACAAAAATATCGACAACAAACTACCTTCCATAATGACAAGGCTACCATCCATTAGAGTGACAAAACTATCGACAATAGACTACCTTCCATAATGACAAGGCTACCATCCATTGGAGTAAAAAAAATATCGACAACAAACTACCTTCTATAATGAAAATTCTACAATCCTTTGGAGTAAAAAAAATCTCGACAACAGACAACCTTCCATAATGACAAGGCTACCATCCATTGTAGTAACAAAAATCTCAACAACAGACTACCTTTCATAATGACAAGGCTACCATCCATAGGAGTAACAAAAATCTCGCCAACAATCTACCTTCCAAAATGACATGGCTACCATCCATTGGAGTGACAAAACCCTCGACAATAGACTACCTTCCATAATGACAAGGCTATCATCCATTGGAGTAACGAACATCTTGACAACAGACTACCTTCCATAATGACAAGGCTACCATCCATTTGAATAACAAAAATCACGGAAATAGACTACCTTCCGTAATGACAAGGCTACCATCCATTGGAGTAACGAAAATCTCGACAACAGACTACCTTCCATAATGACAAGGCTACCATCCATTGGAGGAACAAAAATTGCGGAAACAGACTACCTTTAATAATGACAAGGCTACCATCCATTGGAGTGACAAAAATCTCGACAATAGACTACCTTCCATAATGACTAGGCTACACTCCATTAGAGTAACAAATATATCAACAACAAACTACCTTGCATAATGACAAGGCTACCATCCATTAGAGTAACAAAATCTCGACAACAAACTACCTTCCATAATGACAAGGCTACCATTCATTAGAGTAACAAAAACTCGACAATAGACTACCTTCCATAATGACAAGGCTACCATCCATTAAAGTGACAAAAAATTCGACAATAGACTACCTTCCATAATGACAAGGCTTCAATCCATCGGAGTAACAAAAATATCAACAATACACTACCTTCCATAATGAAAAGCCTACCATCCATTGGAGTAACGAAAATCTCGACAACAGACTACCTTCCATAATGACATGGCTACCATCCATTGGATTAACAAAAATCGCGGAAACAGACTACCTTCTATAATGACAAGGCTACCATCCATTAGAGTAACGAAAATCTCAACAACAGACTACCTTCCATAATGACAAGGCTACCATCCATTAGAGTAACAAAAATCGCGGAAACAGACTACCTTCCATAATGACAAGGCTAGAATCCATTGGAGTTACAAAAATCTCGACAATAGACTACCCTCCATAATGACTAGGCTACCATCCATTAGAGTAACAAAGATATCAACAACAAACTACCTTCCATAATGACAAGGCTACCATCCATTGAAGTGACAAAAATATCCACAATAGACTACCTTCCATAATGACAAGGCTACCAGCCGTTGGAGTAACAAAAATCTCGACAACAAACTACCTTCCATAATGACAAGCCTACCATCCATTAGAGTGACAAAAATATCGACAATAGACTACCTTCCATAATGACAAGGCTACCATCCATTGGAGTAACGAAAATCTCGACAACAGACTACCTTCCATAATGACAAGGCTACCATCCATTGGAGTAACAAAAATATTGACAACAGACTACCTTCCTTAATGACAAGGCTACCATCCATCGGAGTAACAAAAATATCAACAATACACTACCTTCCATAATGAAAAGCCTACCATCCATTGGAGTAACGAAAATCTCGAAGACAGACTACCTTCCATAATGACAAGGCTACCATCCATTGGAGTAACGAAAATCTCGACAACAGACTACCTTCGATAATGACAAGGCTACCATCCATTAGAGTAACAAAAATCGCGGAAACAGACTACCTTCCATAATGACAAGGCTAAAATCCATTGGAGTGAAAAAAATCTCGACAATAGACTACCCTCCATAATGACTTGGCTACCATCCATTAGAGTAACAAAGATATCAACAACAGACTACCTTCCATAATGTCAAGGCTACCATCCATTGGAGTGACAAAAATATCCACAATAGACTACCTTCCATAATGACAAGGCTACCATCCGTTGGAGTAACAAAATCTTGACAACAAACTACCTTCCATAATGACAAGGCTACCATCCATTAGAGTAACAAAAATCTCGAAAACAGACTACCTTCCATATTGACAAGGCTACAATCCATTGGAGTAATGAAAATATCAACAAGAGACTACCTTCCATAATGACAAGGCTACCATCCATAGGAGTAACAAAAATCTCACCAACGATCTACCTTCCATAATGACATGGCTACCATCCATTGGAGTGACAAAAACCTCGACAACAGACTACCTTCCATAATGACAAGGCTACCATCCATTGGAGTAACGAACATCTTGACAACAGACTACCTTCCATAATGACAAGGCTACCATCGATTGGAGTAACAAAAATCGCGGAAACAGACTACCTTCCGTAATGACAAGGCTACCATCTATTGGAGTAACGAAAATCTCGACAACAGACTACCTTCCATAATGACAAGGCTACCATCCATTGGAGTAACAAAAATTGCAGAAACAGACTACCTTTCATAATGACAAGGCTACCATCCATTGGAGTGACCAAAATCTCGACAATAGACTACCTTCCATAATGCCTAGGCTACCCTCCATTAGAGTAACAAAGATATCAACAACAAACTACCTTGCATAATGACAAGGCTACCATCCATTAGAGTAACAAAATCTCGACAACAAACTACCTTCCATAATGACAAGGCTACCATTCATTAGAGTAACAAAAACTCGACAACAGACTACCTTCCATAATGACAAGGCTACCATCCATTAGAGTGACAAAAAATTCGATAATAGACTACCTTCCATAATGACAAGGCTACCATCCATCGGAGTAACAAAAATATCAACAATACACTACCTTCCATAATGAAAAGCCTACCATCCATTGGAGTAACGAAAATCTCGACAACAGACTACCTTCCATAATGACATGGCTACCATCCATTGGATTAACAAAAATCGCGGAAACAGACTACCTTCTATAATGACAAGGCTACCATCCATTAGAGTAACGAAAATCTCAACAACAGACTACCTTCCATAATGACAAGGCTACCATCCATTAGAGTAACAAAAATCGCGGAAACAGACTACCTTCCATAATGACAAGGCTAGAATCCATTGGAGTTACAAAAATCTCGACAATAGACTACCCTCCATAATGACTAGGCTACCATCCATTAGAGTAACAAAGATATCAACAACAAACTACCTTCCATAATGACAAGGCTACCATCCATTGAAGTGACAAAAATATCCACAATAGACTACCTTCCATAATGACAAGGCTACCAGCCGTTGGAGTAACAAAAATCTCGACAACAAACTACCTTCCATAATGACAAGGCTACCATCCATTAGAGTGACAAAAATATCGACAATAGACTACCTTCCATAATGACAAGGCTACCATCCATTGGAGTAACGAAAATCTCGACAACAGACTACCTTCCATAATGACAAGGCTACCATCCATTGGAGTAACAAAAATATTGACAACAGACTACCTTCCTTAATGACAAGGCTACCATCCATCGGAGTAACAAAAATATCAACAATACACTACCTTCCATAATGAAAAGCCTACCATCCATTGGAGTAACGAAAATCTCGAAGACAGACTACCTTCCATAATGACAAGGCTACCATCCATTGGAGTAACGAAAATCTCGACAACAGACTACCTTCGATAATGACAAGGCTACCATCCATTAGAGTAACAAAAATCGCGGAAACAGACTACCTTCCATAATGACAAGGCTAAAATCCATTGGAGTGAAAAAAATCACGACAATAGACTACCCTCCATAATGACTTGGCTACCATCCATTAGAGTAACAAAGATATCAACAACAGACTACCTTCCATAATGACAAGGCTACCATCCATTGGAGTGACAAAAATATCCACAATAGACTACCTTCCATAATGACAAGGCTACCATCCGTTGGAGTAACAAAATCTTGACAACAAACTACCTTCCATAATGACAAGGCTACCATCCATTAGAGTAACAAAAATCTCGAAAACAGACTACCTTCCATATTGACAAGGCTACAATCCATTGGAGTAATGAAAATATCAACAAGAGACTACCTTCCATAATGACAAGGATACCATCCATAGGAGTAACAAAAATCTCACCAACAATCTACCTTCCATAATGACATGGCTACCATCCATTGGAGTGACAAAAACCTCGACAACAGACTACCTTCCATAATGACAAGGCTACCATCCATTGGAGTAACGAACATCTTGACAACAGACTACCTTCCATAATGACAAGGCTACCATCGATTGGAGTAACAAAAATCGCGGAAACAGACTACCTTCCGTAATGACAAGGCTACCATCCATTGGAGTGACCAAAATCTCGACAATAGACTACCTTCCATAATGCCTAGGCTACCCTCCATTAGAGTAACAAAGATATCAACAACAAACTACCTTGCATAATGACAAGGCTTCCATCCATTGGAGTAACAAAATCTCGACAACAAACTACCTTCCATAATGACAAGGCTACCATCCATTAGAGTAACAAAAACTCGACAACAGACTACCTTCCATAATGACAAGGCTAGAATCCATTGTAGTAATGAAAATATCAACAAGAGACTACCTTCCATAATGACAAGGCTACAATCCATTGGAGTAACAAAAATCTCGCCAACAGACTACACTTCCATAATGACAAGGCTATCATCCATTGGAGTGACAAAAATCTCCACAATAGACTACCTTATATAATGACAAGGCTACCATCAATTGGAGGAACAAAAATCTCGACAACAAACTACCTTCCATAATGACAAGGCTACCATCCATTAGAGTGACAAAAAAATCGACAATAGACTACCTTCCATAATGACAAGGCTACCATCCATTGGAGTAACAAAAATATTGACAACAGACTACCTTCCATAATGACAAGGCTACCATCCATCGGAGTAACAATAATATCAACAATACACTACCTTCCATAATGAAAAGCCTACCATCCATTGGAGTAACGAAAATCTCGACAACAGACTACCTTCCATAATGACAAGGCTACCATCCATTAGAGTAACAAAAATCGCGGAAACAGACTACCTTCCATAATGACAAGGCTAAAATCCATTGGAGTGACAAAAATCTCGACAATAGACTACACTCCATAATGACTAGGCTACCATCCATTAGAGTAACAAAGATATCAACAACAGACTACCTTCCATAATGACAAGGCTACCATCCATTGGAGTGACAAAAATATCCACAATAGACTACCTTCCATAATGACAAGGCTACCCTCCGCTGGAGTAACAAAATCTTGACAACAAACTATCTTCCATAATGACAAGGCTACCATCAATTAGAGTAACAAAAATCTCGAAAACAGACTACCTTCCATATTGACAAGGCTACAATCCATTGGAGTAATGAAAATATCAACAAGAGACTACCTTCCATAATGACAAGGCTACCATCCATTGGAGTAACAAAAATCTCACCAACAGACTACACTTCCATAATGACAAGGCTACCATCCATTGGAGTGACAAAAATCTCCACAATAGACTACCTTATATAATGACAAGGCTACCATCAATTGGAGTAACAAAATATCGACAACAAACTACCTTCCATAATGACAAGGCTACCATCCATTAGAGTGACAAAAATATCGACAATAGACTACCTTCCATAATGACAAGGCTACCATCCATCGGAGTAACAAAAATATCAACAATACACTACCTTCCATAATGAAAAGCCTACCATCCAATGGAGTAACGAAAATCTCGACAACAGACTACCTTCCATAATGACATGGCTACCATCCATTGGATTAACAAAAATCGCAGAAAAAGACTACCTTCTATAATGACAAGGCTACCATCCATTAGAGTAACGAAAATCTCGACAACAGACTACCTTCCATAATGACAAGGCTACCATCTATTAGAGTAACAAAAATCGCGGAAACAGACTACCTTCCATAATGACAAGGCTAGAATCCATTGGAGTTACAAAATTCTCGACAATAGACTACCCTCCATAATGAATAGGCTACCATCCATTAGAGTAACAAAGATATCAACAAACAAACTACCTTCCATAATGACAAGGCTACAATCCATTGGAGTGACAAAAATATCCACAATAGACTACCTTCCATAATGACAAGGCTACCAGCCGTTGGAGTAACAAAAATCTCGTCAACAAACTACCTTCCATAATGACAAGGCTACCATCCATTAGAGTGACAAAAATATCGACAATAGACTACCTTCCATAATGACAAGGCTAGCATCCATTGGAGTAACGAAAATCTCGACAACAGACTACCTTCCATAATGACAAGGCTACCATCCATTAGAGTAACAAAAATCGCGGAAACATACTACCTTCCATAATGACAAGGCTAGAATCCATTGGAGTTACAAAAATCTCGACAATAGACTACCCTCCATAATGACTAGGCTACCATCCATTAGAGTAACAAAGATATCAACAACAGACTACCTTCCATAATGACAAGGCTACCATCCATTGGAGTGACAAATATATCCACAATAGACTACCTTCCATAATGACAAGGCTACCAGCCGTTGGAGTAACAAAAATATCGACAACAAACTACCTTCCATAATGAAAAGGCTACCATCCATTAGAGTGACAAAAATATCGACAATAGACTACCTTCCATAATGACAAGGCTACCATCCATTAGAGTAACAAAAATCGCGGAAACAGACTACCTTCCATAATGACAAGGCTAGAATCCATTGGAGTTACAAAAATCTCGACAATAGACTACCCTCCATAATGACTAGGCTACCATCCATTAGAGTAACAAAGATATCAACAACAGACTACCTTCCATAATGACAAGGCTACCATCCATTGGAGTGACAAATATATCCATAATAGACTACCTTCCATAATGACAAGGCTACCAACCGTTGGAGTAACAAAAATATCGACAACAAACTACCTTCCATAATGACAAGGCTACCATCCATTAGAGTGACAAAACTATCGACAATAGACTACCTTCCATAATGACAAGGCTACCATCCATTGGAGTAAAAAAAATATCGACAACAAACTACCTTCTATAATGAAAATTCTACAATCCTTTGGAGTAAAAAAAATCTCGACAACAGACAACCTTCCATAATGACAAGGCTACCATCCATTGTAGTAACAAAAATCTCAACAACAGACTACCTTTCATAATGACAAGGCTACCATCCATAGGAGTAACAAAAATCTCGCCAACAATATACCTTCCATAATGACATGGCTACCATCCATTGGAGTGACAAAACCCTCGACAATAGACTACCTTCCATAATGACAAGGCTATCATCCATTGGAGTAACGAACATCTTGACAACAGACTACCTTCCATAATGACAAGGCTACCATCCATTTGAATAACAAAAATCACGGAAACAGACTACCTTCCGTAATGACAAGGCTACCATCCATTGGAGTAACGAAAATCTCGACAACAGACTACCTTCCATAATGACAAGGCTAATATCCATTGGAGTAACAAAAAATGCGGAAACAAACTACCTTTCATAATGACAAGGCTACCATCCATTAGAGTGACAAAAATATCGACAATAGACTACCTTCCATAATGACAAGGCTACCATCCATTGGAGTAACGAAAATCTCGACAACAGACTACCTTCCATAATTACAAGGCTACCATCCATTAGAGTAACAAAAATCGCGGAAACGGACTACCTTCCATAATGACAAGGCTAGAATCCATTGGAGTTACAAAAATCTCGACAATAGACTACCCTCCATAATGACTAGGCTACCATCCATTAGAGTAACAAAGATATCAACAACAGACTACCTTCCATAATGACAAGGCTACCATCCATTGGAGTGACAAATATATCCATAATAGACTACCTTCCATAATGACAAGGCTACCAGCCGTTGGAGTAACAAAAATCTCGACAACAAACTACCTTCCATAATGACAAGGCTACCATCCATTAGAGTGACAAAAATATCGACAATAGACTACCTTCCATAATGACAAGGCTACCATCCATTGGAGTAACAAAAATATTGACAACAAACTACCTTCTATAATGAAAATGCTACAATCCTTTGGAGTAAAAAAAATCTCGACAACATACAACCTTCCATAATGACAAGGCTACCATCCATTAGAGTAACAAAGATATCAACAACAGACAACCTTCCATAATGACAAGGCTACCATCCATTGTAGTAACAAAAATCTCAAAAACAGACTACCTTTCATAATGACAAGGCTACCATCCATAGGAGTAACAAAAATCTCGCCAACAATTTACCTTCCATAATGACATGGCTACCATCCATAGGAGTGACAAAAACCTCGACAACAGACTACCTTCCATAATGACAAGGCTACCATCCATTGGAGTAACGAACATCTTGACAACAGACTACCTTCCATAATGACAAGGCTACCATCCATTGGAGTAACAAAAATCGCGGAAACAGACTACCTTCCGTAATGACAAGGCTACCATCCATTGGAGTTACAAAAATCTCGACAATAGACTACCCTCCATAATGACTAGGCTACCATCCATTAGAGTAACAAAGATATCAACAACAGACTACCTTCCATAATGACAAGGCTACCATCCATTGGAGTGACAAATATATCCATAATAGACTACCTTCCATAATGACAAGGCTACCAGCCGTTGGAGTAACAAAAATCTCGACAACAAACTACCTTCCATAATGACAAGGCTACCATCCATTAGAGTGACAAAAATATCGACAATAGACTACCTTCCATAATGACAAGGCTACCATCCATTGGAGTAACAAAAATATTGACAACAAACTACCTTCTATAATGAAAATGCTACAATCCTTTGGAGTAAAAAAAATCTCGACAACAGACAACCTTCCATAATGACAAGGCTACCATCCATTGTAGTAACAAAAATCTCAAAAACAGACTACCTTTCATAATGACAAGGCTACCATCCATAGGAGTAACAAAAATCTCGCCAACAATTTACCTTCCATAATGACATGGCTACCATCCATAGGAGTGACAAAAACCTCGACAACAGACTACCTTCCATAATGACAAGGCTACCATCCATTGGAGTAACGAACATCTTGACAACAGACTACCTTCCATAATGACAAGGCTACCATCCATTGGAGTAACAAAAATCGCGGAAACAGACTACCTTCCGTAATGACAAGGCTACCATCCATTGGAGTAACAAAAATCTCGACAACAGACTACCTTCCATAATGACAAGGCTACCATCCATTGGAGTAACAAAAATTGCGGAAACAGACTACCTTTCATAATGACAAGGCTACCATCCATTGGAGTGACAAAAATCTCGACAATAAACTACCTTCCATAATGACTTGGCTACCCTCCATTAGAGTAACAAAGATATCAACAACAAACTACCTTTCATAATGACAAGGCTACCATCCATAGGAGTAACAAAAATCTCACCAACAATCTACCTTCCATAATGACATGGCTACCATCCATTGGAGTGACAAAAATCTCGCCAACAGACTACACTTCCATAATGACAAGGCTATCATCCATTGGAGTGACAAAAATCTCCACAATAGACTACCTTATATAATGACAAGGCCACCATCAATTGGAGGAACAAAAATCTCGACAACAAACTACCTTCCATAATGACAAGGCTACCATCCATTAGAGTGACAAAAATATCGACAATAGACTACCTTCCATAATGACAAGGCTACCATCCATTAGAGTAACAAAAATATTGACAACAGACTACCTTCCATAATGACAAGGCTACCATCCATCGGAGTAACAATAATATCAACAATACACTACCTTCCACAATGAAAAGCCTACCATCCATTGGAGTAACAAAAATCTCGACAACAGACTACCTTCCATAATGACAAGGCTACCATCCATTAGAGTAACAAAAATCGCGGAAACAGACTACCTTCCATAATGACAAGGCTAAAATCCATTGGAGTGACAAAAATCTCGACAATAGACTACACTCCATAATGACTAGGCTACCATCCATTAGAGTAACAAAGATATCAACAACAGACTACCTTCCATAATGACAAGGCTACCATCCATTGGAGTGACAAAAATATCCACAATAGACTACCTTCCATAATGACAAGGCTACCCTCCGCTGGAGTAACAAAATCTTGACAACAAACTATCTTCCATAATGACAAGGCTACCATCCATTAGAGTAACAAAAATCTCGAAAATAGACTACCTTCCATATTGACAAGGCTACAATCCATTGGAGTAATGAAAATATCAACAAGAGACTACCTTCCATAATGACAAGGCTATCATCCATTGGAGTAACAAAAATCTCACCAACAGACTACACTTCCATAATGACAAGGCTACCATCCATTGGAGTGACAAAAATCTCCACAATAGACTACCTTATATAATGACAAGGCTACCATCAATTGGAGTAACAAAATCTCGACAACAAACTACGTTCCATAATGACAAGGCTACCATCCATTGGAGTAACAAAAATAACGACAACAAACTACCTTCCATAATGACAAGGCTACCATCCATTAGAGTGACAAAAATATCGACAATAGACTACCTTCCATAATGACAAGGCTACCATCCATCGGAGTAACAAAAATATCAACAATACACTACCTTCCATAATGAAAAGCCTACCATCCAATGGAGTAACGAAAATCTCGACAACAGACTACCTTCCATAATGACATGGCTACCATCCATTGGATTAACAAAAATCGCAGAAACAGACTACCTTCTATAATGACAAGGCTACCATCCATTAGAGTAACGAAAATCTCGACAACAGACTACCTTCCATAATGACAAGGCTACCATCCATTAGAGTAACAAAAATCGCAGAAATAGACTACCTTCCATAATGACAAGGCTAGAATCCATTGGAGTAACAAAAATCTCACCAACAGACTACACTTCCATAATGACAAGGCTACCATCCATTGGAGTGACAAAAATCTCCACAATAGACTACCTTATATAATGACAAGGCTACCATCAATTGGAGTAACAAAATCTCGACAACAAACTACGTTCCATAATGACAAGGCTACCATCCATTGGAGTAACAAAAATAACGACAACAAACTACCTTCCATAATGACAAGGCTACCATCCATTAGAGTGACAAAAATATCGACAATAGACTACCTTCCATAATGACAAGGCTACCATCCATCGGAGTAACAAAAATATCAACAATACACTACCTTCCATAATGAAAAGCCACCCATCCAATGGAGTAACGAAAATCTCGACAACAGACTACCTTCCATAATGACATGGCTACCATCCATTGGATTAACAAAATTCGCAGAAACAGACTACCTTCTATAATGACAAGGCTACCATCCATTAGAGTAACGAAAATCTCGACAACAGACTACCTTCCATAATGACAAGGCTACCATCCATTAGAGTAACAAAAATCGCAGAAATAGACTACCTTCCATAATGACAAGGCTAGAATCCATTGGAGTAACAAAAATCTCGACAATAGACTACCCTCCATAATGAATAGGCTACCATCCATTAGAGTAACAAAGATATCAACAACAAACTACCTTCCATAATGACAAGGCTACCATCCATTGGAGTGACAAAAATATCCACAATAGACTACCTTCCATAATGACAAGGCTACCAGCCGTTGGAGTAATAAAAATCTCGTCAACAAACTACCTTCCATAATGACAAGGCTACCATCCATTAGAGTGACAAAAATATCGACAATAGACTACCTTCCATAATGACAAGGCTACCATCCATTGGAGTAACGAAAATCTTGACAATAGACTACCTTCCATAATGACAAGGCTACCATCCATAAGAGTAACAAAAATCGCGGAAACAGACTACCTTCCATAATGACAAGGCTAGAATCCATTGGAGTTATAAAAATCTCGACAATAGACTACCCTCCATAATGACTAGGCTACCATCCATTAGAGTAACAAAGATATCAACAACAGACTACCTTCCATAATGACAAGGCTACCATCCATTGGAGTGACAAATATATCCACAATAAACGACCTTTCATAATGACGAGGCTACCAGCCGTTGGAGTAACAAAAATATCGACAACAAACTACCTTCCATAATGACAAGGCTACCATCCATTAGAGTGACAAAAATATCGACAATAGACTACCTTCCATAATGACAAGGCTACCATCCATTACAGTAACAAAAATCGCGGAAACAGACTACCTTCCATAATGACAAGGCTAGAATCCATTGGAGTTACAAAAATCTCGACAATAGACTACCCTCTATAATGACTAGGCTACCATCCATTAGAGTAACAAAGATATCAACAACAGACTACCTTCCATAATGACAAGGCTACCATCCATTGGAGTGACAAATATATCCATAATAGACTACCTTCCATAATGACAAGGCTACCAACCGTTGGAGTAACAAAAATATCGACAACAAACTACCTTCCATAATGACAAGGCTACCATCCATTAGAGTGACAAAACTATCGACAATAGACTACCTTCCATAATGACAAGGCTACCATCCATTGGAGTAAAAAAAATATCGACAACAAACTACCTTCTATAATGAAAATTCTACAATCCTTTGGAGTAAAAAAAATCTCGACAACAGACAACCTTCCATAATGACAAGGCTACCATCCATTGTAGTAACAAAAATCTCAACAACAGACTACCTTTCATAATGACAAGGCTACCATCCATAGGAGTAACAAAAATCTCGCCAACAATCTACCTTCCAAAATGACATGGCTACCATCCATTGGAGTGACAAAACCCTCGACAATAGACTACCTTCCATAATGACAAGGCTATCATCCATTGGAGTAACGAACATCTTGACAACAGACTACCTTCCATAATGACAAGGCTACCATCCATTTGAATAACAAAAATCACGGAAATAGACTACCTTCCGTAATGACAAGGCTACCATCCATTGGAGTAACGAAAATCTCGACAACAGACTACCTTCCATAATGACAAGGCTACCATCCATTGGAGGAACAAAAATTGCGGAAACAGACTACCTTTAATAATGACAAGGCTACCATCCATTGGAGTGACAAAAATCTCGACAACAAACTACCTTCCATAATGACAAGGCTACCATTCATTAGAGTAACAAAAACTCGACAACAGACTACCTTCCATAATGACAAGGCTACCATCCATTAAAGTGACAAAAAATTCGACAATAGACTACCTTCCATAATGACAAGGCTTCAATCCATCGGAGTAACAAAAATATCAACAATACACTACCTTCCATAATGAAAAGCCTACCATCCATTGGAGTAACGAAAATCTCGACAACAGACTACCTTCCATAATGACATGGCTACCATCCATTGGATTAACAAAAATCGCGGAAACAGACTACCTTCTATAATGACAAGGCTACCATCCATTAGAGTAACGAAAATCTCAACAACAGACTACCTTCCATAATGACAAGGCTACCATCCATTAGAGTAACAAAAATCGCGGAAACAGACTACCTTCCATAATGACAAGGCTAGAATCCATTGGAGTTACAAAAATCTCGACAATAGACTACCCTCTATAATGACTAGGCTACCATCCATTAGAGTAACAAAGATATCAACAACAGACTACCTTCCATAATGACAAGGCTACCATCCATTGAAGTGACAAAAATATCCACAATAGACTACCTTCCATAATGACAAGGCTACCAGCCGTTGGAGTAACAAAAATCTCGACAACAAACTACCTTCCATAATGACAAGGCTACCATCCATTAGAGTGACAAAAATATCGACAATAGACTACCTTCCATAATGACAAGGCTACCATCCATTGGAGTAACGAAAATCTCGACAACAGACTACCTTCCATAATGACAAGGCTACCATCCATTGGAGTAACAAAAATATTGACAACAGACTACCTTCCTTAATGACAAGGCTACCATCCATCGGAGTAACAAAAATATCAACAATACACTACCTTCCATAATGAAAAGCCTACCATCCATTGGAGTAACGAAAATCTCGAAGACAGACTACCTTCCATAATGACAAGGCTACCATCCATTGGAGTAACGAAAATCTCGACAACAGACTACCTTCGATAATGACAAGGCTACCATCCATTAGAGTAACAAAAATCGCGGAAACAGACTACCTTCCATAATGACAAGGCTAAAATCCATTGGAGTGAAAAAAATCTCGACAATAGACTACCCTCCATAATGACTTGGCTACCATCCATTAGAGTAACAAAGATATCAACAACAGACTACCTTCCATAATGTCAAGGCTACCATCCATTGGAGTGACAAAAATATCCACGATAGACTACCTTCCATAATGACAAGGCTACCATCCGTTGGAGTAACAAAATCTTGACAACAAACTACCTTCCATAATGACAAGGCTACCATCCATTAGAGTAACAAAAATCTCGAAAACAGACTACCTTCCATATTGACAAGGCTACAATCCATTGGAGTAATGAAAATATCAACAAGAGACTACCTTCCATAATGACAAGGCTACCATCCATAGGAGTAACAAAAATCTCACCAACAATCTACCTTCCATAATGACATGGCTACCATCCATTGGAGTGACAAAAACCTCGACAACAGACTACCTTCCATAATGACAAGGCTACCATCCATTGGAGTAACGAACATCTTGACAACAGACTACCTTCCATAATGACAAGGCTACCATCGATTGGAGTAACAAAAATCGCGGAAACAGACTACCTTCCGTAATGACAAGGCTACCATCTATTGGAGTAACGAAAATCTCGACAACAGACTACCTTCCATAATGACAAGGCTACCATCCATTGGAGTAACAAAAATTGCAGAAACAGACTACCTTTCATAATGACAAGGCTACCATCCATTGGAGTGACCAAAATCTCGACAATAGACTACCTTCCATAATGCCTAGGCTACCCTCCATTAGAGTAACAAAGATATCAACAACAAACTACCTTGCATAATGACAAGGCTACCATCCATTAGAGTAACAAAATCTCGACAACAAACTACCTTCCATAATGACAAGGCTACCATTCATTAGAGTAACAAAAACTCGACAACAGACTACCTTCCATAATGACAAGGCTACCATCCATTAGAGTGACAAAAAATTCGACAATAGACTACCTTCCATAATGACAAGGCTACCATCCATCGGAGTAACAAAAATATCAACAATACACTACCTTCCATAATGAAAAGCCTACCATCCATTGGAGTAACGAAAATCTCGACAACAGACTACCTTCCATAATGACATGGCTACCATCCATTGGATTAACAAAAATCGCGGAAACAGACTACCTTCTATAATGACAAGGCTACCATCCATTAGAGTAACGAAAATCTCAACAACAGACTACCTTCCATAATGACAAGGCTACCATCCATTAGAGTAACAAAAATCGCGGAAACAGACTACCTTCCATAATGACAAGGCTAGAATCCATTGGAGTTACAAAAATCTCGACAATAGACTACCCTCCATAATGACTAGGCTACCATCCATTAGAGTAACAAAGATATCAACAACAAACTACCTTCCATAATGACAAGGCTACCATCCATTGAAGTGACAAAAATATCCACAATAGACTACCTTCCATAATGACAAGGCTACCAGCCGTTGGAGTAACAAAAATCTCGACAACAAACTACCTTCCATAATGACAAGGCTACCATCCATTAGAGTGACAAAAATATCGACAATAGACTACCTTCCATAATGACAAGGCTACCATCCATTGGAGTAACGAAAATCTCGACAACAGACTACCTTCCATAATGACAAGGCTACCATCCATTGGAGTAACAAAAATATTGACAACAGACTACCTTCCTTAATGACAAGGCTACCATCCATCGGAGTAACAAAAATATCAACAATACACTACCTTCCATAATGAAAAGCCTACCATCCATTGGAGTAACGAAAATCTCGAAGACAGACTACCTTCCATAATGACAAGGCTACCATCCATTGGAGTAACGAAAATCTCGACAACAGACTACCTTCGATAATGACAAGGCTACCATCCATTAGAGTAACAAAAATCGCGGAAACAGACTACCTTCCATAATGACAAGGCTAAAATCCATTGGAGTGAAAAAAATCACGACAATAGACTACCCTCCATAATGACTTGGCTACCATCCATTAGAGTAACAAAGATATCAACAACAGACTACCTTCCATAATGACAAGGCTACCATCCATTGGAGTGACAAAAATATCCACAATAGACTACCTTCCATAATGACAAGGCTACCATCCGTTGGAGTAACAAAATCTTGACAACAAACTACCTTCCATAATGACAAGGCTACCATCCATTAGAGTAACAAAAATCTCGAAAACAGACTACCTTCCATATTGACAAGGCTACAATCCATTGGAGTAATGAAAATATCAACAAGAGACTACCTTCCATAATGACAAGGATACCATCCATAGGAGTAACAAAAATCTCACCAACAATCTACCTTCCATAATGACATGGCTACCATCCATTGGAGTGACAAAAACCTCGACAACAGACTACCTTCCATAATGACAAGGCTACCATCCATTGGAGTAACGAACATCTTGACAACAGACTACCTTCCATAATGACAAGGCTACCATCGATTGGAGTAACAAAAATCGCGGAAACAGACTACCTTCCGTAATGACAAGGCTACCATCTATTGGAGTAACGAAAATCTCGACAACAGACTACCTTCCATAATGACAAGGCTACCATCCATTGGAGTAACAAAAATTGCAGAAACAGACTACCTTTCATAATGACAAGGCTACCATCCATTGGAGTGACCAAAATCTCGATAATAGACTACCTTCCATAATGCCTAGGCTACCCTCCATTAGAGTAACAAAGATATCAACAACAAACTACCTTGCATAATGACAAGGCTTCCATCCATTGGAGTAACAAAATCTCGACAACAAACTACCTTCCATAATGACAAGGCTACCATCCATTAGAGTAACAAAAACTCGACAACAGACTACCTTCCATAATGACAAGGCTAGAATCCATTGTAGTAATGAAAATATCAACAAGAGACTACCTTCCATAATGACAAGGCTACAATCCATTGGAGTAACAAAAATCTCGCCAACAGACTACACTTCCATAATGACAAGGCTATCATCCATTGGAGTGACAAAAATCTCCACAATAGACTACCTTATATAATGACAAGGCTACCATCAATTGGAGGAACAAAAATCTCGACAACAAACTACCTTCCATAATGACAAGGCTACCATCCATTAGAGTGACAAAAATATCGACAATAGACTACCTTCCATAATGACAAGGCTACCATCCATTGGAGTAACAAAAATATTGACAACAGACTACCTTCCATAATGACAAGGCTACCATCCATCGGAGTAACAATAATATCAACAATACACTACCTTCCATAATGAAAAGCCTACCATCCATTGGAGTAACGAAAATCTCGACAACAGACTACCTTCCATAATGACAAGGCTACCATCCATTAGAGTAACAAAAATCGCGGAAACAGACTACCTTCCATAATGACAAGGCTAAAATCCATTGGAGTGACAAAAATCTCGACAATAGACTACACTCCATAATGACTAGGCTACCATCCATTAGAGTAACAAAGATATCAACAACAGACTACCTTCCATAATGACAAGGCTACCATCCATTGGAGTGACAAAAATATCCACAATAGACTACCTTCCATAATGACAAGGCTACCCTCCGCTGGAGTAACAAAATCTTGACAACAAACTATCTTCCATAATGACAAGGCTACCATCCATTAGAGTAACAAAAATCTCGAAAACAGACTACCTTCCATATTGACAAGGCTACAATCCATTGGAGTAATGAAAATATCAACAAGAGACTACCTTCCATAATGACAAGGCTACCATCCATTGGAGTAACAAAAATCTCACCAACAGACTACACTTCCATAATGACAAGGCTACCATCCATTGGAGTGACAAAAATCTCCACAATAGACTACCTTATATAATGACAAGGCTACCATCAATTGGAGTAACAAAATCTCGACAACAAACTACGTTCCATAATGACAAGGCTACCATCCATTGGAGTAACAAAAATATCGACAACAAACTACCTTCCATAATGACAAGGCTACCATCCATTAGAGTGACAAAAATATCGACAATAGACTACCTTCCATAATGACAAGGCTACCATCCATCGGAGTAACAAAAATATCAACAATACACTACCTTCCATAATGAAAAGCCTACCATCCAATGGAGTAACGAAAATCTCGACAACAGACTACCTTCCATAACTACATGGCTACCATCCATTGGATTAACAAAAATCGCAGAAAAAGACTACCTTCTATAATGACAAGGCTACCATCCATTAGAGTAACGAAAATCTCGACAACAGACTACCTTCCATAATGACAAGGCTACCATCCATTAGAGTAACAAAAATCGCGGAAAAAGACTACCTTCCATAATGACAAGGCTAGAATCCATTGGAGTTACAAAATTCTCGACAATAGACTACCCTCCATAATGAATAGGCTACCATCCATTAGAGTAACAAAGATATCAACAAACAAACTACCTTCCATAATGACAAGGCTACAATCCATTGGAGTGACAAAAATATCCACAATAGACTACCTTCCATAATGACAAGGCTACCAGCCGTTGGAGTAACAAAAATCTCGTCAACAAACTACCTTCCATAATGACAAGGCTACCATCCATTAGAGTGACAAAAATATCGACAATAGACTACCTTCCATAATGACAAGGCTAGCATCCATTGGAGTAACGAAAATCTCGACAACAGACTACCTTCCATAATGACAAGGCTACCATCCATTAGAGTAACAAAAATCGCAGAAACAGACTACCTTCCATAATGACAAGGCTAGAATCCATTGGAGTTACAAAAATCTCGACAATAGACTACCCTCCATAATGACTAGGCTACCATCCATTAGAGTAACAAAGATATCAACAACAGACTACCTTCCATAATGACAAGGCTACCATCCATTGGAGTGACAAATATATCCACAATAGACTACCTTCCATAATGACAAGGCTACCAGCCGTTGGAGTAACAAAAATATCGACAACAAACTACCTTCCATAATGAAAAGGCTACCATCCATTAGAGTGACAAAAATATCGACAATAGACTACCTTCCATAATGACAAGGCTACCATCCATTAGAGTAACAAAAATCGCGGAAACAGACTACCTTCCATAATGACAAGGCTAGAATCCATTGGAGTTACAAAAATCTCGACAATAGACTACCCTCCATAATGACTAGGCTACCATCCATTAGAGTAACAAAGATATCAACAACAGACTACCTTCCATAATGACAAGGCTACCATCCATTGGAATGACAAATATATCCATAATAGACTACCTTCCATAATGACAAGGCTACCAACCGTTGGAGTAACAAAAATATCGACAACAAACTACCTTCCATAATGACAAGGCTACCATCCATTAGAGTGACAAAACTATCGACAATAGACTACCTTCCATAATGACAAGGCTACCATCCATTGGAGTAAAAAAAATATCGACAACAAACTACCTTCTATAATGAAAATTCTACAATCCTTTGGAGTAAAAAAAATCTCGACAACAGACAACCTTCCATAATGACAAGGCTACCATCCATTGTAGTAACAAAAATCTCAACAACAGACTACCTTTCATAATGACAAGGCTACTATCCATAGGAGTAACAAAAATCTCGCCAACAATATACCTTCCATAATGACATGGCTACCATCCATTGGAGTGACAAAACCCTCGACAATAGACTACCTTCCATAATGACAAGGCTATCATCCATTGGAGTAACGAACATCTTGACAACAGACTACCTTCCATAATGACAAGGCTACCATCCATTTGAATAACAAAAATCACGGAAACAGACTACCTTCCGTAATGACAAGGCTACCATCCATTGGAGTAACGAAAATCTCGACAACAGACTACCTTCCATAATGACAAGGCTACCATCCATTGGAAGAACAAAAATTGCGGAAACAGACTACCTTTAATAATGACAAGGCTACCATCCATTGGAGTGACAAAAATCTCGACAATAGACTACCTTCCATAATGACTAGGCTACACTCCATTAGAGTAACAAATATATCAACAACAAACTACCTTGCATAATGACAAGGCTACCATCCATTAGAGTAACAAAATCTCGACAACAAACTACCTTCCATAATGACAAGGCTACCATTCATTAGAGTAACAAAAACTCGACAACAGACTACCTTCCATAATGACAAGGCTACCATCCATTAGAGTGACAAAAAATTCGACAATAGACTACCTTCCATAATGACAAGGCTACCATCCATCGGAGTAACAAAAATATCAACAATACACTACCTTCCATAATGAAAAGCCTACCATCCATTGGAGTAACGAAAATCTCGACAACAGACTACCTTCCATAATGACATGGCTACCATCCATTGGATTAACAAAAATCGCGGAAACAGACTACCTTCTATAATGACAAGGCTACCATTCATTAGCGTAACGAAAATCTCAACAACAGACTACCTTCCATAATGACAAGGCTACCATCCATTAGAGTAACAAAAATCGCAGAAACAGACTACCTTCCATAATGACAAGGGTAGAATCCATTGGAGTTACAAAAATCTCGACAATAGACTACCCTCCATAATGACTAGGCTACCATCCATTAGAGTAACAAAGATATCAACAACACACTACCTTCCATAATGACAAGGCTACCATCCATTGAAGTGACAAAAATATCCACAATAGACTACCTTCCATAATGACAAGGCTACCAGCCGTTGGAGTAACAAAAATCTCGACAACAAACTACCTTCCATAATGACAAGGCTACCATCCATTAGAGTGACAAAAATATCGACAATAGACTACCTTCCATAATGACAAGGCTACCATCCATTGGAGTAACGAAAATCTCGACAACAGACTACCTTCCATAATGACAAGGCTACCATCCATTAGAGTAACAAAAATCGCAGAAACAGACTACCTTCCATAATGACAAGGCTAGAATCCATTGGAGTTACAAAAATCTCGACAATAGACTACCCTCCATAATGACTAGGCTACCATCCATTAGAGTAACAAAGATATCAACAACAGACTACCTTCCATAATGACAAGGCTACCATCCATTGGAGTGACAAATATATCCACAATAGACTACCTTCCATAATGACAAGGCTACCAGCCGTTGGAGTAACAAAAATATCGACAACAAACTACCTTCCATAATGACAAGGCTACCATCCATTAGAGTGACAAAAATATCGACAATAGACTACCTTCCATAATGACAAGGCTACCATCCATTGTAGTAAAGAAAAATCTCAACAACAAACTACCTTTCATAATGACAAGGCTTCCATCCATAGGAGTAACAAAAATCTCGCCAACAATCTACCTTCCATAATGACATGGCTACCATCCATCGGAGTGACAAAACCCTCGACAACAGACTACCTTCCATAATGACTAGGCTACCATCCATTGGAGTAACGAACATCTTGACAACAGACTACCTTCCATAATGACAAGGCTACCATCAATTGGAATAACAAAAATCGCGGAAACAGACTACCTTCCGTAATGACAAGGCTACCATCCATTGGAGTAACGAAAATCTCGACAACAGACTACCTTCCATAATGACAAGGCTACCATCCATTGGAGGAACAAAAATTGCGGAAACAGACTACCTTTAATAATGACAAGGCTACCATCCATTGGAGTGACAAAAATCTCGACAATAGACTACCTTCCATAATGACTAGGCTACCCTCCATTAGAGTAATAAATATATCAACAACAAACTACCTTGCATAATGACAAGGCTACCATCCATTAGAGTAACAAAATCTCGACAACAAACTACCTTCCATAATGACAAGGCTACCATTCATTAGAGTAACAAAAACTCGACAACAGACTACCTTCCATAATGACAAGGCTACCATCCATTGGAGTACCAAAAATCTCGCCAACAGACTACACTTCCATAATGACAAGGCTATCATCCATTGGAGTGACAAAAATCTCCATAATAGACTACCTTATATAATGACAAGGCTACCATCAATTGGAGTAACAAAAATCTCGACAACAAACTACCTTCCATAATGACAAGGCTACCATCCATTAGAGTGACAGAAATATCGACAATAGACTACCTTCCATAATGACAAGGCTACCATCCATTTGAGTAACAAAAATATTGACAACAAACTACCTTCGATAATGACAAGGCTACCATCCATCGGAGTAACAAAAATATCAACAATACACTACCTTCTATAATGAAAAGCCTACCATCCATTGGAGTAACGAAAATCTCGACAACAGACTACCTTCCATAATGGCAAGGCTACCATCCATTGGAGTAACGAAAATCTCGACAATAGACTACCTTCCATAATGACAAGGCTACCATCCATTAGAGTAACAAAAATCTCGCCAACAGACTACACTTCCATAATGATAAGGCTACCATCCATTGAAGTGACAAAAATCTCCACAATAGACTACCTTATATAATTACAAGGCTACCATCAATTGGAGTAACAAAATCTCGACAACAAACTACCTTCCATAATGACAAGGCTACCATCCATTAGAGTAACAAAAATATCGACAACAAACTACCTTCCATAATGACAAGGCTACCATCCATCGGAGTGACAAAAATATCGACAATAGAATACCTTCCATAATGAAAAGGCTACCATTCATCGGAGTAACAAAAATATCAATAATAGACTACCTTCCATAATGAGTAGGCTACCATCCATTTGAGTAACAAAGATATCGACAACAAACAACCTTCTATAATGACAATGCTACAATCCATTGGAATAGAAAAAATTTCGACAACAAACTACCTTCCATAATGACAAGGCTACCATCCATTGGAGTAACATAAATCTCGACAACATACTACCTTCCATAATGACAAGGCTACCATCTATTGGAATAACAAAAATCTCGAGAACAGACTACCTTCCATAATGACAAGGCTACCATCCAATGGAATAACAAAAATCTCGACAATAGACTACCTTCCAAAATTACAAGGCTACCATCCATTAGAGTGACAAAAATCTCTACAACAGACTACCTTCCATATTTACAAGGCTACCATCCATTATAGTAACAAAAATCTCGACAATAGACTACCTTCCATAATGACAATGCTACCATTCATTGGAGTATCAAAAATATCGACAACAAACTACCTTTGATAATGACAAGACTACCATCCATTAGAGTAAAAAAAATCTCAACAAAAGACTACCTTCCATAATGACAAGGCTACCATCCATTGGAGTGACAAAAATCTCGACAACAGTCTACCTTCCATAATGACAAGGCTACAATCCATTAGACTAACAAAAATCTCGATAATAGACTACCTTCCATAATGACAAGGCTACAATCCTTTGGACTAATGAAAATATCATCAAGAGACTACCTTCCATAATGACAAGGCTACCATGCATTGGAGTAATGAAAATATCAACAAGAGGCTACCTTCCATAATGACAAGGCTACCATCCATTCGAGATACAAAAATATCGCCAACAGACTACCTACCATAATGACAAGGCTACCATCCATTGGAGTGGCAAAAATCTCGACAATAGACTACCTTCCATAATGACAAGGCTACCATCCATTGGAGTAACAAATTCTCGACAACAAACTACCTTCCTTAATGACAAGGCTACCATCCATTGGAGTAACAAAAATCTCGACAACAAACTACCTTCCATAATGACAAGGCTACCATCCACTAGAGTTACAAAAATATCTACAATAGACTACCTTCCATAATTACAAGGCTACCATCAATTAGAGTAACAAAAATCTCGACAATAGACAACCTTCCATAATGACAAGGCTACCATCCATTGGAGTAATGAAAATCTCAACAACAAACTACCTACCACAATGACAAGGCTACCATACATTGTAGTAACAAAAATCTCGACAACAGTCTACCTTCCATAATGACAAGGCTACCATCCATTGGGGTAACAAAAATCTCCACAATAGACTACCTTACATAATGACAAGGCTACTATCCATTGGAGTAACAAAAATCTCGACAAAAATCTACCTTCCATAATGACAAGGCTACCATCCATTGGAATAACAAAAATATTGACAACAAACTATGTTCCATAATGACAAGGCTACAATCCATTGGAGTAACAAAAATATCGACAACAGACTACCTTCCATAATGACAAGGCTACCATCCATCCGAGTAACAAAAATCTCGAAAACAGACTACCTTCCATAATGACAAGGCTACCATCCATTGGAGTAACAAAAATCTCGACAATAGACTACCTTCCATAATGATTAGGCTACCATCCATTATAGTAACAAAGATATCGACAACAGACTACCTTCT
Organism: Vicia faba; assembly: GCA_948472305.1. Lineage (NCBI taxonomy): Eukaryota > Viridiplantae > Streptophyta > Magnoliopsida > Fabales > Fabaceae > Vicia > Vicia faba. The sequence continues at coordinate 770,098,544 of OX451738.1, forward strand.
ATAATGACAAGGCTACCATACATTGCAATAACAAAAATCTCGACAACAAACTACCTTCCATAATGACAAGGCTACCATCCATTAGAGTAACAAAAATCTTGACAATAGACAAACTTCCATAATGACAAGGCTACCATCCATTGGAGTAATGAAAATCTCAACAACAAACTACCTACGATAATGACAAGGCTACCATCCATTGGAGTGACAAAAATATCGACAATAGACTACCTTCCATAATGACGAGGCTACCATCCATTGGAGTGACAAAAATCTCGACAACATACTACCTTCCATAATAACAAGGCTAACATCCATTGGAGTAACAAAAATCTCGACAACAGTCTACCTTCCATAATGAAAAGCCTACCATCCATTGGAGTAACGAAAATCTCGACAACAAACTACCTTCCATAATAGCAAGGCTACCATCCATTGGAGTAACGAAAACTCGACAACAGACTACCTTCCATAATGACAAGGCTACCATCCATTAGAGTAACAAAAATCGTGGAAACAGACTACCTTCCATAATGAAAAGGCTAAAATCCATTGGAGTGACAAAAATCTTGACAATAGACTACCCTCCATAATGACTAGGCTACCATCCATTAGAGTAACAAAGATATCAACAACAGACTACCTTCCATAATGACAAGGCTACCATCCATTTGAGTGAAAAAAATATCCACAATAGACTACCTTCCATAATGACAAGGCTACCATCCGTTGGAGTAACAAAATCTTGACAACAAACTACCTTGCATAATGACAAGGCTACCATCCATTAGAGTAACAAAAATCTCGAAAACAGACTACCTTCCATTTTGACAAGGCTACAATCCATTGGAGTAATGAAAATATCAACAAGAGACTACCTTCCATAATGACAAGGCTACCATCCATTGGAGTAACAAAAATCTCGCCAACAGACTACACTTCCATAATGACAAGGCTACCATCCATTGAAGTGACAAAAATCTCCACAATAGACTACCTTATATAATGACAAGGCTACCATCAATTGGAGTAACAAAATCTCGACAACAAACTACCTTCCATAATGACAAGGCTACCATCCATTGGAGTAACAAAAATATCGACAACAAACTACCTTCCATAATGACAAGGCTACCATCCATTAGAGTGACAAAAATATCGACAATAGACTACCTTCCATAATGACAAGGCTACCATTCATCGGAGTAACAAAAATATCAACAATAGACTACCTTCCATAATGAGTAGGCTACCATCCATTGGAGTAACAAAGATATCGACAACAAACAACCTTCTATAATGACAATGCTAAAATCCATTGGAATAGAAAAAATCTCGACAACAAACTACCTTCCATAATGACAAGGCTACCATCCAATGGAGTAACATAAATCTCGACAACATACTACCTTCCATAATGACAAGGCTACCATCTATTGGAATAACAAAAATCTCGAGAACAGACTACCTTCCATAATGACAAGGCTACCATCCAATGGAATAACAAAAATCTCGACAACAGACTACCTTCCAAAATGACAAGGCTACCATCCATTAGAGTGACAAAAATCTCGACAACAGACTACCTTCCATATTTACAAGGTTACCATCCATTATAGTAACAAAAATCTCGACAATAGACTACCTTCCATAATGACAATGCTACCATTCATTGGAGTATCAAAAATATCGACAACAAACTACCTTCGATAATGAAAAGACTACCATCCATTAGAGTAAAAAAAATCTCAACAAAAGACTACCTTCCATAATGAAAAGTTTACGATCCATTAGAGTAACAAAAATCTCGACAACAGACTACCTTCCATAATGACAAGGCTACCATCCATTGGAGTAATGAAAACTTCAACAAGAGACTACCTTCCATAATGACAAGGCTACCATGCATTGGAGTAATGAAAATATCAACAAGAGACTACCTTCCATAATGACAAGGCTACAATCCTTTGGAGTAACAAAAATCTCGCCAACAGTCTACCTTCCATAATGACAAGGCTACCATCCATTGGCGTGACAAAAATATCGACAATAGACTACCTTCCATAATGACAAGGCTACCATCCATTGGAGTGACAAAAATCTCGACAACATACTACCTTCCATAATAACAAGGCTAACATCCATTGGAGTAACGAAAATCTCGACAACAGTCTTCCTTATATAATGACAAGGCTACTATCCATTGGAGTAAAAAAAATCTCGACAACAAACTACCTTCCATAATGATAAGGCTACCATCCATTGGAATAACAAAAATATTGACAACAAACTATGTTCCATAATGACAAGGCTACAATCCATTGGAGTAACAAAAATGTCGACAACAAACTACCTTCGATAATGACAAGGCTACCATCCAATAGAGTAACAAAAATCTCGACCACAAACTACCTTCCATATTCACAAGGCTACGATCCATTAGAGTAACAAAAATCTCGACAATAGACTACCTTCCATAATGACAAGGCTACCATCCATTCGAGTAATGAAAATATCAACAAGAGACTACCTTCCATAATGACAAGGCTAGCATCCATTGGAGTAACAAAAATCTCGCCAACAATCTACCTTCCATAATGACACGGCTACCATTCATTGGAGTGACAAAAATCTCGACAACATACTACCTTCCATAATGACAAGGCTACCATCCATTCGAGTAATGAAAATATCAACAACAGACTACCTTCCAGAATGACAAGGCTACCATCCATTGGAGTTACAAAAATCGCAAAAACAGACTATCTTCCATAATGACAGAGCTACCATCCATTGGAGTGACGAAAATCTCGACAATAGACTACCTTACATAATTACAAGGCTACCATCCATTTGAGTAACAAAAATCTCGAAAAAAAACTACCTTCGATAATGACAAGGCTACCATCCATTAGAGTATGAAAAATCTCGACAACATACTACCTTCCATAATGACAAGGTTACGATCCATTAGAGTAACAAAAATCTAAACAACAGACTACCTTCCATAATGACAAGGCTACAATCCATTAGAGTAATGAAAATATCAACAAGAGACTACCTTCCAAAATGACAACGCTACCATGCATTGGAGTGATGAATATATCAACAAGAGACTACCTTCCATAATGACAAGGCTACCATCCATTCGAGTAACAAAAATCTCGCCAACAGACTACCTTCCATAATCACAAGGCTACCATCCATTGGAGTAACAAAATCTCGACAACAAACTACCTTCCATAATAACAAGGCTACCATCCATTGGAGTGACAAAAATATCTACAATAGACTACCTTCCATAATGACAAGGCTACCATCCATTAGAGTAACAAAAATCTCGACAACAGACTACCTTCCATAATGACAAGGCTACCATCCATTGGAGTAACGAAAATCTCAACAACAAACTACCTACCACAATGACAAGGCTACCATACATTGTAGTAACAAAAATCTCGACAACAATCTACCTTCCATAATGACAAGGCTACCATCCATTGGGGTAACAAAAATCTCGATAATAGTCTACCTTCCATAATGACAAGGATACTATCCATTGGAGTAACAAAAATCTCAACAACAAACTACCTTCCATAATGATAAGGCTACCATCCATTGGAATAAGAAAAATATCGACAACAGACTATGTTCCATAATGACAAGGCTACAATCCATTGGAGTAACAAAAATATCAACAACAGACTACCTTCCATAATGACAAGGCTACCATCCATTGGAGTAACAAAAATCTCTAAAACAGACTACCTTCCATAATGACAAGGCTACCATCCATTGGAGTGACAAAAATCTCGACAACATACTACCTTCCATAATAACAAGGCTAACATCCATTGGAGTAACGAAAATCTCGACAACAGTCTTCCTTATATAATGACAAGGCTATTATCCATTGGAGTAAAAAAAATCTCGACAACAAACTACCTTCCATAATGATAAGGCTACCATCCATTGGAATAACAAAAATATCGACAACAAACTATGTTCCATAATGACAAGGCTACAATCCATAGGAGTAACAAAAATATCAACAACAGACTACCTTCCATAATGACAAGGCTACCATCCATTGGAGTAACAAAAATCTCTAAAACAGACTACCTTCCATAATGACAAGGCTACCATCCATTGGAGTGACAAAAATCTCGACAATAGACTACCTTCCATAATGACAAGGCTACCATCCATTCGAGTAATGAAAATATCAACAAGAGACTACCTTCCATAATGACAAGGCTACCATCCATTGGAGTAACAAAAATCTCGCCAACAATCTACCTTTCATAATGACACGGCTACCATTCATTGGAGTGACAAAAATCTCGACAACATACTACCTTCCATAATGACAAGGCTACCATCCATTCGAGTAATGAAAATCTCAACAATAGACTACCTTCCATAATGACAAGGCTACCATCCATTGGAGTTACAAAAATCGCAAAAACAGACTATCTTCCATAATGACAAGGCTACCATCCATTGGAGTGACGAAAATCTCGACAATAGACTACCTTACATAATGACAAGGCTACCATCCATTGGAGTAACAAAAATCTCGAAAAAAAACTACCTTCGATAATGACAAGGCTACCATCCATTAGAGTATGAAAAATCTCGAAAACATACTACCGTCCATAATAACAAGGTTACGATCCATTAGAGTAACAAAAATCTCAACAACAGACTACCTTCCATAATGACAAGGCTACAATCCATTAGAGTAATGAAAATATCAACATGAGACTACCTTCCATAATGACAAGGCTACCATTCATTGGAGTGATGAATATATCAACAAGAGACTACCTTCCATAATGACAAGGCTACCATCCATTCGAGTAACAAAAATCTCGCCAACATACTACCTTCCATAATCACAAGGCTACCATCCATTGGAGTAACAAAATCTCGACAACAAACTACCTTCCATAATAACAAGGCTACCATCCATTGGAGTAACAAAAATCTCGACAAAAAACTACCTTCCATAATGACAAGGCTACCATCCATTAGAGTGACAAAAATATCTACAATAGACTACCTACCATAATGACAAGGCTACCATCCATTAGAGTAACAAAAATCTCGACAACAGACTACCTTCCATAATGACAAGGCTACCATCCATTAGAGTAACGAAAATCTCAACAACAAACTACCTACCACAATGACAAGGCTACCATACATTGTAGTAACAAAAATCTCGACAACAATCTACCTTCCATACTGACAAGGCTACCATCCATTGGGGTAACAAAAATCTCGACAATAGTCTACCTTCCATAATGATAACGCTACCATCCATTGGAATAACAAAAATATCGACAACAAACTATGTTCCATAATGACAAGGCTACAATCCATTGGAGTAACAAAAATATCAACATCAGACTACCTTCCATAATGACAAGGCTACCATCCATTGGAGTAACAAAAATCTCTAAAAAGACTACCTTCCATAATGACAAGGCTACCATCCATTGGAGTGACAAAAATCTCGACAATAGACTACCTTCCATAATGACTAGGCTACCATCCATGAGAGTAACAAAGATATCGACAACAGACTACCTTCTATAATGACAAGGCTACCATACATTGCAATAACAAAAAGCTCGACAACAAACTACCTTCAATAATGACAAGGCTACCATACATTGTAGTAACAAAAATCTCGACAACAGTCTACCTTGCATAATGACAAGGCTACCATCCATTGGAGTAACAAAAATCTCGACAATAGAGTACCTTCCATATTGACAAGGCCATGATCCATTAGAGTAACAAAAATCTCGATAATAGAGTACCTTCCATAATGACAAGGCTACCATGTATTGGAGTAATGAAAATATCAACAAGAGACTACCTTCCATAATGAGAAGGCTACCATCCATTGGAGTAACAAAAATCTCGACAACAATCTACCTTCCATAATGACAAGGCTACCATCCATTGGAGTAACGAAAATCTCGACAACAGAATACCATCCATAATGACAAGGCTACCATCCATTGGAGTAACAAAAATCGCAAAAACAGACTATATTCCATAATGATAATTCTACCATCCATTGGAGTGACAAAAATCTCGACAATAGACTACCTTCCATAGTGACAAGGCTACCATCCATTGGAGTAACAAAAATCTCGACAACAAACTACCTTCGATAATGACAAGGCTACCATCCATTAGAGTATGAAAAATCTCGACAACATATTACCTTCCATAATGACAAGGCTACGATCCATTAGAATAAAAATAATCTTGACAACGGAGTACCTTCCATAATGACAAGGCTACAATCCATTGGAGTAATGATAACATCAACAAGAGACTACCTTCCATAATGACAAGGCTACCATGCATTGGAGTAATGAAAATATCAACAAGAGACTACCTTCCATATTGACAAGGCTACCATCCATTCGAGTAACAAAAATCTCGCCAACAGACTACCTTCCATAATCACAAGGCTACAATCCATTAGAGTGGCAAAAATCTCGACAATAGACTACCTTCCATAATGACAAGGCTACCATCCATTGGAGTAACAAAAATATCGACAACAAACTACCTTCCATAATGACAAGGCTACCATCCATTAGAGTGACAAAAATATCTACAATAGACTACCTTCCATAATGACAAGGCTACCATCCATTAGAGTAACAAAAATCTCGACAACAGACTACCTTCCATAATGACAAGGCTACCATCCATTGGAGTAACGAAAATATCAACAACAAATTACCTACCACAATGACAAGGCTACCATACATTGTAGTAACAAAAATCTCGACAATAGTCTACCTTCCATAATGACAAGGCTACCATCCATTGGGGTAAGAAAAATCTCGACAATAGACTACCTTCCATAATGACAAGGCTACTATCCACTGGAGTAACAAAAATCTCGACAACAAACTACCTTCCATAATGATAAGGCTACCATCCATTGGAATAACAAAAATATCGACAACAAACTATGTTCCATAATGACAAGGCTACAATCCATTGGAGTAACAAAAATATTAACAACAGACTACCTTCCATAATGACAAGGCTACCATCCATTGGAGTAACAAAAATCTTTAAAACAGACTACCTTCCATAATGACAAGGCTACCATCCATTGGAGTGACAAAAATCTCGACAATAGACTACCTTCCATAATGACTAGGCTACCATCCATGAGAGTAACAAAGATATCGACAACAGACTACCTTCTATAATGACAAGGCTACCATACATTGCAATAACAAAAAGCTCGACAACAAACTACCTTCAATAATGACAAGGCTACCATACATTGTAGTAACAAAAATCTCGACAACAGTCTACCTTCCATAATGACAAGGCTACCATCCATTGGACTAACAAAAATCTCGACAATAGAGTACCTTCCATATTGACAAGGCCATGATCCATTAGAGTGACAAAAATCTCGATAATAGACTACCTTCCATAATGACAAGGCTACCATGTATTGGAGTAATGAAAATATCAACAAGAGACTACCTTCCATAATGAGAAGGCTACCATCCATTGGAGTAACAAAAATCTCGCCAACAATCTACCTTCCATAATGACAAGGCTACCATCCATTGGAGTAACGAAAATCTCGACAACAAAATACCATCCATAATGACAAGGCTACCATCCATTGGAGTAACAAAAATCGCAAAAACAAACTATATTCCATAATGATAAGGCTACCATCCATTGGAGTGACAAAAATCTCGACAATAGACTACCTTCCATAGTGACAAGGCTACCATCCATTGGAGTAACAAAAATCTCGACAACAAACTACCTTCGATAATGACAAGGCTACCATCCATTAGAGTATGAAAAATCTCGACAACATACTACCTTCCATAATGACAAGGCTACGATCCATTAGACTAAAAAAAATCTCGACAACGGAGTACCTTCCATAATGACAAGGCTACAATCCATTGGAGTAATGAAAACATCAATAAGAGACTACCTTCCATAATGACAAGGCTACCATGCATTGGAGTAATGAAAATATCAACAAGAGACTACCTTCCATATTGACAAGGCTACCATCCATTCGAGTAACAAAAATCTCGCCAACAGACTACCATCCATAATCACAAGGCTACAATCCATTAGAGTGGCAAAAATCTCGACAATAGACTACCTTCCATAATGACAAGGCTACCATCCATTGGAGTAACAAAAATATCGACAACAAACTACCTTCCATAATGACAAGGCTACCATCCATTAGAGTGACAAAAATATCTACAATAGACTACCTTCCATAATGACAAGGCTACCATCCATTAGAGTAACAAAAATCTCGACAACAGACTACCTTCCATAATGACAAGGCTACCATCCATTGGAGTACCGAAAATATCAACAACAAAATACCTACCACAATGAGAAGGCTACCATACATTGTAGTAACAAAAATCTCGACAATAGTCTACCTTCCATAATGACAAGGCTACCATCCATTGGGGTAAGAAAAATCTCGACGATAGACTACCTTCCATAATGACAAGGCTACTATCCGCTGGAATAACAAAAATCTCGACAAGAAACTACCTTCCATAATGATAAGGCTACCATCCATTGGAATAACAAAAATATCGACAACAAACTATGTTCCATAATGACAAGGCTACAGTCCATTGGAGTAACAAAAATATCAACAACAGACTACCTTCCATAATGACAAGGCTACCATCCATTGGTGTAACAAAAATCTCTAAAACAGACTACCTTCCATAATGACAAGGCTAACATCCATTGGAGTGACAAAAATCTCGACAATAGACTACCTTCCATAATGACTAGGCTACCATCCATGAGAGTAACAAAGATATCGACAACAGACTACCTTCTATAATGACAAGGCTACCATATAATGCAATAACAAAAAGCTCGTCAACAAACTACCGTCAATAATGACAAGGCTACCATACATTGTAGTAACAAAAATATCGACAATAGTCTACCTTCCATAATGACAAGGCTACCATCCATTGGACTAACAAAAATCTCGACAATAGAGTACCTTCCATATTGACAAGGCCATGATCCATTAGAGTAACAAAAATCTCGATAATAGACTACCTTCCATAATGACAAGGCTACCATGTATTGGAGTAATGAAAATATCAACAAGAGACTACCTTCCATAATGAGAAGGCTACCATCCATTGGAGTAACAAAAATCTCGCCAACAATCTACCTTCCATAATGACAAGGCTACCATCCATTGGAGTAACGAAAATCTCGACAACAGAATACCATCCATAATGACAAAGCTACCATCCATTGGAGTAACAAAAATCGCAAAAACAGACTATATTCCATAATGATAAGGCTACCATCCATTGGAGTGACAAAAATCTCGACAATAGACTACCTTCCATAGTGACAAGGCTACCATCCATTGAAGCAACAAAAATCTCGACAACAAACTATCTTCGATAATGACAAGGCTACCATCCATTAGAGTATGAAAAATCTCGACAACATACTACCTTCCATAATGACAAGGCTACGATCCATTAGACTAAAAAAAATCTCGACAACGGAGTACCTTCCATAATGACAAGGCTACAATCCATTGGAGTAATGAAAACATCAACAAGAGACTACCTTCCATAATGACAAGGCTACCATGCATTGGAGTAATGAAAATATCAACAAGAGACTACCTTCCATATTGACAAGGCTACCATCCATTCGAGTAACAAAAATCTCGCCAACAGACTACCTTCCATAATCACAAGGCTATAATCCATTAGAGTGGCAAAAATCTCGACAATAGACTACCTTCCATAATGACAAGGCTACCATCCATTGGAGTAACAAAAATATCGACAACAAACTACCTTCCATAATGACAAGGCTAGCATCCATTAGAGTGACAAAAATCTCGACAACAGACTACCTTCCATAATGACAAGGCTATCATCCATTGGAGTACCGAAAATATCAACAACAAACTACCTACCACAATGACAAGGCTACCATACATTGTAGTAACAAAAATCTCGACAATAGTCTACCTTCCATAATGACAAGGCTACCATCCATTGGGGTAAGAAAAATCTCGACAATAGACTACCTTCCATAATGAGAAGGCTACTATCCACTGGAGTAACAAAAATCTCGACAACAAACTACCTTCCATAATGATAAGGCTACCATCCATTGGAATAACAAAAATCTCGACAACAGACTACCTTCCATAATGACAAGGCTATCATCCATTGGAATAACAAAAATATCAACAACAGACTACCTTCCATAATGACAAGGCTACCATCCATTGGAGTAAAAAATATCTCGAAATCAGACTACCTTCCATAATGACAAGTCTACCATCCATTGGAGTGACAAAAATCTCGACAATAGACTACCTTCCATAATGACTAGGCTACCATCCATTAGAGTAACAAAGATATCGACAACAGACTACCTTCTATAATGACAAGGCTACCATACATTACACTAACAAATATCTCGACAACAAACTACCTTCCATAATGACAAGTCTACCAAACATTGTAGTAACAAAAATCTTGACAACAGTGTACCTTCCATAATGACAAGGCTACCATCCATTGGAGTAAGAAAAATCTTGACAATAGACTACCTTCCATAATGATAAGGATATCATCCATTGGAGTAACAAAAATTTCGACAACAAACTACCTTCGATAATGACAAGGCTACCATCCATTGGAGTAATAAAAATCTCGCCAACAATCTACATTCCATAATGACACGGCTACCATCCATTGGAGTGACAAAAATCTCGACAACATACTACCTTCCATAATGACAAGGCTACCATCCATTGGAGTAACGAAAATATCGACAACAGACTACCTTCCATAATGACAGGGATACCGTCCATTAGAGTAACAAGAATCGCAAAAACAGACTGTCTTCCATAATGACATAGCTACCATCCATTGGAGTGACAAAAATCTCGACAATAGACTACCTTCCATAATGACAAGGCTATAATCCATTAGAGTAACAAAAATATCGACAACAGACTACCTTCTATAATGACAAGGCTACCATTCATTGTAATAACAAATATCTGGACAACAAACTACCTTCCATAATGACAAGGCTACCTTACATTGTAGTAACAAAAATCTCGACAACAGTCTACATTCCATAATGCCAAGGCTACCATCCATTGGAGTAACAAAAATCCCGACAATAGACTACCTTCCATAATGACAAGGCTACCGTCCATTGGAGTAACAAAAATCTCGACAACAAACTACCTTCGATAATGACAAGGCTACCATCCATTAGAGTATGAAAAATCTCGACAACTGACTACCTTCCATAATGACAACGCTACAATCCATTAGACTAACAAAAATCTCGACACCAGACTACCTTTCATAATGAAAAGGCTACAATCCATTGGAGTAATGAAAATATCATCAAGAGACTACCTTCCATAATCACAAGGATACCATGCATTGGAGTGACAAAAATCTCGACAATAGACCACCTTCCATAATGACAAGGCTACCATCCATTGGAGTAACAAAATCTAGACAACAAACTACCTTCCATAATGACAAGGCTACCATCCATTGGAGTAACAAAAATCTTGACAACAAACTACCTTCCATAATGACAAGGCTACAATCCATTAGAGTGACAAAAATATCTACAATAGACTACCTTCCATAATGACAAGGCTACCATCCATTGGAGTAACAAAAATATCGACAACAGACTACCTTCCATAATGACAAGGCTACAATCCATTGGAGTAACAAAAATATCGACAACAGACTACCATCCATAATGACAAGGCTATCATCCATTGGAGTACCAAAAATCTCGAAAACAGACTACCTTCCATAATGACAAGGCTACCATCCATTGGATTTACAAAAATCTCGACAATAGACTACCTTCCATAATGACTAGGCTATCATCCATTGGAGTAACAAAGATATCGATAACAAACTACCTTCTATAATGACAAGGCTACCATGCATTGGAGTAATGAAAATATCAACAAGAGACTACCTTCCATAATGACAAGGCTACCATCCATTCGAGTAACAAAAATCTCGCCGACAGACTACCTTCCATAATGACAAGGCTACCATCCATTGGAGTGACAAAAATCACGACAATAGACAACCTTCCATAATGATAAGGCTACCATCCATTGGAGTAACAAAATCTTGACAACAAACTACCTTCCATAATGACAAGGCTACCATCCATTGGTGTAACAAAAATCTAGACAACAAACTACCTTCCATAATGACAAGGATACCATCCATTAGAGTGGCAAAAATATCTACAATAGACTACCTTCCATAATTACAAGGCTACCATCCATTGGAGTAACAAAAATCTCGACAACAGACTACCTTCCATAATGACAAGGCTACCATCCATTGGAGTATGGAAAATCTCGACAACAAACTACCTTCCATAATGATAAGGCTATCATCCATTAGAGCAACAAAAAATTTGACAACAAACTACCTTCGATAATGACAAGGCTACCATCCATTAGAGTAACAAAAATCTCGACAACAAACTACCTTCCATATTGACAAGGCTACGATCCATTAGAGTAACAAAAATCTCGATAATAGACTACCTTCCATAATTACAAGGACACCATCCATTGGAGTAATGAAAATATCAACAAAAGACTACCTTCCATAATGACAAGGCTACCATCCATTGGAGTAACAAAAATCTCGCCAACAATCTACCTTCCATAATGACACGGCTACCATCCATTGGAGTGACAAAAATCTCGACAACAAACTACCTTCCATAATGACAAGGCTACCATCCATTGGAGTAACAAAAATATCGACAACAGACTACCTTCTATAATGACAAGGGTACCATACATTGGAGTAACAAAAATCGCAAAAACAGACTATCTTCCATAATGACAAGGCTACCATCCATTGGAGTGACAAAAATCTCGACAATAGACTACCTTCCATAATGACAAGGCTACAATCCATTGGAGTAACAAAAATCTCGACAACAGTCTACCTTCCATAATGCCAAGGCTACCATCCATTGGAGTAACAAAAATCTCGACAATAGACTACCTTCCATAATGACAAGGCTACCATCCATTGGAGTAACAAAAATCTCGACAACAAACTACTTTCGATAATGACAAGGCTACCATCCATTAGAGTATGAAAAATCTTGACAACAGACTACCTTCCATAATGACAAGGCTACAATCCATTAGACTAAAATCCCGACAATAGACTACCTTCCATAATGACAAGGATACGATGCATTGGAGTAATGAAAATATCAACAAGAGACTACCTTCCATAATGACAAGGCTACCATCCATTCGAGTAACAAAAATCTCGCCAACAGACTACCTTTCATAATGACAAGGCTACCATCCATTGGAGTGACAAAAATCTCGACAATAGACTACCTTCCATAATGACAAGGCTACCATCCATTGGAGTAATAAAATCTCGATTACAAACTACCTTCCATAATGACAAGGCTTCCATCCATTGGAGTAACAAAAATCTCGACAACAAACTACCTTCCATAATGACAAGGCTACAATCCATTAGAGTGACAAAAATATCTACAATAGACTACCTTCCATAATGACAAGGCTACCATCCATTGGAGTAACAAAAATATCGACAACAGACTACCTTCCATAATGACAAGGCTACCATCCATTGGAGTACCAAAAATCTCGAAAACAGACTACCTTCCATAATGACAAGGCTACCATCCATTGGAGTTACAAAAATCTCGACAACAAACTACCTTCCATAATGACAAGGCTACGATCCATTAGAGTGACAAAAATATCTACAATAGACTACCTTCCATAATAACAAGGCTACCATCCATTAGAGTAACAAAAATCACGACAACAGACTACCTTCCATAATGACAAGGCTACCATCCATTAGAGTATGGGTAATCTCGACAACAAACTACCTACCATAATGACAAGGCTACCATCCATTAGAGTGACAAAAATATCTACAATAGACTACCTTCCATAATGACAAGGCTACTATCCATTGGAGTAACAAAAATCTCGACAACAAACTACCTTTCATAATGATAAGGCTACCATCCATTGGAATAACAAAAATATCGGCAACAAACTATGTTCCATAATGACAAGGCTACAATCCATTGGAGTAACAAAAATATCGACAACAGACTGCCTTCCATAATGACAACGCTACCATCCATTGGAGTAACAAAAATCTCGAAAACAGACTACCTTCCATAATGACAAGGCTACCATCCATTGGAGTTACAAAAATCTCGACAACAGACTACCTTCCATAATGACAAGGCTACCATCCATTAGAGTGACAAAAATATCTACAATAGACTACCTTCCATAATGACAAGGCTACTATCCATTGGAGTAACAAAAATCTCGACAACAAACTACCTTTCATAATGATAAGGCTACCATCCATTGGAATAACAAAAATATCGGCAACAAACTATGTTCCATAATGACAAGGCTACAATCCATTGGAGTAACAAAAATATCGACAACAGACTGCCTTCCATAATGACAACGCTACCATCCATTGGAGTAACAAAAATCTCGAAAATAGACTACCTTCCATAATGACAAGGCTACCATCCATTGGAGTGACAAAAATCTCGACAATAGACTACTTTCCATAATGACTAGGCTACCATCCATTATAGCAACAAAGACATCGACAGAAGACTACCTTCTATAATGACAAGGCTACCATACATTGCAATAACAAAAATCTCGACAACAAACAACCTTCCATAATTACAAGGCTACCATCCATTGGAGTGACAAAAATCTCGACAGCAGTCTACCTTCCATAATGACAAGGCTACAATCCATTAGACTAACAAAAATCTCGATAATAGACTATCTTCCATAATGACAAGGCTACAATCCTTTGGAGTAATGAAAATATCATCAAGAGACTACCTTCCATAATGACAAGGCTACCATGCATTGGAGTAATGAAAATATCAACAAGAGACTACCTTCCATAATGACAAGGCTACCATCCATTCGAGTAACAAAAATATCGTCATCAGACTACCTACCATAATGACAAGGCTACCATCCATTGGAGTGGCAAAAATCTCGACAATAGACTACCTTCCATAATGACAAGGCTACCATCCATTGGAGTAACAAATTCTCGACAACAAACTACCTTCCATAATGACAAGGCTTCCATCC
This sequence comes from Vicia faba, assembly GCA_948472305.1. NCBI lineage: Eukaryota > Viridiplantae > Streptophyta > Magnoliopsida > Fabales > Fabaceae > Vicia > Vicia faba. Next base: position 770,113,833 of record OX451738.1, read on the forward strand.
ATTGGAGTAACAAAAATCTCGACAACAAACTACCTTCCATAATGACAAGGCTACAATCCATTAGAGTGACAAAAATATCTACAATAGACTACCTTCCATAATGACAAGGCTACCATCCATTGGAGTAACAAAAATATCGACAACAGACTACCTTCCATAATGACAAGGCTACCATCCATTGGAGTACCAAAAATCTCGAAAACAGACTACCTTCCATAATGACAAGGCTACCATCCATTGGAGTTACAAAAATCTCGACAACAAACTACCTTCCATAATGACAAGGCTACCATCCATTAGAGTGACAAAAATATCTACAATAGACTACCTTCCATAATTACAAGGCTACCATCCATTAGAGTAACAAAAATCACGACAACAGACTACCTTCCATAATGACAAGGCTACCATCCATTAGAGTATGGGTAATCTCGACAACAAACTACCTACCATAATGACAAGGCTACCATCCATTAGAGTGACAAAAATATCTACAATAGACTACCTTCCATAATGACAAGGCTACTATCCATTGGAGTAACAAAAATCTCGACAACAAACTACCTTTCATAATGATAAGGCTACCATCCATTGGAATAACAAAAATATCGGCAACAAACTATGTTCCATAATGACAAGGCTACAATCCATTGGAGTAACAAAAATATCGACAACAGACTGCCTTCCATAATGACAACGCTACCATCCATTGGAGTAACAAAAATCTCGAAAATAGACTACCTTCCATAATGACAAGGCTACCATCCATTGGAGTGACAAAAATCTCGACAATAGACTACTTTCCATAATGACTAGGCTACCATCCATTATAGCAACAAAGACATCGACAGAAGACTACCTTCTATAATGACAAGGCTACCATACATTGCAATAACAAAAATCTCGACAACAAACAACCTTCCATAATTACAAGGCTACCATCCATTGGAGTGACAAAAATCTCGACAGCAGTCTACCTTCCATAATGACAAGGCTACAATCCATTAGACTAACAAAAATCTCGATAATAGACTATCTTCCATAATGACAAGGCTACAATCCTTTGGAGTAATGAAAATATCATCAAGAGACTACCTTCCATAATGACAAGGCTACCATGCATTGGAGTAATGAAAATATCAACAAGAGACTACCTTCCATAATGACAAGGCTACCATCCATTCGAGTAACAAAAATATCGTCATCAGACTACCTACCATAATGACAAGGCTACCATCCATTGGAGTGGCAAAAATCTCGACAATAGACTACCTTCCATAATGACAAGGCTACCATCCATTGGAGTAACAAATTCTCGACAACAAACTACCTTCCTTAATGACAAGGCTACCATCCATTGGAGTAACAAAAATCTCGACAACAAACTACCTTCCATAATGACAAGGCTACCATCCATTAGAGTGACAAAAATATCTACAATAGACTACCTTCCATAATGACAAGGCTACCATCCATTAGAGTAACAAAAATCTCGACAACAGACAACCTTCCATAATGACAAGGCTACAATCCATTGGAGTAATGAAAATCTCAACAACAAACTACCTACCACAATGACAAGGCTACCATACATTGTAGTAACAAAAATCTCGACAACAGTCTACCTTCCATAATGACAAGGCTACCATCCATTGGAGTAATGGAAATCTCAACAACAAACTACCTACCACAATGACAAGGCTACCATACATTGTAGTAACAAAAATCTCGACAACAGTCAACCTTCCATAATGACAAGGCTACCATCCATTAGAGTAACAAAAATCTCGAAAACAGACTACCTTCCATAATGACAAGGCTACCATCCATTCGAGTAACGAAAATCTCGCCAATAGACTACCTTCCATAATGACAAGGCTACCATCCATTGGAGTGACAAAAATCTCGACAATAGACTACCTTCCATAATGACAAGGCTACCATCCATTGGAGTAATAAAATCTCGACAACAAACTACCTTCCATAATAAAAAGGCTTCCATCCATTGGAGTAACAAAAATCTCGACAACAAACTACCTTCCATAATGACAAGGCTACAATCCATTAGAGTGACAAAAATATCTACAATAGACTACCTTCCATAATGACAAGGCTACCATCCATTGGAGTACCAAAAATCTTGAAAACAGACTACCTTCCATAATGACAAGGCTACCATCCATTGGAGTGACCAAAATCTCGACAATAGACTACCTTCCATAGTGACTAGGCTACCATCCATTATAGTAACAAAGATATCGACAACAGATTACCTTCTATAATGACAAGGATACCATACATTGCAATAACAAAAATCACGACAACAAACTACCCTCCATAATTACAAGGCTACCATCCATTGGAGTGACAAAAATATCGACAATAGACTACCTTCCATAATGACTAGGCTATCATCCATTAGAGTAACAAAGATATCGATAACAAACTATCTTCTATAATGACAAGGCTACCATGCATTGGAGTAATGAAAATATCAACAAGAGACTACCTTCCATAATGACAAGGCTACCATGCATTCGAGTAACAAAAATCTCGCCGACAGACTACCTTCCATAATGACAAGGTTACCATCCATTGGAGTAACAAAAATTTCGACAACAAACTACCTTCCATAATGACAAGGCTACCATCCATTAGAGTGACAAAAATATCTACAATAGACTACCTTCCATAATTACAAGGCTACCATCCATTAGAGTAACAAAAATCACGACAACAGACTACCTTCCATAATGACAAGGCTACCATCCATTAGAGTACGGGTAATCTCGACAACAAACTACCTACCATAATGACAAGGCTACCATCCATTAGAGTGACAAAAATATCTACAATAGACTACCTTCCATAATGACAAGGCTACTATCCATTGGAGTAACAAAAATCTCGACAACAAACTACCTTTCATAATGATAAGGCTACCATCCATTGGAATAACAAAAATATCGGCAACAAACTATGTTCCATAATGACTAGGCTACAATCTATTGGAGTAACAAAAATATCGACAACAGACTACCTTCCATAATGACAACGCTACCATCCATTGGAGTAACAAAAATCTCGAAAATAGACTACCTTCCATAATGACAAGGCTACCATCGATTGGAGTGACAAAAATCTCGACAATAGACTACTTTCCATAATGACTAGGCTACCATCCATTATAGCAACAAAGACATCGACTGAAGACTACCTTCTATAATGACAAGGCTACCATACATTGCAATAACAAAAATCTCGACAACAAACTACCTTCCATAATTACAAGGCTACCATCCATTGGAGTGACAAAAATCTCGACAACAGTCTACCTTCCATAATGACAAGGCTACAATCCATTAGACTAACAAAAATCTCGATAATAGAATACCTTCCATAATGACAAGGCTACAATCCTTTGGAGTAATGAAAATATCATCAAGAGACTACCTTCCATAATGACAAGGCTACCATACATTACACTAACAAATATCTCGACAACAAACTACCTTCCATAATGACAAGGCTACCAAACATTGTAGTAACAAAAATCTTGACAACAGTGTACCTTCCATAATGACAAGGCTACCATCCATTGGAGTAAGAAAAATCTTGACAATAGACTACCTTCCATAATGATAAGGATATCATCCATTGGAGTAACAAAAATTTCGACAACAAACTACCTTCGATAATGACAAGGCTACCATCCATTGGAGTAATAAAAATCTCGCCAACAATCTACATTCCATAATGACACGGCTACCATCCATTGGAGTGACAAAAATCTCGACAACATACTACCTTCCATAATGACAAGGCTACCATCCATTGGAGTAACGAAAATATCGACAACAGACTACCTTCCATAATGACAGGGATACCGTCCATTGGAGTAACAAAAATCTCGACAATAGACTACCTTCCATAATGACAAGGCTATAATCCATTGGAGTAACAAAAATATCGACAACAGACTACCTTCTATAATGACAAGGCTACCATTCATTGTAATAACAAATATCTGGACAACAAACTACCTTCCATAATGACAAGGCTACCTTACATTGTAGTAACAAAAATCTCGACAACAGTCTACATTCCATAATGCCAAGGCTACCATCCATTGGAGTAACAAAAATCCCGAAAATAGACTACCTTCCATAATGACAAGGCTACCATCCATTGGAGTAACAAAAATCTCGACAACAAACTACCTTCGATAATGACAAGGCTACCATCCATTAGAGTATGAAAAATCTCGACAACATACTACCTTCCATAATGACAACGCTACAATCCATTAGACTAACAAAAATCTCGACACCAGACTACCTTTCATAATGAAAAGGCTACAATCCATTGGAGTAATGAAAATATCATCAAGAGACTACCTTCCATAATCACAAGGATACCATGCATTGGAGTGACAAAAATCTCGACAATAGACCACCTTCCATAATGACAAGGCTACAATCCATTGGAGTAACAAAATCTAGACAACAAACTACCTTCCATAATGACAAGGCTACCATCCATTGGAGTAACAAAAATCTTGACAACAAACTACCTTCCATAATGACAAGGCTACAATCCATTAGAGTGACAAAAATATCTACAATAGACTACCTTCCATAATGACAAGGCTACCATCCATTGGAGTAACAAAAATATCGACAACAGACTACCTTCCATAATGACAAGGCTACAATCCATTGGAGTAACAAAAATATCGACAACAGACTACCATCCATAATGACAAGGCTACCATCCATTGGAGTACCAAAAATCTCGAAAACAGACTACCTTCCATAATGACAAGGCTACCATCCATTGGATTTAGAAAACTCTCGACAATAGACTACCTTCCATAATGACTAGGCTATCATCCATTGGAGTAACAAAGATATCGATAACAAACTACCTTCTATAATGACAAGGCTACCATGCATTGGAGTAATGAAAATATCAACAAGAGACTACCTTCCATAATGACAAGGCTACCATCCATTCGAGTAACAAAAATCTCGCCGACAGACTACCTTCCATAATGACAAGGCTACCATCCATTGGAGTGACAAAAATCACGACAATAGACAACCTTCCATAATGATAAGGCTACCATCCATTGGAGTAACAAAATCTTGACAACAAACTACCTTCCATAATGACTAGGCTACCATCCATTATAGTAACAAAGATATCGACAACAGATTACCTTCTATAATGACAAGGATACCATACATTGCAATAAAAAAAATCTCGACAACAAACTACCTTCCATAATTACAAGGCTACCATCCATTGGAGTAACAAAAATCTCGACAACAGACTACCTTCCATAATGACAAGGCTACCATCCATTGGAGTATGGAAAATCTCGACAACAAACTACCTTCCATAATGATAAGGCTATCATCCATTAGAGCAACAAAAAATTTGACAACAAACTAACTTCGATAATGACAAGGCTACCATCCATTAGAGTAACAAAAATCTCGACAACAAACTACCTTCCATATTGACAAGGCTACGATCCATTAGAGTAACAAAAATCTCGATAATAGACTACCTTCCATAATGACAAGGACACCATCCATTGGAGTAATGAAAATATAAACAAAAGACTACCTTCCATAATGACAAGGCTACCATCCATTGGAGTAACAAAAATCTCGCCAACAATCTACCTTCCATAATGACACGGCTACCATCCATTGGAGTGACAAAAATCTCGACAACAAACTACCTTCCATAATGACAAGGCTACCATTCATTGGAGTAACGAAAATATCGACAACAGACTACCTTCCATAATGACAAGGCTACCATCCATTGGAGTAACAAAAATCGCAAAAACAGACTATCTTCCATAATGACAAGGCTACCATCCATTGGAGTGACAAAAATCTCGACAATAGACTACCTTCCATAATGACAAGGCTACAATCCATTGGAGTAACAAAAATCTCGACAATAGTCTACCTTCCATAATGCCAAGGCTACCGTCCATTGGAGTAACAAAAATCTCGACAATAGACTACCTTCCATAATGACAAGTCTACCATCCATTGGAGTAACAAAAATCTCGACAACAAACTACCTTCGATAATGACAAGGCTACCATCCATTAGAGTATGAAAAATCTCGACAACAGACTACCTTCCATAATGACAAGGCTACAATCCATTAGACTAACAAAAATCCCGACAATAGACTACCTTCCATAATGACAAGGATACGATGCATTGGAGTAATGAAAATATCAACAAGAGACTACCTTCCATAATTACAAGGCTACCATCCATTCGAGTAACAAAAATCTCGCCAACAGACTACCTTCCATAATGACAAGGCTACCATCCATTGGAGTGACAAAAATCTCGACAATAGACTACCTTCCATAATGACAAGGCTACCATCCATTGGAGTAATAAAATCTGGACAACAAACTACCTTCCATAATGACAAGGCTTCCATCCATTGGAGTAACAAAAATCTCGACAACAAACTACCTTCCATAATGACAAGGCAACAATCCATTAGAGTGACAAAAATATCTACAATAGACTACCTTCCATAATGACAAGGCTACCATCCATTGGAATAACAAAAATATCGACAACAGACTACCTTCCTTAATGACAAGGCTACCATCCATTGGAGTACCAAAAATATCGAAAACAGACTACCTTCCATAATGACAAGGCTACCATCCATTGTAGTTACAAAAATCTCGACAATAGACTACCTTCCATAATGACTAGGCTACCATCCATTATAGTAACAAAGATATCGACAACAGATTACCTTCTATAATGACAAGGATACCATACATTGCAATAAAAAAAATCTCGACAACAAACTACCTTCCATAATTACAAGGCTACCATCCATTGGAGTGACAAAAATCTCGACAATAGACTACCTTCCATAATGACTAGGCTATCATCCATTAGAGTAACAAAGATATCGATAACAAACTACCTTCTATAATGACAAGGCTACCATGCATTGGAGTAATGAAAATATCAACAAGAGACTACCTTCCATAATGACAAGGCTACCATCCATTCGAGTAACAAAAATCTCGCCGACAGACTACCTTCCATAATGACAAGGTTACCATCCATTGGAGTAACAAAAATCTCTACAACAAACTACCTTCCATAATGACAAGGCTACCATCCATTATAGTGACAAAAATATCTACAATAGACTACCTTCCATAATTACAAGGCTACCATCCATTAGAGTAACAAAAATCTCGACAACAAACTACCTTCTATAATGACAAGGCTACCATCCATTAGAGTACGGGTAATCTCGAAAACAAACTACCTACCATAATGACAAGGCTACCATCCATTAGAGTGACAAAAATATCTATAATAGACTACCTTCCATAATTACAAGGCTACTATCCATTAGAGTAACAAAAATCTCGACAACAAACTACCTTTCATAATGTTAAGGCTACCATCCATTGGAATAACAAAAATATCGGCAACAAACTATGTTCCATAATGACAAGGCTACAATCCATTGGAGTAACAAAAATATCGACAACAGACTGCCTTCCATAATGACAAGGCTACCATCCATTGGAGTAACAAAAATCTCGAAAACAGACTACCTTCCATAATGACAAGGCTACCATCCATTGGAGTGACAAAAATCTCGACAATAGACTACCTTCCATAATGACTAGGCTACCATCCATTATAGTAACAAAGACATCGACAGAAGACTACCTTCTATAATGACAAGGCTACCATACATTGCAATAACAAAAATCTCGACAACAAACTACCTTCCATAATTACAAGGCTACCATCCATTGGAGTGACAAAAATCTCGACAACAGTCTACCTTCCATAATGACAAGGCTACAATCCATTAGACTAACAAAAATCTCGATAATAGACTATCTTCCATAATGACAAGGCTACAATCCTTTGGAGTAATGAAAATATCATCAAGAGACTACCTTCAATAATGACAAGGCTACCATGCATTGGAGTAATGAAAATATCAACAAGAGACTACCTTCCATAATGACAAGGCCACCATCCATTCGAGTAACAAAAATATCGCCATCAGACTACCTACCATAATGACAAGGCTACCATCCATTGGAGTGGCAAAAATCTCGACAATAGACTACCTTCCATAATGACAAGGCTACCATCCATTGGAGTAACAAATTCTCGACAACAAACTACCTTCCTTAATGACAAGGCTACCATCCATTGGAGTAACAAAAATCTCGACAACAAACTACCTTCCATAATGACAAGGCTACCATCCATTAGAGTGACAAAAATATCTACAATAGACTACCTTCCATAATGACAAGGCTACCATCCATTAGAGTAACAAAAATCTCGACAACAGACAACCTTCCATAATGACAAGGCTACAATCCATTGGAGTAATGAAAATCTCAACAACAAACTACCTACCAGAATGACAAGGCTACCATACATTGTAGTAACAAAAATATCGACAACAGTCTACCTTCCATAATGACAAGGCTACCATCCATTGGAGTAATGAAAATCTCAACAACAAACTACCTACCACAATGACAAGGCTACCATACATTGTAGTAACAAAAATCTCGACAACAGTCAACCTTCCATAATGACAAGGCTACCATCCATTAGAGTAACAAAAATCTCGAAAACAGACTACCTTCTATAATGACAAGGCTACCATACATTGCAATAACAAAAATCTCGACAACAAACTACCTTCCATAATGACAAGGCTACCATCCATAGGGTAACAAAAATCTTGACAATAGACAACCTTCCATAATGACAAGGCTACCATCCATTGGAGTAATGAAAATCTCAACAACAAACTACCTACCATAATGACAAGGCTACCATACATTGTAGTAACAAAAATCTCGACAACAGTCAACCTTCCATAATGACAAGGCTACCATCCATTAGAGTAACAAAAATCTCGAAAACAGACTACCTTCCATAATGACAAGGCTACCATCCATTCGAGTAACAAAAATCTCGCCAACAGACTACCTTCCATAATGACAAGGCTACCATCCATTGGAGTGACAAAAATCTCGACAATAGACTACCTTCCATAATGACAAGGCTACCATCCATTGGAGTAATAAAATCTCGACAACAAACTACCTTCCATAATGACAAGGCTTCCATCCATTGGAGTAACAAAAATCTCGACAACAAACTACCTTCCATAATGACAAGGCTACAATCCATTAGAGTGACAAAAATATCTACAATAGACTACCTTCCATAATGACAAGGCTACCATCAATTGGAGTACCAAAAATCTCGAAAACAGACTACCTTCCATAATGACAAGACTACCATCCATTGGAGTGACAAAAATCTCGACAATAGACTACCTTCCATAATGACTAGGCTACCATCCATTATAGTAACAAAGATATCGACAACAGATTACCTTCTATAATGACAAGGATACCATACATTGCAATAACAAAAATCTCGACAACAAACTACCCTCCATAATTACAAGGCTACCATCCATTGGAGTGACAAAAATCTCGACAATAGACTACCTTCCATAATGACTAGGCTATCATCCATTAGAGTAACAAAGATATCGATAACAAACTATCTTCTATAATGACAAGGCTACCATGCATTGGAGTAATGAAAATATCAACAAGAGACTACCTTCCATAATGACAAGGCTACCATCCATTCGAGTAACAAAAATCTCGCCGACAGACTACCTTCCATAATGACAAGGTTACCATCCATTGGAGTAACAAAAATCTCGACAACAAACTACCTTCCATAATTACAAGGCTACCATCCATTAGAGTGACAAAAATATCTACAATAGACTACCTTCCATAATTACAAGGCTACCATCCATTAGAGTAACAAAAATCTCGACAACAGACTACCTTCCATAATGACAAGGCTACCATCCATTAGAGTACGGGTAATCTCGACAACAAACTACCTACCATAATGACAAGGCTACCATCCATTAGAGTGACAAAAATATCTACAATAGACTACCTTCCATAATGACAAGGCTACTATCCATTGGAGTAACAAAAATCTCGACAACAAACTACCTTTCATAATGATAAGGCTACCATCCATTGGAATAACAAAAATATCGACAACAAACTATGTTCCATAATGACAAGGCTACAATCTATTGGAGTAACAAAAATATCGACAACAGACTACCTTCCATAATGACAACGCTACCATCCATTGGAGTAACAAAAATCTCGAAAATAGACTACCTTCCATAATGACAAGGCTACCATCCATTGGAGTGACAAAAATCTCGACAATAGACTACTTTCCATAATGACTAGGCTACCATCCATTATAGCAACAAAGACATCGACAGAAGACTACCTTCTATAATGACAAGGCTACCATACATTGCAATAACAAAAATCTCGACAACAAACTACCTTCCATAATTACAAGGCTACCATCCATTGGAGTGACAAAAATCTCGACAACTGTCTACCTTCCATAATGACAAGGCTACAATCCATTAGACTAACAAAAATCTCGATAATAGCATACCGTCCATAATGACAAGGCTACCATGCATTGGAGTAACAAAAATATCAACAAGAGACTACCTTCCATAATGACAAGGCTACCATCCATTCGAGTAACAAAAATCTCGCCGACAGACTACCTTCCATAATGACAAGGTTACCATCCATTGGAGTAACAAAAATCTCGACAACAAACTACCTTCCATAATGACAAGGCTACCATCCATTAGAGTGACAAAAATATCTACAATAGACTACCTTCCATAATTACAAGGCTACCATCCATTAGAGTAACAAAAATCTCGACAACAGACTACCTTCCATAATGACAAGGCTACCATCCATTAGAGTACGAGTAATCTCGACAACAAACTACCTACCATAATGACAAGGCTACCATCCATTAGAGTGACAAAAATATCTACAATAGACTACCTTCCATAATGACAAGGCTACTATCCATTGGAGTAACAAAAATCTCGATAACAAACTACCTTTCATAATGATAAGGCTACCATCCATTGGAATAACAAAAATATCGGCAACAGACTACCTTCCATAATGACAAGGCTACAATCTATTGGAGTAACAAAAATATCGACAACAGACTACCTTCCATAATGACAACGCTACCATCCATTGGAGTAACAAAAATCTCGAAAATAGACTACCTTCCATAATGACAAGGCTACCATACATTGGAGTGACAAAAATCTCGACAATAGACTACTTTCCATAATGACTAGGCTACCATCCATTATAGCAACAAAGACATCGACAGAAGATTACCTTCTATAATGACAAGGCTACCATACATTGCAATAACAAAAATCTCGACAACAAACTACCTTCCATAATTATAATGCTACCATCCATTGGAGTGACAAAAATCTCGACAACAGTCTACCTTCCATAATGACAAGGCTACAATCCATTAGACTAACAAAAATCTCGATAATAGAATACCTTCCATAATGACAAGGCTACAATCCTTTGGAGTAATGAAAATATCATCAAGAGACTACCTTCCATAATGACAAGGCTACCATGCATTGGAGTAAGGAAAATATCAACAAGAGACTACCTTCCATAATGACAAGGCTACCATCCATTCGAGTAACAAAAATCTCGCCGACAGACTACCTTCCATAATGACAAGGTTACCATCCATTGGAGTAACAAAAATCTCGACAACAAACTACCTTCCATAATGACAAGGCTACCATTCATTAGAGTGACAAAAATATCTACAATAGACTACCTTCCATAATTACAAGGCTACCATCCATTAGAGTAACAAAAATCTCGACAACAGACTACCTTCCATAATGACAAGGCTACCATCCATTAGAGTACGAGTAATCTCGACAACAAACTACCTACCATAATGACAAGGCTACCATCCATTAGAGTGACAAAAATATCTACAATAGACTACCTTCCATAATGACAAGGCTACTATCCATTGGAGTAACAAAAATCTCGATAACAAACTACCTTTCATAATGATAAGGCTACCATCCATTGGAATAAAAAAAATATCGGCAACTAAAACTATGTTCCATAATGACAAGGCTACAATCTATTGGAGTAACAAAAATATCGACAACAAACTACCTTCCATAATGACAACGCTATCATCCATTGGAGTAACAAAAATCTCGAAAATAGACTACCTTCCATAATGACAAGGCTACCATCCATTGGAGTGACAAAAATCTCGACAATAGACTACTTTCCATAATGACTAGGCTACCATCCATTATAGCAACAAAGACATCGACAGAAGACTACCTTCTATAATGACAAGGCTACCATACATTGCAATAACAAAAATCTCGACAACAAACTACCTTCCATAATTACAATGCTACCATCCATTGGAGTGACAAAAATCTCGACAACAGTCTACCTTCCATAATGACAAGGCTACAATCCATTAGACTAACAAAAATCTCGATAATAGAATACCTTCCATAATGACAAGGCTACAATCCTTTGGAGTAATGAAAATATCATCAAGAGACTACCTTCCATAATGACAAGGCTACCATGCATTGGAGTCACGAAAATATCAACAAGAGACTACCTTCCATAATGACAAGGCTACCATCCATTCGAGTAACAAAAATCACGCCGACAGACTACCTTCCATAATGACAAGGTTACCATCCATTGGAGTAACAAAAATCTCGACAACAAACTACCTTCCATAATGACAAGGCTACCATTCATTAGAGTGACAAAAATATCTACAATAGACTACCTTCCATAATTACAAGGCTACCATCCATTAGAGTAACAAAAATCTCGACAACAGACTACATTCCATAATGACAAGGCTACCATCCATTAGAGTACGAGTAATCTCGACAACAAACTACCTACCATAATGACATGGCTACCATCCATTAGAGTGACAAAAATATCTACAATAGACTACCTTCCATAATGACAAGGCTACTATCCATTGGAGTAACAAAAATCTCGATAACAAACTACCTTTCATAATGATAAGGCTACCATCCATTGGAATAAAAAAAATATCGGCAACAAACTATGTTCCATAATGACAAGGCTACAATCTATTGGAGTAACAAAAATATCGACAACAAACTACCTTCCATAATGACAACGCTATCATCCATTGGAGTAACAAAAATCTCGAAAATAGACTACCTTCCATAATGACAAGGCTACCATCCATTGGAGTGACAAAAATCTCGACAATAGACTACTTTCCATAATGACTAGGCTACCATCCATTATAGCAACAAAGACATCGACAGAAGACTACCTTCTATAATGACAAGGCTACCATACATTGCAATAACAAAAATCTCGACAACAAACTACCTTCCATAATTACAATGCTACCATCCATTGGAGTGACAAAAATCTCGACAACAGTCTACCTTCCATAATGACAAGGCTACAATCCATTAGACTAACAAAAATCTCGATAATAGAATACCTTCCATAATGACAAGGCTACAATCCTTTGGAGTAATGAAAATATCATCAAGAGACTACCTTCCATAATGACAAGGCTACCATGCATTGGAGTAACGAAAATATCAACAAGAGACTACCTTCCATAATGACAAGGCTACCATCCATTCGAGTAACAAAAATCACGCCGACAGACTACCTTCCATAATGACAAGGTTACCATCCATTGGAGTAACAAAAATCTCGACAACAAACTACCTTCCATAATGACAAGGCTACCATTCATTAGAGTGACAAAAATATCTACAATAGACTACCTTCCATAATTACAAGGCTACCATCCATTAGAGTAACAAAAATCTCGACAACAGACTACATTCCATAATGACAAGGCTACCATCCATTAGAGTACGAGTAATCTCGACAACAAACTACCTACCATAATGACATGGCTACCATCCATTAGAGTGACAAAAATATCTACAATAGACTACCTTCCATAATGACAAGGCTACTATCCATTGGAGTAACAAAAATCTCGTCAACAAACTACCTTTCATAATGATAAGGCTACCATCCATTGGAATAACAAAAATATCGGCAACAAACTATGTTCCATAATGACAAGGCTACAATCTATTGGAGTAACAAAAATATCGACAACAGACTACCTTCCATAATGACAACGCTACCATCCATTGGAGTAACAAAAATCTCGAAAACAGACTACCTTCCATAATGACAAGGCTACCATCCATTGGAGTGACAAAAATCTCGACAATAGACTACTTTCCATAATGACTAGGCTACCATCCATTATAGCAACAAAGACATCGACAGAAGACTACCTTCTATAATGACAAGGCTACCATACATTGCAATAACAAAAATCTCGACAACAAACTACCTTCCATAATTACAATGCTACCATCCATTGGAGTGACAAAAATCACGACAACAGTCTACCTTCCATAATGACAAGGCTACAATCCATTAGACTAACAAAAATCTCGATAATAGAATACCTTCCATAATGACAAGGCTACAATCCTTTGGAGTAATGAAAATATCATCAAGAGACTACCTTCCATAATGACAAGGCTACCATGCATTGGAGTAACGAAAATATCAACAAGAGACTACCTTCCATAATGACAAGGCTACCATCCATTCGAGTAACAAAAATCTCGCCGACAGACTACCTTCCATAATGACAAGGTTACCATCCATTGGAGTAACAAAAATCTCGACAACAAACTACCTTCCATAATGACAAGGCTACCATTCATTAGAGTGACAAAAATATCTACAATAGACTACCTTCTATAATTACAAGTCTACCATCCATTAGAGTAACAAAACTCTCGACAACAGACTACCTTCCATAATGACAAGGCTACCATCCATTAGAGTACGAGTAATCTCGACAACAAACTACCTACCATAATGACAAGGCTACCATCCATTAGAGTGACAAAAATATCTACAATAGACTACCTTCCATAATGACAAGGCTACTATCCATTGGAGTAACAAAAATCTCGACAACAAACTACCTTTCATAATGATAAGGCTACCATCCATTGGAATAACAAAAATATCGGCAACAAACTACCTTCCATAATTACAAGGCTACCATCCATTGGGGTAACAAAAATCTCCACAATAGACTACCTTCCATAATGACAAGGCTACTATCCATTGGAGTAACAAAAATCTCGACAAAAAACTACCTTCCATAATGACAAGGCTACCATCCATTGGAGTAACAAAAATATCGACAACAAACTATGTTCCATAATGACAAGGCTACAATCCATTGGAGTAACAAAAATATCGACAACAGACTACCTTCCATAATGACAAGGCTACCATCCATTAGAGTAACAAAAATCTCGACAACAAACTACCTTCCATAATTACAAGGCTACCATCCATTGGAGTGACAAAAATCTCGACAACTGTCTACCTTCCATAATGACAAGGCTACAATCCATTAGACTAACAAAAATCTCGATAATAGAATACCTTCCATAATGACAAGGCTACAATCCTTTGGAGTAATGAAAATATCATCAAGAGACTACCTTCCATAATGACAAGGCTACCATGCATTGGAGTAACGAAAATATCAACAAGAGACTACCTTCCATAATGACAAGGCTACCATCCATTCGAGTAACAAAAATCTCGCCGACAGACTACCTTCCATAATGACAAGGTTACCATCCATTGGAGTAACAAAAATCTCGACAACAAACTACCTTCCATAATGACAAGGCTACCATTCATTAGAGTGACAAAAATATCTACAATAGACTACCTTCCATAATTACAAGGCTACCATCCATTAGAGTAACAAAAATCTCGACAACAGACTACCTTCCATAATGACAAGGCTACCATCCATTAGAGTACGAGTAATCTCGACAACAAACTACCTACCATAATGACAAGGCTACCATCCATTAGAGTGACAAAAATATCTACAATAGACTACCTTCCATAATGACATGGCTACTATCCATTGGAGTAACAAAAATCTCGAGAACAAACTACCTTTCATAATGATAAGGCTACCATCCATTGGAATAACAAAAATATCGGCAACAAACTATGTTCCATAATGACAAGGCTACAATCTATTGGAGTAACAAAAATATCGACAACAGACTACCTTCCATAATGACAACGCTACCATCCATTGGAGTAACAAAAATCTCGAAAACAGACTACCTTCCATAATGACAAGGCTACCATCCATTGGAGTGACAAAAATCTCGACAATAGACTACTTTCCATAATGACTAGGCTACCATCCATTATAGCAACAAAGACATCGACAGAAGACTACCTTCTATAATGACAAGGCTACCATACATTGCAATAACAAAAATCTCGACAACAAACTACCTTCCATAATTACAAGGCTACCATCCATTGGAGTGACAAAAATCTCGACAACAGTCTACCTTCCATAATGACAAGGCTACAATCCATTAGACTAACAAAAATCTCGATAATAGAATACCTTCCATAATGACAAGGCTACAATCCTTTGGAGTAATGAAAATATCATCAAGAGACTACCTTCCATAATGACAAGGCTACCATGCATTGGAGTAACGAAAATATCAAC
This sequence comes from Vicia faba, assembly GCA_948472305.1. Taxonomy (NCBI): domain Eukaryota; kingdom Viridiplantae; phylum Streptophyta; class Magnoliopsida; order Fabales; family Fabaceae; genus Vicia; species Vicia faba. The sequence continues at coordinate 770,130,488 of OX451738.1, forward strand.
AAGAGACTACCTTCCTTAATGACAAGGCTACCATCCATTCGAGTAACAAAAATCTCGCCGACAGACTACCTTCCATAATGACAAGGTTACCATCCATTGGAGTAACAAAAATCTCGACAACAAACTACCTTCCATAATGACAAGGCTACCATTCATTAGAGTGACAAAAATATCTACAATAGACTACCTTCCATAATTACAAGTCTACCATCCATTAGAGTAACAAAAATCTCGACAACAGACTACCTTCCATAATGACAAGGCTACCATCCATTAGAGTACGAGTAATCTCGACAACAAACTACCTACCATAATGACAAGGCTACCATCCATTAGAGTGACAAAAATATCTACAATAGACTACCTTCCATAATGACAAGGCTACTATCCATTGGAGTAACAAAAATCTCGAAAACAAACTACCTTTCATAATGATAAGGCTACCATCCATTGGAATAACAAAAATATCGGCAACAAACTACCTTCCATAATTACAAGGCTACCATCCATTGGGGTAACAAAAATCTCCACAATAGACTACCTTCCATAATGACAAGGCTACTATCCATTGGAGTAACAAAAATCTCGAAAACAAACTACCTTTCATAATGATAAGGCTACCATCCATTGGAATAACAAAAATATCGGCAACAAACTACCTTCCATAATTACAAGGCTACCATCCATTGGGGTAACAAAAATCTCCACAATAGACTACCTTCCATAATGACAAGGCTACAATCCTTTGGAGTAATGAAAATATCATCAAGAGACTACCTTCCATAATGACAAGGCTACCATGCATTGGAGTAACGAAAATATCAACAAGAGACTACCTTCCATAATGACAAGGCTACCATCCATTCGAGTAACAAAAATCACGCCGACAGACTACCTTCCATAATGACAAGGTTACCATCCATTGGAGTAACAAAAATCTCGACAACAAACTACCTTCCATAATGACAAGGCTACCATTCATTAGAGTGACAAAAATATCTACAATAGACTACCTTCCATAATTACAAGGCTACCATCCATTAGAGTAACAAAAATCTCGACAACAGACTACATTCCATAATGACAAGGCTACCATCCATTAGAGTACGAGTAATCTCGACAACAAACTACCTACCATAATGACATGGCTACCATCCATTAGAGTGACAAAAATATCTACAATAGACTACCTTCCATAATGACAAGGCTACTATCCATTGGAGTAACAAAAATCTCGACAACAAACTACCTTTCATAATGATAAGGCTACCATCCATTGGAATAACAAAAATATCGGCAACAAACTATGTTCCATAATGACAAGGCTACAATCTATTGGAGTAACAAAAATATCGACAACAGACTACCTTCCATAATGACAACGCTACCATCCATTGGAGTAACAAAAATCTCGAAAACAGACTACCTTCCATAATGACAAGGCTACCATCCATTGGAGTGACAAAAATCTCGACAATAGACTACTTTCCATAATGACTAGGCTACCATCCATTATAGCAACAAAGACATCGACAGAAGACTACCTTCTATAATGACAAGGCTACCATACATTGCAATAACAAAAATCTCGACAACAAACTACCTTCCATAATTACAAGGCTACCATCCATTGGAGTGACAAAAATCACGACAACAGTCTACCTTCCATAATGACAAGGCTACAATCCATTAGACTAACAAAAATCTCGATAATAGAATACCTTCCATAATGACAAGGCTACAATCCTTTGGAGTAATGAAAATATCATCAAGAGACTACCTTCCATAATGACAAGGCTACCATGCATTGGAGTAACGAAAATATCAACAAGAGACTACCTTCCATAATGACAAGGCTACCATCCATTCGAGTAACAAAAATCTCGCCGACAGACTACCTTCCATAATGACAAGGTTACCATCCATTGGAGTAACAAAAATCTCGACAACAAACTACCTTCCATAATGACAAGGCTACCATTCATTAGAGTGACAAAAATATCTACAATAGACTACCTTCCATAATTACAAGTCTACCATCCATTAGAGTAACAAAAATCTCGACAACAGACTACCTTCCATAATGACAAGGCTACCATCCATTAGAGTACGAGTAATCTCGACAACAAACTACCTACCATAATGACAAGGCTACCATCCATTAGAGTGACAAAAATATCTACAATAGACTACCTTCCATAATGACAAGGCTACTATCCATTGGAGTAACAAAAATCTCGACAACAAACTACCTTTCATAATGATAAGGCTACCATCCATTGGAATAACAAAAATATCGGCAACAAACTACCTTCCATAATTACAAGGCTACCATCCATTGGGGTAACAAAAATCTCCACAATAGACTACCTTCCATAATGACAAGGCTACTATCCATTGGAGTAACAAAAATCTCGACAAAAAACTACCTTCCATAATGACAAGGCTACCATCCATTGGAGTAACAAAAATATCGACAACAAACTATGTTCCATAATGACAAGGCTACAATCCATTGGAGTAACAAAAATATCGACAACAGACTACCTTCCATAATGACAAGGCTACCATCCATTAGAGTAACAAAAATCTCGACAACAAACTACCTTCCATAATTACAAGGCTACCATCCATTGGAGTGACAAAAATCTCGACAACTGTCTACCTTCCATAATGACAAGGCTACAATCCATTAGACTAACAAAAATCTCGATAATAGAATACCTTCCATAATGACAAGGCTACAATCCTTTGGAGTAATGAAAATATCATCAAGAGACTACCTTCCATAATGACAAGGCTACCATGCATTGGAGTAACGAAAATATCAACAAGAGACTACCTTCCATAATGACAAGGCTACCATCCATTCGAGTAACAAAAATCTCGCCGACAGACTACCTTCCATAATGACAAGGTTACCATCCATTGGAGTAACAAAAATCTCGACAACAAACTACCTTCCATAATGACAAGGCTACCATTCATTAGAGTGACAAAAATATCTACAATAGACTACCTTCCATAATTACAAGGCTACCATCCATTAGAGTAACAAAAATCTCGACAACAGACTACCTTCCATAATGACAAGGCTACCATCCATTAGAGTACGAGTAATCTCGACAACAAACTACCTACCATAATGACAAGGCTACCATCCATTAGAGTGACAAAAATATCTACAATAGACTACCTTCCATAATGACAAGGCTACTATCCATTGGAGTAACAAAAATCTCGAGAACAAACTACCTTTCATAATGATAAGGCTACCATCCATTGGAATAACAAAAATATCGGCAACAAACTATGTTCCATAATGACAAGGCTACAATCTATTGGAGTAACAAAAATATCGACAACAGACTACCTTCCATAATGACAACGCTACCATCCATTGGAGTAACAAAAATCTCAAAAACAGACTACCTTCCATAATGACAAGGCTACCATCCATTGGAGTGACAAAAATCTCGACAATAGACTACTTTCCATAATGACTAGGCTACCATCCATTATAGCAACAAAGACATCGACAGAAGACTACCTTCTATAATGACAAGGCTACCATACATTGCAATAACAAAAATCTCGACAACAAACTACCTTCCATAATTACAAGGCTACCATCCATTGGAGTGACAAAAATCTCGACAACAGTCTACCTTCCATAATGACAAGGCTACAATCCATTAGACTAACAAAAATCTCGATAATAGAATACCTTCCATAATGACAAGGCTACAATCCTTTGGAGTAATGAAAATATCATCAAGAGACTACCTTCCATAATGACAAGGCTACCATGCATTGGAGTAACGAAAATATCAACAAGAGACTACCTTCCATAATGACAAGGCTACCATCCATTCGAGTAACAAAAATCTCGCCGACAGACTACCTTCCATAATGACAAGGTTACCATCCATTGGAGTAACAAAAATCTCGACAACAAACTACCTTCCATAATGACAAGGCTACCATTCATTAGAGTGACAAAAATATCTACAATAGACTACCTTCCATAATTACAAGTCTACCATCCATTAGAGTAACAAAAATCTCGACAACAGACTACCTTCCATAATGACAAGGCTACCATCCATTAGAGTACGAGTAATCTCGACAACAAACTACCTACCATAATTACAAGGCTACCATCCATTAGAGTGACAAAAATATCTACAATAGACTACCTTCCATAATGACAAGGCTACTATCCATTGGAGTAACAAAAATCTCGAAAACAAACTACCTTTCATAATGATAAGGCTACCATCCATTGGAATAACAAAAATATCGGCAACAAACTACCTTCCATAATTACAAGGCTACCATCCATTGGGGTAACAAAAATCTCCACAATAGACTACCTTCCATAATGACAAGGCTACTATCCATTGGAGTAACAAAAATCTCGACAAAAAACTACCTTCCATAATGACAAGGCTACCATCCATTGGAGTAACAAAAATATCGACAACAAACTATGTTCCATAATGACAAGGCTACAATCCATTGGAGTAACAAAAATATCGACAACAGACTACCTTCCATAATGACAAGGCTACCATCCATTAGAGTAACAAAAATCTCGACAACAAACTACCTTCCATAATTACAAGGCTACCATCCATTGGAGTGACAAAAATCTCGACAACAGTCTACCTTCCATAATGACAAGGCTACAATCCATTAGACTAACAAAAATCTCGATAATAGAATACCTTCCATAATGACAAGGCTACAATCCTTTGGAGTAATGAAAATATCATCAAGAGACTACCTTCCATAATGACAAGGCTACCATGCATTGGAGTAACGAAAATATCAACAAGAGACTACCTTCCATAATGACAAGGCTACCATCCATTCGAGTAACAAAAATCTCGCCGACAGACTACCTTCCATAATGACAAGGTTACCATCCATTGGAGTAACAAAAATCTCGACAACAAACTACCTTCCATAATGACAAGGCTACCATTCATTAGACTGACAAAAATATCTACAATAGACTACCTTCCATAATTACATGGCTACCATCCATTAGAGTAACAAAAATCTCGACAACAGACTACCTTCCATAATGACAAGGCTACAATCCATTAGAGTACGAGTAATCTCGACAACAAACTACCTACCATAATGACAAGGCTACCATCCATTAGAGTGAGAAAAATATCTACAATAGACTACCTTCCATAATGACAAGGCTACTATCCATTGGAGTAACAAAAATCTCGACAACAAACTACCTTTCATAATGATAAGGCTACCATCCATTGGAATAACAAAAATATCGGCAACAAACTATGTTCCATAATGACAAGGCTACAATCTATTGGAGTAACAAAAATATCGACAACAGTCTACCTTCCATAATGACAACGCTACCATCCATTGGAGTAACAAAAATCTCGAAAACAGACTACCTTCCATAATGACAAGGCTACCATCCATTGGAGTGACAAAAATCTCCAGAATAGACTACTTTCCATAATGACTAGGCTACCATCCATTATAGTAACAAAGACATCGACAGAAGACTACCTTCTATAATGACAAGGCTACCATACATTGCAATAAAAAAAATCTCGACAACAAACTACCTTCCATAATTACAAGGCTACCATCCATTGGAGTGACAAAAATCTCGACAATAGTCTACCTTCCATAATGACAAGACTACAATCCATTAGACTAACAAAAATCTCGATAGTAGAATACCTTCCATAATGACAAGGCTACAATCCTTTGGAGTAATGAAAATATCATCAAGAGACTACCTTCCATAATGACAAGGCTACCATGCATTGGAGTAACGAAAATATCAACAAGAGACTACCTTCCATAATGACAAGGCTACCATCCATTCGAGTAACAAAAATCTCGCCGACAGACTACCTTCCATAATGACAAGGTTACCATCCATTGGAGTAACAAAAATCTCGACAACAAACTACCTTCCATAATGACAAGGCTACCATTCATTAGAGTGACAAAAATATCTACAATAGACTACCTTCCATAATTACAAGGCTACCATCCATTAGAGTAACAAAAATCTCGACAACAGACTACCTTCCATAATGACAAGGCTACCATCCATTAGTGTACGAGTAATCTCGACAACAAACTACCTACCATAATGACAAGGCTACCATCCATTAGAGTGACAAATATATCTACAATAGACTACCTTCCATAATGACAAGGCTACTATCCATTGGAGTAACAAAAATCTCGACAACAAACTACCTTTCATAATGATAAGGCTACCATCCATTGGAATAACAAAAATATCGGCAACAAACTATGTTCCATAATGACAAGGCTACAATCTATTGGAGTAACAAAAATATCGACAACAGACTACCTTCATAATGACAATGCTACCATCCATTGGAGTAACAAAAATCTCGAAAACAGACTACCTTCCATAATGACAAGGCTACCATCCATTGGAGTGACAAAAATCTTGACAATAGACTACCTTCTATAATGACTAGGCTACCATCCATTATAGTAACAAAGACATCGACAGAAGACTACCTTCTATAATGACAAGGCTACCATACATTGCAATAACAAAAATCTCGACAATAAACTACCTTCCATAATTACAAGGCTACCATCCATTGGAGTGACAAAAATCTCGACAACAGTCTACCTTCCATAATGACAAGGCTACAATCCATTAGACTAACAAAAATCTCGATAATAGACTACCTTCCATAATGACAAGGCTACAATCCTTTGGAGTAATGAAAATATCATCAAGAGACTACCTTCCATAATGACAAGGCTACCATGCATTGGAGTAATGAAAATATCAACAAGAGACTACCTTCCATAATGACAAGGCTACCATCCATTGGAGTAACAAAAATCTCGACAACAAACTACCTTCCATAATAACAAGGCTACCATCCATTAGAGTGACGAAAATATCTACAATAGACTACCTTCCATAATGACAAGGCTACCATCCATTAGAGTAACAAAAATCTCGACAACAGATAACATTCCATAATGACAAGGCTACCATCCATTGGAGTAATGAAAATCTCAACAACAAACTACCTACCACAATGACAAGGCTACCATACATTGTAGTAACAAAAATCTCGACAACAGTCTACCTTCCATAATTACAAGGCTACTATCCATTGTGGTAACAAAAATCTCCACAATAGACTACCTTCCATAATGACAAGGCTACTATCCATTGGAGTAACAAAAAACTCGACAAAAAACTACCTTCCATAATGACAAGGCTACCATCCATTGGAGTAACAAAAATATCGACAACAAACTATGTTCCATAATGACAAGGCTACAATCCATTGGAGTAACAAAAATATCGACAACAGACTACCTTCCATAATGACAAGGCTACCATCCATCGGAGTAACAAAAACCTCGAAAATAGACTACCTTCCATAATGACAAGGCTACCATCCATTGGAGTAACAAAAATCTCGACAATAGACTACCTTCCATAATGATTAGGCTACCATCCATTAGAGTAACAAAGATATCGACATTAGACTACCTTCTATAATTACAAGGCTACCATACATTGCAATAACAAAAATCTCGACAACAAACTACCTTCCATAATGACAAGGCTACCATCCATTAGAGTAACAAAAATCTTGACAATAGACAACCTTCCATAATGACAAGGCTACCATCCATTGGAGTAATGAAAATCTCAACAACAAACTACCTACCATAATGACAAGGCTACCATACATTGTAGTAACAAAAATCTCGACAACAGTCTACCTTCCATAATGACAAGGCTACCATCCATTAGAGTAACAAAAATCTCGAAAACAGACTACCTTCCATAATGACAAGGCTACCATCCATTGGAGTGACAAAAATCTCCAGAATAGACTACCTTCCATAATGACTAGGCTACCATCCATTATAGTAACAAAGACATCGACAGAAGACTACCTTCTGTAATGACAAGGCTACCATACATTGCAATAAAAAAAATCTCGACAACAAACTACCTTCCATAATTACAAGGCTACCATCCATTGGATTGACAAAAATCTCGACAATAGTCTACCTTCCATAATGACAAGGCTACAATCCATTAGTCTAACAAAAATCTCAACAATAGACTACCTTCCATAATGACAAGGCTACAATCCACTGGAGTAATGAAAATATCATCAAGAGAATACCTTCCATAATGACAAGGCTACCATGCATTTGAGTAATGAAAATATCAACAAGAGACTACCTTCCATAATGACAAGGCTACCATCCATTCGAGTAACAAAAATATCGCCAACAGACTACCTTCCATAATCACAAGGCTACCATCCATTGGAGTGGCAAAAAACTCGACAATAGACTACCTTCCATAATGACAAGGCTACCATCCATTGGAGTAACAAATTCTCGACAACAAACTACCTTCCTTAATGACAAGGCTACCATGCATTGGAGTAACAAAAATCTCGACAGCAAACTACCTTCCATAATGACAAGGCTACCATCCATTAGAGTGACAAAAATATCTACAATAGACTACCTTCCATAATGACAAGGCTACCACCATTAGAGTAACAAAAATCTCGACAACAGACAACCTTCCATAATGACAAGGCTACCATCCATTGGAGTAATGAAAATCTCAACAACAAACTACCTACCACAATGACAAGGCTACCATACATTGTAGTAACAAAAATCTCGACAACAGTCTACCTTCCATAATGACAAGGCTAACATTAATTGGGGTAACAAAAATCTCCACAATAGACTACCTTCCATAATGACAAGGCTACTATCCATTGGAGTAACAAAAATCTCGACAAAAAACTACCTTCCATAATGACAAGGCTACCATCCATTGGAGTAACAAAAATATCGACAACAAACTATGTTCCATAATGACAAGGCTACAATCCATTGGAGTAACAAAAATATCGACAACAGACTACCTTCCATAATGACAAGGCTACCATCCATCGGAGTAACAAAAATCTCGAAAATAGACTACCTTCCATAATGACAAGGCTACCATCCATTGGAGTAACAAAAATCTCGACAATAGACTACCTTCCATAATGATTAGGCTACCATCCATTAGAGTAACAAAGATATCGACAACAGACTACCTTCTATAATTACAAGGCTACGATACATTGCAATAACAAAAATCCCGACAACAAACTACCTTCCATAATGACAAGGCTACCATCCATTAGAGTAACAAAAATCTTGACAATAGACAACCTTCCATAATGACAAGGCTACCATCCATTGGAGTAATGAAAATCTCAACAACAAACTACCTACCACAATGACAAGGCTACCATACATTGTAGTAACAAAAATCTCGACAACAGTCTACCTTCCATAATGACAAGGCTACCATCCATTAGAGTAACAAAAATCTCGAAAACAGACTACCTTCCATAATGACAAGGCTACCATCCATTGGAGTGACAAAAATCTCCAGAATAGACTACCTTCCATAATGACTAGGCTACCATCCATTATAGTAACAAAGACATCGACAGAAGACTACCTTCTATAATGACAAGGCTACCATACATTGCAATAAAAAAAATCTCGACAACAAACTACCTTCCATAATTACAAGGCTACCATCCATTGGAGTGACAAAAATCTCGAAAACAGACTACCTTCCATAATGACAAGGCTACAATCCATTAGTCTAACAAAAATCTCAACAATAGACTACCTTCCATAATGACAAGGCTACAATCCACTAGAGTAACAAAGATATCGACAACAGACTACCTTCCATAATGACAAGGCTACCATGCATTTGAGTAATGAAAATATCAACAAGAGACTACCTTCCATAATGACAAGGCTACCATCCATTCGAGTAACAAAAATATCGCCAACAGACTACCTACCATAATCACAAGGCTACCATCCATTGGAGTGGCAAAAAACTCGACAATAGACTACCTTCCATAATGACAAGGCTACCATCCATTGGAGTAACAAATTCTCGACAACAAACTACCTTCCTTAATGACAAGGCTACCATCCATTGGAGTAACAAAAATCTCGACAGCAAACTACCTTCCATAATGACAAGGCTACCATCCATTAGAGTGACAAAAATATCTACAATAGACTACCTTCCATAATGAGAAGGCTACCATCCATTAGAGTAACAAAAATCTCGACAACAGACAACCTTCCATAATGACAAGGCTACCATCCATTGGAGTAATGAAAATCTCAACAACAAACTACCTACCACAATGACAAGGCTACCATACATTGTAGTAACAAAAATCTCGACAACAGTCTACCTTCCATAATGACAAGGCTACCATCCATTGGGGTAACAAAAATCTCGACAATAGACTACCTTCCATAATGACAAGGCTACTATCCATTGGAGTAACAAAAATCTTGACAACAAACTACCTTCCATAATGATAAGGCTACCATCCATTGGAATAACAAAAATATCGACAACAAACTATGTTCCATAATGACAAGGCTACAATCCATTGGGGTAACAAAAATATCGACAACAGACTACCTTCCATAATGACAAGGCTACCATCCATCGGAGTAACAAATATCTCGAAAACAGACTACCTTCCATAATGACAAGGCTACCATCCATTGGAGTAACAAAAATCTCGACAATAGACTACTTTCCATAATGATTAGGCTACCATCCATTAGAGTAACAAAGATATCGACAACAGACTACCTTCTATAATGACAAGGCTACCATTCATTGCAATAACAAAAATCTCGACAACAAACTACATTCCATAATGACAAGGCTACCATCCATTAGAGTAACAAAAATCTTGACAACAGACAACCTTCCATAATGACAAGGCTACCATCCATTGGAGTAATGAAAATCTCAACAACAAACTACCTACCACAATGACAAGGCTACCATACATTGTAGTAGCAAAAACCTCGACAACAGTCTACCTTCCATAATGACAAGGCTACCATCCATTAGAGTAACAAAAATCTCGAAAATAGACTACCTTCCATAAAGACAAGGCTACCATCCATTGGAGTGAAAAAAATCTCGACAATAGACTACCTTCCATAATGATTAGGCTACCATCCATTAGAGTAACAAAGATATCGACAATAGACTACCTTCTATAATGACAAGGCTACCATACATTGCAAGAACAAAAATCACGACAACAAACTACCTTCCATAATGACAAGGCTACCATCCATTAGAGTAATAAAAATTTTGACAATAGACAACCTTCCATAATGACAAGGCTACCATCCATTGGAGTAATGAAAATCTCAACAACAAACTACCTACCACAATGACAAGGCTACCATACATTGTAGTAACAAAAATCTCGACAACAGTCTACCTTCCATAATGACAAGGCTACCATCCATTAGAGTAACAAAAATCTCCAAAACAGACTGCCTTCCATAATGACAAGGCTACCATCCATTGGAGTGACAAAAATCTCGAGAATAGACTACCTTCCATAATGACTAGGCTACCATCCATTATAGTAACAAAGACATCGACAGAAGACTACCTTCTATAATGACAAGGCTACCATACATTGCAATAAAAATAATCTCGACAACAAACTACCTTCCATAATTACAAGGCTACCATCCATTGGAGTGACAAAAATCTCGACAACAGTCTACCTTCCATAATGACAAGGCTACAATCCATTAGTCTAACAAAAATCTCAACAATAGACTACGTTCCATAATGATAAGGCTACAATCCACTGGAGTAATGAAAATATCATCAAGAGACTACCTTCCATAATGACAAGGCTACCATGCATTTGAGTAATGAAAATATCAACAAGAGACTACCTTCCATAATGACAAGGCTACCATCCATTCGAGTAACAAAAATATCGCCAACAGACTACCTACCATAATCACAAGGCTACCATCCATTGGAGTGGCAAAAAACTCGACAATAGACTACCTTCCATAATGACAAGGCTACCATCCATTGGAGTAACAAATTCTCGACAACAAACTACCTTCCTTAATGACAAGGCTACCATCCATTGGAGTAACAAAAATCTCGACAGCAAACTACCTTCCATAATGACAAGGCTACCATCCATTAGAGTGACAAAAATATCTACAATAGACTACCTTCCATAATGAGAAGGCTACCATCCATTAGAGTAACAAAAATCTCGACAACAGACAACCTTCCATAATGACAAGGCTACCATCCATTGGAGTAATGAAAATCTCAACAACAAACTACCTACCACAATGACAAGGCTACCATACATTGTAGTAACAAAAATCTCGACAACAGTCTACCTTCCATAATGACAAGGCTACCATCCATTGGGGTAACAAAAATCTCGACAATAGACTACCTTCCATAATGACAAGGCTACTATCCATTGGAGTAACAAAAATCTTGACAACAAACTACCTTCCATAATGATAAGGCTACCATCCATTGGAATAACAAAAATATCGACAACAAACTATGTTCCATAATGACAAGGCTACAATCCATTGGAGTAACAAAAATATCGACAACAGACTACCTTCCATAATGACAAGGCTACCATCCATCGGAGTAACAAATATCTCGAAAACAGACTACCTTCCATAATGACAAGGCTACCATCCATTGGAGTAACAAAAATCTCGACAATAGACTACTTTCCATAATGATTAGGCTACCATCCATTAGAGTAACAAAGATATCGACAACAGACTACCTTCTATAATGACAAGGCTACCATTCATTGCAATAACAAAAATCTCGACAACAAACTACATTCCATAATGACAAGGCTACCATCCATTAGAGTAACAAAAATCTTGACAACAGACAACCTTCCATAATGACAAGGCTACCATCCATTGGAGTAATGAAAATCTCAACAACAAACTACCTACCACAATGACAAGGCTACCATACATTGTAGTAGCAAAAACCTCGACAACAGTCTACCTTCCATAATGACAAGGCTACCATCCATTAGAGTAACAAAAATCTCGAAAATAGACTACCTTCCATAAAGACAAGGCTACCATCCATTGGAGTGAAAAAAATATCGACAATAGACTACCTTCCATAATGATTAGGCTACCATCCATTAGAGTAACAAAGATATCGACAATAGACTACCTTCTATAATGACAAGGCTACCATACATTGCAAGAACAAAAATCTCGACAACAAACTACCTTCCATAATGACAAGGCTACCATCCATTAGAGTAATAAAAATTTTGACAATAGACAACCTTCCATAATGACAAGGCTACCATCCATTGGAGTAATGAAAATCTCAACAACAAACTACCTACCACAATGACAAGGCTACCATACATTGTAGTAACAAAAATCTCGACAACAGTCTACCTTCCATAATGACAAGGCTACCATCCATTAGAGTAACAAAAATCTCCAAAACAGACTGCCTTCCATAATGACAAGGCTACCATCCATTGGAGTGACAAAAATCTCGAGAATAGACTACCTTCCATAATGACTAGGCTACCATCCATTATAGTAACAAAGACATCGATAGAAGACTACCTTCTATAATGACAAGGCTACCATACATTGCAATAAAAAAAATCTCGACAACAAACTACCTTCCATAATTACAAGGCTACCATCCATTGGAGTGACAAAAATCTCGACAATAGTCTACCTTCCATAATGACAAGGCTACAATCCATTGGTCTAACAAAAATCTCAACAATAGACTACCTTCCATAATGACAAGGCTACAATCCACTGGAGTAATGAAAATATCATCAAGAGACTACCTACCATAATCACAAGGCTACCATCCATTGGAGTGGCAAAAAACTCGACAATAGACTACCTTCCATAATGACAAGGCTACCATCCATTGGAGTAACAATTCTCGACAGCAAACTACCTTCCATAATGACAAGGCTACCATCCATTAGAGTGACAAAAATATCTACAATAGACTACCTTCCATAATGACAAGGCTACCATCCATTAGAGTAACAAAAATCTCGACAACAGACAACCTTCCATAATGACAAGGCTACCATCCATTGGAGTAATGAAAATCTCAACAACAAACTACCTACCACAATGACAAGGCTACCATACATTGTAGTAACAAAAATCTCGACAACAGTCTACCTTCCATAATGACAAGGCTAACATCCATTGGGGTAACAAAAATCTCCACAATAGACTACCTTCCATAATGACAAGGCTACTATCCATTGGAGTAACAAAAATCTCGACAACAAACTACCTTCCATAATGATAAGGCTACCATCCATTGGAATAACAAAAATATCGACAACAAACTATGTTTCATAATGACAAGGCTACAATCCATTGGAGTAACAAAAATATCGACAACAGACTACCTTCCATAATGGCAAGGCTACCATCCATCGGAGTAACAAATATCTCGAAAACAGACTACCTTCCATAATGACAAGGCTACCATCCATTGGAGTAACAAAAATCTCGACAATAGACTACTTTCCATAATGATTAGGCTACCATCCATTAGAGTAACAAAGATATCGACAATAGATTACCTTCTATAATGACAAGGCTACCATACATTGCAATAACAAAAATCTCGACAACAAACTACCTTCCATAATGACAAGGCTACCATCCATTAGAGTAACAAAAATCTTGACAACAGACAACCTTCCATAATGACAAGGCTACCATCGATTGGAGTAATGAAAATCTCAACAACAAACTACCTACCACAATGACAAGGCTACCATACATTGTAGTAACAAAAATCTCGACAACAGTCTACCTTCCATAATGACAAGGCTACCATCCATTAGAGTAACAAAAATCTCGAAAACAGATTACCTTCCATAATGACAAGGCTACCATCCATTGGAGTGACAAAAATCTCGACAATAGACTACCTTCCATAATGGCTAGGCCACCATCCATTATAGTAACAAAGACATCGACAAAAGACTACCTTCTATAATGAAAAGGCTACCATACATTGCAATAACAAAAATCTCGACAACAAACTACCTTCCATAATTACATGGCTACCATCCATTAGAGTGACAAAAATCTCGACAACAGTCTACCTTCCATAATGACAAGGCTACAATCCATTAGACTAACAAAAATCTCGACAATAGACTACCTTCTATAATGACAAGGCTACAATCCACTGGAGTAATGAAAATATCATCAAGAGACTACCTTCCATAATGACAAGGCTACCATGCATTGGAGTAATGAAAATATCAACAAGAGACTACCTTCCATAATGAGAAGGCTACCATTCATTCGAGTAACAAAAATCTCGCCAACAGACTACCTACCATAATCACAAGGCTACCATCCATTGGAGTGGAAAAAATCTCGACAATAGACTACCTTCCATAATGACAAGGCTACCATCCATTGGAGTAATAAATTCTCGACAAAAAACTACTTTCCATAATGACAAGGCTACCATCCATTGGAGAAACAAAAATCTCGACAACAAACTACCTTCCATAATGACAAGGCTACCATCCATTAGAGTGACAAAAATATCTACAATATACTACCTTCCATAATGAGAAGGCTACCATCCATTAGAGTAACAAAAATCTCGACAACAGACAACCTTCCATAATGACAAGGCTACCATCCATTGGAGTAATGAAAATCTCAACAACAAACTACCTACCACAATGACAAGGCTACCATACATTGTAGTAACAAAAATCTCGACAACAGTCTACCTTCCATAATGACAAGGCTACCATCCATTGGGGTAACAAAAATCTCGACAATAGACTACCTTCCATAATGACAAGGCTACTATCCATTGGAGTAACAAAAATCTCGACAACAAACTACCTTCCATAATGATAAGGCTACCATCCATTGGAATAACAAAAATATCGACAACAAACTATGTTCCATAATGACAAGGCTACAATCCATTGGAGTAACAAAAATATCGACAACAGACTACCTTCCATAATGACAAGGCTACCATCCATCAGAGTAACAAAAATCTCGAAAACATACTACCTTCCATAATGACAAGGCTACCATCCATTGGAGTAACAAAAATCTCGACAATAGACTACCTTCCATAATGATTAGGCTACCATCCATTAGAGTAACAAAGATATCGACAACAGACTACCTTCCATAATGACAAGGCTACCATCCATTGGAGTAATGAAAATCTCAACAACAAACTACCTACCACAATGACAAGGCTACCATACATTGTAGTAACAAAAATCTCGACAATAGTCTACCTTCCATAATGACAAGGCTACCATCCATTGGGGTAACAAAAATCTCGACAATAGACTACCTTCCATAATGACAAGGCTACTATCCATTGGAGTAACAAAAATCTCGACAACAAACTACCTTCCATAATGATAAGGCTACCATCCATTGGAATAACAAAAATATCGACAACAAACTATGTTCCATAATGACAAGGCTACAATCCATTGGAGTAACAAAAATATCGACAACAGACTACCTTCCATAATGACAAGGCTACCATCCATCAGAGTAACAAAACTCTCGAAAACATACTACCTTCCATAATGACAAGGCTACCATCCATTGGAGTAACAAAAATCTCGACAATAGACTACCTTCCATAATGATTAGGCTACCATCCATTAGAGTAACAAAGATATCGACAACAGACTACCTTCCATAATGACAAGGCTACCATCCATTGGAGTAATGAAAATCTCAACAACAAACTACCTTCCATAATGACAAGGCTACCATCCATTGGAGTAACAGATATCTTTACAATAGACAACCTTCCATAATGATAAGGCTATCATCCATTGGAGTAACAAAAATTTCGACAATAAACTACCTTCGATAATGACAAGGCTACAATCCATTAATGTAACAAAAATCTCGACAACAAACTACCTTCCATATTGACAAGGTTACGATCCATTAGAGTAACAAAAATCTCGATAATAGACTACCTTCCATAATGACATGGCTACCATCCATTGTAGTAATGAAAATATCAACAAGAGACTACCTTCCATAATGACAAGGCTACCATCCATTGGAGTAACAAAAATCTCGCCAACAATCTACCTTCCATAATGACACGGCTACCATCCATTGAAGTGACAAAAATCTCGACAACATACTACCTTCCATAATGACAAGGCTACCATCCATTGGAGTAACGAAAATCTCGACAACAGACTACCTTCCATAACGACAAGGCTACCATCCATTGGAGTGACAAAAATCTCGACAATAGACTACCTTCCATAATGACAAGGCTACAATCCATTGGAGTAACAAAAATATCGACAACAGACTACCTTCTATAATGACAAGGCTACCATTCATTGTATTAATAAAAATCTGGTCAACAAACTACCTTTCATAATGACAAGGCTACCTTACATTGTAGTAACAAAAATCTCGACAACAGTCTACCTTCCATAATGCCAAGGCTACCATCCATTGGAGTAACAAAAATCTAAACAATAGACTACCTTCCATAATGACAAGGATACCATCCATTGGAGTAACAAAAATCTCGACAACTAACTACCTTCTATAATGACAAGGCTACCATCCATTACAGTATGAAAAATCTCGACAACAGACTACCTTCCATAATGACAAGGCTACAATCCATTGGAGTAATGAAAATATCATCAAGAGACTACCTTCCATAATTACAAGGATACCATGCATTGGAGTAATGAAAATATAAACAAGAGACTACCTTCCATAATGACAAGGCTACCATCCATTCGAGTATCAAAAATCTCGCCAACAACTACCTTCCATAATGACAAGGCTACCATCCATTGGAGTGAAAAAAATCTCGACAATAGACTACCTTCTATAATGACAAGGCTACCATCCATTGGAGTAACGAAAATCTCGACAACAAACTACCTTCCATAATGACAAGGCTACCATCCATTGGAGTAACAAAAATATCGACAACAAACTACCTTCCATAATGACAAGGCTACCATCCATTTGAGTACCAAAAATCTCGAAAACAGACTACCTTCCATAATGACAAGGTTACCATCCATTGGAGTGACAAAAATCTCGACAATAGACTACCTTCCATAATGACTAGGCTATTATCCATTAGAGTAACAAAGATATCGATAACAAACTACCTTCTATAATGACAAGGCTACCATGCATTGGAGTAATGAAAATATCAACAAGAGACTACCTTCCATAATGACAAGGCTACCATCCATTCGAGTAACAAAAATCTCGCCGACAGACTACCTTCCATAATGATAAGGCTACCATCCACTGGAGTGACAAAAATCTCTACAATAGACAACCTTCCATAATGATAAGGCTACCATCCATTGGAGTAACAAAATATCGACAACAAATTACCTTCCATAATGACAAGGCTACCATCCATTGGAGTAACAAAAATCTCGACAACAGACTACCTTCCATAATGACAAGTCTATTATCCATTGGAGTAACAAAAATCTAAACAACAAACTACCTTTCATAATGACAAGGCTACCATCCATTAGAGTGACAAAAATATCTACAATAGACTACCTTCCATAATTATAAGGCTACCATCCATTATAGTAACAAAGACATCGACAACATACTACCTTCTATAATGACAAGGCTACCATACATTGCAATAACAAAAATCTCGACAACAAACTACCTTCCATAATTACAAGGCTACCATCCATTGGAGTGACAAAAATCTCAACAATAGACTACCTTCCATAATGACTAGGCTACAATCCTTTAGAGTAACAAAGATATCGACAACAAACTACCTTCTATAATGACAAGGCTACCATACATTGTAATAACAAAAATATGGAAAAAAAACTACCTTCCATAATGACAACGCTACCATCCATTGGAGTGACATAAATCTCGACAACAGTCTACCTTCCATAATAACAAGGCTACCATCCATTAGAGTATGAAAAATCTCGACAATAGACTACCTTCTATAATGACAAGGCTACCATCCATTGGAGTGACAAAAATCTCAATAATAGACTACCTTCAATAATGACAAGGCTACAATCCATTGGAGTAATGAGAATATCAACAAGAGACTACCTTGCATAATGACAAGGCTACCATGCATTGGAGTAATGAAAATATCAACAAGAGACTACCTTCCATAATGACAAGGCTACCATCCATTCGAGTAACAAAAATCTCGCCGACAGACTACCTTCCAGAATGACAAGGCTACCATCCATTGGAGTGACAAAAATCTCGACAACAAACTACCTTCCATAATGACAAGGCTACCATCCATTGGAGTAACAAAAATCTCGACAACAAACTACCTTCCATAATGACAAGGCTACCATCCATTAGAGTGACAGAAATATCTACAATAGACTACCTTCCATAATTATAAGGCTACCATCCATTAGAGTAACAAAAATCTCGACAACAGACTACCTTACATAATGACAAGGCTACCATCCATTGGAGTACGGAAAATCTCGACAACAAACTACCTACTACAATGACAAGGCTACCATACATTTTAGTAACAAAAATCTTGACAACAATCTACCTTCCATAATGACAAGGCTACCATCCATTGGGGTAACAAAAACCTCGTCAATAGACTACCTTCCATAATGACAAGGCTACTATCCATTGGAGTAACAAAAATCTCGACAACAAACTACCTTTCATAATGATAAGGCTACCATCAATTGGAATAACAAAAATATCGACAACAAACTATGTTCCATAATGAGAAGGCTACAAACCATTGGAGTAACAAAAATATCGACAACAGACTACCTTCTATAATGACAAGGCTACCATCCATTTGAGTAACAAAAATCTCGAAAACAGACTACCTTCCATAATGACAAGGCTACCATCCATTATAGTAACAAAGACATCAACAACAGACTGCCTTCTATAATGACAAGGCTACCATTCATTGCAATAACAAAAATCTCGACAACAAACTACCTTCCAAAATTACAAGGCTACCATCCATTGGAGTGACAAAAATCTCGACAATAGACTACCTTCAATAATGACTAGGCTACCATCCTTTAGAGTAACAAAGATATCGACAACAAACTACCTTCTATAATGACAAGGCTACCATCCATTGGAGTGACCAAAATCTCGACAACAGTCTACCTTCCATAATGACAAGGCTACCATCCATTAGAGTATGAAAAATCTCGACAATAGACTACCTTCCGTAAGGACAAAGCTACCATCCATTGGAGTGACAAAAATCTCGACAACAGACTACCTTCCATAATGACAAGGCTACAATCCATTGGAGTAATGAGAATATCAACAAGAGACTACCTTCCATAATGACAAGGCTACCATCCATTGGAGTGACAAAAATCTCGACAATAGACTACCTTCCATAACGACAAGGCTACCATCCATTGGAGTAACAAAATCTCGACAACAAACTACCTTCCATAATGACAAGGCTAGCATCCATTGGAGTAAAAAAACTTCTCGACAAAAAACTACCTTCCATAATGACAAGGCTACCATCCATTAGAGTGACAAAAATATCGACAACAGACTACCTTCTATAATGGCAAGGCTACCATCCATTGGAGTAACAAAAATATCAACAATAGACTACCTTCCATAATGAAAAGCCTACCATCCATTGGAGTAACAAAAATCTGGACAACAGAATACCTTCCATAATGACTAGGCTATTATCCATTGGAGTAACAAAGATATCAACAACAGACTACCTTCCATAATGACAATGCTACCATCCATTGGAGTAACAAAAATCTCGACAACTTACAACCTTGCATAATGACAAGGCTATCATCCATTGGAGTAACAAAATTTTTGAAAACAGACTACCTTCCATAATGACAAGGCTAAAATCCTTGGAGTAACAAAAATCTCGACAACAGACTACCTTTCATAATGATAAGGCTACCATCTATTGGAATAACAAAAATCTTGAGAACAGACTGCCTTCCATAATGACAAGGCTACCATCCAATGGAATAACAAAAATGTCGACAACATACTACCTTCCATAATGACAAGGTTACCATCATTTGTAGTAACCAAAATCTCGACAACAAAATACCTTCCATAATGACAAGGCTACCATCCATTGTAGTAACAAAAATCTCGACAACAGACTACTTTCCATAATGAAAAGCCTACCATCCATTGGAGTAACAAAAATATGGACAACAGAATACCTTCCATAATGACTAGGCTACTATCCATTGGAGTAACAAAGATATCGACAACTGACTACCTTCCATAATGATAATGCTACCATCCATTGGAGTAACAAAAATCTCGACAACAGACACCCTTCCATAATGAAAAGGCTACCATCCATTGGAGTAACAAAAATTTCGAAAACATACTACCTTCCATAATGACAAGGCTAAAATCCATTGGAGTAATAAAAATCTTGACAACATACTACCTGTCATAATGATAAGGATACCATCTATTGGAATAACAAAAATCTAGAGAACAGACTGACTTCCATAATGACAAGGCTAACATCCAATGGAATAACAAAAATCTCGACAACATACTACCTTCCATAATGACAAGGCTACCATCAATTGTAGTAACAAAAATCTCGACAACAGAATACCTTCAATAATGACAAGGCTACCATCCATTGTAGTAAAAAAAATCTCGACAACAGTTTACCTTCCATAATGACAATGCTACCATCCATTTGAGTATCAAAAATCTCGAAAACAGACTACCTTCCATAATGACAAGGCTACCATCCATTGTAGTAACAAAAATCTAGACCACAGACTACCTTCCATAATGACAAGGCGACCATCCATTGGACTAACAAAAATCTCGACAACAGACTACCTTCCATAATGAAAAGCCTACCATCCATTGGAGTAACAAAAATCTGGACCATAGAATACCTTCCGTAATTACTAGGCTACTATCCATTGGAGTAACAAAGATATCGACAACAGACTACCTTCCATAATGACAATGCTACCATCCATTGGAGTGACAAAAATCTCGACAACAGACAACCTTCCATAATGAAAAGGCTACCATCCATTGGATTAACAAAAATTTCGAAAATAGACTACCTTCCATAATGACAAGGCTAAAATCCATTGGAGTAACAAAAATCATGACAACATACTACCTTTCATAATGATAGGGCTACCATCTATTGGAATAACAAAAATCTAGAGAACAGACTGCCTTCCATAATGACAAGGCTACCATCCAATGGAATAACAAAAATCTCGACAACATACTACCTTCCATAATGACATGGTTACCATCAATCGTAGTAACCAAAATCTCGACAACAGAATACCTTCCATAATGACAAGGCTACCATCCATTGTAGTAACAAAAATCTCGACAATAGTCTACCTTCCATAATGAAAATGCTACCATCCATTTGAGTATCAAAAATCTCGAAAACAAACTACCTTCCATAATGAAAATGCTACCATCCATTTGAGTATCAAAAATTCTCGAAAACAGACTACATTCAATAATGACAAGGCTACCATCCATTGTAGTAACAAAAATCTAGACCACAGACTACCTTCCATAATGACAAGGCTACCATCCATTAGACTAACGAAAATCTCGACAATAGACTACCTTCCATAATGACAAGGCTACAATCCATTGGAGTAACAAAAATCTCGATAACAAACTACGTTCCATAATGAATAGGCTACCATCCATTGGAGTAAGAAAAATATCAACAATAGACTACCTTCCATAATGACAAGGCTACCATCCATTAGAGTATGAAAAATCTCGACAATAGACTACCTTCCATAATGATAAGGCTACCATCCATTGGAGTGACAAAAATCTCGGCAACAGACTACCTTCCATAATGACAATGCTACAATCCATTGGAGTAATGAGAATATCAACAAGAGACTACCTTTCATAATGACAAGGCTACCATGTATTGGAGTAATGAAAATATCAACAAGAGACTACCTTCAACAATGACAAGGCTACCATCCATTGGAGTAACAAATATCTCGCCAACAGACTACTTTCCATAATGACAAGGCTACCATCCATTGGAGTAACAAAATCTCGACATCAAACTACCTTCCATAATGACAATGCTACCATCCATTTGAGTAAAAAAAATCTCGAGAACAGACTACCTTCCATAATGACAAGGCTACCATCCATTGTAGTAACAACAATCTAGACCACAGACTACCTTCCGTAATGACAAGGCTACAATCCATTGGAGTAACAAAAATCTCGACAACAAACTACGTTCCATAATGAATAGGCTACCATCCATTGGATTAACAAAAATTTCGAAAACAGACTACCTTCCATAATGACAAGGCTAAAATCCATTGGAGTAACAAAAATCTTGACAACATACTACCTTTCATAATGACAGGGCTACCATATATTGGAATAACAAAAATCTAGAGAACAGACATCCTTCCATAACGACAAGGCTACCATCCATTGGACTAACGAAAATCTCGACAACAGACTACCTTCCATAATGACAAGGCTACAATCCATTGGAGTAACAAAAATCTCGACAACAAACTACGTTCCATAATGAATAGGCTACCATCCATTGGAGTAAGAAAAATATCAACAATAGACTACCTTCCATAATGAAAAGGCTACCATCCATTAGAGTATGAAAAATCTCGACAATAGACTACCTTCCATAATGACAAGGCTACCATCCATTGGAGTGACAAAAATCTCGACAACAGACTACCTTCCATAATGACAATGCTACAATCCATTGGAGTAATGAGAATATCAACAAGAGACTACCTTTCATAATGACAAGGCTACCATGCATTGGAGTAATGAAAATATCAACAAGAGACTACCTTCAACAAGGACAAGGCTACCATCCATTGGAGTAACAAAAATCTCGCCAACAGACTACTTTCCATAATGACAAGGATACCATCCATTGGAGTAACAAAATCTCGACATCAAACTACCTTCCATAATGACAAGGCTACCATCCATTAGAGTAAGAAAAATCTCGACAACAAACTACCTACCAAAATGACAAGGCTACCATCCATTAGAGTGACAAAAATATCGACAACAGACTACCTTCCATAATGAAAAGCCTACCATCCATTGGAGTAACAAAAATCTGGACAACAGAATACCTTCCATAATGACTAGGCTACTATCCGTTGGAGTAACAAAGATATCGACAACAGACTACCTTCCATAATGAAAATGCTACCATCCATTAGAGTAACAAAAATCTCGACAATAGACAACCTTCCATAATGACAAGGCTACCATCCATTGGAGTAACAATAATCTCGACAACAGACAACCTCCCATAATGAAAAGGCTACCATCCATTGGAGTAACAAAAATTTCGAAAACAGACTACCTTCCATAATGACAAGGCTAAAATCCATTGGAGTAACAAAAATCTTGAAAACATACTACCTTTCATAATGATAAGGCTACCATCTATTGGAATAACAAAAATCTAGAGAACAGACTGACTTCCATAATGACAAGGCTACCATCCAATGGAATAACAAAAATCTCGACAACATACTACCTTCCATAATGACAAGGCTACCATCAATTGTAGTAACCAAAATCTCGACAACAGAATACCTTCAATAAAGACAAGGCTACCATCCATTGTAGTAACAAAAATCTCGACAACAGTATACCTTTCATAATGACAATGCTACCATCCATTTGAGTATCAAAAATCTCGAAAACAGACTACCTTCCATAATGACAAGGCTACCATCCATTGTAGTAACAAAAATCTAGAACACAAACTACCTTCCATAGTGACAAGGGTACCATCCATTGGACTAACGAAAATCTCGACAACAGACTACCTTCCATAATGAAAAGCCTACCATCCATTGGAGTAACAAAAATCTGGACAACAGAATACCTTCCGTAATGACTAGGTTACTATCCATTGGAGTAACAAAGATATCGACAACAGACTACCTTCCATAATGACAATGCTACCATCCACTGGAGTAACAAATATCTCGACAACAGACAACCTTCCATAATGACAAGGCTACCATCCATTGGAGTAACAAAAATTTCGAAAACAGACTACCTTCCATAATGACATGGCTAAAATCCATTGGAGTAACAAAAATCTTGACAACATACTACCTTTCATAATGATAGGGCTACCATCTATTGGAATAACAAAAATCTAGAGAACAGACTGCCTTCCATAATGACAAGGCTACCATCCAATGGAATAACAAAAATCTCGACAACATACTACCTTCCATAATGACATGGTTACCATCAATCGTAGTAACCAAAATCTCGACAACAGAATACCTTCCATAATGACAAGGCTACCATCCATTGTAGTAACAAAAATCTCGACAATAGTCTACCTTCCATAATGAAAATGCTACCATCCATTTGAGTATCAAAAATATAGAAAACAAACTACCTTCCATAATGAAAATGCTACCATCCATTTGAGTATCGAAAATCTCGAAAACAGACTACATTCCATAATGACAAGGCTACCATCCATTGTAGTAACAAAAATCAAGACCACAGACTACCTTCCATAATGACAAGGCTACCATCCATTGGACTAACGAAAATCTCGACAATAGACTACCTTCCATAATGACAAGGCTACAATCCATTGGAGTAACAAAAATCTCGACAACAAACTACGTTCCATAATGAATAGGCTACCATCCACTGGAGTAAGAAAAATATCAACAATAGACTACCTTCCATAATGACAAGGCTACCATCCATTAGAGTATGAAAAATCTCGACAATAGACTACCTTCCATAATGACAAGGCTACCATCCATTGGAGTGACAAAAATCTCGACAACAGACTACCTTCCATAATGACAATGCTACAATCCATTGGAGTAATGAGAATATCAACAAGAGACTACCTTTCATAATGACAAGGCTACCATGCATTGGAGTAATGAAAATATCAACAAGAGACTACCTTCAACAATGACAAGGCTACCATCCATTGGAGTAACAAATATCTCGCCAACAGACTACTTTCCATAATGACAAGGCTACCATCCATTGGAGTATCAAAATCTCGACATCAAACTACCTTCCATAATGACAATGCTACCATCCATTTGAGTAAAAAAAATCTCGACAACAGACTACCTTCCATAATGACAAGGCTACCATCCATTGTAGTAACAACAATCTAGACCACAGGCTACCTTCCGTAATGACAAGGCTACCATCCATTGGACTAACGAAAATCTCGACAACAGACTACCTTCCATAATGACAAGGCTACAATCCATTAGAGTAACAAAAATCTCGACACCAAACAACGTTCCATAATGAATAGGCTACCATCCATTGGATTAACAAAAATTTCGATAACAGACTACCTTCCATAATGACAAGGCTAAAATCCATTGGAGTAACAAAAATCTTGACAACATACTACCTTTCATAATGACAAGGCTACCATCCATTGGAGTGACATAAATCATAATGACAACCTACCTTCCATAATGACAAGGCTAGCATCCATTGGAGTAACAAAAATCTCGAAAACAGACTACCTTCCATAATGACAAGGCTAAAATCCATTGGAGTAACAAAAATCTTGACAACATACTACCTTTCATAATGACAGGGCTACCATATATTGGAATAACAAAAATCTAGAGAACAGACTTCCTTCCATAATGACAAGGCTACCATCCATTGGACTAACGAAAATCTCGACAACAGACTACCTTCCATAATGACAAGGCTACAATCCATTGGAGTAACAAAAATCTCGACAACAAACTACGTTCCCTAATGAATAGGCTACCATCCATTGGAGTAAGAAAAATATCAACAATAGACTACCTTCCATAATGACAAGGCTACCATCCATTAGAGTATGAAAAATCTCGATAATAGACTACCTTCCATAATGACAAGGCTACCATCCATTGGAGTGACAAAAATCTCGACAATAGACTACCTTCCATAATGACAATGCTACAATCCATTGGAGTAATGAGAATATCAACAAGAGACTACCTTTCATAACGACAAGGCTACCATGCATTGGAGTAATGAAAATATCAACAAGAGACTACCTTCAACAATGACAAGGCTACCATCCATTGGAGTAACAAAAATCTCGCCAACAGACTACTTTCCATAGTGACAAGGCTACCATCCATTGGAGTAACAAAATCTCGACATCAAACTACCTTCCATAATGACAAGGCTACCATCCATTAGAGTAACAAAAATCTCGACAACAAACTACCTACCATAATGACAAGGCTACCATCTATTAGAGTGACAAAAATATCGACAACAGACTACCTTCCATAATGAAAAGCCTACCATCCATTGGAGTAACAAAAATAAGGACAACAAAATACCTTCCATAATGACTAGGCAACTATCCATTGGAGTAACAAAGATATCGACAACAGACTACCTTCCATAATGAAAATGCTACCATCCATTGGAGTAACAAAAATCTCGACAATAGACAACCTTCCATAATGACAAGGCTACCATCCATTGGAGTAACAATAATCTCGACAACAGACAACCTTCCATAATGAAAAGGCTACCATCCATTGGAGTAACAAAAATTTCGAAAACAGACTACCTTCCATAATGACAAGGCTAAAATCCATTGGAGTAACAAAAATCTTGAAAACATACTACCTTTCATAATGATAAGGCTACCATCTATTGCAATAACAAAAATCTAGAGAACAGACTGACTTCCATAATGACAAGGCTACCATCCAATGGAATAACCAAAATCTCGACAACATACTCCCTTCCATAATGACAAGGCTACCATCAATTGTAATAACCAAAATCTCGACAACAGAATACCTTCAATAAAGACAAGGCTACCATCCATTGTAGTAACAAAAATCTCGACAACAGTATACCTTTCATAATGACAATGCTACCATCCATTTGAGTATCAAAAATCTCGAAAACAGACTACCTTCCATAATGACAAGGCTACCATCCATTGTAGTAACAAAAATCTAGATTACAAACTACCTTCCATAATGACAAGGCTACCATCCATTGGACTAACGAAAATCTCGACAACAGACTACCTTCCATAATGACAATGCTACAATCCATTAGAGTGACAAAAATCTCGACAACAGACTACCTTCCATAATGACAAGGCTACCATCCATTGGACTAACGAAAATCTCGACAATAGACTACCTTCCATAATGACAAGGCTACAATCCATTGGAGTAACAAAAATCTCGACCACAAACTACGTTCCATAATGAATAGGCTACCATCCATTGGAGTAAGAAAAATATCAACAATAGACTACCTTCCATAATGACAAGGCTACCATCCATTAGATATGAAAAATCTCGACAATAGACTACCTTCAATAATGACAAGGCTACCATCCATTGGAGTGACAAAAATCTCGACAACAGACTACCTTCCATAATGACAATGCTACAATACATTGGAGTAATGAGAATATCAACAAGAGACTACCTTTCATAATGACAAGGCTACCATGCATTGGAGTAATGAAAATATCAACAAGAGACTACCTTCAACAATGACAAGGCTACCATCCATTGGAGTAACAAATATCTCGCCAACAGACTACTTTCCATAATGACAAGGCTACCATCCATTGGAGTAACAAAATCTCGACATCAAAGTACCTTCCATAATGACAATGCTACCATCCATTTGAGTAACAAAAATCTCGACAACAGACTACCTTCCATAATGACAAGGCTACCATACATTGTAGTAACAACAATCTAGACCACAGGCTACCTTCCGTAATGACAAGGCTACCATCCATTGGACTAACGAAAATCTCGACAACAGACTACCTTCCATAATGACAAGGCTACAATCCATTGGAGTAACAAAAATCTCGACAACAAACAACGTTCCATAATGAATAGGCTACCATCCATTGGATTAACAAAAATTTCGAAAACAAACTACCTTCCATAATGACAAGGCTAAAATCCATTGGAGTAACAAAAATCTTGACAACATACTACCTTTCATAATGACAGGGCTACCATATATTGGAATAACAAAAATCTAGAGAACAGACTTCCTTCCATAATGACAAGGCTACCATCCATTGGAATAACGAAAATCTCGACAACAGACTACCTTCCATAATGACAAGGCTACAATCCATTGGAGTAACAAAAATCTCGACAACAAACTACGTTCCCTAATGAATAGGCTACCATCCATTGGAGTAAGAAAAATATCAACAATAGACTACCTTCCATAATGACAAGGCTACCATCCATTAGAGTATGAAAAATCTCGATAATAGACTACCTTCCATAATGACAAGGCTACCATCCATTGGAGTGACAAAAATCTCGACAATAGAATACCTTCCATAATGACAATGCTACAATCCATTGGAGTAATGAGAATATCAACAAGAGACTACCTTTCATAATGAGAAGGCTACCATGCATTGGAGTAATGAAAATATCAACAAGAGACTACCTTCAACAATGACAAGGCTACCATCCATTGGAGTAACAAAAGTCTCGCCAACAGACTACTTTCCATAATGACAAGGCTACCATCCATTGGAGTAACAAAATCTCGACATCAAACTACCTTCCATAATGACAAGGCTACCATCCATTAGAGAAACAAAAATCTCGACAACAAACTACCTACCATAATGACAAGGCTACCATCCATTAGAGTGACAAAAATATCGACAACAGACTACCTTCCATAATGAAAAGCCTACCATCCATTGGAGTAACAAAAATATGGACAACAGAATACCTTCCATAATGACTAGGCAACTATCCATTGGAGTAACAAAGATATCGACAACAGACTACCTTCCATAATGAAAATGCTACCATCCATTGGAGTAACAAAAATCTCGACAATAGACAACCTTCCATAATGACAAGGCTACCATCCATTGGAGTAACAATAATCTCGACAACAGACAACCTTCCATAATGAAAAGGATACCATCCATTGGAGTAACAAAAATTTCGAAAACAGACTACCTTCCATAATGACAAGGCTAAAATCCATTGGAGTAACAAAAATCTTGAAAACATACTACCTTTCATAATGATAAGGCTACCATCTATTGGAATAACAAAAATCTAGAGAACAGACTGACTTCCATAATGACAAGGCTACCATCCAATGGAATAACCAAAATCTCGACAACATACTCCCTTCCATAATGACAAGGCTACCATCAATTGTAATAACCAAAATCTCGACAACAGAATACCTTCAATAAAGACAAGGCTACCATCCATTGTAGTAACAAAAATCTCGACAACAGTATACCTTTCATATTGACAATGCTACCATCCATTTGAGTATCAAAAATCTCGAAAACAGACTACCTTCCATAATGACAAGGCTACCATCCATTGTAGTAACAAAAATCTAGAATACAAACTACCTTCCATAATGACAAGGCTACCATCCATTGGACTAACGAAAATCTCGACAACAGACAACCTTCCATAATGACAATGCTACAATCCATTGGAGTGACAAAAATCTCGACAACATACTACCTTCCATAATGACAATGCTACAATCCATTGGAGTAATGAGAATATCAACAAGAGACTACCTTTCATAATGACAAGTCTACCATGCATTGGAGTAATGAAAATATCAACAAGAGACTACCTTCCATAATGACAAGGCTACCATCCATTGGAGTAACAAATATCTCGCCAACAGACAACCTTCCATAATGACAAGGCTACCATCCATTGGAGTAACAAAAATTTCGAAAACAGACTACCTTCCATAATGACATGGCTAAAATCCATTGGAGTAACAAAAATCTTGACAACATACTACCTTTCATAATGACAGGGCTACCATCTATTGGAATAACAAAAATCTAGAGAACAGACTTCCTTCCATAATGACAAGGCGACCATCCAATGGAATAACAAAAATCTCGACAACATACTACCTTCCATAATGACATGGTTACCATCAATCGTAGTAACCAAAATCTCGACAACAGAATACCTTCCATAATGACAAGGCTACCATCCATTGTAGTAACAAAAATCTCGACAATAGTCTACCTTCCATAATGAAAATGCTACCATCCATTTGAGTATCAAAAATCTCGAAAACAAACTACCTTCCATAATGAAAATGCTACCATCCATTTGAGTATCAAAAATCTCGAAAACAGACTACATTCCATAATGACAAGGCTACCATCCATTGTAGTAACAAAAATCTAGACCACAGACTACCTTCCATAATGACAAGGCAACCATCCATTGGACTAACGAAAATCTCGACAATAGACTACCTTCCATAATGACAAGGCTACAATCCATTGGAGTAACAAAAATCTCGACAACAAACTACGTTCCATAATGAATAGGCTACCATCCATTGGAGTAAGAAAAATATCAACAATAGACTACCTTCCATAATGACAAGGCTACCATTCATTAGAGTATGAAAAATCTCGACAATAGACTACCTTCCATAATGACAAGGCTACCATCCATTGGAGTGACAAAAATCTCGACAACAGACTACCTTCCATAATGACAATGCTACAATCCATTGGAGTAATGAGAATATCAACAAGAGACTACCTTTCATAATGACAAGGCTACCATGCATTGGAGTAATGAAAATATCAACAAGAGACTACCTTCAACAATGACAAGGCTACCATCCATTGGAGTAACAAATATCTCGCCAACAGACTACTTTCCATAATGACAAGGCTACCATCCATTGGAGTAACAAAATCTCGACATCAAACTACCTTCCATAATGACAATGCTACCATCCATTTGAGTAACAAAAATCTCGACAACAGACTACCTTCCATAATGACAAGGCTACCATCCATTGTAGTAACAACAATCTAGACCACAGGCTACCTTCCGTAATGACAAGGCTACCATCCATTGGACTAACGAAAATCTCGACAACAGACTACCTTCCATAATGACAAGGCTACAATCCATTGGAGTAACAAAAATCTCGACAACAAACTACGTTCCATAATGAATAGGCTACCATCCATTGGATTAACAAAAATTTCGAAAACAGACTACCTTCCATAATGACAAGGCTAAAATCCATTGGAGTAACAAAAATCTTGACAACATACTACCTTTCATAATGACAGGGCTACCATATATTGGAATAACAAAAATCTAGAGAACAGACTTCCTTCCATAATGACAAGGCTACCATCCATTGGACTAACGAAAATCTCGACAACAGACTACCTTCCATAATGACAAGGCTACAATCCATTGGAGTAACAAAAATCTCGACAACAAACTACGTTCCCTAATGAATAGGCTACCATCCATTGGAATAAGAAAAATATCAACAATAGACTACCTTCCATAATGACAAGGCTACCATCCATTAGAGTATGAAAAATCTCGATAATAGACTACCTTCCATAATGACAAGGCTACCATCCATTGGAGTGACAAAAATCTCGACAACAGACTACCTTCCATAATGACAATGCTACAATCCATTGGAGTAATGAGAATATCAACAAGAGACTACCTTTCATAATGATAAGGCTACCATGCATTGGAGTAATGAAAATATCAACAAGAGACTACCTTCAACAATGACAAGGCTACCATCCATTGGAGTAACAAAAATCTCGCCAACAGACTACTTTCCATAATGACAAGGCTACCATCCATTGGAGTGACAAAATCTCGACATCAAACTACCTTCCATAATGACAAGGCTACCATCCATTAGAGTAACAAAAATCTCGACAACAAACTACCTACCATAATGACAAGGCTACCATCCATTAGAGTGACAAAAATATCGACAACAGACTACCTTCCATAATGAAAAGCCTACCATCCATTGGAGTAACAAAAATCTGGACAACAGAATACCTTCCATAATGACTAGGCAACTATCCATTGGAGTAACAAAGATATCGACAACAGACTACCTTCCATAATGAAAATGCTACCATCCATTGGAGTAACAAAAATCTCGACAATAGACAACCTTCCATAATGACAAGGCTACCATCCATTGGAGTAACAATAATCTCGACAACAGACAACCTTCCATAATGAAAAGGCTACCATCCATTGGAGTAACAAAAATTTCGAAAACAGACTACCTTCCATAATGACAAGGCTAAAATCCATTCGAATAACAAAAATCTTGAAAACATACTACCTTTCATAATGATAAGGCTACCATCTATTGGAATAACAAAAATCTAGAGAACAGACTGACTTCCATAATGACAAGGCTACCATCAAATGGAATAACCAAAATCTCGACAACATACTCCCTTCCATAATGACAAGGCTACCATCAATTGTAGTAACCAAAATCTCGACAAAAGAATACCTTCAATAAAGACAAGGCTACCATCCATTGTAGTAACAAAAATCTCGACAACAGTATACCTTTCATAATGACAATGCTACCATCCATTTGAGTATCAAAAATCTCGAAAAGAGACTACCTTCCATAATGACAAGGCTACCATCCATTGTAGTAACAAAAATCTAGAATACAAACTACCTTCCATAATGACAAGGCTACCATCCATTGGACTAACGAAAATCTCGACAACAGACTACCTTCCATAATGACAATGCTACAATTCATTGGAGTGACAAAAATCTCGACAACAGACTACCTTCCATAATGACAATGCTACAATCCATTGGAGTAATGAGAATATCAACAAGAGACTACCTTTCATAATGACAAGGCTACCATGCATTGGAGTAATGAAAATATCAACAAGAGACTACCTTCAACAATGACAAGGCTACCATCCATTGGAGTAACAAATATCTCGCCAACAGACTACTTTCCATAATGACAAGGCTACCATCCATTGGAGTAACAAAATCTCGACATCAAACTACCTTCCATAATGACAATGCTACCATCCATTTGAGTAACAAAAATCTCGACAATAGACTACCTTCCATAATGACAAGGCTACCATCCATTGTAGTAACAACAATCTAGACCACACACTACCTTCCGTAATGACAAGGCTACCATCCATTGGACTAACGAAAATCTCGACAACAGACTACCTTCCATAATGACAAGGCTACAATCCATTGGAGTAACAAAAATCTCAACAACAAACTGCGTTCCATAATGAATAGGCTACCATCCATTGGATTAACAAAAATTTCAAAAACAGACTACCTTCCATAATGACAAGGCTAAAATCCATTGGAGTAACAAAAATCTTGACAACATACTACCTTTCATAATGACAGGGCTACCATATATTGGAATAACAAAAATCTAGAGAACAGACTTCCTTCCATAATGACAAGGCTACCGTCCATTGGACTAACGAAAATCTCGACAACAGACTACCTTCCATAATGACAAGGCTACAATCCGTTGGAGTAAATAAAATCTCGACAACAAACTACGTTCCCTAATGAATAGGCTACCATCCATTGGAGTAAGAAAAATATCAACAATAGACTACCTTCCATAATGACAAGGCTACCATCCATTAGAGTATGAAAAATGTAGACAATAGACTACCTTACAATTACAAGGCTACCATCCATTGGAGTGACAAAAATCTCGACAACAGACTACCTTCCATAATGACAATGCTACAATCCATTGGAGTAATGAGAATATCAACAAGAGACTACCTTTCAAAATGACAAGGCTACCATGCATTGGAGTAATGAAAATATCAACAAGAGACTACCTTCAACAATGACAAGGCTACCATCCATTGGAGTAACAAAAATCTCGCCAACAGACTACTTTCCATAATGACAAGGCTACCATCCATTGGAGTAACAAAATCTCGACATCAAACTACCTTCCATAATGACAAGGCTACCATCCATTAGAGTAACAAAAATCTCGACAACAAACTACCTACCATAATGACAAGGCTACCATCCATTAGAGTGACAAAAATATCGACAACAGACTACCTTCCATAATGAAAGCCTACCATCCATTGGAGTAACAAAAATCTGGACAACAGAATACCTTCCATAATGACTAGGTTACTATCCATTGGAGTAACAAAGATATCGACAACAGACTACCTTCCATAATGAAAATGCTACCACCCATTGGAGTAACAAAAATCTCGACAATAGACAACCTTCCATAATGACAAGGCTACCATCCATTGGAGTAACAATAATCTCGACAACAGACAACCTTCCATAATGAAAAGGCTACCATCCATTGGAGTAACAAAAATTTCGAAAACAGACTACCTTCCATAATGACAAGGCTAGAATCCATTGGAGTAACAAAAATCTTGAAAACATACTACCTTTCATAATGATAAGGCTACCATCTATTGGAATAACAAAAATCTAGAGAACAGACTGACTTCCATAATGACAAGGCTACCATCCAATGGAATAACAAAAATCTCGACAACATACTACCTTCCATAATGACAAGGCTACCATCAATTGTAGTAACCAAAACCTCGACAACAGAATACATTCAATGAAGACAAGGCTACCATCCATTGTAGTAACAAAAATCTCGACAACAGTTTACCTTCCATAATGACAATGCTACCATCCATTTGAGTATCAAAAATCTCGAAAACAGACTACCTTCCATAATGACAAGGCTACCATCCATTGTAGTAACAAAAATCTAGAACACAAACTACCTTCCATAATGACAAGGCTACCATCCATTGGACTAACGAAAATCTCGACAACAGACTACCTTCCATAATGAAAAGCCTACCATCCATTGGAGTAACAAAAATCTGGACAACAGAATACCTTCCGTAATGACTAGGTTACTATCCATTGGAGTAACAAAGATATCGACAACAGACTACCTTCCATAATGACAATGCTACCATCCACTGGAGTAACAAAAATCTCTACAACAGACAACCTTCCATAATGACAAGGCTACCATCCATTGGAGTAACAAAAATCTCGACAACAAACTACGTTCCCTAATGAATAGGCTACCATCCATTGGAGTAAGAAAAATATCAACAATAGACTACCTTCCATAATGACAAGGCTACCATCCATTAGAGTATGAAAAATCTCGACAATAGACTACCTTCCATAATGACAAGGCTACCATCCATTGGAGTGACAAAAATCTCGACAACAGACTACCTTCCATAATGACAATGCTACAATCCATTGGAGTAATGAGAATATCAACAAGAGACTACCTTTCATAATGACAAGGCTACCATGCATTGGAGTAATGAAAATATCAACAAGAGACTACCTTCAACAATGACAAGGCTACCATCCATTGGAGTAACAAAAATCTCGCCAACAGACTACTTTCCATAATGACAAGGCTACCATCCATTGGAGTAACAAAATCTCGACATCAAACTACCTTCCATAATGACAAGGCTACCATCCATTAGAGTAACAAAAATCTCGACAACAAACTACCTACCATAATGACAAGGCTACCATCCATTAGAGTGACAAAAATATCGACAACAGACTACCTTCCATAATGAAAAGCCAACCATCCATTGGAGTAACAAAAATCTGGACAACAGAATACCTTCCATAATGACTAGGCTACTATCCATTGGAGTAACAAAGATATCGACAACAGACTACCTTCCATAATGAAAATGCTACCATCCATTGGAGTAACAAAAATCTCGACAATAGACAACCTTCCATAATGACAAGGCTACCATCCATTGGAGTAACAATAATCTCGACAACAGACAACCTTCCATAATGAAAAGGCTACCATCCATTGGAGTAACAAAAATTTCGAAAACAGACTACCTTCCATAATGACAAGGCTAGAATCAATTGGAGTAACAAAATCTCGACATCAAACTACCTTCCATAATGACAAGGCTACCATCCATTAGAGTAACAAAAATCTCGACAACAAACTACCTACCATAATGACAAGGCTACCATCCATTAGAGTGACAAAAATATCGACAACAGACTACCTTCCATAATGAAAGCCTACCATCCATTGGAGTAACAAAAATCTGAACAACAGAATACCTTCCATAATGACTAGGTTACTATCCATTGGAGTAACAAAGATATCGACAACAGACTACCTTCCATAATGAAAATGCTACCACCCATTGGAGTAACAAAAATCTCGACAATAGACAACCTTCCATAATGACAAGGCTACCATCCATTGGAGTAACAATAATCTCGACAACAGACAACCTTCCATAATGAAAAGGCTACCATCCATTGGAGTAACAAAAATTTCGAAAACAGACTACCTTCCATAATGACAAGGCTAGAATCCATTGGAGTAACAAAAATCTTGAAAACATACTACCTTTCATAATGATAAGGCTACCATCTATTGGAATAACAAAAATCTAGAGAACAGACTGACTTCCATAATGACAAGGCTACCATCCAATGGAATAACAAAAATCTCGACAACATACTACCTTCCATAATGACAAGGCTACCATCAATTGTAGTAACCAAAACCTCGACAACAGAATACATTCAATGAAGACAAGGCTACCATCCATTGTAGTAACAAAAATCTCGACAACAGTTTACCTTCCATAATGACAATGCTACCATCCATTTGAGTATCAAAAATCTCGAAAACAGACTACCTTCCATAATGACAAGGCTACCATCCATTGTAGTAACAAAAATCTAGAACACAAACTACCTTCCATAATGACAAGGCTACCATCCATTGGACTAACGAAAATCTCGACAACAGACTACCTTCCATAATGAAAAGCCTACCATCCATTGGAGTAACAAAAATCTGGACAACAGAATACCTTCCGTAATGACTAGGTTACTATCCATTGGAGTAACAAAGATATCGACAACAGACTACCTTCCATAATGACAATGCTACCATCCACTGGAATAACAAAAATCTCGACAACAGACAACCTTCCATAATGACAAGGCTACCATCCATTGGAGTAACAAAAATCTCGACAACAAACTACGTTCCCTAATGAATAGGCTACCATCCATTGGAGTAAGAAAAATATCAACAATAGACTACCTTCCATAATGACAAGGCTACCATCCATTAGAGTATGAAAAATCTCGACAATAGACTACCTTCCATAATGACAAGGCTACCATCCATTGGAGTGACAAAAATCTCGACAACAGACTACCTTCCATAATGACAATGCTACAATCCATTGGAGTAATGAGAATATCAACAAGAGACTACCTTTCATAATGACAAGGCTACCATGCATTGGAGTAATGAAAATATTAACAAGAGACTACCTTCAACAATGACAAGGCTACCATCCATTGGAGTAACAAAAATCTCGCCAACAGACTACTTTCCATAATGACAAGGCTACCATCCATTGGAGTAACAAAATCTCGACATCAAACTACCTTCCATAATGACAAGGCTACCATCCATTAGAGTAACAAAAATCTCGACAACAAACTACCTACCATAATGACAAGGCTACCATCCATTAGAGTGACAAAAATATCGACAACAGACTACCTTCCATAATGAAAAGCCAACCATCCATTGGAGTAACAAAAATCTGGACAACAGAATACCTTCCATAATGACTAGGCTACTATCCATTGGAGTAACAAAGATATCGACAACAGACTACCTTCCATAATGAAAATGCTACCATCCATTGGAGTAACAAAAATCTCGACAATAGACAACCTTCCATAATGACAAGGCTACCATCCATTGGAGTAACAATAATCTCGACAACAGACAACCTTCCATAATGAAAAGGCTACCATCCATTGGAGTAACAAAAATTTCGAAAACAGACTACCTTCCATAATGACAAGGCTAGAATCCATTGGAGTAACAAAAATCTTGAAAACATACTACCTTTCATAATGATAAGGCTACCATCTATTGGAATAACAAAAATCTAGAGAACAGACTGACTTCCATAATGACAAGGCTACCATCCAATGGAATAACAAAAATCTCGACAACATACTACCTTCCATAATGACAAGGCTACCATCAATTGTAGTAACCAAAATCTCGACAACAGAATACCTTCAATAAAGACAAGGCTACCATCCATTGTAGTAACAAAAATCTCGACAACAGTTTACCTTCCATAATGACAATGCTACCATCCATTTGAGTATCAAAAATCTAGAAAACAGACTACCTTCCATAATGACAAGGCTACCATCCATTGTAGTAACAAAAATCTAGAACACAAACTACCTTCCATAATGACAAGGCTACCATCCATTGGACTAACGAAAATCTCGACAACAGACTACCTTCCATAATGAAAAGCCTACCATCCATTGGAGTAACAAAAATCTGGACAACAGAATACCTTCCGTAATGACTAGGTTACTATCCATTGGAGTAACAAAGATATCGACAACAGACTACCTTCCATAATGACAATGCTACCATCCACTGGAGTAACAAAAATCTCGACAACAGACAACCTTCCATAATGACAAGGCTACCATCCATTGGAGTAACAAAAATCTCGACAACAAACTACGTTCCCTAATGAATAGGCTACCATCCATTGGAGTAAGAAAAATATCAACAATAGACTACCTTCCATAATGACAAGGCTACCATCCATTAGAGTATGAAAAATCTCGACAATAGACTACCTTCCATAATGACAAGGCTACCATCCATTGGAGTGACAAAAATCTCGACAACAGACTACCTTCCATAATGACAATGCTACAATCCATTGGAGTAATGAGAATATCAACAAGAGACTACCTTTCATAATGACAAGGCTACCATGCATTGGAGTAATGAAAATATCAACAAGAGACTACCTTAAACAATGACAAGGCTACCATCCATTGGAGTAACAAAAATCTCGCCAACAGACTACTTTCCATAATGACAAGGCTACCATCCATTGGAGTAACAAAATCTCGACATCAAACTACCTTCCATAATGACAAGGCTACCATCCATTAGAGTAACAAAAATCTCGACAACAAACTACCTACCATAATGACAAGGCTACCATCCATTAGAGTGACAAAAATATCGACAACAGACTACCTTCCATAATGAAAAGCCTACCATCCATTGGAGTAACAAAAATCTGGACAACAGAATACCTTCCATAATGACTAGGCTACTATCCATTGGAGTAACAAAGATATCGACAACAGACTACCTTCCATAATGAAAATGCTACCATCCATTGGAGTAACAAAAATCTCGACAATAGACAACCTTCCATAATGACAAGGCTACCATCTATTGGAGTAACAATAATCTCGACAACAGACAACCTTCCATAATGAAAAGGCTACCATCCATTGGAGTAACAAAAATTTCGAAAACAGACTACCTTCCATAATGACAAGGCTAGAATCCATTGGAGTAACAAAAATCTTGAAAACATACTACCTTTCATAATGATAAGGCTACCATCTATTGGAATAACAAAAATCTAGAGAACAGACTGACTTCCATAATGACAAGGCTACCATCCAATGGAATAACAAAAATCTCGACAACATACTACCTTCCATAATGACAAGGCTACCATCAATTGTAGTAACCAAAATCTCGACAATAGAATACCTTCAATAAAGACAAGGCTACCATCCATTGTAGTAACAAAAATCTCGACAACAGTTTACCTTCCATAATGACAATGCTACCATCCATTTGAGTATCAAAAATCTAGAAAACAGACTACCTTCCATAATGACAAGGCTACCATCCATTGTAGTAACAAAAATCTAGAACACAAACTACCTTCCATAATGACAACGCTACCATCCATTGGACTAACGAAAATCTCGACAACAGACTACCTTCCATAATGAAAAGCCTACCATCCATTGGAGTAACAAAAATCTGGACAACAGAATACCTTCCGTAATGACTAGGTTACTATCCATTGGAGTAACAAAGATATCGACAACAGACTACCTTCCATAATGACAATGCTACCATCCACTGGAGTAACAAAAATCTCGACAACAGACAACCTTCCATAATGACAAGGCTACCATCCATTGGAGTAACAAAAATCTCGACAACAAACTACGTTCCCTAATGAATAGGCTACCATCCATTGGAGTAAGAAAAATATCAACAATAGACTACCTTCCATAATGACAAGGCTACCATCCATTAGAGTATGAAAAATCTCGACAATAGACTACCTTCCATAATGACAAGGCTACCATCCATTGGAGTGACAAAAATCTCGACAACAGACTACCTTCCATAATGACAATGCTACAATCCATTGGAGTAATGAGAATATCAACAAGAGACTACCATTCATAATGACAAGGCTACCATGCATTGGAGTAATGAAAATATCAACAAGAGACTACCTTCAACAATGACAAGGCTACCATCCATTGGAGTAACAAAAATCTCGCCAACAGACTACTTTCCATAATGACAAGGCTACGATCCATTGGAGTAACAAAATCTCGACATCAAACTACCTTCCATAATGACAAGGCTACCATCCATTAGAGTAACAAAAATCTCGACAACAAACTACCTACCATAATGACAAGGCTACCATCCATTAGAGTGACAAAAATATCGACAACAGACTACCTTCCATAATGAAAAGCCTACCATCCATTGGAGTAACAAAAATCTGGACAACATAATACCTTCCATAATGACTAGGCTACTATCCATTGGAGTAACAAAGATATCGACAACAGACTACCTTCCATAATGAAAATGCTACCATCCATTGGAGTAACAAAAATCTCGACAATAGACAACCTTCCATAATGACAAGGCTACCATCCATTGGAGTAACAATAATCTCGACAACAGACAACCTTCCATAATGAAAAGGCTACCATCCATTGGAGTAACAAAAATTTCGAAAACAGACTACCTTCCATAATGACAAGGCTAAAATCCATTTGAGTAACAAAAATCTTGAAAACATACTACCTTTCATAATGATAAGGCTACCATCTATTGGAATAACAAAAATCTAGAGAACATACTGACTTCCATAATGACAAGGCTACCATCCAATGGAATAACAAAAATCTCGACAACATACTACCTTCCATAATGACAAGGCTACCATCAATTGTAGTAACCAAAATCTCGACAACAAAATACCTTCAATAAAGACAAGGCTACCATCCATTGTAGTAACAAAAATCTCGACAACAGTTTACCTTCCATAATGACAATGCTACCATCCATTTGAGTATCAAAAATCTCGAAAACAGACTACCTTCCATAATGACAAGGCTACCATCCATTGTAGTAACAAAAATCTAGAACACAAACTACCTTCCATAATGACAAGGCTACCATCCATTGGACTAACGAAAATCTCGACAACAGACTACCTTCCATAATGAAAAGCCTACCATCCATTGGAGTAACAAAAATCTGGACAACAGAATACCTTCCGTAATGACTAGGTTACTATCCATTGGAGTAACAAAGATATCGACAACAGACTACCTTCCATAATGACAATGCTACCATCCACTGGAGTAACAAAAATCTCGACAACAGACAACCTTCCATAATGACAAGGCTACCATCCATTGGAGTAACAAAAATCTCGACAACAAACTACGTTCCCTAATGAATAGGCTACCATCCATTGGAGTAAGAAAAATATCAACAATAGACTACCTTCCATAATGACAAGGCTACCATCCATTAGAGTATGAAAAATCTCGACAATAGACTACCTTCCATAATGACAAGGCTACCATCCATTAGAGTGACAAAAATCTCGACAACAGACTACCTTCCATAATGACAATGCTACAATCCATTGGAGTAATGAGAATATCAACAAGAGACTACCTTTCATAATGACAAGGCTACCATGCATTGGAGTAATGAAAATATCAACAAGAGACTACCTTCAACAATGACAAGGCTACCATCCATTGGAGTAACAAAAATCTCGCCAACAGACTACTTTCCATAATGACAAGGCTACGATCCATTGGAGTAACAAATTCTCGACATCAAACTACCTTCCATAATGACAAGGCTACCATCCATTAGAGTAACAAAAATCTGGACAACAAACTACCTACCATAATGACAAGGCTACCATCCATTAGAGTGACAAAAATATCGACAATAGACTACCTTCCATAATGAAAAGTCTACCATCCATTGGAGTAACAAAAATTTGGACAACAGAATACCTTCCATAATGACTAGGCTACTATCCATTGGAGTAACAAAGATATCGACAACAGACTACCTTCCATAATGAAAATGCTACCATCCATTGGAGTAACAAAAATCTCGACAATAGACAACCTTCCATAATGACAAGGCTACCATCCATTGGAGTAACAATAATCTCGACAACAGACAACCTTCCATAATGAAAAGGCTACCATCCATTGGAGTAACAAAAATTTCGAAAACAGACTACCTTCCATAATGACAAGGCTAAAATCCATTTGAGTAACAAAAATCTTGAAAACATACTACCTTTCATAATGATAAGGCTACCATCTATTGGAATAACAAAAATCTAGAGAACATACTGACTTCCATAATGACAAGGCTACCATCCAATGGAATAACAAAAATCTCGACAACATACTACCTTACATAATGACAAGGCTACCATCAATTGTAGTAACCAAAATCTCGACAACAAAATACCTTCAATAAAGACAAGGCTACCATCCATTGTAGTAACAAAAATCTCGACAACAGTTTACCTTCCATAATAAAAATGCTACCATCCATTTGAGTATCAAAAATCTCGAAAACAGACTACCTTCCATAATGACAAGGCTACCATCCATTGTAGTAACAAAAATCTAGAACACAAACTACCTTCCATAATGACAAGGCTACCATCCATTGGACTAACGAATATCTCGACAACAGACTACCTTCCATAATGAAAAGCCTACCATCCATTGGAGTTACAAAAATCTGGACAACAGAATACCTTCCGTAATGACTAGGTTACTCTCCATTGGAGTAACAAAGATATCGACAACAGACTACCTTCCATAATGACAATGCTACCATCCACTGGAGTAACAAAAATCTCGACAACAGACAACCTTCCATAATGACAAGGCTACCATCCATTGGAGTAACAAAAATCTCGACAACAAACTACGTTCCCTAATGAATAGGCTACCATCCATTGGAGTAAGAAAAATATCAACAATAGACTACCTTCCATAATGACAAGGCAACCATCCATTAGAGTATGAAAAATCTCGACAATAGACTACCTTCCATAATGACAAGGCTACCATCCATTGGAGTGACAAAAATCTCGACAACAGACTACCTTCCATAATGACAAGGCTACGATCCATTGGAGTAACAAAATCTCGACATCAAACTACCTTCCATAATGACAAGGCTA
Organism: Vicia faba; assembly: GCA_948472305.1. NCBI lineage: Eukaryota > Viridiplantae > Streptophyta > Magnoliopsida > Fabales > Fabaceae > Vicia > Vicia faba. The sequence goes on from OX451738.1 coordinate 770,174,913, forward strand.
CCATCCATTAGAGTAACAAAAATCTCGACAACAAACTACCTACCATAATGAGAAGGCTACCATCCATTAGAGTGACAAAAATATCGACAATAGACTACCTTCCATAATGAAAAGCCTACCATCCATTGGAGTAACAAAAATCTGGACAACAGAATACCTTCCATAATGACTAGGCTACTATCCATTGGAGTAACAAAGATATCGACAACAGACTACCTTCCATAATGAAAATGCTACCATCCATTGGAGTAACAAAAATCTCGACAATAGACAACCTTCCATAATGACAAGGCTACCATCCATTGGAGTAACAATAATCTCGACAACAGACAACCTTCCATAATGAAAAGTCTACCATCCATTGGAGTAACAAAAATTTCGAAAACAGACTACCTTCCATAATGACAAGGCTAAAATCCATTTGAGTAACAAAAATCTTGAAAACATACTACCTTTCATAATGACAATGCTACCATCCATTGGAGTAACAAAAATCCCGAAAACAGACTACCTTCCATAATGACAAGGCTACCATCCATTGTAGTAACAAAAATCTAGAACACAAACTACCTTCCATAATGACAAGGCTACCATCCATTGGACTAACGAATATCTCGACAACAGACTACCTTCCATAATGAAAAGCCTACCATCCATTGGAGTTACAAAAATCTGGACAACAGAATACCTTCCGTAATGACTAGGTTACTCTCCATTGGAGTAACAAAGATATCGACAACAGACTACCTTCCATAATGACAATGCTACCATCCACTGGAGTAACAAAAATCTCGACAACAGACAACCTTCCATAATGACAAGGCTACCATCCATTGGAGTAACAAAAATCTCGACAACAAACTACGTTCCCTAATGAATAGGCTACCATCCATTGGAGTAAGAAAAATATCAACAATAGACTACCTTCCATAATGACAGGGCTACCATCCATTAGAGTATGAAAAATCTCGACAATAGACTACCTTCCATAATGACAAGGCTACCATCCATTGGAGTGACAAAAATCTCGACAACAGACTACCTTCCATAATGACAATGCTACAATCCATTGGAGTAATGAGAATATCAACAAGAGACTACCTTTCATAATGACAAGGCTACCATGCATTGGAGTAATGAAAATATCAACAAGAGACTACCTTCAACAATGACAAGGCTACCATCCATTGGAGTAACAAAAATCTCGACATCAAACTACCTTCCATAATGACAAGGCTACCATTCATTAGAGTAACAAAAATCTCGACAACAAACTACCTACCATAATGACAAGGCTACCATCCATTAGAGTGACAAAAATATCGACAACAGACTACCTTCCATAATGAAAAGCCTACCATCCATTGGAGTAACAAAAATCTGGACAACAGAATACCTTCCATAATGACTAGGCTACTATCCATTGGAGTAACAAAGATATCGACAACAGACTACCTTCCATAATGAAAATGCTACCATCCATTGGAGTAACAAAAATCTCGACAATAGACAACCTTCCATAATGACAAGGCTACCATCCATTGGAGTAACAATAATCTCGACAACAGACAACCTTCCATAATGAAAAGGCTACCATCCATTGGAGTAACAAAAATTTCGAAAACAGACTACCTTCCATAATGACAAGGCTAAAATCCATTTGAGTAACAAAAATCTTGAAAACATACTACCTTTCATAATGATAAGGCTACCATCTATTGGAATAACAAAAATCTAGAGAACATACTGACTTCCATAATGACAAGGCTACCATCCAATGGAATAACAAAAATCTCGACAACATACTACCTTCCATAATGACAAGGCTACCATCAATTGTAGTAACCAAAATCTCGACAACAAAATACCTTCAATAAAGACAAGGCTACCATCCATTGTAGTAACAAAAATCTCGACAACAGTTTACCTTCCATAATGACAATGCTACCATCCATTTGAGTATCAAAAATCTCGAAAACAGACTACCTTCCATAATGACAAGGCTACCATCCATTGTAGTAACAAAAATCTAGAACACAAACTACCTTCCATAATGACAAGGCTACCATCCATTGGAATAACGAATATCTCGACAACAGACTACCTTCCATAATGAAAAGCCTACCATCCATTGGAGTTACAAAAATCTGGACAACAGAATACCTTCCGTAATGACTAGGTTACTATCCATTGGAGTAACAAAGATATCGACAACAGACTACCTTCCATAATGACAATGCTACCATCCACTGGAGTAACAAAAATCTCGACAACAGACAACCTTCCATAATGACAAGGCTACCATCCATTGGAGTAACAAAAATCTCGACAACAAACTACGTTCCCTAATGAATAGGCTACCATCCATTGGAGTAAGAAAAATATCAACAATAGACTACCTTCCATAATGACAGGGCTACCATCCATTAGAGTATGAAAAATCTCGACAATAGACTACCTTCCATAATGACAAGGCTACCATCCATTGGAGTGACAAAAATCTCGACAACAGACTACCTTCCATAATGACAATGCTACAATCCATTGGAGTAATGAGAATATCAACAAGAGACTACCTTTCATAATGACAAGGCTACCATGCATTGGAGTAATGAAAATATCAACAAGAGACTACCTTCAACAATGACAAGGCTACCATCCATTGGAGTAACAAAAATCTCGCCAACAGACTACTTTCCATAATGACAAGGCTACGATCCATTGGAGTAACAAAATCTCGACATCAAACTACCTTCCATAATGACAAGGCTACCATCCATTAGAGTAACAAAAATCTCGACAACAAACTACCTACCATAATGACAAGGCTACCATCCATTAGAGTGACAAAAATATCGACAACAGACTACCTTCCATAATGAAAAGCCTACCATCCATTGGAGTAACAAAAATCTGGACAACAGAATACCTTCCATAATGACTAGGCTACTATCCATTGGAGTAACAAAGATATCGACAACAGACTACCTTCCATAATGAAAATGCTACCATCCATTGGAGTAACAAAAATCTCGACAATAGACAACCTTCCATAATGACAAGGCTACCATCCATTGGAGTAACAATAATCTCGACAACCGACAACCTTCCATAATGAAAACGCTACCATCCATTGGAGTAACAAAAATTTCGAAAACAGACTACCTTCCATAATGACAAGGCTAAAATCCATTTGAGTAACAAAAATCTTGAAAACATACTACCTTTCATAATGATAAGGCTACCATCTATTGGAATAACAAAAATCTAGAGAACATACTGACTTCCATAATGACAAGGCTACCATCCAATGGAATAACAAAAATCTCGACAACATACTACCTTCCATAATGACAAGGCTACCATCAATTGTAGTAACCAAAATCTCGACAACAAAATACCTTCAATAAAGACAAGGCTACCATCCATTGTAGTAACAAAAATCTCGACAACAGTTTACCTTCCATAATGACAATGCTACCATCCATTTGAGTATCAAAAATCTCGAAAACAGACTACCTTCCATAATGACAAGGCTACCATCCATTGTAGTAACAAAAATCTAGAACACAAACTACCTTCCATAATGACAAGGCTACCATCCATTGGACTAACGAATATCTCGACAAAAGACTACCTTCCATAATGAAAAGCCTACCATCCATTGGAGTAACAAAAATCTGGACAACAGAATACCTTCCGTAATGACTAGGTTACTATCCATTGGAGTAACAAAGATATCGACAACAGACTACCTTCCATAATGACAATGCTACCATCCACTAGAGTAACATAAATCTCGACAACAGACAACCTTCCATAATGACAAGGCTACCATCCATTGGAGTAACAAAAATTTCGAAAACGGACTACCTTCCATAATGACATTGCTAAAATCCATTGGAGTAACAAAAATCTTGACAACATACTACCTTTTATAATGACAGGGCTACCATCTATTGGAATAACAAATATCTAGAGAACAGACTGCCTTCCATAATGACAAGGCTACCATCCAATGGAATAACAAAAATCTCGACAACATACTACCTTTTATAATGACATGGTTACCATCAATTGTAGTAACCAAAATCTCGACAACAGAATACCTTCCATAATGACAAGGCTACCATCCATTGTAGTAACAAAAATCTCGACAACAGTCTACCTTCCATAATGAAAATGCTACCATCCATTTGAGTATCAAAAATCTCGAAAACAAACTACCTTCCATAATGAAAATGCTACCATCCATTTGAGTATCAAAAATCTCGAAAACAGACTACCTTCCATAATGACAAGGCTACCATCCATTGTAGTAACAAAAATCTAGACCACAGACTACCTTCCATAATGACAAGGATACCATCCATTGGACTAACGAAAATCTCGACAACAGACTACCTTCCATAATGACAAGGCTACAATCCATTGGAGTAACAAAAATCTCGACAACAAACTACGTTCCATAATGAATAGGCTACCATCCATTGGAGTAAGAAAAATATCAACAATAGACTACCTTCCATAATGACAAGGCTACCATCCATTAGAGTATAAAAAATCTCGACAACAGACTACCTTCCATAATGACAATGCTACAATCCATTGGAGTAATGAGAATATCAACAAGAGAGTACCTTTCATAATGACAAGGCTACCATGCATTGGAGTAATGAAAATATCAACAAGAGACTACCTTCAACAATGACAAGGCTACCATCCATTGGAGTAACAAATATCTCGCCAATAGACTACCTTCCATAACGACAAGGCTACCATCCATTAGAGTAACAAAAATCTCGACAACAAACTACCTACCATAATGACAAGGCTACCATCCATTAGAGTGACAAAAATATCGACAACAGACTACCTTCCATAATGAAAAGCCTACCATCCATTGGGGTAACAAAAATCTGGACAACAGAATACCTTCCATAATGACTAGGCTACTACCATCCATTGGAGTAACAAAAATCTCGACAACAGACAACCTTCCATAATGAAAAGGCTACCATCCATTGGAGTAACAAAAATTTCGAAAACAGACTACCTTCCATAATGACAAGGCTAAAATCCTTTGGAGTAACAAAAATCTTGAAAACATACTACCTTTAATAATGATAAGGCTACCATCTATTGGAATAACAAAAATCTAGAGAACAAACTGACTTCCATAATGACAAGGCTACCATCCAATGGAATAACAAAAATCTCGACAACATACTACCTTCCATAATGACAAGGCTACCATCAATTGTAGTAACCAAAATCTCGACAACAGAATACCTTCAATAAAGACAAGGCTACCATCCATTGTAGTAACAAAAATCTCGACAACAGTCTACCTTCCATAATGACAATGCTACCATCCATTTGAGTATCAAAAATCTCGAAAATAGACTACCTTCCATAATGACAAGGCTACCATCCATTATAGTAACAAAAATCTAGACCATAGACTACCTTCCATAATGACAAGGCTACCATCCATTGGACTAACGAAAATATCGACAACAGACTACCTTCCATAATGAAAAGCCTACCATCCATTGGAGTCACAAAAATCTGGACAACAGAATACCTTCCATAATGACTAGGCTACTATCCATTGGAGTAACAAAGATATCGACAACAGACTACCTTCCATAATGACAATGCTACCATCCATTGGGGTAACAAAAATCTCGACAACAGACAACCTTCCATAATGAAAAGGCTACCATCCATTGGATTAACAAAAATTTCGAAAACAGGCTACCTTCCATAATGACAAGGCTAAAATCCATTGGACTAACAAAAATCTTGACAACATACTACCTTTCATAATGACAGGGCTACCATCTATTGGAATAACAAAAATCTAGAGAACAGACTTCCTTCCATAATGACAAGGCTACCATCCAATGGAATAACAAAAATCTCGACAACATACTACCTTCCATAATGACAAGGCTACCATCAATTGTAGTAACCAAAATCTCGACAACCGAATTCCTTCCATAATGACAAGGCTACCATCCATTGTAGTAACAAAAATCTCGACAACAGTCTACCTTCCATAATGACAAGGCTACAATCCATTGGAGTAACAAAAATCTCGAAAACCAAACTACGTTCCATAATTAATAGGCTACCATCCATTGGAGTAACAAAAATATCGACAATAGACTACCTTCCATAATGACAAGGCTACCATCCATTAGAGTAACAAAAATATCGACAACAAAGTACCTTCCATTATGACTAGGCTACCATACATTGGAGTAACAAAGATATCGACAACAGACTACCTTACATAATGACAAGGCTACCATCCATTGGAGTGACAAAAATCTCGACAACAGACTACCTTCCATAATGACAAGGCTACCATCCATTAGAGTATGAAAAATATGGACAATAGACTACCTTCCATAATGACAAGGCTACCATCCATTGGAGTGACAAAAATCTCGACAACAGACTACCTTCCATAATGACAATGCTACAATCAATTGGAGTAATGAGAATATCAACAAGAGACTACCTTTCATAATGACAAGGCTACCATGCATTGGAGTAATGAAAATATCAACAAGAGACTACCTTCCATAATGACAAGGCTACCATCCATTGTAGTAACAAAAATATAGACCATAGACTACCTTCCATAATGACAAGGCTACCATCCATTGGACTAACGAAAATCTAGACAACAGACTACCTTCCATAATGAAAAGCCTACCATCCATTGGAGTAACAAAAATCTGGACAACATAATACCTTCTATAATGACTAGGCTACTATCCATTGGAGTAACAAAGATATCGACAACAGACAACCTTCCTTAATGGAAAGGCTACCATCCATTGGAGTAACAAAAAATTTGAAAACAGACTACCGTCCATAATGACAAGGCTAAAATCCATTGGAGTAACAAAAATCTTGACAACATACTACCTTTCATAATGACAGGGCTACCATCTATTGGAATAACAAAAATCTAGAGAACAGACTGCCTTCCATAATGACAAGGCTACCATCCAATGGAATAACAAAAATCGCGACAACATACTACCTTCCATAATGACAAGGCTACCATCAATTGTAGTAACCAAATTTCTCGACAACAGAATACCTTCCATAATGACAAGGCTACCATCCATTGTAGTAACAAAAATCTCGACAACAGTTTACCTTCCATAATGACAATGCTACCATCCATTTGAGTATCAAAAATCTCGAAAACAGACTACCTTCCATAATGATAAGGCTACCATGCATTGTAGTAACAAAAATCTAGACCACAAACTACCTTCCATAATGACAAGGCTACCATCCATTGGACTAACGAAAATCTCGATAACAGACTACCTTCCATAATGAAAAGCCTACCATCCATTGGAGTAACAAAAATCTGGACAACAGAATACCTTCCGTAATGACTAGGCTACTATCCATTAGAGTAACAAAGATATCGACAACAAACTACCTTCCATAATGACAATGCTACCATCCAATGGAGTAACAAAAATATCGACAACAGACAACCTTCAACAATGAAAAGGCTACCATCCATTGGAGTAACAAAAATTTCGAAAACTGAGTACCTTCCATAATGACAAGGCTAAAATCCATTGGAGTAACAAAAATCTTGACAGCATACTACCTTTCATAATTACAGGGCTACCATCTATTGGAATAACAAAAATCTAGAGAACAGACTGTCTTCCATAATGACAAGGCTACCATCCAATGGAATAACAAAAATCTCAACAGCATACTACCTTCCATAATGACAAGGCTACCATCAATTTAGTAACCAAAATCTCGACAACAGAATATCTTCCATAATGACAAGGCTACCATCCATTGTAGTAACAAAAATCTCGATAATAGTTTACCTTCCATAATGACAATGCTACCATCCATTTGAGTATCAAAAATCTCGAAAACAGACTACCTTCCATAATGACAAGGCTACCATCCATTGTAGTAACAAAAATCTAGACCACAGACTACCTTCCATAATGACAAGGCTACCATCCATTGGACTAACGAAAATCTCGACAACAGACTACCTTCCATAATGAAAAGCCTACCATCCATTGGAGTAACAAAAATCTGGACAACAGAATACCTTCCGTAATGACTAGGCTACTATCCATTGGAGTAACAAAGATATCGACAATAGACTACCTTCCATAATGACAATGCTACCATCCATTGGAGTAACAAAAATATCGACAACAGACAACCTTCAATAATGAAAAGGCTACCGTCCATTGGAGTAACAAAAATTTCGAAAATAGACTACCTTCCATAATGACAAGGTTAAAATCCATTGGAGTAACAAAAATCTGGACAACATACTACCTTTCATAATGACAGGGCTACCATCTATTGGAATAACAAAAATCTATAGAACAGACTGCCTTCCATAATGACAAGGCTACCATCCAATGGAATAACAAAAATCTCAACAACATACTACCTTCCATAATGACAAGGCTACCATCAATTGTAGTAACCAAAATCTCGACAACAGAATACCTTCCATAATGACAAGGCTACCATCCATTGTAGTAAAAAAAATCTCGACAACAGTTTACCTTCCATAATGACAATGCTACCATCCATTTGAGTATCAAAAATCTCGAAAACAGACTACCTTACATAATGACAAGGCTACCATCCATTGTAGTAACAAAAATCTAGACCACAGACTACCTTCCATAATGACAAGGCTACCATCCATTGGACTAACGATAATCTCGACAATAGACTACCTTCCATAATGAAAAGCCTACCATCCATTGGAGTAACAAAAATCTGGACAATAGAATACCTTCCGTAAAGACTAGGCTACTATCCATTGGAGTAACAAAGATATCGATAATAGACTACCTTCCATAATGACAATGCTACCATCTATTGGAGTAACAAAAATATCGACAACAGACAACCTTCAATAATGAAAAGGCTACCATCCATTGGAGTAACAAAAATTTAGAAAACAGACTACCTTCCATAATGACAAGGTTAAAATCCATTGGAGTAACAAAAATCTTGACAACATACTACCTTTCATAATGACAGGGCTACCATCTATTGGAATAACAAAAATATAGAGAACAGACTGCCTTCCATAATGACAAGGCTACCATCCAATGGAATAACAAAAATCTCAACAACATACTACCTTCCATAATGACAAGGCTACCATCTATTGTAGTAACCAAAATCTCGACAACAGAATACCTTCCATAATGACAAGGCTACCATCCATTGTAGTAACAAAAATATCGACAACAGTTTACCTTCCATAGTGACAATGCTACCATCCATTTGAGTATCCAAAATCTCGAAAACAGACTACCTTCCATAATGACAAGGCTACCATCCATTGTAGTAACAAAAATCTAGACCACAAACTACCTTCCATAATGACAAGGCTACCATCCATTGGACTAACGAAAATCTCGACAACAGACTACCTTCCATAATGAAAAGCCTACCATCCATTGGAGTAACAAAAATCTGGACAATAGAATACCTTCCCTAATGACTAGGCTACTATCCATTGGAGTAACAAAGATATCGACAATAGACTACCTTCCATAATGACAATGCTACCATCCATTGGAGTAACAAAAATATCAACAACAGACAACCTTCAATAATGAAAAGGCTACCATCCATTAGAGTAACAAAAATTTCGAAAACAGACTACCTTCCATAATGACAAGGTTAAAATCCATTGGAGTAACAAAAATCTTGACAACATACTACCTTTCATAATGACAGGGCTACCATCTATTGGAATAACAAAAATCTAGAGAACAAACTCCCTTCCATAATGACAAGGCTACCATCCAATGGAATAACAAAAATCTCAACAACATACTACCTTCCATAATGACAAGGCTACCATCAATTGTAGTAACCAAAATCTCGACAACAGAATACCTTCCATAATGACGAGGCTACCATCCATTGTAGTAACAAAAATCTCGACCACAGACTACCTTCCATAATGACAAGGCTACCATCCATTGGACTAACGAAAATCTCAACAACAGACTACCTTCCATAATGAAAAGCCTACCATCCATTGGAGTAACAAAAATCTAGACAACAGAATACCTTCCGTAATGACTAGGCTACTATCCATTGGAGTAACAAAGATATCGACAATAGACTACCTTCCATAATGAAAAGGCTACCATCCATTGGAGTAACAAAAATTTCGAAAACAGACTACCTTCCATAATGACAAGGCTAAAATCCATTGGAGTAACAAAAATCTTAACAACATACTACCTTTCATAATGACAGGGCTACCATCTATAGGAATAACAAAAATCTAGAGAACAGACTTCCTTCCATAATGACAAGGTTACCATCAAATGGAATAACAAAAATCTCGACAACATATTACCTTCCATAATGACAAGGCTACCATCAATTGTAGTAACCAAAATCTCGACAACAGAATACCTTCCATAATGACAAGGCTACCATCCATTGTAGTAACAAAAATCTCGATAACAATCTACCTTCCATAATGACAATGCTACCATCCATTTGAGTTAAAAAATCTCGAAAACAGACTACCTTCCATAATGACAAGGCTACCATCCATTGTAGTAACAAAAATCTAGACCAGAGACTACCTTCCATAATGACAAGGCTACCATCCATTGGACTAACGAAAATCTCGACAACAGACTACCTTCCATAATGAAAAGCCTACCATCCATTGGAGTAACAAAAATCTGGACCATAGAATACCTTCTATAATGACTAGGCTACTATGCATTGGAGTAACAAAGATATAAACAACAAACTACCTTCCATAATGACAATGCTACCATCCGTTGGAGTAACAAAAATCTCGACAACAGACAACCTTCCAAAATGACAAGGCTACCATCCATTGGACTAACGAAAATATCGACAACAGACTACCTTCCATAATGAAAAGCCTACCATCCATTGGAGTAACAAAAATATGGACAACATAATACCTTCCATAATGACTAGGCTACCATCCATTGGAGTAACAAAGATATCGACAACAGACTACCTTCCATAATGACAATGCTACCATCAATTGTAGTAACCAAAATCTCGACAAAAGAATACCTTCCATAATGACAATGCTACCATCCATTTGAGTAACAAAAATCTCGACAACAGTCTACCTTCTTAAAATGACAAGGCTACCATCTATTGTAGTAACAAAAATCTAGACCACAGACTACCTTCCATAATGACAAGGCTACCATCCATTGGACTAACGAAAATCTCGACAACAGACTACCTTCCATAATGAAAATCCTACCATCCATTGGAGTAACAAAAATCTTGACAACAGAATACCTTCCATAATGACTAGGCTACTATCCATTGGAGTAACAAAGATATCGACAACAGACTACCTTCCATAATGAAAATGTTACCATCCATTGGAGTAATAAAAATCTTGACAACAGACAACCTTCCATAATGAAAAGGCTACCATCCATTGGAGTAACAAAAATTTCGAAAACAGACTACCTTCCATAATGACAAGGCTAAAATCCATTGGAATAACAAAAATCTCGACAACAGACTACCTTTCATAATGACAGGGCTACCATCTATTGGAATAACAAAAATCTAGAGAACAGGCTGCCTTCCATAATGACAAGGCTACCATCCAATGGAATAACAAAAATCTCAACAACATACTACCTACCATAATGACAAGGCTACCATCAATTGTAGTAACCAAAATCTCGACGACAGAATACCTCCCATAATGACAAGGCTACCATCCATTGTAGTAACAAAAATCTCGACAACAGTCTACCTTCCATAATGACAATGCTACCATCCATTTGAGTATTAAAAATCTCGAAAACAGACTACCTTCCATAATGACAAGGCTACCATCCATTGTAGTAACAAAAATCTAGACCACAGACTACCTTCCATAATGACAAGGCTACCATCCATTGGACTAACGAAAATCTCAATAACAGACTACCTTCCATAATGAAAAGCCTACCATCCATTGGAGTAACAAAAATCTAGACAACAGAATACCTTCCGTAATGACTAGGCTACTATCCATTGGAGTAACAAAGATATCGACAATAGACTACCTTCCATAATGAAAAGGCTACAATCCATTGGAGTAACAAAAATTTCGAAAACAAACTTCCTTCCATAATGACAAGGCTAAAATCCATTGGAGTAACAAAAATCTTGACAACATACTACCTTTCATAATGACAGGGCTACCATCTATAGGAATAACAAAAATCTAGAGAACAGACTGCCTTCCATAATGATAAGGTTACCATCAAATGGAATAACAAAAATCTCGACAACATACTACCTTCCATAATGACAAGGCTACCATCAATTGTAGTAACCAAAATCTCGACAACAGAATACCTTCCATAATGACAAGGCTACCATCCATTGTAGTAACAAAAATCTCGACAACAGTCTACCTTCCATAATGACAATGCTACCATCCATTTGAGTTAAAAAATCTCGAAAACAGACTACCTTCCATAATGACAAGGCTACCATCCATTGTAGTAACAAAAATCTAGACCAGAGACTACCTTCCATAATGACAAGGCTACCATCCATTGGACTAACGAAAATCTCGACAACAGAATACCTTCCACAATGACAAGGCTACCATCCATTGGACTAACGAAAATCTCGACAACAGACTACCTTCCATAATGAAAAGCCTACCATCCATTGGAGTAACAAAAATCTGGGCAACATAATACCTTCTATAATGACTAGGCTACTATCCATAAGAATAGCAAAGATATCGATAACAGACAACCTTCCATAATGAAAAGGCTACCATCCATTGGAGTAACATAAATTTTGAAAACAGACTACCTTCCATAATTACAAGGCTAAAATCCATTGGAGTAACAAAAATCTTGACAACATACTACCTTTCATAATGACAGGGCTACCATCTATTGGAATAACAAAAATCTAGAGAACAGACTGCCTTCCATAATGACAAGGCTACCTTCCAATGGAATAACAAAAATCTCAATAACATACTACCTTCCATAATGACAATGCTACCATCCATTTGAGTATTAAAAATCTCGAAAACAAACTACCTTCCATAATGACAAGGCTACCATCCATTGTAGTAACAAAAATCTAGACCACAGACTACCTTCCATAATGACAAGGCTACCATCCATTGGACTAACGAAAATCTCAATAACAGACTACCTTCCATAATGAAAAGCCTACCATCCATTGGAGTAACAAAAATCTAGACAACAGAATACCTTCCGTAATGACTAGGCTACTATCCATTGGAGTAACAAAGATATCGACAATAGACTAACTTCCATAATGAAAAGGCTACAATCCATTGGAGTAACAAAAATTTCGAAAACAGACTTCCTTCCATAATGACAAGGCTAAAATCCATTGGAGTAACAAAAATCTTAACAACATACTACCTTTCATAATGACAGGGCTACCATCTATAGGAATAACAAAAATCTAGAGAACAGACTTCCTTCCATAATGACAAGGTTACCATCAAATGGAATAACAAAAATCTCGACAACATACTACCTTCCATAATGACAAGGCTACCATCAATTGTAGTAACCAAAATCTCGACAACAGAATACCTTCCATAATGACAAGGCTACCATCCATTGTAGTAACAAAAATCTCGACAACAGTCTACCTTCCATAATGACAATGCTACCATCCATTTGAGTTAAAAAATCTCGAAAACAGACTACCTTCCATAATGACAAGGCTACCATCCATTGTAGTAACAAAAATCTAGACCAGAGACTACCTTCCATAATGACAAGGCTACCATCCATTGGACTAACGAAAATCTCGGCAACAGAATACCTTCCGTAATGACTAGGCTACCATCCATTGGAGTAACAAAAATCTTGACAACAAAAAACCTTCCATAATGACAATGGTACCATCCATTGGAGTAATAAAAATCTTGACAACAGACAACCTTCCATAATGAAAAGGCTACCATCCATTGGAGTAACAAAAATTTCGAAAACAGACTACCTTCCATAATGACAAGGCTAAAATCCATTGGAATAACAAAAATCTCGACAACAGACTACCTTTCATAATGACAGGGCTACCATCTATTGGAATAACAAAAATCTAGAGAACAGGCTGCCTTCCATAATGACAAGGCTACCATCCAATGGAATAACAAAAATCTCGACAACAAACTACCTACCATAATGACAAGGCTACCATCAATTGTAGTAACCAAAATCTCGACGACAGAATACCTCCCATAATGACAAGGCTACCATCCATTGTAGTAACAAAAATCTCGACAACAGTCTACCTTCCATAATGACAATGCTACCATCCATTTGAGTATTAAAAATCTCGAAAACAGACTACCTTCCATAATGACAAGGCTACCATCCATTGTAGTAACAAAAATCTAGACCACAGACTACCTTCCATAATGACAAGGCTACCATCCATTGGACTAACGAAAATCTCAATAACAGACTACCTTCCATAATGAAAAGCCTACCATCCATTGGAGTAACAAAAATCTAGACAACAGAATACCTTCCGTAATGACTAGGCTACTATCCATTGGAGTAACAAAGATATCGACAATAGACTACCTTCCATAATGAAAAGGCTACAATCCATTGGAGTAACAAAAATTTCGAAAACAAACTTCCTTCCATAATGACAAGACTAAAATCCATTGGAGTAACAAAAATCTTGACAACATACTACCTTTCATAATGACAGGGCTACCATCTATAGGAATAACAAAAATCTAGAGAACAGACTGCCTTCCATAATGATAAGGTTACCATCAAATGGAATAACAAAAATCTCGACAACATACTACCTTCCATAATGACAAGGCTACCATCAATTGTAGTAACCAAAATCTCGACAACAGAATACCTTCCATAATGACAAGGCTACCATCCATTGTAGTAACAAAAATCTCGACAACAGTCTACCTTCCATAATGACAATGCTACCATCCATTTGAGTTAAAAAATCTCGAAAACAGACTACCTTCCATAATGACAAGGCTACCATCCATTGTAGTAACAAAAATCTAGACCAGAGACTACCTTCCATAATGACAAGGCTACCATCCATTGGACTAACGAAAATCTCGACAACAGAATACCTTCCACAATGACAAGGCTACCATCCATTGGACTAACGAAAATCTCGACAACAGACTACCTTCCATAATGAAAAGCCTACCATCCATTGGAGTAACAAAAATCTGGGCAACATAATACCTTCTATAATGACTAGGCTACTATCCATAAGAATAGCAAAGATATCGATAACAGACAACCTTCCATAATGAAAAGGCTACCATCCATTGGAGTAACATAAATTTTGAAAACAGACTACCTTCCATAATGACAAGGCTAAAATCCATTGGAGTAACAAAAATCTTGACAACATACTACCTTTCATAATGACAGGGCTACCATCTATTGGAATAACAAAAATCTAGAGAACAGACTGCCTTCCATAATGACAAGGCTACCTTCCAATGGAATAACAAAAATCTCAATAACATACTACCTTCCATAATGACAATGCTACCATCCATTTGAGTATTAAAAATCTCGAAAACAAACTACCTTCCATAATGACAAGGCTACCATCCATTGTAGTAACAAAAATCTAGACCACAGACTACCTTCCATAATGACAAGGCTACCATCCATTGGACTAACGAAAATCTCAATAACAGACTACCTTCCATAATGAAAAGCCTACCATCCATTGGAGTAACAAAAATCTAGACAACAGAATACCTTCCGTAATGACTAGGCTACTATCCATTGGAGTAACAAAGATATCGACAATAGACTAACTTCCATAATGAAAAGGCTACAATCCATTGGAGTAACAAAAATTTCGAAAACAGACTTCCTTCCATAATGACAAGGCTAAAATCCATTGGAGTAACAAAAATCTTAACAACATACTACCTTTCATAATGACAGGGCTACCATCTATAGGAATAACAAAAATCTAGAGAACAGACTTCCTTCCATAATGACAAGGTTACCATCAAATGGAATAACAAAAATCTCGACAACATACTACCTTCCATAATGACAAGGCTACCATCAATTGTAGTAACCAAAATCTCGACAACAGAATACCTTCCATAATGACAAGGCTACCATCCATTGTAGTAACAAAAATCTCGACAACAGTCTACCTTCCATAATGACAATGCTACCATCCATTTGAGTTAAAAAATCTCGAAAACAGACTACCTTCCATAATGACAAGGCTACCATCCATTGTAGTAACAAAAATCTAGACCAGAGACTACCTTCCATAATGACAAGGCTACCATCCATTGGACTAACGAAAATCTCGGCAACAGAATACCTTCCGTAATGACTAGGCTACCATCCATTGGAGTAACAAAAATCTTGACAACAAAAAACCTTCCATAATGACAATGGTACCATCCATTGGAGTAATAAAAATCTTGACAACAGACAACCTTCCATAATGAAAAGGCTACCATCCATTGGAGTAACAAAAATTTCGAAAACAGACTACCTTCCATAATGACAAGGCTAAAATCCATTGGAATAACAAAAATCTCGACAACAGACTACCTTTCATAATGACAGGGCTACCATCTATTGGAATAACAAAAATCTAGAGAACAGACTGCCTTCCATAATGACAAGGCTACCATCAATTGTAGTAACCAAAATCTCGACAACATACTACCTGTCATAATGACAAGGCTACCATCAATTGTAGTAATCAAAATCTAGACAACAGTCTACCTTCCATAATGACAAGGCTACCATCCATTGTAGTAACAAAAATATAGACCATAGACTACCTTCCATAATGAAAAGGCTACCATCCATTGGACTAATGAAAATCTCGACAACAGACTACCTTCCATAATGAAAAGCCTACCATCCATTGGAGTAACAAAAATCTGGACAACATAATACCTTCTATAATGACTAGGCTATTATCCATTGGAGTAACAAAGATATCGACAACAGACAACCTTCCATAATGAAAAGGCTATCATCCATTGGAGTAACAAAAATTTAAAAAACAGACCACCTTCCATAATGACAAGGCTAAAATCCATTGGAGTAACAAAAATCTTGACAACATACTACCTTTCATAATGACAGGGCTACCATCTATTGGAATAACAAAAATCTAGAGAACAGACTGCCTTCCATAATGACAAGGCTACCATCAAATTGAATAACAAAAATCTCGACAACATACTACCTTCCATAATGACAAGGCTACCATCAATTGTAGTAACCAAAATCTCGACAACAGAATACCTTCCATAATGACAAGGCTACCATCCATTGTAGTAACAAAAATCTCGACAACAGTCTACCTTCCATAATGACAATGCTACCATCCATTGTAGTAACAAAAATCTCGAAAACAGACTAACTTCCATAATGACAAGGCTACCATCCATTTGAGTAACAAAAATCTCGACAACAGTCTACCTTCCATAATGACAAGGCTACCATCTATTGGACTAACGAAAATCTCGACAACAGACTACCTTCCATAATGAAAAGCCTACGATCCATTGGAGTAACAAAGATATCGACAACAGACTACCTTCCATAATGACAAGGCTACCATCCGTTGGACTAACGAAAATCTCGACAACAGACTACCTTCCATAAAGATAAGGCTACAATCCATTGGAGTAACAAAAATCTCGACAACAAACTACGTTCCATAATGAGTAGGCTACAATCCATTGGAGTAACAAAAATATCGATAATAGACTACCTTCCATAATGACAAGGCTACCATCCATTGGAGTAACAAAAATATCGACAACAAAATACCTTCCATTATGACTAGGCTACCATACATTGGAGTAACAAAGATATCGACAACAGACTACCTTACATAATGACAAGGCTACCATCCATTGGAGTGACAAAAATTTCGACAACAGACTACCTTCCATAATGACAAGGCTACCATCCATTGGAGTAACAAAAATCTCGAAAACAGAGTACCTTCCATATTGACAAGGCTAAAATCCATTGGAATATCAAAAATCTCGACAACATACTACCTTCCATAATGACAAGACTACCATCAATTGTAGTAACGAAAATCTCAACAACAGACTACCTTCCATAATGACAAGGCTGCCATCCATTGTAGTAACAAAAATCTCAACAACAGACTACCTTCCATAATGACAATGCTACCATCCATTGGAGTAACAAAAAACTTGACAACAGACTACCTTCCATAATGACAAGTCTAAAATCCATTGGAGTAACAAAAATCTCGACAACAAACTACCTTTCATAATGATAAGGCTACCATCTATTGGAATAACAAAAATCTAGAGAACAAACTGCCTTCCATAATGACAAGGCTACCATCCAATGGAATAACAAAAATCTCGACAACATACTACCTTCCATAATGACAAGGCTACCATCAATTGTAGTAACCAAAATCTCGACAATAGAATAGCTTCCATAATGACAAGGCTACCATCCATTGTAGTAACAAAAATCTCGACAACAGTCTACCTTCCATAATGACAATGCTACCATCCATTTGAGTAACAAAAATCTCGACAACAGTCTACCTTCCATAATGACAAGGCTACCATCCATTGTAGTAACAAAAATCTAGACCACTGACTACCTTCCATAATGACAACGTTACCATCCATTGGACTAACGAAAATCTCGACAACAGACTACCTTCCATAATGAAAAGCCTACCATCCATTGGAGTAACAAAAATCTGGACAACAGAATACCTTCCATAATGACTAGACTACTATCCATTCGAGTAACAAAGATATCGACAACAAACTACCTTCCATAATGACAATGCTACCATCCATTGGAGTAACAAAAATCTCGACAACAAACAACGTTCCATAATGACAAGGCTACCATCCATTAGAGTAACAAAAATCTCGACAACAGTCTACCTTCCATAATGACAAGGCTACCATCCATTGTAGTAACAAAAATCATAACAACAGACTACCTTCCATAATGACAAGGCTAAAATCCATTGGAGTAACAAAAATCTCGACAACAGACTACCTTTCATAATAATAAGGCTACCATCTATTGGAATAACAAAAATCCAGAGAACAAACTGCCTTTCATAATGACAAGGCTACCATCCAATGGAATAACAAAAATCTCGACAACAGAATACCTTCCATAATGACAAGGCTACCATCCATTGTAGTAACAAAAATCTCGACAACAGTCTACCTTCCATAATGACAATGCTACCATCCATTTGAGTAACAAAAATCTCGACAACAGTCTACCTTCCATAATGACAAGGCTACCATCCATTGTAGTAACAAAAATCTAGACCACTGACTACCTTCCATAATGACAACGTTACCATCCATTGGACTAACGAAAATCTCGACAACAGACTACCTTCCATAATGAAAAGCCTACCATCCATTGGAGTAACAAAAATCTGGACAACAGAATACCTTCCATAATGACTAGACTACTATCCATTCGAGTAACAAAGATATCGACAACAAACTACCTTCCATAATGACAATGCTACCATCCATTGGAGTAACAAAAATCTCGACAACAAACAACGTTCCATAATGACAAGGCTACCATCCATTAGAGTAACAAAAATCTCGACAACAGTCTACCTTCCATAATGACAAGGCTACCATCCATTGTAGTAACAAAAATCATAACAACAGACTACCTTCCATAATGACAAGGCTAAAATCCATTGGAGTAACAAAAATCTCGACAACAGACTACCTTTCATAATAATAAGGCTACCATCTATTGGAATAACAAAAATCCAGAGAACAAACTGCCTTCCATAATGACAAGGCTACCATCCAATGGAATAACAAAAATCTCGAAAACAGAATACCTTCCATAATGACAAGGCTACCATCCATTGTAGTAACAAAATTCTCGACCACAGTCTACCTTCCATAATGACAATGCTACCATCCATTGTAGTAACAAAAATCTCGACAACAGACTACCTTCCATAATGACAAGGCTACCATCCATTTGAGTAACAAAAATCTCGACAACAGTCTACCTTCCATAATGACAAGGCTACCATCTATTGGACTAACGAAAATCTCGACAACAGACTACCTTCCATAATGAAAAGCCTACGATCCATTGGAGTAACAAAAATCTGGACAACAGAATACCTTCCATAATGACTAGGCTACTATCCATTGGAGTAACAAAGATATCGACAACAGACTACCTTCCATAATGACAAGGCTACCATCCGTTGGACTAACGAAAATCTCGACAACAGACTACCTTCCATAAAGATAAGGCTACAATCCATTGGAGTAACAAAAATCTCGACAACAAACTACGTTCCATAATGAATAGGCTACAATCCATTGGAGTAACAAAAATATCGATAATAGACTACCTTCCATAATGACAAGGCTACCATCCATTGGAGTAACAAAAATATCGACAACAGAATACCTTCCATTATGACTAGGCTACCATACATTGGAGTAACAAAGATATCGACAACAGACTACCTTACATAATGACAAGGCTACCATCCATTGGAGTGAAAAAAATTTCGACAACAGACTACCTTCCATAATGACAAGGCTACCATCCTTTGGAGTAACAAAAATCTCGAAAACAGAGTACCTTCCATATTGACAAGGTTAAAATCCATTGGAATATCAAAAATCTCGACAACATACTACCTTCCATAATGACAAGACTACCATCAATTGTAGTAACGAAAATCTCGACAACAGACTACCTTCCATAATGACAAGGCTGCCATCCATTGTAGTAACAAAAATCTCAACAACAGACTACCTTCCATAATGACAATGCTACCATCCATTGGAGTAACAAAAAACTTGACAACAGACTACCTTCTATAATGACAAGTCTAAAATCCATTGGAGTAACAAAAATCTCGACAACAGACTACCTTTCATAATGATAAGGCTACCATCTATTGGAATAACAAAAATCTAGAGAACAAACTGCCTTCCATAATGACAAGGCTACCATCCAATGGAATAACAAAAATCTCGACAACATACTACCTTCCATAATGACAAGGCTACCATCAATTGTAGTAACCAAAATCTCGACAACAGAATAGCTTCCATAATGACAAGGCTACCATCCATTGTAGTAACAAAAATCTCGACAACAGTCTACCTTCCATAATGACAATGCTACCATCCATTTGAGTAACAAAAATCTCGACAACAGTCTACCTTCCATAATGACAAGGCTACCATCCATTGTAGTAACAAAAATCTAGACCACTGACTACCTTCCATAATGACAAGGTTACCATCCATTGGACTAACGAAAATCTCGACAACAGACTACCTTCCATAATGAAAAGCCTACCATCCATTGGAGTAACAAAAATCTGGACAACAGAATACCTTCCATAATGACTAGACTACTATCCATTCGAGTAACAAAGATATCGACAACAAACTACCTTCCATAATGACAATGCTACCATCCATTGGAGTAACAAAAATCTCGACAACAAACAACGTTCCATAATGACAAGGCTACCATCCATTAGAGTAACAAAAATCTCGACAACAGTCTACCTTCCATAATGACAAGGCTACCATCCATTGTAGTAACAAAAATCATAACAACAGACTACCTTCCATAATGACAAGGCTAAAATCCATTGGAGTAACAAAAATCTCGACAACAGACTACCTTTCATAATAATAAGGCTACCATCTATTGGAATAACAAAAATCCAGAGAACAAACTGCCTTCCATAATGACAAGGCTACCATCCAATGGAATAACAAAAATCTCGACAACAGAATACCTTCCATAATGACAAGGCTACCATCCATTGTAGTAACAAAATTCTCGACCACAGTCTACCTTCCATAATGACAATGCTACCATCCATTGTAGTAACAAAAATCTCGACAACAGACTACCTTCCATAATGACAAGGCTACCATCCATTTGAGTAACAAAAATCTCGACAACAGTCTACCTTCCATAATGACAAGGCTACCATCTATTGGACTAACGAAAATCTCGACAACAGACTACCTTCCATAATGAAAAGCCTACGATCCATTGGAGTAACAAAAATCTGGACAACAGAATACCTTCCATAATGACTAGGCTACTATCCATTGGAGTAACAAAGATATCGACAACAGACTACCTTCCATAATGACAAGGCTACCATCCGTTGGACTAACGAAAATCTCGACAACAGACTACCTTCCATAAAGATAAGGCTACAATCCATTGGAGTAACAAAAATCTCGACAACAAACTACGTTCCATAATGAATAGGCTACAATCCATTGGAGTAACAAAAATATCGATAATAGACTACCTTCCATAATGACAAGGCTACCATCCATTGGAGTAACAAAAATATCGACAACAGAATACCTTCCATTATGACTAGGCTACCATACATTGGAGTAACAAAGATATCGACAACAGACTACCTTACATAATGACAAGGCTACCATCCATTGGAGTGACAAAAATTTCGACAACAGACTACCTTCCATAATGACAAGGCTACCATCCTTTGGAGTAACAAAAATCTCGAAAACAGAGTACCTTCCATATTGACAAGGTTAAAATCCATTGGAATATCAAAAATCTCGACAACATACTACCTTCCATAATGACAAGACTACCATCAATTGTAGTAACGAAAATCTCGACAACAGACTACCTTCCATAATGACAAGGCTGCCATCCATTGTAGTAACAAAAATCTCAACAACAGACTACCTTCCATAATGACAATGCTACCATCCATTGGAGTAACAAAAAACTTGACAACAGACTACCTTCCATAATGACAAGTCTAAAATCCATTGGAGTAACAAAAATCTCGACAACAGACTACCTTTCATAATGATAAGGCTACCATCTATTGGAATAACAAAAATCTAGAGAACAAACTGCCTTCCATAATGACAAGGCTACCATCCAATGGAATAACAAAAATCTCGACAACATACTACCTTCCATAATGACAAGGCTACCATCAATTGTAGTAACCAAAATCTCGACAACAGAATAGCTTCCATAATGACAAGGCTACCATCCATTGTAGTAACAAAAATCTCGACAAGAGTCTACCTTCCATAATGACAATGCTACCATCCATTTGAGTAACAAAAATATCGACAACAGTCTACCTTCCATAATGACAAGGCTACCATCCATTGTAGTAACAAAAATCTAGACCACTGACTACCTTCCATAATGTCAAGGCTACAATCCATTGGACTAACGAAAATCTCGACAACAGACTACCTTCCATAATGAAAAGCCTACCATCCATTGGAGTAACAAAGATATCGGCAACATACTACCTTCCATAATGACAAGGCTACCATCCATTGGAGTAACAAAAATCTCGATAACAAACTACCTTCCATAATGACAAGGCTACCATCCATTGGAGTAACAAAAATCTCGACAACAAACAACGTTCCATAATGACAAGGCTACCATCCATTAGAGTAACAAAAATCTCGACAACAGTCTACCTTCCATAATGACAAGGCTACCATCCATTGTAGTAACAAAAATCATAACAACATACTACCTTCCATAATGACAAGGCTAAAATCCATTGGAGTAACAAAAATCTCGACAACAGACTACCTTTCATAATAATAAGGCTACCATCTATTGGAATAACAAAAATCCAGAGAACAAACTGCCTTCCATAATGACAAGGCTACCATCCAATGGAATAACAAAAATCTCGACAACAGAATACCTTCCATAATGACAAGGCTACCATCCATTGTAGTAACAAAAATCTCGACAACAATCTACCTTCCATAATGACAATGCTACCATCCATTGTAGTAACAAAAATCTCGACAACAGACTACCTTCCATAATGACAAGGCTACCATCCATTTGAGTAACAAAAATCTCGACAACAATCTACCTTCCATAATGACAAGGCTACCATTTATTGGACTAACGAAAATCTCGACAACAGACTACCTTCCATAATGAAAAGCCTACGATCCATTGGAGTAACAAAAATCTGGACAACAGAATACCTTCCATAATGACTAGGCTACTATCCATTGGAGTAACAAAGATATCGACAACAGACTACCTTCAATAATGACAAGGCTACGATCCATTGGAGTAACAAAAATCTGGACAACAGAATACCTTCCATAATGACTAGGCTACTATCCATTGGAGTAACAAAAATCTCGACAACAGTCTACCTTCCATAATGACAAGGCTACCATCCATTGTAGTAACAAAAATCATAACAACAGACTACCTTCCATAATGACAATGCTACCATCCATTGTAGTAACAAAAATCTCGACAACAGACTACCTTCCATAATGACAAGGCTGCCATCCATTTGAGTAACAAAAATCTCGACAACAGTCTACCTTCCATAATGACAAGGCTACCATTTATTGGACTAACGAAAATCTCGACAACAGACTACCTTCCATAATGAAAAGCCTACGATCCATTGGAGTAACAAAAATCTGGACAACAGAATACCTTCCATAATGACTAGGCTACTATCCATTGGAGTAACAAAGATATCGACAACAGACTACCTTCCATAATGACAAGGCTACCATCCGTTGGACTAACGAAAATCTCGACAACAGACTACCTTCCATAAAGACAAGGCTATAATCCATTGGAGTAACAAAAATCTCGACAACAAACTACGTTCCATAATGAATAGGCTACAATCCATTGGAGTAACAAAAATATCGATAATAGACTACCTTCCACAATGACAAGGCTACCATCCATTGGAGTAACAAAAATATCGACAACATAATACCTTCCATTATGACTAGGCTACCATACATTGGAGTAAGAAAGATATCGACAACAGACTACCTTACATAATGACAAGGCTACCATCCATTGGAGTGACAAAAATTTCGACAACAGACTACCTTCCATAATGACAAGTCTACCATCCATTGGAGTAACAAAATTCTCGAAAACAGAGTACCTTCCGTATTGACAAGGCTAAAATACATTGGAATATCAAAAATCTCGACAACATACTACCTTCCATAATGACAAGACTACCATCAATTGTAGTAATGAAAATCTCGACAACAAACTACCTTCCATAATGACAAGGCTGCCGTCCATTGTAGTAACAAAAATCTCAACAACAGACTACCTTCCATAATGACAATCCTACCATCCATTGGAGTAACAAAAAACTCGACAACAGACTACCTTCCATAATGACAAGTCTAAAATCCATTGGAGTAACAAAAATCTCGACAACAGACTACCTTTCATAATGATAAGGCTACCATCTATTGGAATAACAAAAATCTAGAGAACAAACTGCCTTCCATAATGACAAGGCTACCATCCAATGGAATAACAAAAATCTCGACAACATACTACCTTCCATAATGACAAGGCTACCATCAATTGTAGTAACCAAAATCTCGACAACAGAATACCTTCCATAATGACAAGGCTACCATCCATTGTAGTAACAAAAATCTCGACAACAGTCTACCTTCCATAATGACAATGCTACCATCCATTTGAGTAACAAAAATCTCGACAACAGTCTACCTTCCATAATGACAAGGCTACCATCCATTGTAGTAACAAAAATCTAGACCACTGACTACCTTCCATAATGACAAGGCTACCATCCATTGGACTAACGAAAATCTCGACAACAGACTACCTTCCATAATGAAAAGCCTACCATCCATTGGAGTAACAAAGATATCGACAACATAATACCTTCCATAATGACAAGGCTACCATCCATTGGAGTAACAAAAATCTCGACAACAAACAACGTTCCATAATGACAAGGCTACCATCCATTGGAGTAATAAAAATCTCGAAAATAGAGTACCTTCCATAATGACAAGGCTAAAATCCATTGGAATAACAAAAATCTCGATAACATACTACCTTCCATAATGACAAGGCTGCCATCAATTGTAGTAACAAAAATCTTAACAACAAACTACCTTCCATAATGACAAGGCTGCCATCCATTGTAGTAACAAAAATCTTAACAACAAACTACCTTCCATAATGACAAGGCTACCATCCAATGGAATAACAAAAATCTCGACAACATACTACCTTCCATAATGAAAAGGCTACCATCAATTGTAGTAACCAAAATCTCGACAACAGAATTCCTTCCATAATGACAAGGCTACCATCCATTGTAGTAACAAAAATCTCGACAACAGTCTACCTTCCATAATGACAAGGCTACCATCCATTGTAGTAACAAAAATCTAGACCACTAACTACCTTCCATAATGACAAGGCTACCATTTATTGGACTAACGAAAATCTCGACAACAGACTACCTTCCATAATGAAAAGCCTACGATCCATTGGAGTAACAAAAATCTGGACAACAGAATACCTTCCATAATGACTAGGCTACTATCCATTGGAGTAACAAAGATATCGACAACAGACTACCTTCCATAATGACAAGGCTACCATCCGTTGGACTAACGAAAATCTCGACAACAGACTACCTTCCATAAAGACAAGGCTACAATCCATTGGAGTAACAAAAATCTCGACAACAAACTACGTTCCATAATGAATAGGCTACAATCCATTGGAGTAACAAAAATATCGATAATAGACTACCTTCCATAATGACAAGGCTGCCATCAATTGTAGTAACAAAAATCTTAACAACAAACTACCTTCCATAATGACAAGGCTGCCATCCATTGTAGTAACAAAAATCTTAACAACAAACTACCTTCCATAATGACAAGGCTACCATCCAATGGAATAACAAAAATCTCGACAACATACTACCTTCCATAATGAAAAGGCTACCATCAATTGTAGTAACCAAAATCTCGACAACAGAATTCCTTCCATAATGACAAGGCTACCATCCATTGTAGTAACAAAAATCTCGACAACATTCTACCTTCCATAATGACAAGGCTACCATCCATTGTAGTAACAAAAATCTAGACCACTAACTACCTTCCATAATGACAAGGCTACCATTTATTGGACTAACGAAAATCTCGACAACAGACTACCTTCCATAATGAAAAGCCTACGATCCATTGGAGTAACAAAAATCTGGACAACAGAATACCTTCCATAATGACTAGGCTACTATCCATTGGAGTAACAAAGATATCGACAACAGACTAACTTCCATAATGACAAGGCTACCATCCGTTGGACTAACGAAAATCTCGACAACAGACTACCTTCCATAAAGACAAGGCTACAATCCATTGGAGTAACAAAAATCTCGACAACAAACTACGTTCCATAATGAATAGGCTACAATCCATTGGAGTAACAAAAATATCGATAATAGACTACCTTCCATAATGACAAGGCTACCATCCATTGGAGTAACAAAAATATCGACAACATAATACCTTCCATTATGACTAGGCTACCATACATTGGAGTAAGAAAGATATCGACAACAGACTACCTTACATAATGACAAGGCTACCATCCATTGGAGTGACAAAAATTTCGACAACAGACTACCTTCCATAATGACAAGTCTACCATCCATTGGAGTAACAAAATTCTCGAAAACAGAGTACCTTCCGTATTGACAAGGCTAAAATACATTGGAATATCAAAAATCTCGACAACATACTACCTTCCATAATGACAAGACTACCATCAATTGTAGTAATGAAAATCTCGACAACAAACTACCTTCCATAATGACAAGGCTGCCGTCCATTGTAGTAACAAAAATCTCAACAACAGACTACCTTCCATAATGACAATCCTACCATCCATTGGAGTAACAAAAAACTCGACAACAGACTACCTTCCATAATGACAAGTCTAAAATCCATTGGAGTAACAAAAATCTCGACAACAGACTACCTTTCATAATGATAAGGCTACCATCTATTGGAATAACAAAAATCTAGAGAACAAACTGCCTTCCATAATGACAAGGCTACCATCCAATGGAATAACAAAAATCTCGACAACATACTACCTTCCATAATGACAAGGCTACCATCAATTGTAGTAACCAAAATCTCGACAACAGAATAGCTTCCATAATGACAAGGCTACCATCCATTGTAGTAACAAAAATCTCGACAAGAGTCTACCTTCCATAATGACAATGCTACCATCCATTTGAGTAACAAAAATATCGACAACAGTCTACCTTCCATAATGACAAGGCTACCATCCATTGTAGTAACAAAAATCTAGACCACTGACTACCTTCCATAATGTCAAGGCTACAATCCATTGGACTAACGAAAATCTCGACAACAGACTACCTTCCATAATGAAAAGCCTACCATCCATTGGAGTAACAAAGATATCGGCAACATACTACCTTCCATAATGACAAGGCTACCATCCATTGGAGTAACAAAAATCTCGATAACAAACTACCTTCCATAATGACAAGGCTACCATCCATTGGAGTAACAAAAATCTCGACAACAAACAACGTTCCATAATGACAAGGCTACCATCCATTAGAGTAACAAAAATCTCGACAACAGTCTACCTTCCATAATGACAAGGCTACCATCCATTGTAGTAACAAAAATCATAACAACAGACTACCTTCCATAATGACAAGGCTAAAATCCATTGGAGTAACAAAAATCTCGACAACAGACTACCTTTCATAATAATAAGGCTACCATCTATTGGAATAACAAAAATCCAGAGAACAAACTGCCTTCCATAATGACAAGGCTACCATCCAATGGAATAACAAAAATCTCGACAACAGAATACCTTCCATAATGACAAGGCTACCATCCATTGTAGTAACAAAAATCTCGACAACAATCTACCTTCCATAATGACAATGCTACCATCCATTGTAGTAACAAAAATCTCGACAACAGACTACCTTCCATAATGACAAGGCTACCATCCATTTGAGTAACAAAAATCTCGACAACAATCTACCTTCCATAATGACAAGGCTACCATTTATTGGACTAACGAAAATCTCGACAACAGACTACCTTCCATAATGAAAAGCCTACGATCCATTGGAGTAACAAAAATCTGGACAACAGAATACCTTCCATAATGACTAGGCTACTATCCATTGGAGTAACAAAGATATCGACAACAGACTACCTTCAATAATGACAAGGCTACGATCCATTGGAGTAACAAAAATCTGGACAACAGAATACCTTCCATAATGACTAGGCTACTATCCATTGGAGTAACAAAAATCTCGACAACAGTCTACCTTCCATAATGACAAGGCTACCATCCATTGTAGTAACAAAAATCATAACAACAGACTACCTTCCATAATGACAATGCTACCATCCATTGTAGTAACAAAAATCTCGACAACAGACTACCTTCCATAATGACAAGGCTGCCATCCATTTGAGTAACAAAAATCTCGACAACAGTCTACCTTCCATAATGACAAGGCTACCATTTATTGGACTAACGAAAATCTCGACAACAGACTACCTTCCATAATGAAAAGCCTACGATCCATTGGAGTAACAAAAATCTGGACAACAGAATACCTTCCATAATGACTAGGCTACTATCCATTGGAGTAACAAAGATATCGACAACAGACTACCTTCCATAATGACAAGGCTACCATCCGTTGGACTAACGAAAATCTCGACAACAGACTACCTTCCATAAAGACAAGGCTATAATCCATTGGAGTAACAAAAATCTCGACAACAAACTACGTTCCATAATGAATAGGCTACAATCCATTGGAGTAACAAAAATATCGATAATAGACTACCTTCCACAATGACAAGGCTACCATCCATTGGAGTAACAAAAATATCGACAACATAATACCTTCCATTATGACTAGGCTACCATACATTGGAGTAAGAAAGATATCGACAACAGACTACCTTACATAATGACAAGGCTACCATCCATTGGAGTGACAAAAATTTCGACAACAGACTACCTTCCATAATGACAAGTCTACCATCCATTGGAGTAACAAAATTCTCGAAAACAGAGTACCTTCCGTATTGACAAGGCTAAAATACATTGGAATATCAAAAATCTCGACAACATACTACCTTCCATAATGACAAGACTACCATCAATTGTAGTAATGAAAATCTCGACAACAAACTACCTTCCATAATGACAAGGCTGCCGTCCATTGTAGTAACAAAAATCTCAACAACAGACTACCTTCCATAATGACAATCCTACCATCCATTGGAGTAACAAAAAACTCGACAACAGACTACCTTCCATAATGACAAGTCTAAAATCCATTGGAGTAACAAAAATCTCGACAACAGACTACCTTTCATAATGATAAGGCTACCATCTATTGGAATAACAAAAATCTAGAGAACAAACTGCCTTCCATAATGACAAGGCTACCATCCAATGGAATAACAAAAATCTCGACAACATACTACCTTCCATAATGACAAGGCTACCATCAATTGTAGTAACCAAAATCTCGACAACAGAATACCTTCCATAATGACAAGGCTACCATCCATTGTAGTAACAAAAATCTCGACAACAGTCTACCTTCCATAATGACAATGCTACCATCCATTTGAGTAACAAAAATCTCGACAACAGTCTACCTTCCATAATGACAAGGCTACCATCCATTGTAGTAACAAAAATCTAGACCACTGACTACCTTCCATAATGACAAGGCTACCATCCATTGGACTAACGAAAATCTCGACAACAGACTACCTTCCATAATGAAAAGCCTACCATCCATTGGAGTAACAAAGATATCGACAACATAATACCTTCCATAATGACAAGGCTACCATCCATTGGAGTAACAAAAATCTCGACAACAAACAACGTTCCATAATGACAAGGCTACCATCCATTGGAGTAATAAAAATCTCGAAAATAGAGTACCTTCCATAATGACAAGGCTAAAATCCATTGGAATAACAAAAATCTCGATAACATACTACCTTCCATAATGACAAGGCTGCCATCAATTGTAGTAACAAAAATCTTAACAACAAACTACCTTCCATAATGACAAGGCTGCCATCCATTGTAGTAACAAAAATCTTAACAACAAACTACCTTCCATAATGACAAGGCTACCATCCAATGGAATAACAAAAATCTCGACAACATACTACCTTCCATAATGAAAAGGCTACCATCAATTGTAGTAACCAAAATCTCGACAACAGAATTCCTTCCATAATGACAAGGCTACCATCCATTGTAGTAACAAAAATCTCGACAACAGTCTACCTTCCATAATGACAAGGCTACCATCCATTGTAGTAACAAAAATCTAGACCACTAACTACCTTCCATAATGACAAGGCTACCATTTATTGGACTAACGAAAATCTCGACAACAGACTACCTTCCATAATGAAAAGCCTACGATCCATTGGAGTAACAAAAATCTGGACAACAGAATACCTTCCATAATGACTAGGCTACTATCCATTGGAGTAACAAAGATATCGACAACAGACTACCTTCCATAATGACAAGGCTACCATCCGTTGGACTAACGAAAATCTCGACAACAGACTACCTTCCATAAAGACAAGGCTACAATCCATTGGAGTAACAAAAATCTCGACAACAAACTACGTTCCATAATGAATAGGCTACAATCCATTGGAGTAACAAAAATATCGATAATAGACTACCTTCCATAATGACAAGGCTGCCATCAATTGTAGTAACAAAAATCTTAACAACAAACTACCTTCCATAATGACAAGGCTGCCATCCATTGTAGTAACAAAAATCTTAACAACAAACTACCTTCCATAATGACAAGGCTACCATCCAATGGAATAACAAAAATCTCGACAACATACTACCTTCCATAATGAAAAGGCTACCATCAATTGTAGTAACCAAAATCTCGACAATAGAATTCCTTCCATAATGACAAGGCTACCATCCATTGTAGTAACAAAAATCTCGACAACAGTCTACCTTCCATAATGACAAGGCTACCATCCATTGTAGTAACAAAAATCTAGACCACTAACTACCTTCCATAATGACAAGGCTACCATTTATTGGACTAACGAAAATCTCGACAACAGACTACCTTCCATAATGAAAAGCCTACGATCCATTGGAGTAACAAAAATCTGGACAACAGAATACCTTCCATAATGACTAGGCTACTATCCATTGGAGTAACAAAGATATCGACAACAGACTACCTTCCATAATGACAAGGCTACCATCCGTTGGACTAACGAAAATCTCGACAACAGACTACCTTCCATAAAGACAAGGCTACAATCCATTGGAGTAACAAAAATCTCGACAACAAACTACGTTCCATAATGAATAGGCTACAATCCATTGGAGTAACAAAAATATCGATAATAGACTACCTTCCATAATGACAAGGCTACCATCCATTGGAGTAACAAAAATATCGACAACATAATACCTTCCATTATGACTAGGCTACCATACATTGGAGTAACAAAGATATCGACAACAGACTACCTTACATAATGACAAGGCTACCATCCATTGGAGTGACAAAAATTTCGACAACAGACTACCTTCCATAATGACGAGGCTACCATCCATTGGAGTAACAAAAATCTCGAAAACAGAGTACCTTCCATATTGACAAGGATAAAATACATTGGAATATCAAAAATCTCGACAACATACTACCTTCCATAATGACAAGACTACCATCAATTGTAGTAACGAAAATCTCGACAACAAACTACCTTCCATAATGACAAGGCTGCCATCCATTGTAGTAACAAAAATCTCAACAACAGACTACCTTCCATAATGACAATCCTACCATCCATTGGAGTAACAAAAAACTCGACAACAGACTACCTTCCATAATGACAAGTCTAAAATCCATTGGAGTAACAAAAATCTCGACAACAGACTACCTTTCATAATGATAAGGCTACCATCTATTGGAATAACAATAATCTAGAGAACAAACTGCCTTCCATGATGACATGGCTACCATCCAATGGAATAACAAAAATCTCGACAACATACTACCTTCCATAATGACAAGGCTACCATCAATTGTAGTAACCAAAATCTCGACAACAGAATACCTTCCATAATGACAAGGCTACCATCAATTGTAGTAACAAAAATCTCGACAACAGTCTACCTTCCATAATGACAATGCTACCATCCATTTGAGTAACAAAAATCTCGACAACAGTCTACCTTCCATAATGACAAGGCTACCATCCATTGTAGTAACAAAAATCTAGACCACTGACTACCTTCCATAATGACAAGGCTACCATCCATTTGACTAACGAAAATCTCGACAACATAATACCTTCCATAATGACAAGGCTACCATCCATTGGAGTAACAAAAATCTCGACAACAAACAACGTTCCATAATGACAAGGCTACCATCCATTGGAGTAATAAAAATCTCGAAAATAGAGTACCTTCCATAATGACAAGGCTAAAATCCATTGGAATAACAAAAATCTCGACAACATACTACCTTCCATAATGACAAGGCTTCCATCAATTGTAGTAACAAAAATCTTAACAACAGACTACCTTCCATAATGACAAGGCTGCCATCCATTGTAGTAACAAAAATCTTAACAACAAACTACCTTCCATAATGACAAGGCTACCATCCAATGGAATAACAAAAATCTCGACAACATACTACCTTCCATAATGAAAAGGCTACCATCAATTGTAGTAACCAAAATCTCAACAACAGAATTCCTTCCATAATGACAAGGCTACCATCCATTGTAGTAACAAAAATCTCGACAACAGTCTACCTTCCATAATGACAATGCTACAATCCATTTGAGTAACAAAAATCTCGATAACAGTCTACCTTCCATAATGACAAGGCTACCATCCATTGTAGTAAGAAAAATCTAGACCACTGACTACCTTCCATAATGACAAGGCTACCATCCATTGGACTAACGAAAATCTCGACAACAGACTACCTTCCATAATGACAAGCCTACCATCCATTGGAGTAACAAAAATCTGGACAACAGAATACCTTCCATAATGACTAGGCTACTATCCATTGGAGTAACAAAGATATTGACAACAAACTACCTTCCATAATGACAATGCTACCATCCATTGGAGTAACAAAAATCTCGACAACAAACAACGTTCCATAATGACAAGGCTACCATCCATTAGAGTAACAAAAATCTCGACAACAGTCTACCTTCCATAATGACAAGGCTACCATCCATTGTAGTAACAAAAATCATAACAACAGACTACCTTCCATAATGACAAGGCTAAAATCCATTGGAGTAACAAAAATCTCGACAACAGACTACCTTTCATAATGATAAGGCTACCATCTATTGGAATAACAAAAATCTAGAGAACAAACTGCCTTCCATAATGACATGGCTACCATCCAATGGAATAACAAAAATCTCGACAACATACTACCTTCCATAATGACAAGGCTACCATCCATTGGAGTAACAAAAATCTCGAAAACAGAGTACCTTCCATATTGACAAGGATAAAATACATTGGAATATCAAAAATCTCGACAACATACTACCTTCCATAATGACAAGACTACCATCAATTGTAGTAACGAAAATCTCGACAACAAACTACCTTCCATAATGACAAGGCTGCCATCCATTGTAGTAACAAAAATCTCAACAACAGACTACCTTCCATAATGACAATCCTACCATCCATTGGAGTAACAAAAAACTCGACAACAGACTACCTTCCATAATGACAAGTCTAAAATCCATTGGAGTAACAAAAATCTCGACAACAGACTACCTTTCATAATGATAAGGCTACCATCTATTGGAATAACAATAATCTAGAGAACAAACTGCCTTCCATGATGACATGGCTACCATCCAATGGAATAACAAAAATCTCGACAACATACTACCTTCCATAATGACAAGGCTACCATCAATTGTAGTAACCAAAATCTCGACAACAGAATACCTTCCATAATGACAAGGCTACCATCAATTGTAGTAACAAAAATCTCGACAACAGTCTACCTTCCATAATGACAATGCTACCATCCATTTGAGTAACAAAAATCTCGACAACAGTCTACCTTCCATAATGACAAGGCTACCATCCATTGTAGTAACAAAAATCTAGACCACTGACTACCTTCCATAATGACAAGGCTACCATCCATTTGACTAACGAAAATCTCGACAACATAATACCTTCCATAATGACAAGGCTACCATCCATTGGAGTAACAAAAATCTCGACAACAAACAACGTTCCATAATGACAAGGCTACCATCCATTGGAGTAATAAAAATCTCGAAAATAGAGTACCTTCCATAATGACAAGGCTAAAATCCATTGGAATAACAAAAATCTCGACAACATACTACCTTCCATAATGACAAGGCTTCCATCAATTGTAGTAACAAAAATCTTAACAACAGACTACCTTCCATAATGACAAGGCTGCCATCCATTGTAGTAACAAAAATCTTAACAACAAACTACCTTCCATAATGAAAAGGCTACCATCAATTGTAGTAACCAAAATCTCGACAACAGAATTCCTTCCATAATGACAAGGCTACCATCCATTGTAGTAACAAAAATCTCGACAACAGTCTACCTTCCATAATGACAAGGCTACCATCCATTGTAGTAACAAAAATCTAGACCACTAACTACCTTCCATAATGACAAGGCTACCATTTATTGGACTAACGAAAATCTCGACAACAGACTACCTTCCATAATGAAAAGCCTACGATCCATTGGAGTAACAAAAATCTGGACAACAGAATACCTTCCATAATGACTAGGCTACTATCCATTGGAGTAACAAAGATATCGACAACAGACTACCTTCCATAATGACAAGGCTACCATCCGTTGGACTAACGAAAATCTCGACAACAGACTACCTTCCATAAAGACAAGGCTACAATCCATTGGAGTAACAAAAATCTCGACAACAAACTACGTTCCATAATGAATAGGCTACAATCCATTGGAGTAACAAAAATATCGATAATAGACTACCTTCCATAATGACAAGGCTGCCATCAATTGTAGTAACAAAAATCTTAACAACAAACTACCTTCCATAATGACAAGGCTGCCATCCATTGTAGTAACAAAAATCTTAACAACAAACTACCTTCCATAATGACAAGGCTACCATCCAATGGAATAACAAAAATCTCGACAACATACTACCTTCCATAATGAAAAGGCTACCATCAATTGTAGTAACCAAAATCTCGACAATAGAATTCCTTCCATAATGACAAGGCTACCATCCATTGTAGTAACAAAAATCTCGACAACAGTCTACCTTCCATAATGACAAGGCTACCATCCATTGTAGTAACAAAAATCTAGACCACTAACTACCTTCCATAATGACAAGGCTACCATTTATTGGACTAACGAAAATCTCGACAACAGACTACCTTCCATAATGAAAAGCCTACGATCCATTGGAGTAACAAAAATCTGGACAACAGAATACCTTCCATAATGACTAGGCTACTATCCATTGGAGTAACAAAGATATCGACAACAGACTACCTTCCATAATGACAAGGCTACCATCCGTTGGACTAACGAAAATCTCGACAACAGACTACCTTCCATAAAGACAAGGCTACAATCCATTGGAGTAACAAAAATCTCGACAACAAACTACGTTCCATAATGAATAGGCTACAATCCATTGGAGTAACAAAAATATCGATAATAGACTACCTTCCATAATGACAAGGCTACCATCCATTGGAGTAACAAAAATATCGACAACATAATACCTTCCATTATGACTAGGCTACCATACATTGGAGTAACAAAGATATCGACAACAGACTACCTTACATAATGACAAGGCTACCATCCATTGGAGTGACAAAAATTTCGACAACAGACTACCTTCCATAATGACAAGGCTACCATCCATTGGAGTAACAAAAATCTCGAAAACAGAGTACCTTCCATATTGACAAGGATAAAATACATTGGAATATCAAAAATCTCGACAACATACTACCTTCCATAATGACAAGACTACCATCAATTGTAGTAACGAAAATCTCGACAACAAACTACCTTCCATAATGACAAGGCTGCCATCCATTGTAGTAACAAAAATCTCAACAACAGACTACCTTCCATAATGACAATCCTACCATCCATTGGAGTAACAAAAAACTCGACAACAGACTACCTTCCATAATGACAAGTCTAAAATCCATTGGAGTAACAAAAATCTCGACAACAGACTACCTTTCATAATGATAAGGCTACCATCTATTGGAATAACAATAATCTAGAGAACAAACTGCCTTCCATGATGACATGGCTACCATCCAATGGAATAACAAAAATCTCGACAACATACTACCTTCCATAATGACAAGGCTACCATCAATTGTAGTAACCAAAATCTCGACAACAGAATACCTTCCATAATGACAAGGCTACCATCAATTGTAGTAACAAAAATCTCGACAACAGTCTACCTTCCATAATGACAATGCTACCATCCATTTGAGTAACAAAAATCTCGACAACAGTCTACCTTCCATAATGACAAGGCTACCATCCATTGTAGTAACAAAAATCTAGACCACTGACTACCTTCCATAATGACAAGGCTACCATCCATTTGACTAACGAAAATCTCGACAACATAATACCTTCCATAATGACAAGGCTACCATCCATTGGAGTAACAAAAATCTCGACAACAAACAACGTTCCATAATGACAAGGCTACCATCCATTGGAGTAATAAAAATCTCGAAAATAGAGTACCTTCCATAATGACAAGGCTAAAATCCATTGGAATAACAAAAATCTCGACAACATACTACCTTCCATAATGACAAGGCTTCCATCAATTGTAGTAACAAAAATCTTAACAACAGACTACCTTCCATAATGACAAGGCTGCCATCCATTGTAGTAACAAAAATCTTAACAACAAACTACCTTCCATAATGACAAGGCTACCATCCAATGGAATAACAAAAATCTCGACAACATACTACCTTCCATAATGAAAAGGCTACCATCAATTGTAGTAACCAAAATCTCAACAACAGAATTCCTTCCATAATGACAAGGCTACCATCCATTGTAGTAACAAAAATCTCGACAACAGTCTACCTTCCATAATGACAATGCTACAATCCATTTGAGTAACAAAAATCTCGATAACAGTCTACCTTCCATAATGACAAGGCTACCATCCATTGTAGTAAGAAAAATCTAGACCACTGACTACCTTCCATAATGACAAGGCTACCATCCATTGGACTAACGAAAATCTCGACAACAGACTACCTTCCATAATGACAAGCCTACCATCCATTGGAGTAACAAAAATCTGGACAACAGAATACCTTCCATAATGACTAGGCTACTATCCATTGGAGTAACAAAGATATTGACAACAAACTACCTTCCATAATGACAATGCTACCATCCATTGGAGTAACAAAAATCTCGACAACAAACAACGTTCCATAATGACAAGGCTACCATCCATTAGAGTAACAAAAATCTCGACAACAGTCTACCTTCCATAATGACAAGGCTACCATCCATTGTAGTAACAAAAATCATAACAACAGACTACCTTCCATAATGACAAGGCTAAAATCCATTGGAGTAACAAAAATCTCGACAACAGACTACCTTTCATAATGATAAGGCTACCATCTATTGGAATAACAAAAATCTAGAGAACAAACTGCCTTCCATAATGACATGGCTACCATCCAATGGAATAACAAAAATCTCGACAACATACTACCTTCCATAATGACAAGGCTACCATCCATTGGAGTAACAAAAATCTCGAAAACAGAGTACCTTCCATATTGACAAGGATAAAATACATTGGAATATCAAAAATCTCGACAACATACTACCTTCCATAATGACAAGACTACCATCAATTGTAGTAACGAAAATCTCGACAACAAACTACCTTCCATAATGACAAGGCTGCCATCCATTGTAGTAACAAAAATCTCAACAACAGACTACCTTCCATAATGACAATCCTACCATCCATTGGAGTAACAAAAAACTCGACAACAGACTACCTTCCATAATGACAAGTCTAAAATCCATTGGAGTAACAAAAATCTCGACAACAGACTACCTTTCATAATGATAAGGCTACCATCTATTGGAATAACAATAATCTAGAGAACAAACTGCCTTCCATGATGACATGGCTACCATCCAATGGAATAACAAAAATCTCGACAACATACTACCTTCCATAATGACAAGGCTACCATCAATTGTAGTAACCAAAATCTCGACAACAGAATACCTTCCATAATGACAAGGCTACCATCAATTGTAGTAACAAAAATCTCGACAACAGTCTACCTTCCATAATGACAATGCTACCATCCATTTGAGTAACAAAAATCTCGACAACAGTCTACCTTCCATAATGACAAGGCTACCATCCATTGTAGTAACAAAAATCTAGACCACTGACTACCTTCCATAATGACAAGGCTACCATCCATTTGACTAACGAAAATCTCGACAACATAATACCTTCCATAATGACAAGGCTACCATCCATTGGAGTAACAAAAATCTCGACAACAAACAACGTTCCATAATGACAAGGCTACCATCCATTGGAGTAATAAAAATCTCGAAAATAGAGTACCTTCCATAATGACAAGGCTAAAATCCATTGGAATAACAAAAATCTCGACAACATACTACCTTCCATAATGACAAGGCTTCCATCAATTGTAGTAACAAAAATCTTAACAACAGACTACCTTCCATAATGACAAGGCTGCCATCCATTGTAGTAACAAAAATCTTAACAACAAACTACCTTCCATAATGACAAGGCTACCATCCAATGGAATAACAAAAATCTCGACAACATACTACCTTCCATAATGAAAAGGCTACCATCAATTGTAGTAACCAAAATCTCAACAACAGAATTCCTTCCATAATGACAAGGCTACCATCCATTGTAGTAACAAAAATCTCGACAACAGTCTACCTTCCATAATGACAATGCTACAATCCATTTGAGTAACAAAAATCTCGATAACAGTCTACCTTCCATAATGACAAGGCTACCATCCATTGTAGTAAGAAAAATCTAGACCACTGACTACCTTCCATAATGACAAGGCTACCATCCATTGGACTAACGAAAATCTCGACAACAGACTACCTTCCATAATGACAAGCCTACCATCCATTGGAGTAACAAAAATCTGGACAACAGAATACCTTCCATAATGACTAGGCTACTATCCATTGGAGTAACAAAGATATTGACAACAAACTACCTTCCATAATGACAATGCTACCATCCATTGGAGTAACAAAAATCTCGACAACAAACAACGTTCCATAATGACAAGGCTACCATCCATTAGAGTAACAAAAATCTCGACAACAGTCTACCTTCCATAATGACAAGGCTACCATCCATTGTAGTAACAAAAATCATAACAACAGACTACCTTCCATAATGACAAGGCTAAAATCCATTGGAGTAACAAAAATCTCGACAACAGACTACCTTTCATAATGATAAGGCTACCATCTATTGGAATAACAAAAATCTAGAGAACAAACTGCCTTCCATAATGACATGGCTACCATCCAATGGAATAACAAAAATCTCGACAACATACTACCTTCCATAATGACAAGGCTACCATCAATTATAGTAACCAAAATCTCGACAACAGAATACCTTCCATAATGACAAGGCTACCATCCATTGTAGTAACAAAAATCTCGACAACAGTCTACCTTCCATAATGACAATGCTACCATCCATTTGAGTAACAAAAATCTCGACAACAGTCTACCTTCCATAATGACAAGGCTACCATCCATTGTAGTAACAAAACTCTAGACCACTGACTACCTTCCATAATGACAAGGCTACCATCCATTGGATTAACGAAAATCTCGACAACATACTACCTTCCATAATGACAAGGCTACCATCCATTGGAGTAACAAAAATCTCGACAACAAACAACGTTCCATAATGACAAGGCTACCATCCATTGGAGTAATAAAAATCTCGAAAATAGAGTACCTTCCATAATGACAAGGCTAAAATCCATTGGAATAACAAAAATCTCGACAACATACTACCTTCCATAATGACAAGGCTTCCATCAATTGTAGTAACAAAAATCTTAACAACAAACTACCTTCCATAATGACAAGGCTACCATCCAATGGAATAACAAAAATCTCGACAACATACTACCTTCCATAATGAAAAGGCTACCATCAATTGTAGTAACAAAAATCTCGACAACAGAATTCCTTCCATAATGACAAGGCTACCATCCATTGTAGTAACAAAAATCTCGACAACAGTCTACCTTCCATAATGACAATGCTACCATCCATTTGAGTAACAAAAATCTCGATAACAGTCTAGCTTCCATAATGACAAGGCTACCATCCATTGTAGTAACAAA
The DNA here is from genome assembly GCA_948472305.1 of Vicia faba. Taxonomy (NCBI): domain Eukaryota; kingdom Viridiplantae; phylum Streptophyta; class Magnoliopsida; order Fabales; family Fabaceae; genus Vicia; species Vicia faba. Next base: position 770,216,527 of record OX451738.1, read on the forward strand.
AATATAGACCACTGACTACCTTCCATAATGACAAGGCTACCATCCATTGGACTAACGAAAATCTCGACAACAGACTACCTTCCATAATGAAAAGCCTACCATCCATTGGAGTAACAAAAATCTGGACAACAGAATACCTTCCATAATGACTAGGCTACTATCCATTGGAGTAACAAAGATATCGACAACAAACTACCTTCCATAATGACAATGCTACCATCCATTGGAGTAACAAAAATCTCGACAACAAACAACGTTCCATAATGACAAGGCTACCATCCATTAGAGTAACAAAAATCTCGACAACAGTCTACCTTCCATAATGACAAGGCTACCATCCATTGTAGTAACAAAAATCATAACAACAGACTACCTTCCATAATGACAAGGCTAAAATCCATTGGAGTAACAAAAATCTCGACAACAGACTACCTTTCATAATAATAAGGCTACCATCTATTGGAATAACAAAAATCCAGAGAACAAACTGCCTTCCATAATGACAAGGCTACCATCCAATGGAATAACAAAAATCTCGACAACAGAATACCTTCCATAATGACAAGGCTACCATCCATTGTAGTAACAAAAATCTCGACAACAGTCTACCTTCCATAATGACAATGCTACCATCCATTGTAGTAACAAAAATATCGAAAACAGACTACCTTCCATAATGACAAGGCTACCATCCATTTGAGTAACAAAAATCTCGACAACAGTCTACCTTCCATAATGACAATGCTACCATCTATTGGACTAACGAAAATCTCGACAACAGTCTCCCTTCCATAATGAAAAGCCTACGATCCATTGGAGTAACAAAAATCTGGACAATAGAATACCTTCCATAATGACTAGGCTACTATCCATTGGAGTAACAAAGATATCGACAACAGACTACCTTCCATAATGACAATGCTACCATCCATTGGAGTAACAAAAATCTCGACAACAAACAACGTTCCATAATGACAAGGCTACCATCCATGTGAGTAACAAAAATTTCGAAAACAGACTACCTTCCATAATGACAAGGCTAAAATTCATTGGAGTAAAAAAAATCTTGACAACATACTACCTTTCATAATGACAGGGCTACCATCTATTGGAATAACGAAAATCTAGAGAACAGATTTCCTTCCATAATGACAAGGCTGCCATCAAATGGAATAACAAAAATCTCGACAACATACTACCTTCCATAGTGACAAGGCTACCATCAATTGTAGTAACCAAAATCTCGACAACAGAATACCTTCCATAATGACAAGGCTACCATCCATTGTAGTAACAAAAATCTCGACAACAATCTACCTTCCATAATGACAATGCTACCATCCATTTGAGGAACAAAAATCTCGACAACAGTCTACCTTCCATAATGACAATGCTACCATCCATTTGAGTAACAAAAATCTCGACAACAGACTACCTTCCATAATGACAAGGCTACCATCCATTGGACTAACGAAAATCTCGACAACAGACTACCTTCCATAATGACAAGGCTACAATCCATTGGAGTAACAAAAATCTCGACAACAAACTACGTTCCATAATGAATAGGCTACCTTCAATTGGAGTAAAAAAAATATTGATAATAGACTACCTTCCATAATGACAAGGCTACCATCCATTAGAGTAACAAAAATATCGACAACAGAATACCTTCCATTATGACTAGGCTACCATACATTGGAGTAACAAAGATATCGACAACATACTACCTTACATAATGACAAGGCTACCATCCATTGGAGTTACAAATATTTAGACAACAGACTACCTTCCATAATGACAAGGCTACCATCCATTGGAGTAACAAAAATCTCGAAAATAAAGTACCTTCCATAATGACAAGGCTAAAATCCAGTGGAATAACAAAATCTCGACAACATACTACCTTCCATAATGACAAGACTACCATTAATTGTAGTAACGAAAATCTCGACAACAGACTACCTTCCATAATGACAAGGCTGCCATCCATTGTAGTAACAAAAATCTCAACAATCGACTACCTTCCATAATGACAATGCTACCATCCATTGGAGTAACAAAAATCTCGACAAGAGACTACCTTCCATAATTACATGGCTACCATCCATTAGAGTATTAAAAATCTCGACAATAGACTACTTTCCATAATGACAAGGATACCATCCATTGGAGTGACAAAAATCTCGACAACAGACTACCTTCCATAATGACAATGCTACAATCCATTGGAGTAATAAGAATATCAACAAGAGACTACCTTTCATAATGACAAGGCTACCATGCATTGGAGTAATGAAAATATCAACAAGAGACTACCTTCAATAATGACAAGGCTACCATCCATTGGAGTAACAAAAATCTTGCCAACAAACTACCTTCCATAATGACAAGGCTACCATCCATTGGAGTAACAAAATCTCGACATCAAACTACCTTCCATAATGACAAGGCTACCATCCATTGGAGTAACAAAAATCTCGACAACAAACTACCTTCCATAATGACAAGGCTGCCATCCATTAGAGTGACAAAAATATCGACAACAGACTACCTTCCATAATGAAAAGCGTACCATCCATTGGAGTAATAAAAATCTGGACAACAGAATACCTTCCATAATGACAAGGCTGCCATCCAATAGAATAACAAAAATCTCGCCAACAGACTACCTTCCATAATGACAAGGCTACCATCAATTGTAGTAACCAAAATCTCGACAACAGAATACCTTCCATAATGACAAGGCTACCATCCATTGTAGTAACAAAAATCTCGACAACAGTCAACCTTCCATAATGACAATGCTACCATCCATTTGAGTAACAAAAATCTCGACAACAGACTACCTTCCATAATGACAAGGCTACCATCCATTGTAGTAACAAAAATCTAGACCACAGACTACCTTCCATAATGACAAGGCTACCATCCGTTGGACTAACGAAAATCTCGACAACAGACTACCTTCCATAAAGACAAGGCTACAATCCATTGGAGTAACAAAAATCTCGACAACAAACTACGTTCCATAATGAATAGGCTACAATCCATTGGAGTAACAAAAATATCGATAATAGACTACCTTCCATAATGACAAGGCTACCATCCATTGGAGTAACAAAAATATCGACAACAGAATACCTTCCATTATGACTAGGCTACCATACATTGGAGTAACAAAGATATCGACAACAGACTACCTTACATAATGACAAGGCTACCATCCATTGGAGTGACAAAATTTTTGACAACAGACTACCTTCCATAATGACAAGGCTACCATCCATTGGAGTAACAAAAATCTCGAAAATAGAGTACCTTCCATATTGACAAGGGTAAAATCCATTGGAATATCAAAAATCTCGACAACATACTACCTTCCATAATGACAAGACTACCATCAATTATAGTAACGAAAACTCAACAACAGACTACCTTCCATAATGACAAGGCTGTCAATTATTGTAGTAACAAAAATCTCAACAATCGACTACCTTCCATAATGACAATGCTACCATCCATTGGAGTAACAAAAATCTCGACAAGAGACTACCTTCCATAATTACAAGGCTACCATCCATTAGAGTATGAAAAATCTCGACAATAGACTACTTTCCATAATGACAAGGATACCATCCATTGGAGTGACAAAAATCTCGACAACAGACTACCTTCCATAATGACAATGCTACAATCCATTGGAGTAATGAGAATATCAACAAGAGACTACCTTTCATAATGACAAGGCAACCATGCATTGGAGTAATGAAAATATCAACAAGAGACTACCTTCAATAATGACAAGGCTACCATCCATTGGAGTAACAAAAATCTTGCCAACAAACTACCTTCCATAATGACAAGGCTACCATCCATTGGAGTAACAAAATCTCGACATCAAACTACCTTCCATAATGACAAGGCTACCATCCATTGGAGTAACAAAAATCTCGACAACAAACTACCTTCCATAATCACAAGGCTGCCATCCATTAGAGTGACAAAAATATCGACAACAGACTACCTTCCATAATGAAAAGCGTACCATCCATTGGAGTAATAAAAATCTGGACAACAGAATACCTTCCATAATGACAAGGCTGCCATCCAATAGAATAACAAAAATCTCGCCAACAGACTACCTTCCATAATGACAAGGCTACCATCAATTGTAGTAACCAAAATCTCGACAACAGAATACCTTCCATAATGACAAGGCTACCATCCATTGTAGTAACAAAAATCTCGACAACAGTCAACCTTCCATAATGACAATGCTACCATCCATTTGAGTAACAAAAATCTCGACAACAGACTACCTTCCATAATGACAAGGCTACCATCCATTGTAGTAACAAAAATCTAGACCACAGACTACCTTCCATAATGACAAGGCTACCATCCGTTGGACTAACGAAAATCTCGACAACAGACTACCTTCCATAAAGACAAGGCTACAATCCATTGGAGTAACAAAAATCTCGACAACAAACTACGTTCCATAATGAATAGGCTACAATCCATTGGAGTAACAAAAATATCGATAATAGACTACCTTCCATAATGACAAGGCTACCATCCATTGGAGTAACAAAAATATCGACAACAGAATACCTTCCATTATGACTAGGCTACCATACATTGGAGTAACAAAGATATCGACAACAGACTACCTTACATAATGACAAGGCTACCATCCATTGGAGTGACAAAATTTTTGACAACAGACTACCTTCCATAATGACAAGGCTACCATCCATTGGAGTAAAAAAAATCTCGAAAATAGAGTACCTTCCATATTGACAAGGGTAAAATCCATTGGAATATCAAAAATCTCGACAACATACTACCTTCCATAATGACAAGACTACCATCAATTATAGTAACGAAAACTCAACAACAGACTACCTTCCATAATGACAAGGCTGCCAATTATTGTAGTAACAAAAATCTCAACAATCGACTACCTTCCATAATGACAATGCTACCATCCATTGGAGTAACAAAAATCTCGACAACAGACTACCTTCCATAATGACAAGGCTACCATCCATTAGAGTATGAAAAATCTCGACAATAGACTACCTTCCATAATGACAAGGCTACCATCCATTGGAGTGACAAAAATCTCGACAAGTGACTACCTTCCATAATGAAAATGCTACAATCCATTGGAGTAATGAGAATATCAACAAGAGACTACCTTTGATAATGACAAGGCTACCATGCATTGGAGTAATGAAAATATCAACAAGAGACTACCTTCAATAATGACAAGGCTACCATCCATTGGAGTAACAAAAATCTCGCCAACAGACTACCTTCCATAACGACAAGGCTACCATCCATAGGAGTAAAAAAATCTAGACATCAAACTACCTTCCATAATGACAAGGCTACCATCCATTGGAGTAACAAAAATCTCGACAATAAACTACCTTCCATAATGACAAGGCTACCATCCATTAAAGTGACAAAAATGTCGACAACAGACTACCTTCCATAATGAAAAGCCTACCATCCATTGGAGAAACAAAAATCTGGACAACAAAATATCTTCCATAATGACTAGGCTACTATCCATTGGAGTAACAAAGATATCGACAACAGACTACCTTCCATAATCACAATGCTACCATCCATGGGAGTAACAAAAATCTCGACAACAGAAAACCTTCCATAATGACAAGGCTACCATCCATTGGAGTAACAAAAATTTTGAAAACAGACTACCTTCCATAATGACAAGGCTAAAATCCATTACAGTAACAAAAATCTCGACAACAGACTACCTTTCATAATGATAAGGCTACCATCTATTGGAATAACAAAAATCTAGAGAACAGACTGCCTTCCATAATGACAAGGCTACCATCCAATGGAATAACAAAAATCTCGACAACATACTACCTTCCATAATGACAAGGCTACCATAAATTGTAGTAACCAAAATCTCGACAACAGAATACCTTCCATAATGACAAGGCTACCATCCATTGTAGTAACAAAAATCTCGACAACAATTTACCTTCCATAATGACAATGCTACCATCCATTTGAGTATCAAAAATATCGAAAACAGACTACCTTCCATAATGACAAGGCTACCATCCATTGTAGTAACAAAAATCTAGACCACAGACTACCTTCCATAATGACAAGGCTACCATCCATTAGACTAACGAAAATCTCGACAACAGACTACCTTCCATAATGACAAGGCTACAATCCATTAGAGTATGAAAAATCTCGACAATAGACTACCTTCCATAATGACAAGGCTACCATCCATTGGATTGACAAAAATCTCGACAACAAACTACCTTCCATAATGACAACGCTACAATCCATTGGAGTAATGAGAATATCAACAAGAGACTACCTTTCATAATGACAAGGCTACCATGCATTGGAGTAATGAAAATATCAACAAGAGACTACCTTCAATAATGACAAGGCTACCATCCATTGGAGTAACAAAAATCTCGCCAACAGACTAACTTCCAAAATGACATGGCTACCATCCATTGGAGTAACAAAATCTCGACATCAAACTACCTTCCATAATGACAAGGCTACCATCCATCGGAGTAACAAAAATCTCGACAACAAACTACCTTCCATAATGAAAAGGCTACCATCCATTAGAGTGACAAAAATATCGACAACAAACTACCTTCCATAATGAAAAGCCTACCATCCATTGGAGAAACAAAAATCTGGACAACATAATATCTTCCATAATGACTAGGCTGCTATCCATTGGAGTAACAAAGATATCGACAACAGACTACCTTCCATAATGATAATGCTACCATCCATGGGAGTAACAAAAATCTCGAAAACAGACAACCTTCCATAATGACAAGGCTACCATCCATTGGAGTAACAAAAATTTCGAAAACAGACTACCTTCCATAATGACAAGGCTAAAATCCATTACAGTAACAAAAATCTCGACAACAGACTACCTTTCATAATGATAAGGCTACCATCTATTGGAATAACAAAAATCTAGAGAACAGACTGCCTTCCATAATGACAAGGCTACCATCTAATGGAATAACAAAAATCTCGACAACATACTACCTTCCATAATGACAAGGCTACCATCAATTGTAGTAACCAAAATCTCGACAACAGAATACCTTCCATAATGACAAGGCTACCATCCATTGTAGTAACAAAAATCTCGACAATAGTCTACCTTCCATAATGACAATGCTACCATCCATTTGAGTACCAAAAATCTCGACAACAGTCTACCTTCCATAATGACAAGTCTACCATCCATTGTAGTAACAAAAATCTAGACCACAGACTACCTTCCATAATGACAAGGCTACCATCCATTGGACTAACGAAAATCTCGACAATAGACTACCTTCCATAATGAAAAGCCTACCATCCATTGGAGTAACAAAAATCTGGACAACAGAATACCTTCCATAATGACTAGGCTACTATCCATTGGAGGAACAAAGATATCGACAACAGACTACCTTCCATAATGACAATGCTACCATCCATTGGAGTAACAAAAATCTCGACAACAGACAACATTCTATAATGCCAAGGCTACCATCCATTGGAGTAACAAAAATTTCGAAAACAGACTACCTTCCATAATGACAAGGCTAAAATCCATTGGAGTAACAAAAATCTCGACAACAGACTACCTTTCATAATGACAAGGCTACCATCTATTGGAATAACCAAAATCTAGAGAAGAAACTTCCTTCCATAATGACAAGGCTACCATCCAATGGAATAACAAAAGTCTCGACAACATACTACCTTCCATAATGACAAGGCTACCATCAATTGTAGTAACCAAAATCTCGACAACAGAATACCTTCCATAATGACAAGGCTACCATCCATTGTAGTAACAAAAATCTCAACAATAGTCTACCTTCCATAATGACAATGCTACCATCCATTTGAGTAAAAAAAATCTCGACAACAGACTACCTTCCATAATGAAAAGCCTACCATCCATTGGAGTAACAAAAATCTGGACAACATAATACCTTCTATAATGACTAGGCTACTATCCATTGGAGTAACAAAGATATCGACAACAGACTACCTTCCATAATGACAATGCTACCATCAATTGGACTAACAAAAATATCGACAACAGAATACCTTCCATTATGACTAGCCTACCATCCATTAGAGTAACAAAGATATCGATAATAGACTACCTTCCATAATGACAAGGCTACCATCCATTGGAGTGACAAAAATTTCGACAACAGACTACCTTCCATAATGACAAGGCTACCATCCATTGGAGTAACAAAAATCTCGAAAATAGAGTACCTTCCATAATGACAAGGCTAAAATCCATTGGAATAAAAAAAATCTCGACAACGTACTTCCTTCAATAAAGACAAGACTACCATCAATTGTAGTAACGAAAATCTCGACAACAGACTACCTTCCATAATGACATGGCTGCCATCCATTGTAGTAACAAAAATCTCAACAAGATACTACCTTCCATAATGACAAGGCTACCATACATTGGAGTGACAAAAATCTCGACAACAGACTACCTTCCATAATGAAAAGGCTACAATCCATTGGAGTAATGAGAATATCAACAAGAGACTGCCTTCCATAATGACAAGGCTACCATCCAATGGAATAACAAAAATCTCGACAACATACTACCTTCCATAATGACAAGGCTACCATCAATTGTAGTAACCAAAATCTCGACAACAGAATACCTTCCATAATGACAAGGCTACCATCCATTGTAGTAACTAAAATCTCGACAACAGTCTACCTTCCATAATGACAATGCTACCATCCAATTGAGTACCAAAAATCTCGACAACAATCTACCTTCCATAATGACAAGTCTACCATCCATTGTAGTAACAAAAATCTAGACCACAGACTACCTTCCATAATGACAAGGCTACCATCCATTGGACTAACGAAAATCTCGACAACAGACTACCTTCCATAATGAAAAGCCTACCATCCATTGGAGTAACCAAACTCTGGACAACAGAATACCTTCCATAATGACTAGGCTACTATCCATTGGAGTAACAAAAATCTCGACAATATTCTACCTTCCATAATGACAATGCTACCATCCATTTGAGTAACAAAAATCTCAACAACAGACTACCTTCCATAATGAAAAGCCTACCATCCATTGGAGTAACAAAAATCTGGACAACATAATACCTTCTATAATGACTAGGCTACTATCCATTGGAGTAACAAAGATATCGACAACAGACTGCCTTCCATAATGACAATGCTACCATCAATTGGAGTAACAAAAATATCGACAATAGAATACCTTCCATAATGACAAGGATACCATCCATTGGAGTAACAAAAATATCGACAACAAAATACCTTCCATAATGACAAGGCTAGCATACATTGTAGTAACAAAAATCTCGACAATAGTCTACCTTCCATAATGACAAGGCTACCATCCATTGGAGTGACAAAAATTTCAACAACAGACTACCTTCCATAATGACAAGGCTACCATCCATTGGAGTAACAAAAATCTCGAAAACAGAGTACCTTCCATAATGATAAGGCTAAAATCCATTGGAATAACAAAAATCTCGACAACATACTACCTTTAATAAAGACAAGACTACCATCAATTGTAGTAACGAAAATCTCGACAACAGACTACCTTCCATAATGACATGGCTGCCATCCATTGTAGTAACAAAAATCTCAACAACTGACTACCTTCCATAATGACAATGCTACCATCCATTGGAGTAACAAAAATCTAGACAACAGACTACCTTCCATAATGACAAGGCTACCATCCATTAGAGTATGAAAAATCTCGATGTTTGACTACCTTCCATAAAGACAAGGCTACCATCCATTAGAGTGACAAAAATCTCGACAACAGACTACCTTCCATAATGACAAGGCTACAATCCATTGGAGTAATGAGAATATCAACAAGAGACTACCTTCCATAATGACAAGGCTACCATGCATTGGAGTAATGAAAATATCAACAAGAGACTACCTTCAATAATGACAAGGCTACAATCCATTAGAGTAACAAAAATCTCGCCAACAGACTACCTTCCATAATGAGAAGGTTACCATCCATTAAAGTGACAAAAATCTCGACAATACAATACCTTCCATAACGACAAGGCTACCATCCATTCGAGTAACAAAATCTCGACAACAAACTACCTTCCATAAAGACAAGGCTACCATCCATTGGAGTAACAAAAATCTCGACAACAAACTACCTTCCATAATGAAAAGGCTACCATCCATTAGAGTAACAAAAATATCGACAATAGACTACCTTCCATAATGAAAAGCCTACTATCCATTGGAGTAACAAAAATCTGGACAACAAAATACCTTCCATAATGACTAGGCTACTATCCATTGGAGTAACAAATATATCGACAACAAACTACCTTGCATAATGACAATGCTACCATCCATGGGAGTAACAAAATCTCGAAAACAGACTACCTTCCATAATGACAAGGCTAAAATACATTACAGTAACAAAAATCTCGACAACAGACTACCTTTCATAATGATAAGGCTACCATCTATTGGAATAACAAAAATCTAGAGAACAGACTGCCTTCCATAATGACAAGGCTATCATCCAATGGAATAACAAAAATCTCGACAACATACTACCTTCCATAATGACAAGGCTACCATCAATTGTAGTAACCAAAATCTCGACAACAGAATATCTTCCATAATGACAAGGCTACCATCCATTTGAGTACCAAAAATCTCGACAATAGTCTACCTTCAATAATGACAAGTCTACCATCCATTGTAGTAACAAAAATCTAGACCACACACTACCTTTCATAATGACAAGGCTACCATCCATTGGACTAACGAAAATCTCGACAACAGACTACCTTCCATAATGAAAAGCCTACCATCCATTGGAGTAACAAAAATCTGGACAACAGAATACCTTCCATAATGACTAGGCTACTCTCCATTGGAGTAACAAAGATATCGACAACAGACTACCTTCCATAATGACAATGCTACCATCCATTGGAATAACAAAAATCTCGACAACAGACAACGTTCCATAATGACAAGGCTTCCATCCATTGGAGTAACAAAAATTTCGAAAACAGACTACCTTCCATAATGACAAGGCTAAAATCCATTGGAGTAACAAAAATCTCGACAACAGACTACCTTTCATAATGACAAGGCTACCATCTATTGGAATAACAAAAATATAGAGAACAGACTGCCTTCCATAATGACAAGGCTACCATCCAAAGGAATAACAAAAATCTCGACAACATACTACCTTCCATAATGACAAGGCTACCATCAATTGTAGTAACCAAAATCTCGACAACAGAATACCTTCCATAATGACAAGGCTACCATCCATTGTAGTAACAAAAATATGGACAACATAATACCTTCTATAATGACTAGGCTACTATCCATTGGAGTAACAAAGATATCGACAACAGACTACCTTCCATAATGACAATGCTACCATCAATTGGAGTAACAAAAATATCGACAATAGACTACCTTCCATAATGACAAGGCTACCATCCATTGGAGTAACAAAAATATCGACAACAGAATACCTTCCATTATGACTAGCCTACCATCCATTAGAGTAACAAAGATATCGATAATAGACTACCTTCCATAATGACAAGGCTACCATCCATTGGAGTGACAAAAATTTCGACAACAGACTACCTTCCATAATGACAAGGCTACCATCCATTGGAGTAACAAAAATCTCGAAAACAAAGTACCTTCCATAATGACAAGGCTAAAATCCATTGGAATACCAAAAATCTCGACAACATACTACCTTTAATAAAGACAAGACTACCATCAATTATAGTAAAGAAAATCTCGACAACAGACTACCTTCCATAATGACATGGCTGCCATCCATTGTAGTAACAAAAATCTCAACAACAGACTACCTTCCATAATGACAATGCTACCATCCATTGGAGTAACAAAAATCTAGACAACAGACTACCTTCCATAATGACAAGGCTACCATCCATTAGAGTATGAAAAATCTCGATGTTAGACTACCTTCCATAATGACAAGGCTTCCATCCATTGGAGAGACAAAAATCTCGACAACAGACTACCTTCAATAATGACAAGGCTACAATCCATTGGAGTAATGAGAATATCAACAAGAGACTACCTTCCATAATGACAAGGCTACCATGCATTGGAGTAATGAAAATATCAACAAGAGACTACCTTAAATAATGACAACGCTACCATCCATTGGAATAACAAAAATCTCGCCAACAGACTACCTTCCATAATGAGAAGGTTACCATCCATTGGAGTGACAAAAATCTCGACAATAGAATACCTTCCATAACGACAAGGATACCATCCATTCGAGTAACAAAATCTCTACAACAAAATACCTTCCATAATGACAAGGCTACCACCCATTGGAGTAACTAAAATCTCGACAAAAAACTACCTTCCATAATGAAAAGGCTACCATCCATTAGAGTAACAAAAATATCGACAATAGACTACCTTCCATAATGAAAAGCCTATTATCCATTGGAGTAATAAATATCTGGACAACAAAATACCTTCCATAATGACTAGGCTACTATCCATTGGAGTAACAAAGATATCGACAATAGACTACTTTCCATAATGACAATGCTACCATCCATGGGAGTAACAAAAATCTCGACAACAGACAACCTTCCATAATGACAAGGCTACCATCCATTGGAGTAACAAAAATTTCGAAAACAGACTACCTTCCATAATGACAAGGCTAAAATCCATTACATTAACAAAAATCTCGACAACAGACTACCTTTAATAATGATAAGGCTATCATCTATTGGAATAACAAAAATCTAGAGAACAGACTACCTTCCATAATGACAAGGCTACCATCCAATGTAATAACAAAAATCTCGACAACATACTACCTTCCATAATGACAAGGCTACCATCAATTGTAGTAACCAAAATCTCGACAAAAGAATACCTTCCATAATGACAAGGCTACCATCCATTGTAGTAACAAAAATCTCGACAACAGTCTACCTTCCATAATGACAATGCTACCATCCATTTGAGTACCAAAAATCTCGACAACAATCTACCTTCCATAATGACAAGTCTACCATCCATTGTAGTAACAAAAATCTAGACCACAGACTACCTGCCATAATGACAAGGCTACCATCCATTGGACTAACGAAAATCTCGACAACAGACTACCTTCCATAATGAAAAGCCTACCATCATTTGGAGTAACAAAAATCTGGACAACAGAATACCTTCCATAATGACTAGGCTACTATCCATTAGAGTAACAAAGATATCGACAACAGACTACCTTCCATATTGACAATGCTACCATCCATTGGAGTAACAAAAATCTCGACAACAGACAACGTTCCATAATGACAAGGCTACCATCAATTGGAGTAACAAAAATTTTGAAAACAGAATACCTTCCATAATGACAAGGCTAAAATCCATTGGAGTAACAAAAATCTCGACAACACACTACCTTTCATAATGACAAGGCTACCATCTATTGGAATAACAAAAATCTAGAGAACAGACTGCCTTCCATAATGACAAGGCTACCATCCAGCGGAATAACAAAAATCTCGACAACATACTACCTTCCATAATGACAAGGCTACCATCAATTGTAGTAACCAAAATCTCGTCAACAGAATACCTTCCATAATGACAAGGCTACCATCCATTGTAGTAACAAAAATCTCGACAATAGTCTACCTACCATAATGACAATGCTACCAACCATTTGAGTAACAAAAATTTCGACAACAGAGTACCTTCCATGATGAAAAGCCTACCATCCATTGGAGTAACAAAAATCTGGACAACATAATACCTTCTATAATGACAAGGCTACAATCCATTGGAGTAATGAGAATATCAATAAGAGACTACCTTCCATAATGACAAGGCTACCATGCATTGGAGTAATGAAAATATCAACAAGAGACTACCTTCAATAATGACAAGGCTACCATCCATTGGAGTAACAAAAATCTCTCCAACAGACTACCTTCCATAATGAGAAGGTTACCATCCATTGGAGTGACAAAAATCTCGACAATAGAATACCTTCCATAACGACAAGGCTACCATCCATTCGAGTAACAAAATCTCGACAACAAACTACCTTCCATAATGACAAGGCTACCATCCCTTGGAGTAACAAAAATCTCGACAACAAACTACCTTCCATAATGAAAAGGCTACCATCCATTAGAGTAACAAAAATATCGACAATAGACTACCTTCCATAATGAAAAGCCTACTATCCATTGGAGTAACAAAAATCTGGACAACAGAATACCTTCCATAATGACTAGGCTACTATCCATTGGAGTAACAAAGATATCGACAACAGACTACCTTCCATAATGACAATGCTACCATCCATTGGAGTAACAAAAATCTCGACAACAGACAACCTTCCATAATGACAAGCCTACCATCCATTGGAGTAACAAAAATTTCTAAAACAGACTACCTTCCATAATGACAAGGCTAAAATCCATTAGAGTAACAAAAATCTCGACAATAGACTACCTTTCATAATGATAAGGCTACCATCTATTGGAATAACAAAAATCTAGAGAACAATCTACCTTCCATAATGACAAGGCTACCCTCCATTGTAGTAACAAAAATATAGACCATAGACTACCTTCCATAATACTAGGCTACCATAATGAAAAGCCTACCATCCATTGGAGTAACAAAAATCTGGAAAACAGAATACCTTACATAATGACTAGGCTACTATCCATTGGAGTAACAAAGATATCAACAGCAGACTACCTTCCATAATGACCAGGCTAAAATCCATTAGAATAACAAAAATCACGACAACATACTACCTTCCATAATGACAAGACTACCATGTATTGGAATAACAAAAATCTAGAGAACAATCTACCTTCCATAATGACAAGGCTACCCTCCATTGTAGTAACAAAAATATAGACCATAGACTACCTTCCATAATACTAGGCTACCATAATGAAAAGCCTACCATCCATTGGAGTAACAAAAATCTGGAAAACAGAATACCTTACATAATGACTAGGCTACTATCCATTGGAGTAACAAAGATATCAACAGCAGACTACCTTCCATAATGACCAGGCTAAAATCCATTAGAATAACAAAAATCACGACAACAGACTACCTTCCATAATGACATGGCTACCATCCATTGTAGTTACAAAAATCTCAACAACAGACTACCTTCCATAATGACAATGCTACCATCCATTGGAGTAACAAAAATCTAGACAACAGACTACCTACCATAATGACAAGGCTACAATCCATTAGAGTATGAAAAATCTCGACATTAGACTACCTTCCATAATGACAAGGCTAAAATCCATTGGAGTAACAAAAATCTCGACAACAGACTACCTTTCATAATGACAAGGCTACCATCTATTGGAATAACAAAAATTTAGAGAACAGACTGCCTTCCATTATGACAAGCCTACCATCCAATGGAATAACAAAAATCTCGACAATATACTACCTTCGATAATGACAAGGCTACCATCAATTGTAGTAACCAAAATCTCGACAACAGAATACCTTCCATAATGACAAGGCTACCATCCATTGTAGTAACCAAAATCTCGACAACATAATACCTTCCATAATGAAAAGCCTACTATCCATTGGAGTAACAAAAATCTAGACAACAGAATACCTTCCATAATGACTAGGCTATTATCCATTGGAGTAACAAAGATATCGACAACAGACTACCTTCCATAATGACAATGCTACCATCCATTGGAGTAACAAAAATCTCGACAACAGACAACCTTCCATAATGACAAGCCTACCATCCATTGGAGTAACAAAAATTTCTAATACAGACTACCTTCCATAATGACAAAGCTAAAATCCATTAGATTAACAAAAATCTCGACAACAGACTACCTTTCATAATGATAAGGCTACCATTTATTGGAATAACAAAAATCTAGAGAACAATCTACCTTCCATATTGACAAGGCTACCCTCCATTGTAGTAACAAAAATATAGACCATAGACTACCTTCCATAATACTAGGCTACCATCCATTGGACTAACGAAAATCTCGACAACAGACTACCTTCCATAATGACAATGCTACCATCCATTGGAGTAACAAAAATCTAGACAACAGACTACCTTCCATAATGAAAAGGCTACCATCCATTAGAGTATGAAAAATCTCGACATTAGACTACCTTCCATAATGACAAGGCTACCATCCATTGTAGTGACAAAAATCTCGACAACAGACTACCTTCCATAATGACAAGGCTACAATCCATTAGAGTAATGAGAATATCTACATGAGATTACCTTCCATAATGACAAAGCTACCATGCATTGGAGCAATGAAAATATCAACGAGAGACTACCTTCAATAATGACAAGGCTACCATCCATCGGAGTAACAAAAATCTCGCCAACAACCTACCTTCCATAATGACAAGGTTACCATGCATTGGAGTGACAAAAATCTCGACAATAGAATACCTTCCATAATGACAAGGCTACCATCCATTCGAGTAACAAAATCTTGACAACAAACTAGCTTCCATAATGACAAGGCTACCATCCATTGGAGTAACAAAAATCTCGACAACAAACTACCTTCCATAATGACAAGGCTACCATGCATTAGAGTGACAAAAATATTGACAACAGACTACCTTCCATAATGACAAGGCTACCATCTATTGGAATAACAAAAATCTAGAGAACAGACTGCCTTCCATAATGACAAGGCTACCATCCAATGGAATAACAAAAATCTCGACAACATACTACGTTCCATAATGACAAGGCTACCGTCCATTGTAGTAACAAAAATCTCGACATCAGTCTACCTTCCATAATGACAATGCTACCATCCATTGGAGTAACAAAAATCTAGACAACGGACTACGTTCCATAATGAGAAGGCTACCATCCATTAGAGTATGAAAAATCTCGACATTAGACTACCTTCCATAATGACAAGGCTACCATTCATTGGAGTGACAAAAATCTCGACAACAGACTACCTTCCATAATGACAAGGCTACAATCCATTGGAGTAATGAGAATATCAACAAGAGACTACCTTCAATAATGACTAGTCTACCATCCATTGGAGTAAAAAAAATCTCGCTAACAGACTACCTTCCATAATGACAAGGTTACCATCCATTGGAGTGACAAAAATCTCGACAGTAGAATACCTTCCATAACGACAAGGCTACCATCCATTCGAGTAACAAAATCTAGACAACAAACTACCTTCCATAATGACAAGGCTACCATCCATTGGAGTAACAAAAATCTCGACAACAAACTACCTTCCATAATGACAAGGCTACCATGCATTAGAGTGACAAAAATATCGACAACAGACTACCTTCCATAATGACAAGGCTACCATCCATTGGAGTAAGAAAAATCTGGACAACATAATACCTTCTATAATGACTAGGCTATTATCCATTGGAGTAACAAAGATATCGACAACAAACTACCTTCCATAATGACAAGGCTACAATCCATTGGAGTAATGAGAATATCAATAAGAGACTACCTTCCATAATGACAAGGCTACCATGCATTGGAGTAATGAAAATATCAACAAGAGACTACCTTCAATAATGACAAGGATACCATCCATTGGAGTAACAAAAATCTCTCCAACAGACTACCTTCCATAATGAGAAGGTTACCATCCATTGGAGTGACAAAAATCTCGACAATAGAATACCTTCCATAACGACAAGGCTACCATCCATTCGAGTAACAAAATCTCGACAACACACTACCTTCCATAATGACAAGGCTACCATCCATTGGAGTAACAAAAATCTCGACAACAAACTACCTTCCATAATGAAAAGGCTACCATCCATTAGAGTAACAAAAATATCGACAATAAACTACCTTCCATAATGAAAAGCCTACTATCCATTGGAGTAACAAAAATCTGGACAACAGAATACCTTCCATAATGACTAGGCTACTATCCATTGGAGTAACAAAGATATCGACAACAGACTACCTTCCATAATGACAATGCTACCATCCATTGGAGTAACAAAAATCTCGACAACAGACAACCTTCCATAATGACAAGCCTAGCATCCATTGGAGTAACAAAAATTTCTAAAACAGACTACCTTCCATAATGACAAGGCTAAAATCCATTAGAGTAACAAAAATCTCGACAATAGACTACCTTTCATAATGATAAGGCTACCATCTATTGGAATAACAAAAATCTAGAGAACAATCTACCTTCCATAATGACAAGGCTACCCTCCATTGTAGTAACAAAAATATAGACCATAGACTACCTTCCATAATACTAGGCTACCATAATGAAAAGCCTACCATCCATTGGAGTAACAAAAATCTGGAAAACTGAATACCTTACATAATGACTAGGCTACTATCCATTGGAGTAACAAAGATATCAACAGCAGACTACCTTCCATAATGACCAGGCTAAAATCCATTAGAATAACAAAAATCTCGACAACATACTACCTTCCATAATGACAAGACTACCATCAATTGAAGTAACGAAAATCTTGACAACAGACTACCTTCCATAATGACATGGCTGCCATCCATTGTAGTTACAAAAATCTCAACAACAGACTACCTTCCATAATGACAATGCTACCATCCATTGGAGTAACAAAAATCTAGACAACAGACTACCTTCCATAATGACAAGGCTACCATCCATTAGAGTATGAAAAATCTCGACATTAGACTACCTTCCATAATGACAAGGCTAAAATCCATTGGAGTAACAAAAATCTCGACAACAGACTACCTTTCATAATGACAAGGCTACCATCTATTGGAATAACAAAAATTTAGAGAACAGACTGCCTTCCATTATGACAAGCCTACCATCCAATGGAATAACAAAAATCTCGACAATATACTACCTTCGATAATGACAAGGCTACCATCAATTGTAGTAACCAAAATCTCGACAACAGAATACCTTCCATAATGACAAGGCTGCCATCCATTGTGTTAACCAAAATCTCGACAACATAATACCTTCCATAATGAAAAGCCTACTATCCATTGGAGTAACAAAAATCTGGACAACAGAATACCTTCCATAATGACTAGGCTATTATCCATTGGAGTAACAAAGATATCGACAACAGACTACCTTCCATAATGACAATGCTACCATCCATTGGAGTAACAAAAATCTCGACAACAGACAACCTTCCATAATGACAAGCCTACCATCCATTGGAGTAACAAAAATTTCTAAAACAGACTACCTTCCATAATGACAAGGCTAAAATCCATTAGATTAACAAAAATCTCGAAAACAGACTACCTTTCATAATGATAAGGCTACCATTTATTGGAATAACAAAAATCTAGAGAACAATCTACCTTCCATAATGACAAGGCTACCCTCCATTGTAGTAACAAAAATATAGACCATAGACTACCTTCCATAATACTAGGCTACCATCCATTGTAGTAACAAAAATCTCGACAGCAGTCTACCTTCCATAATGACAATGCTACCATCCATTGGAGTAACAAAAATCTAGACAACGGACTACGTTCCATAATGAGAAGGCTACAATCTATTAGAGTATGAAAAATCTCGACATTAGACTACCTTCCATAATGACAAGGCTACCATCCATTGGAGTGACAAAAATCTCGACAACAGACTACCTTCCATAATGACAAGGCTATAATCCATTGGAGTAATGAGAATATCAACAAGAGACTACCTTCAATAATGACTAGTCTACCATCCATTGGAGTAACAAAAATCTCGCTAACAGACTACCTTCCATAATGACAAGGTTACCATCCATTGGAGTGACAAAAATCTCGACAGTAGAATACCTTCCATAACGACAAGGCTACCATCCATTCGAGTAACAAAATCTAGACAACAAACTACCTTCCATAATGACAAGGCTACCATCCATTGGAGTAACAAAAATCTCGACAACAAACTACCTTCCATAATGACAAGGCTACCATGCATTAAAGTGACAAAAATATCGACAACAGACTACCTTCCATAATGACAAGGCTACCATCCATTGGAGTAAGAAAAATATCGACAATAGACTACCTTCCATAATGAAAAGCCTACCATCCATTGGAGTAACAAAAATATGGACAACAGAATACCTTCCATAATGACTAGGCTACTATCGACTGGAGTAACAAAGATATCGACAACAGACTACCTTCCATAATGACAATGCTACCATCCATTGGAGTAACAAAAATTTCGACAACAGACAACGTTCCATAATGACAAGGCTACCATCCATTGGAGTAACAAAAATTTCTAAAACAGAATACCTTCCATAATGACAAGGCTAGAATCCATTAGATTAACAAAAATCTCGAAAACAGACTACCTTTCATAATGATAAGGCTACCATTTATTGGAATAACAAAAATCTAGAGAACAATCTACCTTCCATAATGACAAGGCTACCCTCCATTGTAGTAACAAAAATATAGACCATAGACTACCTTCCATAATACTAGGCTACCATCCATTGGACTAACGAAAATCTCGACAACAGACTACCTTCCATAATGACAATGCTACCATCCATTGGAGTAAAAAAAATCTAGACAATAAACTACCTTCCATAATGAAAAGGCTACCATCCATTAGAGTATGAAAAATCTCGACACAAACTACCTTCCATAATGACAAGGCTACCATGCATTAGAGTGACAAAAATATCGACAACAGACAACCTTCCATAATGACAAGGCTACCATCCATTGGAGCAATGAAAATATCAACAAGAGACTACCTTCAATAATGACAAGGCTACCATCCATCGGAGTAACAAAAATCTCGCCAACAAACTACCTTCCATAATGACAAGGTTACCATCCATTGGAGTGACAAAAATCTCGACAATAGAATACCTTCCATAATGACAAGGCTACCATCCATTCGAGTAACAAAATCTCGACAACAAACTAGCTTCCATAATGACAAGGCTACCATCCATTGGAGTAACAAAAATCTCGACAACAAACTACCTTCCATAATGACAAGGCTACCATGCATTAGAGTGACAAAAATATTGACAACAGACTACCTTCTATAATGACAAGGCTACCATCCATTGGAGTAACAAAAATATCGACAATAGACTACCTTCCATAATGAAAAGCCTACCATCCATTGGAGTAACAAAAATATGGACAAAAAAATACCTTCCATAATGACTAGGCTACTATCCATTGTAGTAACAAAGATATTGACAACAGAATACCTTCCATAATGACAATGCTACCATCCATTGGAGTAACAAAAATCTCGACAACAGACAACGTTCCATAATGACAAGGCTACCATCCATTGGAGTA
The DNA here is from genome assembly GCA_948472305.1 of Vicia faba. Taxonomy (NCBI): domain Eukaryota; kingdom Viridiplantae; phylum Streptophyta; class Magnoliopsida; order Fabales; family Fabaceae; genus Vicia; species Vicia faba. Next base: position 770,238,026 of record OX451738.1, read on the forward strand.
ACAAAATTTTTTAAAACAGACTACCTTCCATAATGACAAGGCTAAAATCCATTGGAGTAACAAAAATCTCGACAACAGACTACCTTTCATAATGACAAGGCTACCATCTATTGGAATAACAAAAATCTAGAGAACAGACTGCCTTCCATAATGACAAGGCTACCATCCAATGGAATAACAAAAATCTCGACAACATACTCCCTTCCATAATGACAAGGCTACCATCAATTGTAGTAACCAAAATCTCGACAATAGAATACCTTCCATAATGACAAGGCTACCGTCCATTGTAGTAACAAAAATCTCGACAGCAGTCTACCTTCCATAATGACAATGCTACCATCCATTGGAGTAACAAAAATCTAGACAACGGACTACGTTCCATAATGAGAAGGCTACCATCCATTAGAGTATGAAAAATCTCGACATTAGACTACCTTCCATAATGACAAGGCTACCATCCATTGGAGTGACAAAAATCTCGACAACAGACTACCTTCCATAATGACAAGGCTACAATCCATTGGAGTAATGAGAATATCAACAAGAGACTACCTTCAATAATGACTAGTCTACCATCCATTGGAGTAACAAAAATCTCGCTAACAGACTACCTTCCATAATGACAAGGTTACCATCCATTGGAGTGACAAAAATCTCGACAGTAGAATACCTTCCATAACGACAAGGCTACCATCCATTCGAGTAACAAAATCTAGACAACAAACTACCTTCCATAATGACAAGGCTACCATCCATTGGAGTAACAAAAATCTCGACAACAAACTACCTTCCATAATGACAAGGCTACCATGCATTAGAGTGACAAAAATATCGACAACAGACTACCTTCCATAATGACAAGGCTACCATCCATTGGAGTAAGAAAAATATCGACAATGGGCTACCTTCCATAATGAAAAGCCTACCATCCATTGTAGTAACAAAAATATGGACAACAGAATACATTCCATAATGACTAGGCTACTATCGACTAGAGTAACAAAGATATCGACAACAGACTACCTTCCATAATGACAATGCTACCATCCATTGGAGTAACAAAAATCTCGACAACAGACAACGTTCCATAATGACAAGGCTACCATCCATTGGAGTAACAAAAATTTCGAAAACAGACTACCTTCCATAATTACAAGGCTAAAATCCATTGGAGTAACAAAAATCTCGACAACAGACTACCTTTCATAATGACAAGGCTACCATCTATTGGAATAACAAAAATCTAGAGAACAGACTGCCTTCCATAATGACAAGGCTACCATCCAATGGAATAACAAAAATCTCGAAAACATACTACCTTTCATAATGACAAGGATACCATCAATTGTAGTAAAAAAAAATCTCGACAACAGAATACCTTCCATAATGACAAGGCTACCATCCATTGTAGTAACAAAAATCTTGACAACAGTCTACCTTCCATAATGACAATGCTACCATCCATTGGAGTAAACAAAATCTAGACAACAAACCACCTTCCATAATGAGAAGGCTAACATCCATTAGAGTATGAAAAATCTCGACATTAGACTACCTTCCATAATGACAAGGCTACCATACATTGGAGTGACAAAAATCTCGACAACAGACTACCTTCCAAAATGACAAGGCTACAAACCTTTGGAGTAATGAGAATATCAACAAGAGACTACCTTCCATAATGACAAGGCTACCATGCATTGGAGTAATGAAAATATCAACAAGAGACTACCTTCAATAATGACAAGTCTACCATCCATTGGAGTAACAAAAATCTCGCCAACAGACTACCTTCCATAATGACAAGGTTACCATCCATTGGAGTTACAAAAATCTCGACAATAGAATACCTTCCATAACAACAAGGCTACCATCCATTTGAGCAACAAAATCTCGACAACAAACTACCTTCCATAATGACAAGGCTACCATCCATTGGAGTGACAAAAATCTCGACAACAAACTACCTTCCATAATGACAAGGCTACCATCCATTAGAGTGACAAAAATATCGACAACAGACTACCTTCCATAATGACAAGGCTAACATCCATTGGAGTAACAAAAATATAGACAATAGACTACCTTCCATAATGAAAAGCCTACCATCCATTGGAGTAACAAAAATCTGGACAACAAAATACCTTCCATAATGACTAGGCTACTATCCATTGGAGTAACAAAGATATCGACAACAGACTACCTTCCATAATGACAATGCTACCATCCATTGGAGTAACAAAAATCTCGACAACAGACAACCTTCCATAATGAAAAGGCTACCATCCATTGGAGTAAAAAAATTTTCTAAAACAGACTACCTTCCATAATGACAAGGCTAAAATCCATTAGAGTAACAAAAATCTCGATATCAGACTACCTTTCATAATGACAAGGCTACCATGTATTGGAATAACAAAAATCTAGAGAACAGACTGCCTTCCATAATGACAAGGCTACCATCCAATGGAATAACAAAAATCTCGACAACATACTACCTTCCATAATGACAAGGCTACCATCAATTGTAGTAACAAAAATCTCGACAACAAAATACCTTCCATAATGACAAGGCTACCATCCATTGTAGTAACAAAAATCACGGCAACAGTCTACCTTCCATAATGACAATGCTACCATCCATTTGAGTAACAAAAATCTCGACAACAGACTACCTTCCATAATGACAAGGCTACCATCCATTGTAGTAACAAAAATCTAGACCACAGACTACCTTCCATAATGACAAGGCTACCATCCATTGGACTAACGAAAATCTCGATAACAGACTACCTTCAATAATGAAAAGCCTACCATCCATTGGAGTAACAAAAATCTGGACAACAAAATACCTTCCATAATGACTAGGCTACTATCCATTGGAGTAACAAAGATATCGACAACAGACTACCTTCCATAATGACAATGCTACCATCCATTGGAGTAATAAAAATCTCGACAATAGACAACCTTCCATAATGACAAGGCTACCATCCATTGGAGTAACAAAAATTTCGAAAACAGACTACCTTCCATAATGACAAGGCTAAAATCCATTGGAGTAACAAAAATCTCGACAACAGACTACCTTTCATAATGACAAGGTTACCATCTATTGGAATAACAAAAATCTAGAAAACAAACTGCCTTCCATAATGACAAGGCTACCATCCAATGGAATAACAAAAATCTCGACAACATACTACCTTCCATAATGACAAGGCTACCATCAATTGTAGTAACCAAAATCTCGACAACAGAATACCTTCCATAATGACAAGGCTACCATCCATTGTAGTAACAAAAATCTCGACAATAGTCTACCTTCCATAATGACAATGCTACCATCCATTTGAGTAACAAAAATCTCGACAACAGACTACCTTCCATAATGAAAAGCCTACCATCCATTGGAGTAACAAAAATCTGGACAACATAATACCTTCTATAATGACTAGGCTACTATCCATTGGAGTAACAAAGATATCGACAACAGACTACCTTCCATAATGACAATGCTACCATCAATTGGAGTAACAAAAATATCGACAATAGAATACCTTCCATTATGACTAGCCTAACATCCATTAGAGTAACAAAGATATCGATAATAGACTACCTTCCATAATGACAAGGCTACCATCCATTGGAGTGACAAAAATTTCGACAACAAACTACGTTCCATAATGACAAGGCTACCATCCATTGGAGTAACAAAAATCTCGAAAATAGAGTACCTTCCATAATGACAAGGCTAAAATCCATTGGAATAACAAAAATCTCGACAACGTACTACCTTCAATAAAGACAAGACTACCATCAATTGTAGTAACGAAAATCTCGACAACAGACTACCTTCCATAATGACATGGCTGCCATCCATTGTAGTAACAAAAATCTCAACAACAGACTACCTTCCATAATGACAATGCTACCATCCATTGGAGTAACAAAAATCTATACAACAGACTACCTTCCATAATAACAAGGCTACCATCCATTAGAGTATGAAAAATATTGATATTAGACTACCTTCCATAATGACAAGGCTACCATCCATTGGAGTGACAAAAATCTCGACAACAGACTACCTTCCATAATGACAAGGCTACAATCCATTGGAGTAATGAGAATATCAACAAGAGACTACCTTCCATAATGACAAGGCTACCATGCATTAGAGTAATGAAAATATCAACAAGAGACTACCTTCAATAATGACAAGGCTACCATCCATTGGAGTAACAATAATCTCGCCAACAAACTACCTTCCATAATGAGAAGGTTACCATCCATTGGAGTAACAAAAATTTCGAAAACAGACTACCTTCCATAATGACAAGGCTAAAATCTATTGGAGTAACAAAAATCTCGACAACAGACTACCTTTCATAATGACAAGGCTACCATCTATTGAAATAACAAAAATCTAGAGAACAGACGGCCTTCCATAATGACAAGGCTACCATCCAATGGAATAACAAAAATCTCGACAACATACTACCTTCCATAATGACAAGGCTACCATCAATTGTAGTAACAAAAATCTCGACAATAGTCTACCTTCCATAATGACAATGCTACAATCCATTTGAGTAACAAAAATCTCGACAACAGACTACCTTCCATAATGAAAAGCCTACCATCCATTGGAGTAATAAAAATCTGGACAACATAATACCTTCTATAATTACTAGGCTACTATCCATTGGAGTAACAAAGATATCGACAACAGACTACCTTCCATAATGACAATTTTACCATCAATTGGAGTAACAAAAATATCGACAACAGACTACCTTCCATAATGACAAGGCTACCATCCATTGGAGTAACAAAAATATCGACAACAGAATACCTTCCATTATGACTAGCCTACCATCCATTAGAGTAACAAAGATATCAATAATAGACTACCTTCCATAATGACAAGGCTACCATCCATTGGAGTGATACAAATTTCGACAACAGACTACCTTCCATAATGACAAGTCTACCATCCATTGGAGTAACAAAAATCTTTAAAACAGAGTACCTTCCATAATGAGAAGGCTAAAATCCATTGGAATAACAAAAATCTCGACAACATACTACCTTTAATAAAGACAAGACTACCATCAATTGTAGTAACGAAAATCTCGACAACAGACTACCTTCCATAATGACATGGCTGCCATCCATTATAGTAACAAAAATCTCAACAACAGACTACCTTCCATAATGACAATGCTACCATCCATTGGAGTAACAAAAATCTAGACAACATACTACTTTCCATAATGACAAGGCTACCATCCATTAGAGTATGAAAAATCTCGATGTTAGACTACCTTCCATAATGACAAGGCTACCATCCATTGGAGTGACAAAAATCTCGACAACAGACTACCTTCCATAATGACAAGGCTACAATCCATTGGAGTAATGAGAATATCAACAAGAGACTACCTTCCATAATGACAAGGCTACCATGCATTGGAGTAATGAAAATATCAACAAGAGACTACCTTCAATAATGACAAGGCTACCATCCATTAGAGTAACAAAAATCTCGCCAACAGACTACCTTCCATAATGAGAAGGTTACCATCCATAAGAGTGACAACAATCTCGACAATAGAATACCTTCCATAACGACAAGGCTACCATCCATTCGAGTAACAAAATCTCGACAACAAACTACCTTCCATAATGACAATGCTACCATCCATTGGAGTAACAAAAATCTAGACAACAGACTACCTTCCATAATGACAAGGCTACCATCCATTGGACTAACGAAAATATCAACAAGAGACTACCTTCCATAATGATAAGGCTACCATCCATTGGAATAACAAAAATATCAACAACAAACTACGTTCCATAATGAATAGGCTACCATCCATTGGAGTAACAAAAATATCGATAATAGACTACCTTCCATAATGACAAGGCTACCATCCATTGGAGTAACAAAAATATCGACAACAGAATACCTTCCATTATGACTAGGCTACCATCCATTGGAGTAAAAAAATATCGACAACAGAATACCTTCCATTATGACTAAGCTACCATCCATTGAAGTAACAAAGATATCGACATCAGACTACCTACCATAATGACAAGGCTACCATCCATTGGAGTAACAAAAACATCGACAAAAGAATACCTTCCATTATGACTAGGCTACAATCCATTGGAGTAACAAAGATATCGACAACAAACTACCTTCCATAATAACAAGGCTACCATCCATTGGAGTAATGAAAATATCAACAAGAGACTACCTTCCATAATGACAAGGCTACCATCAATTGGAGTAACAAAAATCTCGCCAACAGTATACCTTCCATAATGACACGGCTACCATCTATTGGAGTGGCAAAAATATCGACAACAGACTACCTTCCATAATGACAAGGCTACCATCCATTGGAGTAACGAAAATCTGGACAACATACTACCTTCCATAATGAGAAGGCTTCCATCCATTGGAGTAACAAAAATCGCGAGAATAAACTATCTTCCATAATGGCAAGGCTACCATCCATTGGAGTGACAAAAATCTCTATAATAGACTACCTTCCATAATGACTAAGCTACCATCCATTAGAGTAACAAAGATATTGACAACCGACTACCTTCTATAATGACAAGGCTACCATACATTGTAATAACAAAAATTTGGACAACAAACTACCTTCCATAATGTCAAAGCTACCTTACATTGTAGTAACAAAAATCTCGACAACAGTTACCTTCCATAGTGACAAGGCTACCATCCATTGGAGTAACAAAAATATCAACAACAGACTACCTTCCATAATGATAAGTCCACCATCCATTGGAATAACAAAAATATCGACAACAAACTACGTTCCATAATGAATAGGCTACCATTCATTGGAGTAACAAAAATATCAACAATAGACTACGTTCCATAATGACAAGGCTACCATCAATTGTAGTAACCTATATCTCGACAACAAACTACTTTCCATAATGACAAGACTACCTTCCATAATGACAATGCTACCATCCATTGGAGTAACAAAAATCTCGACCACAGACTACCTTCCATAATGACAAGGCTACCATCCAATGGAATAAAAAAAATCTCGACAACAAACTACCTTCCATAATTACAAGGCTACCATCAATTGTAGTAACAAATATCTCGACAACAAACAACTTTCCATAATGACAAGGCTACCATCCATTGTAGTAACAAAAATCTCGACAACAGGCTACCTTCCATAATGACAAGGTTACCATCAATTGGAGTAACAAAAATCTCGCCAACAGTCTACCTTCCATAATGACATGGCTACCATCCATTGGAGTAACGAAAATCTCGACAACAGACTACCTTCCATAATGACAAGGCTACCATCCATTGGAGTAACAAAAATCGCGAAAACAAACTATCTTCCATAATGACAAGGCTACCATCCATTGGAGTGACAAAAATCTCTACAATAGACTACCTTCCATAATGACTAAGCTACCATCCATAAGAGTAACAAAGAAATCGACAACAGACTACCTTCTATAATGACAAGGCTACCATACATTGTAATAAAAAAAATTTGGACAACAAACTACCTTCCATAATGACAAGGCTACCTTACATTGTAGTACCAAAAATCTCGACAACAATTACCTTCCATAATGACAAGGCTACCATCCATTGGAGTAATGAAAATATCAACAAGACACTACCTTTCATAATGATAAGTCCACCATCCATTGGAATAACAAAAATGTCGACAACAAACTACATTCCATAATGAATAGGCTTCCATTCATTGGAGTAACAAAAATATCAACAATAGACTACCTTCCATAATGATAAGGCTACCATCCATTGGAGTAACAAAAATATCGACAACAAAATACCTTCCATAATGACTAGGCTACAATCCATTGGAGAAACAAAGATATCAACAACAGACTACATTCTATAATGACAAGGCTACCATCCATTGGAGTGACAAAAATCTTGACGACATACTACCTTCCATAATGACAAGGCTACCATCCATTGGAGTAACAAAAATATCGAAAACAGACTACCTTCCATAATGACAAGGCTAAAATCCATTGGAGTAACAAAAATCTCGACAATAGACTACCTTCCATAATGACAAGGCTACCATCTATTGGAATGACAAAAGTCTCGAGAAAAGACTGCCTTCCATAATGACAAGACTACCATCCAATGGAATAACAAAAGTCTCGACAACATACTACCTTCCATAATGACAAGGCTACCATCAATTGTAGTAACCAATATCTCGACAAAAAACTACTTTCCATAATGACAAGGCTACCATCCATTGTAGTAAAAAAAACCTCGACAACAGACTACCTTCCATAATGACAATGCTACCATCCATTGGAGTAACAAAAATCTCGACAACAGACTACCTTCCATAATGATAAGGCTATCATCCATTGTAGTAACAAAAATCTCAACCACAGACTACCTTCCATAATGACAAGGCTACCATCCATTGGACTATTGAAAATATCAACAAGAGATTACCTTCCATAATGATAAGGCTACCATCCATTGGAATAACAAAAATATCAACAGCAAACTACGTTCCATAAGAAATAGGCTACCATCCATTGGAGTAACAAAAATATCGATAATAGACTACCTTCCATAATGACAAGGCTACCATCCATTGGAGTAACAAAAATATCGACAAGAGACTACCTTCCATAATGACAATGCTACCATCCATTGGAGTAACAAAAATCTCGACAACAGACTACCTTCCATAATGATAAGGCTATCATCCATTGTAGTAACAAAAATCTCGACCACAAACTACCTTCCATAATGACAAGGCTACCATCCATTGGACTAACGAAAATATCAACAAGAGACTACCTTCCATAATGATAAGGATACCATCCATTGGAATAACAAAAATATCAACAGCAACCTACGTTCCATAATGAATAGGCTACCATCCTTTGGAGTAACAAAAATATCGATAATAGACTACCTTCCATAATGACAAAGCTACCATCCATTGGAGTAACAAAAATATCGACAACAGAATACCTTCCATTATGACTAGGCTACCATCCATTGGAGTAAAAAAATATCGACAACATAATACCTTCCATTATGACTAGGCTACCATCCATTGAAGTAACAAAGATATCGACAACAGACTACCTTCCATAATGACAAGGCTACCATCCATTGGAGTAACACAAATATCGACAACAGAATACCTTCCATTTTGACTAGGATACCATCCATTGGAGTAACAAAGATATCGACAACAAACTACCTTCCATAATAACAAGGCTACCATCCATTGGAGTAATGAAAATATCAACAAGAGGCTACCTTCCATAATGACAAGGCTACCATCAATTGGAGTAACAAAAATCTCGCCAACACTCTACCTTCCATAATGACACGGCTACCATCGATTGGAGTGGCAAAAATATCGGTAACATACTACCTTCCATAATGACAAGGCTACCATCCATTGGAGTAACGAAAATCTCGACAACAGACTACCTTCCATAATGACAAGGCTACCATCCATTGGAGTAACAAAAATCACGAAAATAAACTATCTTCCATAATGATAAGGCTACCATCCATTGGAGTGACAAAAATATCTACAATAGACTATCTTTCATAATGACTAAGGCTACCATCCATTGGAGTAACAAAGATATCTACAACAGACTACCCTCTATAATGACAAGGCTTCCATACATTGTAATAACAAAAATTTGAACAACAAACTACCTTCCATAATGACAAGGCTACCTTACATTGTAGTAACAAAAATCTCAGCAACAGTTACCTTCCATAATGACAAGGCTACCATCCATTGGTGTAATGAAAATATCAACAAGACACTACCTTTCATAATGATAAGTCCACCATCCATTGGAATAACAAAAATGTCGACAACAAACTACGTTCCATAATGAATAGGCTTCCATTCATTGGAGTAACAAAAATATCAACAATAGACTACCTTCCATAATGACAAGGCTACCATCCATTGGAGTAACAAAAATATCGACAACAAAATACCTTCCATAATGACTAGGCTACCATCCATTGGAGAAACAAAGATATCAACAACAGACTACATTCTATAATGACAAGGCTACCATCCATTGGAGTGACAAAAATCTTGACGACATACTACCTTCCATAATGACAAGGCTACCATCCATTGGAGTAACAAAAATATCGAAAACAGACTACCTTCCATAATGACAAGGCTAAAATCCATTGGAGTAACAAAAATCTCGACAATAGACTACCTTCCATAATGACAAGGCTACCATCTATTGGAATAACAAAAGTCTCGAGAAAAGACTGCCTTCCATAATGACAAGGCTACCATCCAATGGAATAACAAAAGTCTCGACAACAAACTACCTTCCATAATGACAAGGCTACCTTACATTGTAGTAACAAAAATCTCGGCAACAGTTACCTTCCATAATGACAAGGCTACCATCCATTCGTGTAATGAAAATATCAACAAGACACTACCTTTCATAATGATAAGTCCATCATCCATTGGAATAACAAAAATATCGACAACAAACTACGTTCCATAATGAATAGGCTTCCATTCATTGGAGTAACAAAAATATCAACAATAGACTACCTTCCATAATGACAAGGCCACCATCCATTGGAGTAACAAAAATATCGACAACAAAATACCTTCCATAATGACTAGGCTACCATCCATTGGAGTAACAAAGATATCGAAAATAGACTACATTCTATAAAGACAAGGCTACCATCCATTGGAGTGACAAAAATCTTGACGACATACTACCTTCCATAATGACAAGGCTACCATCCATTGGAGTAACAAAAATCTCGAAAATAGACTGCCTTCCATAATGACAAGGCTAAATCCATTGGAGTAACAAAAATCTCGACAATAGACTACCTTCCATAATGACAAGGCTACCATCTATTGGAATAACAAAAGTCTCGAGAACAGACTGCCTTCCATAATGACAAGGCTACCATCCAATGCTATAACAAAAATCTCGACAACAAACAACCTTCCATAATGACAAGGCTACCATCAATTGTAGTAACCAATATCTCGACAACAAACTACTTTCCATAATGACAAGGCTACCATCCATTTCTCGACAACAAACTACTTTCCATAATGACAAGGCTACCATATATTGTAGTAACAAAAATCTCGACAACAGACTACCTTTCATAATGACAATGCTACCATCCATTGGAGTAACAAAAATCTCGACAACAGACTACCTTCCATAATGACAAGGCAATTATCCATTGGACTAACGAAAATATCAACAAGAGACTACCTTCCATAATGATAAGTCTACCATCCATTGGAATAACAAAAATATCAACAACAAACTACGTTCCATAATTAATAGGCTACCATCCATTGTAGTAACAAAAATATCGATAATAGACTACCTTCCATAATGACAAGGCTACCATCCATTGGAGTAATAAAAATATTGACAACAGAATACCTTCCATTATGACTAGGCTACCATCCATTGAAGTAACAAAGATATCGACAACAGACTACCTTCCATAATGACAAGGCTACCATCCATTGGAGTAACAAAAATATCGACAACAGAATACCTTCCATTATGACTAGGCCATCATCCATTGGAGTAACAAAGATATCGACAACAGACTACCTTCCATAATAATAAGGCTTCCATCCATTTGAGTAATGAAAATATCAAAAAGAGACTACCTTCCAAAATGACAAGGCTACCATCAATTGGAGTAACAAAAATCTCGCCAACAGTCTACCTTCCATAATGACACGGCTACCATCCATTGGAGTGGCAAAAATATCGACAACAGACTACCTTCCATAAAGACAAGGCTACCATCCATTGGAGTAACGAAAATCTCGACAACATACTACCTTCCATAATGACAAGGCTACCATCCATTGGAGTAACAAAAATCACGAAAATAAACTATCTTCTATAATGACAAGGCTACCATCCATTGGAGTGACAAAAATCTCTACAATAGACTACCTTCCATAATGACTAAGATATCGACAACAGACTACCTTCTATAATGACAAGGCAACCATACATTCTAATAACAATAATTTGGACAACAAACTACCTTCCATAATGACAAGGCTACCTTATATTGTAGTAACAAAAATTTCGACAACAGTTACCTTCCATAATCACAAGGCTACCATCCATTGGAGTAACAAAAATATCAACAACAGACTACCTTCCATAATGATAAGTCCACCATCCATTGGAATAACAAAAATATCGACAACAAAGTACGTTCCATAATGAATAGGCTACCATTCATTGGAGTAACAAAAATATCAACAATAGACTACCTTTCATAATGACAAGGCAACCATCCATTGGAGTAACAAAAATATCGACAACAAAATACCTTACATAACGACTAGGCTACCATTGATTGGAGTAACAAAGATGTCGACAACAGACTACCTTCCATAATGACAAGGCTACCATCCATTGGACTAACGAAAATATCAACAAGAGACTACCTTCCATAATGATAAGGCTAGCATCCATTGGAATAAAAAAAATATCGACAACATAATACCTTCCATTATGACTAGGCTACCATCCATTGAAGTAACAAAGATATCGATAACAGAATACCTTCCATAATGACAAGGATACCATCCATTGGAGTAACAAAAATATCGACAACAGAATACCTTCCATTATGACTAGGATACAATCCATTGGAGTAACAAAGATATCGACAACAGACTACCTTCCATAATGACAAGGCTACCATCCATTGGAGTAGTGAAAATATCAACAAGAGACTACCTACCATAATGACAAGGCTACCATCAATTGGAATAAAAAAATCTCGCCAACAGTCTACCTTCCATAATGACAAGGCTACCATCCATTATAGTAACAAAAATGACTTCCATAATGACAAGGCTACCATCCAATGGAATAACAAAAATCTCGACAACATACTACCTTACATAATGACAAGGCTATCATCCATTGGAGTAACAAAAATCGCAAAAACAGACTACCTTCCATAATGACAAGGCTACCATCCATTGGAGTGACAAAAATCCCGACAATAGACTACCTTCCATAATGACAAGGCTATAATCCTTTGGAGTAACAAAAATATAGACAACACACTACCTTCTATAATTACAAGGCTACCAGATATTGTAATAACAAAAATCTGTACAACAAACTACCTTCCATAATGACAAGGCTACCATCCATTGGAGTAACAAAAATCTCGACAATAGACTACCTTCCATAATGACAAGGCTACAATCCATTGGAGTAACAAAAATATCGACAACAAACTACCTTCGATAATTACAAGGCTACCATCCATTAGAGTATGAAAAATCTCGACAACATACTACCTTCCATAATGACAAGGCTACGATCCATTAGAGTGACAAAAATCTCGAGAATAGACTACCTTCCAAAATGACTAGGCTACCATCCATTAGAGTAACAAAGATATCGACAACAAACTACCTTCTATAATGACAAAGCTACCATACATTGCAATAACAAAAATCTCGACATCAAACTACCTTCCATAATGACAAGGCTACCATACATTGTAATAACAAAAATCTCGACAACAGTCTACCTTCCATAATGAGAAGGCTACCATCCATTGGAGTAACAAAAATCTCGATAATAGACTACCTTCCATAATGACAAGGCTACCATCCATCGGAGTAACAAAAATCTCGACAACAAACTACCTTCGATAATGATAAGGCTACCATCCATTAGAGTATCAAAAATCTCGACAACAGATTACCTTCCATAATGACAAACCTACGATCCATTAGAGTAACACAAATCTCGACAACAGACTACCTTACATAATGACAAGGCTACCATCCATTGGAGTGAAAAAAATCTAGACAATAGACTACCTTCCATAATGACAAGGCTACAATCCATTGGAGTAATAAAAATATCGACAACAAACTACCTTTTATAATGACAAGGCTACCATACATTGTAATAACAAAAATCTGGACAACAAACTACCTTCCATAATGACAAGGCTACCTTACATTATAGTAAAAAAATATCGACAACAATCTACCTTCTATAATGACAAGGCTTCCATCCATTGGACTAACAAAAATCTCGACAATAGACTACCTACCATAATGACAAGGCTACCATCAATTGGAATAAAAAAATCTCGCCAACAGTCTACCTTCCATAATGACAAGGATACCATCCATTATAGTAACAAAAATGACTTCCATAATGACAAGGCTACCATCCAATGGAATAACAAAAATCTCGACAACATACTAACTTACATAATGACAAGGCTATCATCCATTGGAGTAACAAAAATCGCAAAAACAGACTACCTTCCATAATGACAAGGCTACCATCCATTGGAGTGACAAAAATCCCGACAATAGACTACCTTCCATAATGACAAGACTACAATCCTTTGGAGTAACAAAAATATAGACAACAGACTACCTTCTATAATTACAAGGCTACCATACGTTGTAATAACAAAAATCTGTACAACATACTACCTTCCATAATGACAAGGCTACCATCCATTGGAGTAACAAAAATCTCGACAATAGACTACCTTCCATAATGACAAGGCTACAATCCATTGGAGTAACAAAAATATCGACAACAAACTACCTTCGATAAGGACAAGGCTACCATCCATTAGAGTATGAAAAATCTCGACAACATACTACCTTCCATAATGGCAAGGCTACGATCCATTAGAGTGAGAAAAATCTCGACAATAGACTACCTTCCAAAATGACTAGGCTACCATCCATTAGAGTAACAAAGATATCGACAACAAACTACCTTCCATAATGACAAGGCTACCATACATTGTAATAACAAAAATCTCGACAACAGTCTACCTTCCATAATGACAAAGCTACCTTACATTATAGTAAAAAAATCTCGACAACAATCTACCTTCCATAATTACAAGGCTTCCATCCATTGGACTAACAAAAATCTCGACAATAGACTACCTTCCATAATGACAAGGCTACCATCCATTGGAGTAACAAAAATCTCGACAACAAACTAACTTCGATAATGACAAGGCTACCATCCATTAGAGTATGAAAAATCTCGACAACAGACTACCTTCCATAATGACAAGGCTACGATCCATTAAACTAACAAAAATCTCGACAACAGACTACCTTCCATAATGACAAGACTACAATCCATTGGAGTAATGAAAATATCAACAAGAGACTACCTTCCATAATGCCAAGGCTACCATGCATTGGAGTAATGAAAATATCAACAAGAGACTACCTTCCAAAATTACAAGGCTACCATCCATTCGAGTAACAAAAATCTCGCCAACAGACAACCTTCCATAATCACAAGGCTACCATCCATTGGAGTGACAAAAAAATCTCGACAACAGTCTACCTTCCATAATGACAATGCTACCATCGATTTGAGTAACAACAATCTCGACAACAGACTACCTTTCATAATGACAAGGCTACCATATATTGGAATAACAAAAATCTAGAGAACATACTGCCTTCCAAAATGACAAGGCTACCATCCAATGGAATAACAAAAATCTCGACAACACACTACCTTCCATAATGACAAGGCTACCATCAATTGTAGTAACCAAAATCTCGACAACAGTCTACCTTCCATAATGAAAAGCCTACCATCCATTGGAGTAACAAAAATCTGGACAACAGAATACCTTCCATAATGACTAGGCTACTATCCATTGGAGTAACAAAGATATCGACAACAAACTACCTTCCATAATGTCAATGCTCCCATCCATTGGAGTAACAAAAATTTCGACAACAGACAACCTTCCATAATGACAAGGCTACCATCCATTAGAGTAACAAAAATCTCGACAACAGACTACCTTTCATAATTACAAGGCTACCATCTATTGGAATAACAAAAATATAGAGAACAAACTGCCTTCCATAATGATAAGGCTACAATCAATTGGAGTAACAAAAATCTCGACAACAAACTACGTTCCACAATGAATAGGCTACCATCCATTGGAGTAACAAAAATATCGACAATAAACTACCTTCTATAATGACAAGGATACCATACATTATAATAACCAAAATTTGGACAACAAACTACCTTCCATAATGAGAAGGCTACCTTACATTGTAATAACAAAATTCTCGTCAATAGACTACTTCCATAATTACAAGGTTACCATCCATTGGAGTAACAAAAATCTCGACAATAGACTACCTTCCATAATGACAAGGCTACCATCCATTGGAGTGACAAAAATCTCAACAACAAACTACCTTCGAAAATGACAAGGCTACCATCCATTCGAGTATGAAAAATCTCGACAATAGACTACCTTCCATAATGACAAGGCTACAATCCATTGGAGTAATGAGAATATCAACAAGAGACTACCTTCCATAAGGACAAGGCTACCATGCATTAGAGTAATGAAAATATCAACAAGAGACTACCATCCATAATGACAAGGCTACCATCCATTGGAGTAACAAAAATCTCGCCAGCATACTACCTTCCATAATGACAAGGCTACCATCCATTGGAGTGAAAGAAATCTCGACAACAAACTACCTTCCATAATGACAAGGCTACCATCCATTGGAGTGACAAAAATCTCGTCAATAGACTACCTTCCTTCATGACAAAGCTACCATCCATTAGAGTGACAAAAATATCGACAACAGACTACCTTCCATAATGACAACGCTACCATCCAATGGAGTAACAAAAATATCGACAATAGACTACCTTCCATAATGAAAAGCCTACCATCCATTGGAGTAACAAAAATATGGACAACAGAATACCTTCCATAATGACTAGGCTACTATCCATTGGAGTAACAAAGATATCGACAACAGACTACCTTCCATAATAACAAGGCTACCATCCATTGGAGTAACAAAAATTTCGAAAACAGACTACCTTTCATAATGACAAGGCTACCATATATTGGAATAACAAAAATCTAGAGAACAGACTGCCTTCCAAAATGACAAGGCTACCATCCAATGGAATAACAAAAATCTCGACAACACACTACCTTCCATAATGACAAGGCTACCATCAATTGTAGTAACCAAAATCTCAATAATAGAATACCTTCCATAATGACAAGGCTACCATCCATTGTAGTAACAAAAATCTGGACAACAGTCTACCTTCCATAATGACAATGCTACCATCCATTAGACTAACGAATATCTCGACAATAGATTACCTTCCATAATGAAAAGCCTACCATCCATTGGAGTAACAAAAATCTGGACAACAGAATACCTTCCATAATGACTAGGCTACTATCCATTGGAGTAACAAAGATATCGACAACAAACTACCTTCCATAATGTCAATGCTACCATCCATTGGAGTAACAAAAATCTCGACAACAGACAACCTTCCATAATGACAAGGCTACCATCCATTAGAGTAACAAAAATTTCGAAAATAGACTACCTTCCATAATGACAAGGCTAAAATCCATTGGAGTAACAAAAATCTCGATAACATACTACCTTTCATAATGACAAGGCTACCATCTATTGGAATAACAAAAATATAGAGAACAGATTGCCTTACATAATGACAAGGCTACCATCCAATGGAATCACAAAAATCTCGACAATAGATTACCTTCCATAATGAATAGGCTACCATCCGTTGGAGTTACAAAAATATCGACAATAGACTACCTTCCATAATGACAAGGCTACCATCCATTGGAGTAACAAAAATATCGACAACAGACTACCTTCCATAATGACAAAGGCTACCATCCATTGGAGTAACAAAGATATCGACAACAGACTACCTTCCATAATGACAAAGGCTACCATCCATTGTAGTGACAAAAATATCGACAATAGACTACGTTCCATAATGAATAGGCTACCATCCATTGGAGTAACAAAAATATCGACAATAGACTACCTTTCATAATGACAAGGCTACCATTAATTAGAGTAACAAAAATATCGACAACAAAATACCTTCCATTATGACTAGGCTACCATCCATTGAAGTAACAAAGATATCGAGAATAGACTACCTTCCATAATGACAAGGCTACCATCTATAGGAATAAAATAAATCTCGAGAACAGACTACCTTCCATAATGACAGGGCTACCATCCAATGGAATAACAAAAATCTCGACAACATACTACCTTCCATAGTGACAAGACTACCATCAATTGTAGTAACAAAATCTCGACAACAGACTACCTTCCATAATGACAATGCTACCATCCATTGGAGTAATAAAAATCTCGACAACATATTACCTTCCATAATGACAAGGATACCATCAATTGTAGTAACCAAAATCTCGACAATAGAATACCTTCCGTAATGACAAGGCTACCATCCAATGGACTAACAAAAATATCAACAACAGACTACCTTCCATAATGATAAGGCTACCATCAATTGGAGTAACAAAAATCTCGACAACAGACTACCTTCCATAATGACAAGTCTACCATCCATTGGAGTAACATAAATATCGACAATAGACTAACTTCCATAATGACAAGGCTACCATCCAATAGAGTAACCAAAATCTCGATAACAGACTACCTTCCATAAAGACAAGGATACCATCTATTGGAATAACAAAAATCTCGAGATAAGACTGCCTTCCATAATGACAAGGATACCATCCAATGGAATAATAAAAATCTCGACAACATACTACCTTCCATAATGACAAGACTACCATCCATTAAAGTTACAAAAATCTCGACAATAGACTAACTTCCATAATGACTAGGCTACCATCCATTAGAGTAACAAAGATTTCGACAATAGACTACCTTCTATAATGACAAGGCTACCATACATTGTAATAACAAAAATCTCGACAACAAACTACCTTCCATAATGACAAGGCTACCATTCATTAGAGTAACAAAAATATAGACAACAAAATACCTTCCATTATGACTAGGCTACCATCCATTGAAGTAACAAAGATATCGACAACAGACTACCTTCCGTAATGACAAGGCTACCATCTATAGGAATAAAATAAATCTCGAGAACAGACTGCCTTCCATAATGACAAGGCTACCATCCAATGGAATAACAAAAATCTCGACAACATACTACCTTCCATAATGACAAGACTACCATCAATTGTAGTAACAAAATCTCGACAACAGACTACCTTCCATAATGACAAGGCTGCCATCCATTGTAGTAACAAAAATATCGATAACAAACTACCTTCCATAATGACAAGGATACCATCAATTGTAGTAACCAAAATCTCGACAATAGAATACCTTCCGTAATGACAAGGCTACCATCCAATGGACTAACGAAAATATCAACAAGAGACTACCTTCCATAATGATAAGGCTACCATCAATTGGAATAACAAAAATCTCGACAACAGACTACCTTCCATAATGACAAGGCTACCATCCATTGGAGTAACCAAAATCTCGATAACAGACTACCTTCCATAATGACAAGGATACCATCTATTGGAATAACAAAAATCTCGAGATAAGACTGCCTTCCATAATCACAAGGCAACCATCCAATGGAATAATAAAAATCTCGACAACATACTACCTTCCATAATGACAAGTCTACCATCCATTAAAGTGACAAAAATCTCGACAATAAACTACCTACCATAATGACTAGGTTACCATCCATTAGAGTAACAAAGATATCGAAAACAGACTACCTTCTATAATGACAAGGCTACCATACATTGTAGTAACAAAAATCTCGACAATAGTCTACCTTCCATAATGAAAAGGCTACCATCCATTGGAGTAACAAAAATCTCTTCAACAAACTACCTTCCATAATGACAAGGCTACCATCCATTGGAGTGACAAAAATCTCGACAATAAAATACCTTCCATAATGACAAGGATACCATCCATTGGAGTAACAAAAATCTCGACAACAAACTACCTTCCATAATGACAAGGCTACCATCCATTGGAGTAACAAAAATCTCGACAATAGACTACCTTCCATAATGACAAGGCTACCATCCATTAGAGTGACAAAAATATCGACAACAAACTACCTTCGAAAATGACAAGGCTACCATCCATTCGAGTATGAAAAATCTCGAGAATAGACTACCTTCCATAATGACAAGGCTACGATCCATTAGACTAACAAAAATCTCGACAACAGACTACCTTCCATAATGACAAGACTACAATCCATTGGAGTAATGAGAATATCAACAAGAGACTACCTTCCATAATGACAAGGCTACCATGCATTAGAGTAATGAAAATATCAACAAGAGACTACCTTCCATAATGACAAGGCTACCATCCATTGGAGTAACAAAAATCTCGCCAGCAGACTACCTTCCATAATGACAAGGCTACCATCCATTGGAGTGAAAAAAATCTCGACAACAAACTACCTTCCATAATGACAAGGCTACCATCCATTGGAGTGACAAAAATCTCGTCAATAGACTACCTTCCATAATGACAAGGCTACCATCCATTAGAGTGACAAAAATATCGACAACAGACTACCTTCCATAATGACAACGCTACCATCCAATGGAGTAACAAAAATATCGACAATTGACTACCTTCCATAATGAAAAGCCTACCATCCATTGGAGTAACAAAAATATGGACAAGAGAATACCTTCCGTAATGACTAGGCTATTATCCATTGGAGTAACAAAGATATCGACAACAGACTACCTTCCATAATAACAAGGCTACCATCCATTGGAGTAACAAAAATTTCGAAAACAGACTACCTTTCATAATGACAAGGCTACCATATATATGAATAACAAAAATCTAGAGAACAGACTGCCTTCCAAAATGACAAGTCTACCATCCAATGGAATAACAAAAATCTCGACAACACACTACCTTCCATAATGACAAGGCTACCATCAATTGTAGTAACCAAAATCTCAACAATAGAATACCTTCCATAATGACAAGGCTACCATCCATTGTAGTAACAAAAATCTCGACAACATTCTACCTTCCGTAATGACAATGCTACCATCCATTTGAGTAACAAAAATCTCGACAACAGACTACCTTCCATCATGACAAGGCTACCATCCATTGTAGTAACAAAAATGTAGACCACAGACTACCTTCCATAATGACAAGGCTACCATCCATTGGACTAATAAAAATCTCCACAATAGATTACCTTCCATAATTAAAAGCCTACAATCCATTGGAGTAACAAAAATCTGGACAACAGAATACCTTCCATAATGACTAGGCTACTATCCATTGGAGTAACAAAGATATCGACAACAAACTACCTTCCATAATGTCAATGCTACCATCCATTGGAGTAACAAAAATCTCGACAACAGACAACCTTCCATAATGACAAGGCTATCATCCATTAGAGTAACAAAAATTTCGAAAATAGACTACCTTCCATAATGACAAGGCTAAAATCCATTGGAGTAACAAAAATCTCGATAACAGACTACCTTTCATAATGACAAGGCTACCATCTATTGGAATAACAAAAATATAGAGAACAAATTGCCTTACATAATGACAAGGCTACCATCCAATGGAATAACAAAGATCTCGACAATAGATTACCTTCCATAATGAATAGGCTACCATCCGTTGGAGTTACAAAAATATCGACAATAGACTACCTTCCATAATGACAAGGCTACCATCCATTGGAGTAACAAAAGTATCGACAACAAACTACCTTCCATAATGGCAAAGGCTACCATCCATTGGAGTAACAAAGATATGGACAACAGACTACCTTCCATAATGACAAAGGCTACCATCCATTGTAGTGACAAAAATCTCGACAATAGACTACGTTCCATAATGAATAGGCTACCATCCATTGGAGTAACAAAAATATCGACAATAGACTACCTTCCATAATGACAAGGCTACCATTCATTAGAGTAACAAAAATTACGACAACAAAATACCTTCCATTATGACATGGCTACCATCCATTGAAGTAACAAAGATATCGACAACAAACTACCTTCCATAATTACAAGGCTACCATCTATAGGAATAAAATAAATCTCGAGAACAGACTACCTTCACAAATGACAGGGCTACCATCCAATGGAATAACAAAAATCTCGACAACATACTACCTTCCATAATGACAAGACTACCATCAATTGTAGTAACAAAATCTCGACAACAGACTACCTTCCATAATGACAAGGCTGCCATCCATTGTAGTAACAAAAATATCGACAACAAACTACCTTCCATAATGACAATGCCACCATCCATTGGAGTAACAAAAATCTCGACAACTTATAACTTTCTAAAATGACAAGGATACCATCAATTGTAGTAACCAAAATCTCGACAATAGAATACCTTCCGTAATGACAAGGCTACCATCCAATGGACTAACGAAAATATCAACAAGAGACTACCTTCCATAACGATAAGGCTACCATCAATTGGAGTAACAAAAATCTCGACAACAGACTACCTTCCATAATGACAAGTCTACCATCCATTGTAGTAACAAAAATCTCGACAACAGACTACCTTCCATAATGACAAGGCTACCATCCAATGGAGTAACCAAAATCTCGATAACAGACTACCTTCCATAATGACAAGGATGCCATCTATTGGAATAACAAAAATCTCGAGATAAGACTGCCTTCCATAATGACAAGGATACCATCCAATGGAATAATAAAAATCTCGACAACATACTACCTTCCAAAATGACAAGACTACCATCCATTAAAGTGACAAAAATCTCGACAATAGACTAACTTCCATAATGACTAGGCTACCATCCATTAGAGTAACAAAGATTTCGACAACAGACTACCTTCTATAATGACAAGGCAACCATACATTGTAATAACAAAAATCTCGACAACAAACTACCTTCCACAATGGCAAGGCTACCATACATTGTAGTAACAAAAATCTCGACAATAGTCTACCTTCCATAATGACAAGGCTACCATCCATTGGAGTAACAAAAATCTCGCCAACAGACTACCTTCCATAATGACAAGGCTACCATCCATTGGAGTGACAAAAATCTCGACAATAAAATACCTTCCATAATGACAAGGCTACCATGCATTGGAGTAACAAAATCTCGACAACAAACTACCTTCCATAATGACAAGGCTACCATCTATTGGAATAACAAAAATAAAGAGAACAGACTGCCTTCTATAATGACAAGGCTACCATCCAATGGAATAACAAAAATCTCGACAAAAGATTACCTTCCATAATGAATAGGCTACCATCCGTTGGAGTTACAAAAATATCGACAATAGACTACCTTCCATAATGACAAGGCTACCATCCATTGGAGTAACAAAAATACCAACAACAGACTACCTTCCATAATGACAAAGGCTACCATCCATTGGAGTAACAAAGATATCGACAACAGACTACCTTTCAAAATGACAAAGGCTACCATCCATTGGAGTGACAAAAATCTCGACAATAGACTACGTTCCATAATGAATAGGCTACCATCCATTGGAGTAACAAAAATATCGACAATAGACTAACTTCCTTAATGACAAGGCTACCATTCATTAGAGTAACAAAAATATCGACAACAGAATACCTTCCATTATGGCTAGGCTACCATCCATTGAAGTAACAAAGATATCGACAACAGACTACCTTCCGTAATGACAAGGCTACCATCTATAGGAATAAAATAAATCTCGAGAACAGACTGCCTTCCATAATGACAAGGCTACCTACCAATGGAATAACAAAAATCTCGACAACATACTACCTTCCATAATGACAAGACTACCATCAATTGTAGTAACAAAATCTCGACAACAGACTACCTTCCATAATGACAAGGCTGCCATCCATTGTAGTAACAAAAATATCGACAACAAACTACCTTCCATAATGACAATGCTACCTTCCATTGGAGTAACAAAAATCTCGACAACATATTACCTTCCATAATGACAAGGATACCATCAAATGTAGTAACCAAAATCTTGACAATAGAATACCTTCCATAATGACAAGGCTACCATCCAATGGACTAATGAAAATATCAAAAAGAGACTACCTTCCATGATGATAAGGCTACCATCAATTGGAGTAACAAAAATCTCGACAACAGACTACCTTCCATAATGACAAGTCTACCATCCATTGTAGTAAAATAAATCTCGACAACAGACTACCTTCCATAATGACAAGGCTACCATCCATTGGAGTAACCAAAATCTCGATAACAGACTACCTTCCATAATGACAAGGATACCATCTATTGGAATAACAAAAATCTCGAGATAAGACTGCCTTCCATAATGACAAGTCTACCATCCATTGTAGTAAAAAAAATCTCGACAACATACTACGTTCCATAATGACAAGTCTACCATCCATTAAAGTGACAAAAATCTCGACAATAGACTACCTTCCATAATGACTAGGTTACCATCCATTAGAGTAACAAAGATTTCGAAAACAGACTACCTTCTATAATGACAAGGCTACCATACATTGTAATAACAAAAATCTCGACAACAAACTACCTTCCACAATGGCAACGATACCATACATTGTAGTAACAAAAATCTCGACAATAGTCTACCTTCCATAATGACAAGGCTACCATCCATTGGAGTAACAAAAATCTCTCCAACAGACTACCTTCCATAATGACAAGGCTACCATCCATTGGAGTGACAAAAATCTCGACAATAAAATACCTTCCATAATGACAAGGCTACCATCCATTGGAGTAACAAAAATCTCGACATCAAACTACCTTCCATAATGACAAGGCTACCATCCATTAGAGTGACAAAAATATCGACAACAGACTACATTCCATAATGACAAGGCTACCATCCATTGGAGTAACAAAAATATCGACAATAGACTACCTTCCATAATGAAAAGTCTACCATCCATTGGAGTAACAAAAATATGGACAACAGAATACCTTCCATAATGACTAGGCTACTATCCATTGGAGTAACAAAGATATCGACAACAGACTACCTACCATAATGACAATGCTACCATCCATTGGAGTAACAAAAATCTCGACAACAGACAACCTTCCATAATGACAAGGCTACCATCCATTGGAGTAACAAAAATTTCGAAAATAGACTACTATCCATAATGACAAGGCTCAAATCCATTTGAGTAACAAAAATCTCGACCACAGACTACCTTTCATAATGACAAGGCTACCAAATATTGAAAACAGACTACCTTCCATAAAGACAAGGTTACCATCCATTAGGGTAACAAAAATCTCGATAACATACAAGCTTCCATAATGACAAGGCTACCATCTATTGGAGTAACAAAAATCTCGACTAAAGACTACCTTCCATAATGACAAGGCTACCATCCATTGGTGTAACAAAAATAACGACAACAGACTACCTTCCATAATGACAAGGCTACCATCCATTGGAATAACAAAAATCTCGAAAACAGACTACCTTCCATAATGACAAGGCTATTATCCATTAGAGTAACAAAAATCTCGACAACAGACTACCTTCCATAATGACAAGGCTACCATCCATTGGAATAACAAAAATCTTGACAATAGACTACCTTCCATAATGACAAGGCTACCATCCATTGGAGTAACAAAAATATCGAGAACAGACTACGTTCCAAAATGACAAGGCTACCATGCATTGGAGTAACAAAAATCTCGAAAACAGACTACCTTCCATAATGACAAGGCTACCATCCATTAGAGTAACAAAATTCTCGACAACAAACAACCTTCCAAAATGACAAGGCTACCATCTATTGGAGTAACAAAAATCTCGACAAAAGACTACCTTTTATAATGACAAGGCTACCATCCATTAGAGTAAAAAAAATATCGACAACAGACTACCTTCAATAATGATAAGGCTACCATCCATTGGAGTAACAAAAGAATTGACAACAGACTACGTTCCATAATGACAAGGCTACAATCCATTGGAATAACAAAAATCTCTATAACAAACTACCATCCATAATGACAATGATACCATCCATTGGAGTAACAAAAATATCGACAACAGACTACCTACCATAATGACAAGGCTAACATCCATTAGAGTAACAAAAATCTCGACAATAGACTACCTTCGATAATGACAAGGATACCATCCATTGGAGTAACAAAAATCTCGAAAACAGACTACCTTCTATAATGTCAAGGCTACCATCCATTAGAGTAACAAAAATATCGACAACAGACAACCTCCCATAATGACAAGCCTACCATATATTCGAGTAACAAAAATCTCGACAAAAGACTACCTTCCATAATGACAAGGCTACCATCCATTGTAGTAACAAAAATATCGACAACAGATTACCTTCGATAATAAAAAGGATACCATCCATTGGAGTAAAAAAAATCTCGAAAATAGACTACCTTCCATAATGACAAGGCTACCATCCATTAGAGTAACAAAAATCTCGACAACAGACAACCTTCCATAATTACAAGGCTACCATCGATTGGAGTAACAAAAATCTCGACAAAAGACTACTTTCCATAATGACAAGGATACCATCCATTAGAGTAACAAAAATCTCGAAAACAGACTACCTTCCATAATGACAAGGCTACCATCCATTAGAGTAACAAAAATCTCGATAACATACAAGCTTCCATAATGACAAGGCTACCATCTATTGGAGTAACAAAAATCTTGACTAAAGACTACCTTCCATAATGACAGGGCTACCATCCATTGGAGTAACAAAAATAACGACAACAGACTACCTTCCATAATGACAAGGCTACCATCCATTGGAATAACAAAAATCTCGAAAACAGACTACCTTCCATAATGACAAGGCTATTATCCATTAGAGTAACAAAAATCTCGACAAGAGACTACCTTCCATAATGACAAGGCTACCATCCATTGGAATAACAAAAATCTTGACAATAGACTACCTTCCATAATGACAAGGCTACCATCCATTGGAGTAACAAAAATATCGAGAACAGACTACGTTCCAAAATGACAAGGCTAACATCCATTGGAGAAACAAAAATATCGACAACAGACTACCTTCGATAATGACAAGGCTACCATCCATTGGAGTTACAAAAATCTCGAAAACAGACTACCTTCCATAATGACAAGGCTACCATCCATTAGAGTAACAAAATTCTCGACAACAGACAACCTTCCAAAATGACAAGGCTACCATCTATTGGAGTAACAAAAATCTCGACAAAAGACTACCTTTTATAATGACAAGGCTACCATCCATTAGAGTAAAAAAAATATCGACAACAGACTACCTTCGATAATGATAAGGCTACCATCCATTGGAGTAACAAAAGAATCGACAACAGACTACGTTCCATAATGACAAGGCTACAATCCATTGGAATAACAAAAATCTCTATAACAAACTACCATCCATAATGACAATGATACCATCCATTGGAGTAACAAAAATCTCGACAACAGACTACCTACCATAATGACAAGGCTAACATCCATTAGAGTAACAAAAATCTCGACAATAGACTACCTTCGATAATGACAAGGATACCATCCATTGGAGTAACAAAAATCTCGAAAACAGACTATCTTCTATAATGTCAAGGCTACCATCCATTAGAGTAACAAAAATATCGACAACAGACTACCTACCATAATGACAAGGCTAACATCCATTAGAGTAACAAAAATCTCGACAATAGACTACCTTCGATAATGACAAGGATACCATCCATTGGAGTAACAAAAATCTCGAAAATAGACTATCTTCTAAAATGTCATGGCTACCATCCATTAGAGTAACAAAAATATCGACAACAGACAACCTCCCATAATGACAAGCCTACCATCTATTCGAGTAACAAAAATCTCGACAAAAGACTACCTTCCATAAAGACAAGGCTACCATCCATTGGAGTAACAAAAATATCGACAACAGACTACCATCGATAATGACAAGGCTACCATCCATTAGAGTAACAAAAATCTCGACAACAAACTAACTTCGATAATGACAAGGATACCATCCATTGGAGTAAAAAAAATCTCGAAAATAGACTTCCTTCCATAATGACAAGGCTACCATCCATTAGAGTAACAAAAATCTCGACAACAGACAACCTTCCATAATTACAAGGATACCATCTATTGGAGTAACAAAAATCTCGACAAAAGACTACTTTCCATAATGACAAGGATACCATCCATTAGAGTAACAAAAATCTCGAAAACAGACTACCTTCCATAATGACAAGGCTACCATCCATTAGAGTAACAAAAATCTCGATAACATACAAGCTTCCATAATGACAAGGCTACCATCTATTGGAGTAACAAAAATATCGACTAAAGACTACCTTCCATAATGACAAGGCTACCATCCATTGGAGTAACAAAAATATCGACAACAGACTACCTTCCATAATGACAAGGCTACCATCCATTGGAATAACAAAAATCTCGAAAACAGACTACCTTCCATAATGACAAGGCTATTATCCATTAGAGTAACAAAAATCTCGACAACAGACTACCTTCCATAATGACAAGGCTACCATCCATTGGAATAACAAAAATCTTGACAATAGACTACCTTCCATAATGACAAGGCTACCATCCATTGGAGTAACAAAAATATCGAGAACAGACTACGTTCTAAAATGACAAGGCTAACATCCATTAGAGTAATAAAAATCTCGACAATAGACTACCTTCGATAATGACAAGGATACCATCCATTGGAGTAACAAAAATCTCGAAAACAGACTACCTTCTATAATGTCAAGGCTACCATCCATTAGAGTAACAAAAATATCGACAACAGACAACCTCCCATAATGACAAGCCTACCATCTATTCGAGTAACAAAAATCTCGACAAAAGACTACCTTCCATAATGACAAGGCTACCATCCATTGGAGTAACAAAAATATCGACAACAGACTACCTTCGATAATGACAAGGCTACCATCCATTAGAGTAACAAAAATCTCGACAACATACAACCTTCCATAATGACAAGGCTACCATCTATTGGAGTAACAAAAATATCGACAAAAGACTACCTTCCATAATGACAAGGCTACCATCCATTGGAGTAACAAAAATCTCGACAAAAGACTACTTTCCATAATGACAAGGATACCATCCATTAGAGTAACAAAAATCTCGAAAACAGACTACCTTCCATAATGACAAGGCTACCATCCATTAGAGTAACAAAAATCTCGATAACATACAAGCTTCCATAATGACAAGGCTACCATCTATTGGAGTAACAAAAATCTCGACTAAAGACTACCTTCCATAATGACAAGGCTACCATCCATTGGAGTAACAAAAATAACGACAACAGACTACCTTCCATAATGACAAGGCTACCATCCATTGGAATAACAAAAATCTTGACAATAGACTACCTTCCATAATGACAAGGCTACCATCCATTGGAGTAACAAAAATATCGAGAACAGACTACGTTCCAAAATGACAAGGCTACCATCCATTGGAGAAACAAAAATATCGACAACAGACTACCTTCGATAATGACAAGGCTACCATCCATTGGAGTTACAAAAATCTCGAAAACAGACTACCTTCCATAATGACAAGGCTACCATCCATTAGAGTAACAAAATTCTCGACAACAGACAACCTTCCAAAATGACAAGGCTACCATCTATTGGAGTAACAAAAATCTCGACAAAAGACTACCTTTTATAATGACAAGGCTACCATCCATTAGAGTAAAAAAAATATCGACAACAGACTACCTTCGATAATGATAAGGCTACCATCAATTGGAGTAACCAAAGAATCGACAACAGACTACGTTCCATAATGACAAGGCTACAATCCATTGGAATAACAAAAATCTCTATAACAAACTACCATCCATAATGACAATGATACCATCCATTGGAGTAACAAAAATCTCGACAACAGACTACCTACCATAATGACAAGGCTAACATCCATTAGAGTAACAAAAATCTCGACAATAGACTACCTTCGATAATGACAAGGATACCATTCATTGGAGTAACAAAAATCTCGAAAATAGACTATCTTTTATAATGTCAAGGCTACCATCCATTAGAGTAACAAAAATATCGACAACAGACTACCTACCATAATGACAAGGCTAACATCCATTAGAGTAACAAAAATCTCGACAATAGACTACATTCGATAATGACAAGGATACCATCCATTGGAGTAACAAAAATCTCGAAAACAGACTATCTTCTATAATGTCAAGGCTACCATCCATTAGAGTAACAAAAATATCGACAACAGATAATCTCCCCTAATGACAAGCCTACCATCTATTCGAGTAACAAAAATCTCGACAAAAGACTACCTTCCATAATGACAAGGCTACCATCCATTTGAGTAACAAAAATATCGACAACAGACTACCTTCGATAATGACAAGGCTACCATCCATTAGAGTAACAAAAATCTCGACAACAAACTACCTTCGATAATGACAAGGATACCATCCATTGGAGTAAAAAAAATCTCGAAAATAGACTACCTTCCATAATGACAAGGCTACCATCCATTAGAGTAACAAAAATCTCGACAACAGACAACCTTCCATAATTACAAGGCTACCATCCATTAGAGTAACAAAAATCTCGATAACATACAAGCTCCCATAATGACAAGGCTACCATCTATTGGAGTAACAAAAATCTCGACTAAAGACTACCTTCCATAATGACAAGGCTACCATCCATTGGAGTAACAAAAATATCGACAATAGACTACCTTCCATAATGACAAGGCTACCATCCATTGGAATAACAAAAATCTCGAAAACAGACTACCTTCCATAATGACAAGGCTATTATCCATTAGAGTAAAAAAAATCTCGACAACAGACTACCTTCCATAATGACAAGGCTACCATCCATTGGAATAACAAAAATCTTGATAATAAACTACCTTCCATAATGACAAGGCTACCATCCATTGGAGTAACAAAAATATCGAGAACAGACTACGTTCTAAAATGACAAGGCTAACATCCATTAGAGTAACAAAAATCTCGACAATAGACTACCTTCGATAATGACAAGGATACCATCCATTGGAGTAACAAAAATCTCGAAAACAGACTACCTTCTATAATGTCAAGGCTACCATCCATTAGAGTAACAAAAATGTCGACAACAAACAACCTCCCATAATGACAAGCCTACCATCTATTCGAGTAACAAAAATCTCGACAAAAGACTACCTTCCATAATGACAAGGCTACCATCCATTGGAGTAACAAAAATATCGACAACAGACTACCTTCGATAATGACAAGGCTACCATCCATTAGAGTAACAAAAATCTCTACAACATACAACCTTCCATAATGACAAGGCTACCATCTATTGGAGTAACAAAAATATCGACAAAAGACTACCTTCCATAATGACAAGGCTACCATCCATTGGAGTAACAAAATTATCGACAACAGACTACCTTCGATAATGACAAGGCTACCATCCATTAGAGTAACAAAAATCTCGACAACAAACTACCTTCGATAATGACAAGGATACCATCCATTGGAGTAAAAAAAATATCGAAAATAGACTACCTTCCATAATGACAAGGCTACCATCCATTAGAGTAACAAAAATCTCGACAACAGACAACCTTCCATAATTACAAGGCTACCATCTATTGGAGTAACAAAAATCTCGACAAAAGACTACCTTCCATAATGACAAGGATACCATCCATTAGAGTAACAAAAATCTCGAAAACAGACTACCTTCCATAATGACAAGGCTACCATCCATTAGAGTAACAAAAATCTCGATAACATACAAGCTTCCATAATGACAAGGCTACCATCTATTGGAGTAACAAAAATCTCGACTAAAGACTACCTTCCATAATGACAAGGCTACCATCCATTGGAGTAACAAAAATATCGACAACAGACTACCTTCCATAATGACAAGGCTACCATCCATTGGAATTACAAAAATCTCGAAAACAGATTACCTTCCATAATGACAAGGCTATTATCCATTAGAGTAACAAAAATCTCGACAACAAACTACCTTCCATAATGACAAGGCTACCATCCATTGGAATAACAAAAATCTTGACAATAGACTACCTTCCATAATGACAAGGCTACCATCCATTGGAGTAACAAAAATATTGAGAACAGACTACGTTCTAAAATGACAAGGCTAACATCCATTAGAGTAACAAAAATCTCGACAATAGACTACCTTCGATAATGACAAGGATACCATCCATTGGAGTAACAAAAATCTCGAAAACAGACTACCTTCTATAATGTCAAGACTACCATCCATTAGAGTAACAAAAATATCGACAACAGACAACCTCCCATAATGACAAGCCTACCATCTAATCGAGTAACAAAAATCTCGACAAAAGACTACCTTCCATAATGACAAGGCTACCATCCATTGGAGTAACAAAAATATCGACAACAGACTACCTTCGATAATGACAAGGCTACCATCCATTAGAGTAACGAAAATTTCGACAACATACAACCTTCCATAATGACAAGGCTACCATCTATTGGAGTAACAAAAATATCGACAAAAGACTACCTTCCATAATGACAAGGCTACCATCCATTGGAGTAACAAAAATATCGACAACAGACTACCTTCGATAATGACAAGGCTACCATCCATTAGAGTAACAAAAATCTCGACAACAAACTACCTTCGATAATGACAAGGATACCATCCATTGGAGTAAAATAAATCTCGAAAATAGACTACCTTCCATAATGACAAGGCTACCATCCATTAGAGTAACAAAAATCTCGACAACAGACAACCTTCCATAATTACAAGGCTACCATCTATTGGAGTAACAAAAATCTCGACAAAAGACTACTTTCCATAATGACAAGGATACCATCCATTAGAGTAACAAAAATCTCGAAAACAGACTACCTTCCATAATGACAAGGCTACCATCCATTAGAGTAACAAAAATCTCGATAACATACAAGCTTCCATAATGACAAGGCTACCATCTATTGGAGTAACAAAAATCTCGACTAAAGACTACCTTCCATAATGACAAGGCTACCATCCATTGGAGTAACAAAAATAACGACAACAGACTACCTTCCATAATGACAAGGCTACCATCCATTGGAATAACAAAAATCTCGAAAACAGACTACCTTCCATAATGACAAGGCTATTATCCATTAGAGTAACAAAAATCTCGACAACAGACTACCTTCCATAATGACAAGGCTACCATCCATTGGAATAACAAAAATCTTGACAATAGACTACCTTCCATAATGACAAGGCTACCATCCATTGGAGTAACAAAAATATCGAGAACAGACTACGTTCCAAAATGACAAGGCTACCATCCATTGGAGAAACAAAAATATCGACAACACACTACCTTTGATAATGACAAGGCTACCATCCATTGGAGTAACAAAAATCTCGAAAACAGACTACCTTCCATAATGACAAGGCTACCATCCATTAGAGTAACAAAATTCTCGACAACAGACAACCTTCCAAAATGACAAGGCTACCATCTATTGGAGTAACAAAAATCTCGACAAAAGACTACCTTTTATAATGACAAGGCTACCATCCATTAGAGTAAAAAAAATATCGACAACAGACTACCTTCTATAATGATAAGGCTACCATCCATTGGAGTAACAAAAGAATCGACAACAGACTATGTTCCATAGTGACAAGGCTACAATCCATTGGAATAATAAAAATCTCTATAACAAACTACCATCCATAATGACAATGATACCATCCATTGGAGTAAAAAAAATCTCGACAACAGACTACCTACCATAATGACAAGGATACCATCCATTGGAGTAACAAAAATCTCGAAAACAGACTACCGTCCATAATGACAAGGCTACCATCCATTAGAGTAACAAAAATCTCGACAATAGACAACCTTCCATAATGACAAGGCTACCATCCATTAGAGTAACAAAAATCTCGACAATAGACAACCTTCCATAATGACAAGGCTACCATTTATTGGAGTAACAAAAATCTCGACAAAAGACTACTTTCCATAATGACAAGGCTACCATCCACTGGAGTAACAAAAATATCGACAACAGACTACCTTCCATAATGACAAGGCTACCATCCATTGGAATAACAAAAATCTCGAAAATAGACTACTTTCCGTAATGACAAGGCTATTATCCATTAGAGTAACAAACATCTCGACAACAGACTACCTTCCATAATGACAAGTCTACCATCCATTGGAATAAGAAAAATCTCGACAATAGACTACCTTCCATAATGACAAGGCTACCATCCATTGGAGTAACAAAAACATCGACAACAGACTACGTTCCAAAATGACAAGGCTACCATCCATTGGAGTAACAAAAATATCGACAACAGACTACCTTCGATAATGACAAGGCTACCATCCATTGGAGTAACAAAAATCTCGAAAACAGACTACCTTCCATAATGACAAGGCTACCATCCATTAGAGTAACAAAATTCTCGACAACAGACAACCTTCCAAAATGACAAGGCTACCATCTATTGGAGTAACAAAAATCACGACAAAAGACTACCTTCCATAACGACAAGGCTACCATCCATTAGAGTAACAAAAATATCGACAACAGACTACCTTCGATAATGACAAGGCTACCATCAATTGGAGCAACAAAAAAATCGACAATAGACTACCTTCCATAATGACAAGTCTACTATCCATTAGAGTAACAAAAATCTCGACAACAGACTACCTTCCATAATGACAAGGCTACCATCCATTGGAATAACAAAAATCTCGACAATAGACTACCTTCCATAATGACGAGGCTAGCATCCATTGGAGTAACAAAAACATCGACAACAGACTACGTTCCAAAATGACAAGGCTAGCATCCATTGGAGTAACAAAAATATTGAAAATAGACTACCTTCTATAATGACAAGGCTACCATCCATTATAGTAACAAAAATCTCGAAAATAAACTACCTTCCATATTGACAAGGCTACCATCCATTAGAGTAACAAAAATATCGACAACAGACTACCTTCCTTAATGACAAGGCTACCATCCATTAGAGTAACAAAAATCTCGACAACAGATAACCTTCAATAATAACAAGGCTACCATACATTGGAGTAACAAAAATCTCGACTAAAGACTACCTTCCATAATGACAAGGCTACCATCCATTGGAGTAACAAAAATAACGACAACAGACTACCTTCCATAATGACATGGCTACCATCCATTGGAATAACAAAAATCTCGAAAACAGACTACCTTCCATAATGACAAGGCTACCATCCATTAGAGTAACAAAAATCTCGATAACATACAAGCTTCCATAATGACAAGTCTACCATCTATTAGAGTAACAAAAATCTCGACAAAAGACTACCTTCCATAACGACAAAGCTACCATCCATTAGAGTAACAAAAATATCGACAATAGACTACCTTCGATAATGACAAGGCTACCATCCATTGGAGTAACAAAAATATCGACAACAGACTACCTTCCAGAATGACAAGGCTACCATCCATTGGAATAACAAAAATCTCGACAACAGACTACCTTCCATAATGACAAGGCTACCATCCATTGGAATAACAAAAATCTCGACAACAGACTACCTTCCATAATGACGAGGCTAGCATCCATTGGAGTAACAAAAACATCGACAACAGACTACGTTCCAAAATGACAAGGCTAGCATCCATTGGAGTAACAAAAATATCGAAAATAGACTACCTTCTATAATGACAAGGCTACCATCCATTATAGTAACAAAAATATCGAAAATAAACTACCTTCCATAATGACAAGGCTACGATCCATTGGAATGACAAAAATCTCCAAAACAGACTACCTTCCATAATGACAAGGCTACCATCCATTAGAGTAACAAAAATCTCGACAACATATAACCTTCAATAATGACAAGGCTACCATCTATTGGAGTAACAAAAATCTCGACAAAAGACTACCTTCCATAATGACAAGGCTACCATCCATTAGAGTAACAAAAATATCGACAACAGACTACTTTCGATAATGACAAGGCTGCCATCCATTGGAGTAACAAAAATCTCGAAAACAGACTACCTTCCATAATGACAAGGCTACCATCCATTAGAGTAACAAAAATCTCGATAACATACAAGCTTCCATAATGACAAGGCTACCATCTATTGGAGTAACAAAAATCTCGACTAAAGACTACCTTACATAATGACATGGCTACCATCCATTGGAGTAACAAAAATAACGACAACAGACTACCTTCCATAATGACAAGGCTACCATCCATTGGAATAACAAAAATCTCGAAAACAAACTACCTTCCATAATGACAAGGCTATTATCCATTAGAGTAACAAAAATCTCGACAACAGACTACCTTCCATAATGACAAGGCTACCATCCATTGGAATAACAAAAATCTTGACAATAGACTACCTTCCATAATGACAAGGCTACCATCCATTGGAGTAACAAAAATATCGAGAACAGACTACCTTCCATAATGACAAGGCTATCATCCATTGGAATAACAAAAATCTTGACAATAGACTACCTTCCATAATGACAAGGCTACCATCCATTGGAGTAACAAAAATATCTAGAAAACAGACTACTTTCCATAATGACAAGGCTACCATCCATTAGAGTAACAAAATTCTCGACAACAGACTACCTTCGATAATGACAAGGCTACCATCCATTGGAGTAACAAAAATCTAGAAAACAGACTACCTTCCATAATGACAAGGCAACCATCCATTAGAGTAACAAAATTCTCGACAACAGATAACCTTCAATAATGACAAGGCTACCATCTATTGGAGTAACAAAAATCTCGACAAAAGACTACCTTCCATAATGACAAGGCTACCATCCATTAGAGTAACAAAAATATCGACAACAGACTACTTTCCATAATGACAAGGCTACCATCCACTGGAGTAACAAAAATCTCGAAAACAGACTACCTTCCATAATGACAAGGATACCATCCATTAGAGTAACAAAAATCTCGACAACATACAACCTTCCATAATGACAAGGCTACCATCTATTGGAGTAACAAAAATCTCGACAAAAGACTACCTTCCATAATGACAAGGCTACCATCCATTGGAGTAACAAAAATATCGACAACAGACTACCTTCCATAATGACAAGGCTACCATCCATTGGAATAACAAAAATCTTGAAAAAAGACTACCTTCCATAATGACAAGGCTATTATCCATTAGAGTAACAAAAATCTCGACAACAGACTACCTTCCATTATGACAAGGCTACCATCCATTGGAATAACAAAAATCTTGACAATACACTACCTTCCATAATGACAAGGCTACCATCCATTGGAGTAACAAAAACATCGACAACAGACTACGTTCCAAAATGACAAGGCTATCATCCATTGGAGAAACAAAAATATTGACAATAGAGTACCTTCGATTATGACAAGGCTACCATCCATTGGAGTAACAAAAATCTCGAAAACAGACTACCTTCCATAATGACAAGGCTACCATCCATTAGAGTAACAAAAATCTCGACAACAGATAAACTTCAATAATGACAAGGCTACCATCTATTGGAGTAACAAAAATCTCGACAAAAGACTACCTTCCATAATGACAAGGCTACCATCCATTAGAGTAACAAAAATATCGACAACAGACTACTTTCCATAATGACAAGGCTACCATCCACTGGAGTAACAAAAATCTCGAAAACAGACTACCTTCCATAATGACAAGGCTACCATCCATTAGAGTAACAAAATTCTCGACAACAGAGAACCTTCAATAATGACAAGGCTACCATCTATTGGAGTAACAAAAATCTCGACAAAAGACTACCTTCCATAATGACAAGGCTACCATCCATTAGAGTAACAAAAATCTCAACAAAAGACTACTTTCCATAATGACAAGGATACCATCCATTGGAGTAACAAAAATCTCGAAAACAGACTACCTTCCATAATGACAAGGCTACCATCCATTAGAGTAACAAAAATCTCGACAACATACAACCTTCCATAATGACAAGGCTACCATCTATTGGAGTAACAAAAATCTCGACAAAAGACTACCTTCCATAATGACAAGGCTACCATCCATTAGAGTAAAAAAAATATCGACAACAGACTACCTTCGATAATGATAAGGCTACCACCCATTGGAGTAACAAAAGAATCGACAACAGACTACGTTCCATAGTGACAAGGCTACAATCCATTGGAATAATAAAAATCTCTATAACAAACTACCATCCATAATGACAATGATACCATCCATTGGAGTAAAAAAAATCTCGACAACAGACTACCTACCATAATGACAAGGATACCATCCATTGGAGTAACAAAAATCTCGAAAACAGACTACCGTCCATAATGACAAGGCTACCATCCATTAGAGTAACAAAAATCTCGACAATAGACAACCTTCCATAATGACAAGGCTACCATCCATTAGAGTAACAAAAATCTCGACAATAGACAACCTTCCATAATGACAAGGCTACCATTTATTGGAGTAACAAAAATCTCGACAAAAGACTACTTTCCATAATGACAAGGCTATCATCCACTGGAGTAACAAAAATATCGACAACAGACTACCTTCCATAATGACAAGGCTACCATCCATTGGAATAACAAAAATCTCGAAAATAGACTACTTTCCGTAATGACAAGGCTATTATCCATTAGAGTAACAAAAATCTCGACAACAGACTACCTTCCATAATGACAAGTCTACCATCCATTGGAATAAGAAAAATCTCGACAATAGACTACCTTCCATAATGACAAGGCTACCATCCATTGGAGTAACAAAAACATCGACAACAGACTACGTTCCAAAATGACAAGGCTACCATCCATTGGAGTAACAAAAATATCGACAACAGACTACCTTCGATAATGACAAGGCTACCATCCATTGGAGTAACAAAAATCTCGAAAACAGACTACCTTCCATAATGACAAGGCTACCATCCATTAGAGTAACAAAATTCTCGACAACAGACAACCTTCCAAAATGACAAGTCTACCATCTATTAGAGTAACAAAAATCTCGACAAAAGACTACCTTCCATAACGACAAAGCTACCATCCATTAGAGTAACAAAAATATCGACAATAGACTACCTTCGATAATGACAAGGCTACCATCAATTGGAGTAACAAAAAAATCGACAATAGACTACCTTCCATAATGACAAGTCTACTATCCATTAGAGTAACAAAAATCTCGACAATAGACTACCTTCCATAATGACGAGGCTAGCATCCATTGGAGTAACAAAAACATCGACAACAGACTACGTTCCAAAATGACAAGGCTAGCATCCATTGGAGTAACAAAAATATCGAAAATAGACTACCTTCTATAATGACAAGGCTACCATCCATTATAGTAACAAAAATCTCGAAAATAAACTACCTTCCATAATGACAAGGCTACGATCCATTGGAATGACAAAAATCTCCAAAACAAACTACCTTCCATAATGACAAGGCTACTATCCATTAGAGTAACAAAAATCTCGACAACAGATAACCTTCAATAATAACAAGGCTACCATACATTGGAGTAACAAAAATCTCGACAAAAGACTACCTTCCATAATGACAAGGCTACCATCTATTAGAGTAACAAAAATATCGACAACAGACTACTTTCGATAATGACAAGGCTGCCATCCATTGGAGTAACAAAAATCTCGAAAACAGACTACCTTCCATAATGACAAGGCTACCATCCATTAGAGTAACAAAAATCTCGATAACATACAAGCTTCCATAATGACAAGTCTACCATCTATTAGAGTAACAAAAATCTCGACAAAAGACTACCTTCCATAACGACAAAGCTACCATCCATTAGAGTAACAAAAATATCGACAATAGACTACCTTCGATAATGACAAGGCTACCATCAATTGGAGTAACAAAAAAATCGACAATAGACTACCTTCCATAATGACAAGTCTACTATCCATTAGAGTAACAAAAATCTCGACAACAGACTACCTTCCATAATGACAAGGCTACCATCCATTGGAATAACAAAAATCTCGACAATAGACTACCTTCCATAATGACGAGGCTAGCATCCATTGGAGTAACAAAAACATCAACAACAGACTACGTTCCAAAATGACAAGGCTAGCATCCATTGGAGTAACAAAAATATCGAAAATAGACTACCTTCTATAATGACAAGGCTACCATCCATTATAGTAACAAAAATATCGAAAATAAACTACCTTCCATAATGACAAGGCTATCCATTGGAATGACAAAAATCTCCAAAACAGACTACCTTCCATAATGACAAGGCTACTATCCATTAGAGTAACAAAAATCTCGACAACAGATAACCTTCAATAATAACAAGGCTACCATACATTGGAGTAACAAAAATCTCGACAAAAGACTACCTTCCATAATGACAAGGCTACCATCCATTAGAGTAACAAAAATATCGACAACAAACTACTTTCGATAATGACAAGGCTGCCATCCATTGGAGTAACAAAAATCTAGAAAACAGACTACCTTCCATAATGACAAGGCTACCATCCATTAGAGTAACAAAAATCTCGATAACATACAAGCTTCCATAATGACAAGGCTACCATCTATTGGAGTAACAAAAATCTCGACTAAAGACTACCTTCCATAATGACAAGGCTACCATCCATTGGAGTAACAAAAATAACGACAACAGACTACCTTCCATAATGACAAGGCTACCATCCATTGGAATAACAAAAATCTCGAAAACAAACTACCTTCCATAATGACAAGGCTATTATCCATTAGAGTAACAAAAATCTCGACAACAGACTACCTTCCATAATGACAAGGCTACCATCCATTGGAATAACAAAAATCTTGACAATAGAAAACCTTCCATAATGACAAGGCTACCATCCATTGGAGTAACAAAAATATCGAGAACAGACTACGTTCCAAAATGACAAGGCTACCATCCATTGGAGAAACAAAAATATCGACAATAGACTACCTTCGATAATGACAAGGCTACCATCCATTGGAGTAACAAAAATCTAGAAAACAGACTACCTTCCATAATGACAAGGCTACCATCCATTAGAGTAACAAAATTCTCGACAACAGATAACCTTCAATAATGACAAGGCTACCATCTATTGGAGTAACAAAAATCTCGACAAAAGACTACCTTCCATAATGACAAGGCTACCATCCATTAGAGTAACAAAAATATCGACAACAGACTACTTTCCATAATGACAAGGCTACCATCCACTGGAGTAACAATAATCTCGAAAACAGACTACCTTCCATAATGACAAGGCTACCATCCATTAGAGTAACAAAAATCTCGACAACATACAACCTTCCATAATGACAAGGCTACCATCTATTGGAGTAACAAAAATCTCGACAAAAGACTACCTTCCATAATGACAAGGCTACCATCCATTGGAGTAACAAAAATATCGACAACAGACTACCTTCCATAATGACAAGGCTACCATCCATTGGAATAACAAAAATCTCGAAAACAGACTACCTTCCATAATGACAAGGCTATTATCCATTAGAGTAACAAAAATCTCGACAACAGACTACCTTCCATAATGACAAGGCTACCATCC
Source organism: Vicia faba (assembly GCA_948472305.1). Taxonomy (NCBI): domain Eukaryota; kingdom Viridiplantae; phylum Streptophyta; class Magnoliopsida; order Fabales; family Fabaceae; genus Vicia; species Vicia faba. Next base: position 770,279,834 of record OX451738.1, read on the forward strand.
ATTGGAATAACAAAAATCTTGACAATACACTACCTTCCATAATGACAAGGCTACCATCCATTGGAGTAACAAAAACATCGACAACAGACTACGTTCCAAAATGACAAGGCTATCATCCATTGGAGAAACAAAAATATTGACAACAGAGTACCTTCGATTATGACAAGGCTACCATCCATTGGAGTAACAAAAATCTCGAAAACAGACTACCTTCCATAATGACAAGGCTACCATCCATTAGAGTAACAAAAATCTCGACAACAGATAACCTTCAATAATGACAAGGCTACCATCTATTGGAGTAACAAAAATCTCGACAAACGACTACCTTCCATATTGACAAGGCTACCATCCATTAGAGTAACAAAAATATCGACAACAGACTACTTTCCATAATGACAAGGCTACCATCCATTGGAGTAACAAAAATCTCGAAAACAGACTACCTTCCATAATGACAAGGCTACCATCCATTAGAGTAACAAAAATCTCGATAACATAAAAGCTTCCATAATGACAAGGCTACCATCTATTGGAGTAACAAAAATCTCGACTAAAGACTACCTTCCATAATGACAAGGCTACCATCCATTGGAGTAACAAAAATAACGACAACAGACTACCTTCCATAATGACAAGGCTACCATCCATTGGAATAACAAAAATCTCGAAAACAAACTACCTTCCATAATGACAAGGCTATTATCCATTAGAGTAACAAAAATCTCGACAACAGACTACCTTCCATAATGACAAGGCTACCATCCATTGGAATAACAAAAATCTTGACAATAGACTACCTTCCATAATGACAAGGCTACCATCCATTGGAGTAACAAAAATATCGAGAACAGACTACCTTCCATAATGACAAGGCTATCATCCATTGGAATAACAAAAATCTTGACAATAGACTACCTTCCATAATGACAAGGCTACCATCCATTGGAGTAACAAAAATATCTAGAAAACAGACTACCTTCCATAATGACAAGGCTACCATCCATTAGAGTAACAAAATTCTCGACAACAGACTACCTTCGATAATGACAAGGCTACCATCCATTGGAGTAACAAAAATCTAGAAAACAGACTACCTTCCATAATGACAAGGCAACCATCCATTAGAGTAACAAAATTCTCGACAACAGATAACCTTCGATAATGACAAGGCTACCATCTATTGGAGTAACAAAAATCTCGACAAAAGACTACCTTCCATAATGACAAGGCTACCATCCATTAGAGTAACAAAAATATCGACAACAGACTACTTTCCATAATGACAAGGCTACCATCCACTGGAGTAACAAAAATCTCGAAAACAGACTACCTTCCATAATGACAAGGATACCATCCATTAGAGTAACAAAAATCTCGACAACATACAACCTTCCATAATGACAAGGCTACCATCTATTGGAGTAACAAAAATCTCGACAAAAGACTACCTTCCATAATGACAAGGCTACCATCCATTGGAGTAACAAAAATATCGACAACAGACTACCTTCCATAATGACAAGGCTACCATCCATTGGAATAACAAAAATCTTGAAAAAAGACTACCTTCCATAATGACAAGGCTATTATCCATTAGAGTAACAAAAATCTCGACAACAGACTACCTTCCATTATGACAAGGCTACCATCCATTGGAATAACAAAAATCTTGACAATACACTACCTTCCATAATGACAAGGCTACCATCCATTGGAGTAACAAAAACATCGACAACAGACTACGTTCCAAAATGACAAGGCTATCATCCATTGGAGAAACAAAAATATTGACAATAGAGTACCTTCGATTATGACAAGGCTACCATCCATTGGAGTAACAAAAATCTCGAAAACAGACTACCTTCCATAATGACAAGGCTACCATCCATTAGAGTAACAAAAATCTCGACAACAGATAAACTTCAATAATAACAAGGCTACCATCTATTGGAGTAACAAAAATCTCGACAAAAGACTACCTTCCATAATGACAAGGCTACCATCCATTAGAGTAACAAAAATATCGACAACAGACTACTTTCCATAATGACAAGGCTACCATCCACTGGAGTAACAAAAATCTCGAAAACAGACTACCTTCCATAATGACAAGGCTACCATCCATTAGAGTAACAAAATTCTCGACAACAGAGAACCTTCAATAATGACAAGGCTACCATCTATTGGAGTAACAAAAATCTCGACAAAAGACTACCTTCCATAATGACAAGGCTACCATCCATTAGAGTAACAAAAATCTCAACAAAAGACTACTTTCCATAATGACAAGGATACCATCCATTGGAGTAACAAAAATCTCGAAAACAGCCTACCTTCCATAATGACAAGGCTACCATCCATTAGAGTAACAAAAATTTCGACAACATACAACCTTCCATAATGAGAAGGCTACCATCTATTGGAGTAACAAAAATCTCGACAAAAGACTACCTTCCATAATGACAAGGCTACCATCCATTGGAGTAACAAAAATATCGACAACAGACTACCTTCCATAATGACAAGGCTACCATCCATTGGAATAACAAAAATCTCGAAAACAGACTACCTTCCATAATGACAAGGCTATTATCCATTAGAGTAACAAAAATCTCGACAACAGACTACCTTCCATAATGACAAGGCTACCATCCATTGGAATAACAAAAACTTGACAATACACTACCTTCCATAATGACAAGGCTACCATCCATTGGAGTAACAAAAACATCGACAACAAACTACGTTCCAAAATGACAAGGCTATCATCCATTGGAGAAACAAAAATATTGACAACAGAGTACCTTCGATTATGACAAGGCTACCATCCATTGGAGTAACAAAAATCTCGAAAACAGACTACCTTCCATAATGACAAGGCTACCATCCATTAGAGTAACAAAAATCTCAACAACAGATAACCTTCAATAATGACAAGGCTACCATCTATTGGAGTAACAAAAATCTCGACAAAAGACTACCTTCCATAATGACAAGGCTACCATCCATTAGAGTAACAAAAATATCGACAACAGACTACTTTCCATAATGACAAGGCTACCATCCACTGGAGTAACAAAAATCTCGAAAACAGACTACCTTCCATAATGACAAGGCTACCGTCCATTAGAGTAACAAAAATCTCGATAACATACAAGCTTCCATAATGACAAGGCTACCATCTATTGGAGTAACAAAAATCTCGACTAAATACTACCTTCCATAATGACAAGGCTACCATCCATTGGAGTAACAAAAATAACGACAACAGACTACCTTCCATAATGACAAGGCTACCATCCATTGGAATAACAAAAATCTCGAAAACAAACTACCTTCCATAATGACAAGGCTATTATCCATTGGAGTAACAAAAACATCGACATCAGACTACGTTCCAAAATTACAAGGCTATCATCCATTGGAGAAACAAAAATATTAAAAAACAGAGTACCTTCGATTAAGACAAGGCTACCATCCATTGGAGTAACAAAAATCTCAAAAACAGACTACCTTCCATAATGACAAGGCTACCATCCATTAGAGTAACAAAAATCTCGACAACAGATAACCTTCAATAATGACAAGGCTACCATCTATTGGAGTAACAAAAATCTCGACAAAAGACTACCTTCCATAATGACAAGGCTACCATCCATTAGAGTAACAAAAATATCGACAACAGACTACTTTCCATAATGACAAGGCTACCATCCACTGGAGTAACAAAAATCTCGAAAACAAACTACCTTCCATAATGACAAGGCTACCATCCATTAGAGTAACAAAAATCTCGATAACATACAAGCTTCCATAATGACAAGGCTACCATCTATTGGAGTAACAAAAATCTCGACTAAAGACTACCTTCCATAATGACAAGGCTACCATCCATTGGAGTAACAAAAATAACGACAACAGACTACCTTCCATAATGACAAGGCTACCATCCATTGGAATAACAAAAATCTCGAAAACAAACTACCTTCCATAATGACAAGGCTACCATCCATTGGAGTAACAAAAACATCGACAACAGACTACGTTCCAAAATGACAAGGCTATCATCCATTGGAGAAACAAAAATATTGACAACAGAGTACCTTCGATTATGACAAGGCTACCATCCATTGGAGTAACAAAAATCTCGAAAACAGACTACCTTCCATAATGACAAAGCTACCATCCATTAGAGTAACAAAAATCTCGACAACAGATAACCTTCAATAATGACAAGGCTACCATCTATTGGAGTAACAAAAATCTCGACAAAAGACTACCTTCCATAATGACAAGGCTACCATCCATTAGAGTAACAAAAATATCGACAACAGACTACTTTCCATAATGACAAGGCTACCATCCACTGGAGTAACAAAAATCTCGAAAACAGACTACCTTCCATAATGACAAGGCTACCATCCATTAGAGTAACAAAAATCTCGATAACATAAAAGCTTCCATAATGACAAGGCAACCATCTATTGGAGTAACAAAAATCTCGACTAAAGACTACCTTCCATAATGACAAGGCTACCATCCATTGGAGTAACAAAAATAACGACAACAAACTACCTTCCATAATGACAAGGCTACCATCCATTGGAATAACAAAAATCTCGAAAACAAACTACCTTCCATAATGACAAGGCTATTATCCATTGGAGTAACAAAAACATCGACATCAGACTACGTTCCAAAATTACAAGGCTATCATCCATTGGAGAAACAAAAATATTAAAAAACAGAGTACCTTCATTTAAGACAAGGCTACCATCCATTGGAGTAACAAAAATCTCAAAAACAGACTACCTTCCATAATGACAAGGCTACCATCCATTAGAGTAACAAAAATCTCGACAACAGATAACCTTCAATAATGACAAGGCTACCATCTATTGGAGTAACAAAAATCTCGACAAAAGACTACCTTCCATAATGACAAGGCTACCATCCATTAGAGTAACAAAAATATCGACAACAGACTACTTTCCATAATGACAAGGCTACCATCCACTGGAGTAACAAAAATCTCGAAAACAAACTACCTTCCATAATGACAAGGCTACCATCCATTAGAGTAACAAAAATCTCGATAACATACAAGCTTCCATAATGACAAGGCTACCATCTATTGGAGTAACAAAAATCTCGACTAAAGACTACCTTCCATAATGACAAGGCTACCATCCATTGGAGTAACAAAAATAACGACAACAGACTACCTTCCATAATGACAAGGCTACCATCCATTGGAATAACAAAAATCTCGAAAACAAACTACCTTCCATAATGACAAGGCTACCATCCATTGGAGTAACAAAAACATCGACAACAGACTACGTTCCAAAATGACAAGGCTATCATCCATTGGAGAAACAAAAATATTGACAACAGAGTACCTTCGATTATGACAAGGCTACCATCCATTGGAGTAACAAAAATCTCGAAAATAGACTACCTTCCATAATGACAAAGCTACCATCCATTAGAGTAACAAAAATCTCGACAACAGATAACCTTCAATAATGACAAGGCTACCATCTATTGGAGTAACAAAAATCTCGACAAAAGACTACCTTCCATAATGACAAGGCTACCATCCATTAGAGTAACAAAAATATCGACAACAGACTACTTTCCATAATGACAAGGCTACCATCCACTGGAGTAACAAAAATCTCGAAAACAGACTACCTTCCATAATGACAAGGCTACCATCCATTAGAGTAACAAAAATCTCGATAAAATAAAAGCTTCCATAATGACAAGGCTACCATCTATTGGAGTAACAAAAATCTCGACTAAAGACTACCTTCCATAATGACAAGGCTACCATCCATTGGAGTAACAAAAATAACGACAACAAACTACCTTCCATAATGACAAGGCTACCATCCATTGGAATAACAAAAATCTCGAAAACAAACTACCTTCCATAATGACAAGGCTATTATCCATTAGAGTAACAAAAATCTCGACAACAGACAACCTTCCATAATGACAAGGCTACCATCCATTGGAATAACAAAAATCTCGAAAACAAACTACCTTCCATAATGACAAGGCTATTATCCATTGGAGTAACAAAAACATCGACATCAGACTACGTTCCAAAATTACAAGGCTATCATCCATTGGAGAAACAAAAATATTAAAAAACAGAGTACCTTCGATTAAGACAAGGCTACCATCCATTGGAGTAACAAAAATCTCAAAAACAGACTACCTTCCATAATGACAAGGCTACCATCCATTAGAGTAACAAAAATCTCGACAACAGATAACCTTCAATAATGACAAGGCTACCATCTATTGGAGTAACAAAAATCTCGACAAAAGACTACCTTCCATAATGACAAGGCTACCATCCATTAGAGTAACAAAAATATCGACAACAGACTACTTTCCATAATGACAAGGCTACCATCCACTGGAGTAACAAAAATCTCGAAAACAAACTACCTTCCATAATGACAAGGCTACCATCCATTAGAGTAACAAAAATCTCGATAACATACAAGCTTCCATAATGACAAGGCTACCATCTATTGGAGTAACAAAAATCTCGACTAAAGACTACCTTCCATAATGACAAGGCTACCATCCATTGGAGTAACAAAAATAACGACAACAGACTACCTTCCATAATGACAAGGCTACCATCCATTGGAATAACAAAAATCTCGAAAACAAACTACCTTCCATAATGACAAGGCTACCATCCATTGGAGTAACAAAAACATCGACAACAGACTACGTTCCAAAATGACAAGGCTATCATCCATTGGAGAAACAAAAATATTGACAACAGAGTACCTTCGATTATGACAAGGCTACCATCCATTGGAGTAACAAAAATCTCGAAAACAGACTACCTTCCATAATGACAAAGCTACCATCCATTAGAGTAACAAAAATCTCGACAACAGATAACCTTCAATAATGACAAGGCTACCATCTATTGGAGTAACAAAAATCTCGACAAAAGACTACCTTCCATAATGACAAGGCTACCATCCATTAGAGTAACAAAAATATCGACAACAGACTACTTTCCATAATGACAAGGCTACCATCCACTGGAGTAACAAAAATCTCGAAAACAGACTACCTTCCATAATGACAAGGCTACCATCCATTAGAGTAACAAAAATCTCGATAACATAAAAGCTTCCATAATGACAAGGCTACCATCTATTGGAGTAACAAAAATCTCGACTAAAGACTACCTTCCATAATGACAAGGCTACCATCCATTGGAGTAACAAAAATAACGACAACAAACTACCTTCCATAATGACAAGGCTACCATCCATTGGAATAACAAAAATCTCGAAAACAAACTACCTTCCATAATGACAAGGCTATTATCCATTAGAGTAACAAAAATCTCGACAACAGACAACCTTCCATAATGACAAGGCTACCATCCATTGGAATAACAAAAATCTTGACAATAGACTACCTTCCATAATGACAAGGCTACCATCCATTTGAGTAACAAAAATATCGAGAACATACTACCTTCCATAATGACAAGGCTACCATCCATTGGAATAACAAAAATCTTGACAATAGACTACCTTCCATAATGACAAGGCTACCATCCATTGGAGTAACAAAAATATCTAGAAAACAGACTACCTTCCATAATGACAAGGCTACCATCCATTAGAGTAACAAAATTCTCGACAACAGACTACCTTCGATAATCACAAGGCTACCATCCATTGGAGTAACAAAAATCTAGAAAATAGACTACCTTCCATAATGACAAGGCTACCATCCATTAGAGTAACAAAATTATCGACAACAGATAACCTTCAATAATGACAAGGCTACCATCTATTGGAGTAACAAAAATCTCGAAAAAAGACTACCTTCCATAATGACAAGGCTACCATCCATTAGAGTAACAAAAATATCGACAACAGACTACTTTCCATAATGACAAGGCTACCATCCACTGGAGTAACAAAAATCTCGAAAACAGACTACCTTCCATAATGACAAGGATACCATCCATTAGAGTAACAAAAATCTCGACAACATACAACCTTCCATAATGACAAGGCTACCATCTATTGGAGTAACAAAAATCTCAACAAAAGACTACCTTCCATAATGACAAGGCTACCATCCATTGGAGTAACAAAAATATCGACAACAGACTACCTTCCATAATGACAAGGCTACCATCCATTGGAATAACAAAAATCTCGAAAACAGACTACCTTCCATAATGACAAGGCTATTATCCATTAGAGTAACAAAAATCTCGACAACAGACTACCTTCCATAATGACAAGGCTACCATCCATTAGAATAACAAAAATCTTGACAATACACTACCTTCCATAATGACGAGGCTACCATCCATTGGAGTAACAAAAACATCGACAACAGACTACGTTCCAAAATGATAAGGCTATCATCCATTGGAGAAACAAAAATATTGACAACAGAGTACCTTCGATTATGACAAGGCTACCATCCATTGGAGTAACAAAAATCTCGAAAACAGACTACCTTCCATAATGACAAGGCTACCATCCATTAGAGTAACAAAAATCTCGACAACAGATAACCTTCAATAATGACAAGGCTACCATCTATTGGAGTAACAAAAATCTCGACAAAAGACTACCTTCCATAATGACAAGGCTACCATCCATTAGAGTAACAAAAATATCGACAACAGACTACTTTCCATAATGACAAGGCTACCATCCACTGGAGTAACAAAAATCTCGAAAACAGACTACCTTCCATAATGACAAGGCTACCATCCATTAGAGTAACAAAATTCTCGACAACAGATAACCTTCAATAATGACAAGGCTACCATCTATTGGAGTAGCAAAAATCTCGACAAAAGACTACCTTCCATAATGACAAGGCTACCATCCATTAGAGTAACAAAAATCTCAACAAAAGACTACTTTCCATAATAACAAGGATACCATCCATTGGAGTAACAAAAATCTCGAAAACAGACTACCTTCCATAATGACAAGGCTACCATCCTTTAGAGTAACAAAAATCTCGATAACATACAAGCTTCCATAATGACAAGGATACCATCTATTGGAGTAACAAAAATCTCGACTAAAGACTACCTTCCATAATGACAAGGCTACCATCTATTGGAGTAACAAAAATAACGACAACAGACTACCTTCCATAATGACAAGGCTACCATCCATTGGAATAACAAAAATCTCGAAAACAAACTACCTTCCATAATGACAAGGCTATTATCCATTAGAGTAACAAAAATCTCGACAACAGACTACCTTCCATAATGACAAGGCTACCATCCATTGGAATAACAAAAATCTTGACAATAGACTACCTTCCATAATGACAAGGCTACCATCCATTGGAGTAACAAAAATATCGAGAACAGACTACGTTCCAAAATGACAAGGCTACCATCCATTGGAGAAACAAAAATATCGACAACAGACGACCTTCCATAATGACAAGGCTACCATCCATTGGAGTAACAAAAATCTAGAAAACAGACTACCTTCCATAATGACAAGGCTACCATCCATTAGAGTAACAAAATTCTCGACAACAGACAACCTTCGAAAATGACAAGGCTACCATCTATTGGAGTAACAAAAATCTCGACAAAAGACTACCTTTTATAATGACAAGGCTACCATCCATTAGAGTAAAAAAAATATCGACAACAGACTACCTTCGATAATGATAAGGCTACCATCTATTGGAGTAACAAAAGAATCGACAACAGACTACGTTCCATAATGACAAGGCTACAATCCATTGGAATAACAAAAATCTCTATAACAAACTACCATCCATAATGATAATGATACCATCCATTGGAGTAACAAAAATCTCGACAACAGACTACCTACCATAATGACAAGGATACCATCCATTAGAGTAACAAAAATCTCGAAAACAGACTACCTTCCATAATGACAAGGCTACCATCCATTAGAGTAACAAAAATCTCGACAATAGACAACCTTCCATAAAGACGAGGCTACCATCCATTGGAGTAACAAAAATCTCGAAAACAGACTACCTTCCATAATGACAAGGCTACCATCCATTAGAGTAACAAAAATCTCGACAACAGATAACCTTCAATAATGACAAGGCTACCATCTATTGGAGTAACAAAAATATCGACAACAGACTACCTTCCATAATGACAAGGCTACCATCCATTGGAATAACAAAAATCTCGAAAATAGACTACTTTCCGTAATGACAAGGCTATTATCCATTAGATTAACAAAAATCTTGACAAAAGACTACCTTCCAAAATGACAAGGCTACCATCCATTGGAATAAGAAAAATCTCGACAATAGACTACCTTCCATAATGACAAGGCTACCATCCATTGGAGTAACAAAAACATCGACAACAGACTGCGTTCCAAAATGACAAGGCTACCATCCATTGGAGTAACAAAAATATCGACAATAGACTACCTTCGATAATGACAAGGCTACCATCCATTGGAGTTACAAAAATCTCGAAAACAGACTACCTTCCATAATGACAAGGCTACCATCCATTAGAGTAACAAAATTCTTGACAACAGACAACCTTCCAAAATGACAAGGCTACCATCTATTGGAGTAACAAAAATCTCGACAAAAGACTACCTTTTATAATGACAAGGCTACCATCCATTAGAGTAAAAAAAATATCGACAACAGACTACCTTCGATAATGATAAGGCTACCATCAATTGGAGTAACAAAAGAATCGACAACAGACTACATTCCATAATGACAAGGCTACAATCCATTGGAATAACAAAAATCTCTATAACAAACTACCATCCATAATGACAATGATACCATCCATTGGAGTAACAAAAATCTCGACAACAGACTACCTACCATAATGACAAGGCTAACATCCATTAGAGTAACAAAAATCTCGACAATAGACTACCTTCGATAATGACAAGGATACCATCCATTGGAGTAACAAAAATCTCGAAAATAGACTATCTTTTATAATGTCAAGGCTACCATCCATTAGAGTAACAAAATTATCGACAACAAACTACCTACCATAATGACAAGGCTAACATCCATTAGAGTAACAAAAATCTCGACAATAGACTACATTCGATAATGACAAGGATACCATCCATTGGAGTAACAAAAATCTCGAAAACAGACTATCTTCTATAATGTCAAGGCTACCATCCATTAGAGTAACAAAGATATCGACAACAGATAATCTTCCCTAATGACAAGCCTACCATCTATTCGAGTAACAAAAATCTCGACAAAAGACTACCTTCCATAATGACAAGGCTACCATCCATTTGAGTAACAAAAATATCGACAACAGACTACCTTCGATAATGACAAGGCTACCATCCATTAGAGTAACAAAAATCTCGACAACAAACTACCTTCGATAATGACAAGGATTCCATCCATTGGAGTAAAAAAAATCTCGAAAATAGACTACCTTCCATAATGACAAGGCTACCATCCATTAGAGTAACAAAAATCTCGACAACAGACAACCTTCCATAATTACAAGGCTACCATCCATTAGAGTAACAAAAATCTCGATAACATACAAGCTCCCATAATGACAAGGCTACCATCTATTGGAGTAACAAAAATCTCGACTAAAGACTACCTTCCATAATGACAAGGCTACCATCCATTGGAGTAACAAAAATATCGACAATAGACTACCTTCCATAATGACAAGGCTACCATCCATTGGAATAACAAAAATCTCGAAAACAGACTACCTTCCATAATGACAAGGCTATTATCCATTAGAGTAAAAAAAATCTCGACAACAGACTACCTTCCATAATGACAAGGCTACCATCCATTGGAATAACAAAAATCCTGACAATAAACTAACTTCCATAATGACAAGGCTACCATCCATTGGAGTAACAAAAATATCGAGAACAGACTACGTTCTAAAATGACAAGGCTAACATCCATTAGAGTAACAAAAATCTCGACAATAGACTACCTTCGATAATGACAAGGATACCATCCATTGGAGTAACAAAAATCTCGAAAACAGACTACCTTCTATAATGTCAAGGCTACCATCCATTAGAGTAACAAAAATATCGACAACAGACAACCTCCCATAATGACAAGCCTACCATCTATTCGAGTAACAAAAATCTCGACAAAAGACTACCTTCCATAATGACAAGGCTACCATCCATTGGAGTAACAAAAATATGGACAACAGACTACCTTCGATAATGACAAGGCTACCATCCATTAGAGTAACAAAAATCTCTACAACATACAACCTTCCATAATGACAAGGCTACCATCTATTGGAGTAACAAAAATATCGACAAAAGACTACCTTCCATAATGACAAGGCTACCATCCATTGGAGTAACAAAATTATCGACAACAGACTACCTTCGATAATGACAAGGCTACCATCCATTAGAGTAACAAAAATCTCGACAACAAACTACCTTCGATAATGACAAGGATACCATCCATTGGAGTAAAAAAAATCTCGAAAATAGACTACCTTCCATAATGACAAGGCTACCATCCATTAGAGTAACAAAAATCTCGACAACAGACAACCTTCCATAATTACAAGGCTACCATCTATTGGAGTAACAAAAATCTCGACAAAAGACTACCTTCCATAATGACAAGGATACCATCCATTAGAGTAACAAAAATCTCGAAAACAGACTACCTTCCATAATGACAAGGCTACCATCCATTAGAGTAACAAAAATCTCGATAACATACAAGCTTCCATAATGACAAGGCTACCATCTATTGGAGTAACAAAAATCTCGACTAAAGACTACCTTCCATAATGACAAGGCTACCATCCATTGGAGTAACAAAAATATCGACAACAGACTACCTTCCATAATGACAAGGCTACCATCCATTGGAATTACAAAAATCTCGAAAACAGATTACCTTCCATAATGACAAGGCTATTATCCATTAGAGTAACAAAAATCTCGACAACAAACTACCTTCCATAATGACAAGGCTACCATCCATTGGAATAACAAAAATCTTGACAATAGACTACCTTCCATAATGACAAGGCTACCATCCATTGGAGTAACAAAAATATTGAGAACAGACTACGTTCTAAAATGACAAGGCTAACATCCATTAGAGTAACAAAAATCTCGACAATAGACTACCTTCGATAATGACAAGGATACCATCCATTGGAGTAACAAAAATCTCGAAAACAGACTACCTTCTATAATGTCAAGACTACCATCCATTAGAGTAACAAAAATATCGACAACAGACAACCTCCCATAATGACAAGCCTACCATCTATTCGAGTAACAAAAATCTCGACAAAAGACTACCTTCCATAATGACAAGGCTACCATCCATTGGAGTAACAAAAATATCGACAACAGACTACCTTCGATAATGACAAGGCTACCATCCATTAGAGTAACAAAAATTTCGACAACATACAACCTTCCATAATGACAAGGCTACCATCTATTGGAGTAACAAAAATATCGACAAAAGAGTACCTTCCATAATGACAAGGCTACCATCCATTAGAGTAACAAAAATAACGACAATAGACTACCTTCCATAATGACAAGGCTACCATCCATTAGAGTAACAAAAATCTCGACAACAAACTACCTTCGATAATGACAAGGATACCATCCATTGGAGTAAAATAAATCTCGAAAATAGACTACCTTCCATAATGACAAGGCTACCATCCATTAGAGTAACAAAAATCTCGACAACAGACAACCTTCCATAATTACAAGGCTACCATCTATTGGAGTAACAAAAATCTCGACAAAAGACTACTTTCCATAATGACAAGGATACCATCCATTAGAGTAACAAAAATCTCGAAAACAGACTACCTTCCATAATGACAAGGCTACCATCCATTAGAGTAACAAAAATCTCGATAACATACAAGCTTCCATAATGACAAGGCTACCATCTATTGGAGTAACAAAAATCTCGACTAAAGACTACCTTCCATAATGACAAGGCTACCATCCATTGGAGTAACAAAAATAACGACAATAGACTACCTTCCATAATGACAAGGCTACCATCCATTGGAATAACAAAAATCTCGAAAACAGACTACCTTCCATAATGACAAGGCTATTATCCATTAGAGTAACAAAAATCTCGACAACAGACTACCTTCCATAATGACAAGGCTACCATCCATTGGAATAACAAAAATCTTGACAATAGACTACCTTCCATAATGACAAGGCTACCATCCATTGGAGTAACAAAAATATCGAGAACAGACTACGTTCCAAAATGACAAGGCTACCATCCATTGGAGAAACAAAAATATCGACAACACACTACCTTTGATAATGACAAGGCTACCATCCATTGGAGTAACAAAAATCTCGAAAACAGACTACCTTCCATAATGACAAGGCTACCATCCATTAGAGTAACAAAATTCTCGACAACAGACAACCTTCCAAAATGACAAGGCTACCATCTATTGGAGTAACAAAAATCTCGACAAAAGACTACCTTTTATAATGACAAGGCTACCATCCATTAGAGTAAAAAAAATATCGACAACAGACTACCTTCTATAATGATAAGGCTACCATCCATTGGAGTAACAAAAGAATCGACAACAGACTATGTTCCATAGTGACAAGGCTACAATCCATTGGAATAATAAAAATCTCTATAACAAACTACCATCCATAATGACAATGATACCATCCATTGGAGTAAAAAAAATCTCGACAACAGACTACCTACCATAATGACAAGGATACCATCCATTGGAGTAACAAAAATCTCGAAAACAGACTACCGTCCATAATGACAAGGCTACCATCCATTAGAGTAACAAAAATCTCGACAATAGACAACCTTCCATAATGACAAGGCTACCATCCATTAGAGTAACAAAAATCTCGACAATAGACAACCTTCCATAATGACAAGGCTACCATTTATTGGAGTAACAAAAATCTCGACAAAAGACTACTTTCCATAATGACAAGGCTACCATCCACTGGAGTAACAAAAATATCGACAACAGACTACCTTCCATAATGACAAGGCTACCATCCATTGGAATAACAAAAATCTCGAAAATAGACTACTTTCCGTAATGACAAGGCTATTATCCATTAGAGTAACAAAAATCTCGACAATAGACTACCTTCCATAATGACAAGTCTACCATCCATTGGAATAAGAAAAATCTCGACAATAGACTACCTTCCATAATGACAAGGCTACCATCCATTGGAGTAACAAAAACATCGACAACAGACTACGTTCCAAAATGACAAGGCTACCATCCATTGGAGTAACAAAAATATCGACAACAGACTACCTTCGATAATGAAAAGGCTACCATCCATTGGAGTAACAAAAATCTCGAAAACAGACTACCTTCCATAATGACAAGGCTACCATCCATTAGAGTAACAAAATTCTCGACAACAGACAACCTTCCAAAATGACAAGGATACCATCTATTGGAGTAACAAAAATCTCGACAAAAGACTACCTTCCATAACGACAAGGCTACCATCCATTAGAGTAACAAAAATATCGACAACAGACTACCTTCGATAATGACAAGGCTACCATCAATTGGAGCAACAAAAAAATCGACAATAGACTACCTTCCATAATGACAAGTCTACTATCCATTAGAGTAACAAAAATCTCGACAACAGACTACCTTCCATAATGACAAGGCTACCATCCATTGGAATAACAAAAATCTCGACAATAGACTACCTTCCATAATGACGAGGCTAGCATCCATTGGAGTAACAAAAACATCGACAACAGACTACGTTCCAAAATGACAAGGCTAGCATCCATTGGAGTAACAAAAATATCGAAAATAGACTACCTTCTATAATGACAAGGCTACCATCCATTATAGTAACAAAAATTTCGAAAATAAACTACCTTCCATAATGACAAGGCTACCATCCATTGGAATGACAAAAATCTCCAAAACAGACTACCTTCCATAATGACAAGGCTACTATCCATTAGAGTAACAAAAATCTCGACAACAGATAACCTTCAATAATAACAAGGCTACCATACATTGGAGTAACAAAAATCTCGACTAAAGACTACCTTCCATAATGACAAGGCTACCATCCATTGGAGTAACAAAAATAACGACAACAGACTACCTTCCATAATGACATGGCTACCATCCATTGGAATAACAAAAATCTCGAAAACAGACTACCTTCCATAATGACAAGGCTATTATCCATTAGAGTAACAAAAATCTCGACAACAGACTACCTTCCATAATGACAAGGCTACCATCCATTGGAATAACAAAAATCTTGACAATAGACTACCTTCCATAATGACAAGGCTACCATCCATTGGAGAAACAAAAATATCGACAACAGACTACCTTTGATAATGACAAGGCTACCATCCATTGGAGTAACAAAAATCTCGAAAACAGACTACCTTCCATAATGACAAGGCTACCATCCATTAGAGTAACAAAATTCTCGACAACAGACAACCTTCCAAAATGACAAGGCTACCATCTATTGGAGTAACAAAAATCTCGACAAAAGACTACCTTTTATAATGACAAGGCTACCATCCATTAGAGTAAAAAAAATATCGACAACAGACTACCTTCGATAATGATAAGGCTACCACCCATTGGAGTAACAAAAGAATCGACAACAGACTACGTTCCATAGTGACAAGGCTACAATCCATTGGAATAATAAAAATCTCTATAACAAACTACCATCCATAATGACAATGATACCATCCATTGGAGTAAAAAAATTCTCGACAACAGACTACCTACCATAATGACAAGGATACCATCCATTGGAGTAACAAAAATCTCGAAAACAGACTACCGTCCATAATGACAAGGCTACCATCCATTAGAGTAACAAAAATCTCGACAATAGTCAACCTTCCATAATGACAAGGCTACCATCCATTAGAGTAACAAAAATCTCGACAATAGACAACCTTCCATAATGACAAGGCTACCATTTATTGGAGTAACAAAAATCTCGACAAAAGACTACTTTCCATAATGACAAGGCTATCATCCACTGGAGTAACAAAAATATCGACAACAGACTACCTTCCATAATGACAAGGCTACCATCCATTGGAATAACAAAAATCTCGAAAATAGACTACTTTCCGTAATGACAAGGCTATTATCCATTAGAGTAACAAAAATCTCGACAACAGACTACCTTCCATAATGACAAGTCTACCATCCATTGGAATAAGAAAAATCTCGACAATAGACTACCTTCCATAATGACAAGGCTACCATCCATTGGAGTAACAAAAACATCGACAACAGACTACGTTCCAAAATGACAAGGCTACCATCCATTGGAGTAACAAAAATATCGACAACAGACTACCTTCGATAATGACAAGGCTACCATCCATTGGAGTAACAAAAATCTCGAAAACAGACTACCTTCCATAATGACAAGGCTACCATCCATTAGAGTAACAAAATTCTCGACAACAGACAACCTTCCAAAATGACAAGTCTACCATCTATTGGAGTAACAAAAATCTCGACAAAAGACTACCTTCCATAACGACAAAGCTACCATCCATTAGAGTAACAAAAATATCGACAATAGACTACCTTCGATAATGACAAGGCTACCATCAATTGGAGTAACAAAAAAATCGACAATAGACTACCTTCCATAATGACAAGTCTACTATCCATTAGAGTAACAAAAATCTCGACAACAGAATACCTTCCATAATGACAAGGCTACCATCCATTGGAATAACAAAAATCTCGACAATAGACTACCTTCCATAATGACGAGGCTAGCATCCATTCGAGTAACAAAAACATCGACAACAGACTACGTTCCAAAATGACAAGGCTAGCATCCATTGGAGTAACAAAAATATCGAAAATAGACTACCTTCTATAATGACAAGGCTACCATCCATTATAGTAACAAAAATCTCGAAAATAAACTACCTTCCATAATGACAAGGCTACGATCCATTGGAATGACAAAAATCTCCAAAACAGACTACCTTCCATAATGACAAGGCTACTATCCATTAGAGTAACAAAAATCTCGACAACAGATAACCTTCAATAATAACAAGGCTACCATACATTGGAGTAACAAAAATCTCGACAAAAGACTACCTTCCATAATGATAAGGCTACCATCCATTAGAGTAACAAAAATATCGACAATAGACTACTTTCGATAATGACAAGGCTACCATCCATTGGAGTAACAAAAATCTCGAAAACAGACTACCTTCCATAATGACAAGGCTACCATCCATTAGAGTAACAAAAATCTCGATAACATACAAGCTTCCATAATGACAAGGCTACCATCTATTGGAGTAACAAAAATCTCGACTAAAGACTACCTTCCATAATGACAAGGCTACCATCCATTGGAGTAACAAAAATAACGACAACAGACTACCTTCCATAATGACAAGGCTACCATCCATTGGAATAATAAAAATCTCGAAAACAAACTACCTTCCATAATGACAAGGCTATTATCCATTAGAGTAACAAAAATCTCGACAACAGACTACCTTCCATAATGACAAGGCTACCATCCATTGGAATAACAAAAATCTTGACAATAGACTACCTTCCATAATGACAAGGCTACCATCCATTGGAGTAACAAAAATATCGAGAACAGACTACGTTCCAAAATGACAAGGCTACCATCCATTGGAGAAACAAAAATATCGACAATAGACTACCTTCGATAATGACAAGGCTACCATCCATTGGAGTAACAAAAATCTAGAAAACAGACTACCTTCCATAATGACAAGGCTACCATCCATTAGAGTAACAAAATTCTCGACAACAGATAACCTTCAATAATGACAAGGCTACCATCTAATGGAGTAACAAAAATCTCGACAAAAGACTACCTTCCATAATGACAAGGCTACCATCCATTAGAGTAACAAAAATATCGACAACAGACTACTTTCCATAATGACAAGGCTACCATCCACTGGAGTAATAAAAATCTCGAAAACAGACTACCTTCCATAATGACAAGGCTACCATCCATTAGAGTAACAAAAATCTCGACAACATACAACCTTCCATAATGACAAGGCTACCATCTATTGGAGTAACAAAAATCTCGACAAAAGACTACCTTCCATAATGACAAGGCTACCATCCATTGGAGTAACAAAAATATCGACAACAGACTACCTTCCATAATGACAAGGCTACCATCCATTGGAATAACAAAAATCTCGAAAACAGACTACCTTCCATAATGACAAGGCTATTATCCATTAGAGTAACAAAAATCTCGACAACAGACTACCTTCCATAATGACAAGGCTACCATCCATTGGAATAACAAAAATCTTGACAATACACTACCTTCCATAATGCAAGGCTACCATCCATTGGAGTAACAAAAACATCGACAACAGACTACGTTCCAAAATGACAAGGCTATCATCCATTGGAGAAACAAAAATATTGACAACAGAGTACCTTCGATTATGACAAGGCTACCATCCATTGGAGTAACAAAAATCTCGAAAACAGACTACCTTCCATAATGACAAGGCTACCATCCATTAGAGTAACAAAAATCTCGACAACAGATAACCTTCAATAATGACAAGGCTACCATCTATTGGAGTAACAAAAATCTCGACAAACGACTACCTTCCATATTGACAAGGCTACCATCCATTAGAGTAACAAAAATATCGACAACAGACTACTTTCCATAATGACAAGGCTACCATCCACTGGAGTAACAAAAATCTCGAAAACAGACTACCTTCCATAATGACAAGGCTACCATCCATTAGAGTAACAAAATTCTCGACAACAGATAACCTTCAATAATGACAAGGCTACCATCTATTGGAGTAACAAAAATCTCGACAAAAGACTACCTTCCATAATGACAAGGCTACCATCCATTAGAGTAACAAAAATCTCAACAAAAGACTACTTTCCATAATGACAAGGATACCATCCATTGGAGTAACAAAAATCTCGAAAACAGACTACCTTCCCTAATGACAAGGCTACCATCCATTAGAGTAACAAAAATCTCGACAACATACAACCTTCCATAATGACAAGGCTACCATCTATTGGAGTAACAAAAATCTCGACGAAAGACTACCTTCCATAATTACAAGGCTACCATCCATTGGAGTAACAAAAATATCGACAACAGACTACCTTCCATAATGACAAGGCTACCATCCATTGGAATAACAAAAATCTCGAAAACAGACTACCTTCCATAATGACAAGGCTATTATCCATTAGAGTAACAAAAATCTCGACAACAGACTACCTTCCATAATGACAAGGCTACCATCCGTTGGAATAACAAAAATCTTGACAATACACTACCTTCCATAATGACAAGGCTACCATCCATTGGAGTAACAAAAACATCGACAACAGACTACGTTCCAAAATGACAAGGCTATCATCCATTGGAGAAACAAAAATATTGACAACAGAGTACCTTCGATTATGACAAGGCTACCATCCATTGGAGTAACAAAAATCTCGAAAACAGACTACCTTCCATAATGACAAGGCTACCATCCATTAGAGTAACAAAAATCTCGACAACATATAACCTTCAATAATGACAAGGCTACCATCTATTGGAGTAACAAAAATCTCGACAAAAGACTACCTTCCATAATGACAAGGCTACCATCCATTAGAGTAAAAAAAATATCGACAACAAACTACTTTCCATAATGACAAGGCTACCATCCACTGGAGTAACAAAAATCTCGAAAACAGACTACCTTCCATAATGACAAGGCTACCATCCATTAGAGTAACAAAAATCTCGATAACATACAAGCTTCCATAATGACAAGGCTACCATCTATTGGAGTAACAAAAATCTCGACTAAAGACTACCTTCCATAATGACAAGGCTACCATCCATTGGAGTAACAAAAATAACGACAACAGACTACCTTCCATAATGACAAGGCTACCATCCATTGGAATAACAAAAATCTCGAAAACAAACTACCTTCCATAATGACAAGGCTATTATCCATTAGAGTAACAAAAATCTCGACAACAGACTACCTTCCATAATGACAAGGCTACCATCCATTGGAATAACAAAAATCTTGACAATAGACTACCTTCCATAATGACAAGGCTACCATCCATTGGAGTAACAAAAATATCGAGAACAGACTACCTTCCATAATGACAAGGCTATCATCCATTGGAATAACAAAAATCTTGACAATAGACTACCTTCCATAATGACAAGGCTACCATCCATTGGAGTAACAAAAATATCTAGAAAACAGACTACCTTCCATAATGACAAGGCTACCATCCATTAGAGTAACAAAATTCTCGACAACAGACTACCTTCGATAATGACAAGGCTACCATCCATTGGAGTAACAAAAATCTAGAAAACAGACTACCTTCCATAATGACAAGGCAACCATCCATTAGAGTAACAAAATTCTCGACAACAGATAACCTTCAATAATGACAAGGCTACCATCTATTGGAGTAACAAAAATCTCGACAAAAGACTACCTTCCATAATGACAAGGCTACCATCCATTAGAGTAACAAAAATATCGACAACAGACTACTTTCCATAATGACAAGGCTACCATCCACTGGAGTAACAAAAATCTCGAAAACAGACTACCTTCCATAATGACAAGGATACCATCCATTAGAGTAACAAAAATCTCGACAACATACAACCTTCCATAATGACAAGGCTACCATCTATTGGAGTAACAAAAATCTCGACAAAAGACTACCTTCCATAATGACAAGGCTACCATCCATTGGAGTAACAAAAATATCGACAACAGACTACCTTCCATAATGACAAGGCTACCATCCATTGGAATAACAAAAATCTTGAAAAAAGACTACCTTCCATAATGACAAGGCTATTATCCATTAGAGTAACAAAAATCTCGACAACAGACTACCTTCCATTATGACAAGGCTACCATCCATTGGAATAACAAAAATCTTGACAATACACTACCTTCCATAATGACAAGGCTACCATCCATTGGAGTAACAAAAACATCGACAACAGACTACGTTCCAAAATGACAAGGCTATCATCCATTGGAGAAACAAAAATATTGAAAATAGAGTACCTTCGATTATGACAAGGCTACCATCCATTGGAGTAACAAAAATCTCGAAAACAGACTACCTTCCATAATGACAAGGCTACCATCCATTAGAGTAACAAAAATCTCGACAACAGATAACCTTCAATAATGACAAGGCTACCATCTATTAGAGTAACAAAAATCTCGACAAAAGACTACCTTCCATAATGACAAGGCTACCATCCATTAGAGTAACAAAAATATCGACAACAGACTACTTTCCATAATGACAAGGCTACCATCCACTGGAGTAACAAAAATCTCGAAAACAGACTACCTTCCATAATGACAAGGCTACCATCCATTAGAGTAACAAAATTCTCGACAACAAAGAACCTTCAATAATGACAAGGCTACCATCTATTGGAGTAACAAAAATCTCGACAAAAGACTACCTTCCATAATGACAATGCTACCATCCATTAGAGTAACAAAAATCTCAACAAAAGACTACTTTCCATAATGACAAGGATACCATCCATTGGAGTAACAAAAATCTCAAAAACAGACTACCTTCCATAATGACAAGGCTACCATCCATTAGAGTAACAAAAATCTCGACAACATACAACCTTCCATAATGACAAGGCTACCATCTATTGGAGTAACAAAAATCTCGACAAAAGACTACCTTCCATAATGACAAGGCTACCATCCATTGGAGTAACAAAAATATCGACAACAGACTACCTTCCATAATGACAAGGCTACCATCCATTGGAATAACAAAAATCTCGAAAACAGACTACCTTCCATAATGACAAGGCTATTATCCATTAGAGTAACAAAAATCTCGACAACAGACTACCTTCCATAATGACAAGGCTACCATCCATTGGAATAACAAAAACTTGACAATACACTACCTTCCATAATGACAAGGCTACCATCCATTGGAGTAACAAAAACATCGACAACAAACTACGTTCCAAAATGACAAGGCTATCATCCATTGGAGAAACAAAAATATTGACAACAGAGTACCTTCGATTATGACAAGGCTACCATCCATTGGAGTAACAAAAATCTCGAAAACAGACTACCTTCCATAATGACAAGGCTACCATCCATTAGAGTAACAAAATCCTCGACAACAGATAACCTTCAATAATGACAAGGCTACCATCTATTGGAGTAACAAAAATCTCGACAAAAGACTACCTTCCATAATGACAAGGCTACCATCCATTAGAGTAACAAAAATATCGACAACAGACTACTTTCCATAATGACAAGGCTACCATCCACTGGAGTAACAAAAATCTCGAAAACAGACTACCTTCCATAATGACAAGGCTACCACCTATTAGAGTAACAAAAATCTCGATAACATACAAGCTTCCATAATGACAAGGCTACCATCTATTGGAGTAACAAAAATCTCGACTAAATACTACCTTCCATAATGACAAGGCTACCATCCATTGGAGTAACAAAAATAACGACAACAGACTACCTTCCATAATGACAAGGCTACCATCCATTGGAATAACAAAAATCTCGAAAACAAACTACCTTCCATAATGACAAGGCTATTATCCATTGGAGTAACAAAAACATCGACATCAGACTACGTTCCAAAATGACAAGGCTATCATCCATTGGAGAAACAAAAATATTAAAAAACAGAGTACCTTCGATTAAGACAAGGCTACCATCCATTGGAGTAACAAAAATCTCGAAAACAGACTACCTTCCATAATGACAAGGCTACCATCCATTAGAGTAACAAAAATCTCGACAACAGATAACCTTCAATAATGACAAGGCTACCATCTATTGGAGTAACAAAAATCTCGACAAAAGACTACCTTCCATAATGACAAGGCTACCATCCATTAGAGTAACAAAAATATCGACAACAGACTACTTTCCATAATGACAAGGCTACCATCCACTGGAGTAACAAAAATCTCGAAAACAAACTACCTTCCATAATGACAAGGCTACCATCCATTAGAGTAACAAAAATCTCGATAACATACAAGCTTCCATAATGACAAGGCTACCATCTATTGGAGTAACAAAAATCTCGACTAAAGACTACCTTCCATAATGACAAGGCTACCATCTATTGGAGTAACAAAAATAACGACAACAGACTACCTTCCATAATGACAAGGCTACCATCCATTGGAATAACAAAAATCTCGAAAACAAACTACCTTCCATAATGACAAGGCTACCATCCATTGGAGTAACAAAAACATCGACAACAGACTACGTTCCAAAATGACAAGGCTATCATCCATTGGAGAAACAAAAATATTGACAACAGAGTACCTTCGATTATGACAAGGCTACCATCCATTGGAGTAACAAAAATCTCGAAAACAGACTACCTTCCATAATGACAAGGCTACCATCCATTAGAGTAACAAAAATCTCGACAATAGATAACCTTCAATAATGACAAGGCTACCATCTATTGGAGTAACAAAAATCTCGACAAAAGACTACCTTCCATAATGACAAGGCTACCATCCATTAGAGTAACAAAAATATCGACAACAGACTACTTTCCATAATGACAAGGCTACCATCCACTGGAGTAACAAAAATCTCGAAAACAGACTATCTTCCATAATGACAAGGCTACCATCCATTAGAGTAACAAAAATCTCGATAACATAAAAGCTTCCATAATGACAAGGCTACCATCTATTGGAGTAACAAAAATCTCGACTAAAGACTACCTTCCATAATGACAAGGCTACCATCCATTGGAGTAACAAAAATAACGACAACAAACTACCTTCCATAATGACAAGGCTACCATCCATTGGAATAACAAAAATCTCGAAAACAAACTACCTTCCATAATGACAAGGCTATTATCCATTAGAGTAACAAAAATCTCGACAACAGACAACCTTCCATAATGACAAGGCTACCATCCATTGGAATAACAAAAATCTTGACAATAGACTACCTTCCATAATGACAAGGCTACCATCCATTTGAGTAACAAAAATATCGAGAACATACTACCTTCCATAATGACAAGGCTACCATCCATTGGAATAACAAAAATCTTGACAATAGACTACCTTCCATAATGACAAGGCTACCATCCATTGGAGTAACAAAAATATCTAGAAAACATACTACCTTCCATAATGACAAGGCTACCATCCATTAGAGTATCAAAATTCTCGACAACAGACTACCTTCGATAATCACAAGGCTACCATCCATTGGAGTAACAAAAATCTAGAAAATAGACTACCTTCCATAATGACAAGGCTACCATCCATTAGAGTAACAAAATTCTCGACAACAGATAACCTTCAATAATGACAAGGCTACCATCTATTGGAGTAACAAAAATCTCGAAAAAAGACTACCTTCCATAATGACAAGGCTACCATCCATTAGAGTAACAAAAATATCGACAACAGACTACTTTCCATAATGACAAGGCTACCATCCACTGGAGTAACAAAAATCTCGAAAACAGACTACCTTCCATAATGACAAGGATACCATCCATTAGAGTAACAAAAATCTCGACAACATACAACCTTCCATAATGACAAGGCTACCATCTATTGGAGTAACAAAAATCTCGACAAAAGACTACCTTCCATAATGACAAGGCTACCATCCATTGGAGTAACAAAAATATCGACAACAGACTACCTTCCATAATGACAAGGCTACCATCCATTGGAATAACAAAAATCTCGAAAACAGACTACCTTCCATAATGACAAGGCTATTATCCATTAGAGTAACAAAAATATCGACAACAG
Source organism: Vicia faba (assembly GCA_948472305.1). Lineage (NCBI taxonomy): Eukaryota > Viridiplantae > Streptophyta > Magnoliopsida > Fabales > Fabaceae > Vicia > Vicia faba. Next base: position 770,305,831 of record OX451738.1, read on the forward strand.
ACTACCTTCCATAATGACAAGGCTACCATCCATTAGAATAACAAAAATCTTGACAATACACTACCTTCCATAATGACAAGGCTACCATCCATTGGAGTAACAAAAACATCGACAACAGACTACGTTCCAAAATGATAAGGCTATCATCCATTGGAGAAACAAAAATATTGACAACAGAGTACCTTCGATTATGACAAGGCTACCATCCATTGGAGTAACAAAAATCTCGAAAATAGACTACCTTCCATAATGACAAGGCTACCATCCATTAGAGTAACAAAAATCTCGACAACAGATAACCTTCAATAATGACAAGGCTACCATCTATTGGAGTAACAAAAATCTCGACAAAAGACTACCTTCCATAATGACAAGGCTACCATCCATTAGAGTAACAAAAATATCACCAACAGACTACTTTCCATAATGACAAGGCTACCATCCATTGGAGTAACAAAAATCTCGAAAATAGACTACCTTCCATAATGACAAGGCTACCATCCATTAGAGTAACAAAATTCTCGACAACAGATAACCTTCAATAATGACAAGGCTACCATCTATTGGAGTAGCAAAAATCTCGACAAAAGACTACCTTCCATAATGACAAGGCTACCATCCATTAGAGTAACAAAAATCTCAACAAAAGACTACTTTCCATAATAACAAGGATACCATCCATTGGAGTAACAAAAATCTCGAAAACAGACTACCTTCCATAATGACAAGGCTACCATCCATTAGAGTAACAAAAATCTCGACAACATACAACCTTCCATAATGACAAGGCTACCATCTATTGGAGTAACAAAAATCTCGACAAAAGACTACCTTCCATAATGACAAGGCTACCATCCATTGGAGTAACAAAAATATCGACAACAGACTACCTTCCATAATGACAAGGCTACCATCCATTGGAATAACAAAAATCTCGAAAACAGACTACCTTCCATAATGACAAGGCTATTATCCATTAGAGTAACAAAAATCTCGACAACAGACTACCTTCGATAATGACAAGGCTATCATCCATTGGAATAACAAAAGTCTTGACAATACACTACCTTCCATAATGACAAGGCTACCATCCATTGGAGTAACAAAAACGTCGACAACAGACTACGTTCCAAAATGACAAGGCTATCATCCATTGGAGAAACAAAAATATTGACAACAGAGTACCTTCGATTATGACAAGGCTACCATCCATTGGAGTAACAAAAATCTCGAAAACAGACTACCTTCCATAATGACAAGGCTACCATCCATTAGAGTAACAAAAATCTCGACAACAAATAACCTTCAATAATGACAAGGCTACCATCTATTGGAGTAACAAAAATCTCGACAAAAGACTACCTTCCATAATGACAAGGCTATCATCCATTGGAGTAACAAAAATAACGACAACAAACTACCTTCCATAATGACAAGGCTACCATCCATTGGAATAACAAAAATCTCGAAAACAAACTACCTTCCATAATGACAAGGCTATTGTCCATTAGAGTAACAAAAATCTCGACAACAGACAACCTTCCATAATGACAAGGCTACCATCCATTGGAATAACAAAAATCTTGACAATAGACTACCTTCCATAATGACAAGGCTACCATCCATTTGAGTAACAAAAATATCGAGAACATACTACCTTCCATAATGACAAGGCTACCATCCATTGGAATAACAAAAATCTTGACAATAGACTACCTTCCATAATGACAAGGCTACCATCCATTGGAGTAACAAAAATATCTAGAAAACAGACTACCTTCCCTAATGACAAGGCTACCATCCATTAGAGTAACAAAATTCTCGACAACAGACTACCTTCGATAATCACAAGGCTACCATCCATTGGAGTAACAAAAATCTAGAAAATAGACTACCTTCCATAATGACAAGGCTACCATCCATTAGAGAACAAAATTCTCGACAACAGATAACCTTCAATAATGACAAGGCTACCATCTATTGGAGTAACAAAAATCTCGAAAAAAGACTACCTTCCATAATGACAAGGCTACCATCCATTAGAGTAACAAAAATATCGACAACAGACTACTTTCCATAATGACAAGGCTACCATGCACTGGAGTAACAAAAATCTCGAAAACAGACTACCTTCCATAATGACAAGGATACCATCCATTAGAGTAACAAAAATCTCGAAAACATACAACCTTCCATAATGACAAGGCTACCATCTATTGGAGTAACAAAAATCTTGACAAAAGACTACCTTCCATAATGACAAGGCTACCATCCATTGGAGTAACAAAAATATCGACAACAGACTACCTTCCATAATGACAAGGCTACCATCCATTGGAATAACAAAAATCTCGAAAACAGACTACCTTCCATAATGACAAGGCTATTATCCATTAGAGTAACAAAAATCTCGACAACAGACTACCTTCCATAATGACAAGGCTACCATCCATTAGAATAACAAAAATCTTGACAATACACTACCTTCCATAATGACAAGGCTACCATCCATTGGAGTAACAAAAACATCGACAACAGACTACGTTCCAAAATGATAAGGCTATCATCCATTGGAGAAACAAAAATATTGACAACAGAGTACCTTCGATTATGACAAGGCTACCATCCATTGGAGTAACAAAAATCTCGAAAACAGACTACCTTCCATAATGACAAGGCTACCATCCATTAGAGTAACAAAAATCTCGACAACAGATAACCTTCAATAATGACAAGGCTACCATCTATTGGAGTAACAAAAATCTCGACAAAAGACTACCTTCCATAATGACAAGGCTACCATCCATTAGAGTAACAAAAATATCGACAACAGACTACTTTCCATAATGACAAGGCTACCATCCACTGGAGTAACAAAAATCTCGAAAACAGACTACCTTCCATAATGACAAGGCTACCATCCATTAGAGTAACAAAATTCTCGACAACAGATAACCTTCAATAATGACAAGGCTACCATCTATTGGAGTAGCAAAAATCTCGACAAAAGACTACCTTCCATAATGACAAGGCTACCATCCATTAGAGTAACAAAAATCTCAACAAAAGACTACTTTCCATAATAACAAGGATACCATCCATTGGAGTAACAAAAATCTCGAAAACAGACTACCTTCCATAATGACAAGGCTACCATCCATTAGAGTAACAAAAATCTCGACAACATACAACCTTCCATAATGACAAGGCTACCATCTATTGGAGTAACAAAAATCTCGACAAAAGACTACCTTCCATAATGACAAGGCTACCATCCATTGGAGTAACAAAAATATCGACAACAGACTACCTTCCATAATGACAAGGCTACCATCCATTGGAATAACAAAAATCTCGAAAATAGACTACCTTCCATAATGACAAGGCTATTATCCATTAGAGTAACAAAAATCTCGACAACAGACTACCTTCGATAATGACAAGGCTACCATCCATTGGAATAACAAAAGTCTTGACAATACACTACCTTCCATAATGACAAGGCTACCATCCATTGGAGTAACAAAAACGTCGACAACAGACTACGTTCCAAAATGACAAGGCTATCATCCATTGGAGAAACAAAAATATTGAAAACAGAGTACCTTCGATTATGACAAGGCTACCATCCATTGGAGTAACAAAAATCTCGAAAACAGACTACCTTTCATAATGACAAGGCTACCATCCATTAGAGTAACAAAAATCTCGACAACAAATAACCTTCAATAATGACAAGGCTACCATCTATTGGAGTAACAAAAATCTCGACAAAAGACTACCTTCCATAATGACAAGGCTACCATCCATTAGAGTAACAAAAATATCGGCAACAGACTACTTTCCATAATGACAAGGCTACCATCCATTAGAGTAACAAAAATATCGGCAACAGACTACTTTCCATAATGACAAGGCTACCATCCACTGGAGTAACAAAAATCTCGAAAACAGACTACCTTCCATAATGACAAGGCTACCATCCTTTAGAGTAACAAAAATCTCGATAACATACAAGCTTCCATAATGACAAGGCTACCATCTATTGGAGTAACAAAAATCTCGACTAAAGACTACCTTCCATAATGACAAGGCTACCATCCATTGGAGTAACAAAAATAACGACAACAGACTACCTTCCATAATGACAAGGCTACCATCCATTGGAATAACAAAAATCTCGAAAACAAACTACCTTCCATAATGACAAGGCTATTATCCATTAGAGTAACAAAAATCTCGACAACAGACTACCTTCCATAATGACAAGGCTACCATCCATTGGAATAACAAAAATCTTGACAATAGACTACCTTCCATAATGACAAGGCTACCATCCATTGGAGTAACAAAAATATCGAGAACAGACTACGTTCCAAAATGACAAGGCTACCATCCATTCGAGAAACAAAAATATCGACAACAGACTACCTTCCATAATGACAAGGCTACCATCCATTGGAGTAACAAAAATCTAGAAAACAGACTACCTTCCATAATGACAAGGCTACCATCCATTAGAGTAACAAAATTCTCGACAACAGACAACCTTCCAAAATGACAAGGCTACCATCTATTGGAGTAACAAAAATCTCGACAAAAGACTACCTTTTATAATGACAAGGCTACCATCCATTAGAGTAAAAAAAATATCGACAACAGACTACCTTCGATAATGATAAGGCTACCATCCATTGGAGTAACAAAAGAATCGACAACAGACTACGTTCCATAATGACAAGGCTACAATCCATTGGAATAACAAAAATCTCTATAACAAACTACCATCCATAATGATAATGATACCATCCATTGGAGTAACAAAAATCTCGACAACAGACTACCTACCATAATGACAAGGATACCATCCATTAGAGTAACAAAAATCTCGAAAACAGACTACCTTCCATAATGACAAGGCTACCATCCATTAGAGTAACAAAAATCTCGACAATAGACAACCTTCCATAAAGACGAGGCTACCATCCATTAGAGTAACAAAAATCTCGACAATAGACAACCTTCCATAATGACAAGGCTACCATCTATTGGTGTAACAAAAATCTCGACAAAAGACTACTTTCCATAATGACAAGGCTACCATCCACTGGAGTAACAAAAATATCGACAACAGACTACCTTCCATAATGACAAGGCTACCATCCATTGGAATAACAAAAATCTCGAAAATAGACTACTTTCCGTAATGACAAGGCTATTATCCATTAGATTAACAAAAATCTTGACAAAAGACTACCTTCCAAAATGACAAGGCTACCATCCATTGGAATAAGAAAAATCTCGACAATAGACTACCTTCCATAATGACAAGGCTACCATCCATTGGAGTAACAAAAACATCGACAACAGACTGCGTTCCAAAATGACAAGGCTACCATCCATTGGAGTAACAAAAATATCGACAATAGACTACCTTCGATAATGACAAGGCTACCATCCATTGGAGTTACAAAAATCTCGAAAACAGACTACCTTCCATAATGACAAGGCTACCATCCATTAGAGTAACAAAATTCTCGACAACAGACAACCTTCCAAAATGACAAGGCTACCATCTATTGGAGTAACAAAAATCTCGACAAAAGACTACCTTTTATAATGACAAGGCTACCATCCATTAGAGTAAAAAAAATATCGACAACAAACTACCTTCGATAATGATAAGGCTACCATCAATTGGAGTAACAAAAGAATCGACAACAGACTACGTTCCATAATGACAAGGCTACAATCCATTGGAATAACAAAAATCTCTATAACAAACTACCATCCATAATGACAATGATACCATCCATTGGAGTAACAAAAATCTCGACAACAGACTACCTACCATAATGACAAGGCTAACATCCATTAGAGTAACAAAAATCTCGACAATAGACTACCTTCGATAATGACAAGGATACCATCCATTGGAGTAACAAAAATCTCGAAAATAGACTATCTTTTATAATGTCAAGGCTACCATCCATTAGAGTAACAAAATTATCGACAACAGACTACCTACCATAATGACAAGGCTAACATCCATTAGAGTAACAAAAATCTCGACAATAGACTACATTCGATAATGACAAGGATACCATCCATTGGAGTAACAAAAATCTCGAAAACAGACTATCTTCTATAATGTCAAGGCTACCATCCATTAGAGTAACAAAAATATCGACAACAGATAATCTCCCCTAATGACAAGCCTACCATCTATTCGAGTAACAAAAATCTCGACAAAAGACTACCTTCCATAATGACAAGGCTACCATCCATTTGAGTAACAAAAATATCGACAACAGACTACCTTCGATAATGACAAGGCTACCATCCATTAGAGTAACAAAAATCTCGACAACAAACTACCTTCGATAATGACAAGGATACCATCCATTGGAGTAAAAAAAATCTCGAAAATAGATTACCTTCCATAATGACAAGGCTACCATCCATTAGAGTAACAAAAATCTCGACAACAGACAACCTTCCATAATTACAAGGCTACCATCCATTAGAGTAACAAAAATCTCGATAACATACAAGCTCCCATAATGACAAGGCTACCATCTATTGGAGTAACAAAAATCTCGACTAAAGACTACCTTCCATAATGACAAGGCTACCATCCATTGGAGTAACAAAAATATCGACAATAGACTACCTTCCATAATGACAAGGCTACCATCCATTGGAATAACAAAAATCTCGAAAACAGACTACCTTCCATAATGACAAGGCTATTATCCATTAGAGTAAAAAAAATCTCGACAACAGACTACCTTCCATAATGACAAGGCTACCATCCATTGGAATAACAAAAATCTTGACAATAAACTACCTTCCATAATGACAAGGCTACCATCCATTGGAGTAACAAAAATATCGAGAACAGACTACGTTCTAAAATGACAAGGCTAACATCCATTAGAGTAACAAAAATCTCGACAATAGACTACCTTCGATAATGACAAGGATACCATCCATTGGAGTAACAAAAATCTCGAAAACAGACTACCTTCTATAATGTCAAGGCTACCATCCATTAGAGTAACAAAAATATCGACAACAGACAACCTCCCATAATGACAAGCCTACCATCTATTCGAGTAACAAAAATCTCGACAAAAGACTACCTTCCATAATGACAAGGCTACCATCCATTGGAGTAACAAAAATATCGACAACAGACTACCTTCGATAATGACAAGGCTACCATCCATTAGAGTAACAAAAATCTCTACAACATACAACCTTCCATAATGACAAGGCTACCATCTATTGGAGTAACAAAAATATCGACAAAAGACTACCTTCCATAATGACAAGGCTACCATCCATTGGAGTAACAAAATTATCGACAACAGACTACCTTCGATAATGACAAGGCTACCATCCATTAGAGTAACAAAAATCTCGACAACAAACTACCTTCGATAATGACAAGGATACCATCCATTGGAGTAAAAAAAATCTCGAAAATAGACTACCTTCCATAATGACAAGGCTACCATCCATTAGAGTAACAAAAATCTCGACAACAGACAACCTTCCATAATTACAAGGCTACCATCTATTGGAGTAACAAAAATCTCGACAAAAGACTACCTTCCATAATGACAAGGATACCATCCATTAGAGTAACAAAAATCTCGAAAACAGACTACCTTCAATAATGACAAGGCTACCATCCATTAGAGTAACAAAAATCTCGATAACATACAAGCTTCCATAATGACAAGGCTACCATCTATTGGAGTAACAAAAATCTCGACTAAAGACTACCTTCCATAATGACAAGGCTACCATCCATTGGAGTAACAAAAATATCGACAACAGACTACCTTCCATAATGACAAGGCTACCATCCATTGGAATTACAAAAATCTCGAAAACAGATTACCTTCCATAATGACAAGGCTATTATCCATTAGAGTAACAAAAATCTCGACAACAAACTACCTTCCATAATGACAAGGCTACCATCCATTGGAATAACAAAAATCTTGACAATAAACTACCTTCCATAATGACAAGGCTACCATCCATTGGAGTATCAAAAATATCGAGAACAGACTACGTCCTAAAATGACAAGGCTAACATCCATTAGAGTAACAAAAATCTCGACAATAGACTACCTTCGATAATGACAAGGATACCATCCATTGGAGTAACAAAAATCTCGAAAACAGACTACCTTCTATAATGTCAAGGCTACCATCCATTAGAGTAACAAAAATATCGACAACAGACAACCTCCCATAATGACAAGCCTACCATCTATTCGAGTAACAAAAATCTCGACAAAAGACTACCTTCCATAATGACAAGGCTACCATCCATTGGAGTAACAAAAATATCGACAACAGACTACCTTCGATAATGACAAGGCTACCATCCATTAGAGTAACAAAAATCTCTACAACATACAACCTTCCATAATGACAAGGCTACCATCTATTGGAGTAACAAAAATATCGACAAAAGACTACCTTCCATAATGACAAGGCTACCATCCATTGGAGTAACAAAATTATCGACAACAGACTACCTTCGATAATGACAAGGCTACCATCCATTAGAGTAACAAAAATCTCGACAACAAACTACCTTCGATAATGACAAGGATACCATCCATTGGAGTAAAAAAAATCTCGAAAATAGACTACCTTCCATAATGACAAGGCTACCATCCATTAGAGTAACAAAAATCTCGACAACAGACAACCTTCCATAATTACAAGGCTACCATCTATTGGAGTAACAAAAATCTCGACAAAAGACTACCTTCCATAATGACAAGGATACCATCCATTAGAGTAACAAAAATCTCGAAAACAGACTACCTTCAATAATGACAAGGCTACCATCCATTAGAGTAACAAAAATCTCGATAACATACAAGCTTCCATAATGACAAGGCTACCATCTATTGGAGTAACAAAAATCTCGACTAAAGACTACCTTCCATAATGACAAGGCTACCATCCATTGGAGTAACAAAAATATCGACAACAGACTACCTTCCATAATGACAAGGCTACCATCCATTGGAATTACAAAAATCTCGAAAACAGATTACCTTCCATAATGACAAGGCTATTATCCATTAGAGTAACAAAAATCTCGACAACAAACTACCTTCCATAATGACAAGGCTACCATCCATTGGAATAACAAAAATCTTGACAATAGACTACCTTCCATAATGACAAGGCTACCATCCATTGGAGTAACAAAAATATTGAGAACAGACTACGTTCTAAAATGACAAGGCTAACATCCATTAGAGTAACAAAAATCTCGACAATAGACTACCTTCGATAATGACAAGGATACCATCCATTGGAGTAACAAAAATCTCGAAAACAGACTACCTTCTATAATGTCAAGACTACCATCCATTAGAGTAACAAAAATATCGACAACAGACAACCTCCCATAATGACAAGCCTACCATCTATTCGAGTAACAAAAATCTCGACAAAAGACTACCTTCCATAATGACAAGGCTACCATCCATTGGAGTAACAAAATTATCGACAACAGACTACCTTCGATAATGACAAGGCTACCATCCATTAGAGTAACAAAAATCTCGACAACAAACTACCTTCGATAATGACAAGGATACCATCCATTGGAGTAAAAAAAATCTCGAAAATAGACTACCTTCCATAATGACAAGGCTACCATCCATTAGAGTAACAAAAATCTCGACAACAGACAACCTTCCATAATTACAAGGCTACCATCTATTGGAGTAACAAAAATCTCGACAAAAGACTACCTTCCATAATGACAAGGATACCATCCATTAGAGTAACAAAAATCTCGAAAACAGACTACCTTCAATAATGACAAGGCTACCATCCATTAGAGTAACAAAAATCTCGATAACATACAAGCTTCCATAATGACAAGGCTACCATCTATTCGAGTAACAAAAATCTCGACAAAAGACTACCTTCCATAATGACAAGGCTACCATCCATTGGAGTAACAAAAATATCGACAACAGACTACCTTCGATAATGACAAGGCTACCATCCATTAGAGTAACAAAAATCTCTACAACATACAACCTTCCATAATGACAAGGCTACCATCTATTGGAGTAACAAAAATATCGACAAAAGACTACCTTCCATAATGACAAGGCTACCATCCATTGGAGTAACAAAATTATCGACAACAGACTACCTTCGATAATGACAAGGCTACCATCCATTAGAGTAACAAAAATCTCGACAACAAACTACCTTCGATAATGACAAGGATACCATCCATTGGAGTAAAAAAAATCTCGAAAATAGACTACCTTCCATAATGACAAGGCTACCATCCATTAGAGTAACAAAAATCTCGACAACAGACAACCTTCCATAATTACAAGGCTACCATCTATTGGAGTAACAAAAATCTCGACAAAAGACTACCTTCCATAATGACAAGGATACCATCCATTAGAGTAACAAAAATCTCGAAAACAGACTACCTTCAATAATGACAAGGCTACCATCCATTAGAGTAACAAAAATCTCGATAACATACAAGCTTCCATAATGACAAGGCTACCATCTATTGGAGTAACAAAAATCTCGACTAAAGACTACCTTCCATAATGACAAGGCTACAATCCATTGGAGTAACAAAAATATCGACAACAGACTATCTTCCATAATGACAAGGCTACCATCCATTGGAATTACAAAAATCTCGAAAACAGATTACCTTCCATAATGACAAGGCTATTATCCATTAGAGTAACAAAAATCTCGACAACAAACTACCTTCCATAATGACAAGGCTACCATCCATTGGAATAACAAAAATCTTGACAATAGACTACCTTCCATAATGACAAGGCTACCATCCATTGGAGTAACAAAAATATTGAGAACAGACTACGTTCTAAAATGACAAGGCTAACATCCATTAGAGTAACAAAAATCTCGACAATAGACTACCTTCGATAATGACAAGGATACCATCCATTGGAGTAACAAAAATCTCGAAAACAGACTACCTTCTATAATGTCAAGACTACCATCCATTAGAGTAACAAAAATATCGACAACAGACAACCTCCCATAATGACAAGCCTACCATCTATTCGAGTAACAAAAATCTCGACAAAAGACTACCTTCCATAATGACAAGGCTACCATCCATTGGAGTAACAAAATTATCGACAACAGACTACCTTCGATAATGACAAGGCTACCATCCATTAGAGTAACAAAAATCTCGACAACAAACTACCTTCGATAATGACAAGGATACCATCCATTGGAGTAAAAAAAATCTCGAAAATAGACTACCTTCCATAATGACAAGGCTACCATCCATTAGAGTAACAAAAATCTCGACAACAGACAACCTTCCATAATTACAAGGCTACCATCTATTGGAGTAACAAAAATCTCGACAAAAGACTACCTTCCATAATGACAAGGATACCATCCATTAGAGTAACAAAAATCTCGAAAACAGACTACCTTCAATAATGACAAGGCTACCATCCATTAGAGTAACAAAAATCTCGATAACATACAAGCTTCCATAATGACAAGGCTACCATCTATTGGAGTAACAAAAATCTCGACTAAAGACTACTTTCCATAATGACAAGGCTACCATCCATTGGAGTAACAAAAATATCGACAACAGACTACCTTCCATAATGACAAGGCTACCATCCATTGGAATTACAAAAATCTCGAAAACAGATTACCTTCCATAATGACAAGGCTATTATCCATTAGAGTAACAAAAATCTCGACAACAAACTACCTTCCATAATGACAAGGCTACCATCCATTGGAATAACAAAAATCTTGACAATAGACTACCTTCCATAATGACAAGGCTACCATCCATTGGAGTAACAAAAATATTGAGAACAGACTACGTTCTAAAATGACAAGGCTAACATCCATTAGAGTAACAAAAATCTCGACAATAGACTACCTTCGATAATGACAAGGATACCATCCATTGGAGTAACAAAAATCTCGAAAACAGACTACCTTCTATAATGTCAAGACTACCATCCATTAGAGTAACAAAAATATCGACAACAGACAACCTCCCATAATGACAAGCCTACCATCTATTCGAGTAACAAAAATATCGACAAAAGACTACCTTCCATAATGACAAGGCTACCATCCATTGGAGTAACAAAAATATCGACAACAGACTACCTTCGATAATGACAAGGCTACCATCCATTAGAGTAACAAAAATTTCGACAACATACAACCTTCCATAATGACAAGGCTACCATCTATTGGAGTAACAAAAATATCGACAAAAGACTACCTTCCATAATGACAAGGCTACCATCCATTGGAGTAACAAAAATATCGACAACAGACCACCTTCGATAATGACAAGGCTACCATCCATTAGAGTAACAAAAATCTCGACAACAAACTACCTTCGATAATGACAAGGATACCATCCATTGGAGTAAAATAAATCTCGAAAATAGACTACCTTCCATAATGACAAGGCTACCATCCATTAGAGTAACAAAAATCTCGACAACAGACAACCTTCCATAATTACAAGGCTACCATCTATTGGAGTAACAAAAATCTCGACAAAAGACTACTTTCCATAATGACAAGGATACCATCCATTAGAGTAACAAAAATCTCGAAAACAGACTACCTTCCATAATGACAAGGCTACCATCCATTAGAGTAACAAAAATCTCGATAACATACAAGCTTCCATAATGACAAGGCTACCATCTATTGGAGTAACAAAAATCTCGACTAAAGACTACCTTCCATAATGACAAGGCTACCATCCATTGGAGTAACAAAAATAACGACAACAGACTACCTTCCATAATGACAAGGCTACCATCCATTGGAATAACAAAAATCTCGAAAACAGACTACCTTCCATAATGACAAGGCTATTATCCATTAGAGTAACAAAAATCTCGACAACAGACTACCTTCCATAATGACAAGGCTACCATCCATTGGAATAACAAAAATCTTGACAATAGACTACCTTCCATATTGACAAGGCTACCATCCATTGGAGTAACAAAAATATCGAGAACAGACTACGTTCCAAAATGACAAGGCTACCATCCATTGGAGAAACAAAAATATCGACAACACACTACCTTTGATAATGACAAGGCTACCATCCATTGGAGTAACAAAAATCTCGAAAACAGACTACCTTCCATAATGACAAGGCTACCATCCATTAGAGTAACAAAATTCTCGACAACAGACAACCTTCCAAAATGACAAGGCTACCATCTATTGGAGTAACAAAAATCTCGACAAAAGACTACCTTTTATAATGACAAGGCTACCATCCATTAGAGTAAAAAAAATATCGACAACAGACTACCTTCTATAATGATAAGGCTACCATCCATTGGAGTAACAAACGAATCGACAACAGACTATGTTCCATAGTGACAAGGCTACAATCCATTGGAATAATAAAAATCTCTATAACAAACTACCATCCATAATGACAATGATACCATCCATTGGAGTAAAAAAAATCTCGACAACAGACTACCTACCATAATGACAAGGATACCATCCATTGGAGTAACAAAAATCTCGAAAACAGACTACCGTCCATAATGACAAGGCTACCATCCATTAGAGTAACAAAAATCTCGACAATAGACAACCTTCCATAATGACAAGGCTACCATCCATTAGAGTAACAAAAATCTCGACAATAGACAACCTTCCATAATGACAAGGCTACCATTTATTGGAGTAACAAAAATCTCGACAAAAGACTACTTTCCATAATGACAAGGCTACCATCCACTGGAGTAACAAAAATATCGACAACAGACTACCTTCCATAATGACAAGGCTACCATCCATTGGATAACAAAAATCTCGAAAATAGACTACTTTCCGTAATGACAAGGCTATTATCCATTAGAGTAACAAAAATCTCGACAACAGACTACCTTCCATAATGACAAGTCTACCATCCATTGGAATAAGAAAAATCTCGACAATAGACTACCTTCCATAATGACAAGGCTACCATCCATTGGAGTAACAAAAACATCGACAACAGACTACGTTCCAAAATGACAAGGCTACCATCCATTGGAGTAACAAAAATATCGACAACAGACTACCTTCGATAATGACAAGGCTACCATCCATTGGAGTAACAAAAATCTCGAAAACAGACTACCTTCCATAATGACAAGGCTACCATCCATTAGAGTAACAAAATTCTCGACAACAGACAACCTTCCAAAATGACAAGGCTACCATCTATTGGAGTAACAAAAATCTCGACAAAAGACTACCTTCCATAACGACAAGGCTACCATCCATTAGAGTAACAAAAATATCGACAACAGACTACCTTCGATAATGACAAGGCTACCATCAATTGGAGCAACAAAAAAATCGACAATAGACTACCTTCCATAATGACAAGTCTACTATCCATTAGAGTAACAAAAATCTCGACAACAGACTACCTTCCATAATGACAAGGCTACCATCCATTGGAATAACAAAAATCTCGACAATAGACTACCTTCCATAATGACGAGGCTAGCATCCATTGGAGTAACAAAAACATCGACAACAGACTACGTTCCAAAATGACAAGGCTAGCATTCCTTGGAGTAACAAAAATATCGAAAATAGACTACCTTCTATAATGACAAGGCTACCATCCATTATAGTAACAAAAATCTCGAAAATAAACTACCTTCCATAATGACAAGGCTACCATCCATTGGAATGACAAAAATCTCCAAAACAGACTACCTTCCATAATGACAAGGCTACTATCCATTAGAGTAACAAAAATCTCGACAACAGATAACCTTCAATAATAACAAGGCTACCATACATTGGAGTAACAAAAATCTCGACTAAAGACTACCTTCCATAATGACAAGGCTACCATCCATTGGAGTAACAAATATAACGACAACAGACTACCTTCTATAATGACATGGCTACCATCCATTGGAATAACAAAAATCTCGAAAACAGACTACCTTCCATAATGACAAGGCTATTATCCATTAGAGTAACAAAAATCTCGATAACAGACTACCTTCCATAATGACAAGGCTACCATCCATTGGAATAACAAAAATCTTGACAATAGACTACCTTCCATAATGACAAGGCTACCATCCATTGGAGAAACAAAAATATCGACAACAGACTACCTTTGATAATGACAAGGCTACCATCCATTGGAGTAACAAAAATCTCGAAAACAGACTACCTTCCATAATGACAAGGCTACCATCCATTAGAGTAACAAAATTCTCGACAACAGACAACCTTCCAAAATGACAAGGCTACCATCTATTGGAGTAACAAAAATCTCGACAAAAGACTACCTTTTATAATGACAAGGCTACCATCCATTAGAGTAAAAAAAATATCGACAACAGACTACCTTCGATAATGATAAGGCTACCACCCATTGGAGTAACAAAAGAATCGACAACAGACTACGTTCCATAGTGACAAGGCTACAATCCATTGGAATAATAAAAATCTCTATAACAAACTACCATCCATAATGACAATGATACCATCCATTGGAGTAAAAAAAATCTCGACAACAGACTACCTACCATAATGACAAGGATACCATCCATTGGAGTAACAAAAATCTCGAAAACAGACTACCGTCCATAATGACAAGGCTACCATCCATTAGAGTAACAAAAATCTCGACAATAGACAACCTTCCATAATGACAAGGCTACCATCCATTAGAGTAACAAAAATCTTGACAATAGACAACCTTCAATAATGACAAGGCTACCATTTATTGGAGTAACAAAAATCTCGACAAAAGACTACTTTCCATAATGACAAGGCTATCATCCACTGGAGTAACAAAAATATCGACAACAGACTACCTTCCATAATGACAAGGCTACCATCCATTGGAATAACAAAAATCTCGAAAATAGACTACTTTCCGTAATGACAAGGCTATTATCCATTAGAGTAACAAAAATCACGACAACAGACTACCTTCCATAATGACAAGGCTACCATCCATTAGAGTAACAAAAATCTCGATAACATACAAGCTTCCATAATGACAAGGCTACCATCTATTGGAGTAACAAAAATCTCGACTAAAGACTACCTTCCATAATGACAAGGCTACCATCCATTGGAGTAACAAAAATAACGACAACAGACTACCTTCCATAATGACAAGGCTACCATCCATTGGAATAACAAAAATCTCGAAAACAAACTACCTTCCATAATGACAAGGCTATTATCCATTAGAGTAACAAAAATCTCGACAACAGACTACCTTCCATAATGACAAGGCTACCATCCATTGGAATAACAAAAATCTTGACAATAGACTACCTTCCATAATGACAAGGCTACCATCCATTGGAGTAACAAAAATATCGAGAACAGACTACGTTCCAAAATGACAAGGCTACCATCCATTGGAGAAACAAAAATATCGACAATAGACTACCTTCGATAATGACAAGGCTACCATCCATTGGAGTAACAAAAATCTAGAAAACAGACTACCTTCCATAATGACAAGGCTACCATCCATTAGAGTAACAAAATTCTCGACAACAGATAACCTTCAATAATGACAAGGCTACCATCTATTGGAGTAACAAAAATCTCGATAAAAGACTACCTTCCATAATGACAAGGCTACCATCCATTAGAGTAACAAAAATATCGACAACAGACTACTTTCCATAATGACAAGGCTACCATCCACTGGAGTAATAAAAATCTCGAAAACAGACTACCTTCCATAATGACAAGGCTACCATCCATTAGAGTAACAAAAATCTCGACAACATACAACCTTCCATAATGACAAGGCTACCATCTATTGGAGTAACAAAAATCTCGACAAAAGACTACCTTCCATAATGACAAGGCTACCATCCATTGGAGTAACAAAAATATCGACAACAGACTACCTTCCATAATGACAAGGCTACCATCCATTGGAATAACAAAAATCTCGAAAACAGACTACCTTCCATAATGACAAGGCTATTATCCATTAGAGTAACAAAAATCTCGACAACAGACTACCTTCCATAATGACAAGGCTACCATCCATTGGAATAACAAAAATCTTGACAATACACTACCTTCCATAATGACAAGGCTACCATCCATTGGAGTAACAAAAACATCGACAACAGACTATGTTCCAAAATGACAAGGCTATCATCCATTGGAGAAACAAAAATATTGACAACAGAGTACCTTCGATTATGACAAGGCTACCATCCATTGGAGTAACAAAAATCTCGAAAACAGACTACCTTCCATAATGACAAGGCTACCATCCATTAGAGTAACAAAAATCTCGACAACAGATAACCTTCAATAATGACAAGGCTACCATCTATTGGAGTAACAAAAATCTCGACAAACGACTACCTTCCATATTGACAAGGCTACCATCCATTAGAGTAACAAAAATATCGACAACAGACTACTTTCCATAATGACAAGGCTACCATCCACTGGAGTAACAAAAATCTCGAAAACAGACTACCTTCCATAATGACAAGGCTACCATCCATTAGAGTAACAAAATTCTCGACAACAGATAACCTTCAATAATGACAAGGCTACCATCTATTGGAGTAAAAAAAATCTCGACAAAAGACTACCTTCCATAATGACAAGGCTACCATCCATTAGAGTAACAAAAATCTCAACAAAAGACTACTTTCCATAATGACAAGGATACCATCCATTGGAGTAACAAAAATCTCGAAAACAGACTACCTTCCCTAATGACAAGGCTACCATCCATTAGAGTAACAAAAATCTCGACAACATACAACCTTCCATAATGACAAGGCTACCATCTATTGGAGTAACAAAAATCTCGACGAAAGACTACCTTCCATAATTACAAGGCTACCATCCATTGGAGTAACAAAAATATCGACAACAGACTACCTTCCATAATGACAAGGCTACCATCCATTGGAATAACAAAAATCTCGAAAACAGACTACCTTCCATAATGACAAGGCTATTATCCATTAGAGTAACAAAAATCTCGACAACAGACTACCTTCCATAATGACAAGGCTACCATCCGTTGGAATAACAAAAATCTTGACAATACACTACCTTCCATAATGACAAGGCTACCATCCATTGGAGTAACAAAAACATCGACAACAGACTACGTTCCAAAATGACAAGGCTATCATCCATTGGAGAAACAAAAATATTGACAACAGAGTACCTTCGATTATGACAAGGCTACCATCCATTGGAGTAACAAAAATCTCGAAAACAGACTACCTTCCATAATGACAAGGCTACCATCCATTAGAGTAACAAAAATCTCGACAACATATAACCTTCAATAATGACAAGGCTACCATCTATTGGAGTAACAAAAATCTCGACAAAAGACTACCTTCCATAATGACAAGGCTACCATCCATTAGAGTAAAAAAAGTATCGACAACAAACTACTTTCCATAATGACAAGGCTACCATCCACTGGAGTAACAAAAATCTCGAAAACAGACTACCTTCCATAATGACAAGGCTACCATCCATTAGAGTAACAAAAATCTCGATAACATACAAGCTTCCATAATGACAAGGCTACCATCTATTGGAGTAACAAAAATCTCGACTAAAGACTACCTTCCATAATGACAAGGCTACCATCCATTGGAGTAACAAAAATAACGACAACAGACTACCTTCCATAATGACAAGGCTACCATCCATTGGAATAACAAAAATCTCGAAAACAAACTACCTTCCATAATGACAAGGCTATTATCCATTAGAGTAACAAAAATCTCGACAACAGACTACCTTCCATAATGACAAGGCTACCATCCATTGGAATAACAAAAATATTGACAATAGACTACCTTCCATAATGACAAGGCTACCATCCATTGGAGTAACAAAAATATCGAGAACAGACTACCTTCCATAATGACAAGGCTATCATCCATTGGAATAACAAAAATCTTGACAATAGACTACCTTCCATAATGACAAGGCTACCATCCATTGGAGTAACAAAAATATCTAGAAAACAGACTACCTTCCATAATGACAAGGCTACCATCCATTAGAGTAACAAAATTCTCGACAACAGACTACCTTCGATAATGACAAGGCTACCATCCATTGGAGTAACAAAAATCTAGAAAACAGACTACCTTCCATAATGACAAGGCAACCATCCATTAGAGTAACAAAATTCTCGACAACAGATAACCTTCAATAATGACAAGGCTACCATCTATTGGAGTAACAAAAATCTCGACAAAAGACTACCTTCCATAATGACAAGGCTACCATCCATTAGAGTAACAAAAATATCGACAACAGACTACTTTCCATAATGACAAGGCTACCATCCACTGGAGTAACAAAAATCTCGAAAACAGACTACCTTCCATAATGACAAGGATACCATCCATTAGAGTAACAAAAATCTCGACAACATACAACCTTCCATAATGACAAGGCTACCATCTATTGGAGTAACAAAAATCTCGACAAAAGACAACCTTCCATAATGACAAGGCTACCATCCATTGGAGTAACAAAAATATCGACAACAGACTACCTTCCATAATGACAAGGCTACCATCCATTGGAATAACAAAAATCTTGAAAAAAGACTACCTTCCATAATGACAAGGCTATTATCCATTAGAGTAACAAAAATCTCGACAACAGACTACCTTCCATTATGACAAGGCTACCATCCATTGGAATAACAAAAATCTTGACAATACACTACCTTCCATAATGACAAGGCTACCATCCATTGGAGTAACAAAAACATCGACAACAGACTACGTTCCAAAATGACAAGGCTATCATCCATTGGAGAAACAAAAATATTGACAATAGAGTACCTTCGATTATGACAAGGCTACCATCCATTGGAGTAACAAAAATCTCGAAAACAGACTACCTTCCATAATGACAAGGCTACCATCCATTAGAGTAACAAAAATCTCGACAACAGATAACCTTCAATAATGACAAGGCTACCATCTATTGGAGTAACAAAAATCTCGACAAAAGACTACCTTCCATAATGACAAGGCTACCATCCATTAGAGTAACAAAAATATCGACAAAAGACTACTTTCCATAATGACAAGGCTACCATCCACTGGAGTAACAAAAATCTCGAAAACAGACTACCTTCCATAATGACAAGGCTACCATCCATTAGAGTAACAAAATTCTCGACAACAGAGAACCTTCAATAATGACAAGGCTACCATCTATTGGAGTAACAAAAATCTCGACAAAAGACTACCTTCCATAATGACAAGGCTACCATCCATTAGAGTAACAAAAATCTCAACAAAAGACTACTTTCCATAATAACAAGGATACCATCCATTGGAGTAACAAAAATCTCGAAAACAGACTACCTTCCATAATGACAAGGCTACCATCCATTAGAGTAACAAAAATCTCGACAACATACAACCTTCCATAATGACAAGGCTACCATCTATTGGAGTAACAAAAATCTCGACAAAAGACTACCTTCCATAATGACAAGGCTACCATCCATTGGAGTAACAAAAATATCGACAACAGACTACCTTCCATAATGACAAGGCTACCATCCATTGGAATAACAAAAATCTCGAAAACAGACTACCTTCCATAATGACAAGGCTATTATCCATTAGAGTAACAAAAATCTCGACAACAGACTACCTTCCATAATGACAAGGCTACCATCCATTGGAATAACAAAAACTTGACAATACACTACCTTCCATAATGACAAGGCTACCATCCATTGGAGTAACAAAAACATCGACAACAAACTACGTTCCAAAATGACAAGGCTATCATCCATTGGAGAAACAAAAATATTGACAACAGAGTACCTTCGATTATGACAAGGCTACCATCCATTGGAGTAACAAAAATCTCGAAAACAGACTACCTTCCATAATGACAAGGCTACCATCCATTAGAGTAACAAAAATCTCGACAACAGATAACCTTCAATAATGACAAGGCTACCATCTATTGGAGTAACAAAAATCTCGACAAAAGACTACCTTCCATAATGACAAGGCTACCATCCATTAGAGTAACAAAAATATCGACAACAGACTACTTTCCATAATGACAAGGCTACCATCCACTGGAGTAACAAAAATCTCGAAAACAGACTACCTTCCATAATGACAAGGCTACCATCCATTAGAGTAACAAAAATCTCGATAACATACAAGCTTCCATAATGACAAGGCTACCATCTATTGGAGTAACAAAAATCTCGACTAAAGACTACCTTCCATAATGACAAGGCTACCATCCATTGGAGTAACAAAAATAACGACAACAGACTACCTTCCATAATGACAAGGCTACCATCCATTGGAATAACAAAAATCTCGAAAACAAACTACCTTCCATAATGACAAGGCTATTATCCATTGGAGTAACAAAAACATCGACATCAGACTACGTTCCAAAATGACAAGGCTATCATCCATTGGAGAAACAAAAATATTAAAAAACAGAGTACCTTCGATTAAGACAAGGCTACCATCCATTGGAGTAACAAAAATCTCGAAAACAGACTACCTTCCATAATGACAAGGCTACCATCCATTAGAGTAACAAAAATCTCGACAACAGATAACCTTCAATAATGACAAGGCTACCATCTATTGGAGTAACAAAAATCTCGACAAAAGACTACCTTCCATAATGACAAGGCTACCATCCATTAGAGTAACAAAAATATCGACAACAGACTACTTTCCATAATGACAAGGCTACCATCCACTGGAGTAACAAAAATCTCGAAAACAAACTACCTTCCATAATGACAAGGCTACCATCCATTAGAGTAACAAAAATCTCGATAACATACAAGCTTCCATAATGACAAGGCTACCATCTATTGGAGTAACAAAAATCTCGACTAAAGACTACCTTCCATAATGACAAGGCTACCATCCATTGGAGTAACAAAAATAACGACAACAGACTACCTTCCATAATGACAAGGCCACCATCCATTGGAATAACAAAAATCTCGAAAACAAACTACCTTCCATAATGACAAGGCTACCATCCATTGGAGTAACAAAAACATCGACAATAGACTACGTTCCAAAATGACAAGGCTATCATCCATTGGAGAAACAAAAATATTGACAACAGAGTACCTTCGATTATGACAAGGCTACCATCCATTGGAGTAACAAAAATCTCGAAAACAGACTACCTTCCATAATGACAAGGCTACCATCCATTAGAGTGACAAAAATCTCGACAACAGATAACCTTCAATAATGACAAGGCTACCATCTATTGGAGTAACAAAAATCTCGACAAAAGACTACCTTCCATAATGACAAGGCTACCATCCATTAGAGTAACAAAAATATCGACAACAGACTACTTTCCATAATGACAAGGCTACCATCCACTGGAGTAACAAAAATCTCGAAAACAGACTACCTTCCATAATGACAAGGCTACCATCCATTAGAGTAACAAAAATCTCGATAACATAAAAGCTTCCATAATGACAAGGCTACCATCTATTGGAGTAACAAAAATCTCGACTAAAGACTACCTTCCATAATGACAAGGCTACCATCCATTGGAGTAACAAAAATAACGAAAACAAACTACCTTCCATAATGACAAGGCTACCATCCATTGGAATAACAAAAATCTCGAAAACAAACTACCTTCCATAATGACAAGGCTATTATCCATTAGAGTAACAAAAATCTCGACAACAGACAACCTTCCATAATGACAAGGCTACCATCCATTGGAATAACAAAAATCTTGACAATAGACTACCTTCCATAATGACAAGGCTACCATCCATTTGAGTAACAAAAATATCGAGAACATACTAGCTTCCATAATGACAAGGCTACCATCCATTGGAATAACAAAAATCTTGACAATAGACTACCTTCCATAATGACAAGGCTACCATCCATTGGAGTAACAAAAATATCTAGAAAACAGACTACCTTCCATAATGACAAGGCTACCATCCATTAGAGTAACAAAATTCTCGACAACAGACTACCTTCGATAATCACAAGGCTACCATCCATTGGAGTAACAAAAATCTAGAAAATAGACTACCTTCCATAATGACAAGGCTACCATCCATTAGAGTAACAAAATTCTCGACAACAGATAACCTTCAATAATGACAAGGCTACCATCTATTGGAGTAACAAAAATCTCGAAAAAAGACTACCTTCCATAATGACAAGGCTACCATCCATTAGAGTAACAAAAATATCGACAACAGACTACTTTCCATAATGACAAGGCTACCATCCACTGGAGTAACAAAAATCTCGAAAACAGACTACCTTCCATAATGACAAGGCTACCATCCATTAGAGTAACAAAAATCTCAACAAAAGACTACTTTCCATAATGACAAGGATACCATCCATTGGAGTAACAAAAATCTCGAAAACAGACTACCTTCCATAATGACAAGGCTACCATCCATTAGAGTAACAAAAATCTCGACAACATACAACCTTCCATAATGACAAGGCTACCATCTATTGGAGTAACAAAAATCTCGACAAAAGACTACCTTCCATAATGACAAGGCTACCATCCATTGGAGTAACAAAAATATCGACAACAGACTACCTTCCATAATGACAAGGCTACCATCCATTGGAATAACAAAAATCTCGAAAACAGACTACCTTCCATAATGACAAGGCTATTATCCATTAGAGTAACAAAAATCTCGACAACAGACTACCTTCCATAATGACAAGGCTACCATCCATTGGAATAACAAAAACTTGACAATACACTACCTTCCATAATGACAAGGCTACCATCCATTGGAGTAACAAAAACATCGACAACAAACTACGTTCCAAAATGACAAGGCTATCATCCATTGGAGAAACAAAAATATTGACAACAGAGTACCTTCGATTATGACAAGGCTACCATCCATTGGAGTAACAAAAATCTCGAAAACAGACTACCTTCCATAATGACAAGGCTACCATCCATTAGAGTAACAAAAATCTCGACAACAGATAACCTTCAATAATGACAAGGCTACCATCTATTGGAGTAACAAAAATCTCGACAAAAGACTACCTTCCATAATGACAAGGCTACCATCCATTAGAGTAACAAAAATATCGACAACAGACTACTTTCCATAATGACAAGGCTACCATCCACTGGAGTAACAAAAATCTCGAAAACAGACTACCTTCCATAATGACAAGGCTACCATCCATTAGAGTAACAAAAATCTCGATAACATACAAGCTTCCATAATGACAAGGCTACCATCTATTGGAGTAACAAAAATCTCGACTAAAGACTACCTTCCATAATGACAAGGCTACCATCCATTGGAGTAACAAAAATAACGACAACAGACTACCTTCCATAATGACAAGGCTACCATCCATTGGAATAACAAAAATCTCGAAAACAAACTACCTTCCATAATGACAAGGCTATTATCCATTGGAGTAACAAAAACATCGACATCAGACTACGTTCCAAAATGACAAGGCTATCATCCATTGGAGAAACAAAAATATTAAAAAACAGAGTACCTTCGATTAAGACAAGGCTACCATCCATTGGAGTAACAAAAATCTCGAAAACAGACTACCTTCCATAATGACAAGGCTACCATCCATTAGAGTAACAAAAATCTCGACAACAGATAACCTTCAATAATGACAAGGCTACCATCTATTGGAGTAACAAAAATCTCGACAAAAGACTACCTTCCATAATGACAAGGCTACCATCCATTAGAGTAACAAAAATATCGACAACAGACTACTTTCCATAATGACAAGGCTACCATCCACTGGAGTAACAAAAATCTCGAAAACAAACTACCTTCCATAATGACAAGGCTACCATCCATTAGAGTAACAAAAATCTCGATAACATACAAGCTTCCATAATGACAAGGCTACCATCTATTGGAGTAACAAAAATCTCGACTAAAGACTACCTTCCATAATGACAAGGCTACCATCCATTGGAGTAACAAAAATAACGACAACAGACTACCTTCCATAATGACAAGGCCACCATCCATTGGAATAACAAAAATCTCGAAAACAAACTACCTTCCATAATGACAAGGCTACCATCCATTGGAGTAACAAAAACATCGACAATAGACTACGTTCCAAAATGACAAGGCTATCATCCATTGGAGAAACAAAAATATTGACAACAGAGTACCTTCGATTATGACAAGGCTACCATCCATTGGAGTAACAAAAATCTCGAAAACAGACTACCTTCCATAATGACAAGGCTACCATCCATTAGAGTGACAAAAATCTCGACAACAGATAACCTTCAATAATGACAAGGCTACCATCTATTGGAGTAACAAAAATCTCGACAAAAGACTACCTTCCATAATGACAAGGCTACCATCCATTAGAGTAACAAAAATATCGACAACAGACTACTTTCCATAATGACAAGGCTACCATCCACTGGAGTAACAAAAATCTCGAAAACAGACTACCTTCCATAATGACAAGGCTACCATCCATTAGAGTAACAAAAATCTCGATAACATAAAAGCTTCCATAATGACAAGGCTACCATCTATTGGAGTAACAAAAATCTCGACTAAAGACTACCTTCCATAATGACAAGGCTACCATCCATTGGAGTAACAAAAATAACGAAAACAAACTACCTTCCATAATGACAAGGCTACCATCCATTGGAATAACAAAAATCTCGAAAACAAACTACCTTCCATAATGACAAGGCTATTATCCATTAGAGTAACAAAAATCTCGACAACAGACAACCTTCCATAATGACAAGGCTACCATCCATTGGAATAACAAAAATCTTGACAATAGACTACCTTCCATAATGACAAGGCTACCATCCATTTGAGTAACAAAAATATCGAGAACATACTAGCTTCCATAATGACAAGGCTACCATCCATTGGAATAACAAAAATCTTGACAATAGACTACCTTCCATAATGACAAGGCAACCATCCATTGGAGTAACAAAAATATCTAGAAAACAGACTACCTTCCATAATGACAAGGCTACCATCCATTAGAGTAACAAAATTCTCGACAACAGACTACCTTCGATAATCACAAGGCTACCATCC
Source organism: Vicia faba (assembly GCA_948472305.1). Taxonomy (NCBI): domain Eukaryota; kingdom Viridiplantae; phylum Streptophyta; class Magnoliopsida; order Fabales; family Fabaceae; genus Vicia; species Vicia faba. The sequence continues at coordinate 770,332,064 of OX451738.1, forward strand.
ATTGGAGTAACAAAAATCTAGAAAATAGACTACCTTCCATAATGACAAGGCTACCATCCATTAGAGTAACAAAATTCTCGACAACAGATAACCTTCAATAATGACAAGGCTACCATCTATTGGAGTAACAAAAATCTCGAAAAAAGACTACCTTCCATAATGACAAGGCTACCATCCATTAGAGTAACAAAAATATCGGCAACAGACTACTTTCCATAATGACAAGGCTACCATCCACTGGAGTAACAAAAATCTCGAAAACAGACTACCTTCCATAATGACAAGGATACCATCCATTAGAGTAACAAAAATCTCGACAACATACAACCTTCCATAATGACAAGGCTACCATCTATTGGAGTAACAAAAATCTCGACAAAAGACTACCTTCCATAATGACAAGGCTACCATCCATTGGAGTAACAAAAATATCGACAACAGACTACCTTCCATAATGACAAGGCTACCATCCATTGGAATAACAAAAATCTCGAAAACAGACTACCTTCCATAATGACAAGGCTATTATCCATTAGAGTAACAAAAATCTCGACAACAGACTACCTTCCATAATGACAAGGCTACCATCCATTAGAATAACAAAAATCTTGACAATACACTACCTTCCATAATGACAAGGCTACCATCCATTGGAGTAACAAAAACATCGACAACAGACTACGTTCCAAAATGATAAGGCTATCATCCATTGGAGAAACAAAAATATTGACAACAGAGTACCTTCGATTATGACAAGGCTACCATCCATTGGAGTAACAAAAATCTCGAAAACAGACTACCTTCCATAATGACAAGGCTACCATCCATTAGAGTAACAAAAATCTCGACAACAGATAACCTTCAATAATGACAAGGCTACCATCTATTGGAGTAACAAAAATCTCGACAAAAGACTACCTTCCATAATGACAAGGCTACCATCCATTGGAGTAACAAAAATATCGACAACAGACTACCTTCCATAATGACAAGGCTACCATCCATTGGAATAACAAAAATCTCGAAAACAGACTACCTTCCATAATGACAAGGCTATTATCCATTAGAGTAACAAAAATCTCGACAACAGACTACCTTCCATAATGACAAGGCTACCATCCATTAGAATAACAAAAATCTTGACAATACACTACCTTCCATAATGACAAGGCTACCATCCATTGGAGTAACAAAAACATCGACAACAGACTACGTTCCAAAATGATAAGGCTATCATCCATTGGAGAAACAAAAATATTGACAACAGAGTACCTTCGATTATGACAAGGCTACCATCCATTGGAGTAACAAAAATCTCGAAAACAGACTACCTTCCATAATGACAAGGCTACCATCCATTAGAGTAACAAAAATCTCGACAACAGATAACCTTCAATAATGACAAGGCTACCATCTATTGGAGTAACAAAAATCTCGACAAAAGACTACCTTCCATAATGACAAGGCTACCATCCATTAGAGTAACAAAAATATCGACAACAGACTACTTTCCATAATGACAAGGCTACCATCCACTGGAGTAACAAAAATCTCGAAAACAGACTACCTTCCATAATGACAAGGCTACCATCCATTAGAGTAACAAAATTCTCGACAACAGATAACCTTCAATAATGACAAGGCTACCATCTATTGGAGTAGCAAAAATCTCGACAAAAGACTACCTTCCATAATGACAAGGCTACCATCCATTAGAGTAACAAAAATCTCAACAAAAGACTACTTTCCATAATAACAAGGATACCATCCATTGGAGTAACAAAAATCTTGAAAACAGACTACCTTCCATAATGACAAGGCTACCATCCATTAGAGTAACAAAAATCTCGACAACATACAACCTTCCATAATGACAAGGCTACCATCTATTGGAGTAACAAAAATCTCGACAAAAGACTACCTTCCATAATGACAAGGCTACCATCCATTGGAGTAACAAAAATATCGACAACAGACTACCTTCCATAATGACAAGGCTACCATCCATTGGAATAACAAAAATCTCGAAAACAGACTACCTTCCATAATGACAAGGCTATTATCCATTAGAGTAACAAAAATCTCGACAACAGACTACCTTCCATAATGACAAGGCTACCATCCATTGGAATAACAAAAGTCTTGACAATACACTACCTTCCATAATGACAAGGCTACCATCCATTGGAGTAACAAAAACGTCGACAACAGACTACGTTCCAAAATGACAAGGCTATCATCCATTGGAGAAACAAAAATATTGACAACAGAGTACCTTCGATTATGACAAGGCTACCATCCATTGGAGTAACAAAAATCTCGAAAATAGACTACCTTCCATAATGACAAGGCTACCATCCATTAGAGTAACAAAAATCTCGACAACAAATAACCTTCAATAATGACAAGGCTACCATCTATTGGAGTAACAAAAATCTCGACAAAGGACTACCTTCCATAATGACAAGGCTACCATCCATTAGAGTAACAAAAATATCGACAACAGACTACTTTCCATAATGACAAGGCTACCATCCACTGGAGTAACAAAAATCTCGAAAACAGACTACCTTCCATAATGACAAGGCTACCATCCTTTAGAGTAACAAAAATCTCGATAACATACAAGCTTCCATTATGACAAGGCTACCATCTATTGGAGTAACAAAAATCTCGACTAAAGACTACCTTCCATAATGACAAGGCTACCATCCATTGGAGTAACAAAAATAACGACAACAGACTACCTTCCATAATGACAAGGCTACCATCCATTGGAATAACAAAAATCTCGAAAACAAACTACCTTCCATAATGACAAGGCTATTATCCATTAGAGTAACAAAAATCTCGACAACAGACTACCTTCCATAATGACAAGGCTACCATCAATTGGAATAACAAAAATCTTGACAATAGACTACCTTCCATAATGACAAGGCTACCATCCATTGGAGTAACAAAAATATCGAGAACAGACTACGTTCCAAAATGACAAGGCTACCATCCATTGGAGAAACAAAAATATCGACAACAGACTACCTTCCATAATGACAAGGCTACCATCCATTGGAGTAACAAAAATCTAGAAAACAGACTACCTTCCATAATGACAAGGCTACCATCCATTAAAGTAACAAAATTCTCGACAACAGACAACCTTCCAAAATGACAAGGCTACCATCTATTGGAGTAACAAAAATCTCGACAAAAGACTACCTTTTATAATGACAAGGCTACCATCCATTAGAGTAAAAAAATATCGACAACAGACTACCTTCGATAATGATAAGGCTACCATCCATTGGAGTAACAAAAGAATCGACAACAGACTACGTTCCATAATGACAAGGCTACAATCCATTGGAATAACAAAAATCTCTATAACAAACTACCATCCATAATGATAATGATACCATCCATTGGAGTAACAAAAATCTCGACAACAGACTACCTACCATAATGACAAGGATACCATCCATTAGAGTAACAAAAATCTCGAAAACAGACTACCTTCCATAATGACAAGGCTACCATCCATTAGAGTAACAAATATCTCGACAATAGACAACCTTCCATAAAGACGAGGCTACCATCCATTAGAGTAACAAAAATCTCGACAATAGACAACCTTCCAGAATGACAAGGCTACCATCTATTGGTGTAACAAAAGTCTCGACAAAAGACTACTTTCCATAATGACAAGGCTACCATCCACTGGAGTAACAAAAATATCGACAACAGACTACCTTCCATAATGACAAGGCTACCATCCATTGGAATAACAAAAATCTCGAAAATAGACTACTTTCCGTAATGACAAGGCTATTATCCATTAGATTAACAAAAATCTTGACAAAAGACTACCTTCCAAAATGACAAGGCTACCATCCATTGGAATAAGAAAAATCTCGACAATAGACTACCTTCCATAATGACAAGGCTACCATCCATTGGAGTAACAAAAACATCGACAACAGACTGCGTTCCAAAATGACAAGGCTACCATCCATTGGAGTAACAAAAATATCGACAATAGACTACCTTCGATAATGACAAGGCTACCATCCATTGGAGTAACAAAAATCTCGAAAACAGACTACCTTCCATAATGACAAGGCTATTATCCATTAGAGTAACAAAAATCTCGACAACAGACTACCTTCCATAATGACAAGGCTACCATCTATTGGAGTAACAAAAATCTCGACAAAAGACTACCTTCCATAACGACAAGGCTACCATCCATTAGAGTAACAAAAATATCGACAACAGACTACCTTCGATAATGACAAGGCTACTATCAATTGGAGTAACAAAAAAATCGACAATAGACTACCTTCCATAATGACAAGTCTACTATCCATTAGAGTAACAAAAATCTCGACAACAAACTACCTTCCATAATGACAAGGCTACCATCCATTGGAATAACAAAAATCTCGACAATAGACTACCTTCCATAATGACGAGGCTAGCATCCATTGGAGTAACAAAAACATCGACAACAGACTACGTTCCAAAATGACAAGGCTAGCATCTATTGGAGTAACAAAAATATCGAAAATAGACTACCTTCTATAATGACAAGGCTACCATCCATTAGAGTAACAAAAATCTCGAAAATAAACTACCTTCCATAATGACAAGGATACCATCCATTGGAATAACAAAAATCTCCAAAACAGACTACCTTCCATAATGACAAGGCTACTATCCATTAGAGTAACAAAAATCTCGACAACAGACTACCTCCCATAATAACAAGGCTACCATACATTGGAATAACAAAAATCTCGACAATAGAATACCTTCCATAATGACAAGGCTACCATCCATTTGAGTAACAAAAACATCGACAACAGACTGCCTTCGATAATGACAAGGCTACCATCCATTGGAGTAACAAAAATCTCGAAAACAAACTACCTTACATAATGTCTAGGCTACACTCCATTAGAGTAACAAAAATCTCGACAACAGATAACCTTCCATAATGACAAGGCTACCATCTATTGGAGTAACAAAAATCTCGACAAAAGACTACCTTCCATAATGACAAGGCTACCATCCATTGGAGTAACAAAAATATCGACAACAGACTACCTTCGATAATGACAAGGCTACCATCCATTGGAGTAACAAAAATCTCGAAAATAGACTACCTTCCATAATGACAAGTCTACTATCCATTAGAGTAACAAAAATCTCGACAACAGACTACCTTCTATAATGACAAGGCTACCATCCATTGGAATAACAAAAATCTCGACAATAGACTACCTTCCATAATGACGAGGCTACCATCTATTGAAGTAACAAAAATATCGACAAAAGACTACTTTCCACAATGACAAGGATACCATCCATTGGAGTAACAAAAATCTCGAAAACAGACTACCTTCCATAATGACAAGGCTACCATCCATTAGAGTAACAAAAATCTCGACAACATACAACCTTCCATAATGACAAGGCTACCATCTATTGGAGTAACAAAAATCTCAACAAAAGAGTACTTTCCATAATGACAAGGATACCATCCATTGGAGTAACAAAAATCTCGAAAACAGACTACCTTCCACAATGACAAGGCTACCATCCATTAGAGTAACAAAAATCTCGACAACATATAACCTTCCATAATGACAAGGCTACCATCTATTGGAGTAACAAAAATCTCGACAAAAGACTACCTTCCATAATGACAAGGCTACCATCCATTGGAGTAACAAAAATATCGACAACAGACTACCTTCCATAATGACAAGGCTACCATCCATTGGAATAACAAAAATATCGAAAACAGACTTCCTTCCATAAGGACAAGGCTATTATCCATTAGAGTAACAAAAATCTCGACAACAGACTACCTTCCATAATGACAAGGCTACCATCCATTGGAATAACAAAAATCTTGACAATAGACTACCTTCCATAATGACAAGGCTACCATCCATTGGAGTAACAAAAACATCGACAACAGACTACGTTCCAAAATGACAAGGCTATCATCCATTGGAGAAACAAAAATATTGACAACAGACTACCTTCGATTATGACAAGGCTACCATCCATTGGAGTAACAAAAATCTCGAAAACAGACTACCTTCCATAATGACAAGGCTACCATCCATTAGAGTAACAAAAATCTCGACAACAGATAACCTTCAATAATGACAAGGCTACCATCTATTGGAGTAACAAAAATCTCGACAAAAGACTACCTTCCATAATGACAAGGCTACCATCCATTAGAGTAACAAAAATATCGACAACAGACTACCTTCGATAATGACAAGGCTACCATCCATTGGAGTAACAAAAAAATCGACAACAGACTACGTTCCATAATGACAAGGCTACAATCCATTGGAATAACAAAAATCCCTATAACAGACTACCATCTATAATGACAATGATACCATCCATTGGAGTAACAAAAATCTCGACAACAGACTACCTACCATAATGACTAGGCTACCATCCATTGGAGTAACAAAAATCTCGAAAACAGACTACCTTCCACAATAACAAGGCTAATATCCATTAGAGTAACAAAAATCTCGACAATAGACTACCTTCAATAATGACAAGGATACCATCCATTGGAGTAACAAAAATCTCGAAAACAGACCACCTTCCATAATGTCAAGGTTACCATCCATTAGAGTAACAAAAATCTCGACAACAGACTACTTTCCATAATGACAAGGCTACCATCCATTGGAATAACAAAAATCTAGACAATAGACTACCTTCCATAATGACGAGGCTAGCATCCATTGGAGTAACAAAAACATCGACAACAGACTACGTTCCAAAATGACAAGGCTAGCATCCATTGGAGTAACAAAAATATCGAAAATAGACTACCTTCTATAATGACAAGGCTACCATCCATTAGAGTAATAAAAATCTCGAAAATAAACTACCTTCCATAATGACAAGGCTACCATCCATTGGAATAACAAAAAACTCCAAAACAGACTACCTTCCATAATGACAAGGCTACTATCCATTAGAGTAACAAAAATCTCGACAACAGACTACCTCCCATAATAACAAGGCTACCATACATTGGAATAACAAAAATCTCGACAATAGAATACCTTCCATAATGACAAGGCTACCATCCATTTGAGTAACAAAAACATCGACAACAGGCTGCCTTCGATAATGACAAGGCTACCATCCATTGGAGTAACAAAAATCTCGAAAACAAACTACCTTCCATAATGTCTAGGCTACACTCCATTAGAGTAACAAAAATCTCGACAACAGATAACCTTCCATAATGACAAGGCTACCATCTATTGGAGTAACAAAAATCTCGACAAAAGACTACCTTCCATAATGACAAGGCTACCATCCATTGGAGTAACAAAAATATCGACAACAGACTACCTTCGATAATGACAAGGCTACCATCCATTGGAGTAACAAAAATCTCGAAAACAGACTACCTTCCATAATGACAAGTCTACTATCCATTAGAGTAACAAAAATCTCGACACAAACTACCTTCTATAATGACAAGGCTACCATCCATTTGAATAACAAAAATCTCGACAATAGACTACCTTCCATAATGACGAGGCTACCATCTATTGAAGTAACAAAAATCTCGACAAAAGACTACTTTCCATAATGACACGGATACCATCCATTGGAGTAACAAAAATCTCGAAAACAGACTACCTTACATAATGACAAGGCTACCATCCATTAGAGTAACAAAAATCTCGACAACATACAACCTTCCATAATGACAAGGCTACCATCTATTGGAGTAACAAAAATCTCAACAAAAGACTACTTTCCATAATGACAAGGATGCCATCCATTGGAGTAACAAAAATCTCGAAAACAGACTACCTTCCATAATAACAAGGCTACCATCCATTAGAGTAACAAAAATCTCGACAACATACAACCTTCCATAATGACAAGGCTACCATCTATTGGAGTAACAAAAATCTCGACAAAAGACTACCTTCCATAATGACAAGGCTACCATCCATTGGAGTAACAAAAATATCGACAACAGACTACCTTCCATAATGACAAGGCTACCATCCATTGGAATAACAAAAATCTCGAAAACAGACTACCTTCCATAATGACAAGGCTATTATCCATTAGAGTAACAAAAATCTCGACAACAGACTACCTTCCATAATGACAAGCCTACCATCCATTGGAATAACAAAAATCTTGACAATAGACTACCTTCCATAATTACAAGGCTACCATCCATTGGAGTAACAAAAACATCGACAACAGACTACGTTCCAAAATGACAAGGCTAGCATCCATTGGAGTAACAAAAATATCGAAAATAGACTACCTTCTATAATGACAAGGCTACCATCCATTAGAGTAACAAAAATCTCGAAAATAAACTACCTTCCATAATGACAAGGATACCATCCATTGGAATAACAAAAATCTCCAAAACAGACTACCTTCCATAATGACAAGGCTACTATCCATTAGAGTAACAAAAATCTCGACAACAGACTACCTCCCATAATAACAAGGCTACCATACATTGGAATAACAAAAATCTCGACAATAGAATACCTTCCATAATGACAAGGCTACCATCCATTTGAGTAACAAAAACATCGACAACAGACTGCCTTCGATAATGACAAGGCTACCATCCATTGGAGTAACAAAAATCTCGAAAACAAACTACCTTCCATAATGTCTAGGCTACACTCCATTAGAGTAACAAAAATCTCGACAACAGATAACCTTCCATAATGACAAGGCTACCATCTATTGGAGTAACAAAAATCTCGACAAAAGACTACCTTCCATAATGACAAGGCTACCATCCATTGGAGTAACAAAAATATCGACAACAGACTACCTTCGATAATGACAAGGCTACCATCCATTGGAGTAACAAAAATCTCGAAAATAGACTACCTTCCATAATGACAAGTCTACTATCCATTAGAGTAACAAAAATCTCGACAACAGACTACCTTCTATAATGACAAGGCTACCATCCATTGGAATAACAAAAATCTCGACAATAGACTACCTTCCATAATGACGAGGCTACCATCTATTGAAGTAACAAAAATATCGACAAAAGACTACTTTCCACAATGACAAGGATACCATCCATTGGAGTAACAAAAATCTCGAAAACAGACTACCTTCCATAATGACAAGGCTACCATCCATTAGAGTAACAAAAATCTCGACAACATACAACCTTCCATAATGACAAGGCTACCATCTATTGGAGTAACAAAAATCTCAACAAAAGAGTACTTTCCATAATGACAAGGATACCATCCATTGGAGTAACAAAAATCTCGAAAACAGGCTACCTTCCACAATGACAAGGCTACCATCCATTAGAGTAACAAAAATCTCGACAACATATAACCTTCCATAATGACAAGGCTACCATCTATTGGAGTAACAAAAATCTCGAAAAAAGACTACCTTCCATAATGACAAGGCTACCATCCATTGGAGTAACAAAAATATCGACAACAGACTACCTTCCATAATGACAAGGCTACCATCCATTGGAATAACAAAAATCTCGAAAACAGACTTCCTTCCATAATGACAAGGCTATTATCCATTAGAGTAACAAAAATCTCGACAACAGACTACCTTCCATAATGACAAGGCTACCATCCATTGGAATAACAAAAATCTTGACAATATACTACCTTCCATAATGACAAGGCTACCATCCATTGGAGTAACAAAAACATCGACAACAGACTACGTTCCAAAATGACAAGGCTATCATCCATTGGAGAAACAAAAATATTGACAACAGACTACCTTCGATTATAACAAGGCTACCATCCATTGGAGTAACAAAAATCTCGAAAACAGACTACCTTCCATAATGACAAGGCTACCATCCATTAGAGTAACAAAAATCTCGACAACAGATAACCTTCAATAATGACAAGGCTACCATCTATTGGAGTAACAAAAATCTCGACAAAAGACTACCTTCCATAATGACAAGGCTACCATCCATTAGAGTAACAAAAATATCGACAACAGACTACCTTCGATAATGACAAGGCTACCATCCATTGAAGTAACAAAAAAATCGACAACAGACTACGTTCCATAAAGACAAGGCTACAAACCATTGGAATAACAAAAATCCCTATAACAGACTACCATCCATAATGACAATGATACCATCCATTGGAGTAACAAAAATCTCGACAACAGACTACCTACCATAATGACTAGGCTACCATCCATTGGAGTAACAAAAATCTCGAAAACAGACTACCTTCCACAATAACAAGGCTACCATCCATTAGAGTAACAAAAATCTCGACAATAGACTACCTTCAATAATGACAAGGATACCATCCATTGGAGTAACAAAAATCTCGAAAACAGACCACCTTCCATAATGTCAAGGATACCATCCATTAGAGTAACAAAAATCTCGACAACAGACTACCTTCCATAATGACAAGGCTACCATCCATTGGAATAACAAAAATCTAGACAATAGACTACCTTCCATAATGACGAGGCTAGCATCCATTGGAGTAACAAAAACATCGACAACAGACTACGTTCCAAAATGACAAGGCTAGCATCCATTGGAGTAACAAAAATATCGAAAATAGACTACCTTCTATAATGACAAGGCTACCATCCATTAGAGTAACAAAAATCTCGAAAATAAACTACCTTCCATAATGACAAGGCTACCATCCATTGGAATAACAAAAAACTCCAAAATAGACTACCTTCCATAATGACAAGGCTACTATCCATTAGAGTAACAAAAATCTCGACAACAGACTACCTCCCATAATAACAAGGCTACCATACATTGGAATAACAAAAATCTCGACAATAGAATACCTTCCATAATGACAAGGCTACCATCCATTTGAGTAACAAAAACATCGACAACAGACTGCCTTCGATAATGACAAGGCTACCATCCATTGGAGTAACAAAAATCTCGAAAACAAACTACCTTCCATAATGTCTAGGCTACACTCCATTAGAGTAACAAAAATCTCGACAACAGATAACCTTCCATAATGACAAGGCTACCATCTATTGGAGTAACAAAAATCTCGACAAAAGACTACCTTCCATAATGACAAGGCTACCATCCATTGGAGTAACAAAAATATCGACAACAGACTACCTTCGATAATGACAAGGCTACCATCCATTGGAGTAACAAAAATCTCGAAAACAGACTACCTTCCATAATGACAAGTCTACTATCCATTAGAGTAACAAAAATCTCGACAACAAACTACCTTCTATAATGACAAGGCTACCATCCATTGGAATAACAAAAATCTCGACAATAGACTACCTTCCATAATGACGAGGCTACCATCTATTGAAGTAACAAAAATCTCGACAAAAGACTACTTTCCATAATGACAAGGATACCATCCATTGGAGTAACAAAAATCTCGAAAATAGACTACCTTCCATAATGACAAGGCTACCATCCATTAGAGTAACAAAAATCTCGACAACATACAACCTTCCATAATGACAAGGCTACCATCTATTGGAGTAACAAAAATCTCAACAAAAGACTACTTTCCATAATGACAAGGATACCATCCATTGGAGTAACAAAAATCTCGAAAACAGACTACCTTCCATAATGACAAGGCTACCATCCATTAGAGTAACAAAAATCTCGACAACATACAACCTTCCATAATGACAAGGCTACCATCTATTGGAGTAACAAAAATCTCGACAAAAGACTACCTTCCATAATGACAAGGCTACCATCCATTGGAGTAACAAAAATATCGACAACAGACTACCTTCCATAATGACAAGGCTACCATCCATTGGAATAACAAAAATCTCGAAAACAGACTACCTTCCATAATGACAAGGCTATTATCCATTAGAGTAACAAAAATCTCGACAACAGACTACCTTCCATAATGACAAGCCTACCATCCATTGGAATAACAAAAATCTTGACAATAGACTACCTTCCATAATGACAAGGCTACCATCCATTGGAGTAACAAAAACATCGACAATAGACTACGTTCCAAAATGACAAGGCTATCATCCATTGGAGAAACAAAAATATTGACAATAGACTACCTTCGATTATGACAAGGCTACCATCCATTGGAGTAACAAAAATCTCGAAAACAGACTACCTTCCATAATGACAAGGCTACCATCCATTAGAGTAACAAAAATCTCGACAACAGATAACCTTCAATAATGACAAGGCTACCATCTATTGGAGTAACAAAAATCTCGACAAAAGACTACCTTCCATAATGACAAGGCTACCATCCATTAGAGTAACAAAAATATCGACAACAGACTACCTTCGATAATGACAAGGCTACCATCCATTGAAGTAACAAAAAAATCGACAACAGACTACGTTCCATAATGACAAGGCTACAATCCATTGGAATAACAAAAATTCCTATAACAGACTACCATCCATAATGACAATGATACCATCCATTGGAGTAACAAAAATCTCGACAACAGACTACCTACCATAATGACTAGGCTACCATCCATTGGAGTAACAAAAATCTCGAAAACAGACTACCTTCCACAATAACAAGGCTACCATCCATTAGAGTAACAAAAATCTCGACAATAGACTACCTTCAATAATGACAAGGATACCATCCATTGGAGTAACAAAAATCTCGAAAACAGACCACCTTCCATAATGTCAAGGATACCATCCATTAGAGTAACAAAAATCTCGACAACAGACTACCTTCCATAATGACAAGGCTACCATCCATTGGAATAACAAAAATCTAGACAATAGACTACCTTCCATAATGACGAGGCTAGCATCCATTGGAGTAACAAAAACATCGACAACAGACTATGTTCCAAAATGACAAGGCTAGCATCCATTGGAGTAACAAAAATATCGAAAATAGACTACCTTCTATAATGACAAGGCTACCATCCATTAGAGTAACAAAAATCTCGAAAATAAACTACCTTCCATAATGACAAGGCTACCATCCATTGGAATAACAAAAAACTCCAAAATAGACTACCTTCCATAATGACAAGGCTACTATCCATTAGTGTAACAAAAATCTCGACAACAGACTACCTCCCATAATAACAAGGCTACCATACATTGGAATAACAAAAATCTCGACAATAGAATACCTTCCATAATGACAAGGCTACCATCCATTTGAGTAACAAAAACATCGACAACAGACTGCCTTCGATAATGACAAGGCTACCATCCATTGGAGTAACAAAAATCTCGAAAACAAACTACCTTCCATAATGTCTAGGCTACACTCTATTAGAGTAACAAAAATCTCGACAACAGATAACCTTCCATAATGACAAGGCTCACATCTATTGGAGTAACAAAAATCTCGACAAAAGACTACCTTCCATAATGACAAGGCTACCATCCATTGGAGTAACAAAAATATCGACAACAGACTACCTTCGATAATGACAAGGCTACCATCCATTGGAGTAACAAAAATCTCGAAAACAGACTACCTTCCATAATGACAAGTCTACTATCCATTAGAGTAACAAAAATCTCGACAACAAACTACCTTCTATAATGACAAGGCTACCATCCATTGGAATAACAAAAATCTCGACAATAGACTACCTTCCATAATGACGAGGCTACCATCTATTGAAGTAACAAAAATCTCGACAAAAGACTACTTTCCATAATGACAAGGATACCATCCATTGGAGTAACAAAAATCTCGAAAATAGACTACCTTCCATAATGACAAGGCTACCATCCATTAGAGTAACAAAAATCTCGACAACATACAACCTTCCATAATGACAAGGCTACCATCTATTGGAGTAACAAAAATCTCAACAAAAGACTACTTTCCATAATGACAAGGATACCATCCATTGGAGTAACAAAAATCTAGAAAACAGACTACCTTCCATAATGACAAGGCTACCATCCATTAGAGTAACAAAAATCTCGACAACATACAACCTTCCATAATGACAAGGCTACCATCTATTGGAGTAACAAAAATCTCGACAAAAGACTACCTTCCATAATGACAAGGCTACCATCCATTGGAGTAACAAAAATATCGACAACAGACTACCTTCCATAATGACAAGGCTACCATCCATTGGAATAACAAAAATCTCGAAAACAGACTACCTTCCATAATGACAAGGCTATTATCCATTAGAGTAACAAAAATCTCGACAACAGACTACCTTCCATAATGACAAGCCTACCATCCATTGGAATAACAAAAATCTTGACAATAGACTACCTTCCATAATGACAAGGCTACCATCCATTTGAGTAACAAAAACATCGACAATAGACTACGTTCCAAAATGACAAGGCTATCATCCATTGGAGAAACAAAAATATTGACAATAGACTACCTTCGATTATGACAAGGCTACCATCCATTGGAGTAACAAAAATCTCGAAAACAGACTACCTTCCATAATGACAAGGCTACCATCCATTAGAGTAACAAAAATCTCGACAACAGATAACCTTCAATAATGACAAGGCTACCATCTATTGGAGTAACAAAAATCTCGACAAAAGACTACCTTCTATAATGACAAGGCTACCATCCATTAGGGTAACAAAAATATCAACAACAGACTACCTTCGATAATGACAAGGCTACCATCCATTGGAGTAACAAAAAAATCGACAACAGACTACGTTCCATAATGACAAGGCTACAATCCATTGGAATAACAAAAATCCCTATAACAGACTACCATCCATAATCATAATGATACCATCCATTGGAGTAACAAAAATCTCGACAACAGACTACCAACCATAATGACTAGGCTACCATCCATTGGAGTAACAAAAATCTCGAAAACAGACTACCTTCCATAATAACAAGGCTACCATCCATTAGAGTAACAAAAATCTCGACAATAGACTACCTTCGATAATGACAAGGATACCATCCATTGGAGTAACAAAAATTTGGAAAACAGACCACCTTCCATAATGTCAAGGATACCATCCATTAGAGTAACAAAATTATCGACAACAGACAACCTTCCATAATGACAAGCCTACCATCTATTGGAGTAATAAAAATCTCGACAAAAGACTACCTTCCATAATGACAAGGCTACCATCCATTGGAGTAACAAAAATATCGACAACAGACTACCTTCGATAATGACAAGGCTACCATCTATTAGAGTAACAAAAATCTCGAAAACAGACAACCTTCCATAATGACAAGGCTACCATCTATTGGAGTAACAAAAATATCGACAAAAGACTACCTTCCATAATGACAAGGCTACCATCCATTGGAGTAACAAAAATATCGACAACAGACTACCTTCGATAATGACAAAGCTACCATCCATTAGAGTAACAAAAATCTCGACAACAAACTACTTTCGATATTCACAAGGATACCATCAATTGGAGTAACAAAAATCTCGAAAATAGACTACCTTCCATAATGACAAGGCTACCATCCATTAGAGTAACAAAAATCTCGACAACAGACAACCTTCCATAATTACAAGGCTACCATCTATTGGAGTAACAAAAATGTCGACAAAAGACTACTTTCCATAATGACAAGGATACCATCTATTGGAGTAACAAAAGAATCGACAATAGACTATGTTCCATAATGACAAGGCTATAATCCATTGGAATAACAATAATCTCGAAAACAGACTACCATCCATAATGACAATGATACCATCCATTGGAGTAACAAAAATCTCGACCACAGACTACCTACCATAATGAAAAGGCTACCATTCATAGGAGTAACAAAAATCTCGAAAACATACTACCTTCCATAATGACAAGGCTACCATCCATTAGAGTAACAAAAATCTCGACAACAGACTACCTTCGATAATGACAAGGATACCATCCATTGGAGTAACAAAAATCTAGAAAACAGACTACCTTCCATAATGACAAGGCTACCATCCATTAGAGTAACAAAAATATCGACAACAGACAACCTTCCATAATGACAAGCCTACCATCTATTGGAGTAATAAAAATCTCGACAAAAGACTACCTTCCATAATGACAAGGCTACCATCCATTGGAGTAACAAAAATATCGACAACAGACTACCTTCGATAATGACAAGGCTACCATCTATTAGAGTAACAAAAATCTCGAAAACAGACAACCTTCCATAATGACAAGGCTACCATCTATTGGAGTAACAAAAATATCGACAAAAGACTACCTTCCATAATGACAAGGCTACCATCCATTGGAGTAACAAAAATATCGACAACAGACTACCTTCGATAATGACAAAGCTACCATCCATTAGAGTAACAAAAATCTCGACAACAAACTACCTTCGATATTCACAAGGATACCATCAATTGGAGTAACAAAAATCTCGAAAATAGACTACCTTCCATAATGACAAGGCTACCATCCATTAGAGTAACAAAAATCTCGACAACAGACAACCTTCCATAATTACAAGGCTACCATCTATTGGAGTAACAAAAATGTCGACAAAAGACTACTTTCCATAATGACAAGGATACCATCTATTGGAGTAACAAAAGAATCGACAATAGACTACGTTCCATAATGACAAGGCTATAATCCATTGGAATAACAAAAATCTCGAAAACAGACTACCATCCATAATGACAATGATACCATCCATTGGAGTAACAAAAATCTCGACAACAGACTACCTACCATAATGAAAAGGCTACCATTCATAGGAGTAACAAAAATCTCGAAAACAGACTACCTTCCATAATGACAAGGCTACCATCCATTAGAGTAACAAAAATCTCGACAACAGACTACCTTCGATAATGACAAGGATACCATCCATTGGAGTAACAAAAATCTAGAAAACAGACTACCTTCCATAATGACAAGGCTACCATCCATTAGAGTAACAAAAATATCGATAATAGACAACCTTCCATAATGACAAGGCTACCATCTAATGGAGTAACAAAAATCTCGACAAAAGACTATTTTCCATAATGACAAGGCTACCATCCACTGGAGTAACAAAAATATCGAAAATAGACTACCTTCCATAATGACAAGGCTACCATCCATTGGAATAACAAAAATCTCGAAAATAGACTCCCTTCCGTAATGACAAGGCTACTATCCATTAGAGTAACAAAAATCTCGACAACAAACTACCTTCCATAATGACAAGGCTACCATCCATTGGAATAACAAAAATCTCGACAATAGACTACCTTCCATAATGACAAGGCTACCATCCATTGGAGTAACAAAAACATCGACAACAGACTACGTTCCAAAATGACAAGGCTACCATCCATTGGAGTAACAAAAATTTTGAAAACAAACTATCTTCCATAATGTCTAGGGTACCATTCATTAGAGTAACAAAAATCTCGACAATAGATAACCTTCCATAATGACAAGGCTACCATCTATTGGAGTAACAAAAATCTCGACAAAAGACTACCTTCCATAATGACAAGGCTACCATCCATTGGAGTAACAAAAATATCGACAACAGACTACCTTTGATAATGACAAGGCTACCATAAATTAGAGTAACAAAAATTTCGACAACAGAAAACCTTCCATAATGACAAGGCTACCATCTATTGGAGTAACAAAAATATCGACAAAAGACTACCTTCCATAATGACAAGGCTACCATCCATTGGAGTAACAAAAATCTCGAAAACAGACTACCTTCCATAATGACAAGTCTACTATCCATTAGAGTAACAAAAATCTCGACAACAAACTACCTTCTATAATGACAAGGCTACCATCCATTGGAATAACAAAAATATCGACAATAGACTACCTTCCATAATGACGAGGCTACCATCTATTGAAGTAACAAAAATCTCGACAAAAGACTACTTTCCATAATGACAAGGATACCATCCATTGGAGTAACAAAAATCTCGAAAATAGACTACCTTCCATAATGACAAGGCTACCATCCATTAGAGTAACAAAAATCTCGACAACATACAACCTTCCATAATGACAAGGCTACCATCTATTGGAGTAACAAAAATCTCAACAAAAGACTACTTTCCATAATGACAAGGATACCATCCATTGGAGTAACAAAAATCTCGAAAACAGACTACCTTCCATAATGACAAGGCTACCATCCATTAGAGTAACAAAAATCTCGACAACATACAACCTTCCATAATGACAAGGCTACCATCTATTGGAGTAACAAAAATCTCGACAAAAGACTACCTTCCATAATGACAAGGCTACCATCCATTGGAGTAACAAAAATATCGACAACAGATTACCTTCCATAATGACAAGGCTACCATCCATTGGAATAACAAAAATCTCGAAAACAGACTACCTTCCATAATGACAAGGCTATTATCCATTAGAGTAACAAAAATCTCGACAACAGACTACCTTCCATAATGACAAGACTACCATCCATTGGAATAACAAAAATCTTGACAATAGACTACCTTCCATAATGACAAGGCTACCATCCATTGGAGTAACAAAAACATCGACAATAGACTACGTTCCAAAATGACAAGGCTATCATCCATTGGAGAAACAAAAATATTGACAATAGACTACCTTCGATTATGACAAGGCTACCATCCATTGGAGTAACAAAAATCTCGAAAACAGACTACCTTCCATAATGACAAGGCTACCATCCATTAGAGTAACAAAAATCTCGACAACAGATAACCTTCAATAATGACAAGGCTGCCATCTATTGGAGTAACAAAAATCTCGACAAAAGACTACCTTCTATAATGACAAGGCTACCATCCATTAGGGTAACAAAAATATCAACAACAGACTACCTTCGATAATGACAAGGCTACCATCCATTGGAGTAACAAAAAAATCGACAACAGACTACGTTCCATAATGACAAGGCTACAATCCATTGGAATAACAAAAATCCCTATAACAGACTACCATCCATAATCATAATGATACCATCCATTGGAGTAACAAAAATCTCGACAACAGACTACCTTCCATAATAACAAGGCTACCATCCATTAGAGTAACAAAAATCTCGACAATAGACTACCTTCGATAATGACAAGGATACCATCCATTGGAGTAACAAAAATCTGGAAAACAGACCACCTTCCATAATGTCAAGGATACCATCCATTAGAGTAACAAAATTATCGACAACAGACAACCTTCCATAATGACAAGCCTACCATCTATTGGAGTAATAAAAATCTCGACAAAAGACTACCTTCCATAATGACAAGGCTACCATCCATTGGAGTAACAAAAATATCGACAACAGACTACCTTCGATAATGACAAGGCTACCATCTATTAGAGTAACAAAAATCTCGAAAACAGACAACCTTCCATAATGACAAGGCTACCATCTATTGGAGTAACAAAAATATCGACAAAAGACTACCTTCCATAATGACAAGGCTACCATCCATTGGAGTAACAAAAATATCGACAACAGACTACCTTCGATAATGACAAAGCTACCATCCATTAGAGTAACAAAAATCCCGACAACAAACTACCTTCGATATTCACAAGGATACCATCAATTGGAGTAACAAAAATCTCGAAAATAGACTACCTTCCATAATGACAAGGCTACCATCCATTAGAGTAACAAAAATCTCGACAACAGACAACCTTCCATAATTACAAGGCTACCATCTATTGGAGTAACAAAAATGTCGACAAAAGTTTACTTTCCATAATGACAAGGATACCATCCATTGGAGTAACAAAAGAATCGACAATAGACTACGTTCCATAATGACATGGCTATAATCCATTGGAATAACAAAAATCTCGAAAACAGACTACCAACCATAATGACAATGATACCATCAGTTGGAGTAACAAAAATCTCGACAACAGACTACCTACCATAATGACAAGGCTATCATTCATTGGAGTAACAAAAATCTCGAAAACAGACTACCAACCATAATGACAATGATACCATCCATTGGAGTAACAAAAATCTCGAAAACAGACTACCTACCATAATGACAAGGCTATCATTCATTGGAGTAACAAAAATCTCGAAAACAGACTACCTTCCATAATGACAAGGCTACCATCCATTAGAGTAACAAAAATCTCGACAACAGACTACCTTCGATAATGACAAGGATACCATCCATTGGAGTAACAAAAATCTAGAAAACAGACTACCTTCCATAATGACAAGGCTACCATCCATTAGAGTAACAAAAATCTCGACAATAGACAACCTTCCATAATGACAAGGCTACCATCCATTAGAGTAACAAAAATATCGACAATAGACAACCTTCCATAATGACAAGGCTACCATCTAATGGAGTAACAAAAATCTCGACAAAAGACTACTTTCCATAATGACAAGACTACCATCCACTGGAGTAACAAAAATATCGAAAACAGACTACCTTCCATAATGACAAGGCTACCATCCATTGGAATAACAAAAATCTCGAAAATAGACTACCTTCCATAATGACAAGGCTACTATCCATTAGAGTAACAAAAATCTCGACAACAGACTACCTTCCATAATGACAAGGCTACCATCCATTGGAATAACAAAAATCTCGACAATAGACTACCTTCCATAATGACAAGGCTACCATCCATTGGAGTAACAAAAACATCGACAACAGACTATGTTCCAAAATGACAAGGCTACCATCCATTGGAGTAACAAAAATTTCGAAAACAAACTACCTTCCATAATGTCTAGGCTACCATACATTAGAGTAACAAAAATCTCGACAACAGATAACCTTCCATAATGAAAAGGCTACCATCTATTGGAGTAACAAAAATCTCGACAAAAGACTACCTTCCATAATGACAAGGCTACCATCCATTGGAGTAACAAAAATATCGACAACAGACTACCTTTGATAATGACAAGGCTACCATACATTAGAGTAACAAAAATCTCGACAACAAACAACCTTCCATAATGACAAGGCTACCATCTATTGGAGTAACAAAAATATTGACAAAAGACTACCTTCCATAATGACAAGGCTACCATCCATTGGAGTAACAAAAATCTCAACAACAGACAACCTTCCATAATGACAAGGCTACCATCTATTGGAGTAACAAAAATCTCGACAAAAGACTACTTTCCATAATGACAAAGATACCATCCATTGGAGTAACAAAAATCTCAAAAACAGACTACCTTCCATAATGACAAGGCTACCATCCATTAGAGTAACAAAAATCTCGACAACATACAATCTTCCATAATGACAAGGCTACCATCTATTGGAGTAACAAAAATCTCGACAAAAGACTACTTTCCATAATGACAACGATACCATCCATTGGAGTAACAAATATCTCGAAAATAGACTACCTTCCATAATGATAAGGCTACCATCCATTAGAGTAACAAAAATATCGACAACATACAACCTTCCATAATGAAAAGGCTACCATCTATTGGAGTAACAAAAATCTCGACAAAAGACTACCTTCCATAATGACAAGGCTACCATCCATTGGAGTAACAAAAATATAGACAACAGACTACCTTCCATAATGACAAGGCTACCATCCATTGGAGTAACAAAAATCTCAACAGCAGACAACCTTCCATAATGTCAAGGCTACCATCTATTGTAGTAACAAAAATCTCAACAAAAGACTACCTTCCATAATGACAAGGCTACCATCCATTAGAGTAACAAAAATATCGACAACATACTACCTTCGATAATGACAAGGCTACCATCCATTGGAGTAACAAAAATATCGACAACAGACTACGTTCCATAATGACAAGGCTACAATCCATTGGAATAACAAAAATCTCTATAACAAAATACCATCCATAATGACAATGATACCATCCATTGGAGTAACAAAAATCTCGACAATAGACTACCTACCATAATGACAATGATACCATCCATTGGAGTAACAAAAATCTCGAAAACAGACTACCTTCCATAATAACAAGGCTACCATCCATTAGAGTAACAAAAATCTCGACAATAGACTACCTTTGATAATGACAAGGCTACCATCCAATAGAGTAACAAAAATCTCGACAACATACAATCTTCCATAATGACAAGGCTACCATCTATTGGAGTAACAAAAATCTAGACAAAAGACTACTTTCCATAATGACAAGGATACCATCATTTGGAGTAACAAAAATCTCGAAAACAGACTACCTTCCATAATGACAAGGCTACCATCCATTAGAGTAACAAAAATCTCGACAACATACAACCTTCCATAATGAAAAGGCTACCATCTATTGGAGTAACAAAAATCTCGACAAAAGACTACCTTCCATAATGACAAGGCTACCATCCATTGGAGTAACAAAAATATCGACAACAAACTACCTTCCATAATGACAAGGCTACCATCCATTGGAATAACAAAAATCTCGAAAACAGACTACCTTCCATAATGACAAGGCTATTATCCATTAGAGTAACAAAAATCTCGACAACAAACTACCTTCCATAATGACAAGGCTACCATCCAATGGAATAACAAAAGTCTTGACAATAGACTACATTCCATAATGACAAGGCTACCATCCATTGGAGTAACAAAAACATCGACAACAGACTACGTTCCAAAATGACAAGGCTATCATCCATTGGAGAAACAAAAATATTGACAACAGACTACCTTCGATAATGACAAGGCTACCATCTATTGGAGTTACAAAAATCTCGACAAAAGACTATGTTCCATAATGACAAGGCTACCATCCATTAGAGTAACAAAAATATCGACAACAATCTACCTTCGATAATGACAAGGCTACCATCCATTGGAGTAACAAAAAAATCAACAACAGACTACGTTCCATAATGACAAGGCTACAATCCATTGGAATAACAAAAATCTCTATAACAGAATACCATCCATAATGACAATGATACCATCCATTGGAGTAACAAAAATCTCGACAACAGACTACCTACCATAATGACAAGGCTACCATCAATTGGAGTAACAAAAATCTCGAAAACAGACTACCTTCCCTAATAACAAGGCTACCATCCATTAGAGTAACAAAAATCTCGACAATAGACTACCTTCGATAATGACAAGGATACCATCCATTGGAGTAACAAAAATCTCGAAAACAGACCACCTTCCATAATGTCAAGGATACCATCCATTAGAGTAACAAAAATATCGACAAAAGACAACCTTCCATAATGACAAGGCTACCATCTATTGGAGTAACAAAAATATCGACAAAAGACTACCTTCCATAATGACAAGGCTACCATCCATTGGAGTACCAAAAATATCGACAACAGACTACCTTCGATAATGACAAGGCTACCATCCATTAGAGTAACAAAAATCTCGACAACAAACTACCTTCGATAATGACAAGGATACCATCAATTGGAGTAACAAAAATCTCGAAAATAGACTACCTTCCATAATGACAAAGATACCATCCATTAGAGTAACAAAAATCTCGACAAAAGACAACCTTCCATAATGACAAGGCTACCATCTATTGGAGTAACAAAAATCTCGAAAATAGACTACCTTCCGTAATGACAAGGCTATTATCCATTAGAGTAACAAAAATCTCGACAACAGACTACCTTCCATAATGACAAGGCTACCATCCATTGGAATAACAAAAATCTCGACAATAGACTACCTTCCATAATGACAAGGCTACCATCCATTGGAGTAACAAAAACATCGACAACAGACTACGTTCCAAAATAATAAGGCTACCATCTATTGGAGTAACAAAAATCTCGAAAACAAACTACCTTCCATAATGTCTAGGCTACCATCCATTAGAGTAACAAAAATCTCGACAACCGATAACCTTCCATAATGACAAGGCTACCATCTATTGGAGTAACAAAAATCTCGACAAAAGACTACCTTCCATAATGACAAGGCTACCATCCATTGGAGTAACAAAAATATCGACAACAGACTACCTTCGAATATGACAAGTCTACCATCCATTGGAGTAACAAAAATCTCGAAAACAGACTACCTTCCATAATGACAAGGCTACCATCCATTATAGTAACAAAAATCTCGACAACAGATAACCTTCCATAATGACAAGGCTACCATCTATTGGAGTAACAAAAATCTCGACAAAAGACTACCTTCCATAATGACAAGGCTACCATCCATTAGAGTAACAAAAATATTGACAACAGACTACATTCGATAATGACAAGGCTACCATCCATTGGAGTAACAAAAAAATCGACAACAGACTACCTTCCATAATGACAAGGCTACAATCCATTGGAATAACAAAAATCTCTATAACAGACTACCATCCATAATGACAATGATACCATCCATCGGAGTAACAAAAATCTCGACAACAGACTACCTACCATAATAACAAGGCTACCATCCATTAGAGTAACAAAAATCTCGACAATAGACTACCTTCGATAATGACAAGGATACCATCCATTGGAGTACCAAAAATCTCGACAAAAGACTACCTTCCATAATGACAAGGCTACCATCCATTAGAGTAACAAAAATATCGACAACAGACTACCTTCGATAATGACAAGGCTACCATCCATTGGAGTAACAAAAAAATCGACATCATACTACGTTCCATAATGACAAGGCTACAATCCATTGGAATAACAAAAATCTCTATAACAGACTACCATCCATAATGACAATGATACCATCCATTGGAGTAACAAAAATCTCGACAACAGACTACCTACCATAATGACAAGGCTACCATCCATTGGAGTAACAAAAATATCGACAATAGACAACCTTCCATAATAACAAGGCTAACATCCATTAGAGTAACAAAAATCTCGACAATAGACTACCTTCGATAATGACAAGGATACCATCCATTGGATTAACAAAAATCTTGAAAACAGACCACCTTCCATAATGTCAAGGCCACCATCCGTTAGAGTAACAAAAATATCGACAACAGACAACCTTCCATAATTACAAGCCTACCATCTATTGGAGTAACAAAAATCTCGACAAAAGACTACCTTCCATAATGATAAGACTACCATCCATTGGAGTAACAAAAATATCGACAACAGACTACCTTCGATAATGACAAGGCTACCATCCATTAGAGTAACAAAAATCTCGACAACAGACAACCTTCCATAATGACAAGGCTACCATCTATTGGAGTAACAAAAATATCGACAAAACACTACCTTCCATAATGACAAGGCTACCATCTATTGGAGTAACAAAAATATCGACAACAGACTACCTTCGATAATGACAAGGCTACCATCCATTGGAGTATAAAAAATCTCGACAACAGACTACCTTCGATAATGATAAGGCTACAATCCATTGGAGTAACAAAAAAATCGACAATAGACTACGTTCCATAATGACAAGGCTACCATCCATTAGAGTAACAAAAATCTCGACAACAGACAACCTTCCATAATTACAAGGTTACCATCTATTGGAGTAACAAAAATGTCGACAAAAGAGTACTTTCCATAATGACAAGGATACCATCCATTGGACTAACAAAAGAATCGACAACAGACTACGTTCCATAATGACAAGGCTATAATCCATTGGAATAACAAAAATCTCGAAAACAGACTACCATCCATAATGACAATGATACCATCCATTGGAGTAACAAAAATCTCGACAACAGACTAACTACCATAATGACAAGGCTACCATTCATTGGAGTAACAAAAATCTCGAAAACAGACTACCTTCCATAATGACAAGGCTACCATCCATTAGAGTAACAAAAATCTCGACAATAGACTACCTTCGATAATGACAAGGATACCATGCATTGGAATAACAAAAATCTCGACAAAAGACTACCTTCCATAATGACAAGGCTACCATCCATTAGAGTAACAAAAATATCGACAACAGACTACCTTCGATAATGACAAGGCTACCATCCATTGGAGTAACAAAAAAATCGACAACAGACTACGTTCCATAATGACAAGGCTACCATCCATTGGAGTAACAAAAATATCGACAACAGACTACGTTCGATAATGACAAGGCTACCATCCATTGGAATTACAAAAATCTCTATAACAGACTACCATCCATAATGACAATGATACCATCCATTGGAGTAACAAAAATCTCGACAACAATCTACCTACCATAATGACAAGGCTACCATCCATTGGAGTAACAAAAATCTCGAAAACTGACTACCTTCCATAATAACAAGTCTACCATCCATTAGAGTAACAAAAATCTCGACAATAGACTACCTTTGATATTGACAAGGATACCATCCATTGGAGTAACAAAAATCTCGAAAACAGACCACCTTCCATAATGTCAAGTCTACCATCCATTAGAGTAACAAAAATATCAACAACAGACAACCTTCCATAATGACAAGCCTACCATCTATTGGAGTAACAAAAATCTCGACAAAAGACTACCTTCCATAATGACAAGGCTACCATCCATTGGAGTAACAAAAATATCGACAATAGACTACCTTCGATAATGACAAGGCTACCATCCATTAGAGTAACAAAAATCTCGACAACAGACAACCTTCCATAATGACAAGGCTACCATCTATTGGAGTAACAAAAATATCGACAAAAGACTACCTTCCATAATGACAAGGCTACCATCTATTGGAGTAACAAAAATATCGACAACAGACTACCTTCGATAATGACAAGGCTACCATCCATTAGAGTAACAAAAATATCGACAACAAACTACCTTCGATAATGACAAGGATACCATCAATTGGAGTAACAAAAATCTCGAAAATAGACTACCTTCCATAATGACAAGGCTACCATCGATTAGAGTAACAAAAATCTTGACAACAGACAACCTTCCATAATTACAAGGCTACCATCTATTGGAGTAACAAAAATGTCGACAAAAGTTTACTTTCCATAATGACAAGGATACCATCCATTGGAGTAACAAAATAATCGACAACAGACTACGTTCGATAATGACAAGGCTATAATCCATTGGAATAACAAAATTCTCGAAAATAGACTACCATTCCTAATGACAATGATACAAACAATTGGAGTAACAAAAATCTCGACAACAGACTAATTTCCATAATGACAAGGCTACCATCCATTAGAGTAACAAAAATATCGACAATAGGCAACCTTCCATAATGACAAGGCTACCATCTAATGGAGTAACAAAAATCTCGACAAAAGACTACTTTCTATAATGACAAGGATACCATCCATTGGAGTAACAAAAATATCGAAAATAGACTACCTTCCGTAATGACAAGGCTACAATCCATTAGAGTAACAAAAATCTCGACAACAGACTACCTTCCATAATGACAAGGATACCATCCATTGGAATAACAAAAATATCGACAATAGACTACCTTCCATAATGACAAGGCTACCATCCATTGGAGTAACAAAAACATCGACAACAGACTACGTTCCAAAATGACAAGGCTACCATCCATTGGAGTAACAAAAATCTCGAAAACAAACTACCTTCCATAATGTCTAGGCTACCATCAATTAGAGTAACAAAAATCTCGACAATAGACTACCTTCCATAATGACAAGGCTACCATCCATTGGAATAACAAAAATCTCGACAATAGACTACCTTCCATAATGACAAGGCTACCATCCATTGGAGTAACAAAAACATCGACAACAGACTACCTTCGATAATGACAAGGCTACCATACATTAGAGTAACAAAAATCTCGACAACAGACAACCTTCCATAATGACAAGGCTACCATCTATTGGAGTAACAAAAATATCGACAAAAGACTACCTTCCATAATGACAAGGCTACCATCCATTAGAGTAACAAAAATCTCGTCAACAGACAACCTTCCATAATGACAAGGCTACCATCTATTGGAGTAACAAAAATCTCGATAAAAGACTACTTTCCATAATGACAAGGGTACCATCCATTGGAGTAACAAAAATCTCAAAAATAGACTACCTTCCATAATGACAAGGCTACCATCCATTAGAGTAACAAAAATCTCGACAACATACAATCTTCCATAATGACAAGGCTACCATCTATTGGAGTACCAAAAATCTCGACAAAAGACTACCTTCCATAATGACAAGGCTACCATCCATTAGAGTAACAAAAATCTCGACAACGAACTACCTTCGATAATGACAAGGATACCATCAATTGGAGTAACAAAAATCTCGAAAATAGACTACCTTCCATAATGACAAGGCTAGCATCCATTAGAGTAACAAAAATCTCGACAACAGACAACCTTCCATAATTACAAGGCTACCATCTATTGGAGTAACAAAAATCTCGACAAAAGACTACTTTCCATAATGACAAGGATACCATCCATTGGAGTAACAAAAGAATCGACAACAAACTATGTTCCATAATGACAAGGCTGCCATCCATTGGAATAACAAAAATCTTGAAAACAGACTACCATCCATAATGACAATGATACCATCCATTGGAGTAAAAAAAATCTCGACAACAGACTACCTACCATAATGACATGGCTACCATTCATTGGAGTAACAAAAATCTCAAAAACAGACTACCTTCCATAATGACAAGGCTACCATCCATTGGAGTAACAAAAACATCGACAACAGACTACGTTCCAAAATGACAAGGCTATCATCCATTGGAGTAACAAAAATATTGCCAATAGACTACCTTCGATAATGACAAGGCTACCTTCCATTGAGGTAACAAAAATCTCGAAAACAGACTACCTTCCATAATGACAAGGATACCATCCATTGGAGTAACAAAAATCTCGAAAACAGACTACCTTCCATAATGACAAGGCTTCCATCCATTAGAGTAACAAAAATATCGACAATAGACAACGTTCCATAATGACAAGGCTACCATCTATTGGAGTAACAAAAATATCGACAACAGACTACCTTCCATAATGACAAGGCTACCATCCATTGGAATAACAAAAATCTCAAAAACAGACTACCTTCCATAATGACAAGGCTATTATCCATTAGAGTAACAAAAATCTCGACAACAGACTACTTTCCATAATGACAAGGCTACCATCCATTGGAATAACAAAAATCTTGACAATAGACTACCTTCCATAATGACAAGGCTACCTTCCATTGGAGAAACAAAAACATCGACTACAGAGTACGTTCCAAAATGACAAGGCTATCATCCATTGGAGAAACAAAAATATTGACAATAGACTACCTTCGATAATGACAAGGCTACCATCCATTGCAGTAACAAAAATCTTGAAAACAGACTACCTTCCATAATGACAAGGCTACCATCCATTAGAGTAACAAAAATCTCGACAACAGAAAACCTTCCATAATGACAAGGCTACCATCCATTAGAGTAACAAAAATATCGACAATAGACTACGTTCGATAATGACAAGGCTATAATCCATTGGAATAACAAAAATCTCGAAAATAGACTACCATTCCTAATGACAATGATACCATCAATTGGAGTAACAAAAATCTCGACAACAGACTAATTTCCATAATGACAAGGCTACCATCCATTAGAGTAACAAAAATATCGACAATAGGCAACCTTCCATAATGACAAGGCTACCATCTAATGGAGTAACAAAAATCTCGACAAAAGACTACTTTCCATAATGACAAGGATACCATCCATTGGAGTAACAAAAATATCGAAAATAGACTACCTTCCGTAATGACAAGGCTACAATCCATTAGAGTAACAAAAATCTCGACAACAGACTACCTTCCATAATGACAAGGATACCATCCATTGGAATAACAAAAATATCGACAATAGACTACCTTCCATAATGACAAGGCTACCATCCATTGGAGTAACAAAAACATCGACAACAGACTACGTTCCAAAATGACAAGGCTACCATCCATTGGAGTAACAAAAATCTCGAAAAAAAACTACCTGCCATAATGTCTAGGCTACCATCAATTAGAGTAACAAAAATCTCGACAATAGACTACCTTCCATAATGACAAGGCTACCATCCATTGGAATAACAAAAATCTCGACAATAGACTACCTTCCATAATGACAAGGCTACCATCCATTGGAGTAACAAAAACATCGACAACAGACTACCTTCGATAATGACAAGGCCACCATACATTAGAGTAACAAAAATCTCGACAACAGACAACCTTCCATAATGACAAGGCTACCATCTATTGGAGTAACAAAAATATCGACAAAAGACTACCTTCCATAATGACAAGGCTACCATCCATTGGAGTAACAAAAACATCGACAACAGACTACCTTCGATAATGACAAGGCTACCATACATTAGAGTAACAAAAATCTCGACAACAGACAACCTTCCATAATGACAAGGCTACCATCTATTGGAGTAACAAAAATATCGACAAAAGACTACCTTCCATAATGACAAGGCTACCATCCATTAGAGTAACAAAAATCTCGACAACGAACTACCTTCGATAATGACAAGGATACCATCAATTGGAGTAACAAAAATCTCGAAAATAGACTACCTTCCATAATGACAAGGCTAGCATCCATTAGAGTAACAAAAATCTCGACAACAGACAACCTTCCATAATTACAAGGCTACCATCTATTGGAGTAACAAAAATCTCGACAAAAGACTACTTTCCATAATGACAAGGATACCATCCATTGGAGTAACAAAAGAATCGACAACAAACTATGTTCCATAATGACAAGGCTGCCATCCATTGGAATAACAAAAATCTTGAAAACAGACTACCATCCATAATGACAATGATACCATCCATTGGAGTAAAAAAAATCTCGACAACAGACTACCTACCATAATGACATGGCTACCATTCATTGGAGTAACAAAAATCTCAAAAACAGACTACCTTCCATAATGACAAGGCTACCATCCATTGGAGTAACAAAAACATCGACAACAGACTACGTTCCAAAATGACAAGGCTATCATCCATTGGAGTAACAAAAATATCGCCAATAGACTACCTTCGATAATGACAAGGCTACCTTCCATTGAGGTAACAAAAATCTCGAAAACAGACTACCTTCCATAATGACAAGGATACCATCCATTGGAGTAACAAAAATCTCGAAAACAGACTACCTTCCATAATGACAAGGCTTCCATCCATTAGAGTAACAAAAATATCGACAATAGACAACGTTCCATAATGACAAGGCTACCATCTATTGGAGTAACAAAAATATCGACAACAGACTACCTTCCATAATGACAAGGCTACCATCCATTGGAATAACAAAAATCTCAAAAACAGACTACCTTCCATAATGACAAGGCTATTATCCATTAGAGTAACAAAAATCTCGACAACAGACTACTTTCCATAATGACAAGGCTACCATCCATTGGAATAACAAAAATCTTGACAATAGACTACCTTCCATAATGACAAGGCTACCTTCCATTGGAGAAACAAAAACATCGACTACAAAGTACGTTCCAAAATGACAAGGCTATCATCCATTGGAGAAACAAAAATATTGACAATAGACTACCTTCGATAATGACAAGGCTACCATCCATTGGAGTAACAAAAATCTTGAAAACAGACTACCTTCCATAATGACAAGGCTACCATCCATTAGAGTAACAAAAATCTCGACAACAGAAAACCTTCCATAATGACAAGGCTACCATCCATTAGAGTAACAAAAATATCGACAATAGACTACGTTCGATAATGACAAGGCTATAATCCATTGGAATAACAAAAATCTCGAAAATAGACTACCATTACTAATGACAATGATACCATCAATTGGAGTAACAAAAATCTCGACAACAGACTAATTTCCATAATGACAAGGCTACCATCCATTAGAGTAACAAAAATATCGACAATAGGCAACCTTCCATAATGACAAGGCTACCATCTAATGGAGTAACAAAAATCTCGACAAAAGACTACTTTCCATAATGACAAGGATACCATCCATTGGAGTAACAAAAATATCGAAAATAGACTACCTTCCGTAATGACAAGGCTACAATCCATTAGAGTAACAAAAATCTCGACAACAGACTACCTTCCATAATGACAAGGATACCATCCATTGGAATAACAAAAATATCGACAATAGACTACCTTCCATAATGACAAGGCTACCATCCATTGGAGTAACAAAAACATCGACAACAGACTACGTTCCAAAATGACAAGGCTACCATCCATTGGAGTAACAAAAATCTCGAAAAAAAACTACCTGCCATAATGTCTAGGCTACCATCAATTAGAGTAACAAAAATCTCGACAATAGACTACCTTCCATAATGACAAGGCTACCATCCATTGGAATAACAAAAATCTCGACAATAGACTACCTTCCATAATGACAAGGCTACCATCCATTGGAGTAACAAAAACATCGACAACAGACTACCTTCGATAATGACAAGGCCACCATACATTAGAGTAACAAAAATCTCGACAACAGACAACCTTCCATAATGACAAGGCTACCATCTATTGGAGTAACAAAAATATCGACAAAAGACTACCTTCCATAATGACAAGGCTACCATCCATTGGAGTAACAAAAACATCGACAACAGACTACCTTCGATAATGACAAGGCTACCATACATTAGAGTAACAAAAATCTCGACAACAGACAACCTTCCATAATGACAAGGCTACCATCTATTGGAGTAACAAAAATATCGACAAAAGACTACCTTCCATAATGACAAGGCTACCATCCATTGGAGTAACAAAAATCTCGTCAACAGACAACCTTCCATAATGACAAGGCTACCATCTATTGGAGTAACAAAAATCTCGACAAAAGACTACTTTCCATATTGACAAGGGTACCATCCATTGGAGTAACAAAAATCTCAAAAACAGACTACCTTCCATAATGACAAGGCTACCATCCATTAGAGTAACAAAAATCTCGACAACATACAATCTTCCATAATGACAAGGCTACCATCTATTGGAGTACCAAAAATCTCGACAAAAGACTACCTTCCATAATGACAAGGCTACCATCCATTAGAGTAACAAAAATCTCGACAACGAACTACCTTCGATAATGACAAGGATACCATCAATTGGAGTAACAAAAATCTCGAAAATAGACTACCTTCCATAATGACAAGGCTACCATCCATTAGAATAACAAAAATCTCGACAACAGACAACCTTCCATAATTACAAGGCTACCATCTATTGGAGTAACAAAAATCTCGACAAAAGACTACTTTCCATAATGACAAGGATACCATCCATTAGAGTAACAAAAGAATCGACAACAAACTATGTTCCATAATGACAAGGCTACAATCCATTGGAATAACAAAAATCTTGAAAACAGACTACCATCCATAATGACAATGATACCATCCATTGGAGTAACAAAAATCTCGACAACAGACTACCTACCATAATGACAAGGCTACCATTCATTGGAGTAACAAAAATCTCAAAAACAGACTACCTTCCATAATGACAAGGCTACCATCCATTAGAGTAACAAAAATCTCGACAACAGACTACCTTCGATAATGACAAGGATACCATCCATTGGAGTAAAAAAATCTAGAAAACAGACTACCTTCCATAATGACAAGGCTACCATCCATTAGAGTGACAAAAATCTCAACAATAGACAACCTTCCATAATGACAAGGCTACCATCAAATAGAGTAATAAAAATCTCGACAATAGACAACCTTCCATAATGACAAGGCTACCATCTTATGAAGTAACAAAAATCTCGACAAAAGACTACTTTCCATAATGACAAGGCTGCCATCCACTGGAGTAACAAAAATATCGACAACAGACTACCTTCCATAATGACAAGGCTACCATTCATTGGAATAACAAAAATCTCGAAAACAGACTACCTTCCATAAAGACAAGGCTATTATCCATTAGAGTAACAAAAATCTCGACAACAGACTACTTTCCATAATGACAAGGCTACCATCCATTAGAGTAACAAAAATCTCGACAAAAGACTACCTTCCATAATGACAAGGCTACCATCCATTGGAGTAACAAAAATCTCGTCAACAGACAACCTTCCATAATGACAAGGCTACCATCTATTGGAGTACCAAAAATCTCGACAAAAGACTACCTTCCATAATGACAAGGCTACCATCCATTAGAGTAACAAAAATCTCGACAACGAACTACCTTTGATAATGACAAGGATACCATCAATTGGAGTAACAAAAATCTCGAAAATAGACTACCTTCCATAATGACAAGGCTAGCATCCATTAGAGTAACAAAAATCTCGACAACAGACAACCTTCCATAATTACAAGGCTACCATCTATTGGAGTAACAAAAATCTCGACAAAAGACTACTTTCCATAATGACAAGGATACCATCCATTAGAGTAACAAAAGAATCGACAACAAACTATGTTCCATAATGACAAGGCTACAATCCATTGGAATAACAAAAATCTTGAAAACAGACTACCATCCATAATGACAATGATACCATCCATTGGAGTAACAAAAATCTCGACAACAGACTACCTACCATAATGACAAGCCTACCATTCATTGGAGTAACAAAAATCTCAAAAACAGACTACCTTCCATAATGACAAGGCTACCATCCATTAGAGTAACAAAAATCTCGACAACAGACTACCTTCGATAATGACAAGGATACCATCCATTGGAGTAAAAAAATCTAGAAAACAGACTACCTTCCATAATGACAAGGCTACCATCCATTAGAGTGACAAAAATCTCAACAATAGACAACCTTCCATAATGACAAGGCTACCATCCATTAGAGTAATAAAAATCTCGACAATAGACAACCTTCCATAATGACAAGGCTACCATCTAATGAAGTAACAAAAATCTCGACAAAAGACTACTTTCCATAATGACAAGGCTGCCATCCACTGGAGTAACAAAAATATCGACAACAGACTACCTTCCATAATGACAAGGCTACCATTCATTGGAATAACAAAAATCTCGAAAACAAACTACCTTCCATAAAGACAAGGCTATTATCCATTAGAGTAACAAAAATCTCGACAACAGACTACTTTCCATAATGACAAGGCTACCATCCATTAGAGTAACAAAAATCTCGACAAAAGGCTACCTTCCATAATGACAAGGCTACCATCCATTGGAGTAACAAAAACATCGACAACAGACTACGTTCCAAAATGACAAGGCTACCATCCATTGGAGTAACAAAAATATCGCCAATAGACTACCTTCGATAATGACAAGGCTACCTTCCATTGAGGTAACAAAAATCTCGAAAACAGACTACCTTCCATAATGACAAGGATACCATCCATTGGAGTAACAAAAATCTCGAAAACAAACTACCTTCTATAATGACAAGGCTTCCATCCATTAGAGTAACAAAAATATCGACAATAGACAACGTTCAATAATGACAAGGCTACCATCTATTGGAGTAACAAAAATATCGACAACAGACTACCTTCCATAATGACAAGGCTACCATCCATTGGAATAACAAAAATCTCGAAAACAGACTACCTTCCATAATGACAAGGCTATTATCCATTAGAGTAACAAAAATCTCGACAACAGACTACTTTCCATAATGACAAGGCTACCACCCATTGGAATAACAAAAATCTTGACAATAGACTACCTTCCATAATGACAAGGCTACCATCCATTAGAGTAACAAAAACATCGACTACAGAGTACGTTCCAAAATGACAAGGCTATCATCCATTGGAGAAACAAAAATATTGACAATAGACTACCTTCGATAATGACAAGGCTACCATCCATTAGAGTAACAAAAATCTTGAAAACAGACTACCTTCCATAATGACAAGGCTACCATCCATTAGAGTAACAAAAATCTCGACAACAGAAAACCTTCCATAATGACAAGGCTACCATCTATTGGAGTAACAAAAATCTCGACAAAAGACTACCTCCCATAATGACAAGGCTACCATCCATTAGAGTAAATAAAATATCGACAACAGACTACCTTCGATAATGTCAAGGCTACCATCCATTGGAGTAACAAAAAAATCGACAACAGACTACGTTCCATGATGACAAGGCTACAATCCATTGGAATAACAAAAATCTCTATAACAGACTACCATCCATAATGACAATGATACCATCCATTGCAGTAACAAAAATCTCGACAACAGACTACCTACCATAATGACAAGGCTACCATCCATTGGAGTAACAAAAATCTCGAAAACAGACTACCTTCCATAATAGCAAGGCTACCATCCATTAGAGTAACAAAAATCTCGACAATAGACTACCTTCGATAATGACAAGGATACCATCCATTGGAGTAACAAAAATCTCGAAAACAGACCACCTTCCATAATGTCAAGGCTACCATCCATTAGAGTAACAAAAATATCGACAACAGACAACCTTCCATAATGACAAGCCTACCATCTATTGGAGTAACAAAAATCTCGACAAAAGACTACCTTCCATAAAGACAAGGCTACCATCCATTGGAGTAACAAAAATATCGACAAGAGACTACCTTCGATAATGACAAGGCTACCATCCATTAGAGTAACAAAAATCTCGACAACAGACAACCTTCCATAATGACAAGGATACCATCTATTGGAGTAACAAAAATATCGACAAAAGACTATCTTCTATAATGACAAGGCTACCATCCATTGGAGTAACAAAAATATCGACAAAATACTACCTTCGATAATGATAAGGTTACCATCCATTAGAGTAACAAAAATCTCGACAACAAACTACCTTTGATAATGACAAGGATACCATCAATTGGAGTAACTAAAATCTCGAAAATAGACTACCTTACATAATGACAAGGCTACCATCCATTAGAGTAACAAAAATCTCGACAACAGACAACCTTCCATAATTACAAGGCTACAATCTATTGGAGTAACAAAAATCTCGACAAAAGACTACTTTCCATAATGACAAGGATACCATCCATTGGAGTAAAAAAAGAATCGACAACAGACTATGTTCCATAATGACAAGGCTATAATCCATTGGAATAACAAAAATCACGAAAACAGACTACCATCCATAATGACAATGATAGCATCCATATGAGTAACAAAAATCTCGACAACAGACTACCTACCATAATGACAAGGCTACCATTCATTGGAGTAACAAAAATCTCGAAAATAGACTACCTTCAATAATGACAAGGCTACCATCCATTAGAGTAACAAAAATCTCTACAACAGACTACCTTCGATAATTACAAGGATACCATCCATTGGAGTAACAAAAATCTAGAAAACAGACTACCTTCCATAATGACAAGGCTAACATCCATTAGATTAACAAAAATCTCGACAATAGATAACCTTCCATAATTACAAGGCTACCATCTAATGGAGTAACAAAAATCTTTACAAAAGACTACTTTCCATAATGAAAAGGCTACCATCCACTGGAGTGACAAAAATATCGACAACAGACAACCATCCATAATGACAAGGCTACCATCCATTGGAATAAAAAAAATCTCGAAAATAGACTACCTTCCGTAATGACAAGGCTACTATTCATTAGAGTAACAAAAATCTCGACAACAGACTACCTTCCATAATGACAAGGCTACCATCCATTGGAATAACAAAAATCTCGACAATAGACTACCTTCCATAATGACATGGCTACCATCCATTGGAGTAACAAAAACATCGACAACAGACTACGTTCCAAAATGACAAGGCTACCATCCATTGGAGTAACAAAAATCTCGAAAACAAACTACCTTCCATAATGTCTAGGCTACCATCCATTAGAGTAACAAAAATCTCGACAACAGATAACCTTCCATAATGACAAGGCTACCATCTATTGGAGTAACAAAAATCTCGACAGAAGACTACCTTCCATAATGACAAGGCTACCATCCATTGGA
Source organism: Vicia faba (assembly GCA_948472305.1). Classification (NCBI taxonomy): domain Eukaryota; kingdom Viridiplantae; phylum Streptophyta; class Magnoliopsida; order Fabales; family Fabaceae; genus Vicia; species Vicia faba. Next base: position 770,370,003 of record OX451738.1, read on the forward strand.
GTAACAAAAATATCGACAATAGACTACCTTCGATAATGACAAGGCTACCATACATTAGAGTAACAAAAATCTCGACAATAGACAACCTTCCATAATGACAAGGCTACCATCTATTGGAGTAACAAAAATATCGACAAAAGACTACCTTCCATAATGACAAGGCTACCATCCATTGGAGTAACAAAAATCTCGACAACAGACAACCTTCCATAATGATAAGGCTACCATATATTGGAGTAACAAAAATCTCGACAAAAGAATACTTTCCATAATGACAAGGATACCATCCATTGGAGTAACAAAAATCTCGAAAACAGACTACCTTCCATAATGACCAGGCTACCATCCATTAGAGTAACAAAAATCTCGACAACATACAACCTTCCATAATGACAAGCCTACAATCTATTGGAGTAACAAAAATCTCGACAAAAGTCTACTTTCCATAATGACAAGGATACCATCCATTGGAGTAACAAAAATCTCGAAAACAGACTACCTTTCATAATGACAAGGCTACCATCCATTAGAGTAACAAAAATCTCGACAACATACAACCTTCCATAATGACAAGGCTTCCATCTATTGGAGTAACAAAAATCTCGACAAAAGACTACCTTCCATAATGACAAGGCTACCATCCATTGGAGTAACAAAAATATCGACAACAGACTACCTTCCATAATGACAAGGCTACCATCCATTGGAATAACAAAAATCTCGAAAACAGACTACCTTCCATAATGACAAGGCTATTATCCATTAGAGTAACAAAAATCTCGACAACAGACTACCTTCCATAATGACAAGGCTACCATCCATTGGAATAATAAAAATCTTGGCAATAGACTACCTTCCATAATGACAAGGCTACCATCCATTGGAGTAACAAAAACATCGACAACGGACTATGTTCCAAAATGACAAGGCTATCATCCATTGGAGAAACAAAAATATTGACAACAGACTACCTTCGATAATGACAAGGCTACCATCCATTGGAGTAACAAAAATCTCGACAAAAGACTACCTTCCATAATGACAAGGCTACCATCCATTAGAGTAACAAAAATATCGACAACAGACTACCTTCGATAATGACAAGGCTACCATCCATTGGAGTAACAAAAATCTTGAAAACAAACTACCTTCCATAATGACAAGGCTACCATCCATTAGAGTAACAAAAATCTCGACAACAGACAACCTTCCATAATGACAAGGCTACCATCTATTGGAGTAACAAATATCTCGACAAAAGACTACCTTCCATAATGACAAGGCTACAATCCATTAGAGTAACAAAAATATCGACAACAGAGTACCTTCGATAATGTCAAGGCTACCATCCATTGGAGTAACAAAAAAATCGATAACAGACTACGTTCCATGATGACAAGGCTACAATCCATTGGAATAACAAAAATCTCTATAACAGACTACCATCCATAATGACAATGATACCATCCATTGCAGTAACAAAAATCTCGACAACAGACTACCTACCATAATGACAAGGCTACCATCCATTGGAGTAACAAAAATCTCGAAAACAAACTACCTTCCATAATAACAAGGCTACCATCCATTAGAGTAACAAAAATCTCGACAATAGACTACCTTCGATAATGACAAGGCTACCATCCATTAGAGTAACAAAAATCTCGACATTAGACTACCTTCGATAATGACAAGGATACCATCCATTGGAATAACAAAAATCTCGAAAACAGACCACCTTCCATAATGTCAAGGCTACCATCAATTAGAGTAACCAAAGTATCGACAACAGACAACCTTCCATAATGACAAGCCTACCATCTATTGGAGTAACAAAAATCTCGACAAAAGACTACCTTCCATAATGACAAGGCTACCATCCATTGGAGTAACAAAAATATTGACAACAGACTACCGTCGATAATGACAAGGCTACCATCCATTAGAGTAACAAAAATCTCAACAACAGACAACCTTCCATAATGAAAAGGCTACCATCTATTGGAGTAACAAAAATCTCGACAAAAGACTACCTTCCATAATGACAAGGCTACCATCCATTGGAGTAACAAAAATATCGACAATAGACTACCTTCGATAATGACAAGGCTAACATCCATTAGAGTAACAAAAATCTCGACAACAAACTACCTTCGATAATGACAAGGATACCATCAATTGGAGTAACAAAAATATCGAAAATAGACTACCTTCCATAATGACAAGGCTACCATCCATTAGAGTAACAAAAATCTCGACAACAGACAACCTTCCATAATTACAAGGCTACCATCTATTGGAGTAACAAAAATCTCGACAAAAGACTACTTTCCATAATGACAAGGATACCATCCATTGGAGTAACAAAAGAATCGACAACATACTATGTTCCATAATGACAAGGCTATAATCCATTGGAATAACAAAATTCTCGAAAACAGACTACCATCCATAATGACAATGATACCATCCATTGGAGTAACAAAAATCTCGACAACAGACTACCTACCATAATGACAAGGCTACCATTCATTGGAGTAAAAAAAATCTCGAAAACAGACTACCTTCCATAATGACAAGGCTACCATCCATTAGAGTAACAAAAATCTCGACAACAGACTACCTTCGATAATGACAAGGCTACCATCTAATGGAGTAACAAAAATCTTTACAAAAGACTACTTTCCATAATGACAAGGCTACCATCCACTGGAGTAACAAAAATATCGACAATAGACAACCTTCCATAATGACAAGGCTACCATCCATTGGAATAACAAAAATCTCGAAAATAGACTACCTTCCGTAATGACAATGCTACTATCCATTAGAGTAACAAAAATCTCGACAACAGACTACCTTCCATAATGACAAGGCTACCATCCATTGGAATAACAAAAATCTCGACAATAGACTACCTTCCATAATGACATGGCTACCATCCATTGGAGTAACAAAAACATCGACAACAGACTTCGTCCCAAAATGAAAAGGCTACCATCCATTGGAGTAACAAAAATCTCGAAAACAAACTACCTTCCATAATGTCTAGGCTACCATCCATTAGAGTAACAAAAATATCGACAACAGATAACCTTCCATAATGACAAGGCTACCATCTATTGGAGTAACAAAAATCTCGACAAAAGACTACCTTCCATAATGACAAGGCTACCATCCATTGGAGTAACAAAAATATCGATAATAGACTACCTTCGATAATGACAAGGCTACCATACATTAGAGTAACAAAAATCTCGACAATAGGTAACCTTCCATAATGACAAGGCTACCATCTATTGGAGTAACAAAAATATCGACAAAAGACTACCTTCCATAATGACAAGGCTACCATCCATTGGAGTAACAAAAATCTCGACAAGAGACAACCTTCCATAATGACAAGGCTACCATCTATTGGAGTAACAAAAATCTCGACAAAAGACTACTTTCCATAATGACAAGGATACCATCCATTGGAGTAACAAAAATCTCGAAAACAGACTACCTTCCATAATGACCAGGCTACCATCCATTAGAGTAAAAAAAGAATCGACAACAAACTATGTTCCATAATGACAAGGCTATAATCCATTGGAATAACAAAAATCACGAAAACAGACTACCATCCATAATGACAATGATAGCATCCATATGAGTAACAAAAATCTCGACAACAGACTACCTACCATAATGACAAGGCTACCATTCATTGGAGTAACAAAAATCTCGAAAATAGACTACCTTTAATAATGACAAGGCTACCATCCATTAGAGTAACAAAAATCTCTACAACAGACTACCTTCGATAATGACAAGGATACCATCCATTGGAGTAACAAAAATCTAGAAAACAGACTACCTTCCATAATGACAAGGCTAACATCCATTAGATTAACAAAAATCTCGACAATAGATAACCTTCCATAATTACAAGGCTACCATCTAATGGAGTAACAAAAATCTTTACAAAAGACTACTTTCCATAATGAAAAGGCTACCATCCACTGGAGTGACAAAAATATCGACAACAGACAACCTTCCATAATGACAAGGCTACCATTCATTGGAATAAAAAAAATCTCGAAAATAGACTACCTTCCGTAATGACAAGGCTACTATCCATTAGAGTAACAAAAATCTCGACAACAGACTACCTTCCATAATGACAAGGCTACCATCCATTGGAATAACAAAAATCTCGACAATAGACTACCTTCCATAATGACATGGCTACCATCCATTGGAGTAACAAAAACATCGACAACAGACTACGTTCCAAAATGACAAGGCTACCATCCATTGGAGTAACAAAAATCTCGAAAACAAACTACCTTCCATAATGTCTAGGCTACAATCCATTAGTGTAACAAAAATCTCGACAACAGATAACCTTCCATAATGACAAGGCTACCATCTATTGGAGTAACAAAAATCTCGACAGAAGACTACCTTCCATAATGACAAGGCTACCATCCATTGGAGTAACAAAAATATCGACAATAGACTACCTTCGATAATGACAAGGCTACCATACATTAGAGTAACAAAAATCTCGACAATAGACAACCTTCCATAATGACAAGGCTACCATCTATTGGAGTAACAAAAATATCGACAAAAGACTACCTTCCATAATGACAAGGCTACCATCCATTGGAGTAACAAAAATCTCGACAACAGACAACCTTCCATAATGACAAGGCTACCATCTATTGGAGTAACAAAAATCTCGACAAAAGACTACTTTCCATAATGACAAGGATACCATCCATTGGAGTAACAAAAATCTCGAAAACAGACTACCTTCCATAATGACCAGGCTACCATCCATTAGAGTAACAAAAATCTCGACAACATACAACCTTCCATAATGACAAGCCTACAATCTATTGGAGTAACAAAAATCTCGACAAAAGTCTACTTTCCATAATGACAAGGATACCATCCATTGGAGTAACAAAAATCTCGAAAACAGACTACCTTTCATAATGACAAGGCTACCATCCATTAGAGTAACAAAAATCTCGACAACATACAACCTTCCATAATGACAAGGCTTCCATCTATTGGAGTAACAAAAATCTCGACAAAAGACTACCTTCCATAATGACAAGGCTACCATCCATTGGAGTAACAAAAATATCGACAACAGACTACCTTCCATAATGACAAGGCTACCATCCATTGGAATAACAAAAATCTCGAAAACAGACTACCTTCCATAATGAAAAGGCTATTATCCATTAGAGTAACAAAAATCTCGACAACAGACTACCTTCCATAATGACAAGGCTACCATCCATTGGAATAATAAAAATCTTGGCAATAGACTACCTTCCATAATGACAAGGCTACCATCCATTGGAGTAACAAAAACATCGACAACGGACTATGTTCCAAAATGACAAGGCTATCATCCATTGGAGAAACAAAAATATTGACAACAGACTACCTTCGATAATGACAAGGCTACCATCCATTGGAGTAACAAAAATCTCGACAAAAGACTACCTTCCATAATGACAAGGCTACCATCCATTAGAGTAACAAAAATATCGACAACAAACTACCTTCGATAATGACAAGGCTACCATCCATTGGAGTTACAAAAATCTTGAAAACAGACTACCTTCCATAATGACAAGGCTACCATCCATTAGAGTAACAAAAATCTCGACAACAGACAACCTTCCATAATGACAAGGCTACCATCTATTGGAGTAACAAATATCTCGACAAAAGACTACCTTCCATAATGACAAGGCTACCATCCATTAGAGTAACAAAAATATCGACAACAGAGTACCTTCGATAATGTCAAGGCTACCATCCATTGGAGTAACAAAAAAATTGACAACAGACTACGTTCCATGATGACAAGGCTACAATCCATTGGAATAACAAAAATCTCTATAACAGACTACCATCCAAAATGACAATGATACCATCCATTGCAGTAACAAAAATCTCGACAACAGACTACCTACCATAATGACAAGGCTACCATCCATTGGAGTAACAAAAATCTCGAAAACAAACTACCTTCCATAATAACAAGGCTACCATCCATTAGAGTAACAAAAATCTCGACAATAGACTACCTTCGATAATGACAAGGCTACCATCCATTAGAGTAACAAAAATCTCGACAATAGACTACCTTCGATAATGACAAGGATACCATCCATTGGAGTAACAAAAATCTCGAAAACAGACCACCTTCCATAATGTCAAGGCTACCATCAATTAGAGTAACCAAAGTATCGACAACAGACAACCTTCCATAATGACAAGCCTACCATCTATTGGAGTAACAAAAATCTCGACAAAAGACTACCTTCCATAATGACAAGGCTACCATCCATTGGAGTAACAAAAATATTGACAACAGACTACCGTCGATAATGACAAGGCTACCATCCATTAGAGTAACAAAAATCTCGACAACAGACAACCTTCCATAATGAAAAGGCTACCATCTATTGGAGTAACAAAAATCTCGACAAAAGACTACTTTCCATAATGACAAGGATGCCATCCATTGGAGTAACAAAAGATTCGACAACATACTATGTTCCATAATGACAAGGCTATAATCCATTGGAATAACAAAATTCTCGAAAACAGACTACCATCCATAATGACAATGATACCATCCATTGGAGTAACAAAAATCTCGACAACAGACTACCTACCATAATGACAAGGCTACCATTCATTGGAGTAACAAAAATCTCGAAAACAGACTACCTTCCATAATGACAAGGCTACCATCCATTAGAGTAACAAAAATCTCGACAACAGACTACCTTCGATAATGACAAGGATACCATCCATTGGAGTAACAAAAATCTAGAAAACAGACTACCTTCCATAATGACAAGGCTACCATCCATTAGATTAACAAAAATCTCGACAATAGATAACCTTCCATAATGACAAGGCTACCATCTAATGGAGTAACAAAAATCTTTACAAAAGACTACTTTCCATAATGACAAGGCTACCATCCACTGGAGTAACAAAAATATCGACAATAGACAACCTTCCATAATGACAAGGCTACCATCCATTGGAATAACAAAAATCTCGAAAATAGACTACCTTCCGTAATGACAAGGCTACTATCCATTAGAGTAACAAAAATCTCAACAACAGACTACCTTCCATAATGACAAGGCTACCATCCATTGGAATAACAAAAATCTCGACAATAGACTACCTTCCATAATGACATGGCTACCATCCATTGGAGTAACAAAAACATCGACAACAGACTTCGTCCCAAAATGAAAAGGCTACCATCCATTGGAGTAACAAAAATCTCGAAAACAAACTACCTTCCATAATGTCTAGGCTACCATCCATTAGAGTAACAAAAATATCGACAACAGATAACCTTCCATAATGACAAGGCTAACATCTATTGGAGTAACAAAAATCTCGACAAAAGACTACCTTCCATAATGACAAGGCTACCATCCATTGGAGTAACAAAAATATCGATAATAGACTACCTTCGATAATGACAAGGCTACCATACATTAGAGTAACAAAAATCTCGACAATAGGTAACCTTCCATAATGACAAGGCTACCATCTATTGGAGTAACAAAAATATCGACAAAAGACTACCTTCCATAATGACAAGGCTACCATCCATTGGAGTAACAAAAATCTCGACAACAGACAACCTTCCATAATGACAAGGCTACCATCTATTGGAGTAACAAAAATCTCGACAAAAGACTACTTTCCATAATGACAAGGATACCATCCATTGGAGTAACAAAAATCTCGAAAACAGACTACCTTCCATAATGACCAGGCTACCATCCATTAGAGTAACAAAAATCTCGACAACATACAACCTTCCATAATGACAAGGCTACAATCTATTGGAGTAACAAAAATCTCGACAAAAGACTACTTTCCATAATGACAAGGATACCATCCATTGGAGTAACAAAAATCTCGAAAACAGACTACCTTTCATAATGACAAGGCTACCATCCATTAGAGTAACAAAAATCTCCACAACATACAACCTTCCATAATGACAAGGCTTCCATCTATTGGAGTAACAAAAATCTCGACAAAAGACTACCTTCCATAATGACAAGGCTACCATCCATTGGAGTAACAAAAATATCGACAACAGACTACCTTCCATAATGACAAGGCTACCATCCATTGGAGTAACAAAAATCTCGAAAACAGACTACCTTCCATAATGACAAGGCTATCATCCATTAGAGTAACAAAAATCTCGACAACAGACTACCTTCCATAATGACAAGGCTACCATCCATTGGAATAACAAAAATCTTGGCAATAGACTACCTTCCATAATGACAAGGCTACCATCCATTGGAGTAACAAAAACATCGACAACGGACTTTGTTCCAAAATGACAAGGCTATCATCCATTGGAGAAACAAAAATATTGACAACAGACTACCTTCGATAATGACAAGGCTACCATCCATTGGAGTAACAAAAATCTCGACAAAAGACTACCTTCCATAATGACAAGGCTACCATCCATTAGAGTAACAAAAATATCGACAACAGACTACCTTCGATAATGACAAGGCTACCATCCATTGGAGTAACAAAGAAATCAACAACAAACTACGTTCCATAATGACAAGGCTACAATCCATTGGAATAACAAAAATCTCTATAACAGACTACCATCCATAATGACAATGATACCATCCATTGGAGTAACAAAAATCTCGACAACAGACTACCTACCATAATGACAAGGCTACCATCCATTAGTGTAACAAAAATCTCGAAAACAGACTACCTTCCATAATAACAAGGCTACCATCCATTAGAGTAACAAAAATCTCGACAATAGACTACCTTCGATAATGACAAGGATACCATCCATTGGAGTAACAAAAATCTCGAAAACAAACCACCTTCCATAATGTCAAGGCTACAATCCATTAGAGTAACAAAAATATCGACAACAGACAACCTTCCATAATGACAAGCCTACCATCTATTGGAGTAACAAAAATCTCGACAAAAGACTAACTTCCATAATGAGAAGGCTACCATTTATTGGAGTAACAAAAATATTGACAACAGACTACCGTCGATAATGACAAGGATACCATCCATTGGAGTAACAAAAATCTCGAAAACAGACTACCTTCCATAATGACCAGGCTACCATCCATTAGAGTAACAAAAATCTCGACAACATACAACCTTCCATAATGACAAGGCTACAATCTATTGGAGTAACAAAAATCTCGACAAAAGACTACTTTCCATAATGACAAGGCTACCATCCATTGGAGTAACAAAAATCTCGAAAACAGACTACCTTTCATAATGACAAGGCTACCATCCATTAGAGTAACAAAAATCTCGACAACATACAACCTTCCATAATGACAAGGCTTCCATCTATTGGAGTAACAAAAATCTCGACAAAAGACTACCTTCCATAATGACAAGGCTACCATCCATTGGAGTAACAAAAATATCGACAACAGACTACCTTCCATAATGACAAGGCTACCATCCATTAGAATAACAAAAATCTCGAAAACAGACTACCTTCCATAATGACAAGGCTATCATCCATTAGAGTAACAAAAATCTCGACAACAGACTACCTTCCATAATGACAAGGCTACCATCCATTGGAATAACAAAAATCTTTGCAATAGACTACCTTCCATAATGACAAGGCTACCATCCATTGGAGTAACAAAAACATCGACAACGGACTATGTTCCAAAATGACAAGGCTATCATCCATTGGAGAAACAAAAATATTGACAACAGACTACCTTCGATAATGACAAGGCTACCATCCATTGGAGTAACAAAAATCTCGACAAAAGACTACCTTCCATAATGATAAGGCTACCATCCATTAGAGTAACAAAAATATCGACAACAGACTACCTTCGATAATGACAAGGCTACCATCCATTGGAGTAACAAAAAAATCAACAACAAACTACGTTCCATAATGACAAGGCTACAATCCATTGGAATAACAAAAATCTCTATAACAGACTACCATCCATAATGACAATGATACCATCCATTGGAGTAACAAAAATCTCGACAACAGACTACCTACCATAATGACAAGGCTACCATCCATTAGTGTAACAAAAATCTCGAAAACAGACTACCTTCCATAATAACAAGGCTACCATCCATTAGAGTAACAAAAATCTCGACAATAGACTACCTTCGATAATGACAAGGATACCATCCATTGGAGTAACAAAAATCTCGAAAACAAACCACCTTCCATAATGTCAAGGCTACAATCCATTAGAGTAACAAAAATATCGACAACAGACAACCTTCCATAATGACAAGCCTACCATCTATTGGAGTAACAAAAATCTCGACAAAAGACTACCTTCCATAATGACAAGGCTACCATTTATTGGAGTAACAAAAATATTGACAACAGACAACCTTCCATAATGACAAGCCTACCATCTATTGGAGTAACAAAAATCTCGACAAAAGACTACCTTCCATAATGACAAGGCTACCATCCATTGGAGTAACAAAAATCTCGACAAAAGACTACCTTCCATAATGACAAGGCTACCATCCATTAGAGTAACAAAAATATCGACAACAGACTACTTTCGATAATGACAAGGCTACCATCCATTGGAGTAACAAAAAAATCAACAACAAACTACGTTCCATAATGACAAGGCTATAATCCATTGGAATAACAAAATTCTCGAAAACAGACTACCATCCATAATGACAATGATACCATCCATTGGAGTAACAAAAATCTCGACAACAGACTACCTACCATAATGACAAGGCTACCATTCATTGGAGTAACAAAAATCTCGAAAACAGACTACCTTCCATAATGACAAGGCTACCATCCATTAGAGTAACAAAAATCTCGACAACAGACTACCTTCGATAATGACAAGGATACCATCCATTGGAGTAACAAAAATCTAGAAAACAGACTACCTTCCATAATGACAAGGCTACCATCCATTATATTAACAAAAATCTCGACAATAGATAACCTTCCATAATGACAAGGCTACCATCTAATGGAGTAACAAAAATCTTTACAAAAGACTACTTTCCATAATGACAAAGCTACCATCCACTGGAGTAACAAAAATATCGACAATAGACAACCTTCCATAATGACAAGGCTACCATCCATTGGAATAACAAAAATCTCGAAAATAGACTACCTTCCGTAATGACAAGGCTACTATCCATTAGAGTAACAAAAATCTCGACAACAGACTACCTTCCATAATGACAAGGCTACCATCCATTGGAATAACAAAAATCTCGACAATAGACTACCTTCCATAATGACATGGCTACCATCCATTGGAGTAACAAAAACATCGACAACAGACTTCGTCCCAAAATGAAAAGGCTACCATCCATTGGAGTAACAAAAATCTCGAAAACAAACTACCTTCCATAATGTCTAGGCTACCATCCATTAGAGGAACAAAAATCTCGACAACAGATAACCTTCCATAATGACAAGGCTACCATCTATTGGAGTAACAAAAATCTCGACAAAAGACTACCTTCCATAATGACAAGGCTACCATCCATTGGAGTAACAAAAATATCGATAATAGACTACCTTCGATAATGACAAGGCTACCATACATTAGAGTAACAAAAATCTCGACAATAGGTAACCTTCCATAATGACAAGGCTACCATCTATTGGAGTAACAAAAATATCGACAAAAGACTACCTTCCATAATGACAAGGCTACCATCCATTGGAGTAACAAAAATCTCGACAACAGACATCCTTCCATAATGACAAGGCTACCATCTATTGGAGTAACAAAAATCTCGACAAAAGACTACTTTCCATAATGACAAGGATACCATCCATTGGAGTAACAAAAATCTCGAAAACAGACTACCTTCCATAATGACCAGGCTACCATCCATTAGAGTAACAAAAATCTCGACAACATACAACCTTCCATAATGACAAGGCTACAATCTATTGGAGTAACAAAAATCTCGACAAAAGACTACTTTCCATAATGACAAGGATACCATCCATTGGAGTAACAAAAATCTCGAAAACAGACTACCTTTCATAATGACAAGGCTACCATCCATTAGAGTAACAAAAATCTCGACAACATACAACCTTCCATAATGACAAGGCTTCCATCTATTGGAGTAACAAAAATCTCGACAAAAGACTACCTTCCATAATGACAAGGCTACCATCCATTGGAGTAACAAAAATATCGACAACAGACTACCTTCCATAATGACAAGGCTACCATCCATTAGAATAACAAAAATCTCGAAAACAGACTACCTTCCATAATGACAAGGCTATCATCCATTAGAGTAACAAAAATCTCGACAACAGACTACCTTCCATAATGACAAGGCTACCATCCATTGGAATAACAAAAATCTTTGCAATAGACTACCTTCCATAATGACAAGGCTACCATCCATTGGAGTAACAAAAACATCGACAACGGACTATGTTCCAAAATGACAAGGCTATCATCCATTGGAGAAACAAAAATATTGACAACAGACTACCTTCGATAATGACAAGGCTACCATCCATTGGAGTAACAAAAATCTCGACAAAAGACTACCTTCCATAATGATAAGGCTACCATCCATTAGAGTAACAAAAATATCGACAACAGACTACCTTCGATAATGACAAGGCTACCATCCATTGGAGTAACAAAAAAATCAACAACAAACTACGTTCCATAATGACAAGGCTACAATCCATTGGAATAACAAAAATCTCTATAACAGACTACCATCCATAATGACAATGATACCATCCATTGGAGTAACAAAAATCTCGACAACAGACTACCTACCATAATGACAAGGCTACCATCCATTAGTGTAACAAAAATCTCGAAAACAGACTACCTTCCATAATAACAAGGCTACCATCCATTAGAGTAACAAAAATCTCGACAATAGACTACCTTCGATAATGACAAGGATACCATCCATTGGAGTAACAAAAATCTCGAAAACAAACCACCTTCCATAATGTCAAGGCTACAATCCATTAGAGTAACAAAAATATCGACAACAGACAACCTTCCATAATGACAAGCCTACCATCTATTGGAGTAACAAAAATCTCGACAAAAGACTACCTTCCATAATGACAAGGCTACCATTTATTGGAGTAACAAAAATATTGACAACAGACAACCTTCCATAATGACAAGCCTACCATCTATTGGAGTAACAAAAATCTCGACAAAAGACTACCTTCCATAATGACAAGGCTACCATCCATTGGAGTAACAAAAATCTCGACAAAAGACTACCTTCCATAATGACAAGGCTACCATCCATTAGAGTAACAAAAATATCGACAACAGACTACTTTCGATAATGACAAGGCTACCATCCATTGGAGTAACAAAAAAATCAACAACAAACTACGTTCCATAATGACAAGGCTATAATCCATTGGAATAACAAAATTCTCGAAAACAGACTACCATCCATAATGACAATGATACCATCCATTGGAGTAACAAAAATCTCGACAACAGACTACCTACCATAATGACAAGGCTACCATTCATTGGAGTAACAAAAATCTCGAAAACAGACTACCTTCCATAATGACAAGGCTACCATCCATTAGAGTAACAAAAATCTCGACAACAGACTACCTTCGATAATGACAAGGATACCATCCATTGGAGTAACAAAAATCTAGAAAACAGACTACCTTCCATAATGACAAGGCTACCATCCATTATATTAACAAAAATCTCGACAATAGATAACCTTCCATAATGACAAGGCTACCATCTAATGGAGTAACAAAAATCTTTACAAAAGACTACTTTCCATAATGACAAAGCTACCATCCACTGGAGTAACAAAAATATCGACAATAGACAACCTTCCATAATGACAAGGCTACCATCCATTGGAATAACAAAAATCTCGAAAATAGACTACCTTCCGTAATGACAAGGCTACTATCCATTAGAGTAACAAAAATCTCGACAACAGACTACCTTCCATAATGACAAGGCTACCATCCATTGGAATAACAAAAATCTCGACAATAGACTACCTTCCATAATGACATGGCTACCATCCATTGGAGTAACAAAAACATCGACAACAGACTTCGTCCCAAAATGAAAAGGCTACCATCCATTGGAGTAACAAAAATCTCGAAAACAAACTACCTTCCATAATGTCTAGGCTACCATCCATTAGAGGAACAAAAATCTCGACAACAGATAACCTTCCATAATGACAAGGCTACCATCTATTGGAGTAACAAAAATCTCGACAAAAGACTACCTTCCATAATGACAAGGCTACCATCCATTGGAGTAAAAAAAATATCGATAATAGACTACCTTCGATAATGACAAGGCTACCATACATTAGAGTAACAAAAATCTCGACAATAGGTAACCTTCCATAATGACAAGGCTACCATCTATTGGAGTAACAAAAATATCGACAAAAGACTACCTTCCATAATGACAAGGCTACCATCCATTGGAGTAACAAAAATCTCGACAACAGACATCCTTCCATAATGACAAGGCTACCATCTATTGGAGTAACAAAAATCTCGACAAAAGACTACTTTCCATAATGACAAGGATACCATCCATTGGAGTAACAAAAATCTCGAAAACAGACTACCTTCCATAATGACCAGGCTACCATCCATTAGAGTAACAAAAATCTCGACAACATACAACCTTCCATAATGACAAGGCTACAATCTATTGGAGTAACAAAAATCTCGACAAAAGACTACTTTCCATAATGACAAGGATACCATCCATTGGAGTAACAAAAATCTCGAAAACAGACTACCTTTCATAATGACAAGGCTACCATCCATTAGAGTAACAAAAATCTCGACAACATACAACCTTCCATAATGACAAGGCTTCCATCTATTGGAGTAAAAAAAATCTCGACAAAAGACTACCTTCCATAATGACAAGGCTACCATCCATTGGAGTAACAAAAATATCGACAAGAGACTACCTTCCATAATGACAAGGCTACCATCCATTGGAATAACAAAAATCTCGAAAACAGACTACCTTCCGTAATGACAAGGCTATCATCCATTAGAGTAACAAAAATCTCGACAACAGACTACCTTCCATAATGACAAGGCTACCATCCATTGGAATAACAAAAATCTTGGCAATAGACTACCTTCCATAATGACAAGGCTACCATCCATTGGAGTAACAAAAACATCGACAACGGACTATGTTCCAAAATGACAAGGCTATCATCCATTGGAGAAAAAAAAATATTGACAACAGACTACCTTCGATAATGACAAGGCTACCATCCATTGGAGTAACAAAAATCTCGACAAAAGACTACCTTCCATAATGACAAGGCTACCATCCATTAGAGTAACAAAAATATCGACAACAGACTACCTTCGATAATGACAAGGCTACCATCCATTGGAGTAACAAAGAAATCAACAACAAACTACGTTCCATAATGACAAGGCTACAATCCATTGGAATAACAAAAATCTCTATAACAGACTACCATCCATAATGACAATGATACCATCCATTGGAGTAACAAAAATCTCGACAACAGACTACCTACCATAATGACAAGGCTACCATCCATTAGTGTAACAAAAATCTCGAAAACAGACTACCTTCCATAATAACAAGGCTACCATCCATTAGAGTAACAAAAATCTCGACAATAGACTACCTTCGATAATGACAAGGATACCATCCATTGGAGTAACAAAAATCTCGAAAACAAACCACCTTCCATAATGTCAAGGCTACAATCCATTAGAGTAACAAAAATATCGACAACAGACAACCTTCCATAATGACAAGCCTACCATCTATTGGAGTAACAAAAATCTCGACAAAAGACTAACTTCCATAATGAGAAGGCTACCATTTATTGGAGTAACAAAAATATTGACAACAGACTACCGTCGATAATGACAAGGATACCATCCATTGGAGTAACAAAAATCTCGAAAACAGACTACCTTCCATAATGACCAGGCTACCATCCATTAGAGTAACAAAAATCTCGACAACATACAACCTTCCATAATGACAAGGCTACAATCTATTGGAGTAACAAAAATCTCGACAAAAGACTACTTTCCATAATGACAAGGCTACCATCCATTGGAGTAACAAAAATCTCGAAAACAGACTACCTTTCATAATGACAAGGCTACCATCCATTAGAGTAACAAAAATCTCGACAACATACAACCTTCCATAATGACAAGGCTTCCATCTATTGGAGTAACAAAAATCTCGACAAAAGACTACCTTCCATAATGACAAGGCTACCATCCATTGGAGTAACAAAAATATCGACAACAGACTACCTTCCATAATGACAAGGCTACCATCCATTAGAATAACAAAAATCTCGAAAACAGACTACCTTCCATAATGACAAGGCTATCATCCATTAGAGTAACAAAAATCTCGACAACAGACTACCTTCCATAATGACAAGGCTACCATCCATTGGAATAACAAAAATCTTTGCAATAGACTACCTTCCATAATGACAAGGCTACCATCCATTGGAGTAACAAAAACATCGACAACGGACTATGTTCCAAAATGACAAGGCTATCATCCATTGGAGAAACAAAAATATTGACAACAGACTACCTTCGATAATGACAAGGCTACCATCCATTGGAGTAACAAAAATCTCGACAAAAGACTACCTTCCATAATGATAAGGCTACCATCCATTAGAGTAACAAAAATATCGACAACAGACTACCTTCGATAATGACAAGGCTACCATCCATTGGAGTAACAAAAAAATCAACAACAAACTACGTTCCATAATGACAAGGCTACAATCCATTGGAATAACAAAAATCTCTATAACAGACTACCATCCATAATGACAATGATACCATCCATTGGAGTAACAAAAATCTCGACAACAGACTACCTACCATAATGACAAGGCTACCATCCATTAGTGTAACAAAAATCTCGAAAACAGACTACCTTCCATAATAACAAGGCTACCATCCATTAGAGTAACAAAAATCTCGACAATAGACTACCTTCGATAATGACAAGGATACCATCCATTGGAGTAACAAAAATCTCGAAAACAAACCACCTTCCATAATGTCAAGGCTACAATCCATTAGAGTAACAAAAATATCGACAACAGACAACCTTCCATAATGACAAGCCTACCATCTATTGGAGTAACAAAAATCTCGACAAAAGACTACCTTCCATAATGACAAGGCTACCATTTATTGGAGTAACAAAAATATTGACAACAGACAACCTTCCATAATGACAAGCCTACCATCTATTGGAGTAACAAAAATCTCGACAAAAGACTACCTTCCATAATGACAAGGCTACCATCCATTGGAGTAACAAAAATCTCGACAAAAGACTACCTTCCATAATGACAAGGCTACCATCCATTAGAGTAACAAAAATATCGACAACAGACTACTTTCGATAATGACAAGGCTACCATCCATTGGAGTAACAAAAAAATCAACAACAAACTACGTTCCATAATGACAAGGCTATAATCCATTGGAATAACAAAATTCTCGAAAACAGACTACCATCCATAATGACAATGATACCATCCATTGGAGTAACAAAAATCTCGACAACAGACTACCTACCATAATGACAAGGCTACCATTCATTGGAGTAACAAAAATCTCGAAAACAGACTACCTTCCATAATGACAAGGCTACCATCCATTAGAGTAACAAAAATCTCGACAACAGACTACCTTCGATAATGACAAGGATACCATCCATTGGAGTAACAAAAATCTAGAAAACAGACTACCTTCCATAATGACAAGGCTACCATCCATTATATTAACAAAAATCTCGACAATAGATAACCTTCCATAATGACAAGGCTACCATCTAATGGAGTAACAAAAATCTTTACAAAAGACTACTTTCCATAATGACAAGGCTACCATCCACTGGAGTAACAAAAATATCGACAATAGACAACCTTCCATAATGACAAGGCTACCATCCATTGGAATAACAAAAATCTCGAAAATAGACTACCTTCCGTAATGACAAGGCTACTATCCATTAGAGTAACAAAAATCTCGACAACAGACTACCTTCCATAATGACAAGGCTACCATCCATTGGAATAACAAAAATCTCGACAATAGACTACCTTCCATAATGACATGGCTACCATCCATTGGAGTAACAAAAACATCGACAACAGACTTCGTCCCAAAATGAAAAGGCTACCATCCATTGGAGTAACAAAAATCTCGAAAACAAACTACCTTCCATAATGTCTAGGCTACCATCCATTAGAGGAACAAAAATCTCGACAACAGATAACCTTCCATAATGACAAGGCTACCATCTATTGGAGTAACAAAAATCTCGACAAAAGACTACCTTCCATAATGACAAGGCTACCATCCATTGGAGTAACAAAAATATCGATAATAGACTACCTTCGATAATGACAAGGCTACCATACATTAGAGTAACAAAAATCTCGACAATAGGTAACCTTCCATAATGACAAGGCTACCATCTATTGGAGTAACAAAAATATCGACAAAAGACTACCTTCCATAATGACAAGGCTACCATCCATTGGAGTAACAAAAATCTCGACAACAGACATCCTTCCATAATGACAAGGCTACCATCTATTGGAGTAACAAAAATCTCGACAAAAGACTACTTTCCATAATGACAAGGATACCATCCATTGGAGTAACAAAAATCTCGAAAACAGACTACCTTCCATAATGACCAGGCTACCATCCATTAGAGTAACAAAAATCTCGACAACATACAACCTTCCATAATGACAAGGCTACAATCTATTGGAGTAACAAAAATCTCGACAAAAGACTACTTTCCATAATGACAAGGATACCATCCATTGGAGTAACAAAAATCTCGAAAACAGACTACCTTTCATAATGACAAGGCTACCATCCATTAGAGTAACAAAAATCTCGACAACATACAACCTTCCATAATGACAAGGCTTCCATCTATTGGAGTAAAAAAAATCTCGACAAAAGACTACCTTCCATAATGACAAGGCTACCATCCATTGGAGTAACAAAAATATCGACAAGAGACTACCTTCCATAATGACAAGGCTACCATCCATTGGAATAACAAAAATCTCGAAAACAGACTACCTTCCGTAATGACAAGGCTATCATCCATTAGAGTAACAAAAATCTCGACAACAGACTACCTTCCATAATGACAAGGCTACCATCCATTGGAATAACAAAAATCTTGGCAATAGACTACCTTCCATAATGACAAGGCTACCATCCATTGGAGTAACAAAAACATCGACAACGGACTATGTTCCAAAATGACAAGGCTATCATCCATTGGAGAAAAAAAAATATTGACAACAGACTACCTTCGATAATGACAAGGCTACCATCCATTGGAGTAACAAAAATCTCGACAAAAGACTACCTTCCATAATGACAAGGCTACCATCCATTAGAGTAACAAAAATATCGACAACAGACTACCTTCGATAATGACAAGGCTACCATCCATTGGAGTAACAAAAAAATCAACAACAAACTACGTTCCATAATGACAAGGCTACAATCCATTGGAATAACAAAAATCTCTATAACAGACTACCATCCATAATGACAATGATACCTTCCATTGGAGTAACAAAAATCTCGACAACAGACTACCTACCATAATGACAAGGCTACCATCCATTAGTGTAACAAAAATCTCGAAAACAGACTACCTTCCATAATAACAAGGCTACCATCCATTAGAGTAACAAAAATCTCGACAATAGACTACCTTCGATAATGACAAGGATACCATCCATTGGAGTAACAAAAATCTCGAAAACAAACCACCTTCCATAATGTCAAGGCTACAATCCATTAGAGTAACAAAAATATCGACAACAGACAACCTTCCATAATGACAAGCCTACCATCTATTGGAGTAACAAAAATTTCGACAAAAGACTAACTTCCATAATGAGAAGGCTACCATTTATTGGAGTAACAAAAATATTGACAACAGACTACCGTCGATAATGACAAGGATACCATCCATTGGAGTAACAAAAATCTCGAAAACAGACTACCTTCCATAATGACCAGGCTACCATCCATTAGAGTAACAAAAATCTCGACAACATACAACCTTCCATAATGACAAGGCTACAATCTATTGGAGTAACAAAAATCTCGACAAAAGACTACTTTCCATAATGACAAGGCTACCATCCATTGGAGTAACAAAAATCTCGAAAACAGACTACCTTTCATAATGACAAGGCTACCATCCATTAGAGTAACAAAAATCTCGACAACATACAACCTTCCATAATGACAAGGCTTCCATCTATTGGAGTAACAAAAATCTCGACAAAAGACTACCTTCCATAATGACAAGGCTACCATCCATTGGAGTAACAAAAATATCGACAACAGACTACCTTCCATAATGACAAGGCTACCATCCATTAGAATAACAAAAATCTCGAAAACAGACTACCTTCCATAATGACAAGGCTATCATCCATTAGAGTAACAAAAATCTCGACAACAGACTACCTTCCATAATGACAAGGCTACCATCCATTGGAATAACAAAAATCTTGGCAATAGACTACCTTCCATAATGACAAGGCTACCATCCATTGGAGTAACAAAAACATCGACAACGGACTATGTTCCATAATGACAAGGCTACCATCCATTAGAGTAACAAAAATCTCGACAACAGACAACCTTCCATAATGACAAGGCTACCATCTATTGGAGTAACAAATATCTCGACAAAAGACTACCTTCCATAATGACAAGGCTACCATCCATTAGAGTAACAAAAATATCGACAACAGAGTACCTTCGATAATGTCAAGGCTACCATCCATTGGAGTAACAAAAAAATTGACAACAGACTACGTTCCATGATGACAAGGCTACAATCCATTGGAATAACAAAAATCTCTATAACAGACTACCATCCAAAATGACAATGATACCATCCATTGCAGTAACAAAAATCTGGACAACAGACTACCTACCATAATGACAAGGCTACCATCCATTAGTGTAACAAAAATCTCGAAAACAGACTACCTTCCATAATAACAAGGCTACCATCCATTAGAGTAACAAAAATCTCGACAATAGACTACCTTCGATAATGACAAGGATACCATCCATTGGAGTAACAAAAATCTCGAAAACAAACCACCTTCCATAATGTCAAGGCTACAATCCATTAGAGTAACAAAAATATCGACAACAGACAACCTTCCATAATGACAAGCCTACCATCTATTGGAGTAACAAAAATCTCGACAAAAGACTACCTTCCATAATGACAAGGCTACCATTTATTGGAGTAACAAAAATATTGACAACAGACTACCGTCGATAATGACAAGGATACCATCCATTGGAGTAACAAAAATCTCGAAAACAGACTACCTTCCATAATGACCAGGCTACCATCCATTAGAGTAACAAAAATCTCGACAACATACAACCTTCCATAATGACAAGGCTACAATCTATTGGAGTAACAAAAATCTCGACAAAAGACTACTTTCCATAATGACAAGGCTACCATCCATTGGAGTAACAAAAATCTCGAAAACAGACTACCTTTCATAATGACAAGGCTACCATCCATTAGAGTAACAAAAATCTCGACAACATACAACCTTCCATAATGACAAGGCTTCCATCTATTGGAGTAACAAAAATCTCGACAAAAGACTACCTTCCATAATGACAAGGCTACCATCCATTGGAGTAACAAAAATATCGACAACAGACTACCTTCCATAATGACAAGGCTACCATCCATTGGAATAACAAAAATCTCGAAAACAGACTACCTTCCATAATGACAAGGCTATCATCCATTAGAGTAACAAAAATCTCGACAACAGACTACCTTCCATAATGACAAGGCTACCATCCATTGGAATAACAAAAATCTTGGCAATAGACTACCTTCCATAATGACAAGGCTACCATCCATTGGAGTAACAAAAACATCGACAACGGACTATGTTCCAAAATGACAAGGCTATCATCCATTGGAGAAACAAAAATATTGACAACAGACTACCTTCGATAATGACAAGGCTACCATCCATTGGAGTAACAAAAATCTCGACAAAAGACTACCTTCCATAATGACAAGGCTAACATCCATTAGAGTAACAAAAATATCGACAACAGACTACCTTCGATAATGACAAGGCTACCATCCATTGGAGTAACAAAAAAATCAACAACAAACTACGTTCCATAATGACAAGGCTACAATCCATTGGAATAACAAAAATCTCTATAACAGACTACCATCCATAATGACAATGATACCATCCATTGGAGTAACAAAAATCTCGACAACAGACTACCTACCATAATGACAAGGCTACCATCCATTAGTGTAACAAAAATCTCGAAAACAGACTACCTTCCATAATAACAAGGCTACCATCCATTAGAGTAACAAAAATCTCGACAATAGACTACCTTCGATAATGACAAGGATACCATCCATTGGAGTAACAAAAATCTCGAAAACAAACCACCTTCCATAATGTCAAGGCTACAATCCATTAGAGTAACAAAAATATCGACAACAGACAACCTTCCATAATGACAAGCCTACCATCTATTGGAGTAACAAAAATCTCGACAAAAGACTACCTTCCATAATGACAAGGCTACCATTTATTGGAATAACAAAAATATTGACAACAGACTACCGTCGATAATGACAAGGCTACCATCCATTAGAGTAACAAAAATCTCGACAACAGACAACCTTCCAAAATGAAAAGGCTACCATCTATTGGAGTAACAAAAATCTTGACAAAAGACTACCTTCCATAATGACAAGGCTACCATCCATTGGAGTAACAAAAATATCGACAATAGACTACCTTCGATAATGACAAGGCTAACATCCATTAGAGTAACAAAAATCTCTACAACAAACTACCTTCGATAATGACAAGGATACCATCAATTGGAGTAACAAAAATCTCGAAAATAGACTACCTTCCATAATGACAAGGCTACCATCCATTAGAGTAACAAAAATCTCGACAACAGACAACCTTCCATAATTACAAGGCTACCATCTATTGGAGTAACAAAAATCTCGACAAAAGACTACTTTCTATAATGACAAGGATACCATCCATTGGAGTAACAAAAGAATCGACAACAGACTATGTTCCATAATGACAAGGCTATAATCCATTGGAATAACAAAATTCTCGAAAACAGACTACCATCCATAATGACAATGATACCATCCATTGGAGTAACAAAAATCTCGACAACAGACTACCTACCATAATGACAAGGCTACCATTCATTGGAGTAACAAAAATCCGTAATGACAAGGCTACCGTCCATTAGAGTAACAAAAATCTCGACAACAGACTACCTTCGATAATGACAAGGATACCATCCATTGGAGTAACAAAAATCTAGAAAACAGACTACCTTCCATAATGACAAGGCTACCATCCATTAGAGTAACAAAAATCTCGACAATAGACAACCTTCCATAATGACAAGGCTACCATCCATTAGAGTAACAAAAATCTCGACAATAGACATCCTTCCATAATGACAAGGCTACCATCTAATGGAGTAACAAAAATCTCGAAAAAAGACTACTTTCCATAATGACAAGGCTACCATCCACGGGAGTATCAAAAATATCGACAACAGACTACCTTCCATAATGACAAGGCTACCATCCATTGGAATAAAAAAAATCTCGAAAATAGACTACCTTCCGTAATGACAAGGCTAATATCCATTAGAGTAACAAAAATCTCGACAACAGACTACCTTCCATAATGACAAGGCTACCATCCATTGGAATAACAAAAATCTCGACAATAGACTACCTTCCATAATGACAAGGCTACCATCCATTGGAGTAACAAAAACATCGACAACAGACTACATTCCAAAATGACAAGGCTACCATCCATTGGAGTAACAAAAATATCGACAATAGACTACCTTCGATAATGACAAGGCTACCATCTATTGGAATAACAAAAATCTTGGCAATAGACTACCTTCCATAATGACAAGGCTACCATCCGTTGGAGTAACAAAAACATCGACAACGGACTATGTTCCAAAATGACAAGGCTATCATCCTTTGGAGAAACAAAAATATTGACAACAGACTACCTTCGATAATGACAAGGCTACCATCCATTGGAGTAACAAAAATCTCGACAAAAGACTACCTTCCATAATGACAAGGCTAACATCCATTAGAGTAACAAAAATATCGACAACAGACTACCTTCGATAATGACAAGGCTACCATCCATTGGAGTAACAAAAAAATCAACAACAAACTACGTTCCATAATGACAAGGCTACAATCCATTGGAATAACAAAAATCTCTATAACAGACTACCATCCATAATGACAAGGATACCATCCATTGGAGTAACAAAAATCTCGAAAACAAACCACCTTCCATAATGTCAAGGCTACAATCCATTAGAGTAACAAAAATATCGACAACAGACAACCTTCAATAATGACAAGCCTACCATCTATTGGAGTAACAAAAATCTCGACAAAAGACTACCTTCCATAATGACAAGGCTACCATTTATTGGAGTAACAAAAATATTGACAACAGACTACCGTCGATAATGACAAGGATACCATCCATTGGAGTAACAAAAATCTCGAAAACAGACTACCTTCCATAATGACCAGGCTACCATCCATTAGAGTAACAAAAATCTCGACAACATAAAACCTTCCATAATGACAAGGCTACAATCTATTGGAGTAACAAAAATCTCGACAACAGACTACCTTCCATAATGACAAGGCTACCATCCATTGGAGTAACAAAAATCTCGAAAACAGACTACCTTTCATAATGACAAGGCTACCATCCATTAGAGTAACAAAAATCTCGACAACATACAACCTTCCATAATGACAAGGCTTCCATCTATTGGAGTAACAAAAATCTCGACAAAAGACTACCTTCCATAATGACAAGGCTACCATCCATTGGAGTAACAAAAATATCGACAACAGACTACCTTCCATAATGACAAGGCTACCATCCATTGGAATAACAAAAATCTCGAAAACAGACTACCTTCCATAATGACAAGGCTATCATCCATTAGAGTAACAAAAATCTCGACAACAGACTACCTTCCATAATGACAAGGCTACCATCCATTGGAATAACAAAAATCTTGGCAATAGACTACCTTCCATAATGACAAGGCTACCATCCATTGGAGTAACAAAAACATCGACAACGGACTATGTTCCAAAATGACAAGGCTATCATCCATTGGAGAAACAAAAATATTGACAACAGACTACCTTCGATAATGACAAGGCTACCATCCATTGGAGTAACAAAAATCTCGACAAAAGACTACCTTCCATAATGACAAGGCTAACATCCATTAGAGTAACAAAAATATCGACAACAGACTACCTTCGATAATGACAAGGCTACCATCCATTGGAGTAACAAAAAAATCAACAACAAACTACGTTCCATAATGACAAGGCTACAATCCATTGGAATAACAAAAATCTCTATAACAGACTACCATCCATAATGACAATGATACCATCCATTGGAGTAACAAAAATCTCGACAACAGACTACCTACCATAATGACAAGGCTACCATCCATTAGTGTAACAAAAATCTCGAAAACAGACTACCTTCCATAATAACAAGGCTACCATCCATTAGAGTAACAAAAATCTCGACAATAGACTACCTTCGATAATGACAAGGATACCATCCATTGGAGTAACAAAAATCTCGAAAACAAACCACCTTCCATAATGTCAAGGCTACAATCCATTAGAGTAACAAAAATATCGACAACAGACAACCTTCCATAATGACAAGCCTACCATCTATTGGAGTAACAAAAATCTCGACAAAAGACTACCTTCCATAATGACAAGGCTACCATTTATTGGAATAACAAAAATATTGACAACAGACTACCGTCGATAATGACAAGGCTACCATCCATTAGAGTAACAAAAATCTCGACAACAGACAACCTTCCAAAATGAAAAGGCTACCATCTATTGGAGTAACAAAAATCTTGACAAAAGACTACCTTCCATAATGACAAGGCTACCATCCATTGGAGTAACAAAAATATCGACAATAGACTACATTCGATAATGACAAGGCTAACATCCATTAGAGTAACAAAAATCTCTACAACAAACTACCTTCGATAATGACAAGGATACCATCAATTGGAGTAACAAAAATCTCGAAAATAGACTACCTTCCATAATGACAAGGCTACCATCCATTAGAGTAACAAAAATCTCGACAACAGACAACCTTCCATAATTACAAGGCTACCATCTATTGGAGTAACAAAAATCTCGACAAAAGACTACTTTCTATAATGACAAGGATACCATCCATTGGAGTAACAAAAGAATCGACAACAGACTATGTTCCATAATGACAAGGCTATAATCCATTGGAATAACAAAATTCTCGAAAACAGACTACCATCCATAATGACAATGATACCATCCATTGGAGTAACAAAAATCTCGACAACAGACTACCTACCATAATGACAAGGCTACCATTCATTGGAGTAACAAAAATCCGTAATGACAAGGCTACCGTCCATTAGAGTAACAAAAATCTCGACAACAGACTACCTTCGATAATGACAAGGATACCATCCATTGGAGTAACAAAAATCTAGAAAACAGACTACCTTCCATAATGACAAGGCTACCATCCATTAGAGTAACAAAAATCTCGACAATAGACAACCTTCCATAATGACAAGGCTACCATCCATTAGAGTAACAAAAATCTCGACAATAGACATCCTTCCATAATGACAAGGCTACCATCTAATGGAGTAACAAAAATCTCGAAAAAAGACTACTTTCCATAATGACAAGGCTACCATCCACGGGAGTATCAAAAATATCGACAACAGACTACCTTCCATAATGACAAGGCTACCATCCATTGGAATAAAAAAAATCTCGAAAATAGACTACCTTCCGTAATTACAAGGCTAATATCCATTAGAGTAACAAAAATCTCGACAACAGACTACCTTCCATAATGACAAGGCTACCATCCATTGGAATAACAAAAATCTCGACAATAGACTACCTTCCATAATGACAAGGCTACCATCCATTGGAGTAACAAAAACATCGACAACAGACTACATTCCAAAATGACAAGGCTACCATCCATTGGAGTAACAAAAATATCGACAATAGACTACCTTCGATAATGACAAGGCTACCATCTATTGGAATAACAAAAATCTTGGCAATAGACTACCTTCCATAATGACAAGGCTACCATCCATTGGAGTAACAAAAACATCGACAACGGACTATGTTCCAAAATGACAAGGCTATCATCCATTGGAGAAACAAAAATATTGACAACAGACTACCTTCGATAATGACAAGGCTACCATCCATTGGAGTAACAAAAATCTCGACAAAAGACTACCTTCCATAATGACAAGGCTAACATCCATTAGAGTAACAAAAATATCGACAACAGACTACCTTCGATAATGACAAGGCTACCATCCATTGGAGTAACAAAAAAATCAACAACAAACTACGTTCCATAATGACAAGGCTACAATCCATTGGAATAACAAAAATCTCTATAACAGACTACCATCCATAATGACAATGATACCATCCATTGGAGTAACAAAAATCTCGACAACAGACTACCTACCATAATGACAAGGCTACCATCCATTAGTGTAACAAAAATCTCGAAAACAGACTACCTTCCATAATAACAAGGCTACCATCCATTAGAGTAACAAAAATCTCGACAATAGACTACCTTCGATAATGACAAGGATACCATCCATTGGAGTAACAAAAATCTCGAAAACAAACCACCTTCCATAATGTCAAGGCTACAATCCATTAGAGTAACAAAAATATCGACAACAGACAACCTTCAATAATGACAAGCCTACCATCTATTGGAGTAACAAAAATCTCGACAAAAGACTACCTTCCATAATGACAAGGCTACCATTTATTGGAGTAACAAAAATATTGACAACAGACTACCGTCGATAATGACAAGGATACCATCCATTGGAGTAACAAAAATCTCGAAAACAGACTACCTTCCATAATGACCAGGCTACCATCCATTAGAGTAACAAAAATCTCGACAACATAAAACCTTCCATAATGACAAGGCTACAATCTATTGGAGTAACAAAAATCTCGACAAAAGACTACTTTCCATAATGACAAGGCTACCATCCATTGGAGTAACAAAAATATCGAAAACAGACTACCTTTCATAATGACAAGGCTACCATCCATTAGAGTAACAAAAATCTCGACAACATACAACCTTCCATAATGACAAGGCTTCCATCTATTGGAGTAACAAAAATCTCGACAAAAGACTACCTTCCATAATGACAAGGCTACCATCCATTGGAGTAACAAAAATATCGACAACAGACTACCTTCCATAATGACAAGGCTACCATCCATTGGAATAACAAAAATCTCGAAAACAGACTACCTTCCATAATGACAAGGCTATCATCCATTAGAGTAACAAAAATCTCGACAACAGACTACCTTCCATAATGACAAGGCTACCATCCATTGGAATAACAAAAATCTTGGCAATAGACTACCTTCCATAATGACAAGGCTACCATCCATTGGAGTAACAAAAACATCGACAACGGACTATGTTCCAAAATGACAAGGCTATCATCCATTGGAGAAACAAAAATATTGACAACAGACTACCTTCGATAATGACAAGGCTACCATCCATTGGAGTAACAAAAATCTCGACAAAAGACTACCTTCCATAATGACAAGGCTAACATCCATTAGAGTAACAAAAATATCGACAACAGACTACCTTCGATAATGACAAGGCTACCATCCATTGGAGTAACAAAAAAATCAACAACAAACTACGTTCCATAATGACAAGGCTACAATCCATTGGAATAACAAAAATCTCTATAACAGACTACCATCCATAATGACAATGATACCATCCATTGGAGTAACAAAAATCTCGACAACAGACTACCTACCATAATGACAAGGCTACCATCCATTAGTGTAACAAAAATCTCGAAAACAGACTACCTTCCATAATAACAAGGCTACCATCCATTAGAGTAACAAAAATCTCGACAATAGACTACCTTCGATAATGACAAGGATACCATCCATTGGAGTAACAAAAATCTCGAAAACAAACCACCTTCCATAATGTCAAGGCTACAATCCATTAGAGTAACAAAAATATCGACAACAGACAACCTTCAATAATGACAAGCCTACCATCTATTGGAGTAACAAAAATCTCGACAAAAGACTACCTTCCATAATGACAAGGCTACCATTTATTGGAGTAACAAAAATATTGACAACAGACTACCGTCGATAATGACAAGGATACCATCCATTGGAGTAACAAAAATCTCGAAAACAGACTACCTTCCATAATGACCAGGCTACCATCCATTAGAGTAACAAAAATCTCGACAACATAAAACCTTCCATAATGACAAGGCTACAATCTATTGGAGTAACAAAAATCTCGACAAAAGACTACTTTCCATAATGACAAGGCTACCATCCATTGGAGTAACAAAAATATCGAAAACAGACTACCTTTCATAATGACAAGGCTACCATCCATTAGAGTAACAAAAATCTCGACAACATACAACCTTCCATAATGACAAGGCTTCCATCTATTGGAGTAACAAAAATCTCGACAAAAGACTACCTTCCATAATGACAAGGCTACCATCCATTGGAGTAACAAAAATATCGACAACAGACTACCTTCCATAATGACAAGGCTACCATCCATTGGAATAACAAAAATCTCGAAAACAGACTACCTTCCATAATGACAAGGCTATCATCCATTAGAGTAACAAAAATCTCGACAACAGACTACCTTCCATAATGACAAGGCTACCATCCATTGGAATAACAAAAATCTTGGCAATAGACTACCTTCCATAATGACAAGGCTACCATCCATTGGAGTAACAAAAACATCGACAACGGACTATGTTCCAAAATGACAAGGCTATCATCCATTGGAGAAACAAAAATATTGACAACAGACTACCTTCGATAATGACAAGGCTACCATCCATTGGAGTAACAAAAATCTCGACAAAAGACTACCTTCCATAATGATAAGGCTAACATCCATTGGAGTAACAAAAATATCGATAATAGACTACCTTCGATAATGACAAGGCTACCATACATTAGAGTAACAAAAATCTCGACAATAGACAACCTTCCATAATGACAAGGCTACCATCTATTGGAGTAACAAAAATATCGACAAAAGACTACCTTCCATAATGACAAGGCTACCATCCATTGGAGTAACCAAAATCTCGACAACGGACAACCTTCCATAATGACAAGGCTACCATCTATTGGAGTAACAAAAATATCGAGAAAAGACTACTTTCCATAATGACGAGGATACCATCCATTGGAGTAACAAAAATCTCGAAAACAGACTACCTTCCATAATGACCAGGATACCATCCATTAGAGTAACAAAAATCTCGACAACATACAACCTTCCATAATGACAAGGCTACAATCTATTGGAGTAACAAAAATCTCGACAAAATACTACTTTCCATAATGACAAGGATACCATCCATTGGAGTAACAAAAATCTCGAAAACAGACTACCTTTCATAATGACAAGGCTACCATCCATTAGAGTAACAAAAATCTCGACAACATACAACCTTCCATAATGACAAGGCTTCCATCTATTGGAGTAACAAAAATCTCGACAAAAGACTACCTTCCATAATGACAAGGCTACCATCCATTGGAGTAACAAAAATATCGACAATAGACTACCTTCCATAATGAAAAGGCTACCATCCATTGGAATAACAAAAATCTCGAAAACAGACTATCTTCCATAATGACAAGGCTATCATCCATTAGAGTAACAAAAATCTCGACAACAGACTACCTTCCATAATGACAAGGCTACCATCCATTGGAATAACAAAAATCTTGGCAATAGACTACCTTCCTTAATGACAAGGCTACCTTCCATTGGAGTAACAAAAACATCGACAACGGACTATGTTCCAAAATGACAAGGCTATCATCCATTGGAGAAACAAAAATATTGACAACAGACTACCTTCGATAATGACAAGGCTACCATCCATTGGAGTAACAAAAATCTCGACAAAAGACTACCTTCCATAATGACAAGGCTACCATCCATTAGAGTAACAAAAATATCGACAACAGACTACCTTCGATAATGACAAGGCTACCATCCATTGGAGTAACAAAAAAATCAACAACAAACTACGTTCCATAATGACAAGGCTACAATCCATTGGAATAACAAAAATTTGTATAACAGACTACCATCCATAATGACAATGATACCATCCATTGGAGTAACAAAAATCTCGACAACAGACTACCTACCATAATGACAAGGCTACCATCCATTAGTGTAACAAAAATCTCGAAAATAGACTACCTTCCATAATAACAAGGCTACCATCCATTAGAGTAACAAAAATCTCGACAATAGACTACCTTCGATAATGACAAGGATACCATCCATTGGAGTAACAAAAATCTCGAAAACAAACCACCTTCCATGATGTCAAGGCTACAATCAATTAGAGTAACAAAAATATCTACAACAGACAACCTTCCATAATGACAAGCCTACCATCTATTGGAGTAACAAAAATCTCGACAAAAGACTACCTTCCATAATGACAAGGCTACCATCCATTGGAGTAACAAAAATATTGACATCAGACTACCGTCGATAATGACAAGGCTACCATCCATTAGAGTAACAAAAATCTCGACAACAGACAACCTTCCAAAATGACAAGGCTACCATCTATTGGAGTAACAAAAATCTTGACAAAAGACTACCTTCCATAATGACAAGGCTACCATCCATTGGAGTAACAAAAATATCGACAATAGACTACCTTCGATAATGACAAGGATACCATCAATTGGAGTAACAAAAATCTCGAAAATAGACTACCTTCCATAATGACAAGGCTACCATCCATTAGAGTAACAAAAATCTCGACAACAGACAACCTTCCATAATTACAAGGCTACCATCTATTGGAGTAACAAAAATCTCGACAAAAGACTACTTTCCATAATGACAAGGATACCATCCATTGGAGTAACAAAAGAATCGACAACAAACTACGTTCCATAATGACAAGGCTAGAATCCGTTGGAATAACAAAATTCTCGAAAACAGACTACCATCCATAATGACAATGATACCATCCATTGGAGTAACAAAAATCTCGACAACAGACTACCTACCATAATGACAAGGCTACCATTCATTGGAGTAACAAAAATCTCGAAAACAGACTACCTTCCATAATGACAAGGCTACCGTCCATTAGAGTAACAAAAATCTCGACAACAGACTACCTTCGATAATGACAAGGATACCATCCATTGGAGTAACAAAAATCTAGAAAACAGACTACCTTCCATAATGACAAGGCTACCATCCATTAGAGTAACAAAAATCTCGACAATAGACAACCTTCCATAATGACAAGGCTACCATCCATTAGAGTAACAAAAATCTCGACAATAGACATCCTTCCATAATGACAAGGCTACCATCTAATGGAGTAACAAAAATCTCGAAAAAAGACTACTTTCCATAATGACAAGGCTACCATCCAATGGAGTAACAAAAATATCGACAACAGACTACCTTCCATAATGACAAAGCTACCTTCCGTTGGAATAACAAAAATCTCAAAAATAGACTACCTTCCGTAATGACAAGGCTAATATCCATTAGAGTAACAAAAATCTCGACAACAGACTACCTTCCATAATGACAAGGCTACCATCCATTGGAATAAAAAAAATCTCGACAATAGACTACCTTCCATAATGACAAGGCTACCATCCATTGGAGTAACAAAAACATCGACAACAGACTACGTTCCAAAATGACAAGGCTACCATCCATTGGAGTAACAAAAATATTGACAATAGACTACCTTCGATAATGACAAGGCTACCATCCATTGGAGTAACAAAAATATCGAAAACAGACTACCTTCCATAATGACAAGGCTACCATCCATTAGAGTAACAAAAATCTCGACAATAGACTACCTTCCATAATGACAAGGCTACCATCCATTAGAGTAACAAAAATATCGACAACAGACTACCTTCGATAATGACAAGGCTACCATCCATTGGAGTAACAAAAAAATCGACAACAGACTACCTTCCATAACGACAAGGCTACTATCCATTAGAGTAACAAAAATCTCGACAACAGACTACCTTCCATAATGACAAGGCTACCATCCATTGGAATAAAAAAAATCTCGACAATAGACTACCTTCCATAATGACGAGGCTAGCATCCATTGGCGTAACAAAAACATCGACAACAGACTACGTTCTAAAATGACAAGGCTACCATCCATTGGAGTAACAAAAATATCGACAATAGACTACCTTCTATAATGACAAGGCTACCATCCATTGGAGTAACAAAAATCTCGAAAATAAACTACCTTCCATAATGACAAGGCTACCATCCATTGGAATAACAAAAATCTCCAAAACAGACTACCTTCCATAACGACAAGGCTACTATCCATTGGAGTAACAAAAATCTCGACAACAGACTAACTCCCATAATACCAAGGCTACCATCCATTGGAATAACAAAAATCTCGACAATAGAATACCTTCTATAATGACAAGGCTACCATCCATTGGAGTAACAAAAACATCGACAACAGACTACCTTCGATAATGACAAGGCTACCATCCATTGGAGTAACAAAAATCTCGAAAACAAACTACCTTCAATAATGTCAAGGCTACCATCCATTAGAGTAACAAAAATCTCGAAAACAGATAACCTTCCATAATGACAAGGCTACCATCTATTAGAGTAACAAAAATCTCGACAAAAGACTACCTTCCATAATGACAAGGCTACCATCCATTGGAGTAACAAAAATATCGACAACAGACTACCTTCGATAATACCAAGGCTACCATCCATTAGACTAACAAAAATCTCGACAACATACAACCTTCCATAATGAAAAGGCTACCATGTATTGGAGTAACAAAAATATCGACAAAAGACTACCTTCCATAATGACAAGGCTACCATCCATTGGAGTAACAAAAATCTCGACAACAGACAACCTTCCATAATGACAAGGCTACCATCTATTGGAGTAACAAAAATCTCGACAAAAGACTGCTTTCCATAATGACAAGGATACCATCCATTGGAGTAACAAAAATCTCGAAAACAGACTACCTTCCATAATGACAAGGCTACCATCCATTAGAGTAACAAAAATCTAGACAACGTAGAACCTTACATAATGACAAGGCTACCATCTATTGGAGTAACAAAAATCTCGACAAAAGACTACTTTCCATAATGACAAGGATACCATCCATTGGAGTAACAAAAATCTCGAAAACAGACTACCTTCCATAATGACAAGGCTACCATCCATTAGAGTAACAAAAATCACGACAACATACAACCTTCCATAATGACAAGGCTACCATCTATTGGAGTAACAAAAATCTCGACTAAAGCCTACCTTCCATAATGACAAGGCTACCATCCATTGGAATAACAAAAATCTCGAAAACAGACTACCTTCCGTAATGACAAGGCTACCATCCATTGGAATAACAAAAATCTTGACAATAGAGTACCTTCCATAATGACAAGGCTACCATCCATTGGAGTAACAAAAATATCGACAACAGACTACGTTCCAAAATGACAAGGCTACCATCCATTGGAGAAACAAAAATATCGACAACAGACTACCTTCGATAATGACAAGGCTACCATCCATTGGAGTAACAAAAATCTCGAAAACCGACTACCTTCCATAATGACAAGGCTACCATCCATTAGAGTAACAAAAATCTCGACAACAAATAACCTTCCATAATGACAAGGCTACCATCTATTGGAGTAACAAAAATCTTGACAAAAGACTACCTTCCATAATGACAAGGCTGCCATCCATTAGAGTAACAAAAATATCGACAACAGACTACCTTCGATAATGCCAAGGCTACCATCCATTGGAGTAACAAAAGAATCAACAACAGACTACGTTCCATAATGACAAGGCTACAATCCATTGGAATAACAAAAATCTCTATAACAAACTACCATCCATAATGACAATGATACCATCCATTGGAGTAACAAAAATCTCGACAACAGACTACCTACCATAATGACAACGCTACCATTCATTGGAGTAACAAAAATCTCGAAAACAGACTACCTTCCATAATGACAAGGCTACCATCCATTAGAGTAACTAAAATCTCGACAACAGACTACCTTCTATAATGACAAGGCTACCATCCATTGGAGTTACAAAAATATGAACGACATACTACCTTCTATAGTGACAAGGCTACCATCCATTGGAGTGACAGAAATCACAACGACAGACTACCTTCCATGATGACAAGGCTACCATCCATTGGAAGAACAAAAATCTTGAAAACAGACTACCTTCCATAATTACAAGGCTACTATCCATGAGAGTAACAAAAATCTCGACAACAGACTACCTTCCATAATGACAAGGCTACCATCCATTGGAATAACAAAAATCTAGACAATATACTACCTTCCATAATGACAAGGCTAGCATCCATTGGAGTAACAAAAACATCGACAACAAACTACGTTCCAAAATGACAAGGCTACCATCCATTGGAGTAACAAAAATATCGATAATCGACTACCTTCGATAATGACAAGGCTACCATCCATTGGAGTAACAAAAATATCGACAATAGACTACCTTCGATAATGACAAGGCTACCATCCATTAGAGTAACAAAAATCTCGACAACAAACTACCTTCAATAATGACAAGGATACCATCAATTGGAGTAACAAAAATCTCGAAAATAGACTACCTTCCATATTGACAAGGCTACCATCCATTAGAGTAACAAAAATCTCGACAACAGACAACCTTCCATAATTACAAGGCTACCATCTATTGGAGTAAGAAAAATCTGGACAAAAGACTACTTTCCATAATAACAAGGATACCATCCATTGGAGTAACAAAAGAATCGACAACAGACTACCATCCATAATGACAATGATACCATCCATTGGAGTAACAAAAATCTCGACAACAGACTACATACCATAATGACAAGGCTACCATTCATTGGAGTAACAAAAATCTCGAAAACAGACTACCTTCCATAATGACAAGGCTACCATCCATTAGAGTAACAAAAATTACGACAATAGACATCCTTCCATAATGACAAGGCTACCTTCTAATGGAGTAACAAAAATCTCGAAAATAGACTACTTTCAATAATGACAAGGCTACCATCCACTGGAGTAACAAAAATATCGACAACAGACTACCTTCCATAATGACAAGGCTACCTTCCATTGGAATAACAAAAATCTCGAAAATAGACTACCTTCCGTAATGACAAGGCTAATATCCATTAGAGTAACAAAAATCTCGACAACAGACTACCTTCCATAATGACAAGGCTACCATCCATTGGAATAACAAAAATCTCGACAATAGACTACCTTCCTTAAATGACAAGGCTACCATCCATTGGAGTAACAAAAACATCGACAATAGACTACGTTCCAAAATGACAAGGCTACCATCCATTGGAGTAACAAAAATATCGACAATAGACTACCTTCGATAATGACAAGGCTACCATCCATTGGAGTAACAAAAATATCGAAAACAGACTACCTTCCATAATGACAAGGCTACCATCCATTAGAGTAACAAAAATCTCGACAATAGACTACCTTCCATAATGACAAGGCTACCATCCATTAGAGTAACAAAAATATCGACAACAGACTACCTTCGATAATGACAAGGCTACCATCCATTGGAGTAACAAAAAAATCGACAACAGACTACCTTCCATAACGACAAGGCTACTATCCATTAGAGTAACAAAAATCTCGACAACAGACTACCTTCCATAATGACAAGGCTACCATCCATTGGAATAAAAAAAATCTCGACAATAGACTACCTTCCATAATGACGAGGCTAGCTTCCATTGGAGTAACAAAAACATCGACAATAGACTACGTTCTAAAATGACAAGGCTACCATCCATTGGAGTAACAAAAATATCGACAATAGACTACCTTCTATAATGACAAGGCTACCATCCATTGTAGTAACAAAAATCTCGAAAATAAACTACCTTCCATAATGACAAGGCTACCATCCATTGAAATAAGAAAAATCTCCAAAACAGACTACCTTCCATAACGACAAGGCTACTATCCATTGGAGTAACAAAAATCTCGTCAACAGACTACCTCCCATAATACCAAGGCTACCATCCATTGGAATAACAAAAATCTCGACAATAGAATACCTTCTATAATGACAAGGCTACCATCCATTGGAGTAACAAAAACATCGACAACAGACTACCTTCGATAATGACAAGGCTACCATCCATTGGAGTAAAAAAAATCTCGAAAACAAACTACCTTCCATAATGTCAAGGCTACCATCCATTAGAGTAACAAAAATCTCGACAACAGATAACCTTCCATAATGACAAGGCTACCATCTATTGGAGTAACAAAAATCTCGACAAAAGACTACCTTCCATAATGACAAGGCTACCATCCATTGGAGTAACAAAAATATCGACAACAGACTACCTTCGATAATGCCAAGGCTACCATCCATTAGACTAACAAAAATCTCGACAACATACAACCTTCCATAATGAAAAGGCTACCATGTATTGGAGTAACAAAAATATCGACAAAAGACTACCTTCCATAATGACAAGGCTACCATCCATTGGAGTAACAAAAATCTCGACAACAGACAACCTTCCATAATGACAAGGCTACCATCTATTGGAGTAACAAAAATCTCGACAAAAGACTACTTTCCATAATGACAAGGATACCATCCATTGGAGTAACAAAAATCTCGAAAACAGACTACCTTCCATAATGACAAGGCTACCATCCATTAGAGTAACAAAAATCTAGACAACGTACAACCTTACATAATGACAAGGCTACCATCTATTGGAGTAACAAAAATCTCGACAAAAGACTACTTTCCATAATGACAAGGATACCATCCATTGGAGTAACAAAAATCTCGAAAACAGACTACCTTCCATAATGACAAGGCTACCATCCATTAGAGTAACAAAAATCACGACAACATACAACCTTCCATAATGACAAGGCTACCATCTATTGGAGTAACAAAAATCTCGACTAAAGCCTACCTTCCATAATGACAAGGCTACCATCCATTGGAATAACAAAAATCTTGAAAACAGACTACCTTCCGTAATGACAATGCTATTATCCATTAAAGTAACAAAAATCTCGACAACAGACTACCTTCCATAATGACAAGGCTACCATCCATTGGAATAACAAAAATCTTGACAATAGAGTACCTTCTATAATGACAAGGCTACCATCCATTGGAGTAACAAAAATATCGACAACAGACTACCTTCCATAATGACAAGGCTACCATCCATTAGAGTAACTAAAATCTCGACAACAGACTACCTTCCATAATGACAAGGCTACCATCCATTGGAGTTACAAAAATATGAACGACATACTACCTTCCATAGTGACAAGGCTACCATCCATTGGAGTGACAGAAATCACAACGACAGAATACCTTCCATGATGACAAGGCTACCATCCATTGGAAGAACAAAAATCTTGAAAACAGACTACCTTCCATAATTACAAGGCTACTATCCATGAGAGTAACAAAAATCTCGACAACAGACTACCTTCCATAATGACAAGGCTACCATCCATTGGAATAACAAAAATCTAGACAATAGACTACCTTCCATAATGACAAGGCTAGCATCCATTGGAGTAACAAAAACATCGACAACAAACTACGTTCCAAAATGACAAGGCTACCATCCATTGGAGTAACAAAAATATCGATAATCGACTACCTTCGATAATGACAAGGCTACCATCCATTGGAGTAACAAAAATATCGACAATAGACTACCTTCGATAATGACAAGGCTACCATCCATTAGAGTAACAAAAATCTCGACAACAAACTACCTTCAATAATGACAAGGATACCATCAATTGGAGTAACAAAAATCTCGAAAACAGACTACCTTCCATAATGACAAGGCTACCATCCATTAGAGTAACAAAAATCTCGACAACAGACAACCTTCCATAATTACAAGGCTACCATCTATTGGAGTAACAAAAATCTGGACAAAAGACTACTTTCCATAATGACAAGGATACCATCCATTGGAGTAACAAAAGAATCGACAACAGACTACGTTCCATAATGACAAGGCTACAATCCATTGGAATAAGAAAATTCTCGAAAACAGACTACCATCCATAATGACAATGATACCATCCATTGGAGTAACAAAAATCTCGACAACAGACTACATACCATAATGACAAGGCTACCATTCATTGGAGTAACAAAAATCTCGAAAACAGACTACCTTCCATAATGACAAGGCTACCATCCATTAGAGTAACAAAAATCTCGACAACAGACTACCTTCGATAATGACAAGGATACCATCCATTGGAGTAACAAAAATCTAGAAAACAGACTACCTTCCATAATGACAAGACTACCATCCATTAGAGTAATAAAAATCTCGACAATAGACAACCTTCCATAATGACAAGGCTACCATCCATTAGAGTAACAAAAATCTCGACAATAGACATCCTTCCATAATGACAAGGCCACCATCTAATGGAGTAACAAAAATATCGACAAAAGACTACTTTCCATAATGACAAGGCTACCATCCACTGGAGTAACAAAAATATCGACAACAGACTACCTTCCATAATGACAAGGCTACCATCCATTGGAATAACAAAAATCTCGAAAATAGACTACCTTCCGTAATGACAAGGCTAATATCCATTAGAGTAACAAAAATCTCGACAACAGACTACCTTCCATAATGACAAGGCTACCATCCATTGGAATAACAAAAATCTCGACAATAGACTACCTTCCATAATGACAAGGCTACCATCCATTGGAGTAACAAAAACATCGACAACAAACTATGTTCCAAAATGACAAGGCTACCATCCATTGGAGTAACAAAAATATCGACAATAGACTACCTTCGATAATGACAAGGCTACCATCCATTGGAGTAACAAAAATCTCGAAAACAGACTACCTTCCATAATGACAAGGCTACCATCCATTAGAGTAACAAAAATCTCAACAACAGACAACCTTCCATAATGACAAGGCTACCATCTATTAGAGTAACAAAAATCACGACAAAAGACTACCTTCCATAATGACAAGGCTAC
The DNA here is from genome assembly GCA_948472305.1 of Vicia faba. NCBI lineage: Eukaryota > Viridiplantae > Streptophyta > Magnoliopsida > Fabales > Fabaceae > Vicia > Vicia faba. The sequence goes on from OX451738.1 coordinate 770,410,665, forward strand.
CATCCATTAGAGTAACAAAAATATCGACAACAGACTACCTTCGATAATGACAAGGCTACCATCCATTGGAGTAACAAAATAATCGACAACAAACTACCTTCCATAACGACAAGGCTACTATCCATTAGAGTAACAAAAATCTCGACAATAGACTACCTTCCATAATGACAAGGCTACCATCCATTGCAGTAACAAAAATCTAGACAATAGACTACCTTCCATAATGACGAGGCTAGCATCCATTGGAGTAACAAAAACATCGACAACAGACTACGTTCCAAAATGACAAGGCTACCATCCATTGGAGTAACAAAAATATCGACAATAGACTACCTTCTATAATGACAAGGCTACCATCCATTGGAGTAACAAAAATATCGAAAATAAACTACCTTCCATAATGACAAGGCTACCATCCATTGGAATAACAAAAATCTCCAAAACAGACTACCTTCCATAACGACAAGGCTACTATCCATTAGAGTAACAAAAATCTCGACAACAGACTACCTCCCATAATAACAAGGCTACCTTTCATTGGAATAACAAAAATGTCTACAATAGAATACCTTCTATAATGACAAGGCTACCATCCATTGGAGTAACAAAAACATCGACAACAGACTACCTTCAATAATGACAAGGCTACCATCCATTGGAGTAACAAAAATCTCGAAAACAAACTACCTTCCATAATGTCAAGGCTACCATCCATTAGAGTAACAAAAATCTCGACAACAGATAACCTTCCATAATGACAAGGCTACCATCTATTGGAGTATCAAAAATCTCGACAAAAGACTACCTTCCATAATGACAAGGCTACCATCCATTGGAGTAACAAAAATATTGACAACAGACTACCTTCGATAATGACAAGGCTACCATCCATTAGAGTGACAAAAATCTCGACAACATACAACCTTCCATAATGACAAGGCTACCATGTATTGGAGTAACAAAAATATCGACAAAAGACTATCTTCCATAATGACAAGGCTACCATCCATTGGAGTAACAAAAATCTCGACAACAGACAACCTTCCATAATGACAAGGCTACCATCTATTGGAGTAACAAAAATCTTGACAAAAGACTACTTTCCATAATGACAAGGCTACCATCCATTGGAGTAACAAAAATCTCGAAAACAGACTACCTTCCATAATGAAAAGGCTACCATCCATTAGAGTAACAAAAATCACGACAACATACAACCTTCCATAATGACAAGGCTACCATCTATGGGAGTAACAAAAATCTCGACTAAATCCTACCTTCCATAATGACAAGGCTACCATCCATTGGAGTAACAAAAATATCGACAACGGACTACCTTCCATAATGACAAGGCTACCATCCATTGGAATAACAAAAATCTCGAAAACAGACTACCTTCCATAATGACAAGGCTATTATCCATTAGAGTAACAAAAATCTCGATAACAAACTACCTTCCATAATGACAAGGCTACCATCCATTGGAATAACAAAAATCTTGACAATAGAGTACCTTCCATAATGACAAGGCTACCATTCATTGGAGTAACAAAAATATCGACAACAGACTACATTCCAAAATGACAAGGCTACCATCCATTGGAGTAACAAAAATATCGACAATAGACTACCTTCGATAATGACAAGGCTACCATCCATTGGAGTAACAAAAATCTCGAAAACAGACTACCTTCCATAATGACAAGGCTACCATCCATTAGAGTAACAAAAATCTCAACAACAGACAACCTTCCATAATGACAAGGCTACCATCTATTAGAGTAAAAAAAATCACGACAAAAGACTACCTTCCATAATGACAAGGCTACCATCCATTAGAGTAACAAAAATATCGACAACAGACTACCTTCGATAATGACAAGGCTACCATCCATTGGAGTAACAAAATAATCGACAACAGACTACCTTCCATAACGACAAGGATACTATCCATTAGAGTAACAAAAATCTCGACAATAGACTACCTTCCATAATGACAAGGCTACCATCCATTGCAGTAACAAAAATCTAGACAATAGACTACCTTCCATAATGACGAGGCTAGCATCCATTGGAGTAACAAAAACATCGACAACAGACTACGTTCCAAAATGACAAGGCTACCATCCATTGGAGTAACAAAAATATCGACAATAGACTACCTTCTATAATGACAAGGCTACCATCCATTGGAGTAACAAAAATCTCGAAAATAAACTACCTTCCATAATGACAAGGCTACCATCCATTGGAATAACAAAAATCTCCAAAACAGACTACCTTCCATAACTACAAGGCTACTATCCATTAGAGTAACAAAAATCTCGACAACAGACTACCTCCCATAATAACAAGGCTACCTTCCATTGGAATAACAAAAATGTCTACAATAGAATACCTTCTATAATGACAAGGCTACCATCCATTGGAGTAACAAAAACATCGACAACAGACTACCTTCGATAATGACAAGGCTACCATCCATTGGAGTAACAAAAATCTCGAAAACAAACTTCCTTCCATAATGTCAAGGCTACCATCCATTAGAGTAACAAAAATCTCCACAACAGATAACCTTCCATAATGACAAGGCTACCATCTATTGGAGTAACAAAAATATCGACAAAAGACTACCTTCCATAATGACAAGGCTACCATCCATTGGAGTAACAAAAATATTGACAACAGACTACCTTCGATAATGACAAGGCTACCATCCATTAGAGTGACAAAAATCTCGACAACATACAACCTTCCATAATGACAAGGCTACCATGTATTGGAGTAACAAAAATATCGACAAAAGACTATCTTCCATAATGACAAGGCTACTATCCATTGGAGTAACAAAAATCTCGACAACAGACAACCTTCCATAATGACAAGGCTACCATCTATTGGAGTAACAAAAATCTTGACAAAAGACTACTTTCCATAATGACAAGGCTACCATCCATTGGAGTAACAAAAATCTCGAAAACAGACTACCTTCCATAATGAAAAGGCTACCATCCATTAGAGTAACAAAAATCACGACAACATACAACCTTCCATAATGACAAGGCTACCATCTACGGGAGTAACAAAAATCTCGACTAAAGCCTACCTTCCATAATGACAAGGCTACCATCCATTGGAGTAACAAAAATATCGACAACGGACTACCTTCCATAATGACAAGGCTACCATCCATTGGAATAACAAAAATCTCGAAAACAGACTACCTTCCATAATGACAAGGCTATTATCCATTAGAGTAACAAAAATCTCGATAACAAACTACCTTCCATAATGACAAGGCTATTATCCATTAGAGTAACAAAAATCTCGATAACAAACTACCTTCCATAATGACAAGGCTACCATCCATTGGAATAACAAAAATCTTGACAATAGAGTACCTTCCATAATGACAAGGCTACCATTCATTGGAGTAACAAAAATATCGACAACAGACTACATTCCAAAATGACAAGGCTACCATCCATTGGAGTAACAAAAATATCGACAATAGACTACCTTCGATAATGACAAGGCTACCATCCATTGGAGTAACAAAAATCTCGAAAACAGACTACCTTCCATAATGACAAGGCTACCATCCATTAGAGTAACAAAAATCTCAACAACAGACAACCTTCCATAATGACAAGGCTACCATCTATTAGAGTAACAAAAATCACGACAAAAGACTACCTTCCATAATGACAAGGCTACCATCCATTAGAGTAACAAAAATATCGACAACAGACTACCTTCAATAATGACAAGGCTACCATCCATTGGAGTAACAAAATAATCGACAACAGACTACCTTCCATAACGACAAGGCTACTATCCATTAGAGTAACAAAAATCTCGACAATAGACTACCTTCCATAATGACAAGGCTACCATCCATTGCAGTAACAAAAATCTAGACAATAGACTACCTTCCATAATGACGAGGCTAGCATCCATTGGAGTAACAAAAACATCGACAACAGACTACGTTCCAAAATGACAAGGCTACCATCCATTGGAGTAACAAAAATATCGACAATAGACTACCTTCTATAATGACAAGGCTACCATCCATTGGAGTAACAAAAATCTCGAAAATAAACTACCTTCCATAATGACAAGGCTACCATCCATTGGAATAACAAAAATCTCCAAAACAGACTACCTTCCATAACTACAAGGCTACTATCCATTAGAGTAACAAAAATCTCGACAACAGACTACCTCCCATAATAACAAGGCTACCTTCCATTGGAATAACAAAAATGTCTACAATAGAATACCTTCTATAATGACAAGGCTACCATCCATTGGAGTAACAAAAACATCGACAACAGACTACCTTCGATAATGACAAGGCTACCATCCATTGGAGTAACAAAAATCTCGAAAACAAACTACCTTCCATAATGTCAAGGCTACCATCCATTAGAGTAACAAAAATCTCCACAACAGATAACCTTCCATAATGACAAGGCTACCATCTATTGGAGTAACAAAAATCTCGACAAAAGACTACCTTCCATAATGACAAGGCTACCATCCATTGGAGTAACAAAAATATTGACAACAGACTACCTTCGATAATGACAAGGCTACCATCCATTAGAGTGATAAAAATCTCGACAACATACAACCTTCCATAATGACAAGGCTACCATGTATTGGAGTAACAAAAATATCGACAAAAGACTATCTTCCATAATGACAAGGCTACCATCCATTGGAGTAACAAAAATCTCGACAACAGACAACCTTCCATAATGACAAGGCTACCATCTATTGGAGTAACAAAAATCTTGACAAAAGACTACTTTCCATAATGACAAGGCTACCATCCATTGGAGTAACAAAAATCTCGAAAACAGACTACCTTCCATAATGAAAAGGCTACCATCCATTAGAGTAACAAAAATCACGACAACATACAACCTTCCATAATGACAAGGCTACCATCTATGGGAGTAACAAAAATCTCGACTAAAGCCTACCTTCCATAATGACAAGGCTAGCATCCATTGGAGTAACAAAAACATCGACAACAGACTACGTTCCAAAATGACAAGGCTACCATCCATTGGAGTAACAAAAATATCGATAATAGACTACCTTCGATAATGCCAAGGCTACCATCCATTGGAGTAACAAAAGAATCAACAACAGACTACGTTCCATAATGACAAGGCTACAATCCATTGGAATAACAAAAATCTCTATAACAAACTACCATCCATAATGACAATGATACCATCCATTGGAGTAACAAAAATCTCGACAACAGACTACCTACCATAATGACAACGCTACCATTCATTGGAGTGACAAAAATCTCAAAAACAGACTACCTTCCATAATGACAAGGCTACCATCCATTAGAGTAACTAAAATCTCGACAACAGACTACCTTCCATAATGACAAGGCTACCATCCATTGGAGTAACAAAAATATGAACGACAGACTACCTTCCATAGTGACAAGGCTACCATCCATTGGAGTGACAGAAATCACAACGACAGACTACCTTCCATGATGACAAGGCTACCATCCATTGGAAGAACAAAAATCTCGAAAACAGACTACCTTCCATAATTACAAGGCTACTATTCATTAGAGTAACAAAAATCTCGACAACAGACTACCTTCCATAATGACAAGGCTACCATCCATTGGTATAACAAAAATCTAGACAATAGACTACCTTCCATAATGACAAGGCTAGCATCCATTGGAGTAACAAAAACATCGACAACAGACTACGTTCCAAAATGACAAGGCTACCATCCATTGGAGTAACAAAAATATTGATAATCGACTACCTTCGATAATGACAAGGCTACCATCCATTGGAGTAACAAAAATCTCGAAAATAAACTACCTTCCATAATGACAAGGCTACTATCCATTGGAATAACAAAAATCTCCAAAACAGACTACCTTCCATAATGACAAGGCTACTATCCATTAGAGTAACAAAAATCTCGACAACAGACTACCTCTCATAATGACAAGGCTACCATCCATTGGAATAACAAAAATCTCGGCAATAGAATACCTTCCATAACGACAAGGCTACCATCCATTGGAGTAAGAAAAACATCGACAACAAACTACCTTCGATAATGACAAGGTTACCATCCATTGGAGTAACAAAAATCTCGAAAACAAACTACCTTCCATAATGTCAAGGCTACCATCCATTAGAGTAACAAAAATCTCGAAAACAGACTACATTCCATAATGACAAGGCTACCATCCATTGGAGTAACTAAATTCTCGACAACAGACAACCTTCTATAATGACAAGGCTACCATCTATTGGAGTAACAAAAATCTCGACAAAAGACTACCTTCCATAATGACAAGGCTACCATCCATTAGAGTAACAAAAATATCGACAATAGACTACCTTCAATAATGACAAGGCTACCATCCATTAGAGTAACAAAAATATCGACAACAGACAACCTTCCATAATGACAAGGCTACCATCCATTGGAGTAACAAAAACATCGACAATAGACTACCTTCGATAATGACAAGGCTACTATCCATTGGAGTAACAAAAATCTCGAAAACAAACAACCTTCCATAATGTCAAGGCTACTATCCATTAGAGTAACAAAAATCTCGACAACAGACAACCTTCCATAATGACAAGGCTACCATCCATTGGAATAACAAAAATCTCGACAATAGACTACCTTCCATAATGACAAGGCTAGCATCCATTGGAGTAACAAAAACATCGACAACAGACTACTTTCCAAAATGACAAGGCTACCATCCATTGGAGTAACAAAAATATCGACAATAGACTACCTTCGATAATGACAAGGCTACCATCCATTGGAGTAACAAAAATCTCAAAAATAAACTACCTTCCATAATGACAAGGCTACCATCCATTGGAATAACAAAAATCTCCAAAGCAGACTACCTTCCATAATGACAAGGCTACTATCCATTAGAGTAACAAAAATCTCGACAATAGACAACCTTCCATAATGACAAGGCTACTATCCATTGGAATAACAAAAATCTCGAAAACAGACTACCTTCCATAATGACAAGGCTACTATCCATTAGAGTAACAAAAATCTCGACAATAGACTACCTTCCATAATGACAAGGCTACCATCCATTGGAATAAAAAAAATCTAGACAATAGACTACCTTCCATAATGACAAGGCTAGCATCCATTGGAGTAACAAAAACATCGACAACAGACTACGTTCCAAAATGACAAGGCTACCATCCATTGGAGTAACAAAAATATCGATAATAGACTACCTTCGATAATGCCAAGGCTACCATCCATTGGAGTAACAAAAGAATCAACAACAGACTACGTTCCATAATGACAAGGCTACAATCCATTGGAATAACAAAAATCTCTATAACAAACTACCATCCATAATGACAATGATACCATCCATTGGAGTAACAAAAATCTCGACAACAGACTACCTACCATAATGACAACGCTACCATTCATTGGAGTGACAAAAATCTCAAAAACAGACTACCTTCCATAATGACAAGGCTACCATCCATTAGAGTAACTAAAATCTCGACAACAGACTACCTTCCATAATGACAAGGCTACCATCCATTGGAGTAACAAAAATATGAACGACAGACTACCTTCCATAGTGACAAGGCTACCATCCATTGGAGTGACAGAAATCACAACGACAGACTACCTTCCATGATGACAAGGCTACCATCCATTGGAAGAACAAAAATCTCGAAAACAGACTACCTTCCATAATTACAAGGCTACTATTCATTAGAGTAACAAAAATCTCGACAACAGACTACCTTCCATAATGACAAGGCTACCATCCATTGGTATAACAAAAATCTAGACAATAGACTACCTTCCATAATGACAAGGCTAGCATCCATTGGAGTAACAAAAACATCGACAACAGACTACGTTCCAAAATGACAAGGCTACCATCCATTGGAGTAACAAAAATATCGATAATCGACTACCTTCGATAATGACAAGGCTACCATCCATTGGAGTAACAAAAATCTCGAAAATAAACTACCTTCCATAATGACAAGGCTACTATCCATTGGAATAACAAAAATCTCCAAAACAGACTACCTTCCATAATGACAAGGCTACTATCCATTAGAGTAACAAAAATCTCGACAACAGACTACCTCTCATAATGACAAGGCTACCATCCATTGGAATAACAAAAATCTCGGCAATAGAATACCTTCCATAACGACAAGGCTACCATCCATTGGAGTAAGAAAAACATCGACAACAAACTACCTTCGATAATGACAAGGTTACCATCCATTGGAGTAACAAAAATCTCGAAAACAAACTACCTTCCATAATGTCAAGGCTACCATCCATTAGAGTAACAAAAATCTCGAAAACAGACTACATTCCATAATGACAAGGCTACCATCCATTGGAGTAACTAAATTCTCGACAACAGACAACCTTCTATAATGACAAGGCTACCATCTATTGGAGTAACAAAAATCTCGACAAAAGACTACCTTCCATAATGACAAGGCTACCATCCATTAGAGTAACAAAAATCTCTATAACAAACTACCATCCATAATGACAATGATACCATCCATTGGAGTAACAAAAATCTCGACAACAGACTACCTACCATAATGACAACGCTACCATTCATTGGAGTGACAAAAATCTCAAAAACAGACTACCTTCCATAATGACAAGGCTACCATCCATTAGAGTAACAAAAATCTCCACAACAGATAACCTTCCATAATGACAAGGCTACCATCTATTGGAGTAACAAAAATCTCGACAAAAGACTACCTTCCATAATGACAAGGCTACCATCCATTGGAGTAACAAAAATATTGACAACAGACTACCTTCGATAATGACAAGGCTACCATCCATTAGAGTGATAAAAATCTCGACAACATACAACCTTCCATAATGACAAGGCTACCATGTATTGGAGTAACAAAAATATCGACAAAAGACTATCTTCCATAATGACAAGGCTACCATCCATTGGAGTAACAAAAATCTCGACAACAGACAACCTTCCATAATGACAAGGCTACCATCTATTGGAGTAACAAAAATCTTGACAAAAGACTACTTTCCATAATGACAAGGCTACCATCCATTGGAGTAACAAAAATCTCGAAAACAGACTACCTTCCATAATGAAAAGGCTACCATCCATTAGAGTAACAAAAATCACGACAACATACAACCTTCCATAATGACAAGGCTACCATCTATGGGAGTAACAAAAATCTCGACTAAAGCCTACCTTCCATAATGACAAGGCTAGCATCCATTGGAGTAACAAAAACATCGACAACAGACTACGTTCCAAAATGACAAGGCTACCATCCATTGGAGTAACAAAAATATCGATAATAGACTACCTTCGATAATGCCAAGGCTACCATCCATTGGAGTAACAAAAGAATCAACAACAGACTACGTTCCATAATGACAAGGCTACAATCCATTGGAATAACAAAAATCTCTATAACAAACTACCATCCATAATGACAATGATACCATCCATTGGAGTAACAAAAATCTCGACAACAGACTACCTACCATAATGACAACGCTACCATTCATTGGAGTGACAAAAATCTCAAAAACAGACTACCTTCCATAATGACAAGGCTACCATCCATTAGAGTAACTAAAATCTCGACAACAGACTACCTTCCATAATGACAAGGCTACCATCCATTGGAGTAACAAAAATATGAACGACAGACTACCTTCCATAGTGACAAGGCTACCATCCATTGGAGTGACAGAAATCACAACGACAGACTACCTTCCATGATGACAAGGCTACCATCCATTGGAAGAACAAAAATCTCGAAAACAGACTACCTTCCATAATTACAAGGCTACTATTCATTAGAGTAACAAAAATCTCGACAACAGACTACCTTCCATAATGACAAGGCTACCATCCATTGGTATAACAAAAATCTAGACAATAGACTACCTTCCATAATGACAAGGCTAGCATCCATTGGAGTAACAAAAACATCGACAACAGACTACGTTCCAAAATGACAAGGCTACCATCCATTGGAGTAACAAAAATATTGATAATCGACTACCTTCGATAATGACAAGGCTACCATCCATTGGAGTAACAAAAATCTCGAAAATAAACTACCTTCCATAATGACAAGGCTACTATCCATTGGAATAACAAAAATCTCCAAAACAGACTACCTTCCATAATGACAAGGCTACTATCCATTAGAGTAACAAAAATCTCGACAACAGACTACCTCTCATAATGACAAGGCTACCATCCATTGGAATAACAAAAATCTCGGCAATAGAATACCTTCCATAACGACAAGGCTACCATCCATTGGAGTAAGAAAAACATCGACAACAAACTACCTTCGATAATGACAAGGTTACCATCCATTGGAGTAACAAAAATCTCGAAAACAAACTACCTTCCATAATGTCAAGGCTACCATCCATTAGAGTAACAAAAATCTCGAAAACAGACTACATTCCATAATGACAAGGCTACCATCCATTGGAGTAACTAAATTCTCGACAACAGACAACCTTCTATAATGACAAGGCTACCATCTATTGGAGTAACAAAAATCTCGACAAAAGACTACCTTCCATAATGACAAGGCTACCATCCATTAGAGTAACAAAAATATCGACAATAGACTACCTTCAATAATGACAAGGCTACCATCCATTAGAGTAACAAAAATATCGACAACAGACAACCTTCCATAATGACAAGGCTACCATCCATTGGAGTAACAAAAACATCGACAATAGACTACCTTCGATAATGACAAGGCTACTATCCATTGGAGTAACAAAAATCTCGAAAACAAACAACCTTCCATAATGTCAAGGCTACTATCCATTAGAGTAACAAAAATCTCGACAACAGACAACCTTCCATAATGACAAGGCTACCATCCATTGGAATAACAAAAATCTCGACAATAGACTACCTTCCATAATGACAAGGCTAGCATCCATTGGAGTAACAAAAACATCGACAACAGACTACTTTCCAAAATGACAAGGCTACCATCCATTGGAGTAACAAAAATATCGACAATAGACTACCTTCGATAATGACAAGGCTACCATCCATTGGAGTAACAAAAATCTCAAAAATAAACTACCTTCCATAATGACAAGGCTACCATCCATTGGAATAACAAAAATCTCCAAAGCAGACTACCTTCCATAATGACAAGGCTACTATCCATTAGAGTAACAAAAATCTCGACAATAGACAACCTTCCATAATGACAAGGCTACTATCCATTGGAATAACAAAAATCTCGAAAACAGACTACCTTCCATAATGACAAGGCTACTATCCATTAGAGTAACAAAAATCTCGACAATAGACTACCTTCCATAATGACAAGGCTACCATCCATTGGAATAAAAAAAATCTAGACAATAGACTACCTTCCATAATGACAAGGCTAGCATCCATTGGAGTAACAAAAACATCGACAACAGACTACGTTCCAAAATGACAAGGCTACCATCCATTGGAGTAACAAAAATATCGATAATAGACTACCTTCGATAATGCCAAGGCTACCATCCATTGGAGTAACAAAAGAATCAACAACAGACTACGTTCCATAATGACAAGGCTACAATCCATTGGAATAACAAAAATCTCTATAACAAACTACCATCCATAATGACAATGATACCATCCATTGGAGTAACAAAAATCTCGACAACAGACTACCTACCATAATGACAACGCTACCATTCATTGGAGTGACAAAAATCTCAAAAACAGACTACCTTCCATAATGACAAGGCTACCATCCATTAGAGTAACTAAAATCTCGACAACAGACTACCTTCCATAATGACAAGGCTACCATCCATTGGAGTAACAAAAATATGAACGACAGACTACCTTCCATAGTGACAAGGCTACCATCCATTGGAGTGACAGAAATCACAACGACAGACTACCTTCCATGATGACAAGGCTACCATCCATTGGAAGAACAAAAATCTCGAAAACAGACTACCTTCCATAATTACAAGGCTACTATTCATTAGAGTAACAAAAATCTCGACAACAGACTACCTTCCATAATGACAAGGCTACCATCCATTGGTATAACAAAAATCTAGACAATAGACTACCTTCCATAATGACAAGGCTAGCATCCATTGGAGTAACAAAAACATCGACAACAGACTACGTTCCAAAATGACAAGGCTACCATCCATTGGAGTAACAAAAATATCGATAATCGACTACCTTCGATAATGACAAGGCTACCATCCATTGGAGTAACAAAAATCTCGAAAATAAACTACCTTCCATAATGACAAGGCTACTATCCATTGGAATAACAAAAATCTCCAAAACAGACTACCTTCCATAATGACAAGGCTACTATCCATTAGAGTAACAAAAATCTCGACAACAGACTACCTCTCATAATGACAAGGCTACCATCCATTGGAATAACAAAAATCTCGGCAATAGAATACCTTCCATAACGACAAGGCTACCATCCATTGGAGTAAGAAAAACATCGACAACAAACTACCTTCGATAATGACAAGGTTACCATCCATTGGAGTAACAAAAATCTCGAAAACAAACTACCTTCCATAATGTCAAGGCTACCATCCATTAGAGTAACAAAAATCTCGAAAACAGACTACATTCCATAATGACAAGGCTACCATCCATTGGAGTAACTAAATTCTCGACAACAGACAACCTTCTATAATGACAAGGCTACCATCTATTGGAGTAACAAAAATCTCGACAAAAGACTACCTTCCATAATGACAAGGCTACCATCCATTAGAGTAACAAAAATCTCTATAACAAACTACCATCCATAATGACAATGATACCATCCATTGGAGTAACAAAAATCTCGACAACAGACTACCTACCATAATGACAACGCTACCATTCATTGGAGTGACAAAAATCTCAAAAACAGACTACCTTCCATAATGACAAGGCTACCATCCATTAGAGTAACTAAAATCTCGACAACAGACTACCTTCCATAATGACAAGGCTACCATCCATTGGAGTAACAAAAATATGAACGACAGACTACCTTCCATAGTGACAAGGCTACCATCCATTGGAGTGACAGAAATCACAACGACAGACTACCTTCCATGATGACAAGGCTACCATCCATTGGAAGAACAAAAATCTCGAAAACAGACTACCTTCCATAATTACAAGGCTACTATTCATTAGAGTAACAAAAATCTCGACAACAGACTACCTTCCATAATGACAAGGCTACCATCCATTGGTATAACAAAAATCTAGACAATAGACTACCTTCCATAATGACAAGGCTAGCATCCATTGGAGTAACAAAAACATCGACAACAGACTACGTTCCAAAATGACAAGGCTACCATCCATTGGAGTAACAAAAATATCGATAATCGACTACCTTCGATAATGACAAGGCTACCATCCATTGGAGTAACAAAAATCTCGAAAATAAACTACCTTCCATAATGACAAGGCTACTATCCATTGGAATAACAAAAATCTCCAAAACAGACTACCTTCCATAATGACAAGGCTACTATCCATTAGAGTAACAAAAATCTCGACAACAGACTACCTCTCATAATGACAAGGCTACCATCCATTGGAATAACAAAAATCTCGGCAATAGAATACCTTCCATAACGACAAGGCTACCATCCATTGGAGTAAGAAAAACATCGACAACAAACTACCTTCGATAATGACAAGGTTACCATCCATTGGAGTAACAAAAATCTCGAAAACAAACTACCTTCCATAATGTCAAGGCTACCATCCATTAGAGTAACAAAAATCTCGAAAACAGACTACATTCCATAATGACAAGGCTACCATCCATTGGAGTAACTAAATTCTCGACAACAGACAACCTTCTATAATGACAAGGCTACCATCTATTGGAGTAACAAAAATCTCGACAAAAGACTACCTTCCATAATGACAAGGCTACCATCCATTAGAGTAACAAAAATATCGACAATAGACTACCTTCAATAATGACAAGGCTACCATCCATTAGAGTAACAAAAATATCGACAACAGACAACCTTCCATAATGACAAGGCTACCATCCATTGGAGTAACAAAAACATCGACAATAGACTACCTTCGATAATGACAAGGCTACTATCCATTGGAGTAACAAAAATCTCGAAAACAAACAACCTTCCATAATGTCAAGGCTACTATCCATTAGAGTAACAAAAATCTCGACAACAGACAACCTTCCATAATGACAAGGCTACCATCCATTGGAATAACAAAAATCTCGACAATAGACTACCTTCCATAATGACAAGGCTAGCATCCATTGGAGTAACAAAAACATCGACAACAGACTACTTTCCAAAATGACAAGGCTACCATCCATTGGAGTAACAAAAATATCGACAATAGACTACCTTCGATAATGACAAGGCTACCATCCATTGGAGTAACAAAAATCTCGAAAATAAACTACCTTCCATAATGACAAGGCTACCATCCATTGGAATAACAAAAATCTCCAAAGCAGACTACCTTCCATAATGACAAGGCTACTATCCATTAGAGTAACAAAAATCTCGACAATAGACAACCTTCCATAATGACAAGGCTACTATCCATTGGAATAACAAAAATCTCGAAAACAGACTACCTTCCATAATGACAAGGCTACTATCCATTAGAGTAACAAAAATCTCGACAATAGACTACCTTCCATAATGACAAGGCTACCATCCATTGGAATAAAAAAAATCTAGACAATAGACTACCTTCCATAATGACAAGGCTAGCATCCATTGGAGTAACAAAAACATCGACAACAGACTACGTTCCAAAATGACAAGGCTACCATCCATTGGAGTAACAAAAATATCGATAATAGACTACCTTCGATAATGCCAAGGCTACCATCCATTGGAGTAACAAAAGAATCAACAACAGACTACGTTCCATAATGACAAGGCTACAATCCATTGGAATAACAAAAATCTCTATAACAAACTACCATCCATAATGACAATGATACCATCCATTGGAGTAACAAAAATCTCGACAACAGACTACCTACCATAATGACAACGCTACCATTCATTGGAGTGACAAAAATCTCAAAAACAGACTACCTTCCATAATGACAAGGCTACCATCCATTAGAGTAACTAAAATCTCGACAACAGACTACCTTCCATAATGACAAGGCTACCATCCATTGGAGTAACAAAAATATGAACGACAGACTACCTTCCATAGTGACAAGGCTACCATCCATTGGAGTGACAGAAATCACAACGACAGACTACCTTCCATGATGACAAGGCTACCATCCATTGGAAGAACAAAAATCTCGAAAACAGACTACCTTCCATAATTACAAGGCTACTATTCATTAGAGTAACAAAAATCTCGACAACAGACTACCTTCCATAATGACAAGGCTACCATCCATTGGTATAACAAAAATCTAGACAATAGACTACCTTCCATAATGACAAGGCTAGCATCCATTGGAGTAACAAAAACATCGACAACAGACTACGTTCCAAAATGACAAGGCTACCATCCATTGGAGTAACAAAAATATCGATAATCGACTACCTTCGATAATGACAAGGCTACCATCCATTGGAGTAACAAAAATCTCGAAAATAAACTACCTTCCATAATGACAAGGCTACTATCCATTGGAATAACAAAAATCTCCAAAACAGACTACCTTCCATAATGACAAGGCTACTATCCATTAGAGTAACAAAAATCTCGACAACAGACTACCTCTCATAATGACAAGGCTACCATCCATTGGAATAACAAAAATCTCGGCAATAGAATACCTTCCATAACGACAAGGCTACCATCCATTGGAGTAAGAAAAACATCGACAACAAACTACCTTCGATAATGACAAGGTTACCATCCATTGGAGTAACAAAAATCTCGAAAACAAACTACCTTCCATAATGTCAAGGCTACCATCCATTAGAGTAACAAAAATCTCGAAAACAGACTACATTCCATAATGACAAGGCTACCATCCATTGGAGTAACTAAAATCTCGACAACAGACAACCTTCTATAATGACAAGGCTACCATCTATTGGAGTAACAAAAATCTCGACAAAAGACTACCTTCCATAATGACAAGGCTACCATCCATTAGAGTAACAAAAATATCGACAATAGACTACCTTCAATAATGACAAGGCTACCATCCATTAGAGTAACAAAAATATCGACAACAGACAACCTTCCATAATGACAAGGCTACCATCCATTGGAGTAACAAAAACATCGACAATAGACTACCTTCGATAATGACAAGGCTATTATCCATTGGAGTAACAAAATTATCGAAAACAAACAACCTTCCATAATGTCAAGGCTACCATCCATTAGAGTAACAAAAATCTCGACAACAGACAACCTTCCATAATGACAAGGCTACCATCCATTGGAATAACAAAAATCTCGACAATAGACTACCTTCCATAATGACAAGGCTAGCATCCATTGGAGTAACAAAAACATCGACAAGAGACTACTTTCCAAAATGACAAGGCTACCATCCATTGGAGTAACAAAAATATCGACAATAGACTACCTTCGATAATGACAAGGCTACCATCCATTGGAGTAAAAAAAATCTCGAAAATAAACTACCTTCCATAATGACAAGGCTACCATCCATTGGAATAACAAAAATCTCCAAAGCAGACTACCTTCCATAATGACAAGGCTATTATCCATTAGAGTAACAAAAATCTCGACAATAGACAACCTTCCATAATGACAAGGCTACTATCCATTGGAATAACAAAAATCTCGAAAACAGACTACCTTCCATAATGACAAGGCTACTATCCATTAGAGTAACAAAAATCTCGACAACAGACTACCTTCCATAATGACAAGGCTACCATCCATTGGAATAAAAAAAATCTAGACAATAGACTACCTTCCATAATGACAAGGCTAGCATCCATTGGAGTAACAAAAACATCGACAACAGACTACGTTCCAAAATGACAAGGCTACCATCCATTGGAGTAACAAAAATATCGATAATAGACTACCTTCGATAATGACAAGGCTACAATCCATTGGAGTAACAAAAATCTCGAAAATAAACTACCTTCGATAATGACAAGGCTAACATCCATTGGAATAACAAAAATTTTGAAAACAAACTACCTTCCATAATGTCAAGGCTACCATCCATTAGAGTAACAAAAATCTCGACAACAGATAACCTTCCATAATGACAAGGCTACCATCTATTGGAGTAACAAAAATCTCGACAAAAGTCTACCTTCCGTAATTACAAGGCTACCATCCATTGGAGTAAACAAAATATCGACAACAGAATACCTTGGATAATGACAAGGCTACCATCCATTAGAGTAACAAAAATCTGGACAAAAGACTACCTTCCATAATGTCAAGGCTACCATCCATTAGAGTAACAAAAATCTCGACAACAGACAACCTTCCATAATGACAAGGCTACCATCCATTCGAATAACAAAAATCTCGACAATAGACTACCTTCCATAATGACAAGGCTAGCATCCATTGGAGTAACAAAAACATCGACAAGAGACTACTTTCCAAAATGACAAGGCTACCATCCATTAGAGTAACAAAAATCTCGACAACAGATAACCTTCCATAATGACAAGGCTACCATATATTGGAGTAACAAAAATCTCGACAAAAGTCTACCTTCCGTAATTACAAGGCTACCATCCATTGGAGTAAACAAAATATCGACAACAGAATACCTTGGATAATGACAAGGCTACCATCCATTAGAGTAACAAAAATCTGGACAACAGACTACCTTCCATAATGTCAAGGCTACCATCCATTAGAGTAACAAAAATCTCGACAACAGACAACCTTCCATAATGACAAGGCTACCATCCATTCGAATAACAAAAATCTCGACAATAGACTACCTTCCATAATGACAAGGCTAGCATCCATTGGAGTAACAAAAACATCGACAAGAGACTACTTTCCAAAATGACAAGGCTACCATCCATTGGAGTAACAAAAATATCGACAATAGACTACCTTCAATAATGACAAGGCTACCATCCATTAGAGTAACAAAAATATCGACAACAGACAACCTTCCATAATGACAAGGCTACCATCCATTGGAGTAACAAAAACATCGACAATAGACTACCTTCGATAATGACAAGGCTACTATCCATTGGAGTAACAAAAATCTCGAAAACAAACAACCTTCCATAATGTCAAGGCTACTATCCATTAGAGTAACAAAAATCTCGACAACAGACAACCTTCCATAATGACAAGGCTACCATCCATTGGAATAACAAAAATCTCGACAATAGACTACCTTCCATAATGACAAGGCTAGCATCCATTGGAGTAACAAAAACATCGACAACAGACTACTTTCCAAAATGACAAGGCTACCATCCATTGGAGTAACAAAAATATCGACAATAGACTACCTTCGATAATGACAAGGCTACCATCCATTGGAGTAACAAAAATCTCGAAAATAAACTACCTTCCATAATGACAAGGCTACCATCCATTGGAATAACAAAAATCTCCAAAGCAGACTACCTTCCATAATGACAAGGCTACTATCCATTAGAGTAACAAAAATCTCGACAATAGACAACCTTCCATAATGACAAGGCTACTATCCATTGGAATAACAAAAATCTCGAAAACAGACTACCTTCCATAATGACAAGGCTACTATCCATTAGAGTAACAAAAATCTCGACAATAGACTACCTTCCATAATGACAAGGCTACCATCCATTGGAATAAAAAAAATCTAGACAATAGACTACCTTCCATAATGACAAGGCTAGCATCCATTGGAGTAACAAAAACATCGACAACAGACTACGTTCCAAAATGACAAGGCTACCATCCATTGGAGTAACAAAAATATCGATAATAGACTACCTTCGATAATGCCAAGGCTACCATCCATTGGAGTAACAAAAGAATCAACAACAGACTACGTTCCATAATGACAAGGCTACAATCCATTGGAATAACAAAAATCTCTATAACAAACTACCATCCATAATGACAATGATACCATCCATTGGAGTAACAAAAATCTCGACAACA
This sequence comes from Vicia faba, assembly GCA_948472305.1. NCBI lineage: Eukaryota > Viridiplantae > Streptophyta > Magnoliopsida > Fabales > Fabaceae > Vicia > Vicia faba. Next base: position 770,429,872 of record OX451738.1, read on the forward strand.
GACTACCTACCATAATGACAACGCTACCATTCATTGGAGTGACAAAAATCTCAAAAACAGACTACCTTCCATAATGACAAGGCTACCATCCATTAGAGTAACTAAAATCTCGACAACAGACTACCTTCCATAATGACAAGGCTACCATCCATTGGAGTAACAAAAATATGAACGACAGACTACCTTCCATAGTGACAAGGCTACCATCCATTGGAGTGACAGAAATCACAACGACAGACTACCTTCCATGATGACAAGGCTACCATCCATTGGAAGAACAAAAATCTCGAAAACAGACTACCTTCCATAATTACAAGGCTACTATTCATTAGAGTAACAAAAATCTCGACAACAGACTACCTTCCATAATGACAAGGCTACCATCCATTGGTATAACAAAAATCTAGACAATAGACTACCTTCCATAATGACAAGGCTAGCATCCATTGGAGTAACAAAAACATCGACAACAGACTACGTTCCAAAATGACAAGGCTACCATCCATTGGAGTAACAAAAATATCGATAATCGACTACCTTCGATAATGACAAGGCTACCATCCATTGGAGTAACAAAAATCTCGAAAATAAACTACCTTCCATAATGACAAGGCTACTATCCATTGGAATAACAAAAATCTCCAAAACAGACTACCTTCCATAATGACAAGGCTACTATCCATTAGAGTAACAAAAATCTCGACAACAGACTACCTCTCATAATGACAAGGCTACCATCCATTGGAATAACAAAAATCTCGGCAATAGAATACCTTCCATAACGACAAGGCTACCATCCATTGGAGTAAGAAAAACATCGACAACAAACTACCTTCGATAATGACAAGGTTACCATCCATTGGAGTAACAAAAATCTCGAAAACAAACTACCTTCCATAATGTCAAGGCTACCATCCATTAGAGTAACAAAAATCTCGAAAACAGACTACATTCCATAATGACAAGGCTACCATCCATTGGAGTAACTAAAATCTCGACAACAGACAACCTTCTATAATGACAAGGCTACCATCTATTGGAGTAACAAAAATCTCGACAAAAGACTACCTTCCATAATGACAAGGCTACCATCCATTAGAGTAACAAAAATATCGACAATAGACTACCTTCAATAATGACAAGGCTACCATCCATTAGAGTAACAAAAATATCGACAACAGACAACCTTCCATAATGACAAGGCTACCATCCATTGGAGTAACAAAAACATCGACAATAGACTACCTTCGATAATGACAAGGCTATTATCCATTGGAGTAACAAAAATATCGAAAACAAACAACCTTCCATAATGTCAAGGCTACCATCCATTAGAGTAACAAAAATCTCGACAACAGACAACCTTCCATAATGACAAGGCTACCATCCATTGGAATAACAAAAATCTCGACAATAGACTACCTTCCATAATGACAAGGCTAGCATCCATTGGAGTAACAAAAACATCGACAAGAGACTACTTTCCAAAACGACAAGGCTACCATCCATTGGAGTAACAAAAATATCGACAATAGACTACCTTCGATAATGACAAGGCTACCATCCATTGGAGTAAAAAAAATCTCGAAAATAAACTACCTTCCATAATGACAAGGCTACCATCCATTGGAATAACAAAAATCTCCAAAGCAGACTACCTTCCATAATGACAAGGCTATTATCCATTAGAGTAACAAAAATCTCGACAATAGACAACCTTCCATAATGACAAGGCTACTATCCATTGGAATAACAAAAATCTCGAAAACAGACTACCTTCCATAATGACAAGGCTACTATCCATTAGAGTAACAAAAATCTCGACAACAGACTACCTTCCATAATGACAAGGCTACCATCCATTGGAATAAAAAAAATCTAGACAATAGACTACCTTCCATAATGACAAGGCTAGCATCCATTGGAGTAACAAAAACATCGACAACAGACTACGTTCCAAAATGACAAGGCTACCATCCATTGGAGTAACAAAAATATCGATAATAGACTACCTTCGATAATGACAAGGCTACAATCCATTGGAGTAACAAAAATCTCGAAAATAAACTACCTTCGATAATGACAAGGCTAACATCCATTGGAATAACAAAAATTTTGAAAACAAACTACCTTCCATAATGTCAAGGCTACCATCCATTAGAGTAACAAAAATCTCGACAACAGATAACCTTCCATAATGACAAGGCTACCATCTATTGGAGTAACAAAAATCTCGACAAAAGTCTACCTTCCGTAATTACAAGGCTACCATCCATTGGAGTAAACAAAATATCGACAACAGAATACCTTGGATAATGACAAGGCTACCATCCATTAGAGTAACAAAAATCTGGACAAAAGACTACCTTCCATAATGTCAAGGCTACCATCCATTAGAGTAACAAAAATCTCGACAACAGACAACCTTCCATAATGACAAGGCTACCATCCATTCGAATAACAAAAATCTCGACAATAGACTACCTTCCATAATGACAAGGCTAGCATCCATTGGAGTAACAAAAACATCGACAAGAGACTACTTTCCAAAATGACAAGGCTACCATCCATTAGAGTAACAAAAATCTCGACAACAGATAACCTTCCATAATGACAAGGCTACCATATATTGGAGTAACAAAAATCTCGACAAAAGTCTACCTTCCGTAATTACAAGGCTACCATCCATTGGAGTAAACAAAATATCGACAACAGAATACCTTGGATAATGACAAGGCTACCATCCATTAGAGTAACAAAAATCTGGACAACAGACTACCTTCCATAATGTCAAGGCTACCATCCATTAGAGTAACAAAAATCTCGACAACAGACAACCTTCCATAATGACAAGGCTACCATCCATTCGAATAACAAAAATCTCGACAATAGACTACCTTCCATAATGACAAGGCTAGCATCCATTGGAGTAACAAAAACATCGACAAGAGACTACTTTCCAAAATGACAAGGCTACCATCCATTGGAGTAACAAAAATATCGACAATAGACTACCTTCGATAATGACAAGGCTACCATCCATTGGAGTAAAAAAAATCTCGAAAATAAACTACCTTCCATAATGACAAGGCTACCATCCATTGGAATAACAAAAATTTCCAAAGCAGACTACCTTCCATAATGACAAGGCTATTATCCATTAGAGTAACAAAAATCTCGACAATAGACAACCTTCCATAATGACAAGGCTACTATCCATTGGAATAACAAAAATCTCGAAAACAGACTACCTTCCATAATGACAAGGCTACTATCCATTAGAGTAACAAAAATCTCGACAACAGACTACCTTCCATAATGACAAGGCTACCATCCATTGGAATAAAAAAAATCTAGACAATAGACTACCTTCCATAATGACAAGGCTAGCATCCATTGGAGTAACAAAAACATCGACAACAGACTACGTTCCAAAATGACAAGGCTACCATCCATTGGAGTAACAAAAATATCGATAATAGACTACCTTCGATAATGACAAGGCTACAATCCATTGGAGTAACAAAAATCTCGAAAATAAACTACCTTCGATAATGACAAGGCTAACATCCATTGGAATAACAAAAATTTTGAAAACAAACTACCTTCCATAATGTCAAGGCTACCATCCATTAGAGTAACAAAAATCTCGACAATAGATAACCTTCCATAATGACAAGGCTACCATCTATTGGAGTAACAAAAATCTCGACAAAAGTCTACCTTCCGTAATTACAAGGCTACCATCCATTGGAGTAAACAAAATATCGACAACAGAATACCTTGGATAATGACAAGGCTACCATCCATTAGAGTAACAAAAATCTGGACAACAGACTACCTTCCATAATGTCAAGGCTACCATCCATTAGAGTAACAAAAATCTCGACAAAAGACTACCTTCCATAATGACAAGGCTACCATCCATTGGAGTAACAAAAATATCGACAACAGACTACCTTCGGTAATGACAAGGCTACCATCCATTAGATTAACAAAAATCTCGACAACAGACTACCTTCGATAATGACAAGGCTACCATCCATTGGAGTAACAAAAATCTCGAAAACAAACTACCTTCCATAATGTCAAGGCTACCATCCATTAGAGTAACAAAAATATCGACAACAGACTACCTTCCATAATGACAAGGCTACCATCTATTGGAGTAACAAAAATCTCGACAAAAGACTACCTTCCATAATGACAAGGCTACCATCCATTGGAGTAACAAAAATATCGACAACAGACTACCTTCGATAATGAAAAGGCTACCATCCATTAGAGTAACAAAAAATTCTCGACAACAGACTACCTTCGATAATGACAAGGCTACCATCCATTGGAGTAACAAAAATCTCGAAAACAAACTACCTTCCATAATGTAAAGGCTACCATCTATTAGAGTAACAAAAATATCCACAACAGACTACCTTCCATAATGACAAGGCTACCATCTATTGGAGTAACAAAAATCTCGACAAAAGACTACCTTCCATAATGACAAGGCTACCATCCATTGGAGTAACAAAAATATCGACAACAGACTACCTTCGATAATGACAAGGCTACCATCCATTGGAGTAACAAAAAAATAGACAACAGACTATGTTCCATAATGACGAGGCTACAATCCATTGGAATAACAAAAATCTCGAAAACAGACTACCATCCATAATGACAATGATACCAACCATTGGAGTAACAAAAATCTCGACAACAGACTACCTTCCATAATGACAAGGCTACCATCCATTGGAATAACAAAAATCTAGTCAATAGACTACCTTCCATAATGACAAGGCTAGAATCCATTGGAGTAACAAAAACATCGACAACAGACTACGTTCCAAAATGACAAGGCTACCATCCATTGGAGTAACAAAAATATCGATAATAGACTACCTTTGATAATGACAAGGCTACCATCCATTGGAGTAACAAAAATCTCGAAAATAAACTACCTTCGATAATGACAAGGCTAACATCCATTGGAATAACAAAAATTTCGAAAACAAACTACCTTCCATAATGTCAAGGCTACCATCCATTAGAGTAACAAAAATCTCGACAACAAATAACCTTCCATAATGACAAGGCTACCATCTATTGGAGTAACAAAAATCTCGACAACAGAATACCTTCGATAATGACAAGGCTACCATCCATTAGAGTAACAAAAATCTCGACAACAGACTACCTTCGATAATTACAAGGCTACCATCCATTGGAGTAACAAAAATCTCGAAAACAAACTACCTTCCATAATGTCAAGGCTACCATCCATTAGAGTAACAAAAATATCGACAAAAGACTACCTTCCATAATGACAAGGCTACCATCTATTGGAGTAACAAAAATCTCGACAAAAGACTACCTTCCATAATGACAAGGCTACCATCCATTGGAGTAACAAAAATATCGACAACAGACTACCTTCGATAATGAAAAGGCTACCATCCATTAGAGTAACAAAAATATCGAGAACAGACTACCTTCCATAATGACAAGGCTACCATCTATTGGAGTAACAAAAATCTCGACAAAAGACTACCTTCCATAATGACAAGGCTACCATCCATTGGAGTAACAAAAATATCGACAACAGACTACCTTCGATAATGACAAGGCTACCATCCATTGGAGTAACAAAAAAATCGACAACAGACTATGTTCCATAATGACAAGGCTACAATCCATTGGAATAACAAAAATCTCGAAAATAGACTACCATCCATAATGACAATGATACCATCCATTGGAGTAACAAAAATCTCGACAACAGACTACCTTCCATAATGACAAGGCTACCATCCATTTGAGTAACAAAAATCTCGACAATAGACTACCTTCCATAATGACAAGGCTACCATCCATTGGAGTAACAAAAATATGAACGACAGACTACCTTCCATAGTGACAAGGCTACCATCCATTGGAGTAACAAAAATCTCAAAAACAGACTACCTTCCATAATGACAAGGCTACCATCCATTAGAGTAACAAAAATCTCGACAACAGACTACCTTCCATAATGACAAGGCTACCATCCATTGGAGTAACAAAAATATGAACGACCGACTACCTTCCATAGTGACAAGGCTACCATCCATTGGAGTGACAGAAATCACAACGACATACTACCTTCCATAATGACAAGGCTAGCATCCATTGGAGTAACAAAAATCTCGACAACAGACTACCTTCCATAATGACAAGGCTTCCATCCATTGGAATAACAAAAATCTCGAAAATAGACTACCTTCCATAATGAGAAGGCCACCATCCATTAGAGAGTCAAAAATCTCGACAATAGACATCCTTCCATAATGGCAAGGCTACCATCTATTGGAGTAACAAAAATCTCGACAAAAGACTAGTTTCCGTAATGACAAGGCTACCATCCACTAGAGTAACAAAAATATCGACAACAGACTACCTTCCATAATGACAAGGCTACCATCCATTGGAATAACAAAAATCTCCAAAACAGACTACCTTCCATAATGAAAAGGCTACTATCCATTAGAGTAACAAAAATCTCGATAACAGACTACCTTCCATAATGACAAGGCTACCATCCATTGGAATAACAAAAATCTAGACAATAGACTACCTTCCATAATGACAAGGCTAGCATCCATTGGAGTAACAAAAACATCGACAACAGACTACGTTCCAAAATGACAAGGCTACCATCCATTGGAGTAACAAAAATATCGATAATAGACTATCTTCGATAATGACAAGCCTACCATCCATTGGAGTAACAAAAATCTTGAAAATAAACTACCTTCGATAATGACAAGGCTAACATCCATTGGAATAACAAAAATTTCGAAAACAAACTACCTTCCATAATGTCAAGGCTACCATCCATTAGAGTAACAAAAATCTCGACAACAGATAACCTTCCATAATGACAAGGCTACCATCTATTGGAGTAACAAAAATCTCGACAAAAGTCTACATTCCGTAATTACAAGGCTACCATCCATTGGAGTAAACAAAATATCGACAACAGAATACCTTGGATAATGACAAGGCTACCATCCATTAGAGTAACAAAAATCTGGACAACATACTACCTTCCATAATGTCAAGGCTACCATCCATTAGAGTAACAAAAATCTCGACAACAGACAACCTTCCATAATGACAAGGCTACCATCTATTGGAGTAACAAAAATCTCGACAAAAGACTACCTTCCATAATGACAAGGCTACCATCCATTGGAGTAACAAAAATCTCGAAAACAAACTACCTTCCATTATGTCAAGGCTACCATCCATTAGAGTAACAAAAATATCGACAACAGACTACCTTCCATAATGACAAGGCTACCATCTATTGGAGTAACAAAAATCTCAACAAAAGACTACCTTCCATAATGACAAGGCTACCATCCATTGGAGTAACAAAAATATCGACAACAGACTACCTTCGATAATGACAAGGCTACCATCCATTGGAGTAACAAAAAAATCGACAACAGACTACCTTCCATAATGACAAGGCTACCATCCATTGGAGTAACAAAAATATCGACAACAGACTACCTTCGATAATGAAAAGGCTACCATCCATTAGAGTAACAAAAAATTCTCGACAACAGACTACCTTCAATAATGACAAGGCTACCATCCATTGGAGTAACAAAAATCTCGAAAACAAACTACCTTCCATAATGTCAAGGCTACCATCCATTAGAGTAACAAAAATATCGACAACAGACTACCTTCCATAATGACAAGGCTACCATCTATTGGAGTAACAAAAATCTCGACAAAAGACTACCTTCCATAATGACAAGGCTACCATCCATTGGAGTAACAAAAATATCGACAACAGACTACCTTCGATAATGACAAGGCTACCATCCATTGGAGTAACAAAAAAATAGACAACAGACTATGTTCCATAATGACAAGGCTACAATCCATTGGAATAACAAAAATCTCGAAAACAGACTACCATCCATAATGACAATGATACCAACCATTGGAGTAACAAAAATCTCGACAACAGACTACCTTCCATAATGACAAGGCTACCATCCATTGGAATAACAAAAATCTAGACAATAGACTACCTTCCATAATGACAAGGCTAGCATCCATTGGAGTAACAAAAACATCGACAACAGACTACGTTCCAAAATGACAAGGCTACCATCCATTGGAGTAACAAAAATATCGATAATAGACTACCTTCGATAATGACAAGGCTACCATCCATTGGAGTAACAAAAATCTCGAAAATAAACTACCTTCGATAATGACAAGGCTAACGTCCATTGGAATAACAAAAATTTCGAAAACAAACTACCTTCCATAATGTCAAGGCTACCATCCATTAGAGTAACAAAAATCTCGACAACAGATAACCTTCCATAATGACAAGGCTACCATCTATTGGAGTAACAAAAATCTCGACAAAAGACTACCTTCCGTAATTACAAGGCTACCATCCATTGGAGTAAACAAAATATCGACAACAGAATACCTTGGATAATGACAAGGCTACCATCCATTAGAGTAACAAAAATCTGGACAACAGACTACCTTCCATAATGTCAAGGCTACCATCCATTAGAGTAACAAAAATCTCGACAACAGACAACCTTCCATAATGACAAAGCTACCATCTGTTCGAGTAACAAAAATCTCGACAAAAGACTACCTTCCATAATGACAAGGCTACCATCCATTAGAGTAACAAAAATATCGACAACAGACTACCTTCGATAATGACAAGGCTACCATCCATTAGAGTAACAAAAATCTAGACAACAGACTACCTTCGATAATGACAAGGCTACCATCCATTGGAGTAACAAAAATCTCGAAAACAAACTACCTTCCATAATGTCAAGGCTACCATCCATTAGAGTAACAAAAATATCGACAACAGACTACCCTCCATAATGACAAGGCTACCATCTATTGGAGTAACAAAAATCTCGACAAAAGACTACCTTCCATAATGACAAGGCTACCATCCATTGAAGTAACAAAAATATCGACAACAGACTACCTTCGATAATGAAAAGGCTACCATCCATTAGAGTAACAAAAATCTCGACAACAAACTACCTTCGATAATGACAAGGCTACCATCCATTGGAGTAACAAAAATCTCGAAAACAAACTACCTTCCATAATGTCAAGGCTACCATCCATTAGAGTAACAAAAATATCGACAACAGACTACCTTCCATAATGACAAGGCTACCATCTATTGGAGTAACAAAAATCTCGACAAAAGACTACCTTCCATAATGACAAGGCTACCATCCATTGGAGTAACAAAAATATCGACAACAGACTACCTTCGATAATGACAAGGCTACCATCCATTGGAGTAACAAAAAAATCGACAATAGACTATGTTCCATAATGACAAGGCTACAATCCATTGGAATAACAAAAATCTCGAAAACAGACTACCATCCATAATGACAATGATACCATCCATTGGAGTAACAAAAATCTCGACAACAGACTACCTTCCCTAATGACAAGGCTACCATCCATTTGAGTAACAAAAATCTCGACAATAGACTACCTTCCATAATGACAAGGCTACCATCCATTGGAGTAACAAAAATATGAACGACAGACTACCTTCCATAGTGACAAGGCTACCATCCATTGGAGTAACAAAAATCTCAAAAACAGACTACCTTCCATAATGACAAGGCTACCATCCATTAGAGTAACAAAAATCTCGACAACAGACTACCTTCCATAATGACAAGGCTACCATCCATTGGAGTAACAAAAATATGAACGACAGACTACCTTCCATAGTGACAAGGCTACCATCCATTGGAGTGACAGAAATCACAACGACAGACTACCTTCCATAATGACAAGGCTAGCATCCATTGGAGTAACAAAAATCTCGACAACAGACTACCTTCCATAATGACAAGGCTTCCATCCATTGGAATAACAAAAATCTCGAAAATAGACTACCTTCCATAATGACAAGGCCACCATCCATTAGAGAGTCAAAAATCTCCACAATAGACAACCTTCCATAATGACAAGGCTACCATCTATTGGAGTAACAAAAATCTCGACAAAAGACTACTTTCCATAATGACAAGGCTACCATCCACTGGAGTAACAAAAATATCGACAACAGACTACCTTCCATAATGACAAGGCTTACATCCATTGGAATAACAAAAATCTCGAAAACAGACTACCTTCCATAATGACAAGGCTACTATCCATTAGAGTAACAAAAATCTCGATAACAGACTACCTTCCATAATGACAAGGCTACCATCCATTGGAATAACAAAAATCTAGACAATAGACTACCTTCCATAATGACAAGGCTAGCATCCATTGGAGTAACAAAAACATCGACAACAGACTACGTTCCAAAATTACAAGGCTACCGTCCATTGGAGTAACAAAAATATCGATAATAGACTACCTTCGATAATGACAAGGCTACCATCCATTGGAGTAAAAAAAATCTCGAAAATAAACTACCTTCGAGAATGACAAGGCTAACATCCATTGGAATAACAAAAATTTCGAAAACAAACTACCTTCCATAATGTCAAGGCTACCATCCATTAGATTAACAAAAATCTCGACAACAGATAACCTTCCATAATGACAAGGCTACCATCTATTGGAGTAACAAAAATCTCGACAAAAGACTACCTTCCGTAATTACAAGGCTACCATCCATTGGAGTAAACAAAATATCGACAACAGAATACCTTGGATAATGACAAGGCTACCATCCATTAGAGTAACAAAAATCTGGACAACATACTACCTTCCATAATGTCAAGGCTACCATCCATTAGAGTAACAAAAATCTCGACAACAGACAACCTTCCATAATGACAAGGCTACCATCTATTGGAGTAACAAAAATCTCGACAAAAGACTACCTTCCATAATGACAAGGCTACCATCCATTGGAGTAACAAAAATATCGACAACAGACTACCTTCGAAAATGACAAGGCTACCATCCATTAGAGTAACAAAAATCTCGACAACAAACTACCTTCGATAATGACAAGGCTACCATCCATTGGAGTAACAAAAATCTCGAAAACAAACTACCTTCCATAATGTCAAGGCTACCATCCATTAGAGTAACAAAAATATCGACAACAGACTACCTTCCATAATGACAAGGCTACCATCTATTGGAGTAACAAAAATCTCGTCAAAAGACTACCTTCCATAATGACAAGGCTACCATCCATTGGAGTACAAAAATATCGACAACAGACTACCTTCGATAATGAAAAGGCTACCATCCATTAGAGTAATAAAAATCTCGACAACAGACTACCTTCCATAATGACAAGGCTACCATCCATTGGAGTAACAAATATCTCGAAAACAAACTACCTTCCATAATGTCAAGGCTACCATCCATTAGAGTAACAAAAATATCGACAACAGACTACCTTCCATAATGACAAGGCTACCATCTATTGGAGTAACAAAAATCTCGAAAACAGACTACCATCCATAATGACAATGATACCATCCATTGGAGTAACAAAAATCTCGATAACAGACTACCTTCCATAATGACAAGGCTACCATCCATTTGAGTAACAAAAATCTCGACAATAAACTACCTTCCATAATGACAAGGCTATCATCCATTGGAGTAACAAAAATATGAACGACAGACTACCTTCCATAGTGACAAGGCTACCATCCATTGGAGTAACAAAAATCTCAAAAACAGACTACCTTCCATAATGACAAGGCTACCATCCATTAGAGTAACAAAAATCTCGACAACAGACTACCTTCCATAATGACAAGGCTACCATCCATTGGAGTAACAAAAATATGAACGACAGACTACCTTCCATAGTGACAAGGCTACCATCCATTGGAGTGACAGAAATAACAACGACAGACTACCTTCCATAATGACAAGGCTAGCATCCATTGGAGTAACAAAAATCTCGACAACAGACTACCTTCCATAATGACAAGGCTTCCATCCATTGGAATAACAAAAATCTCAAAAATAGACTACCTTCCATAATGACAAGGCCACCATCCATTAGAGAGTCAAAAATCTCGACAATAGACAACCTTCCATAATGACAAGGCTACCATCCATTAGAGTAATAAAAATATCGACAACAGACTACCTTCCATAATGACAAGGCTAGCATCCATTGGAGTAACAAAAACATCGACAACAGACTACGTTCCAAAATGACAAGGCTACCATCCATTGGAGTAACAAAAATATCGATAATAGACTACCTTCGATAATGAGAAGGCTACCATCCATTGGAGTAACAAAAATCTCGAAAATAAACTACCTTCGATAATGACAAGGCTAACATCCATTGGAATAACAAAAATTTCGAAAACAAACTACCTTCCATAATGTCAAGGCTACCATCCATTAGAGTAACAAAAATCTCGACAACAGATAACCTTCCATAATGACAAGGCTACCATCTATTGGAGTAACAAAAATCTCGACAAAAGACTACCTTCCGTAATTACAAGGCTACCATCCATTGGAGTAAACAAAATATCGACAACAGAATACCTTGGATAATGACAAGGCTACCATCCATTAGAGTAACAAAAATCTGGACAACAGACTACCTTCCATAATGTCAAGGCTACCATCCATTAGAGTAACAAAAATCTCGACAACAGACAACCTTCCATAATGACAAGTCTACCATCTATTGGAGTAACAAAAATCTCGACAAAAGACTACCTTCCATAATGACAAGGCTACCATCCATTGGAGTAACAAAAATATCGACAACAGACTACCTTCGATAATGACAAGGCTACCATCCATTAGAGTTACAAAAATCTCGACAACAGACTACCTTCGATAATGACAAGGCTACCATCCATTGGAGTAACAAAAATCTCGAAAACAAACTACCTTCCATAATGTCAAGGCTACCATCAATTAGAGTAACAAAAATATCGACAACAGACTACCTTCTATAATGACAAGGCTACCATCTATTGGAGTAACAAAAATCTCGACAAAAGACTACCTTCCATAATGACAAGGCTACCATCCATTTGAGTAACAAAAATATCGACAACAGACTACCTTCGATAATGAAAAGGCTACCATCCATTAGAGTAACAAAAATCTGGACAACAGACTACCTTCGATAATGACAAGGCTACCATCCATTGGAGTAACAAAAATCTCGAAACCAAACAACCTTCCATAATGTCAAGGCTACCATCCATTAGAGTAACAAAAATATCGACAACAGACTACCTTCCATAATGACAAGGCTACCATCTATTGGAGTAACAAAAATCTCGACAAAAGACTACCTTCCATAATTACAAGGCTACCATCCATTGGAGTAACAAAAATATCGACAACAGACTACCTTCGATAATGACAAGGCTACCATCCATTGGAGTAACAAAAAAATCGTCAACAGACTATGTTCCATAATGACAAGGCTACAATCCATTGGAATAACAAAAATCTCGAAAACAGACTACCATCCATAATGACAATGATACCATCCATTGGAGTAACAAAAATCTCGACAACAGACTACATTCCATAATGACAAGGCTACCATCCATTTGAGTAACAAAAATCTCGACAATAGACTACCTTCCATAATGACAAGGCTACCATCCATTGGAGTAACAAAAATATGAACGACAGACTACCTTCCATAGTGACAAGGCTACCATCCATTGGAGTAACAAAAATCTCAAAAACAGACTACCTTCCATAATGACAAGGCTACCATCCATTAGAGTAACAAAAATCTCGACAACAGACTACCTTCCATAATGACAAGGCTACCATCCATTGGAGTAACAAAAATATGAACGACAGACTACCTTCCATAGTGACAAGGCTACCATCCATTGGAGTGACAGAAATAACAACGACAGACTACCTTCCATAATGACAAGGCTAGCATCCATTGGAGTAACAAAAATCTCGACAACAGACTACCTTCCATAATGACAAGGCTTCCATCCATTGGAATAACAAAAATCTCAAAAATAGACTACCTTCCATAATGACAAGGCCACCATCCATTAGAGAGTCAAAAATCTCGACAATAGACAACCTTCCATAATGACAAGGCTACCATCCATTAGAGTAATAAAAATATCGACAACAGACTACCTTCCATAATGACAAGGCTAGCATCCATTGGAGTAACAAAAACATCGACAACAGACTACGTTCCAAAATGACAAGGCTACCATCCATTGGAGTAACAAAAATATCGATAATAGACTACCTTCGATAATGAGAAGGCTACCATCCATTGGAGTAACAAAAATCTCGAAAATAAACTACCTTCGATAATGACAAGGCTAACATCCATTGGAATAACAAAAATTTCGAAAACAAACTACCTTCCATAATGTCAAGGCTACCATCCATTAGAGTAACAAAAATCTCGACAACAGATAACCTTCCATAATGACAAGGCTACCATCTATTGGAGTAACAAAAATCTCGACAAAAGACTACCTTCCGTAATTACAAGGCTACCATCCATTGGAGTAAACAAAATATCGACAACAGAATACCTTGGATAATGACAAGGCTACCATCCATTAGAGTAACAAAAATCTGGACAACAGACTACCTTCCATAATGTCAAGGCTACCATCCATTAGAGTAACAAAAATCTCGACAACAGACAACCTTCCATAATGACAAGTCTACCATCTATTGGAGTAACAAAAATCTCGACAAAAGACTACCTTCCATAATGACAAGGCTACCATCCATTGGAGTAACAAAAATATCGACAACAGACTACCTTCGATAATGACAAGGCTACCATCCATTAGAGTTACAAAAATATCGACAACAGACTACCTTCGATAATGACAAGGCTACCATCCATTGGAGTAACAAAAATCTCGAAAACAAACTACCTTCCATAATGTCAAGGCTACCATCAATTAGAGTAACAAAAATATCGACAACAGACTACCTTCTATAATGACAAGGCTACCATCTATTGGAGTAACAAAAATCTCGACAAAAGACTACCTTCCATAATGACAAGGCTACCATCCATTTGAGTAACAAAAATATCGACAACAGACTACCTTCGATAATGAAAAGGCTACCATCCATTAGAGTAACAAAAATCTGGACAACAGACTACCTTCGATAATGACAAGGCTACCATCCATTGGAGTAACAAAAATCTCGAAACCAAACAACCTTCCATAATGTCAAGGCTACCATCCATTAGAGTAACAAAAATATCGACAACAGACTACCTTCCATAATGACAAGGCTACCATCTATTGGAGTAACAAAAATCTCGACAAAAGACTACCTTCCATAATTACAAGGCTACCATCCATTGGAGTAACAAAAATATCGACAACAGACTACCTTCGATAATGACAAGGCTACCATCCATTGGAGTAACAAAAAAATCGTCAACAGACTATGTTCCATAATGACAAGGCTACAATCCATTGGAATAACAAAAATCTCGAAAACAGACTACCATCCATAATGACAATGATACCATCCATTGGAGTAACAAAAATCTCGACAACAGACTACATTCCATAATGACAAGGCTACCATCCATTTGAGTAACAAAAATCTCGACAATAGACTACCTTCCATAATGACAAGGCTACCATCCATTTGAGTAACAAAAATATGAACGACAGACTACCTTCCATAGTGACAAGGCTACCATCCATTGGAGTAACAAAAATCTCAAAAACAGACTACCTTCCATAATGACAAGGCTACCATCCATTAGAGTAACAAAAATCTCGACAACAGACTACCTTCCATAATGACAAGGCTACCATCCATTGGAGTAACAAAAATATGAACGACAGACTACCTTCCATAGTGACAAGGCTACCATCCATTGGAGTGACAGAAATAACAACGACAGACTACCTTCCATAATGACAAGGCTAGCATCCATTGGAGTAACAAAAATCTCGACAACAGACTACCTTCCATAATGACAAGGCTTCCATCCATTGGAATAACAAAAATCTCAAAAATAGACTACCTTCCATAATGACAAGGCCACCATCCATTAGAGAGTCAAAAATCTCGACAATAGACAACCTTCCATAATGACAAGGCTACCATCCATTAGAGTAATAAAAATATCGACAACAGACTACCTTCCATAATGACAAGGCTAGCATCCATTGGAGTAACAAAAACATCGACAACAGACTACGTTCCAAAATGACAAGGCTACCATCCATTGGAGTAACAAAAATATCGATAATAGACTACCTTCGATAATGAGAAGGCTACCATCCATTGGAGTAACAAAAATCTCGAAAATAAACTACCTTCGATAATGACAAGGCTAACATCCATTGGAATAACAAAAATTTCGAAAACAAACTACCTTCCATAATGTCAAGGCTACCATCCATTAGAGTAACAAAAATCTCGACAACAGATAACCTTCCATAATGACAAGGCTACCATCTATTGGAGTAACAAAAATCTCGACAAAAGACTACCTTCCGTAATTACAAGGCTACCATCCATTGGAGTAAACAAAATATCGACAACAGAATACCTTGGATAATGACAAGGCTACCATCCATTAGAGTAACAAAAATCTGGACAACAGACTACCTTCCATAATGTCAAGGCTACCATCCATTAGAGTAACAAAAATCTCGACAACAGACAACCTTCCATAATGACAAGTCTACCATCTATTGGAGTAACAAAAATCTCGACAAAAGACTACCTTCCATAATGACAAGGCTACCATCCATTGGAGTAACAAAAATATCGACAACAGACTACCTTCGATAATGACAAGGCTACCATCCATTAGAGTTACAAAAATATCGACAACAGACTACCTTCGATAATGACAAGGCTACCATCCATTGGAGTAACAAAAATCTCGAAAACAAACTACCTTCCATAATGTCAAGGCTACCATCAATTAGAGTAACAAAAATATCGACAACAGACTACCTTCTATAATGACAAGGCTACCATCTATTGGAGTAACAAAAATCTCGACAAAAGACTACCTTCCATAATGACAAGGCTACCATCCATTTGAGTAACAAAAATATCGACAACAGACTACCTTCGATAATGAAAAGGCTACCATCCATTAGAGTAACAAAAATCTCGACAACAGACTACCTTCGATAATGACAAGGCTACCATCCATTGGAGTAACAAAAATCTCGAAAACAAACTACCTTCCATAATGTCAAGGCTACCATCCATTAGAGTAACAAAAATATCGACAACAGACTACCTTCCATAATGACAAGGCTACCATCTATTGGAGTAACAAAAATCTCGACAAAAGACTACCTTCCATAATTACAAGGCTACCATCCATTGGAGTAACAAAAATATCGACAACAGACTACCTTCGATAATGACAAGGCTACCATCCATTGGAGTAACAAAAAAATCGTCAACAGACTATGTTCCATAATGACAAGGCTACAATCCATTGGAATAACAAAAATCTCGAAAACAGACTACCATCCATAATGACAATGATACCATCCATTGGAGTAACAAAAATCTCGACAACAGACTACATTCCATAATGACAAGGCTACCATCCATTTGAGTAACAAAAATCTCGACAATAGACTACCTTCCATAATGACAAGGCTACCATCCATTGGAGTAACAAAAATATGAACGACAGACTACCTTCCATAGTGACAAGGCTACCATCCATTGGAGTAACAAAAATCTCAAAAACAGACTACCTTCCATAATGACAAGGCTACCATCCATTAGAGTAACAAAAATCTCGACAACAGACTACCTTCCATAATGACAAGGCTACCATCCATTGGAGTAACAAAAATATGAACGACAGACAACCTTCCATAGTGACAAGGCTACCATCCATTGGAGTGACAGAAATCACAACGACAGACTACCTTCCATAATGACAAGGCTACCATCCATTAGAGTAACAAAAATCTCGACAACAGATAACCTTCCATAATGACAAGGCTACCATCTATTGGAGTAACAAAAATCTCAACAAAAGACTACCTTCCATAATGACAAGGCTACCATCCATTATAGTAATAAAAATATCGACAACAGACTACCTTCAATAATGACAAGGCTACCATCTATTGGAGTAACAAAAATCTCGACAAAAGACTACCTTCCATAATGACAAGGCTACCATCCATTGGAGTAACAAAAATATCGACAACAGACTACCTTCGATAATGACAAGGCTACCATCCATTGGAGTACCAAAAAAATCGAAAGCAAACTACCTTCCATAATGTCAAGTCTACCATCCATTAGAGTAACAAAAATCTCGACAACAGACAACCTTCCATAATGACAAGGCTACCATCCATTGGAGTAACAAAAATCTCTACAAAAGACTACCTTCCATAATGACAAGGCTACCATCCATTGGAGCAACAAAAATATCGACAACAAACTACCTTATATAATGACAAGGCTAGAGTAACCAAAATCTCGACAACAGACAACCTTCCATAATGTCAAGGCTACCATCTATTGGAGTAACAAAAATATCGATAAAAGACTACCTTCCATAATGACAAGCCTACCATCCATTGGAGTAAAAAAAATATCGACAACAGACTACCTTCGATAATGACAAGGCTACCATCCATTAGAGTAACAAAAATCTCGACAACAGACTACCTTCGATAATGACAAGGATACCATCCATTGGAGTAACAAAAATCTCGAAAATAGACTACCTTCCATAATTACAAGGCTACCATCCATTAGAGTAACAAAAATCTCGAAAACATACAACCTTCCATAATGACATGGCTACCATCCATTGGAGTAACAAAAATATCCACAACAGACTACCTTCCATAATGACAATGCTACCATCCATTGGAATAAAAAAAATATTGAAAACAGACTACCATTCATAATGAAAAGGCTATTATCCATTAGAGTAACAAAAATCTCGCCAACAGACTACCTTCCATAATGACAAGGCTACCATCCATTGGAATAGCAAAAATCTTGACAATAGACTACCTTCCATAATGACAAGGCTACAATCCATTGGAGTAACAAAAATCTCGACAACAAACAACCTTCCATAATGACAAGGCTACCATCTATTGGAGTAACAAAATTCTCGACAAAAGACTACCTTCCATAATGACAAGGCTACCATCCATTAGAGTAACAAAAATATCGACAACAGACAACCTTCCATTATGAAAAGGCTACCATCCATTGGAGTAACAAAAACATCAACAATAGACTACCTTCGATAATGACAAGGCTACCATCCATTGGAGTAACAAAAATCTCGAAAACAAACTACCTTCCATAATGTCAATGCTACCATCCATTAGATTAACAAAAATCTCGACAACAGACAACCTTCCATAATGACAAGGCTACCATCTATTGGAGTAACAAAAATCTCGACTAAAGACTACCTTCCATAATGACAAGGCTACCATACATTGGAGTAACAAAAATATCGACAACAGACTACCTTCCATAATATCAAGGCTACCATCCATTAGAGTAACAAAAATCTCGACAACAGACAACCTTCCATCATGACAAGGCTACCATCTATTGGAGTAACAAAAATATCGACAAAAGACTACCTTCCATAATGACAAGGCTACCATCCATTGGAGTACCAAAAATCTTGAAAATAGACTACCTTCCATAATTACAAGGCTACCATCCATTAGAGTAACAAAAATCATGACAACAGACTACCTTCGATAATGACAAGGCTACCATCTATTGGAGTAACAAAAATCTCGACAAAAGACTACTTTCCATAATGACAAGGATACCATCCATTAGAGTAACAAAAATCTCGAAAACAGACTACCTTCCATAATGACAAGGCTACCATCCATTAAAGTAACAAAAATCTCGACAACATACAACCTTCCATAATGACAAGGCTACCATCTATTGGAGTAACAAAAATCTCGACAAAAGACTACCTTCCATAATGACAAGGCTACCATCCATTGGAGTAACAAAAATATCGACAACAGACAACCTTCCATAATGACAAGGCTACCATCTATTGGAGTAACAAAAATCTCGACTAAAGACTACCTTCCATAATGACAAGGCTACCATACATTGGAGTAACAAAAATATCGACAACAGACTACCTTCCATAATATCAAGGCTACCATCCATTAGAGTAAAAAAAATCTCGACAACAGACAACCTTCCATCATGACAAGGCTACCATCTATTGGAGTAACAAAAATATCGACAAAAGACTACCTTCCATAATGACAAGGCTACCATCCATTGGAGTACCAAAAATCTTGAAAATAGACTACCTTCCATAATTACAAGGCTACCATCCATTAGAGTAACAAAAATCATGACAACAGACTACCTTCGATAATGACAAGGCTACCATCTATTGGAGTAACAAAAATCTCGACAAAAGACTACTTTCCATAATGACAAGGATACCATCCATTAGAGTAACAAAAATCTCGAAAACAGACTACCTTCCATAATGACAAGGCTACCATCCATTAAAGTAACAAAAATCTCGACAACATACAACCTTCCATAATGACAAGGCTACCATCTATTGGAGTAACAAAAATCTCGACAAAAGACTACCTTCCATAATGACAAGGCTACCATCCATTGGAGTAACAAAAATATCGACAACAGACTACCTTCCATAATGACAAGGCTACAATCCATTGGAATAAAAAAAATCTCGAAAACAGACTACCTTCCATAATGAAAAGGCTATTATCCATTAGAGTAACAAAAATCTCGACAACATACTACCTTCCATAATGAGAAGGCTACCATCCATTGGAATAACAAAAATCTTGACAATAGACTACCTTCCATAATGACAAGGCTACCATCCATTGGAATAACAAAAACATCGACAACAGAATACGTTCCAAAATGACAAGGCTACCATCCATTGGAGAAACAAAAATATCGACAACAGACTACCTTCGATAATGACAAGGCTACCATCCATTGGAGTAACAAAAATCTTGAAAACAGACTACCTTTCATAATGAAAAGGCTATTATCCATTAGAGTAACAAAAATCTCGACAACAAACTACCTTCCATAATGACAAGGCTACCATCCATTGGAATAGCAAAAATCTTGACAATAGACTACCTTCCATAATGACCAGGCTACAATCCATTGGAGTAACAAAAATCTCAAAAACAAACAACCTTCCATAATGACAAGGCTACCATCTACTGGAGTAACAAAATTCTCGACAAAAGACTACCTTCCATAATGACAAGGCTACCATCCATTAGAGTAACAAAAATATCGACCACAGACTACCTTCAATAATGACAAGGCTACCATCCATTAGAGTAACTAAAATCTCGACAACAGACAACCTTCCATAATGAAAAGGCTACCATCCATTGGAGTAACAAAAACATCGACAATAGACTACCTTCTATTATGACAAGGATACCATCCATTGGAGTAACAAAAATCTCGAAAACAAACTACCTTCCATAATGTCAAGGCTACCATCCATTAGATTAACAAAAATCTCGACAACAGACAACCTTCCATAATGAAAAGGCTACCATCCATTGGAGTAACAAAAACATCGACAATAGACTACCTTCGATATTGACAAGGCTACCATCCATTGGAGTAACAAAAATCTCGAAAACAAACTACCTTCCATAATGTCAAGGCTACCATCCATTAGAGTAACAAAAATCTCGACAACAGACAACCTTCCATAATGACAAGGCTACCATCTATTGGAGTAACAAAAATATCGACAAAAGACTACCTTCCATAATGACAAGGATACCATCCATTGGAGTACCAAAAATCTCGAAAATAGACTACCTTCCATAATGACAAGGCTACCATCCATTAGAGTAACAAAAATCACGACAACAGACTACCTTCGATAATGACAAGGCTACCATCTATTGGAGTAACAAAAATCTCGACAAAAGACTACATTCCATAATGACAAGGATACCATCCATTAGAGTAACAAAAATCTCGAAAAAAGACTACCTTCCATAATGACAAGGCTACCATCCATTAAAGTAACAAAAATCTCGACAACATACAACCTTCCATAATGACAAGGCTACCATCTATTGGAGTAACAAAAATCTCGACAAAAGACTACCTTCCATAATGACAAGGCTACCATCCATTGGAGTAACAAAAATCTCGACAACAGACTACCTACCATAATGATAAGGCTACCATCCATTAGAGTAACAAAAATCACGACAACAGACAACCTTCCATAATGACAAGGCTACCATCTATTGGAGTAACAAAAATCTCGACAAAAGACTACTTTCCATAATGACAAGGATACCATCCATTAGAGTAACAAAAATCTCGACAACATACATCCTTCAATAATGACAAGGCTACCATCTATTGGAGTAACAAAAATCTCGACAAAAGACTACCTTCCATAATGACAAGGCTACCATCCATTGGAGTAACAAAAATATCGACAACAGACAACCTTCCATAATGACAAGGCTACCATCTATTGGAGTAACAAAAATCTCGACTAAAGACTACCTTCCATAATGACAAGGCTACCATACATTGGAGTAACAAAAATATCGACAACAGACTACCTTCCATAATATCAAGGCTACCATCCATTAGAGTAAAAAAAATCTCGACAACAGACAACCTTCCATCATGACAAGGCTACCATCTATTGGAGTAACAAAAATATCGACAAAAGACTACCTTCCATAATGACAAGGCTACCATCCATTGGAGTACCAAAAATCTTGAAAATAGACTACCTTCCATAATTACAAGGCTACCATCCATTAGAGTAACAAAAATCATGACAACAGACTACCTTCGATAATGACAAGGCTACCATCTATTGGAGTAACAAAAATCTCGACAAAAGACTACTTTCCATAATGACAAGGATACCATCCATTAGAGTAACAAAAATCTCGAAAACAGACTACCTTCCATAATGACAAGGCTACCATCCATTAAAGTAACAAAAATCTCGACAACATACAACCTTCCATAATGACAAGGCTACCATCTATTGGAGTAACAAAAATCTCGACAAAAGACTACCTTCCATAATGACAAGGCTACCATCCATTGGAGTAACAAAAATATCGACAACAGACTACCTTCCATAATGACAAGGCTACAATCCATTGGAATAAAAAAAATCTCGAAAACAGACTACCTTCCATAATGAAAAGGCTATTATCCATTAGAGTAACAAAAATCTCGACAACATACTACCTTCCATAATGAGAAGGCTACCATCCATTGGAATAACAAAAATCTTGACAATAGACTACCTTCCATAATGACAAGGCTACCATCCATTGGAATAACAAAAACATCGACAACAGAATACGTTCCAAAATGACAAGGCTACCATCCATTGGAGAAACAAAAATATCGACAACAGACTACCTTCGATAATGACAAGGCTACCATCCATTGGAGTAACAAAAATCTTGAAAACAGACTACCTTTCATAATGAAAAGGCTATTATCCATTAGAGTAACAAAAATCTCGACAACAAACTACCTTCCATAATGACAAGGCTACCATCCATTGGAATAGCAAAAATCTTGACAATAGACTACCTTCCATAATGACCAGGCTACAATCCATTGGAGTAACAAAAATCTCAAAAACAAACAACCTTCCATAATGACAAGGCTACCATCTACTGGAGTAACAAAATTCTCGACAAAAGACTACCTTCCATAATGACAAGGCTACCATCCATTAGAGTAACAAAAATATCGACCACAGACTACCTTCAATAATGACAAGGCTACCATCCATTAGAGTAACTAAAATCTCGACAACAGACAACCTTCCATAATGAAAAGGCTACCATCCATTGGAGTAACAAAAACATCGACAATAGACTACCTTCTATTATGACAAGGATACCATCCATTGGAGTAACAAAAATCTCGAAAACAAACTACCTTCCATAATGTCAAGGCTACCATCCATTAGATTAACAAAAATCTCGACAACAGACAACCTTCCATAATGAAAAGGCTACCATCCATTGGAGTAACAAAAACATCGACAATAGACTACCTTCGATATTGACAAGGCTACCATCCATTGGAGTAACAAAAATCTCGAAAACAAACTACCTTCCATAATGTCAAGGCTACCATCCATTAGAGTAACAAAAATCTCGACAACAGACAACCTTCCATAATGACAAGGCTACCATCTATTGGAGTAACAAAAATATCGACAAAAGACTACCTTCCATAATGACAAGGATACCATCCATTGGAGTACCAAAAATCTCGAAAATAGACTACCTTCCATAATGACAAGGCTACCATCCATTAGAGTAACAAAAATCACGACAACAGACTACCTTCGATAATGACAAGGCTACCATCTATTGGAGTAACAAAAATCTCGACAAAAGACTACATTCCATAATGACAAGGATACCATCCATTAGAGTAACAAAAATCTCGAAAAAAGACTACCTTCCATAATGACAAGGCTACCATCCATTAAAGTAACAAAAATCTCGACAACATACAACCTTCCATAATGACAAGGCTACCATCTATTGGAGTAACAAAAATCTCGACAAAAGACTACCTTCCATAATGACAAGGCTACCATCCATTGGAGTAACAAAAATCTCGACAACAGACTACCTACCATAATGATAAGGCTACCATCCATTAGAGTAACAAAAATCACGACAACAGACAACCTTCCATAATGACAAGGCTACCATCTATTGGAGTAACAAAAATCTCGACAAAAGACTACTTTCCATAATGACAAGGATACCATCCATTAGAGTAACAAAAATCTCGACAACATACATCCTTCAATAATGACAAGGCTACCATCTATTGGAGTAACAAAAATCTCGACAAAAGACTACCTTCCATAATGACAAGGCTACCATCCATTGGAGTAACAAAAATATCGACAACAGACTACCTTCCATAATGACAAGGCTACCATCCATTGGAATAAAAAAAATCTCGAAAACAGACTACCTTCCATAATGAAAAGGCTATTATCCATTAGAGTAACAAAATACTCGACAATAGACTACCTTCCATAATGACAAGGCTACCATCCATTGAAATAACAAAAATCTTGACAATAGACTACCTTCCATAATGACAAGGCTACCATCCATTGGAGTAACAAAAACATCGACAACAGAATATGTTCCAAAATGACAAGGCTACCATCCATTGGAGAAACAAAAATATCTTCAACAGACTACCTTCGATAATGACAAGGCTACCATCCATTGGAATAACAAATATCTCGAAAACAGACTACCTTCCAAAATGACAAGGCTACCATCCATAAGAGTAACAAAAATCTCGACAACAAACAACCTTCCATAATGACAAGGCTACCATCTATTGGAGTAAAAAAAATCTCGACAAAAGACTACCTTCCATAATGACAAGGCTACCATCCATTAGAGTAACAAAAATATCGAAAACAGACTACCTTCGATAATGACAAGGCTACCATCAATTGGAGTAACAAAAATCTCTATAACAGACTACCATCCATAATGACAATGATACCATCCATTAAAGTAACAAAAATCTCGACAACAGACTACCTACCATAATGATAAGGCTACCATCCATTGGAGTAACAAAAATCTCGAAAATAGACTACCTTCCATAATGACAAGGCTACCATCCATTAGAGTAACAAAAATATCGACAACAGACTACCTTCGATAATGACAAGGATACCATCCATTGGAGTAACAAAAATCTCGACAACAGACAACCTTCCATAATGACAAGGCTACCATCCATTGGAGTAACAAAAATCTCTACAAAAGACTACCTTCCATAATGACAAGGCTACCATCCATTGGAGCAACAAAAATATCGACAACAAACTACCTTATATAATGACAAGGCTAGAGTAACCAAAATCTCGACAACAGACAACCTTCCATAATGTCAAGGCTACCATCTATTGGAGTAACAAAAATATCGATAAAAGACTACCTTCCATAATGACAAGCCTACCATCCATTGGAGTAAAAAAAATATCGACAACAGACTACCTTCGATAATGACAAGGCTACCATCCATTAGAGTAACAAAAATCTCGACAATAGACTACCTTCCATAATTACAAGGCTACCATCCATTAGAGTAACAAAAATCTCGACAACATACAACCTTCCATAATGACATGGCTACCATCCATTGGAGTAACAAAATTATCCACAACAGACTACCTTCCATAATGACAAGGCTACCATCCATTGGAATAAAAAAAATATTGAAAACAGACTACCTTTCATAATGAAAAGGCTATTATCCATTAGAGTAACAAAAATCTCGCTAACAGACTACCTTCCATAATGACAAGGCTACCATCCATTGGAATAGCAAAAATCTTGACAATAGACTACCTTCCATAATGACAAGGCTACAATCCATTGGAGTAACAAAAATCTCGACAACAAACAACCTTCCATAATGACAAGGCTACCATCTATTGGAGTAACAAAATTCTCGACAAAAGACTACCTTCCATAATGACAAGGCTACCATCCATTAGAGTAACAAAAATATCGACAACAGACAACCTTCCATTATGAAAAGGCTACCATCCATTGGAGTAACAAAAACATCGACAATAGACTACCTTCGATAATGACAAGGCTACCATCCATTGGAGTAACAAAAATCTCGAAAACAAACTACCTTCCATAATGTCAATGCTACCATCCATTAGATTAACAAAAATCTCGACAACAGACAACCTTCCATAATGACAAGGCTACCATCTATTGGAGTAACAAAAATCTCGACTAAAGACTACCTTCCATAATGACAAGGCTACCATACATTGGAGTAACAAAAATATCGACAACAGACTACCTTCCATAATGACAAGGCTACCATCCATTAAAGTAACAAAAATCTCGACAACATACAACCTTCCATAATGACAAGGCTACCATCTATTGGAGTAACAAAAATCTCGACAAAAGACTACCTTCCATAATGACAAGGCTACCATCCATTGGAGTAACAAAAATATCGACAACAGACTACCTTCCATAATGACAAGGCTACAATCCATTGGAATAAAAAAAATCTCGAAAACAGACTACCTTCCATAATGAAAAGGCTATTATCCATTAGAGTAACAAAAATCTCGACAACATACTACCTTCCATAATGACAAGGCTACCATCCATTGGAATAACAAAAATCTTGACAATAGACTACCTTCCATAATGACAAGGCTACCATCCATTGGAGTAACAAAAACATCGACAACAGAATACGTTCCAAAATGACAAGGCTACCATCCATTGGAGAAACAAAAATATAGACAACAGACTACCTTCGATAATGACAAGGCTACCATCCATTGGAGTAACAAAAATCTTGAAAACAGACTACCTTTCATAATGAAAAGGCTATTATCCATTAGAGTAACAAAAATCTCGACAACAAACTACCTTCCATAATGACAAGGCTACCATCCATTGGAATAGCAAAAATCTTGACAATAGACTACCTTCCATAATGACCAGGCTACAATCCATTGGAGTAACAAAAATCTCGACAACAAACAACCTTCCATAATGACAAGGCTACCATCTACTGGAGTAACAAAATTCTCGACAAAAGACTACCTTCCATAATGACAAGGCTACCATCCATTAGAGTAACAAAAATATCGACCACAGACTACCTTCAATAATGACAAGGCTACCATCCATTAGAGTAACTAAAATCTCGACAACAGACAACCTTCCATAATGAAAAGGCTACCATCCATTGGAGTAACAAAAACATCGACAATAGACTACCTTCGATAATGACAAGGCTACCATCCATTGGAGTAACAAAAATCTCGAAAACAAACTACCTTCCATAATGTCAAGGCTACCATCCATTAGATTAACAAAAATCTCGACAACAGACAACCTTCCATAATGAAAAGGCTACCATCCATTGGAGTAACAAAAACATCGACAATAGACTACCTTCGATAATGACAAGGCTACCATCCATTGGAGTAACAAAAATCTCGAAAACAAACTACCTTCCATAATGTCAAGGCTACCATCCATTAGAGTAACAAAAATCTCGACAACAGACAACCTTCCATAATGACAAGGCTACCATCTATTGGAGTAACAAAAATATCGACAAAAGACTACCTTCCATAATGACAAGGATACCATCCATTGGAGTACCAAAAATCTCGAAAATAGACTACCTTCCATAATGACAAGGCTACCATCCATTAGAGTAACAAAAATCACGACAACAGACTACCTTCGATAATGACAAGGCTACCATCTATTGGAGTAACAAAAATCTCGACAAAAGACTACTTTCCATAATGACAAGGATACCATCCATTAGAGTAACAAAAATCTCGAAAACAGACTACCTTCCATAATGACAAGGCTACCATCCATTAGAGTAACAAAAATGTCGATAACATACAACCTTCCATAATGACAAGGCTACCATCTATTGGAGTAACAAAAATCTCGACAAAAGACTACCTTCAATAATGACAAGCCTACCATCCATTGGAGTAACAAAAATATCGACAATAGACTACCTTCCATAATGACAAGGCTACCATCCATTGGAATAAAAAAAATCTCGAAAACAGACTACCTTCCATAATGAAAAGGCTATTATCCATTAGAGTAACAAAAATCTCGACAACAGACTACCTTCTATAATGACAAGGCTACCATCCATTGGAATAACAAAAATCTTGACAATAGACTACCTTCCATAATGACAAGGCTACCATCCATTGGAGTAACAAAAACATCGACAACAGAATACGTTCCAAAATGACAAGGCTACCATCCATTGGAGAAACAAAAATATCGACAACAGAATACCTTCCATAATGACAAGGCTACCATCCATTGGAGTAACAAAAATCTCGAAAACAGACTACCTTCCAAAATGACAAGGATACCATCCATTAGAGTAACAAAAATCTCGACAACAAACAACCTTCCATAATGACAAGGCTACCATCTATTGGAGTAACAAAAATCTCGACAAAAGACTACCTTCCATAATGACAAGGCTAACATCCATTAGAGTAACAAAAATATCGACAACAGACTAACTTCGATATTGACAAGGCTACCATCCATTAAAGTAACAAAAATCTCGACAACAGACTACCATCCATAATGACAATGATACCATCCATTAGAGTAACAAAAATCTCGACAACTGACTACCTACCATAATGATAAGGCTACCATCCATTAGAGTAACAAAAATCACGACAACAGACAACCTTCCATAATGACAAGGCTACCATCTATTGGAGTAACAAAAATCTCGACAAAAGACTACTTTCCATAATGACAAGGATACCATCCATTGGAGTAACAAAAATCTCGAAAACAAACTACCTTCCATAATGACAAGGCTACCATCCATTAGAGTAACAAAAATCTCGACAACATACAACCTTCAATAATGACAAGGCTACCATCTATTGGAGTAACAAAAATCTCGACAAAAGACTACCTTCCATAATGACAAGGCTACCATCCATTGGAGTAACAAAAATATCGACAACAGACTACCTTCCATAATGACAAGGCTACCATCCATTGGAATAAAAAAAATCTCGAAAACAGACTACCTTCCATAATGAAAAGGCTATTATCCATTAGAGTAACAAAATACTCGACAATAGACTACCTTCCATAATGACAAGGCTACCATCCATTGGAATAACAAAAATCTTGACAATAGACTACCTTCCATAATGACAAGGCTACCATCCATTGGAGTAACAAAAACATCGACAACAGAATATGTTCCAAAATGACAAGGCTACCATCCATTGGAGAAACAAAAATATCTTCAACAGACTACCTTCGATAATGACAAGGCTACCATCCATTGGAATAACAAATATCTCGAAAACAGACTACCTTCCAAAATGACAAGGCTACCATCCATTAGAGTAACAAAAATCTCGACAACAAACAACCTTCCATAATGACAAGGCTACCATCTATTGGAGTAAAAAAAATCTCGACAAAAGACTACCTTCCATAATGACAAGGCTACCATCCATTAGAGTAACAAAAATATCGAAAACAGACTACCTTCGATAATGACAAGGCTACCATCAATTGGAGTAACAAAAATCTCTATAACAGACTACCATCCATAATGACAATGATACCATCCATTAAAGTAACAAAAATCTCGACAACAGACTACCTACCATAATGATAAGGCTACCATCCATTGGAGTAACAAAAATCTCGAAAATAGACTACCTTCCATAATGACAAGGCTACCATCCATTAGAGTAACAAAAATATCGACAACAGACTACCTTCGATAATGACAAGGATACCATCCATTGGAGTAACAAAAATCTCGACAACAGACAACCTTCCATAATGACAAGGCTACCATCCATTGGAGTAACAAAAATCTCTACAAAAGACTACCTTCCATAATGACAAGGCTACCATCCATTGGAGCAACAAAAATATCGACAACAAACTACCTTATATAATGACAAGGCTAGAGTAACCAAAATCTCGACAACAGACAACCTTCCATAATGTCAAGGCTACCATCTATTGGAGTAACAAAAATATCGATAAAAGACTACCTTCCATAATGACAAGCCTACCATCCATTGGAGTAAAAAAAATATCGACAACAGACTACCTTCGATAATGACAAGGCTACCATCCATTAGAGTAACAAAAATCTCGACAACAGACTACCTTCGATAATGACAAGGATACCATCCATTGGAGTAACAAAAATCTCGAAAATAGACTACCTTCCATAATTACAAGGCTACCATCCATTAGAGTAACAAAAATCTCGACAACATACAACCTTCCATAATGACATGGCTACCATCCATTGGAGTAACAAAAATATCCACAACAGACTACCTTCCATAATGACAAGGCTACCATCCATTGGAATAAAAAAAATATTGAAAACAGACTACCTTTCATAATGAAAAGGCTATTATCCATTAGAGTAACAAAAATCTCGCCAACAGACTACCTTCCATAATGACAAGGCTACCATCCATTGGAATAGCAAAAATCTTGACAATAGACTACCTTCCATAATGACAAGGCTACAATCCATTGGAGTAACAAAAATCTCGACAACAAACAACCTTCCATAATGACAAGGCTACCATCTATTGGAGTAACAAAATTCTCGACAAAAGACTACCTTCCATAATGACAAGGCTACCATCCATTAGAGTAACAAAAATATCGACAACAGACAACCTTCCATTATGAAAAGGCTACCATCCATTGGAGTAACAAAAACATCGACAATAGACTACCTTCGATAATGACAAGGCTACCATCCATTGGAGTAACAAAAATCTCGAAAACAAACTACCTTCCATAATGTCAATGCTACCATCCATTAGATTAACAAAAATCTCGACAACAGAAAACCTTCCATAATGACAAGGCTACCATCTATTGGAGTAACAAAAATCTCGACTAAAGACTACCTTCCATAATGACAAGGCTACCATACATTGGAGTAACAAAAATATCGACAACAGACTACCTTCCATAATATCAAGGCTACCATCCATTAGAGTAACAAAAATCTCGACAACAGACAACCTTCCATCATGACAAGGCTACCATCTATTGGAGTAACAAAAATATCGACAAAAGACTACCTTCCATAATGACAAGGCTACCATCCATTGGAGTACCAAAAATCTTGAAAATAGACTACCTTCCATAATTACAAGGCTACCATCCATTAGAGTAACAAAAATCACGACAACAGACTACCTTCGATAATGACAAGGCTACCATCTATTGGAGTAACAAAAATCTCGACAAAAGACTACTTTCCATAATGACAAGGATACCATCCATTAGAGTAACAAAAATCTCGAAAACAGACTACCTTCCATAATGACAAGGCTACCATCCATTAGAGTAACAAAAATGTCGATAACATACAACCTTCCATAATGACAAGGCTACCATCTATTGGAGTAACAAAAATCTCGACAAAAGACTACCTTCAATAATGACAAGCCTACCATCCATTGGAGTAACAAAAATATCGACAATAGACTACCTTCCATAATGACAAGGCTACCATCCATTGGAATAAAAAAAATCTCGAAAACAGACTACCTTCCATAATGAAAAGGCTATTATCCATTAGAGTAACAAAAATCTCGACAACAGACTACCTTCTATAATGACAAGGCTACCATCCATTGGAATAACAAAAATCTTGACAATAGACTACCTTCCATAATGACAAGGCTACCATCCATTGGAGTAACAAAAACATCGACAACAGAATACGTTCCAAAATGACAAGGCTACCATCCATTGGAGAAACAAAAATATCGACAACAGAATACCTTCCATAATGACAAGGCTACCATCCATTGGAGTAACAAAAATCTCGAAAACAGACTACCTTCCAAAATGACAAGGATACCATCCATTAGAGTAACAAAAATCTCGACAACAAACAACCTTCCATAATGACAAGGCTACCATCTATTGGAGTAACAAAAATCTCGACAAAAGACTACCTTCCATAATGACAAGGCTAACATCCATTAGAGTAACAAAAATATCGACAACAGACTAACTTCGATATTGACAAGGCTACCATCCATTAAAGTAACAAAAATCTCGACAACAGACTACCATCCATAATGACAATGATACCATCCATTAGAGTAACAAAAATCTCGACAACAGACTACCTACCATAATGATAAGGCTACCATCCATTAGAGTAACAAAAATCACGACAACAGACAACCTTCCATAATGACAAGGCTACCATCTATTGGAGTAACAAAAATCTCGACAAAAGACTACTTTCCATAATGACAAGGATACCATCCATTGGAGTAACAAAAATCTCGAAAACAAACTACCTTCCATAATGACAAGGCTACCATCCATTAGAGTAACAAAAATCTCGACAACATACAACCTTCAATAATGACAAGGCTACCATCTATTGGAGTAACAAAAATCTCGACAAAAGACTACCTTCCATAATGACAAGGCTACCATCCATTGGAGTAACAAAAATATCGACAACAGACTACCTTCCATAATGACAAGGCTACCATCCATTGGAATAAAAAAAATCTCGAAAACAGACTACCTTCCATAATGAAAAGGCTATTATCCATTAGAGTAACAAAATACTCGACAATAGACTACCTTCCATAATGACAAGGCTACCATCCATTGGAATAACAAAAATCTTGACAATAGACTACCTTCCATAATGACAAGGCTACCATCCATTGGAGTAACAAAAACATCGACAACAGAATATGTTCCAAAATGACAAGGCTACCATCCATTGGAGAAACAAAAATATCTTCAACAGACTACCTTCGATAATGACAAGGCTACCATCCATTGGAATAACAAATATCTCGAAAACAGACTACCTTCCAAAATGACAAGGCTACCATCCATTAGAGTAACAAAAATCTCGACAACAAACAACCTTCCATAATGACAAGGCTACCATCTATTGGAGTAAAAAAAATCTCGACAAAAGACTACCTTCCATAATGACAAGGCTACCATCCATTAGAGTAACAAAAATATCGAAAACAGACTACCTTCGATAATGACAAGGCTACCATCAATTGGAGTAACAAAAATCTCTATAACAGACTACCATCCATAATGACAATGATACCATCCATTAAAGTAACAAAAATCTCGACAACAGACTACCTACCATAATGATAAGGCTACCATCCATTGGAGTAACAAAAATCTCGAAAATAGACTACCTTCCATAATGACAAGGCTACCATCCATTAGAGTAACAAAAATATCGACAACAGACTACCTTCGATAATGACAAGGATACCATCCATTGGAGTAACAAAAATCTCGACAACAGACAACCTTCCATAATGACAAGGCTACCATCCATTGGAGTAACAAAAATCTCTACAAAAGACTACCTTCCATAATGACAAGGCTACCATCCATTGGAGCAACAAAAATATCGACAACAAACTACCTTATATAATGACAAGGCTAGAGTAACCAAAATCTCGACAACAGACAACCTTCCATAATGTCAAGGCTACCATCTATTGGAGTAACAAAAATATCGATAAAAGACTACCTTCCATAATGACAAGCCTACCATCCATTGGAGTAAAAAAAATATCGACAACAGACTACCTTCGATAATGACAAGGCTACCATCCATTAGAGTAACAAAAATCTCGACAACAGACTACCTTCGATAATGACAAGGATACCATCCATTGGAGTAACAAAAATCTCGAAAATAGACTACCTTCCATAATTACAAGGCTACCATCCATTAGAGTAACAAAAATCTCGACAACATACAACCTTCCATAATGACATGGCTACCATCCATTGGAGTAACAAAAATATCCACAACAGACTACCTTCCATAATGACAAGGCTACCATCCATTGGAATAAAAAAAATATTGAAAACAGACTACCTTTCATAATGAAAAGGCTATTATCCATTAGAGTAACAAAAATCTCGCCAACAGACTACCTTCCATAATGACAAGGCTACCATCCATTGGAATAGCAAAAATCTTGACAATAGACTACCTTCCATAATGACAAGGCTACAATCCATTGGAGTAACAAAAATCTCGACAACAAACAACCTTCCATAATGACAAGGCTACCATCTATTGGAGTAACAAAATTCTCGACAAAAGACTACCTTCCATAATGACAAGGCTACCATCCATTAGAGTAACAAAAATATCGACAACAGACAACCTTCCATTATGAAAAGGCTACCATCCATTGGAGTAACAAAAACATCGACAATAGACTACCTTCGATAATGACAAGGCTACCATCCATTGGAGTAACAAAAATCTCGAAAACAAACTACCTTCCATAATGTCAATGCTACCATCCATTAGATTAACAAAAATCTCGACAACAGAAAACCTTCCATAATGACAAGGCTACCATCTATTGGAGTAACAAAAATCTCGACTAAAGACTACCTTCCATAATGACAAGGCTACCATACATTGGAGTAACAAAAATATCGACAACAGACTACCTTCCATAATATCAAGGCTACCATCCATTAGAGTAACAAAAATCTCGACAACAGACAACCTTCCATCATGACAAGGCTACCATCTATTGGAGTAACAAAAATATCGACAAAAGACTACCTTCCATAATGACAAGGCTACCATCCATTGGAGTACCAAAAATCTTGAAAATAGACTACCTTCCATAATTACAAGGCTACCATCCATTAGAGTAACAAAAATCACGACAACAGACTACCTTCGATAATGACAAGGCTACCAGCTATTGGAGTAACAAAAATCTCGACAAAAGACTACTTTCCATAATGACAAGGATACCATCCATTAGAGTAACAAAAATCTCGAAAACAGACTACCTTCCATAATGACAAGGCTACCATCCATTAAAGTAACAAAAATCTCGACAACATACAACCTTCCATAATGACAAGGCTACCATCTATTGGAGTAACAAAAATCTCGACAAAAGACTACCTTCCATAATGACAAGGCTACCATCCATTGGAGTAACAAAAATATCGACAACATACTACCTTCCATAATGACAAGGCTACAATCCATTGGAATAAAAAAAATCTCGAAAATAGACTACCTTCCATAATGAAAAGGCTATTATCCATTAGAGTAACAAAAATCTCGACAACATACTACCTTCCATAATGACAAGGCTACCATCCATTGGAATAACAAAAATCTTGACAATAGACTACCTTCCATAATGACAAGGCTACCATCCATTGGAGTAACAAAAACATCTACAACAGAATACGTTCCAAAATGACAAGGCTACCATCCATTGGAGAAACAAAAATATCGACAACAGACTACCTTCGATAATGACAAGGCTACCATCCATTGGAGTAACAAAAATCTTGAAAACAGACTACCTTTCATAATGAAAAGGCTATTATCCATTAGAGTAACAAAAATCTCGACAACAAACTACCTTCCATAATGACAAGGCTACCATCCATTGGAATAGCAAAAATCTTGACAATAGACTACCTTCCATAATGACCAGGCTACAATCCATTGGAGTAACAAAAATCTCGACAACAAACAACCTTCCATAATGACAAGGCTACCATCTACTGGAGTAACAAAATTCTCGACAAAAGACTACCTTCCATAATGACAAGGCTACCATCCATTAGAGTAACAAAAATATCGACCACAGACTACCTTCAATAATGACAAGGCTACCATCCATTAGAGTAACTAAAATCTCGACAACAGACAACCTTCCATAATGAAAAGGCTACCATCCATTGGAGTAACAAAAACATCGACAATAGACTACCTTCTATTATGACAAGGATACCATCCATTGGAGTAACAAAAATCTCGAAAACAAACTACCTTCCATAATGTCAAGGCTACCATCCATTAGATTAACAAAAATCTCGACAATAGACAACCTTCCATAATGAAAAGGCTACCATCCATTGGAGTAACAAAAACATCGACAATAGACTACCTTCGATAATGACAAGGCTACCATCCATTGGAGTAACAAAAATCTCGAAAACAAACTACCTTCCATAATGTCAAGGCTACCATCCATTAGAGTAACAAAAATCTC
Source organism: Vicia faba (assembly GCA_948472305.1). Classification (NCBI taxonomy): domain Eukaryota; kingdom Viridiplantae; phylum Streptophyta; class Magnoliopsida; order Fabales; family Fabaceae; genus Vicia; species Vicia faba. The sequence continues at coordinate 770,466,644 of OX451738.1, forward strand.
GACAACAGAGAACCTTCCATAATGACAAGGCTACCATCTATTGGAGTAACAAAAATATCGACAAAAGACTACCTTCCATAATGACAAGGATACCATCCATTGGAGTACCAAAAATCTCGAAAATAGACTACCTTCCATAATGACAAGGCTACCATCCATTAGAGTAACAAAAATCACGACAACAGACTACCTTCGATAATGACAAGGCTACCATCTATTGGAGTAACAAAAATCTCGACAAAAGACTACATTCCATAATGACAAGGATACCATCCATTAGAGTAACAAAAATATCGAAAACAGACTACCTTCCATAATGACAAGGCTACCATCCATTAAAGTAACAAAAATCTCGACAACATACAACCTTCCATAATGACAAGGCTACCATCTATTGGAGTAACAAAAATCTCGACAAAAGACTACCTTCCATAATGACAAGGCTACCATCCATTGGAGTAACAAAAATATCGACAACAGACTACCTTCCATAATGACAAGGCTACAATCCATTGGAATAAAAAAAATCTCGAAAATAGACTACCTTCCATAATGAAAAGGCTATTATCCATTAGAGTAACAAAAATCTCGACAACATACTACCTTCCATAATGACAAGGCTACCATCCATTGGAATAACAAAAATCTTGACAATAGACTACCTTCCATAATGACAAGGCTACCATCCATTGGAGTAACAAAAACATCGACAACAGAATACGTTCCAAAATGACAAGGCTACCATCCATTGGAGAAACAAAAATATCGACAACAGACTACCTTCGATAATGACAAGGCTACCATCCATTGGAGTAACAAAAATCTTGAAAACAGACTACCTTTCATAATGAAAAGCCTATTATCCATTAGAGTAACAAAAATCTCGACAACAAACTACCTTCCATAATGACAAGGCTACCATCCATTGGAATAGCAAAAATCTTGACAATAGACTACCTTCCATAATGACCAGGCTACAATCCATTGGAGTAACAAAAATCTCGACAACAAACAACCTTCCATAATGACAAGGCTACCATCTACTGGAGTAACAAAATTCTCGACAAAAGACTACCTTCCATAATGACAAGGCTACCATCCATTAGAGTAACAAAAATATCGACCACAGACTACCTTCAATAATGACAAGGCTACCATCCATTAGAGTAACTAAAATCTCGACAACAGACAACCTTCCATAATGAAAAGGCTACCATCCATTGGAGTAACAAAAACATCGACAATAGACTACCTTCGATAATGACAAGGCTACCATCCATTGGAGTAACAAAAATCTCGAAAACAAACTACCTTCCATAATGTCAAGGCTACCATCCATTAGATTAACAAAAATCTCGACAACAGACAACCTTCCATAATGAAAAGGCTACCATCCATTGGAGTAACAAAAACATCGACAATAGACTACCTTCGATAATGACAAGGCTACCATCCATTGGAGTAAAAAAAATCTCGAAAACAAACTACCTTCCATAATGTCAAGGCTACCATCCATTAGAGTAACAAAAATCTCGACAACAGACAACCTTCCATAATGACAAGGCTACCATCTATTGGAGTAACAAAAATATCGACAAAAGACTACCTTCCATAATGACAAGGATACCATCCATTGGAGTACCAAAAATCTCGAAAATAGACTACCTTCCATAATGACAAGGCTACCATCCATTAGAGTAACAAAAATCACGACAACAGACTACCTTCGATAATGACAAGGCTACCATCTATTGGAGTAACAAAAATCTCGACAAAAGACTACTTTCCATAATGACAAGGATACCATCCATTAGAGTAACAAAAATCTCGAAAACAGACTACCTTCCATAATGACAAGGCTACCATCCATTAGAGTAACAAAAATGTCGATAACATACAACCTTCCATAATGACAAGGCTACCATCTATTGGAGTAACAAAAATCTCGACAAAAGACTACCTTCAATAATGACAAGCCTACCATCCATTGGAGTAACAAAAATATCGACAATAGACTACCTTCCATAATGACAAGGCTACCATCCATTGGAATAAAAAAAATCTCGAAAACAGACTACCTTCCATAATGAAAAGGCTATTATCCATTAGAGTAACAAAAATCTCGACAACAGACTACCTTCCATAATGACAAGGCTACCATCCATTGGAATAACAAAAATCTTGACAATAGACTACCTTCCATAATGACAAGGCTACCATCCATTGGAGTAACAAAAACATCGACAACAGAATACGTTCCAAAATGACAAGGCTACCATCCATTGGAGAAACAAAAATATCGACAACAGACTACCTTCCATAATGACAAGGCTACCATCCATTGGAGTAACAAAAATCTCGAAAACAGACTACCTTCCAAAATGACAAGGATACCATCCATTAGAGTAACAAAAATCTCGACAACAAACAACCTTCCATAATGACAAGGCTACCATCTATTGGAGTAACAAAAATCTCGACAAAAGACTACCTTCCATAATGACAAGGCTAACATCCATTAGAGTAACAAAAATATCGACAACAGACTAACTTCGATATTGACAAGGCTACCATCCATTAGAGTAACAAAAATCTCGACAACAGACTACCATCCATAATGACAATGATACCATCCATTAGAGTAACAAAAATCTCGACAACAGACTACCTACCATAATGATAAGGCTACCATCCATTAGAGTAACAAAAATCTCGACAACATACAACCTTCAATAATGACAAGGCTACCATCTATTGGAGTAACAAAAATCTCGACAAAAGACTACCTTCCATAATGACAAGGCTACCATCCATTGGAGTAACAAAAATATCGACAACAGACTACCTTCCATAATGACAAGGCTACCATCCATTGGAATAAAAAAAATCTCGAAAACAGACTACCTTCCATAATGAAAAGGCTATTATCCATTAGAGTAACAAAATACTCGACAATAGACTACCTTCCATAATGACAAGGCTACCATCCATTGGAATAACAAAAATCTTGACAATAGACTACCTTCCATAATGACAAGGCTACCATCCATTGGAGTAACAAAAACATCGACAACAGAATATGTTCCAAAATGACAAGGCTACCATCCATTGGAGAAACAAAAATATCGACAACAGACTACCTTCGATAATGACAAGGCTACCATCCATCGGAGTAACAAATATCTCGAAAACAGACTACCTTCCAAAATGACAAGGCTACCATCCATTAGAGTAACAAAAATCTCGACAACAAACAACCTTCCATAATGACAAGGCTACCATCTATTGGAGTAAAAAAAATCTCGACAAAAGACTACCTTCCATAATGACAAGGCTACCATCCATTAGAGTAACAAAAATATCGAAAACAGACTACCTTCGATAATGACAAGGCTACCATCAATTGGAGTAACAAAAGTCTCTATAACAGACTACCATCCATAATGACAATGATACCATCCATTAAAGTAACAAAAATCTCGACAACAGACTACCTACCATAATGATAAGGCTACCATCCATTGGAGTAACAAAAATCTCGAAAATAGACTACCTTCCATAATGACAAGGCTACCATCCATTAGAGTAACAAAAATATCGACAACAGACTACCTTCGATAATGACAAGGATACCATCCATTAGAGTAACAAAAATCTCGAAAACAGACTACCTTCCATAATGACAAGGCTACCATCCATTAGAGTAATAAAAATCTCGACAATAGACACACTTCCATAATGACAAGGATACCATCTATTGGAGTAACAAAAATCTCGACAAAAGGCTACTTTCAATAATGACAAGGCTACCATCCATTGTCGACAACAGACTACCTTCGATAATGACAAGGCTACCATCCATTGGAGTAACAAAAATATCGAAAATAAACTACCTTCCATAATGACAAGGCTACCATCCATTGGAATAACAAAAATCTCGAAAACAGACTACCTTCCATGATGACAAGGCTACTATCCATTAGAGTAACAAAAATCTTGACAACAGACTACCTTCCATAATGACAAGGCTACCATCCATTAGAATAACAAAAATATCGACAATAGACTACCTTCCATAATGACAAGGCTACCATCCATTGGAGTAACAAAAACATCGACAACAGACTACCTTCAATAATGACAAGGCTATCATCCATTGTAGTAACAAAAATCTCGAAAACAAACTACCTTCCATAATGACAAGGCTACCATCCATTAGAGTAACAAAAACCTCGACAACAGACTATCTCCCATAATGACAAGGCTACCATCCATTGGAATAACAAAAATCTCGACAATAGAATACCTTGCATAATGACAAGGCTACCATCCATTGGAGTAAAAAAAATCTCGAAAACAAACTACCTTCCATAATGTCAAGGCTATCATCCATTAGATTAACAAAAATCTCGACAACAGACAACCTTCCATAATGACAAGGCTACCATCCATTGGAGTAACAAAAATATCGACAACAGACTACTTTCATTAATGACAAGGCTACCATCCACTGGAGTAACAAAAATATCGACAACAGACTACGTTCCAAAATGACAAGGCTACCATCCATTGGAGTAACCAAAATATCGATAATAGACTACCTTCGATAAAGACAAGGCTACCATCCGTTGGAGTAACAAAAATCTCGAAAATAATCTACCTTCCATAATGACAAGGCTACCATCCATTGGAATAACAAAAATCTCGAAAACAGACTACCTTCCATGATCACAAGGCTACTATCCATTAGAGTAACAAAAATCTCGACAACAGACTACCTTTCATAATGACAAGGCTACCATCCATTGGAATAACAAAAATATCGACAATAGACTACCTTCCATAATGACAAGGCTACCATCCATTGGAGTAACAAAAACATCGACAACAGACTACCTTCGATAATGACAAGGCTACCATCCATTGGAGTAACAAAAATCTCGAAAACAGACTACCTTCAATAATGACAAGTCTACCATCCATTAGAGTAACAAAAATCTCGACAACATACATCCTTCCATAATGACAAGGCTACCATCTATTGGAGTAACAAAAATATCGACCAAAGACTACCTTCCGTAATGACAACGCTACCATCCATTGGAGTAACAAAAATATCGACAACAGACTACCTTCCATAATGACAAGGCTACCATCCATTGGAATAACAAAAATCTCGAAAATAGACTACCTTCCTTAATGACAAGTCTATTATCCATTAGAGTAACAAAAATCTCGACAACAGACAACCTTCCATAATGACAAGGCTACCATCTATTGGAGTAACAAAAATATCGACAAAAGACTACCTTCCATAATGACAAGGCTACCATCCATTGGAGTAACAAAAATATCGACAACAGACTACGTTCCAAAATGACAAGGCTACCATCCATTGGAGTAACAAAAATATCGATAATAGACTAGCTTCGATAATGACAAGGCTACCATCCATTGGAGTAACAAAAATCTTGAAAAAAACTACCTTCGATAATGACATGGCTACCATCCATTGGAATAACAAAAATTTTGAAAACAAACTACCTTCCATAATGTCAAGGCTACCATCCATTAGAGTAACAAAAATCTCGACAACAGATAACCTTCCATAATGACAAGGCTACCAACTTTTGGAGTAACAAAAATCTCGACAAAAGACTACCTTCCGTAATGACAAGGCTACCATCCATTGGAGTAAACAAAATATCGACAACAGAATACCTTGGATAATGACATGGCTACCATCCATTAGAGTAACAAAAATCTCGACAACAGACTACCTTCCATAATGTCAAGGCTACCATCCATTAGAGTAACAAAAATCTCGACAACAGACAACCTTCCATAATGATAAGGCTACCATCTATTGGAGTAACAAAAATCTCGACAAAAGACTACCTTCCATAATGACAAGGCTACCATCCATTAGAGTAACAAAAATATCGACAACAGACTACCTTCGATAATGACAAGGCTACCATCCATTAGAGTAACAAAAATCTCGACAACAGACTACCTTCGATAATGATAAGGCTACCATCCATTGGAGTAACAAAAATCTCGAAAACAAACTACCTTCCATAATGTCAAGGCTACCATCCATTAGAGTAACAAAAATATCGACAACAGACTACCTTCCATAATGACAAGGCTACCATCTATTGGAGTAACAAAAATCTCGACAAAAGACTACCTTCCATAATGACAAGGCTACCATCCATTGGAGTAACAAAAATATCGACAACAGACTACCTTCGATAATGACAAGGCTACCATCCATTGGAGTAAAAAAAATCTCGAAAACAAACTACCTTCCATAATGTCAAGGCTATCATCCATTAGATTAACAAAAATCTCGACAATAGACAACCTTCCATAATGACAAGGCTACCATCTATTGGAGTAACAAAAATATCGACAAAAGACTACCTTCCATAATGACAAGGCTACCATCCATTGGAGTAACAAAAATATCGACAATAGACTACGTTCCAAAATGACAAGGCTACCATCCATTGGAGTAACAAAAATATCAATAATAGACTAGCTTCGATAATGACAAGGCTACCATCCATTGGAGTAACAAAAATCTCGAAAAAAACTACCTTCGATAATGACAAGGCTACCATCCATTGGAATAACAAAAATTTTGAAAACAAACTACCTTCCATAATGTCAAGGCTACCATCCATTAGAGTAACAAAAATCTCGACAACAGATAACCTTCCATAATGACAAGGCTACCAACTTTTGGAGTAACAAAAATCTCGACAACAGACTACCTTCCATAATGTCAAGGCTACCATCCATTAGAGTAACAAAAATCTCGACAACAGACAACCTTCCATAATGATAAGGCTACCATCTATTGGAGTAACAAAAATCTCGACAAAAGACTACCTTCCATAATGACAAGGCTACCATCCATTGGAGTAACAAAAATATCGACAACAGACTACCTTCGATAATGACAAGGCTACCATCCATTAGAGTAACAAAAATCTCGACAACAGACTACCTTCGATAATGACAAGGCTACCATCCATTGGAGTAACAAAAATCTCGAAATCAAACTACTTTCCATAATGTCAAGGCTACCATCCATTAGAGTAACAAAAATATCGACAACAGACTACCTTCCATAATGACAAGGCTACCATCTATTGGAGTAACAAAAATCTCGACAAAAGACTACCTTCCATAATGACAAGGCTACCATCCATTGGAGTAACAAAAATATCGACAACAGACTACCTTCGATAATGACAAGGCTACCATCCATTGGAGTAAAAAAAATCTCGAAAACAAACTACCTTCCATAATGTCAAGGCTATCATCCATTAGATTAACAAAAATCTCGACAACAGACAACCTTCCATAATGACAAGGCTACCATCTATTGGAGTAACAAAAATATCGACAAAAGACTACCTTCCATAATGACAAGGCTACCATCCATTGGAGTAACAAAAATATCGACAACAGACTACGTTCCAAAATGACAAGGCTACCATCCATTGGAGTAACAAAAATATCGATAATAGACTAGCTTCGATAATGACAAGGCTACCATCCATTGGAGTAACAAAAATCTCGAAAAAAACTACCTTCGATAATGACAAGGCTACCATCCATTGGAATAACAAAAATTTTGAAAACAAACTACCTTCCATAATGTCAAGGCTACCATCCATTAGAGTAACAAAAATCTCGACAACAGATAACCTTCCATAATGACAAGGCTACCAACTTTTGGAGTAACAAAAATCTCGACAAAAGACTACCTTCCGTAATGACAAGGCTACCATCCATTGGAGTAAACAAAATATCGACAACAGAATACCTTGGATAATGAAAAGACTACCATCCATTAGAGTAACAAAAATCTCGACAACAGACTACCTTCCATAATGTCAAGGCTACCATCCATTAGAGTAACAAAAATCTCGACAACAGACAACCTTCCATAATGATAAGGCTACCATCTATTGGAGTAACAAAAATCTCGACAAAAGACTACCTTCCATAATGACAAGGCTACCATCCATTGGAGTAACAAAAATATCGACAACAGACTACCTTCGATAATGACAAGGCTACCATCCATTAGAGTAACAAAAATCTCGACAACAGACTACCTTCGATAATGACAAGGCTACCATCCATTGGAGTAACAAAAATCTCGAAATCAAACTACTTTCCATAATGTCAAGGCTACCATCCATTAGAGTAACAAAAATATCGACAACAGACTACCTTCCATAATGACAAGGCTACCATCTATTGGAGTAACAAAAATCTCGACAAAAGACTACCTTCCATAATGACAAGGCTACCATCCATTGGAGTAACAAAAATATCGACAACAGACTACCTTCGATAATGACAAGGCTACCATCCATTGGAGTAAAAAAAATCTCGAAAACAAACTACCTTCCATAATGTCAAGGCTATCATCCATTAGATTAACAAAAATCTCGACAACAGACAACCTTCCATAATGACAAGGCTACCATCTATTGGAGTAACAAAAATATCGAAAAAAGACTACCTTCCATAATGACAAGGCTACCATCCATTGGAGTAACAAAAATATCGACAACAGACTACCTTCGATAATGACAAGGCTACCATCCATTAGAGTAACAAAAATCTCGACAACAGACTACCTTCGATAATGACAAGGCTACCATCCATTGGAGTAACAAAAATCTCGAAAACAAACTACCTTCCATAATGTCAAGGCTACCATCCATTAGAGTAACAAAAATATCGACAACAGACTACCTTCCATAATGACAAGGCTAACATCTATTGGAGTAACAAAAATCTCGACAAAAGACTACCTTCCATAATGACAAGGCTACCATCCATTGGAGTAACAAAAATATCGACAACAGACTACCTTTGATAATGACAAGGCTACCATCCATTGGAGTAAAAAAAATCTCGAAAACAAACTACCTTCCATAATGTCAAGGCTATCATCCATTAGATTAACAAAAATCTCGACAACAGACAACCTTCCATAATGACAAGGCTACCATCTATTGGAGTAACAAAAATATCGACAAAAGACTACCTTCCATAATGACAAGGCTACCATCCATTGGAGTAACAAAAATATCGACAACAGACTACGTTCCAAAATGACAAGGCTACCATCCATTGGAGTAACAAAAATATCGATAATAGACTAGCTTCGATAATGACAAGGCTACCATCCATTAGAGTAACAAAAATCTCGAAAAAAACTACCTTCGATTATGACAAGGCTACCATCCATTGGAATAACAAAAATTTTGAAAACAAACTACCTTCCATATTGTCAAGGCTACCATCCATTAGAGTAACAAAAATCTCGACAACAGATAACCTTCCATAATGACAAGGCTACCAACTTTTGGAGTAACAAAAATCTCGACAAAAGACTACCTTCCGTAATGACAAGGCTACCATCCATTGGAGTAAACAAAATATCGACAATAGAATACCTTGGATAATGACAAGGCTACCATCCATTAGAGTATCAAAAATCTCGACAACAGACTACCTTCCATAATGTCAAGGCTACCATCCATTAGAGTAACAAAAATCTCGACAATAGACAACCTTCCATAATGATAAGGCTACCATCTATTGGAGTAACAAAAATCTCGACAGAAGACTACCTTCCATAATGAGAAGGCTACCATCCATTGGAGTAACAAAAATATCGACAACAGACTACCTTCGATAATGACAAGGCTACCATCCATTAGAGTAACAAAAATCTCGACAACAGACTACCTTCGATAATGACAAGGCTACCATCCATTGGAGTAACAAAAATCTCGAAAACAAACTACCTTCCATAATGAAAAGGCTACCATCCATTAGAGTAACAAAAATACCGACAACAGACTACCTTCCATAATGACAAGGCTACCATCTATTGGAGTAACAAAAATCTCGACAAAAGACTACCTTCCATAATGACAAGGCTACCATCCATTGGAGTAACAAAAATATCGACAACAGACTACCTTCGATAATGACAAGGCTACCATCCATTGGAGTAACAAAAAAATCGACAACAGATTATGTTCCATAATGACAAGGCTACAATCCATTGGAATAACAAAAATCTCGAAAACAGACTACCATCCATAATGACAATGATACCATCCATTGGAGTAACAAAAATCTCGACAACAGACTACCTACCATAATGACAAGGCTACCATCCATTGGAGTAACAAAAATCTCAAAAACAGACTACCTTCGATAATGACAAGGCTACCATCCATTAGAGTAACAAAAATCTCGACAACAGACTACCTTCGATAATGATAAGGCTACCATCCATTGGAGTAACAAAAATCTCGAAAACAAACTACCTTCCATAATGTCAAGGCTACCATCCATTAGAGTAACAAAAATATCGACAACAGACTACCTTCCATAATGACAAGGCTACCATCTATTGGAGTAACAAAAATCTCGACAAAAGACTACCTTCCATAATGACAAGGCTACCATCCATTGGAGTAACAAAAATATCGACAACAGACTACCTTCGATAATGACAAGGCTACCATCCATTGGAGTAAAAAAAATCTCGAAAACAAACTACCTTCCATAATGTCAAGGCTATCATCCATTAGATTAACAAAAATCTCGACAATAGACAACCTTCCATAATGACAAGGCTACCATCTATTGGAGTAACAAAAATATCGACAAAAGACTACCTTCCATAATGACAAGGCTACCATCCATTGGAGTAACAAAAATATCGACAATAGACTACGTTCCAAAATGACAAGGCTACCATCCATTGGAGTAACAAAAATATCAATAATAGACTAGCTTCGATAATGACAAGGCTACCATCCATTGGAGTAACAAAAATCTCGAAAAAAACTACCTTCGATAATGACAAGGCTACCATCCATTGGAATAACAAAAATTTTGAAAACAAACTTCCTTCCATAATGTCAAGGCTACCATCCATTAGAGTAACAAAAATCTCGACAACAGATAACCTTCCATAATGACAAGGCTACCAACTTTTGGAGTAACAAAAATCTCGACAACAGACTACCTTCCATAATGTCAAGGCTACCATCCATTAGAGTAACAAAAATCTCGACAACAGACAACCTTCCATAATGATAAGGCTACCATCTATTGGAGTAACAAAAATCTCGACAAAAGACTACCTTCCATAATGACAAGGCTACCATCCATTGGAGTAACAAAAATATCGACAACAGACTACCTTCGATAATGACAAGGCTACCATCCATTAGAGTAACAAAAATCTCGACAACAGACTACCTTCGATAATGACAAGGCTACCATCCATTGGAGTAACAAAAATCTCGAAATCAAACTACTTTCCATAATGTCAAGGCTACCATCCATTAGAGTAACAAAAATATCGACAACAGACTACCTTCCATAATGACAAGGCTACCATCTATTGGAGTAACAAAAATCTCGACAAAAGACTACCTTCCATAATGACAAGGCTACCATCCATTGGAGTAACAAAAATATCGACAACAGACTACCTTCGATAATGACAAGGCTACCATCCATTGGAGTAAAAAAAATCTCGAAAACAAACTACCTTCCATAATGTCAAGGCTATCATCCATTAGATTAACAAAAATCTCGACAACAGACAACCTTCCATAATGACAAGGCTACCATCTATTGGAGTAACAAAAATATCGACAAAAGACTACCTTCCATAATGACAAGGCTACCATCCATTGGAGTAACAAAAATATCGACAACAGACTACGTTCCAAAATGACAAGGCTACCATCCATTGGAGTAACAAAAATATCGATAATAGACTAGCTTCGATAATGACAAGGCTACCATCCATTGGAGTAACAAAAATCTCGAAAAAAACTACCTTCGATAATGACAAGGCTACCATCCATTGGAATAACAAAAATTTTGAAAACAAACTACCTTCCATAATGTCAAGGCTACCATCCATTAGAGTAACAAAAATCTCGACAACAGATAACCTTCCATAATGACAAGGCTACCAACTTTTGGAGTAACAAAAATCTCGACAAAAGACTACCTTCCGTAATGACAAGGCTACCATCCATTGGAGTAAACAAAATATCGACAACAGAATACCTTGGATAATGAAAAGACTACCATCCATTAGAGTAACAAAAATCTCGACAACAGACTACCTTCCATAATGTCAAGGCTACCATCCATTAGAGTAACAAAAATCTCGACAACAGACAACCTTCCATAATGATAAGGCTACCATCTATTGGAGTAACAAAAATCTCGACAAAAGACTACCTTCCATAATGACAAGGCTACCATCCATTGGAGTAACAAAAATATCGACAACAGACTACCTTCGATAATGACAAGGCTACCATCCATTAGAGTAACAAAAATCTCGACAACAGACTACCTTCGATAATGACAAGGCTACCATCCATTGGAGTAACAAAAATCTCGAAATCAAACTACTTTCCATAATGTCAAGGCTACCATCCATTAGAGTAACAAAAATATCGACAACAGACTACCTTCCATAATGACAAGGCTACCATCTATTGGAGTAACAAAAATCTCGACAAAAGACTACCTTCCATAATGACAAGGCTACCATCCATTGGAGTAACAAAAATATCGACAACAGACTACCTTCGATAATGACAAGGCTACCATCCATTGGAGTAAAAAAAATCTCGAAAACAAACTACCTTCCATAATGTCAAGGCTATCATCCATTAGATTAACAAAAATCTCGACAACAGACAACCTTCCATAATGACAAGGCTACCATCTATTGGAGTAACAAAAATATCGAAAAAAGACTACCTTCCATAATGACAAGGCTACCATCCATTGGAGTAACAAAAATATCGACAACAGACTACCTTCGATAATGACAAGGCTACCATCCATTAGAGTAACAAAAATCTCGACAACAGACTACCTTCGATAATGACAAGGCTACCATCCATTGGAGTAACAAAAATCTCGAAAACAAACTACCTTCCATAATGTCAAGGCTACCATCCATTAGAGTAACAAAAATATCGACAACAGACTACCTTCCATAATGACAAGGCTAACATCTATTGGAGTAACAAAAATCTCGACAAAAGACTACCTTCCATAATGACAAGGCTACCATCCATTGGAGTAACAAAAATATCGACAACAGACTACCTTTGATAATGACAAGGCTACCATCCATTGGAGTAAAAAAAATCTCGAAAACAAACTACCTTCCATAATGTCAAGGCTATCATCCATTAGATTAACAAAAATCTCGACAACAGACAACCTTCCATAATGACAAGGCTACCATCTATTGGAGTAACAAAAATATCGACAAAAGACTACCTTCCATAATGACAAGGCTACCATCCATTGGAGTAACAAAAATATCGACAACAGACTACGTTCCAAAATGACAAGGCTACCATCCATTGGAGTAACAAAAATATCGATAATAGACTAGCTTCGATAATGACAAGGCTACCATCCATTAGAGTAACAAAAATCTCGAAAAAAACTACCTTCGATTATGACAAGGCTACCATCCATTGGAATAACAAAAATTTTGAAAACAAACTACCTTCCATATTGTCAAGGCTACCATCCATTAGAGTAACAAAAATCTCGACAACAGATAACCTTCCATAATGACAAGGCTACCAACTTTTGGAGTAACAAAAATCTCGACAAAAGACTACCTTCCGTAATGACAAGGCTACCATCCATTGGAGTAAACAAAATATCGACAATAGAATACCTTGGATAATGACAAGGCTACCATCCATTAGAGTATCAAAAATCTCGACAACAGACTACCTTCCATAATGTCAAGGCTACCATCCATTAGAGTAACAAAAATCTCGACAATAGACAACCTTCCATAATGATAAGGCTACCATCTATTGGAGTAACAAAAATCTCGACAGAAGACTACCTTCCATAATGACAAGGCTACCATCCATTGGAGTAACAAAAATATCGACAACAGACTACCTTCGATAATGACAAGGCTACCATCCATTAGAGTAACAAAAATCTCGACAACAGACTACCTTCGATAATGACAAGGCTACCATCCATTGGAGTAACAAAAATCTCGAAAACAAACTACCTTCCATAATGAAAAGGCTACCATCCATTAGAGTAACAAAAATACCGACAACAGACTACCTTCCATAATGACAAGGCTACCATCTATTGGAGTAACAAAAATCTCGACAAAAGACTACCTTCCATAATGACAAGGCTACCATCCATTGGAGTAACAAAAATATCGACAACAGACTACCTTCGATAATGACAAGGCTACCATCCATTGGAGTAACAAAAAAATCGACAACAGATTATGTTCCATAATGACAAGGCTACAATCCATTGGAATAACAAAAATCTCGAAAACAGACTACCATCCATAATGACAATGATACCATCCATTGGAGTAACAAAAATCTCGACAACAGACTACCTACCATAATGACAAGGCTACCATCCATTGGAGTAACAAAAATCTCAAAAACAGACTACCTTCCATAATGACAAGGCTACCATCCATTTGAGTAACAAAAATCTTGACAATAGACTACCTTCCATAATGACAAGGCTACCATCCATTGGAGTAACAAAAATATGAATGACAGACTACCTTCCATAGTGACAAGGCTACCATCCGTTGGAGTAACAAAAATCTCAAAAACAGACTACCTTCCATAATGACAAGGCTACCATCCATTAGAGTAACAAAAATCTCGACAACAGACTACCTTCCATAATGACAAGGCTACCATCCATTGGAGTAACAAAAATATGAACGACAGACTACCTTCCATAGTGACAAGGCTACCATCCATTTGAGTGACAGAAATCACAACGACAGACTACCTTCCATAATGACAAGGCTAGCATCCATTGGAGTAACAAAAATCTCGACAACAGACTACCTTCCATAATGACAAGGCTACCATCCATTGGAATAACAAAAATCTCGAAAACAAACTACCTTCCATAATGACAAGGCCACCATCCATCAGAGAGTCAAAGATCTCGACAATAGACAACCTTCCATAATGACAAGGCTACAATCTATTGGAGTAACAAAAATCTCGACAAAAGACTACTTTCCATAATGACAAGGCTACCATCCACTGGAGTAACAAAAATATCGACAACAGACTACCTTCCATAATGACAAGGCTACCATCTATTGGAGTAACAAAAATCATGACAAAAGACTACCTTCCATAATGAAAAGGCTAACATCCATTAGAGTAACAAAAATATCGACAACAGACTACCTTCAATAATGAGAAGGCTACCATCCATTAGAGTAACAAAAATCTCGACAACAGACAACCTTCCATAATGAAAAGGCTACCATCCAATGGAGTAACAAAAACATCGACAATAGACTACCTTCCATAATGACAAGGCTACCATCCATTGGAGTAACAAAAATCTCAAAAACAAACTACCTTCCATAATGTCAAGGCTACCATCCATTAGAGTAACAAAAATCTCGACAACAGACAACGTTCCATAATGACAAGGCTACCATCTATTGGAGTAACAAAAATCTCGACAAAAGACTACCTTCCATAATGACAAGGCTACCATACATTGGAGTAACAAAAATATCGACAACAGACTACCTTCGATAATGACAAGGCTACCATCCATTAGAGTAACAAAAATCTCGACAACAGACAACCTTCCATAATGACAAGGCTACCATCTATTGGAGTAACAAAAATATCGACAAAAGACTACCTTCCATAATGACAAGGCTACCATCCATTGGAGTACCAAAAATATCGACAATAGACTACCTTCGATAATGACAAGGCTACCATCCATTAGAGTAATAAAAATCTCGACAACAGACTACCTTCGATAAAGACACGGATACCATCCATTGGAGTAACAAAAATCTCGAAAATAGACTACCTTCCATAATGACAAGGCTACCATCCATTGGAGTAACAAAAATATGAACGACAGACTACCTTCCATAGTGACAAGGCTACCATCCGTTGGAGTAACAAAAATCTCAAAAACAGACTACCTTCCATAATGACAAGGCTACCATCCATTAGAGTAACAAAAATCTCGACAACTGACTACCTTCCATAATGACAAGGCTACCATCCATTGGAGTAACAAAAATATGAACGACAGACTACCTTCCATAGTGACAAGGCTACCATCCATTTGAGTGACAGAAATCACAACGACAGACTACCTTCCATAATGACAAGGCTAGCATCCATTGGAGTAACAAAAATCTCGACAACAGACTACCTTCCATAATGACAAGGCTACCATCCATTGGAATAACAAAAATCTCGAAAACAAACTACCTTCCATAATGACAAGGCCACCATCCATCAGAGAGTCAAAGATCTCGACAATAGACAACCTTCCATAATGACAAGGCTACAATCTATTGGAGTAACAAAAATCTCGAAAAAAGACTACTTTCCATAATGACAAGGCTACCATCCACTGGAGTAACAAAAATATCGACAACAGACTACCTTCCATAATGACAAGGCTATCATCCATTGGAATAACAAAAATCTCGAAAACAGACTACCTTCCATAATGACAAGGCTACTATCCATTAGAGTAACAAAAATCTCGACAACAGACTACCTTCCATAATGACATGGCTACCATCCATTGGAATAACAAAAATCTCGACAATAGACTACCTTCCCTAATGACAAGGCTAGCATCCATTGGAGTAACAAAAACATCGACAACAGACTACGTTCCAAAATGACAAGGCTACCATCCATTGGAGTAACAAAAATATCGACAATAGACTACCTTCGATAATGAAAAGGCTACCATCCATTGGAGTATCAAAAATCTCGAAAATAAACTACCTTCCATAATGACAAGGCTACCATCCATTAGAATAACAAAAATCTCCAAAACAGACTACCTTCCATAATGACTAGGCTACTATCCATTAGAGTAACAAAAATCTCGACAATAGACTACCTCCCATAATGACAAGGCTACCATCCATTGGAATAACAAAAATCTCGACAATAGAATACCTTCCATAACGACAAGGCTACCATCCATTGGAGTAAGAAAAACATCGACAATAGACTACCTTCGATAATGACAAGGCTACCATCCATTGGAGTAACAAAAATCTCGAAAACAAACTACCTTCCATAATGTCAAGGCTACCATCCATTAGAGTAACAAAAATCTCGAAAACAGACTACCTTCCATAATGACAAGGCTACCATCCATTAGAGTAACAAAAATCTCGACAACAAACAACCTTCCATAATGACAAGGCTACAATCTATTGGAGTAACAAAAATCTCGACAAAAGACTAGCTTCCATAATGACAAGGCTACCATCCATTACAGTAACAAAAATATCGACAACAGACTACCTTCAATAATGACAAGGCTACCATCCATTTGAGTAACAAAAATCTCGACAACAGACAACCTTCCGTAATGACAAGGCTACCATCCATTGGAGTAACAAAAATATCGACAATAGACTACCTTCCATAATGACAAGGCTACCATCCATTGGAATAACAAAAATCTCGAAAATAGACTACCTTCCATAATGACAAGTCTATTATCCATTAGAGTAACAAAAATATCGACAACAGACAACCTTCCATAATGACAAGGCTACCATCTATTGGAGTAACAAAAATATCGACAAAAGACTACCTTCCATAATGACAAGGCTACCATCCATTGGAGTAACAAAAATATTGACAACAGACTACCTTATATAATGACAAGGCTAGAGTAACAAAAATCTCGACAATAGACAACCTTCCATAATGACAAGGCTGCCATGTATTGGAGTAACAAAAATATCGACAAAAGACTACCTTCCATAATGACAAGGCTACCATCCATTGGAGTAACAAAAATATCGACAACAGACTACCTTCGATAATGACAAGGCTACCATCTATTAGAGTAACAAAAATCTCGACAATAGACTACCTTCGATAATGACAAGGATACCATCCATTGGCGTAACAAAAATCTCGAAAATAGACTACCTTCCATAATGACAAGGCTACCATCCATTAGAGTAACAAAAATCTCGACAACATACAACCTTCCATAAAGACAAGGCTACCATCTATTGGAGTAACAAAAATCTCGACAAAAGACTACCTTCCATAATGACAAGACTACCATCCATCGGAGTAACAAAAATATCGACAACAGACTACCTTCCATAATGACAAGGCTACCATCCATTGGAATAAAAAAAATCTTGAAAACAGACTACATTTCATAATGAAAAGGCTATTATCCATTAGAGTAACATAAATCTCGACAACAGACTACCTTCCATAATGACAAGGCTACCATCCATTGGAATAACAAAAATCTTGACAATAGACTACCTTCCATAATGACAAGGCTACAATCCATTGGAGTAACAAAATTCTCGACAACAAACAACCTTCCATAATGACAAGGCTACCATCTATTGGAGTAACAAAAATCATGACAAAAGACTACCTTCCATAATGAAAAGGCTAACATCCATTAGAGTAACAAAAATATCGACAACAGACTACCTTCAATAATGAGAAGGCTACCATCCATTAGAGTAACAAAAATCTCGACAACAGACAACCTTCCATAATGAAAAGGCTACCATCCATTGGAGTAACAAAAACATCGACAATAGACTACCTTCCATAATGACAAGGCTACCATCCATTGGAGTAACAAAAATCTCGAAAACAAACTACCTTCCATAATGTCAAGGCTACCATCCATTAGAGTAACAAAAATCTTGACAACAGACAACGTTCCATAATGACAAGGCTACCATCTATTGGAGTAACAAAAATCTCGACAAAAGACTACCTTCCATAATGACAAGGCTACCATACATTGGAGTAACAAAAATATCGACAACAGACTACCTTCGATAATGACAAGGCTACCATCCATTAGAGTAACAAAAATCTCGACAACAGACAACCTTCCATAATGACAAGGCTACCATCTATTGGAGTAACAAAAATATCGACAAAAGACTACCTTCCATAATGACAAGGCTACCATCCATTGGAGTACCAAAAATATCGACAACAGACTACCTTCGATAATGACAAGGCTACCATCCATTAGAGTAATAAAAATCTCGACAACAGACTACCTTCGATAATGACACGGATACCATCCATTGGAGTAACAAAAATCTCGAAAATAGACTACCTTCCATAATGACAAGGCTACCATCCATTAGAGTAACAAAAATCACGACAACAGACAACCTTCCATAATGACAAGGCTACCATCTATTGGAGTAACAAAAATCTCGACAAAAGACTACATTCCTTAATGACAAGGATACCATCCATTGGAGTAACAAAAATCTCGAAAACAGACTACCTTCCATAATGACAAGGCTACCATCCATTAGAGTAACAAAAATCTCGACAACATACAACCTTCCATAATGACAAGGCTACCATCTATTGGAGTAACAAAAATCTCGACAAAAGACTACCTTCCATAATGACAAGGCTACCATCCATTGGAGTAACAAAAATATCGACAACAGACTACCTTCCATAATGACAAGGCTACCATCCATTGGAATAAAAAAACTCTCGAAAACAGACTACCTTCCATAATGAAAAGGCTATAAACAATTAGAGTAACAAAAATCTCGACAACAGACTACCTTCCATAATGACAAGGCTACCATCCATTGGAATAACAAAAATCTTGACAATAGACTACCTTCCATAATGACAAGGCTACCATCCATTGGAGTAACAAAATCATCGACAACAGAATACGTTCCAAAATGACAAGGCTACCATCCATTGGAGAAATAAAAATATCGACAACAGACTACCTTCGATAATGACAAGGCTACCATCCATTAGAGTAACAAAAATCTCGAAAACAGACTACCTTCCAAAATGACAAGGATACCATCCATTAGAGTAACAAAAATCTCGACAACAAACAAACTTCCATAATGACAAGGCTACCATCTATTGGAGTAACAAAAATCTCGACAAAAGACTACCTTCCATAATGACAAGGCTTCCATCCATTAGAGTAACAAAAATATCGACAACAGACTACCTTCGATAATGACAAGGCTACCATCCATTAGAGTAACAAAAGTCTCGACAACAGACTACCATCCATAATGACAATGATACCATCCATTAGAGTAACAAAAATCTCGGCAACAGACTACCTACCATAATGATAAGGCTACCATCCATTAGAGTAACAAAAATCATGACAACATACAACCTTCCATAATGACAAGGCTACCATCTATTGGAGTAACAAAAATCTCGACAAAAGACTACTTTCCATAATGACAAGGATACCATCCTTTGGAGTGACAAAAATCTCGAAAACAGACTACCTTCCATAATGACAAGGCTACCATCCATTAGAGTAACAAAAATCTCGACAACATATAACCTTCCATAATGACAAGGCTACCATCAATTGGAGTAACAAAAATCTCGACAAAAGACTACCTTCCATAATGACAAGGCTATCATCCATTGGAGTAACAAAAATATCGACAACAGACTACCTTCCATAATGACAAGGCTACCATCCATTGGAATCAAAAAAATCTCGAAAACAGACTACCTTCCATAATGAAAAGGCTATTATCCATTGGAATAACAAAAATCTTGACAATAGACTACCTTCCATAATGACAAGGCTACCATCCATTGGAGTAACAAAAACATCGACAACAGAATACGTTCCAAAATGACAAGGCTACCATCCAGTGGAGAAACAAAAATATCGACAACAGACTACCTACGATAATGACAAGGCTACCATCCATTGGAATAACAAAAATCTCGAAAACAAACTACCTTCCATAATGACAATGCCACCATCCATCAGAGAGTCAAAGATCTCGACAATAGACAACCTTCCATAATGACAAGGCTACAATCTATTGGAGTAACAAAAATCTCGACAAAAGACTACTTTCCATAATGACAAGGCTACCATCCACTGGAGTAACAAAAATATCGACAACAAACTACCTTCCATAATGACAAGGCTACCATCCATTGGAATAACAAAAATCTCGAAAACAGACTACCTTCCATAATGACAAGGCTACTATCCATTAGAGTAACAAAAATCTCGACAACAGACTACCTTCCATAATGACATGGCTACCATCCATTGGAATAACAAAAATCTCGACAATAGACTACCTTCCCTAATGACAAGGCTAGCATCCATTGGAGTAACAAAAACATCGACAACAGACTACGTTCCAAAATGACAAGGCTACCATCCATTGGAGTAACAAAAATATCGACAATAGACTACCTTCGATAATGAAAAGGCTACCATCCATTGGAGTATCAAAAATCTCGAAAATAAACTACCTTCCATAATGACAAGGCTACCATCCATTAGAATAACAAAAATCTCCAAAACAGACTACCTTCCATAATGACTAGGCTACTATCCATTAGAGTAACAAAAATCTCGACAATAGACTACCTCCCATAATGACAAGGCTACCATCCATTGGAATAACAAAAATCTCGACAATAGAATACCTTCCATAACGACAAGGCTACCATCCATTGGAGTAAGAAAAACATCGACAATAGACTACCTTCGATAATGACAAGGCTACCATCCATTGGAGTAACAAAAATCTCGAAAACAAACTACCTTCCATAATGTCAAGGCTACCATCCATTAGAGTAACAAAAATCTCGAAAACAGACTACCTTCCATAATGACAAGGCTACCATCCATTAGAGTAACAAAAATCTCGACAACAAACAACCTTCCATAATGACAAGGCTACAATCTATTGGAGTAACAAAAATCTCGACAAAAGACTAGCTTCCATAATGACAAGGCTACCATCCATTAGAGTAACAAAAATATCGACAACAGACTACCTTCAATAATGACAAGGCTACCATCCATTTGAGTAACAAAAATCTCGACAACAGACAACCTTCCGTAATGACAAGGCTACCATCCATTGGAGTAACAAAAATATCGACAATAGACTACCTTCCATAATGAAAAGGCTACCATCCATTGGAATAACAAAAATCTCGAAAATAGACTACCTTCCATAATGACAAGTCTATTATCCATTAGAGTTACAAAAATATCGACAACAGACAACCTTCCATAATGACAAGGCTACCATCTATTGGAGTAACAAAAATATCGATAAAAGACTACCTTCCATAATGACAAGGCTACCATCCATTGGAGTAACAAAAATATCGACAACAGACTACCTTATATAATGACAAGGCTAGAGTAACAAAAATCTCGACAATAGACAACCTTCCATAATGACAAGGCTACCATGTATTGGAGTAACAAAAATATCGACAAAAGACTACCTTCCATAATGACAAGGCTACCATCCATTGGAGTAACAAAAATATCGACAACAGACTACCTTCGATAATGACAAGGCTACCATCTATTAGAGTAACAAAAATCTCGACAACAGACTACCTTCGATAATGACAAGGATACCATCCATTGGCGTAACAAAAATCTCGAAAATAGACTACCTTCCATAATGACAAGGCTACCATCCATTAGAGTAACAAAAATCTCGACAACATACAACCTTCCATAAAGACAAGGCTACCATCTATTGGAGTAACAAAAATCTCGACAAAAGACTACCTTCCATAATGACAAGACTACCATCCATCGGAGTAACAAAAATATCGACAACAGACTACCTTCCATAATGAATAGGCTACCATCCATTGGAATAAAAAAAATCTTGAAAACAGACTACATTTCATAATGAAAAGGCTATTATCCATTAGAGTAACATAAATCTCGACAACAGACTACCTTCCATAATGACAAGGCTACCATCCATTGGAATAACAAAAATCTTGACAATAGACTACCTTCCATAATGACAAGGCTACAATCCATTGGAGTAACAAAAATCTCGACAACAAACAACCTTCCATAATGACAAGGCTACCATCTATTGGAGTAACAAAAATCATGACAAAAGACTACCTTCCATAATGAAAAGGCTAACATCCATTAGAGTAACAAAAATATCGACAACAGACTACCTTCAATAATGAGAAGGCTACCATCCATTAGAGTAACAAAAATCTCGACAACAGACAACCTTCCATAATGAAAAGGCTACCATCCATTGGAGTAACAAAAACATCGACAATAGACTACCTTCCATAATGACAAGGCTACCATCCATTGGAGTAACAAAAATCTCGAAAACAAACCACCTTCCATAATGTCAAGGCTACCATCCATTAGAGTAACAAAAATCTCGACAACAGACAACGTTCCATAATGACAAGGCTACCATCTATTGGAGTAACAAAAATCTCGACAAAAGACTACCTTCCATAATGACAAGGCTACCATACATTGGAGTAACAAAAATATCGACAACAGACTACCTTCGATAATGACAAGGCTACCATCCATTAGAGTAACAAAAATCTCGACAACAGACAACCTTCCATAATGACAAGGCTACCATCTATTGGAGTAACAAAAATATCAACAAAAGACTACCTTCCATAATGACAAGGCTACCATCCATTGGAGTACCAAAAATATCGACAATAGACTACCTTCGATAATGACAAGGCTACCATCCATTAGAGTAATAAAAATCTCGACAACAGACTACCTTCGATAATGACACGGATACCATCCATTGGAGTAACAAAAATCTCGAAAATAGACTACCTTCCATAATGACAAGGCTACCATCCATTAGAGTAACAAAAATCACGACAACAGACAACCTTCCATAATGACAAGGCTACCATCTATTGGAGTAACAAAAATCTCGACAAAAGACTACATTCCATAATGACAAGGATACCATCCATTGGAGTACCAAAAATCTCGAAAACAGACTACCTTCCATAATGACAAGGCTACCATCCATTAGAGTAACAAAAATCTCGACAACATACAACCTTCCATAATGACAAGGCTACCATCTATTGGAGTAACAAAAATCTCGACAAAAGACTACCTTCCATAATGACAAGGCTACCATCCATTGGAGTAACAAAAATATCGACAACAGACTACCTTCCATAATGACAAGGCTACCATCCATTGGAAAAAAAAAATCTCGAAAACAAACTACCTTCCATAATGAAAAGGCTATAATCCATTAGAGTAACAAAAATCTCGACAACAGACTACCTTCCATATTGACAAGGCTACCATCCATTAGAATAACAAAAATCTTGACAATAGACTACCTTCCATAATGACAAGGCTACCATCCATTGGAGTAACAAAATCATCGACAACAGAATACGTTCCAAAATGACAAGGCTACCATCCATTGGAGAAACAAAAATATCGACAACAGACTACCTTCGATAATGACAAGGTTACCATCCATTAGAGTAACAAAAATCTCGAAAACAGACTACCTTCCAAAATGACAAGGATACCATCCATTAGAGTAACAAAAATCTCGACAACAAACAACCTTCCATAATGACAAGGCTACCATCTATTGGAGTAACAAAAATCTCGACAAAAGACTACCTTCCATAATGACAAGGCTACCATCCATTAGAGTAACAAAAATATCGACAACAGACTACCTTCGATAATGACAAGGCTACCATCCATTAGAGTAACAAAAATCTCGACAACAGACTACCATCCATAATGACAATGATACCATCCATTAGAGTAACAAAAATCTCGACAACAGACTACCTACCATAATGATAAGGCTACCATCCATTAGAGTAACAAAAATCATGACAACAGACAACCTTCCATAATGACAAGGCTACCATCTATTGGAGTAACAAAAATCTCGACAAAAGACTACTTTCCATAATGACAAGGATACCATCCTTTGGAGTGACAAAAATCTCGAAAACAGACTACCTTCCATAATGACAAGGCTACCATCCATTAGAGTAACAAAAATCTCGACAACATATAACCTTCCATAATGACAAGGCTACCATCAATTGGAGTAACAAAAATCTCGACAAAAGACTACCTTCCATAATGACAAGGCTACCATCCATTGGAGTAACAAAAATATCGACAACAGACTACCTTCCATAATGACAAGGCTACCATCCATTGGAATCAAAAAAATCTCGAAAACAGACTACCTTCCATAATGAAAAGGCTATTATCCATTGGAATAACAAAAATCTTGACAATAGACTACCTTCCATAATGACAAGGCTACCATCCGTTGGAGTAACAAAAACATCGACAACAGAATACGTTCCAAAATGTAAAGGCTACAATCCAGTGGAGAAACAAAAATATCGACAACAGACTACCTTCGATAATGACAAGGCTACCATCCATTAAAGTAACAAAAATCTCGAAAACAGACTACCTTCCAAAATGACAAGGCTACCATCCATTAGAGTAACAAAAATCTCGACAACAAACAACCTTCCATAATGACAAGGCTACCATCTATTGGAGTAACACAAATCTCGACAAAAGACTACCTTCCATAATGACAAGGCTACCATCCATTAGAGTAACAAAAATATCGAAAACAGACTACCTTCGATAATGACAAGGCTACCATCAATTGGAGTAACAAAAATCTCTATAACAGACTACCATCCATAATGACAATAATACCATCCATTAGAGTAACAAAAATCTCGACAACAGACTAACTACCATAATGATAAGGCTACCATCCATTGGAGTAACAAAAATCTCGAAAATAGACTACCTTCCATAATGACAAGGCTACCATCCATTAGAGTAACAAAAATCTCGACAACATACTACCTTCGATAATGACAAGGATACCATCCATTGGAGTAACAAAAATCTCGTAAACAGACTACCTTCCATAATGACAAGGCTACCATCCATTAGAGTAACAAAAATCTCGACAATAGACATACTTCCATAATGACAAGGCTACCATCTATTGGAGTAACAAAAATCTCGACAAAAGACTACTTTCAATAATGACAAGGCTACCATCCACTGGAGTAACAAAAATATCGACAACAGACTACCTTCCATAATGACAAGGCTACCATCCATTGGAATAACAAAAATATCGAAAACAGACTACCTTCCATAATGACAAGGCTATTATCCATTAGAGTAACAAAAATCTCGACAACAGACTACCTTCCATAATGACAAGGCTACCATCCATTGGAATAACAAAAATCTCGAGAATAGACTACCTTCCATATTGACAAGGATACCATCCATTGGAGTAACAAAAAATTCGACAACAGACTACGTTCCAAAATGACAAGGCTACCATCCATTGGAGTAACAAAAATATCGATAATAGACTACCTTCGATAATGACAAGGCTACCATCCATTGGAGTAACAAAAATCTCGAAAATAGACTACCTTCCATAATGACAAGGCTACCATCCATTAGAGTAACAAAAATCACGACAACAGACAACCTTCCATAATGACAAGGCTACCATCTATTGGAGTAACAAAAATCTCGACAAAAGACTACATTCCATAATGACAAGGATACCATCCATTGGAGTACCAAAAATCTCGAAAACAGACTACCTTCCATAATGACAAGGCTACCATCCATTAGAGTAACAAAAATCTCGACAACATACAACCTTCCATAATGACAAGGCTACCATCTATTGGAGTAACAAAAATCTCGACAAAAGACTACCTTCCATAATGACAAGGCTACCATCCATTGGAGTAACAAAAATATCGACAACAGACTACCTTCCATAATGACAAGGCTACCATCCATTGGAAAAAAAAAATCTCGAAAACAAACTACCTTCCATAATGAAAAGGCTATAATCCATTAGAGTAACAAAAATCTCGACAACAGACTACCTTCCATATTGACAAGGCTACCATCCATTGGAATAACAAAAATCTTGACAATAGACTACCTTCCATAATGACAAGGCTACCATCCATTGGAGTAACAAAATCATCGACAACAGAATACGTTCCAAAATGACAAGGCTACCATCCATTGGAGAAACAAAAATATCGACAACAGACTACCTTCGATAATGACAAGGTTACCATCCATTAGAGTAACAAAAATCTCGAAAACAGACTACCTTCCAAAATGACAAGGATACCATCCATTAGAGTAACAAAAATCTCGACAACAAACAACCTTCCATAATGACAAGGCTACCATCTATTGGAGTAACAAAAATCTCGACAAAAGACTACCTTCCATAATGACAAGGCTACCATCCATTAGAGTAACAAAAATATCGACAACAGACTACCTTCGATAATGACAAGGCTACCATCCATTAGAGTAACAAAAATCTCGACAACAGACTACCATCCATAATGACAATGATACCATCCATTAGAGTAACAAAAATCTCGACAACAGACTACCTACCATAATGATAAGGCTACCATCCATTAGAGTAACAAAAATCATGACAACAGACAACCTTCCATAATGACAAGGCTACCATCTATTGGAGTAACAAAAATCTCGACAAAAGACTACTTTCCATAATGACAAGGATACCATCCTTTGGAGTGACAAAAATCTCGAAAACAGACTACCTTCCATAATGACAAGGCTACCATCCATTAGAGTAACAAAAATCTCGACAACATATAACCTTCCATAATGACAAGGCTACCATCAATTGGAGTAACAAAAATCTCGACAAAAGACTACCTTCCATAATGACAAGGCTACCATCCATTGGAGTAACAAAAATATCGACAACAGACTACCTTCCATAATGACAAGGCTACCATCCATTGGAATCAAAAAAATCTCGAAAACAGACTACCTTCCATAATGAAAAGGCTATTATCCATTGGAATAACAAAAATCTTGACAATAGACTACCTTCCATAATGACAAGGCTACCATCCGTTGGAGTAACAAAAACATCGACAACAGAATACGTTCCAAAATGTAAAGGCTACAATCCAGTGGAGAAACAAAAATATCGACAACAGACTACCTTCGATAATGACAAGGCTACCATCCATTAAAGTAACAAAAATCTCGAAAACAGACTACCTTCCAAAATGACAAGGCTACCATCCATTAGAGTAACAAAAATCTCGACAACAAACAACCTTCCATAATGACAAGGCTACCATCTATTGGAGTAACACAAATCTCGACAAAAGACTACCTTCCATAATGACAAGGCTACCATCCATTAGAGTAACAAAAATATCGAAAACAGACTACCTTCGATAATGACAAGGCTACCATCAATTGGAGTAACAAAAATCTCTATAACAGACTACCATCCATAATGACAATAATACCATCCATTAGAGTAACAAAAATCTCGACAACAGACTAACTACCATAATGATAAGGCTACCATCCATTGGAGTAACAAAAATCTCGAAAATAGACTACCTTCCATAATGACAAGGCTACCATCCATTAGAGTAACAAAAATCTCGACAACATACTACCTTCGATAATGACAAGGATACCATCCATTGGAGTAACAAAAATCTCGTAAACAGACTACCTTCCATAATGACAAGGCTACCATCCATTAGAGTAACAAAAATCTCGACAATAGACATACTTCCATAATGACAAGGCTACCATCTATTGGAGTAACAAAAATCTCGACAAAAGACTACTTTCAATAATGACAAGGCTACCATCCACTGGAGTAACAAAAATATCGACAACAGACTACCTTCCATAATGACAAGGCTACCATCCATTGGAATAACAAAAATATCGAAAACAGACTACCTTCCATAATGACAAGGCTATTATCCATTAGAGTAACAAAAATCTCGACAACAGACTACCTTCCATAATGACAAGGCTACCATCCATTGGAATAACAAAAATCTCGAGAATAGACTACCTTCCATATTGACAAGGATACCATCCATTGGAGTAACAAAAAATTCGACAACAGACTACGTTCCAAAATGACAAGGCTACCATCCATTGGAGTAACAAAAATATCGATAATAGACTACCTTCGATAATGACAAGGCTACCATCCATTGGAGTAACAAAAATATCGAAAATAAACTACCTTCCATAATGACAAGGCTACCATCCATTGGAATAACAAAAATCTCGAAAACAAACTACCTTCCATGATGACAAGGCTACTATCCATTAGAGTAACAAAAATCTCGACAACAGACTACCTTCCATAATGACAAGGCTACCATCCATTGGAATAACAAAAATATCGACAATAGACTACCTTTCATAATGACAAGGCTACCATCCATTGGAGTAACAAAAACATCGACAACAGACTACCTTCAATAATGACAAGGCTATCATCCATTGTAGTAACAAAAATCTCGAAAACAAACTACCTTCCATAATGACAAGGCTACCATCCATTAGATTAACAAAAACCTCGACAATAGACAACCTCCCATAATAACAAGGCTACCATCCATTGGTATAACAAAAATCTCGACAATAGAATACCTTTCATAATGACAAGGCTACCATCCATTGGAGTAACAAAAATCTCGAAAACAAACTACCTTCCATAATGTCAAGGCTATCATCCATTAGAGTAACAAAAATCTCGACAACAGACAACCTTCCATAATGACAAGGCTACCATCCATTGGAGTAACAAAAATATCAATAACAGACTACTTTCAATAATGAGAAGGCTACCATCCACTGGAGTAACAAAAATATCGACAACAGACTACGTTCCAAAATGACAAAGCTACCATCCATTGGAGTAACAAAAATCTCGAAAATAAACTACCTTCCATAATGACAAGGCTACCATCCATTGGAATAACAAAAATCTCGAAAACAGACTACCTTCCATGATGACAAGGCTACTATCCATTAGAGTAACAAAAATCTCGACAACAGACTACCTTTCATAATGACAAGGCTACCATCCATTGGAATAACAAAAATATCGACAATAGACTACATTCCATAATGACATGGCTACCATCCATTGGAGTAACAAAAAGATCGACAACAGACTACCTTCGATAATGACAAGACTACCATCCATTGGAGTAACAAAAATCTCGAAAACAGACTACCTTCCATAATGACAAGTCTACCATCCACTAGAGTAACAAAAATCTCGACAACATACATCCTTCCATAATGACAAGGCTACCATCTATTGGAGTAACAAAAATATCGACAAAAGACTACCTTCCGTAATGACAAAGCTACCATCCATTGGAGTAACAAAGATATCGACAACAGACTACCTTCCATAATGACAAGGCTGCCATCCATTGGAATAACAAAAATCTCGAAAATAGACTACCTTCCATAATGGCAAGGCTATTATCCATTAGAGTAACAAAAATCTCGACTACAGACAACCTTCCATAATGACAAGGCTACAACCTATTGGAGTAACAAAAATATCGACAAAAGACTACCTTCCATAATGACAAGGCTACCATCCATTGGAGTAACAAAAATATCGACAACAGACTACCTTCGATAATGACAAGGCTACCATCCATTGGAGTAACAAAAAAATTGATACAGACTATGTTCCATAATGACAAGGCTACAATCCATTGGAATAACAAAAATCTCGAAAATAGACTACCATCCATAATGACAACGATACCATCCATTGGAGTAACAAAAATCTCGACAACAGACTACCTTCCATAATGACAAGGCTACCATCCATTGGAGTAACAAAAATCTCAAAAACAGACTACCTTCCATAATGACAAGGCTACCATCCATTAGAGTAACAAAAATCTCGACAACAGACTACCTTCCATAATGAAAAGGCTATTATCCATTGGAATAACAAAAATCTTGACAATAGAATACCTTCCATAATGACAAGGCTACCATCCATTGGAGTAACAAAAACATCGACAACAGAATACGTTCCAAAATGACAAGGCTACCATCCAGTGGAGAAACAAAAATATCGACAACAGACTACCTTCGATAATGACAAGGCTACCATCCATTGGAATAACAAAAATCTCGAAAACAAACTACCTTCCATAATGACAAGGCCACCATCCATCAGAGAGTCAAAGATCTCGACAATAGACAACCTTCCATAATGACAAGGCTACAATCTATTGGAGTAACAAAAATCTCGACAAAAGACTACTTTCCATAATGACAAGGCTACCATCCACTGGAGTAACAAAAGTATCGACAACAGACTACCTTCCATAATGACAAGGCTACCATCCATTGGAATAACAAAAATCTCGAAAACAGACTACCTTCCATAATGACAAGGCTACTATCCATTAGAGTAACAAAAATCTCGACAACAGACTACCTTCCATAATGACATGGCTACCATCCATTGGAATAAAAAAAAACTCGACAATAGACTACCTTCCCTAATGACAAGGCTAGCATCCATTGGAGTAACAAAAACATCGACAACAGACTACGTTCCAAAATGACAAGGCTACCATCCATTGGAGTAACAAAAATATCGACAATAGACTACCTTCGATAATGAAAAGGCTACCATCCATTGGAGTATCAAAAATCTCGAAAATAAACTACCTTCCATAATGACAAGGCTACCATCCATTAGAATAACAAAAATCTCCAAAACAGACTACCTTCCATAATGACTAGGCTACTATCCATTAGAGTAACAAAAATCTCGACAATAGACTACCTCCCATAATGACAAGGCTACCATCCATTGGAATAACAAAAATCTCGACAATAGACTACCTCCCATAACGACAAGGCTACCATCCATTGGAGTAAGAAAAACATCGACAATAGACTACCTTCGATAATGACAAGGCTACCATCCATTGGAGTAACAAAAATCTCGAAAACAAACTACCTTCCATAATGTCAAGGCTACCATCCATCAGAGTAACAAAAATCTCGAAAACAGACTACCTTCCATAATGACAAGGCTACCATCCATTAGAGTAACAAAAATCTCGACAACAAACAACCTTCCATAATGACAAGGCTACAATCTATTGGAGTAACAAAAATCTCGACAAAAGACTAGCTTCCATAATGACAAGGCTACCATCCATTAGAGTAACAAAAATATCGACAACAGACTACCTTCAATAATGACAAGGCTACCATCCATTTGAGTAACAAAAATCTCGACAACAGACAACCTTCCGTAATGACAAGGCTACCATCCATTGGAGTAACAAAAATATCGACAATAGACTACCTTCCATAATGACAAGGCTACCATCCATTGGAATAACAAAAATCTCGAAAATAGACTACCTTCCATAATGACAAGTCTATTATCCATTAGAGTAACAAAAATATCGACAACAGACAACCTTCCATAATGACAAGGCTACCATCTATTGGAGTAACAAAAATATCGATAAAAGACTACCTTCCATAATGACAAGGCTACCATCCATTGGAGTAACAAAAATATCGACAACAGACTACCTTATATAATGACAAGGCTAGAGTAACAAAAATCTCGACAATAGACAACCTTCCATAATGACAAGGCTACCATGTATTGGAGTAACAAAAATATCGACAAAAGACTACCTTCCATAATGACAAGGCTACCATCCATTGGAGTAACAAAAATATCGACAACAGACTACCTTCGATAATGACAAGGCTACCATCTATTAGAGTAACAAAAATCTCGACAACAGACTACCTTCGATAATGACAAGGATACCATCCATTGGCGTAACAAAAATCTCGAAAATAGACTACCTTCCATAATGACAAGGCTACCATCCATTAGAGTAACAAAAATCTCGACAACATACAACCTTCCATAAAGACAAGGCTACCATCTATTGGAGTAACAAAAATCTCGACAAAAGACTACCTTCCATAATGACAAGACTACCATCCATCGGAGTAACAAAAATATCGACAACAGACTACCTTCCATAATGACAAGGCTACCATCCATTGGAATAAAAAAAATCTTGAAAACAGACTAAATTTCATAATGAAAAGGCTATTATCCATTAGAGTAACATAAATCTCGACAACAGACTACCTTCCATAATGACAAGGCTACCATCCATTGGAATAACAAAAATCTTGACAATAGACTACCTTCCATAATGACAAGGCTACAATCCATTGGAGTAACAAAAATCTCGACAACACACAACCTTCCATAATGACAAGGCTACCATCTATTGGAGTAACAAAAATCATGACAAAAGACTACCTTCCATAATGAAAAGGCTAACATCCATTAGAGTAACAAAAATATCGACAACAGACTACCTTCAATAATGAGAAGGCTACCATCCATTAGAGTAACAAAAATCTCGACAACAGACAACCTTCCATAATGAAAAGGCTACCATCCATTGGAGTAACAAAAACATCGACAATAGACTACCTTCCATAATGACAAGGCTACCATCCATTGGAGTAACAAAAATCTCGAAAACAAACTACCTTCCATAATGTCAAGGCTACCATCCATTAGAGTAACAAAAATCTCGACAACAGACAACGTTCCATAATGACAAGGCTACCATCTATTGGAGTAACAAAAATCTCGACAAAAGACTACCTTCGATAACGACAAGGCTACCATACATTGGAGTAACAAAAATATCGACAACAGACTACCTTCGATAATGACAAGGCTACCATCCATTAGAGTAACAAAAATCACGACAACAGACAACCTTCCATAATGACAAGCCTACCATCTATTGGAGTAACAAAAATATCGACAAAAGACTACCTTCCATAATGACAAGGCTACAATCCATTGGAGTACCAAAAATATCGACAATAGACTACCTTCGATAATGACAAGGCTACCATCCATTAGAGTAATAAAAATCTCGACAACAGACTACCTTCGATAATGACACGGATACCATCCATTGGAGTAACAAAAATCTCGAAAATAGACTACCTTCCATAATGACAAGGCTACCATCCATTAGAGTAACAAAAATCACGACAACAGACAACCTTCCATAATGATAAGGCTACCATCTATTGGAGTAACAAAAATCTCGACAAAAGACTACATTCCATAATGACAAGGATACCATCCATTGGAGTAACAAAAATCTCGAAAACAGACTACCTTCCATAATGACAAGGCTACCATCCATTAGAGTAACAAAAATCTCGACAACATACAACCTTCCATAATGACAAGGCTACCATCTATTGGAGTAACAAAAATCTCGACAAAAGACTACCTTCCATAATGACAAGGCTACCATCCATTGGAGTAACAAAAATATCGACAACAGACTACCTTCCATAATGACAAGGCTACCATCCATTGGAATAAAAAAAATCTCGAAAACAAACTACCTTCCATAATGAAAAGGCTATAATCCATTAGAGTAACAAAAATCTCGACAACAGACTACCTTCCATAATGACAAGGCTACCATCCATTGGAATAACAAAAATCTTGACAATAGACTACCTTCCATAATGACAAGGCTACCATCCATTGGAGTAACAAAATCATCGACAACAGAATACGTTCCAAAATGACAAGGCTGCCATCCATTGGAGAAACAAAAATATCGACAATAGACTACCTTCGATAATGACAAGGCTACCATCCATTAGAGTAACAAAAATCTCGAAAACAGACTACCTTCCATAATGACAAGGCTACCATCCATTAGAGTAACAAAAATCTCGACAACAAACAACCTTCCATAATGACAAGGCTACAATCTATTGGAGTAACAAAAATCTCGACAAAAGACTAGCTTCCATAATGACAAGGCTACCATCCATTAGAGTAACAAAAATATCGACAACAGACTACCTTCAATAATGACAAGGCTACCATCCATTTGAGTAACAAAAATCTCGACAACAGACAACCTTCCGTAATGACAAGGCTACCATCCATTGGAGTAACAAAAATATCGACAATAGACTACCTTCCATAATGACAAGGCTACCATCCATTGGAATAACAAAAATCTCGAAAATAGACTACCTTCCATAATGACAAGTCTATTATCCATTAGAGTAACA
The DNA here is from genome assembly GCA_948472305.1 of Vicia faba. Lineage (NCBI taxonomy): Eukaryota > Viridiplantae > Streptophyta > Magnoliopsida > Fabales > Fabaceae > Vicia > Vicia faba. The sequence goes on from OX451738.1 coordinate 770,501,687, forward strand.
AAAATATCGACAACAGACAACCTTCCATAATGACAAGGCTACCATCTATTGGAGTAACAAAAATATCGATAAAAGACTACCTTCCATAATGACAAGGCTACCATCCATTGGAGTAACAAAAATATCGACAACAGACTACCTTATATAATGACAAGGCTAGAGTAACAAAAATCTCGACAATAGACAACCTTCCATAATGACAAGGCTACCATGTATTGGAGTAACAAAAATATCGACAAAAGACTACCTTCCATAATGACAAGGCTACCATCCATTGGAGTAACAAAAATATCGACAACAGACTACCTTCGATAATGACAAGGCTACCATCTATTAGAGTAACAAAAATCTCGACAACAGACTACCTTCGATAATGACAAGGATACCATCCATTGGCGTAACAAAAATCTCGAAAATAGACTACCTTCCATAATGACAAGGCTACCATCCATTAGAGTAACAAAAATCTCGACAACATACAACCTTCCATAAAGACAAGGCTACCATCTATTGGAGTAACAAAAATCTCGACAAAAGACTACCTTCCATAATGACAAGACTACCATCCATCGGAGTAACAAAAATATCGACAACAGACTACCTTCCATAATGACAAGGCTACCATCCATTGGAATAAAAAAAATCTTGAAAACAGACTAAATTTCATAATGAAAAGGCTATTATCCATTAGAGTAACATAAATCTCGACAACAGACTACCTTCCATAATGACAAGGCTACCATCCATTGGAATAACAAAAATCATGACAATAGACTACCTTCCATAATGACAAGGCTACAATCCATTGGAGTAACAAAAATCTCGACAACAAACAACCTTCCATAATGACAAGGCTACCATCTATTGGAGTAACAAAAATCATGACAAAAGACTACCTTCCATAATGAAAAGGCTAACATCCATTAGAGTAACAAAAATATCGACAACAGACTACCTTCAATAATGAGAAGGCTACCATCCATTAGAGTAACAAAAATCTCGACAACAGACAACCTTCCATAATGAAAAGGCTACCATCCATTGGAGTAACAAAAACATCGACAATAGACTACCTTCCATAATGACAAGGCTACCATCCATTGGAGTAACAAAAATCTCGAAAACAAACTACCTTCCATAATGTCAAGGCTACCATCCATTAGAGTAACAAAAATCTCGACAACAGACAACGTTCCATAATGACAAGGCTACCATCTATTGGAGTAACAAAAATCTCGACAAAAGACTACCTTCCATAATGACAAGGCTACCATACATTGGAGTAACAAAAATATCGACAACAGACTACCTTCGATAATGACAAGGCTACCATCCATTAGAGTAACAAAAATCTCGACAACAGACAACCTTCCATAATGACAAGGCTACCATCTATTGGAGTAACAAAAATATCGACAAAAGACTACCTTCCATAATGACAAGGCTACCATCCATTGGAGTACCAAAAATATCGACAATAGACTACCTTCGATAATGACAAGGCTACCATCCATTAGAGTAATAAAAATCTCGACAACAGACTACCTTCGATAATGACACGGATACCATCTATTGGAGTAACAAAAATCTCGAAAATAGACTACCTTCCATAATGACAAGGCTACCATCCATTAGAGTAACAAAAATCACGACAACAGACAACCTTCCATAATGACAAGCTACCATCTATTGGAGTAACAAAAATCTCGACAAAAGACTACATTCCATAATGACAAGGATACCATCCATTGGAGTAACAAAAATCTCGAAAACAGACTACCTTCCATAATGACAAGGCTACCATCCATTAGAGTAACAAAAATCTCGACAACATACAACCTTCCATAATGACAAGGCTACCATCTATTGGAGTAACAAAAATCTCGACAAAAGACTACCTTCCATAATGACAAGGCTACCATCCATTGGAGTAACAAAAATATCGACAACAGACTACCTTCCATAATGACAAGGCTACCATCCATTGGAATAAAAAAAATCTCGAAAACAAACTACCTTCCATAATGAAAAGGCTATAATCCATTAGAGTAACAAAAATCTCGACAACAGACTACCTTCCATAATGACAAGGCTACCATCCATTGGAATAACAAAAATCTTGACAATCGACTACCTTCCATAATGACAAGGCTACCATCCATTGGAGTAACAAAATCATCGACAACAGAATACGTTCCAAAATGACAAGGCTACCATCCATTGGAGAAACAAAAATATCGACAACAGACTACCTTCGATAATGACAAGGCTACCATCCATTAGAGTAACAAAAATCTCGAAAACAGACTACCTTCCAAAATGACAAGGATACCATCCATTAGAGTAACAAAAATCTCGACAACAAACAACCTTCCATAATGACAAGGCTACCATCTATTGGAGTAACAAAAATCTCGACAAAAGACTACCTTCCATAATGACAAGGCTACCATCCATTAGAGTAACAAAAATATCGACAACAGACTACCTTCGATAATGACAAGGCTACCATCCATTAGAGTAACAAAAATCTCGACAACAGACTACCATCCATAATGACAATGATACCATCCATTAGAGTAACAAAAATCTCGACAACAGACTACCTACCATAATGATAAGGCTACCAACCATTAGAGTAACAAAAATCATGACAACATACAACCTTCCATAATGACAAGGCTACCATCTATTGGAGTAACAAAAATCTCGACAAAAGACAACTTTCCATAATGACAAGGATACCATCCTTTGGAGTGACAAAAATCTCGAAAACAGTCTACCTTCCATAATGACAAGGCTACCATCCATTAGAGTAACAAAAATCTCGACAACATATAACCTTCCATAATGACAAGGCTACCATCAATTGGAGTAACAAAAATCTCGACAAAAGACTACCTTCCATAATGACAAGGCTACCATCCATTGGAGTAACAAAAATATCGACAACAGACTACCTTCCATAATGACAAGGCTACCATCCATTGGAATCAAAAAAATCTCGAAAACAGACTACCTTCCATAATGAAAAGGCTATTATCCATTGGAATAACAAAAATCTTGACAATAGACTACCTTCCATAATGACAAGGCTACCATCCATTGGAGTAACAAAAACATCGACAACAGAATACGTTCCAAAATGACAAGGCTACCATCCAGTGGAGAAACAAAAATATCGACAACAGACTACCTTCGATAATGACAAGGCTACCATCCATTGAAGTAACAAAAATCTCGAAAACAGACTACCTTCCAAAATGACAAGGCTACCATCCATTAGAGTAACAAAAATCTCGACAACAAACAACCTTCCATAATGACAAGGCTACCATCTATTGGAGTAACACAAATCTCGACAAAAGACTACCTTCCATAATGACAAGGCTACCATCCATTAGAGTAACAAAAATATCGAAAACAGACTACCTTCGATAATGACAAGGCTACCATCAATTGGAGTAACAAAAATCTCTATAACAGACTACCATCCATAATGACAATGATACCATCCATTAGAGTAACAAAAATCTCGACAACAGACTAACTACCATAATGATAAATCTACCATCCATTGGAGTAACAAAAATCTCGAAAATAGACTACCTTCCATAATGACAAGGCTACCATCCATTAGAGTAACAAAAATCTCGACAACAGACTACCTTCGATAATGACAAGGATACCATCCATTGGAGTAACAAAAATCTCGTAAACAGACTACCTTCCATAATGACAAGGCTACCATCCATTAGAGTAACAAAAATCTCGACAATAGACATACTTCCATAATGACAAGGCTACCATCTATTGGAGTAACAAAAATATCGACAACAGACTACCTTCCATAATGACAAGGCTACCATCCATTGGAATAAAAAAAATCTCGAAAACAAACTACCTTCCATAATGAAAAGGCTATAATCCATTAGAGTAACAAAAATCTCGACAACAGACTATCTTCCATAATGACAAGGCTACCATCCATTGGAATAACAAAAATCTTGACAATCGACTACCTTCCATAATGACAAGGCTACCATCCATTGGAGTAACAAAATCATCGACAACAGAATACGTTCCAAAATGACAAGGCTACCATCCATTGGAGAAACAAAAATATCGACAACAGACTACCTTCGATAATGACAAGGCTACCATCCATTAGAGTAACAAAAATCTCGAAAACAGACTACCTTCCAAAATGACAAGGATACCATCCATTAGAGTAACAAAAATCTCGACAACAAACAACCTTCCATAATGACAAGGCTACCATCTATTGGAGTAACAAAAATCTCGACAAAAGACTACCTTCCATAATGACAAGGCTACCATCCATTAGAGTAACAAAAATATCGACAACAGACTACCTTCGATAATGACAAGGCTACCATCCATTAGAGTAACAAAAATCTCGACAACAGACTACCATCCATAATGACAATGATACCATCCATTAGATTAACAAAAATCTCGACAACAGACTACCTACCATAATGATAAGGCTACCAACCATTAGAGTAACAAAAATCATGACAACATACAACCTTCCATAATGACAAGGCTACCATCTATTGGAGTAACAAAAATCTCGACAAAAGACAACTTTCCATAATGACAAGGATACCATCCTTTGGAGTGACAAAAATCTCGAAAACAGTCTACCTTCCATAATGACAAGGCTACCATCCATTAGAGTAACAAAAATCTCGACAACATATAACCTTCCATAATGACAAGGCTACCATCAATTGGAGTAACAAAAATCTCGACAAAAGACTACCTTCCATAATGACAAGGCTACCATCCATTGGAGTAACAAAAATATCGACAACAGACTACCTTCCATAATGACAAGGCTACCATCCATTGGAATCAAAAAAATCTCGAAAACAGACTACCTTCCATAATGAAAAGGCTATTATCCATTGGAATAACAAAAATCTTGACAATAGACTACCTTCCATAATGACAAGGCTACCATCCATTGGAGTAACAAAAACATCGACAACAGAATACGTTCCAAAATGACAAGGCTACCATCCAGTGGAGAAACAAAAATATCGACAACAGACTACCTTCGATAATGACAAGGCTACCATCCGTTGAAGTAACAAAAATCTCGAAAACAGACTACCTTCCAAAATGACAAGGCTACCATCCATTAGAGTAACAAAAATCTCGACAACAAACAACCTTCCATAATGACAAGGCTACCATCTATTGGAGTAACACAAATCTCGACAAAAGACTACCTTCGATAATGACAAGGCTACCATCAATTGGAGTAACAAAAATCTCTATAACAGACTACCATCCATAATGACAATGATACCATCCATTAGAGTAACAAAAATATCGACAACAGACTAACTACCATAATGATAAATCTACAATCCATTGGAGTAACAAAAATCTCGAAAATAGACTACCTTCCATAATGACAAGGCTACCATCCATTAGAGTAACAAAAATCTCGACAACAGACTACCTTCGATAATGACAAGGATACCATCCATTGGAGTAACAAAAATCTCGTAAACAGACTACCTTCCATAATGACAAGGCTACCATCCATTAGAGTAACAAAAATCTCGACAATAGACATACTTCCATAATGACAAGGCTACCATCTATTGGAGTAACAAAAATCTCGACAAAAGACTACTTTCAATAATGACAAGGCTACCATCCACTGGAGTAACAAAAATATCGACAACAGACTACCTTCCATAATGACAAGGCTACCATCCATCGGAATAACAAAAATATCGAAAACAGACTACCTTCCATAATGACAAGGCTATTATCCATTAGAGTAACAAAAATCTCGACAACAGACTACCTTCCATAATGACAAGGCTACCATCCATTGGAATAACAAAAATCTCGACAATAGACTACCTTCCATATTGACAAGGATACCATCCATTGGAGTAACAAAAAATTCGACAACAGACTACGTTCCAAAATGACAAGGCTACCATCCATTGGAGTAACAAAAATATCGATAATAGACTACCTTCGATAATGACAAGGCTACCATCCATTGGAGTAACAAAAATATCGAAAATAAACTACCTTCCATAATGACAAGGCTACCATCCATTGGAATAACAAAAATCTCGAAAACAGACTACCTTCCATGATGACAAGGCTACTATCCATTAGAGTAACAAAAATCTCGACAACAGACTACCTTCCATAATGACAAGGCTACCATCCATTGGAATAACAAAAATATCGACAATAGACTACCTTCCATAATGACAAGGCTACCATCCATTGGAGTAACAAAAACATCGACAACAGACTACCTTCAATAATGACAAGGCTATCATCCATTGTAGTAACAAAAATCTCGAAAACAAACTACCTTCCATAATGACAAGGCTACCATCCATTAGATTAACAAAAACCTCGACAATAGACTACCTCCCATAATAACAAGGCTACCATCCATTGGTATAACAAAAATCTCGACAATAGAATACCTTCCATAATGACAAGGCTACCATCCATTGGAGTAACAAAAATCTCGAAAACAAACTACCTTCCATAATGTCAAGGCTATCATCCATTAGAGTAACAAAAATCTCGACAACAGACAACCTTCCATAATGACAAGGCTACCATCCATTGGAGTAACAAAAATATCGACAACAGACTACTTTCAATAATGAGAAGGCTACCATCCACTGGAGTAACAAAAATATCGACAACAGACTACGTTCCAAAATGACAAAGCTACCATCCATTGGAGTAACAAAAATCTCGAAAATAAACTACCTTCCATAATGACAAGGCTACCATCCATTGGAATAACAAAAATCTCGAAAACAGACTACCTTCCATGATGACAAGGCTACTATCCATTAGAGTAACAAAAATATCGACAACAGACTACCTTTCATAATGACAAGGCTACCATCCATTGGAATAACAAAAATATCGACAATAGACTACATTCCATAATGACAAGGCTACCATCCATTGGAGTAACAAAAACATCGACAACAGACTACCTTCGATAATGACAAGGCTACCATCCATTGGAGTAACAAAAATCTCGAAAACAGACTACCTTCCATAATGACAAGTCTACCATCCACTAGAGTAACAAAAATCTCGACAACATACATCCTTCCATAATGACAAGGCTACCATCTATTGGAGTAACAAAAATATCGACAAAAGACTACCTTCCGTAATGACAAAGCTACCATCCATTGGAGTAACAAAGATATCGACAACAGACTACCTTCCATAATGACAAGGCTGCCATCCATTGGAATAACAAAAATCTCGAAAATAGACTACCTTCCATAATGACAAGGCTATTATCCATTAGAGTAACAAAAATCTCGAATACAGACAACCTTCCATAATGACAAGGCTACAACCTATTGGAGTAACAAAAATATCGACAAAAGACTACCTTCCATAATGACAAGGCTACCATCCATTGGAGTAACAAAAATATCGACAACAGACTACCTTCGATAATGACAAGGCTACCATCCATTGGAGTAACAAAAAAATTGATACAGACTATGTTCCATAATGACAAGGCTACAATCCATTGGAATAACAAAAATCTCGAAAATAGACTACCATCCATAATGACAACGATACCATCCATTGGAGTAACAAAAATCTCGACAACAGACTACCTTCCATAATGACAAGGCTACCATCCATTGGAGTAACAAAAATCTCAAAAACAGACTACCTTCCATAATGACAAGGCTACCATCCATTAGAGTAACAAAAATCTCGACAACAGACTACCTTCCATAATGACAAGGCTACCATCCATTGGAGTAACAAAAATATGAACGACAGACTACCTTCCATAGTGACAAGGCTACAATAGACTACCTTCCATAATGACAAGGCTACCATCCATTGGAATAAAAAAAATCTCGAAAACAGACTACCTTCCATAATGACAAGGCTACCATCCATTAGAGTAACAAAAATCTCGACAACAGACAACCTTCCATAATGACAAGGCTACCATCTATTGGAGTAACAAAAATCTCGACAAAAGACTACCTTCCATAATGACAAGGGTACCATCCATTGAAATAAAAAAAATGTCAACAATAGACTACCTTCCATAATGACAAGGCTACCATCCATTGGAGTAATAAAAACATCGACAACAAACTACGTTCCAAAATGACAAGGCTACCATCCATTGGAGTAACAAAAATATCGATAACAGACTACCTTCGATAATGACAAGGCTACCATCCATTGGAGTAACAAAAATCTAGAAAATAGACTACCTTCCATAATGACAAGGCTACCATCCATTAGAGTAACAAAAATCTCGACAACAGACAACCTTCCATAATGACAAGGCTACCATCTATTGGAGTAACAAAAATATCAACAAAAGACTACCTTCCATAATGACAAGGCTACCATCCATTGGAGTAACAAAAATATCGACAACAGACTACCTTCGATAATGACAAGGCTACCATCCATTGGAGTAACAAAAAAATCGATACAGACTATGTTCCATAATGACAAGGCTAAAATCCATTGGAATAACAAAAATCTTGAAAACAGACTACCATCCATAATGACAATGATACCATCCATTGGAGTAACAAAAATATCGACAACAGACTACCTTCCATAATTACAAGGCTACCATCCATTAGAGTAACAAAAATCTCAAAAATAGACTACCTTCCATAATGAAAAGGCTACCATCCATTAGAGTAACAAAAATCTTGACAACAGACGACCTTCCATAATGACAAGGCTACCATCCATTGGAGTATCAAAAATGTGAACGAAAGACTACCTTCCATAGTGACAAGGCTACCATCTATTGGTGTGACAAAAATGACAATGATAAACTCCCTTCCATAATGACAAGGCTAGCATCCATTGGAGTAACAAAAATCTCGACAACAGACTACCTTCCATAATGACAAGGCTACCATCCATTGGAATAAAAAAAATCTCGAAAACAGGCTACCTTCATTAATGATAAGGCTACCATCCATTAGAGTAACAAAAATCTCGACAACAGACAACCTTCCATAATGACAAGGCTACCATCTATTGGAGTAACAAAAATCACGACAAAAGACTACCTTCCATAATGATAAGGCTACCATCCATTGGAGTAATAAAAATATCGACAACAGACTACCTTCCATAATGATAAGGCTACCATCCATTGGAATAACAAAAATATCGAAAACAGACTACCTTCCATAATGACAAGGCTACCATCCATTAGAGTAACAAAAATATCGATAGCAGACTACCTTCCATATTGACAAGGGTACCATCCATTGAAATAAAAAAATCTCGACAATAGACTACCTTCCATAATGACAAGGCTACCATCCATTGGAGTAATAAAAACATCGACAACAGACTACGTTCCAAAATGACAAGGCTACCATCCGTTGGAGTAACAAAAATATCGATAATAGACTACCTTCGATAATGACAAGGCTACCATCCATTGGAGTAACAAAAATCTCGAAAATAAACTACCTTCCATAATGACAAGGCTACCATCCATTGGAATAACAAAAATCTCGAAAACATACTACCTTCCATGATGACAAGGCTACTATCCATTAAAGTAACAAAAATCTCGACAACAGACTACCTTTCATAATGACAAGGCTACCATCCATTGGAATAACAAAAATATCGACAATAGACTACTTTCCATACTGACAAGGCTACCATCCATTGGAGTAACAAAAACATCGACAACAGACTACCTTCGATAATGACAAGGCTACCATCCATTGGAGTAACAAAAATCTCGAAAACAGACTACCTTACATAATGACGAGTCTACCATCCATTAGAGTAACAAAAATCTCGACAACATACATCCTTCCATTATGACAAGGCTACCATCTATTGGAGTAACAAAAATATCGACAAAAGACTACCTTCCGTAATGACAAGGCTACCATCCATTGGAGTAACAAAAATATCGACAAAAGACTACCTTCCTTAAATGCAGTACCATTGATACTTCAGAAGGTTCTGCTTGATTAAGATCATAGTGTTCTTGGCTTTGGCTTATTCTGGCGCTTCTGAATGCTGATGACATAGTTAAGATCTTGATCAGAGTCAGAGTGTTTTGAGCGCAGATTTTGTTTATTAGACTTCAGCGTAAGCACATGTATGATCTTCTGGTTGACATCTTCTGATGCTGATGTTGATATTCTGATGCTGATTCCATCAGAGTTTCCTGTAAATAAACAGCATAATTTTAAGTAGCATCTATGTCAAATATAAAACTCATAATTCATTTATTCTTGTATTTTGTTATCATCAAAACTCTAACTGAGGGTTGTAGAATCAAATTGTGTTCCAACAATCTCCCCCTTTTTGATGATGACAAAAACTAGATTTTTTTAAATTAAAATAAAATTATGAAAGTATCAGAGTTTAATAATTGAGAAGAAACAGTATCAGAGATAGTCCATTAACGATAGAAAGGTATCAGAGCTAAGAGAGTAAGGAATAAAAAGTATTAGAGTAATGATGAGAAAAACTCCCCCTGAGTTGATTATTCCTTTTGATTCCTTGAGACCTTGAGCATCAGAACTTTATTGAACCTTTCTTTGATCATCAGAATTTTGCTTTATCAGAGTTCTTCAGATTCTTGTACCTGTAAGCTTTTCAGAACAACAAATATTTATGAATGTTAGAATGTTTGAGACTTTTGTCTCAGTAAACCGTTATTGAAAAATATCATTCTTTCTCCCCCTTTTTGTCAGCAATCAAAAAGCATATATAATCAGAGTTAAAAAGATTAGAGCAAAACACGTTTGTCTTGAAACAGAAGCAATGATAATTTAGAACAAGTAGAAATATTACAGTCAAACATGAAAAGCAAACAAGGAAAACACAAGAAAAATCTAAGAAGAAGGAGGAAGTCGTGTGAACAGCGCTTCCAACATGCTCTTGATTTGTTCGCTGGTTTCGGTTTGCTTTGCTACCATGGTTGCTATATATTCAATCTTGATATCCTGCTTGTCCATCCGTTCATTCATCAGCATGTCTGATCTCTTCAGATCCTCCAGAGTCTGCCTATCAACAGAGGAAGATTGAGGATCTTCAGATACAGGCTGCTTCTCAGAGCCTTTTGTAGTTTCTTTTGCTTGACCCAAGTCTTCATCTTGAATGATTTGTTCTTCAGCAGGTTGAACTTGAAATGCTGGACGCTTTTCAGACCAAGGCTCTGTGTCCAGATGGAAAACTTCTTCCTTCAGCACCTTGCTCAGAACTGGACCTTCCATTTCCTTCAATAGTTTGCTAAAGTTCTGTTGGGCCTGTCCATAGTTCTGGTCTTGCAGCTTGAAGGTTTCAGCACATACCCATCTCCTGAATTGAGTCCAGAGATAATCTGATACAGCAGGATCAATCACTTCCAAACTTGCTTGTTTCAAAGAAGATATCCATTTCTGCATATCTGTTTCAAAGTTCAACATGCTGCTACCAACATCTGGTTGTTTTGGTTTGGGAATAGTAGTTTTCTGGTTTATTGCAGCAACACATTCAAGGATTGTTAGATCAATGAATGTCTTGCTGTGGTTTTCTATATTTTTCTTTGGTGAGGGAGTAGGAGAATCAGAAATAACGATTGGACTATGTGGAGTGTTTGGAGGAGTTGTTTCTGGTGATGAGGGAAGTTGAGACATATTGACAGTTGTACCACAAGGCAATTGAATGGCCAAGGGTTGTGGTTCAGGAGACTCAGAAGTTTGAGCCTCAGCGTTTTGTGTCTCAGGTTGTGGAGTTTGTGCATGTGGAGGAGATGGTGGATTACTTTCTGGTTGGGGAGAGGAAGGTTGTGGAATTTCTGGTTCTGGTATGGGAGTTTCTGGTATTGGTGAAAGAGGGATGTTAGGTTGAGGAGAAGTGGGAATTTATGGTATTGGATTTGGATTGTTTGTTTCAGGAGCGGAAGTATGTTGTTCTATATCAGCCAGAACTTATGCAAGTTCTGGTTCTGGAATGGTTGTAGTGTTTGGATTTTGTGGTTTGGAGCGGGATCTTCTGAGAGTTAATGACTCAGAAGGGTCAAAGTCTTCAAAATATTTAAAGGTTTGGGGAGTTGGGATATCAGATGGAATTGGAGTTGGAGTGGGAATGAATGTGGAACCAGCAGTTGAATCTAAAACAGATACAAAAACAGGATTACCTCTTTTCTTTGGAGTATATTGTGATGATCCTTCTGGAGCAGCTTTTCTCTTCTTAGTCTTCTTCAGAGCAACCTCTGGTACCTTCTGCTGAAGATCTTGTATGTTTAGATTAGGAGCTGTTCCATCAGCTTTGCAAGCATCCAAATATCTCAGAATGATCTGAGGCTTGGAGTCAATCTCTGAGAACATGGGGAAGTCGTCAAGAAGGACTCTTCTACTGGAGATTTCAGCAAAAGGAGTGATGTTGGGCTCGTTCTTAATGTTCTCGATCAACTTCATCTTCTTTAGATTCTTGGCATTCAGCTGCTTGCCAACAGATGGTTCCAGGGTGCTGATCTCTTGTGCCTCTGTCAAGTGTTCAATCATCCTATTCTCCGTCAGAATATCTGATATCAATTTTAACAAGGGTATCCAATCCCTTTTAGTGCGTTCATCTTCTCTTGTCTCCTTGATGCTAGTCCTCAGATGGTTGAATAGAAGATGAGCTAGATTAATCTTTACCTTCTGATTGATAAAATAGATCAGAAACTGTTGATCTATGTTAATGTAATCAGGAGAGCTTGTAGGCTTCCTGTGATTGAAACAGCCCAGAATAATCTTTGTCCAAATTTTGTGCTTATCTCTTAGATCCCTTATCTTGCTGGAGGGAAGCCCCAGCATGAAAATTTCCCTTGCTATAGTAGCAACATCTGAGCACCTTTCTTCCATGTCTATACAGCGAATACCACCAACATTGTATCCAATTAGTTTTCCAATTAGGTCTTCAGTGATCACAATTTTCTTCCCCATTATGTAAGAAGTGACTTGGTGATTTGAGGAAGACACGTGAATCTAGAATTCCTTAACCAAGATGGGAAAAGTTGGACCCACCAACCTGTCAGAGTATCTCTCCCATCCTTGAGCTTGAATCTCTTCTAATAAATCAAAACCATTTTCCTTCAAACTATTGAAATCCACTATAATCTCTGACATAACTTCCAGGTTCTTGACTAGAGTGAGTAGTGTTCTGAGAGGAACCTCATATTGCTCAGCTGATGCATCTTTCTGGGAACCTGAAGAGATATTGCTGGAAGACGCCATTGTTCACACGAGGTTTTGAGAGAAAAAAATTGAAAGGGTTTTCTTGAGCAGTAAGAACACAAACACAGATATCAGAAAAATTGATTGAAAATGAAAGTAAGGGTAAACATTGTGAATAGTGTGAATGGTGTTTAAATAGATTTTGAAAAAGTTTTTGAAAACATAAACGCTTAAGAGAGAGAAATAAATCATGATTAATAACATTAATTGATTGCTGATTTTAGGGGATTTCAGAAAGATACTTAAACGGTTACAAGTGACATGTGTCTCAATGCATCCAATCAGCTCTTTGCCTTTTTAGAAGCGTGAACGCGTGTTCGGGCTCAGGAAATAGCTGATGACTGGATGACACTTGTTTGCTTTGAGTGAACATCACTTCTATCCTTGAACTGAAGAGCTCAGAGCTTCATGGATAGATCTGATACAATCTGCATTTCTTAAATTCTGAAAGAAGGATTGATCAGAAGTTCACAGAGAAATAAATATAATTCTGAAGGTTAATATATAAAATTAAAATAGTTTTATTCTGGACAGAGCTTCATGCTGAGATGATTCAGAATGAAGTTGAACCTATCTTCAGAAAGTGGTTTTGTGAAGATATCAACCCATTGATGGTCTGTATCAATAAATTTTAAGTTTAAAATGCCTTTCTGAATATAGTCCCTAATAAAATGATGTTTTATTTCTATATGCTTAGCCCTAGAATGAAAAATTGGATTTCTACTTAAGCAAATAGCAGAAGTATTATCACAGAGTATAGGAATGTTACTCTCATAAATTTGGAAGTCCTCAAGTTGACTTTTCATCCAGAGCATTTTTGTGCTGCATCCAGCTGCTGCTATGTATTCAGCTTCTGCTGTTGATAGAGCAATGGTGGATTGTCTTTTGCTGGACCACGAGATCAGATTTTCTCCCAGAAACTGGCAGCTTCCAGAAGTACTTTTACATTCAACTTTGTCTCCAGCAAAGTCAGCATCAAAGTAACCTACTAAGCTGTAATCAACAGATTTTCTATAAAACAAACCCAGATTAGTAGTACCTTTCAGATACTTGAAAATTCGCTTAACAGCTGTTAAGTGAGATTCTCTAGGATCTGATTGGAATCTTGCACAAATGCATACACTGAATAAAATATCAGGCCTTGAGGCTGTCAGATAAAGTAGAGTACCAATCATACCTCTGTAGACTTTCTGTTCTACCTTTTTGCTTACCTCTTCTCTTTCCAGAATGCACGTGGGATGCATTGGAATCTTTGATGACTTACATTCTGAGAGATCAAATTTCTTCAGGAGTTCTCTGACATATTTTCTCTTATGAATGTAAGTTCCTTCTGGGGTTTGATTGATCTGAATTCCCAGAAAGAATTTCAGTTCTCCCATTAGGCTCATCTCAAATTCTGCTTGCATACACTTAGCAAATTCTCTTCCCAGAGAACGTTTAGTAGATCCAAAAATTATATCATCAACATAAATCTGACAGACAAAAATGTCATTCTTAACTGTCTTACAGAATAAGGTTGTGTCCACCTTCCCTCTGATGAATTCCATTTCTAACAGGAAGTTACTTAGTCTTTCATACCAAGCTCTGGGAGCTTGTTTCATACCATACAATGACTTCTTTAGTTTGAAAACATATTCTGGATTTTTTGAGCTTTCAAAACCAGGGGGTTGGTGCACATATACCTCTTCTTCTATATAGCCATTTAAGAATGCACTCTTGACATCCATCTGATACAGAGTGATGCCTTTATTAACAGCAAAAGAAATTAAAAGTCTGATAGATTCTAACCTGGCGATTGGAGCAAAGGTTTCTGTATAGTATATCCCCTCTTGCTGACTATAACCTTGTGCTACCAATCGTGCCTTGTTTCTGAAAACTTCACCTTGTTCATTCAGCTTGTTTCTGAACACCCATTTTACTACAATGACGTTGAATCCTCTTGGCTTGGGAACTAAATCCCATACGTCATTCCTGGTGAATTGATTCAGCTCCTCTTGCATTGCTAGAATCCAGTCATTGTACAGAAGTGCTTCATCAATTGAGGATGGTTCAATCAAAGAGACAAGTCCCATGAGGGATTCTTCAGAGTTTCTGAAGCTGGATCTTGTTCTGATTGGATCATCCTTTCATCCTAGGATTGTTTCTTCTGGGTGATCCATGCTGCTTCTGGATGGTCTTTTCTGAGGTTGATCAACAATAGGTGTTGGATTACTTGCAGTGCCTCTTTCTGAAGTTGAGGGAGTGTCTCTGTTAAGAGCTTCTGATGACTTGTCTTCAGTACCTGTGAATTCAACTTCCATACATGCAAATACTTCATTCTGCTTTGACTTTTCAGAGTCAAGCTTATCATCAAAACAAACACTGATTGATTCTTCCACAATCTGTGTTTCTGTTTTGTATACTTTGTACCCTCTTGAGTGTTCAGAGTATCCTAACATAATACACTTCTGTGCTTAGGAGTCAAACTTGTTCAAATAATTTTTAGTATTTAAAATAAAACAAGTACATCCAAATGGATGAAAATATGAAATGTTGGGCTTTTTGTTCTTCCACAATTCATATGGAGTCTTTTCCAGAATAGGTCTTATGGAGATTCTATTCGGAATGTAGCACGCTGTGTTTATTACCTCTGCCCAGAAGATCTTAGCAACGTTAGTCTCCTTGATCATGGTTTTGGCCATTTCTTGCAATGTTCTGTTCTTTCGTTCTACAACTCCATTTTGCTTGGGAGTTCTAGGACAAGAGAAATCATGCAGAATGCCTTTGTCATTAAAAAATGATTCAAAATCTTTGTTTTCAAACTCTCCACCATGATCACTTCTGACTTTTACGATTCTAAGATCCTTTTCATTCTGAACTTGGTTACAGAAGGTGACAAACACAGAGTGTGACTCGTCCTTGTGTCTTAAGAACTTTACCCATGTCCATCTGCTATAGTCATCTACGATTACTAACCCATACATCTTGCCACTGACTGAAGCAGTTTTAACTAGTCGAAATAAGTCAATGTGCAGAAGTTCTAATGGCTTAGAGGTGGAAACAACGTTTTTAGATTTGAAAGTTGGTTTTGCAAACTTGCCTTTCTGACATGCTTCACACATAGCATCTGAATTGAACTTCGGGTTAGGAAGTCCACTGACCAGATTGAGTTTGTTAATCTGAGATATTCTTCTCATACTAACATGCCCCAATCTTCTCTGCCAGATCCATTGCTCGTTATTAACAGACAGAAGGAACTTTACATTCTGACTTTTCAGTTAAGAAAGTTTGATTTTGTAAATGTTGTTTCTCCTCTTTCCATTAAACAGGATAGTCCCATCTTTCTGACTAACTGCTTTACATGAATTTTGATTAAAGATTATATCATAACCGTTATCACTTAATTGACTTATGGATAACATGTTATGCATTAATCCATCTACTAATAAGACATTACTGATAGAGGGAAGATTTCTGTTACCTATTGTTCCAGAGCCAATGATCTTTCCCCTCTGATTGCCTCCAAAGCGTACATGGCCTCCAGGCTTAAGTTCCAGGCTTTGGAACATATGCCTTATTTCCGTCATGTGTCGTGAGCAGCCAGAGTCCAGGTACCATGACTGGTGTTTCTGCATTGCTGCTAAAGATATCTGCAACATGTATTATTTTATCCTTAGGTACCCATATTTTCTTGGGTCCTGATTTGTTAGTTTTACCAAAACTCTGATTGAATTTTGGTTTGACAGAATAGTTGCTACTAGTATATTTCATGTCTTGTGTGTGCCCATACACAAAGTGAGAATTAAGAGGAGTTCGTTTAATAACTAAATCCATGGAATTCTTAGGTGTAGGTACCTTACCTTGGTATCCTATTCCCTTTCTGCCATTTCTGCTAACTCCATAGATCATTGAAGGCATTTTGCTTCTATCTATGCTTTTAGCAAGAAACTTCTGAAAGCTGTGATCATACTCCTTGATGATCTCATCAGCACTACTAGGAATTTCAAGAGTTGTTTCCTTCTGAGAGTTTTGTAATATATTTACTAATTTTGAAAATTTATTTTTCAACTAAGAATTTTCCAACTTGAGACTCTCAGTTTTATCAGAGTCAGAAGAAAGATCCCTTTTCAGGTTTCTGAATTTGTCTCTGATCTGCTGATATCTTTCCAGAATCTCATTAAGGCTTTCAGCTAGTTCAGCCTTAGTAAAATTAATAGCAAAGTCAGGAAATACCTCTTTTGTGTCTGATTCAGAGTCTGATTCAGAAGCTTCACTGTCTTCTGATATGTTTGCCATAAGAGCTATGTTTGCTCTCTCATCATCTGATTTTGAGTCAGCTTCAGATGTGTCAGAGTCATCCCATGTGGCCATGAGACTTTTCTTCTTTTCCTTGCCAAACTTTCTTCTGGGCTTTTCCTTCTGAAGCTTTGGGCAGTCACTCTTGTAGTGTCCTTGCTCGTTGCATTCATAGGAGATGATGTCCTTGTTGTTTGGCTTTCTGCTACCTGAGGAGCCTTCAGATCTTCTATATCTAGAGGTGGGTCCTGACATTCTATATCTGGAGGAGGATTCGTTCTGGTTCTCAGATCTTCTGGGAGTCCTGAACTTTCTTTGCCTCTGCTTCCACAGTTTGTTCACCCTTCTGGAGAGGAGAGACAATTCATCTTCTTCTGATGAGGACCCATCAGAGGTTTCTTCAACAGCCTACAAAACATTGGAGTCAGATTTTATGTTAGATTTTAAAGCTAAAGGCTTACCTTGATTTAGAGGTTCATCATCTTCTAGCTCTATCTCGTGACTTCTGAGGGAGCTGACAAGTTCCTCCAGAGAGATTTTGTTGAGATCCTTAGCTAGCTTCAGCGCTGTGACCATTGGCCTCCACTGTTTTGGCAAGCTTCTGATGATCTTCTTGACATGATCAGCAATAGAATACCCTTTGTCCAGAACTTTGAGACCAGCAACCAGAATCTGAAATCTTGAGAACATTGTTTCAATAGATTCACTTTCTTCCATCTTGAATGCCTCATACTTCTGGATGAGCGCAAGAGCTTTAGTTTCTTTAACTTGAAGGTTGCCTTCATGCGTCATTATGAGAGAATCAAACATGTTCTTAGCAGTGTCTCTGTTTGATATTTTTTCATATTCAGAGTAAGAGGTAGCACTGAGAAGGATAGTTTTTGTTGGTTAGACATTACTTTCATGTCAATCTTCTGACCACTTGCATTCACTGGGTGCATGTATCCATCTGTCACCATATCCAACAGATCAGCATCATGGGCTAGAAAGAAGCTTTCAATTTTGTCTTTCCAATAATCAAAGTTATCTCCATCAAAGACTGGAGGTTTGCCACTGAATCTGTCTCTTTCTTCACTGTGATCATTGCTGATGTTTTGATGTTGTCCTGCCATAGTGTTTTTCATCGCTGGATCTTGTATTGACACGGTTAAGTGTTATGAACTCAGAACCAGGCACTCTGATACCAATTGAAGATGTGAAAAACACAAGAAGGGGGTTGAATTGTTAAAACTTGAAATCAAATAACAGCAACACGTTATTTTTATCCTGGTTCGTTTGATCTCAAACTACTCCAGTCCACCCGTCAAGGTGATTTCGCCTCTCTCCAACAACGTCTTAATCCATTATATTCAACTGAATACAAATCTTCTTTAACAACTGCTAAAGCCTTCTTGAGTCTAAACCACAGACCAGTTTCTCAAGGAAATTCTTTCTACAGAAAAATGAACAATTATGTGTGTTTGATTTTTTCTACAAAAACTATATATCACAATTGTGATAATACACATGATAAAGCTTAAATGAGACTAGAATGCTAGAAATATAGAGTAAGCAATTTGAGAGCTTTAGCAAACTGAATGAGTGAGGACGAAGATGATTGTTGGCTTTGTGTATATGCGTGTAGAGTATTCTAGAGCATTAGCCATTTCACTTCTCACTGATTTGTTTAAATACATCTTGGAAAAGATACGTTGATGCCAATTATTCCATTTCAATGCTCATTATGTTCTTTCCATTTTTAGAAGATCTTTGTCTTGGAATAAAGCCATTGGTAATTAATCTACCTTGAATGCAGTACCGTTGATATTTCAGAAGCTTCTGCTTGATTTAGATTAGAGTGTTCTTGGCTTTGGCTTATTCTGGCGCTTCTGAATGCTGATGACATAGTTAAGATCTTGATCAGAGTCAGAGAGTGTTGAGCGCAGATTCTGTCTATCAGACTTCAGCGTAAGCACATGTATGATCTTCTGGTTGACATCTTCTGATGCTGATGTTAATATTCTGATGCTGATTCCATTAAAGTTTCCTGTAAATAAACAACATAATTTTAAGTAGCATCAATGTCAAATATAAAACTCATAATTCATTTAATCTTGTATTTTGTTATCATCAAAACTCTAACTGAGGGTTGTAGAATCAAACTGTGTTCTAACACTACCATCCATTGGAATAACAAAAATATCGACAACAGACTACCTTCGATAATGACAAGGCTACCATCCATTGGAGTAACAAAAAAAATCAACAACAGACTACGTTCCATAATGACAAAGCTACAATCCATTGGTATAACAAAAATATCGACAACAGACTACCATCCATAATGACAATGATACCATCCATTGTAGTAACAAAAATATCGACAATAGACTACCTTCCATAATGAAAAGGCTACCATCCATTGGAGTAACAAAAATCTCAAAAACAGACAACCTTCCATAATCACAAGGTTACCATCCATTAGAGTAACAAAAATCTCGACAAAAGACAACCATCCATAATGACAAGGCTACCATCCATTGGAGTAACAAAAATCTCGACAATAGAGTACCTTCCATAATGATAAGGCTACCATCCATTGGAGTAACAAAAATATGAACGACAGACTACCTTCCATAGTGACAAGGCTACCATCCATTGGAGTGACATAAATCACAATGACATACTACCTTCCATAATGACAAGGCTAGCGTCCATTGGAGTAACAAATATCTCGACAACAGACTACCTTCCATAATGACAAGGCTACCATCCATTGGAATAACAAAAATCTCAAAAACAGACTACCTTCCATAATGACAAGGCTACCATCCATTAGAGTAACAAAAATCTCGACAACAGACAACCTTCATAATGACAAGGCTACCATCTATTGGAGTAACAAAAATCTAGATAAAAGACTACCTTCCATAATGACAAGGCTACCATTCATTGGAGTAATAAAAATATCGACAACAGACTACCTTCCATAATGACAAGGCTACCATCCATTAGAGTAACAAAAATCTCGACAACAGACTACCTTCCATAATGACAAGGCTACCATCCATTGGAATAAGAAAAATCTCGAAAACAGACTACCTTCCATAATGACAAGGCTACCATCCATTAGAGTAACAAAAATATCGACAACAGACAACCTTCCATAATGACAAGGCTACCATCTATTGGAGTAACAAAAATCTCGTCAAAAGACTACCTTCCATAATGATAAGGCTACCATCCATTAGAGTAATAAAAATATCGACAACAGACTACCTTCCATAATGACAAGGCTACCATCCATTGGAATAACAAAAATCTCGAAAACAAACTACCTTCCATAATGACAAGGCTACCATCCATTAGAGTAACAAAAATCTTGATAGCAAAGTACCTTCCATAATGACAAGGCTACCATCCATTAGAGTAACAAAAATCTCGACAACAGACAACCTTCCATAATGACAAGGCTACCATCTATTGGAGTAACAAAAATCTAGACAAAAGACTACCTTCCATAATGACAAGGATACCATCCATTGGAGTAACAAATATATCGACAACAGAATACCTTCCATAGTGACAAGGTTACCATCCATTAGAGTGACAAAAATAACAACGACAGACTACCTTCCAAAATGACAAGGCTAGCATCCATTGGAGTAACAAAAGTCTCGACTACAGACTACCTTCCATAATGACAAGGCTACCATCCATAGGAATAACAAAAATCTCTACAATAGACTACCTTCAATAATGGAAAGGCTACCATCCATTGGAGTAACAAAAACACCGACAACAGACTACGTTCCAAAATGACAAGGCTACCATCCATTGGAATAACAAAAATATCGACAACGGACTACCTTCGATAATGACAAGGATGCCATCCATTGGAGTAACAAAAATCTCGAAAATAGACTACCTTCCATAATGACAAGGCTACCATCCATTAGAGTAACAAAAATCTCGACAAAAGACTACCTTCCATAATGACAAGGCTACCATCCATTATAGTAACAAAAATATCGACAACAGACTACCTTCCATAATGACAAGGCTACCATCCATTAGAATAAGAAAAATCTCGAAAACAGACTACCTTCCATAATGACAAGGTTACAATCCATTATAGTAACAAAATCTCGATAACAGACTACCTTTCATAATGACAAGGATACCATCCATTGGATTAACAAAAATATCGACAACAGACTACCTTCGATAATGACAAGGCTATCATCCATTGGAGTAACAAAAAAATCGACAACAGACTATGTTCCATAATGACAAGGCTACAATCCATTGGAATAACAAAAATATCAACAATAGACTACCTTCCATAATGACAAGGCTAGCATCACTTTGAGTAACAAAAATCTCAAAAACAGACTACCTTCCATAATGACAAGGCTACCATCCATTAGAGTAACAAAAATCTCGACAACAGACAACCTTCCATAATGACAAGGCTACCATCCATTGGAGTAACTAAAATCTCGACAATAGAATACCTTCCATAATGACAAGGCTACCATCCATTGGAGTAACAAAAATATGAACGACAGACTACCTTCCATAGTGACAAGGCTACCATCCATTGGAGTAACAAAAAAAATCGACAACAGACTACGTTCCACAATGACAAGGCTACAATCCATTGGAATAACAAAAATATCGATAACAGACTACCATCCATAATGACAATGATACCATCCATTGTAGTAACATAAATATCGACAATAGACTACCTTCCATAATGACACGGCTACCATCTATTGGAGTAACAAAAATCTCAAAAACAGACAACCTTCCATAATGACAAGGTTACCATCCATTAGAGTAACAAAAATCTCGACAACAGACAACCTTCCATAATGACAAGGCTACCATCCACTGGAGTAACAAAAATCTCGACAATAGAGTACCTTCCATAATGACAAGGCTACCATCTATTGGAGTAACAAAAATATGAACGACAGACTACCTTCCATAGTGACAAGGCTACCATCCGTTGGAGTGACATAAATCACAACGACATACTACCTTCCATAATGACAAGCCTAGCATCCATTGGAGTAACAAATATCTCGACAACAGACTACCTTCCATAATGACAAGGCTACCATCCATTGGAATAACAAAAATCTCAATAACAGACAACCTTCCATAATGACAAGGCTACCATCCATTAGAGTAACAAAAATCTCGACAACAGACAACCTTCATAATGCAAGGCGACCATCTATTGGAATAACAAAAATCTCGATAAAAGACTACCTTCCATAATGACAAGGCTACCATCCATTGGAGTAATAAAAATATCGACAACAGACTACCTTCCATAATGACAAGGCTACCATCCATTAGAGTAACAAAAATCTCGACAACAGACTACCTTCCATAATGACAAGGCTACCATCCATTGGAATAACAAAAATCTCGAAAACAGACTACCTTCCATAATGACAAGGCTACCATCCATTAGAGTAACAAAAATATCCACAACAGACAACCTTCCATAATGACAAGGCTACCATATATTGGAGTAACAAAAATCTCGACAAAAGACTACCTTGCATAATGATAAGGCTACCATCCATTGGAGTAACAAAAATATCGACAACAGACTACCTTCCATAATGACAAGGCTACCATTCATTGGAATAACAAAAATCTCGATAGCAAACTACCTTCCATAATGACAAGGCTACCATCCATTAGAGTAACAAAAATCTCGACAACAGACAACCTTCCATAATGAAAAGGCTACCATCTATTGGAGTAACAAAAATCTAGACAAAAGACTACCTTCCATAATGACAAGGATACCATCCATTGGAGTAACAAATATATCGACAACGGAATACCTTCCATAGTGACAAGGTTACCATCCATTACAGTGACAGAAATAACAACGACTGACTACCTTCCAAAATCACAAGGCTAGCATCCATTGGAGTAACAAAAATCTCGACTACAGACTACCTTCCATAATGACAAGGCTACCATCCATAGGAATAACAAAAATCTCTACAATAGACTACCTTCAATAATGGAAAGGCTACCATCCATTGGAGTAACAAAAACACCGACAACAGACTACGTTCCAAAATGACAAGGCTACCATCCATTGGAGTAACAAAAATATCGAAAACGGACTACCTTCGATAATGACAAGGATGCCATCCAGTGGAGTAACAAAAATCTCGAAAATAGACTACCTTCCATAATGACAAGGCTACCATCCATTAGAGTAACAAAAATCTCGACAAAAAGACTACCTTCCATAATGAAAAGGCTACCATCCATTATAGTAACAAAAATATCGACAACAGACTACCTTCCATAATGACAAGGCTACCATCCATTAGAATAAGAAAAATCTCGAAAACAGACTACCTTCCATAATGAACGACAGACTACCAGCCATTGGAGTAATAAAAATATCGACAACAGACTACCTTCCATAATGACAAGTCTACAATCCATTAGAGTAACAAAAATCTCGACAACAGACTACCTTCCATAATGACAAGGCTACCATCCATTGGAATAACAAAAATCTCGAAAACAGACTACCTTCCATAATGACAAGGCTACCATCCATTAGAGTAACAAAAATATCGACAACAGACAACCTTCCATAATGACAAGGCTACCATCTATTGGAGTAACAAAAATCTCGACAAAAGACTACCTTCCATAATGATAAGGCTACCATCCATTGGAGTAATAAAAATATCGACAACAGACTACCTTCCATAATGACAAGGCTACCATCCATGGGAATAACAAAAATCTCGAAAATAAACTACCTTCCATAATGACATGGCTACCATCCATTAGAGTAACTAAAATATCGATAGCAAACTACCTTCCATAATGACAAGGCTACCATCCATTAGAGTAACAAAAATCTCGACAACAGACAACCTTCCATAATGAAAAGGCTACCATCTATTGGAGTAACAAAAATCTAGACAAAAGACTACCTTCCATAATGACAAGGATACCATCCATTGGAGTAACAAATATATCGACAACAGAATACCTTCCATAGTGACAAGGTTACCATCCATTAGAGTGACAGAAATAACAACGACAGACTACCTTCCAAAATCACAAGGCTAGCATCCATTGGAGTAACAAAAATCTCGACTACAGACTACCTTCCATAATGACAAGGCTACCATCCATAGGAATAACAAAAATCTCTACAATAGACTACCTTCAATAATGGAAAGGCTACCATCCATTGGAGTAACAAAAACACCGACAACAGACTACGTTCCAAAATGACAAGGCTACCATCCATTGGAGTAACAAAAATATCGAAAACGGACTACCTTCGATAATGACAAGGATGCCATCCATTGGAGTAACAAAAATCTTGAAAATAGACTACCTTCCATAATGACAAGGCTACCATCCATTAGAGTAACAAAAATCTCGACAAAAGACTACCTTCCATAATGACAAGGCTACCATCCATTGGAGTAACAAAAATATCGACAACAGACTACCTTCCATAATGACAAGTCTACCATCCATTAGAATAACAAAAATCTCGAAAACATACTACCTTCCATAATGACAAGGTTACAATCCATTAGAGTAACAAAATCTCGACAACAGACTACCTTTCATAATAACAAAGCTACCATCCATTGGAATAACAAAAATATGGACAACAGACTACCTTCGATAATGACAAGGCTATCATCCATTAGAGTAACAAAAAAATCGACAACAGACTATGTTCCATAATGACAAGGCTACAATCCATTGGAATAACAAAAATATCAACAACAGACTACCTTCCATAATGAAAAGGCTAGCATCCATTGGAGTAACAAAAATCTCAAAAACAGACTACCTTCCATAATGACAAGGCTACCATCCATTAGAGTAACAAAAATCTCGACAACAGACAACCTTCCATAATGACAAGGCTACCATCCATTGGAGTAACAAAAATCTCGACAATAGACTACCTTCCATAATCACAAGGCTACCATCCATTGGAGTAACAAAAATATGAACGACAGACTACCTTCCATAGTGACAAGGCTACCATCCATTGGAGTGACAAAAATCACAACGACATACTACCTTCCATAATGACAAGGTTAGCATCCATTGGAGTAACAAATATCTCGACAACATACTACCTTCCATAATGACAAGGCTACCATCCATTAGAGTAATAAAAATCTCGACAACCGACAACCTTCAATAATGACAAGGCTACCATCTATTGGAGTAACAAAAATCTTGACAAAAGACTACTTTCCATAATGACAAGGCTACCATCCATTGGAGTAACAAAAATATTGACAACAAACTACCTTCCATAGTGACAATGCTACCATCCATTGGAGTGACAGAAATCACAACGACAGACTACCTTCCATAATGACAAGGCTAGCATCCATTGGAATAACAAAAATCTCGAAAACAGACTACCATCCATAATGACAAGGCTACCATCCATTAGAGTAACAAAAATCTCGACAATAGACCCACTTCCATAATGACAAGGCTACCATCCATTGGAGTAACAAAAACATCGACAATAGACTACGTTCCAAAATAACAAGGCTATCATCCATTGGAGTAACAAAAATATTGACAAAAGACTACCTTAGATAATGACAAGGCTACCATCCATTGGAGTAACAAAAATCTCGAAAACAGACTACCTTCCATAATGACAAGGCTAGCATCCATTGGAGTAACAAAAATCTCGACAACAGACTACCTTCCATAATGACAAGGCTACCATCCATTGGAATAAAAAAATTCTCTACAATAGACTACCTTCCATAATGGCAAGGCTACCATCCATTGGAGTAACAAAAACATCGACAACATACTACGTTCCAAAATGACAAGGCTACCATCCATTGGAGTAACAAAAATATAGACAACAGACTAGCTTCGATAATGACAAGGATACCATCCATTGGAGTAACATAAATCTCGAAAATAGACTACCTTCCATAATGACAAGGCTACCATCCATTAGAGTAAGAAAAATCTCGACAACAGACAACGTTCCATAATGACAAGGCTACCATCTATTGGAGTAACAAAAATCTCGAAAATTGACTACCTTCCATAATGACAAGGCTACCATCCATTAGAGTAACAAAAATCTTGACAATAGACAACCTTCCATAATGACAAGGCTACCATCCATTGGAGTAACAAAAATCTCGACAATAGACTACCTTTCAAAATTACAAGGCTACATCCATTGGAGTAACAAAAATATGAACGACAGACTACCTTCCATAGTGACAAGGCTACCATCCATTGGAGTGACAGAAATCACAACGACATACTACCTTCCATAATGACAAGGGTAGCATCCTTTGGAGTGACAGAAATCACAACGACATACTACCTTCCATAATGACAAGGCTATCATCCATTGGAGTAACTAATATCTCAAAAACAGACTACCTTCCATAATGACAAGGCTACCATCCATTGGAATAACAAAAATCTCAAAAACAAACTACCTTCCATAATGACAAGGCTACCATCCATTAGAGTCACAAAAATCTCGACAACAGACAACCTTCCATAATGACAAGGCTACCATCTATTGGAAGAACAAAAATCTCGACAAAAGACTACCTTCCATAATGACAAGGCTACCATCCATTAGAGTAACAAAAATCTCGACAACTGACAACCTTCCTTAATGACAAGGCTACCATCTATTGGAGTAACAAAAATCTCGACAAAAGACTACCTTCCATAATGATAAGGCTACCACCCATTGGAGTAATAAAAATATCGACAACAGGCTACCTTCCATAATGACAAGGCTACCATCCATTGGAATAACAAAAATCTCGAAAACAGACTACCTTCCATAATGACAAGGCTACCATCCATTAGAGTAACAAAAATCTCGACAACAAACTACCTTCCATAATGACAAGGCTACCATCCATTGGAGTAACAAAAACATCAACAACAGAATACGTTCCAAAATGACAAGGCTACCATCCATTGGAGTAACAAAAATATCGAAAATAGACTATCTTCGATAATGACAAGGCTACCATCCATTGGAGCAACAAAAATCTCGAAAATAGACTATCTTCTATGATGACAAGGCTACCATCCATTAGAGTAACAAAAATATCGACAACAGACAACCTTCCATAATGACAAGGCTACCATCTATTGGAGTAACAAAAATCTTGACAAAAGCCTACGTTCCAAAATGACAAGGCTACCATCCATTGGAGTAACAAAAATATGGACAAAAGATTACCTTCGATAATGACAAGGCTACCATCCATTGGAGTAACAAAAATCTCGAAAACAGACTACCTTCCATAATGACAAGGCTAGCATCCATTGGATTAACAAAAATCTCGAAAATAGACTACCTTCCATAATGACAAGGCTACCATCCATTGGAATAACAAAAATCTCTACAATAGACTACCTTCCATAATGACAAGGCTACCAACCATTGGAGTAACAAAAATATCGACAACAAACTACCTTCCATAGTGACAACGCTACCAACCATTGGAGTGACAAAAATCACAACGACAGACTACCTTCCATAATGACAAGGCTAGCATCCATTGGAGTAACAAAAATCTCGACAATAGACTACCTTCCATAATGACAAGGCTACCATCTATTGGAATAACAAAAATCTCTACAATAGACTACCTTCCATAATGGCAAGGCTACGATCCATTGGAGTAACAAAAACATCGACAACATACTACGTTCCAAAATGACAAGGCTACCATCCATTGGAGTAACAAAAATATCGACAAAAGACTACCTTCGATAATGAAAAGGATACCATCCATTGGAGTAACAAAAATCTCAAAAACGGACTACCTTCCATAATGACATGGCTACCATCCATTAGAGTAACAAAAATCTTGACAACAAACAACCTTCCATAATGACAAGGCTACCATCTATTGGAGTAACAAAAATATCGACAACAGACTACCTTCCATAATGACAAGGCTACCATCCATTAGAATAACAAAAATCTCAAAAATAAACTACCTTCCATAATGACAAGGCTACCATCCATTAGAGTAACGAAAATCTCGACAACAGACAACTTCCCTTAATGACAAGGCTACCATCTATTGGAGGAACAAAAATCTCGACAAAAGACTACCTTCCATAATGACAAGGCTACCATCCATTAGAGTAACAAAAATCTCGACAACAGACAACCTTCCATAATGACAAGGCTACCATCTATTGGAGTAACAAAAATCTCGACAAAAGACTCCCTTCCATAATGATAAGGCTACCATCCATTGGAGTAACAAAAATCTCGACAACAGACAACTTCCCATAATGACAAGGCTACCATCTATTGGAGGAACAAAAATCTCGACAAAAGACTACCTTCCATAATGACAAGGCTACTATCCATTAGAGTAACAAAAATCTCGACAACAGACAACCTTCCATAATGACAAGGCTACCATCTATTGGAGTAACAAAAATCTCGACAAAAGACTCCCTTCCATAATGATAAGGCTACCATCCATTGGAGTAATAAAAATATCGACAATAGACTACCTTCCATAATGACAAGGCTACCATCCATTGGAGTAAGAAAAATCTTGAAAACAGACTACCTTCCATAATGACAAGACTACCATCCATTAGAGTAACAAAAATCTCGACAACAGACTACATTCCATAATGACAAGGCTATCATCCATTGGAGTAACAAAAACATCAACAATAGACTACGTTCCAAAATGACAAGGCTACCATCAATTGGAGTAACAAAAATATCGACAACAGACTATCTTCGATAATGACAAGGCTACCATCCATTGGAGCAACAAAAATCTCGAAAACAGACTATCTTCCATAATGACAAGGCTACCATCCATTAGAGTAACAAAAATATCGACAACAGACAACCTTCCATAATGACAAGGCTACCATCTATTGGAGTAACAAAAATCTTGACAAAAGACTACGTTCCAAAATGACAAGGCTACCATCCATTGGAGTAAAAAAATATGGACAAAAGACTACCTTCGATAATGACAAGGCTACCATCCATTGGAGTAACAAAAATCTCGAAAACAGATTACCTTCCATAATGACAAGGCTAGCATCCATGGGAGTAACAAAAATCTCGAATATAGACTACCTTCCATAATGACAAGGCTACCATCCATTGGAATAACAAAAATCTCTACAATAGACTACCTTCCATAATGGCAAGGCTACCATCCTTTTGAGAAACAAAAACATCGACAACAGACTACGTTCCAAAATGACAAGGCTACCATCCATTGGAGTAACAAAAATATAGACAATAGACTACCTTCGATAATGACAAGGATACCATCCATTGGAGTAAAAAAATCTCGAAAATAGACTACTTTCCATAATGACAAGGCTACCATCCATTAGAGTAAGAAAAATCTCGACAACAGACAACGTTCCATAATGACAAGGCTACCATCTATTGGAGTAACAAAAATATCGACAATAGACTACCTTCCATAATGACAAGGCTACCATCCATTAGAATAACAAAAATCTCGACAACAGACTACCTTCCGTAATGACAAGGCTACCATCCATTAAAATAACAAAAATCTCGAAAACAGACTACCTTCCATAATGACAAGGCTACCATCCATTGGAGTAACAAAAATCTCAAAAATAAACTACCTTCCATAATGACAAGGCTACCATCCATTAGAGTAACAAAAATCTTGACAACAGACAACCTTCCATAATGACAAGGCTACCATCCATTGGAGTAACAAAAATATCGACAATAGACTACCTTCCATAATTACAAGGCTACCATCCATTGGAGTAACAAAAATATGAACGACAGACTACCTTCCATAGTGACAACGCTACCATCCATTGGAGTGACAGAAATCACAACGACATACTACCTTCCATAATGACAAGGCTAGCATCCATTGGAGTGACAGAAATCACAACGACATACTACCTTCCATAATGAAAAGGCTATCATCCATTGGAGTAACAAATATCTCGACAACAGACTACCTTCCATAATGACAAGGCTACCATCCATTGGAATAACAAAAATCTCAAAAACAAACTACCTTCCATAATGACAAGGCTACCATCCATTAGAGTAACAAAAATCTCGACAACAGACAACCTTCCATAATGACAAGGCTACCATCCATTGGAGTAACAAAAATCTCGACAAAAGACAACCTTCCATAATGATAAGGCTACCATCCATTGGAGTAACAAAAATATCGACAACAGAGTATCTTCGATAATTAAAAGGCTACCATCCATTGGAGCAACAAAAATCTCGAAAACAGACTATTTTCCATAATGACAAGGCTACCATCCATTAGAGTAACAAAAATCTCGACAACAGACAACCTTCCATAATGACAAGGCTACCATCTATTGGAGTAACAAAAATCTTGACAAAAGACTACCTTCCATAATGACAAGGCTACCATCCATTGGAGTAACAAAAATATCGACAACAAACTACCTTCCATAGTGACAAGGCTACCATCCATTGGAGTGACAGAAATCACAACGACAGACTACCTTCCATAATGACAAGTCTAGCATCCATTGGAGTAACAAAAATCTCGACAACAGACTACCTTCCATAATGACAAGGCTACCATCTATTGGAATAACAAAAATCTCTACAATAGACTACCTTCCATAATGGCAAGGCTTTGATCCATTAGAGTAACAAAAACATCGACAACATACTACGTTCCAAAATGACAAGGCTACCATCCATTGGAGTAACAAAAATATCTACAAAAGACTACCTTCGATAATGAAAAGGATATCATCCATTGGAGTAACAAAAATCTCGAAAACGGACTACCTTCCATAATGACAAGGCTACCATCCATTAGAGTAACAAAAATCTCGACAACAGACAACCTTCCATAATGACAAGGCTACCATCTATTGGAGTAACAAAAATATCGACAACAGACTACCTTCCATAATGACAAGGCTACCATCCATTAGAATAACAAAAATCTCGAAAACAGACTACCTTCCATAATGACAAGGCTACCATCCATTAGAATAACAAAAATCTCGATAACAGACTACCTTCCCTAATGACAAAGCTACCATTCATTGGAATAACAAAAATATCGACAATAGACTACCTTTTATAATGACAAGGCTACCATCCATTCGAGTAACAAAAACATCGACAACAGACTACGTTCTAAAATGACAAGGCTACCATCCATTGGAGAAACAAAAATATAGATAATAGACTACCTTCGATAATGACAAGGCTACCATCCATTGGAGTAACAAAAATCTCGAAAATAAACTACCTTCCATAATGACAAGGCTACCATCTATTGGAGTAACAAAAATCTCGACAAAAGAATACCTTCCATAATGACAAGGCTACCATCCATTGGAGTAATAAAAATCTCAACAACAGACTACCTTCCATAATGACTAGGCTACCATCCATTGGAGTAATAAAAATATCGACAATAGACAAACTTCCATAATGACAAGGCTACAATCCATTGGAATAACAAAAATCTCGAAAACAGACTACCTTCCATAATGACAAGGCTACCATCCATTAGAGTAACAAAAATCTCGACAATAGACTACCTTCCATAATGACAAGGGTACCATCCATTGGAGTAACAAAAACATCAACAATAGACTATGTTCCAAAATGACAAGGTTACCATCCATTGGAGTAACAAAAATATCGACAACAGACTACCTTCAATAATGACAAGGCTACCATCCATTGGAGTAACAAAAATCTCGAAAACAGACTACCTTCCATAATGACAAGGCTTCCATCCATTAGAGTAACAAAAATCTCGACAACAGACAACCTTCCATAATGACAAGGCTACCATATATTGGAGTAACAAAAATCTTGACAAAAGACTACCTTCCATAATGACAAGGCTACCATCCATTGGAGTAACAAAAATATCGACAACAGACTCCCTTCCATAGTGACAAGGCTACCATCCATTGGAGTGACAGAAATCACAACGACACACTACCTTTCATAATGACAAGGCTAGCATCCATTGGAGTAACAAAAATCTCGACAACAGACTACCTTCCATATTGACAAGGCTACCATCTATTGGAATAACAAAAATCTCTACAATAGACTACCTTCCGTAATGGCAAGGCTACGATCCATTGGAGTAACAAAAACATCGACAACATACTACGTTCCAAAATGACAAGGCTACCATCCATTGGAGTAACAAAAATATCGACAAAAGACTACCTTCGATAATGAAAAGGATACCATCCATTCGAGTAACAAAAATCTCAAAAATGGACTACCTTCCATAATGACAAGGCTACCATCTTTTGGAATAACAAAAATCTCTACAATAGACTACCTTCCATAATGGCAAGGCTACGATCCATTGGAGTAACAAAAACATCGACAACATACTACGTTCCAAAATGACAAGGCTACCATCCGTTGGAGTAACAAAAATATCAACAAAAGACTACCTTCGATAATGAAAAGGATACCATCCATTGGAGTAACAAAAATCTCGAAAACGGACTACCTTCCATAATGACAAGGTTACCATCCACTAGAGTAACAAAAATCTCGACAACAGACTACCTTCCATAATGACAAGGATACCATCCATATGAATAATAAAAATATCGACAATAGACTACCTTCTATAATGACAAGGCTACCATCCATTGGAGTAACAAAAACATCGACAACAGACTTTGTTCAAAAATGACAAGGCTACCATACATTGGAGTAACAAAAATATCGATAATAGACTACCTTCGATAATGACAAGGCTACCATCCATTGGAGTAACAAAAATATCGAAAATAAACTACCTTCCATAATGAGAAGGCTACCATCTATTGGATTAACAAAAACCTCGACAAAAGAATACCTTCTATAATGACAAGGCTACAATCCATTGGAGTAATAAAAATCTTGACAACAGACTACCTTCCATAATGACAAGGCTACCATCCATTAGAGTAATAAAAATATCGACAACAGACTATATTCCATAATGACAAGGCTACCATCCATTGGAATAACAAAAATCTCGAAAACAGACTACCTTCCATAATGACAAGGCTACCATCCATTAGAGTAACAAAAATCTCGACAATAGACTACCTTCCATAATGACAAGGCTACCATCCATTGGAGTAACAAAAACATCGACAATTAACTCTGTTCCAAAATGAAAAGGCAACCATCCATTGGAGTAACAAAAATATCGACAACAGACTACCTTCGATAATGACAAGGCTACCATCCATTGGAGTAACAAAAATCTCAAAAACAGACTACCTTCCATAATGACAAGGCTACCATCTATTGGAATAACAAAAATCTCTACAATAGACTACCTTCCATAATGGCAAGGCTATGATCCATTTGAGTAACAAAAATCTCGAAAACGGACTACCTTCCATAATGACAAGGCTACCATCCATTAGAGTAACAAAAATCTTGACAACAGACAACCTTCCACAATGACAAGGCTACCATCTATTGGAGTAACAAAAATATCAACAACAAACTACCTTCCATAATGACAAGGCTACCATCCATTAGAATAATAAAAATCTCGAAAACAGACTACCTTCCATACTAACAAGGCTACCATCCATTAGAGTAACAAAAATCTCGACAATAGACTACCTTCTATAATGACAAGGCTACCATCCATTAGAGTTACAAAAACATCGACAACAGACTACATTCCAAAATGTCAAGGCTACCATCCATTGGAGTAACAAAAATCTCGAAAATAAACTACCTTCCATAATGACAAGGCTACCATCTATTGGAGTAACAAAAATCTCGACAAAAGAATACCTTCCATAATGACAAGGCTACCATCCATTGGAGTAATCAAAATCTCGACAACAGACTACCTTCCATAATGACAAGGCTACCATTCATTGGAGTAATAAAAATATTGACAACAGACTACATTTCAAAATGACAAGGCTACCATCCATTAGAATAACAAAAATCTCGAAAACAGACTACCTTCCATAATGACAAGGCTACCATCCATTAGAGTAACAAAAATCTCGACAATAGACTACCTTCCATAATGACAAGGCTACCATCCATTGGAGTAACAAAAACATCGACAACAAACTACGTTCTAAAATGACAAGGCTACCATCCATTGGAGTAACAAAAATATCGACAACAGACTACCTTCGATAATGATAAGGCTATCATCCATTGGAGTAACAAAAATCTCGAAAATAGAATACCTTCCATAATGACAAGGCTACCATCCATTAGAGTAACAAAAATCTCGACAACAGACAACTTTCCATAATGACAAGGCTACCATCTATTGGAGTAACAAAAATATTGACAAAAGACTACGTTCCATAATGACAAGGCTACCATCCATTGGAGTAACAAAAATATCAACAACAGACTGGCTTCCATAGTGACAAGGCTACCATCCATTGGAGTGACAGAAATCACAATGACAGACTACCTTCCATAATGACAAGGCTAGCATCCATTGGAGTAACAAAAACATCGACAACAAACTACCTTCCATAATGACAAGGCTACCATCCATTGGAATAACAAAAATATCTACAATAGACTACCTTCCATAATGGCAAGGCTACCATCTATTGGAGTAACAAAAATCTCGACAAAAGACTACATTCCAAAATGACAAGGCTACTATCCATTGGAGTAATAGAAATATCGACAACAGACTACCTTCCATAATGACAAGGCTACCATCCATTGGAGTAACAAAAATCTCGACAACAAACAACCTTCCATAATGACAAGGCTACCATCTATTGGAGTAACAAAAATATTGACAAAAGACTACCTTCCATAATGACAAGGCTACCATCCATTAGAGTAACAAAAATCTCGACAATAGACTACATTCCATAATGACAAGGCTACCATCCATCGGAGTAACAAAAACATCGACAATTAACTCTGTTCCAAAATGACAAGGCTACCATCCCTTGGAGTAACAAAAATCTCGACAATAGACTACCTTCCCTAATGACAAGGCTACCATCCATTGGAGTAACAAAAACATCGACAACAAACTACGTTCTAAAATGACAAGGTTACCATCCATTGGAGTAACAAAAATATCGACAACAGACTTCCTTCGATAATGACAAGGCTATCATCCATTGGAGTAACAAAAATCTCGAAAATAGACTACCTTTTATAATGACAAGGCTACCATCCATTAGAGTAACAAAAATCTCGACAATAGACAACTTTCCATAATGACAAGGCTACCATCTATTGGAGTAACAAAAATATTGAAAAAAGACTACCTTCCATAATGACAAGGCTACCATCCATTAGAGTAACAAAAATCTCGACAATAGACTACCTTCCATAATGACAAGGCTACCATCCATTGGAGTAACAAAAACATCGGCAATTAACTCTGTTCCAAAATGACAAGGCAACCAGCAATTGGAGTAACAAAAATATCGACAACAGACTACCTTCGATAATGACAAGGCTACCATCCATTGGAGTAACAAAAATCTCGAAAACAGACTACCTTCCATAATGACAAGGCTACCATCCATTAGAGTAACAAAAATCTCGACAACAAACAACCTTCCATAATGACAAGGCTACCATCTATTAGAGTAACAAAAATCTTGACAAAAGACTACCTTCCATAATGACAAGGGTACCATCCATTGTAGTAACAAAAATATCGACAACAAAGTACCTTCCATAGTGACAAGCCTACCATCCATTGGAGTGACAGAAATCACAACGACAAACTACCTTTCATAATGACAAGGCTAGCATCCATTGGAGTAACAAAAATCTCGACAACAAACTACCTTCCATAATGACAAGGCTACCATCTATTGGAATAACAAAAATCTCTACAATAGACTACCTTCCATAATGGCAAGGCTATGATCCATTTGAGTAACAAAAATCTCGAAAACGGACTACCTTCCATAATGACAAGGCTACCATCCATTAGAGTAACAAAAATCTCGACAACAGACAACCTTCCACAATGACAAGGCTACCATCTATTGGAGTAACAAAAATATGGACAACAGACTACCTTCAATAATGACAAGGCTACCATCCATTAGAATAATAAAAATCTCGAAAACAGACTACCTTCCATACTAACAAGGCTACCATCCATTAGAGTAACAAAAATCTCGACAACAGACTACCTTCCATAATGACAAGGCTACCATCCATATGAATAACAAAAATATCGACAATAGACTGCCTTCTATAATGAAAAGGCTACCATCCATTAGAGTTACAAAAACATCGACAACAGACTACATTACAAAATGACAAGGGTACCATCCATTGGAGTAACAAAAATATCGATAATAGGCTACCTTCGATAATGACAAGGCTACCATCCATTGGAGTAACAAAAATCTCGAAAATAAACTACCTTCCATAATGACAAGGCTACCATCTATTGGAGTAACAAAAATCTCGACAAAAGAATACCTTCCATAATGACAAGGCTACCATCCATTGGAGTAATAAAAATCTTGACAACAGACTACCTTCCATAATGACAAGGCTACCATCCATTGGAGTAATAAAAATATTTACAACAGACTACATTTCAAAATGACAAGGCTACCATCCATTGGAATAACAAAAATCTTGAAAACAGACTACCTTCCATAATGACAAGGCTACCATCCATTAGAGTAACAAAAATATCGACAATAGACTACCTTCCATAATGACAAGGCTACCATCCATTGGAGTAACAAAACCATCGACAACAAACTACGTTCTAAAATGACAAGGCTACCATCCATTGGAGTAACAAAAATATCGACAACAGACTACCTTCGATAATGATAAGGCTATCATCCATTGGAGTAACAAAAATCTCCAAAATAGAATTACTTCCATAATGACAAGGCTACCATCCATTAGAGTAACAAAAATCTCGACAACAGACAACTTTCAATAATGGCAAGGCTACCATCGATTGGAGTAACAAAAATATTGACAAAAGACTACGTTCCATAATGACAAGGCTACCATCCATTGGAGTAACAAAAAAATCAACAACAGACTGCCTTCCATAGTGACAGAGCTACCATCCATTGGAGTGACAGAAATCACAGCGACAGACTACCTTCCATAATGACAAGGCTAGCATCCATTGGAGTAACAAAAACATCGACAACAAACTACCTTCCATAATGACAAGGCTACCATCCATTGGAATAACAAAAATCTCTACAATAGACTACCTTCCATAATGGCAAGGCTACCATCTATTGGAGTAACAAAAATCTCGACAAAAGACTACATTCCAAAATGACAAGGCTACTATCCATTGGAGTAATAGAAATATCGACAATAGACTACCTTCCATAATGACAAGGCTACCATCCATTGGAGTAACAAAAATCTCGAAAACAGACTACCTTCCATAATGAAAAGGCTATAATCCATTAGAGTAACAAAAATCTCGACAACAGACAACCTTCCATAATGACAAGGCTACCATCTATTGGAGTAACAAAAATATTGACAAAAGACTACCTTCCATAATGACAAGGCTACCATCCATTAGAGTAACAAAAATCTCGACAATAGACTATCTTCCATAATGACAAGGCTACCATCCATCGGAGTACAAAAACATCGACAATTAACTCTGTTCCAAAATGACAAGGCAACCATCCATTGGAGTAACAAAAATATCGACAACAGACTACCTTCGATAATGACAAGGCTACCATCCATTGGAGTAACAAAAATCTCGAAAACAGACTACCTTCCATAATGACAAGGCTACCATCCATTAGAGTAACAAAAATCTCGACAACAAACAACCTTCCATAATGACAAGGCTACCATCTATTGGAGTAACAAAAATCTTGACAAAAGACTACCTTCCATAATGACAAGGCTACCATCCATTGTAGTAACAAAAATATCGACAACAGACTACCTTCCATAGTGACAAGGCTACCATCCATTGGAGTGACAGAAATCACAACGACATACTACCTTTCATAATGACAAGGCTAGCATCCATTGGAGTAACAAAACTCTCGACAACAGACTACCTTCCATAATGACAAGGCTACCATTTATTGGAATAACAAAAATCTCTACAATAGACTACCTTCCATAATGGCAAGGCTATGATCCATTAGAGTAACAAAAATATCGAAAACGGACTACCTTCCATAATGACAAGGCTACCATCCATTAGAGTAACAAAAATATCGACAACAGACAACCTTCCACAATGACAAGGCTACCATCTATTGGAGTAACAAAAATATCGACAACAGACTACCTTCCATAATGACAAGGCTACCATCCATTAGAATAATAAAAATATCAAAAACAGACTACCTTTCATACTAACAAGGCTACCATCCATTAGAGTAACAAAAATCTTGACAACAGACTACCTTCCATAATGACAAGGCTACCATCCATATGAATAACAAAAATATCGACAATAG
Organism: Vicia faba; assembly: GCA_948472305.1. NCBI lineage: Eukaryota > Viridiplantae > Streptophyta > Magnoliopsida > Fabales > Fabaceae > Vicia > Vicia faba. The sequence continues at coordinate 770,540,797 of OX451738.1, forward strand.
ACTACCTTCTATAATGAAAAGGCTACCATCCATTAGAGTTACAAAAACATCGACAACATACTACATTCAAAAATGACAAGGCTACAATCCATTGGAGTAACAAAAATATCGATAATAGACTACCTTCGATAATGACAAGGCTACTATCCATTGGAGTAACAAAAATCTCGAAAATAAACTACCTTCCATAATGACAAGGCTACCATCTATTGGAGTAACAAAAATCTCGACAAAAGAATACCTTCCATAATGACAAGGCTACCATCCATTGGAGTAATACAAATCTCGACAACAGACTACCTTCCATAATGACAAGGCTACCATCCATTGGAGTAATAAAAATATCGACAACAGACTACATTTCAAAATGACAAGGCTACCATCCATTGGAATAACAAAAATCTCGAAAACAGACTACCTTCCATAATGACAAGGCTACCATCTATTAGAGTAACAAAAATCTCGACAATAGACTACCTTCCATAATGACAAGGATACCATCCATTCGAGTAACAAAAACATCGACAACAAACTACGTTCTAAAATGACAAGGCTACCATCCATTGGAGTAACAAAAATATCGACAACAGACTACCTTCGATAATGACAAGGCTATCATCCATTGGAGTAACAAAAATCTCGAAAATAGAATACCTTCCAAAATGACAAGGCTACCATCCATTAGAGTAACAAAAATCTCGACAACAGACAGCTTTCCATAATGACAAGGCTACCATCTATTGGAGTAACAAAAATATTGACAAAAGACTACGTTCCATAATGACAAGGCTACCATCCATTGGAGTAACAAAAATATCAACAACAGAGTGCCTTCCATAGTGACAAGGCTACCATCCATTGGAGTGACAGAAATCACAACGACAGACTACCTTCCATAATGATAAGGCTAGCATCCATTGGAGTAACAAAAACATCGACAACAAACTACCTTCCATAATGACAAAGCTACCATCCATTGGAATAACAAAAATGTCTACAATAGACTACCTTCCATAATGGCAAGGCTACCATCTATTGGAGTAACAAAAATCTCGACAAAAGACTACATTCCAAAATGACAAGGCTACTATCCATTAGAGTAACAAAAATCTCGACAACAGACAACCTTCCATAATGACAAGGCTACCATCTAATGGAGTAACAAAAATATCGACAACAAACTACCTTCCATAATGACAAGGCTACCATCCATTAGAATTAAAAAAATCTCGACAACATACTACCTCCCATAATGACAAGGATAATATCCATTATAGTAAGCAAAATCTCGAACACAAACTACCTTCCATAATGAAAAGGCTACCATCCATTGGAGAAACAAAAACATCGACAACAGCCTACGTTCCAAAATGACAAGGCTACCATTCATTGGAGTAACAAAAATATCGACAACAGACAACCTTCCACAATGACAAGGCTACCATATATTGGAGTAACAAAAATCTCGACAAAAGACTACCTTCCATAATGACAAGGCTACCATCTATTGGAATAACAAAAATCTCTACAATAGACTACCTTCCATAATGGCAAGGCTATGATCCATTGGAGTAACAAAAACATCGACAACATGCTACGTTCCAAAATGACAAGGCTACCATCCATTGGAGTAACAAAAATATCGACAATGAAAAGGATACCATCCATTGGAGTAACAAAAATCTTGAAAACGGACTACCTTCCATAATTACAAGGCTACCATCCATTAGAGTAACAAAAATCTCGACAACAGACAACCTTCCATAATGATAAGGCTACCATCTATCGGAGTAACAAAAATATCGACAACAGACTACCTTCCATAATGACAAGGCTACCATCCATTAGAATAACACAAATCTCGAAAACATAATACCTTCCATAATGACAAGGCTACCATCCATTAGAGTAACAAAAATCTCGACAACAGACTACCTTCCATAATGATAAGGCTACCATCCATTGGAATAACAAAAATATCGACAATAGACTACCTTCTATAATGACAAGGCTACCATCCATTGGAGTAACAAAAACATCGACAACAGACTACGTTCCAAAATGACAAGGCTACCATCCATTGGAGTAACAAAAATATCGATAATAGACTACCTTCGATAATAACAAGGCTACCATCCATTGGAGTAACAAAAATCTCGAAAATACACTACCTTCCATAATGACAAGGCTACCATCTATTGGAGTAACAAAAATCTCTACAAAAGAATACCTTCCATAATGACAAGGCTACCATCCATTGGAGTAATAAAAATCTCAACAACAGACTACATTCCATAATTACAATGCTGCCATCCATTGGAGTAATAAAAATATCGACAACATACTATCTTCCAAAATGACAAGGCTACCATCCATTGGAATAACAAAAACCTCGAAAACAGACTACCTTCCATAATGACAAGGCTACCATCCATTGGAGTGACATAAATCACAACGACAAACTACCTTCCATAATGACAAGGCTAGCATCCATTGGAGTAACAAAAATCTCGACAATAGACTACCTTCCATAATGACAAGGCTACCATCTATTGGAATAACAAAAATCTCTACAAAAGACTTCCTTCCATAATGGCAAGGCTACCATCCATTAGAGTAACAAAAACATCGACAACAGACTACGTTCCAAAAAGACAAGGCTACCATCCATTGGAGTAACAAAAATATCGACAACAAACTACCTTCGATAATGACAAGGATACCATCCATTGGAGTTACAAAAATCTCGAAAACAGACTACCTTCTATAATGACATGGCTACCATCCATTAGAGTAAAAAAAAATCTCGACAACAGACAACTTTCCATAATGACAAGGCTACCATCTATTGGAGTAACAAAAATATCGACAACAAACTACCTTCAACAATGACAAGGCTACCATCCATTAGAGTAAGCAAAATCTCGACAACAAACTACCTTCCATAATGAAAAGGCGACCATCCATTGGAATAACAAAAGTATCGATAATAGACTACCTTCCATAATGACAAGGCTACCATCCATTGGAGTAACAAAAACATCGACAACAGACTACTTTCCAAAATGACAAGGCTACCATCCATTGGAGTAACAAAAATATCGACAACAGATAACCTTCCATAATGACAAGGCTACCATCTATTGGAGTAACAAAAATCTCGACAAAAGACTACCTTCCATAATGACAAGGCTACCATCCATTGGAGTAAGAAAAATATCGACAACAAAATACCTTCCATAATGACAAGGCTACCATCCATTGCAGTAACAAAAATCTCGAAAACAGACTACCTTCCATAACGACAAGGCTACCATCCATTAGAGTAACAAAAATCTCGACAACAGACAACCTTCAATAATGACAAGGCTACCATCCATTAGAGTAACAAAAATCTTGACAAAAGACTACCTTCCATAATGACAAGGCTACCATCCATTGGAGTAACAAAAATATCGACAACAGACTACCTTCCATAGTGACAAGGCTACCATCCATTGGAGTGACAGAAATCACAACGACAAACTACCTTCCATAATGACAAGGCTAGCATCCATTGGAGTAACAAAAATCTCGACAATAGACTACCTTCCATAATGACAAGGCTACCATCTATTGGAATAACAAAAATCTCTACAAAAGACTTCCTTCCATAATGGCAAGGCTACCATCCATTGGAGTAACAAAAACATCGACAACAGACTACGTTCCAAAAAGACAAGGCTACCATCCATTGGAGTAACAAAAATATCGACAACAGACTACCTTCGATAATGATAAGGATACCATCCATTGGAGTAACAAAAATCTCGAAAACAGACTACCTTCTATAATGACATGGCTACCATCCATTAGAGTAACAAAATTCTCGACAACAGACAACCTTCCATAATGACAAGGCTACCATCTATTGGAGTAACAAAAATATCGACAACTGACTACCTTCCATAATGACAAGGCTACCATCCATTAGAATAACAAAAATCTCGAAAACAGACTACCTTCCATAATGACAAGGCTATAATCCATTAGAGTAACAAAAATCTCGACAACAGACTACCTTCCATAATGACAAGGTTTCCATCCATTGGAATAACAAAAATATGGACAATAGACTACCTTCCATAATGACAAGGTTACCATCCATTGGAGTAACAAAAACATCGACAACAGACAACCTTTCATAATGACAAAGATACAATCTATTGGAGTAACAAAAATCTGGACAAAAGACTACCTTCCATAATGACAATGCTACCATCCATTGGAGTAATAAAAATATCGACAACAGAATACCTTCCATAATGACAAGGCTACCATCCATTGGAATAACAAAAATCTCGAAAACAGACTACCTTCCATAATGACAAGGCTACCATCCATTAGAGAAACAAAAATCTCGACAACAGACTACCTTCCATAATGACAAGGCTACCATCCATTGGAGTAACAAAAACATTGACAACAGACTACGTTCCAAAATGACAAGGCTACCATCCATGGAGTTTCAAAAATATCGACAACAGACTACCTTCGATAATGACAAGGCTACCATCCATTGGAGTAACAAAAATCTCGAAAACAGACTACCTTCCATAATGACAAGGCTACCATCCATTAGAGTAACAAAACACTCGACAATAGACAACCTTCCATAATGACAAGGCTACCATCCATTAGAGTAACAAAAATCTTGACAAAAGACTACCTTCCATAATGACAAGGCTACCATCCATTGGAGTAACAAAAATATGGACAACAGACTACCTTCCATAGTGACAAGGCTACCATCCATTGGAGTGACAGAAATCAGAACGACAAGCTACCTCCCATAATGACAAGGCTAGCATCCATTGGAGTAACAAAAATCTCGACAATAGACTACCTTCCATAATGACAAGGCTACCATCTATTGGAATACCAAAAATCTCTACAAAAGACTTCCTTCCATAATGGCAAGGCTACCATCCATTAGAGTAACAAAAACATCGACAACAGACTACGTTCCAAAAAGACAAGGCTACCATCCATTGGAGTAACAAAAATATCGACAACAGACTACCTTCGATAATGACAAGGATACCATCCATTGGAGTTACAAAAATTTCGAAAACAGACTACCTTCTATAATGACATGGCTACCATCCATTAGAGTAACAAAATTCTCGACAACTGACAACCTTCCATAATGACAAGACTACCATCTATTTTAGTAACAAAAATATCGACAACAGACTACCTTCCATAATGACATGGCTACCATCCATTAGAATAACAAAAATCTCTAAAATAGACTACCTTTCATAATGACAAGGCTACCATCCATTAGAGTAACAAAAATCTCGACAACAGACTACCTTCCATAATGACAAGGCTACCATCCATTGAAGTAATAAAAATATCGACAATAGACTACCTTCCATAATTACAAGGCTGCCATCCATTGGAGTAATAAAAATATCAACAACAGACTACCTTCCATAATGACAAGGCTACCATCCATTAGAGTAACAAAAATCTCGACAACAGACTACCTTCCATGATGACAAGGCTACCATCCATTGGAGTAACAAAAATATGAATGACAGACTACCTTCCATAGTGACAAGGCTACCATCCATTGGAGTAACAAAAACATCGACAACAGACAACGTTCCAAAATGACAAGGCTACCATCCATTGGAGTAACAAAAATATCGACAACAGATAACCTTCCATAATGACAAGGCTACCATCTATTGGAGTAACAAAAATCTCGACAAAAGACTACCTTCCATAATGACAAGGCTACCATCCATTGGAGTAATAAAAATATCGACAACAAAATACCTTTCATAATGACAAGGCTACCATCCATTGGAATAACAAAAATCTCGAAAATAGACTACCTTCAATAATGACAAGGCTACAATCCATTAGAGTAACAAAAATCTCGACAACAGACTACCTTCCATAATGACAAGGCTACCATCCATTGGAGCAACAAAAACATTGACTACAGACTACGTTCCAAAATGACAAGGCTACCATCCATTGGAGTTACAAAAATATCGACAACAGACTACCTTCGATAATGACAAGGCTACCATCCATTGGAGTAACAAAAATTTCGAAAACAGACTACCTTCCATAATGACAAGGCTACCATCCATTAGAGTAACAAAAATCTCGACAACAGACAACCTTCAATAATGACAAGGCTACCATCCATTAGAGTAACAAAAATCTTGACAAAAGACTACCTTCCATAATGACAAGGCTACCATCCATTGGAGTAACAAAAATATCGACAACAGACTACCTTCCATAGTGACAAGGCTACCATCCATTGGAGTGACAGAATCACACCGACAAACTACCTTCCATAATGACAAGGCTAGCATCCATTGGAGTAACAAAAATCTCGACAATAGACTACCTTCCATAATGACAGGGCTACCATCTATTGGAATAACAAAAATCTCTACAAAAGACATCCTTCCATAATGGCAAGGCTACCATCCATTGGAGTAACAAAAACATCGACAACAGACTACGTTCCAAAAAGACAAGGCTACCATCCATTGGAGTAACAAAAATATCGACAACAGACTACCTTCGATAATGATAAGGATACCATCCATTGGAGTAACAAAAATCTCGAAAACAAACTACCTTCTATAATGACATGGCTACCATCCATTAGAGTAACAAAATTCTCGACAACAGACAACCTTCCATAATGACAAGGCATCCATCTATTGGAGTAACAAAAATATCGACAACTGACTACCTTCCATAATGACAAGGCTACCATCCATTAGAATAACAAAAATCTCGAAAACAGACTACCTTCCATAATGACAAGGCTATAATCCATTAGAGTAACAAAAATCTCGACAACAGACTACCTTCCATAATGACAAGGCTGCCATCCATTGGAATAACAAAAATATGGACAATAGACTACCTTCCATAATGACAAGGTTACCATCCATTGGAGTAACAAAAACATCGACAACAGACAACCTTCCATAATGACAAGGATACCATCTATTGTTGTAACAAAAATCTCGACAAAAGACTACCTTCCATAATGACAATGCTACCATCCATTGGAGTAATAAAAATATCAACAACAGAATACCTTCCATAATGACAATGCTACCATCCATTGGAATAACAAAAATCTCGAAAACAGACTTCCTTCCATAATGACAAGGTTACCATCCATTAGAGAAACAAAAATCTCGACAACAAACTACCTTCCATAATGACAAGGCTACCATCCATTGGAGTAACAAAAACATTGACAACAGACTACGTTCCAAAATGACAAGGCTACCATCCATTAGAGTAACAAAACACTCGACAATAGACAACCTTCCATAATGACAAGGCTACCATCCATTAGAGTAACAAAAATCTTGACAAAAGACTACCTTCCATAATGACAAGGCTACCATCCATTGGAGTAACAAAAATATGGACAACAGACTACCTTCCATAGTGACAAGGCTACCATTCATTGGAGTGACAGAAATCAGAACGACAAACTACCTCCCATAATGACAAGGCTAGCATCCATTTGAGTAACAAAAATCTCGACAATAGACTACCTTCCATAATGACAAGGCTACCATCTATTGGAATAACAAAAATCTCTACAAAAGACTTCCTTCCATAATGGCAAGGCTACCATCCATTAGAGTAACAAAAACATCGACAACAGACTACGTTCCAAAAAGACAAGGCTACCATCCATTGGAGTAACAAAAATATCGACAACAGACTACCTTCGATAATGACAAGGATACCATCCATTGGAGTTACAAAAATCTTGAAAACAGACTACCTTCTATAATGACATGGCTACCATCCATTAGAGTAACAAAATTCTCGACAACAGACAACCTTCCATAATGACAAGACTACCATCTATTTTAGTAACAAAAATATCGACAACAGACTACCTTCCATAATGACAAGGCTACCATCCATTAGAATAACAAAAATCTCTAAAATAGACTACCTTCCATAATGACAAGGCTACCATCCATTAGAGTAACAAAAATCTCGACAACAGACTACCTTCCATAATGACAAGGCTACCATCCATTGAAGTAATAAAAATATCGACAATAGACTACCTTCCATAATTACAAGGCTGCCATCCATTGGAGTAATAAAAATATCAACAACAGACTACCTTCCATAATGACAAGGCCACCATCCATTAGAGTAACAAAAATCTCGACAACAGACTACCTTCCATGATGACAAGGCTACCATCCATTGGAGTAACAAAAATATGAATGACAGACTACCTTCCATAGTGACAAGGCTACCATCCATTGGAGTAACAAAAACATCGACAACAGACAACATTCCAAAATGACAAGGCTACCATCCATTGGAGTAACAAAAATATCGACAACAGATAACCTTCCATAATGACAAGGCTACCATCTATTGGAGTAACAAAAATCTCGACAAAAGACTACCTTCCATAATGACAAGGCAACCATCCATTGGAGTAATAAAAATATCGACAACAAAATACCTTCCATAATGACAAGGCTACCATCCATTGGAATAACAAAAATCTCGAAAACAGACTACCTTCCATAATGACAAGGCTACAATCCATTAGAGTAACAAAAATCTCGACAACAGACTACCTTCCATAATGACAAGGCTACCATCCATTGGAGCAACAAAAACATTGACTACAGACTATGTTCCAAAATGACAAGGCTACCATCCATTGGAGTTACAAAAATATCGACAACAGACTACCTTCGATAATGACAAGGCTACCATCCATTGGAGTAACAAAAATCTCGAAAACAGACTACCTTCCATAATGACAAGGCTACCATCCATTAGGGTAACAAAAATCTCGACAACAGACAACCTTCAATAATGACAAGGCTACCATCCATTAGAGTAACAAAAATCTTGACAAAAGACTACCTTACATAATGACAAGGCTACCATCCATTGGAGTAACAAAAATATCGACAACAGACTACCTTCCATAGTGACAAGGCTACCATCCATTGGAGTGACAGAATCACACCGACAAACTACCTTCCATAATGACAAGGCTAGCATCCATTGGAGTAACAAAAATCTCGACAATAGACTACCTTCTATAATGACAGGGCTACCATCTATTGGAATAACAAAAATCTCTACAAAAGACATCTTTCCATAATGGCAAGGCTACCATCCATTGGAGTAACAAAAACATCGACAACAGACTACGTTCCAAAAAGACAAGGCTACCATCCATTGGAGTAACAAAAATATCGACAACAGACTACCTTCGATAATGATAAGGATACCATCCATTGGAGTAACAAAAATCTCGAAAACAAACTACCTTCTATAATGACATGGCTACCATCCATTAGAGTAACAAAATTCTCGACAACAGACAACCTTCCATAATGACAAGGCATCCATCTATTGGAGTAACAAAAATATCGACAACTGACTACCTTCCATAATGATAAGGCTACCATACATTAGAATAACAAAAATCTCGAAAACAGACTACCTTCCATAATGACAAGGCTATAATCCATTAGAGTAACAAAAATCTCGACAACAGACTACCTTCCATAATGACAAGGCTGCCATACATTGGAATAACTAAAATATGGACAATAGACTACCTTCCATAATGACAAGGTTACCATCCATTGGAGTAACAAAAACATCGACAACAGACAACCTTCCATAATGACAAGGATACCATCTATTGGAGTAACAAAAATCTCGACAAAAGACTACCTTCCATAATGACAATGCTACCATCCATTGGAGTAATAAAAATATCGACAACAGAATACCTTCCATAATGACAAGGCTACCATCCATTGGAATAGCAAAAATCTCGAAAACAGACTACCTTCCATAATGACAAGGCTACCATCCATTAGAGAAACAAAAATCTTGACAACAGACTACCTTCCATAATGACAAGGCTACCATCCATTGGAGTAACAAAAACATTGACAACAGACTACGTTCCAAAATGACAAGGCTACCATCCATGGAGTTTTAAAAATATCGACAACAGACTACCTTCGATAATGACAAGGCTACCATCCATTGGAGTAACAAAAATCTCGAAAACAGACTACCTTCCATAATAACAAGGCTACCATCCATTAGAGTAACAAAACACTCGACAATAGACAACCTTCCATAATGACAAGGCTACCATCCATTAGAGTAACAAAAATCTTGACAAAAGACTACCTTCCATAATGACAAGGCTACCATCCATTGGAGTAACAAAAATATGGACAACAGACTACCTTCCATAGTGACAAGGCTACCATCCATTGGAGTGACAGAAATCAGAACGACAAACTACCTCCCATAATGACAAGGCTAGCATCCATTGGAGTAACAAAAATCTCGACAATAGACTACCTTCCATAATGACAAGGCTACCATCTATTGGAATAACAAAAATCTCTACAAAAGACTTCCTTCCATAATGGCAAGGCTACCATCCATTAGCGTAACAAAAACATCGACAACAGACTACGTTCCAAAAAGACAAGGCTACCATCCATTGGAGTAACAAAAATATCGACAACAGACTACCTTCGATAATGACAAGGATACCATCCATTGGAGTTACAAAAATCTCGAAAACAGACTACCTTCTATAATGACATGGCTACCATCCATTAGAGTAACAAAATTCTCGACAACAGACAACCTTCCATAATGACAAGACTACCATCTATTGGAGTAATAAAAATATCGACAACAGACATCCTTCCATAATGACAAGGCTACCATCCATTAGAATAACAAAAATCTATAAAATAGACTACCTTCCATAATAACAAGGCTACCATCCATTAGAGTAACAAAAATCTCGACAACAGACTACCTTCCATAATGACAAGGCTACCATCCATTGGAGTAATAAAAATATCGACAATAGACTACCTTCCATAATTACAAGGCTACCATCCATTGGAGTAATAAAAATATCAACAAGAGACTACCTTCCATAATGACAAGGCTACCATCCATTAGAGTAACAAAAATCTCGACAACAGACTACCTTCCATGATGACAAGGCTACCATCCATTGGAGTAACAAAAATATGAATGACAGACTACCTTCCATAGTGACATGGCTATCATCCATTGGAGTAACAAAAATCTCGAAAATAGAATACCTTCCATAATGACAAGGCTACCATCCATTAGAGTAACAAAAATCTCGACAACAGACAGCTTTCCATAATGACAAGGCTACCATCTATTGGAGTAACAAAAATATTGACAAAAGACTACGTTCCATAATGACAAGGCTACCATCCATTGGAGTAACAAAAATATCAACAACAGAGTGCCTTCCATAGTGACAAGGCTACCATCCATTGGAGTGACAGAAATCACAACGACAGACTACCTTCCATAATGATAAGGCTAGCATCCATTGGAGTAACAAAAACATCGACAACAAACTACCTTCCATAATGACAAAGCTACCATCCATTGGATTAACAAAAATGTCTACAATAGACTACCTTCCATAATGGCAAGGCTACCATCTATTGGAGTAACAAAAATCTCGACAAAAGACTACATTCCAAAATGACAAGGATACTATCCATTAGAGTAACAAAAATCTCGACAACAGACAACCTTCCATAATGACAAGGCTACCATCTAATGGAGTAACAAAAATATCGACAACAAACTACCTTCCATAATGACAAGGCTACCATCCATTAGAATTAAAAAAATCTCGACAACATACTACCTCCCATAATGACAAGGATAATATCCATTATAGTAAGCAAAATCTCGACAACAAACTACCTTCCATAATGAAAAGGCTACCATCCATTGGAGAAACAAAAACATCGACAACAGCCTACGTTCCAAAATGACAAGGCTACCATTCATTGGAGTAACAAAAATATCGACAACAGACAACCTTCCACAATGACAAGGCTACCATATATTGGAGTAACAAAAATCTCGACAAAAGACTACCTTCCATAATGACAAGGCTACCATCTATTGGAATAACAAAAATCTCTACAATAGACTACCTTCCATAAGGGCAAGGCTATGATCCATTGGAGTAACAAAAACATCGACAACATGCTACGTTCCAAAATGGCAAGGCTACCATCCATTGGAGTAACAAAAATATCGACAATGAAAAGGATACCATCCATTGGAGTAACAAAAATCTTGAAAACGGACTACCTTCCATAATTACAAGGCTACTATCCATTAGAGTAACAAAAATCTCGACAACAGACAACCTTCCATAATGACAAGGCTACCATCTATTGGAGTAACAAAAATATCGACAACAGACTACCTTCCATAATGACAAGGCTACCATCCATTAGAATAACACAAATCTCGAAAACATAATACCTTCCATAATGACAAGGCTACCATCCATTAGAGTAACAAAAATCTCGACAACAGACTACCTTCCATAATGATAAGGCTACCATCCATTGGAATAACAAAAATATCGACAATAGACTACCTTCTATAATGACAAGGCTACCATCCATTGGAGTAACAAAAACATCGACAATAGACTACGTTCCAAAATGACAAGGCTACCATCCATTGGAGTAACAAAAATATCGATAATAGACTACCTTCGATAATGACAAGGCTACCATCCATTGGAGTAACAAAAATCTCGAAAATACACTACCTTCCATAATGACAAGGCTACCATCTATTGGAGTAACAAAAATCTCTACAAAAGAATACCTTCCATAATGACAAGGCTACCATCCATTGGAGTAATAAAAATCTCAACAACAGACTACATTCCATAATTACAATGCTGCCAACCATTGGAGTAATAAAAATATCGACAACATACTATCTTCCAAAATGACAAGGCTACCATCCATTGGAATAACAAAAACCTCGAAAATAGACTACCTTCCATAATGACAAGGCTACCATCCATTGGAGTGACAGAAATCACAACGACAAACTACCTTCCATAATGACAAGGCTAGCATCCATTGGAGTAACAAAAATCTCGACAATAGACTACCTTCCATAATGACAAGGCTACCATCTATTGGAATAACAAAAATCTCTACAAAAGACTTCCTTCCATAATTGCAAGGCTACCATCCATTAGAGTAACAAAAACATCGACAACAGACTACGTTCCAAAAAGACAAGGCTACCATCCATTGGAGTAACAAAAATATCGACAACAGACTACCTTCGATAATGACAAGGATACCATCCATTGGAGTTACAAAAATCTCGAAAACAGACTACCTTCTATAATGACATGGCTACCATCCATTAGAGTAAAAAAAAATCTCGACAACAGACAACTTTTCATAATGACAAGGCTACCATCTATTGGAGTAACAAAAATATCAACAACAAACTACCTTCAACAATGACAAGGCTACCATCCATTAGAGTAAGCAAAATCTCGACAACAAACTACCTTCCATAATGAAAAGGCGACCATCCATTGGAATAACAAAAGTATCGATAATAGACTACCTTCCATAATGACAAGGCTATCATCCATTGGAGTAACAAAAACATCGACAACAGACTACTTTCCAAAATGACAAGGCTACCATCCATTGGAGTAACAAAAATATCGACAACAGATAACCTTCCATAATGACAAGGCTACCATCTATTGGAGTAACAAAAATCTCGACAAAAGACTACCTTCCATAATGACAAGGCTACCATCCATTGGAGTAATAAAAATATCGACAACAAAATACCTTCCATAATGACAAGGCTACCATCCATTGCAATAACAAAAATCTCGAAAACAGACTACCTTCCATAATGACAAGGCTACCATCCATTAGAGTAACAAAAATCTCGACAACAGACTACCTTCCATAATGACAAGGCTACCATCCATTGGAGTAACAAAAACATTGACTACAGACTACGTTCCAAAATGACAAGGCTACCATCCATTGGAGTTACAAAAATATCGACAACAGACTACCTTCGATAATGACAAGGCTACCATCCATTGGAGTAACAAAAATCTCGAAAACAGACTACCTTCCATAATGACAAGGCTACCATCCATTAGAGTAACAAAAATCTCGACAACAGACAACCTTCAATAATGACAAGGCTACCATCCATTAGAGTAACAAAAATCTTGACAAAAGACTACCTTCCATAATGACAAGGCTACCATCCATTGGAGTAACAAAAATATCGACAACAGACTACCTTCCATAGTGACAAGGCTACAATCCATTGGAGTGACAGAAATCACAACGACAAACTACCTTCCATAATGACAAGGCTAGCATCCATTGGAGTAACAAAAATCTCGACAATAGACTACCTTCCATAATTACAAGGCTACCATCTATTGGAATAACAAAAATCTCTACAAAAGACTTCCTTCCATAATGGCAAGGCTACCATCCATTGGAGTAACAAAAACATCGACAACAGACTACGTTCCAAAAAGACAAGGCTACCATCCATTGGAGTAACAAAAATATCGACAACAGACTACCTTCGATAATGATAAGGATACCATCCATTGGAGTAACAAAAATCTCGAAAACAGACTACCTTCTATAATGACATGGCTACCATCCATTAGAGTAACAAAATTCTCGACAACAGACAACCTTCCATAATGACAAGGCTACCATCTATTGGAGTAACAAAAATATCGACAACTGACTACCTTCCATAATGACAAGGCTACCATCCATTAGAAGAACAAAAATCTCGAAAACAGACTACCTTCCATAATGACAAGGCTATAATCCATTAGAGTAACAAAAATCTCGACAACAGACTACCTTCCATAATGACAAGGTTGCCATCCATTGGAATAACAAAAATATGGACAATAGACTACCTTCCATAATGACAAGGTTACCATCTATTGGAGTAACAAAAACATCGACAACAGACAACCTTTCATAATGACAAAGATACAATCTATTGGAGTAACAAAAATCTGGACAAAAGACTACCTTCCATAATGACAATGCTACCATCCATTGGAGTAATAAAAATATCGACAACAGAATACCTTCCATAATGACAAGGCTACCATCCATTGGAATAACAAAAATCTCGAAAACAGACTACCTTCCATAATGACAAGGCTACCATCCATTAGAGAAACAAAAATCTCGACAACAGACTACCTTCCATAATGACAAGGCTACCATCCATTGGAGTAACAAAAACATTGACAACAGACTACGTTCCAAAATGACAAGGCTACCATCCATGGAGTTTCAAAAATATCGACAACAGACTACCTTCGATAATGACAAGGCTACCATCCATTGGAGTAACAAAAATCTCGAAAACAGACTACCTTCCATAATGACAAGGCTACCATCCATTAGAGTAACAAAACACTCGACAATAGACAACCTTCCATAATGACAAGGCTACCATCCATTAGAGTAACAAAAATCTTGACAAAAGACTACCTTCCATAATGACAAGGCTACCATCCATTGGAGTAACAAAAATATGGACAAGAGACTACCTTCCATAGTGACAAGGCTACCATCCATTGGAGTGGCAGAAATCAGAACGACAAACTACCTCCCATAATGACAAGGCTAGCATCCATTGGAGTAACAAAAATCTCGACTTTAGACTACCTTCCATAATGACAAGGCTACCATCTATTGGAATAACAAAAATCTCTACAAAAGACTTCCTTCCATAATGGCAAGGCTACCATCCATTAGAGTAACAAAAACATCGACAACAGACTACGTTCCAAAAAGACAAGGCTACCATCCATTGGAGTAACAAAAATATCGATAACAGACTACCTTCGATAATGACAAGGATACCATCCATTGGAGTTACAAAAATTTCGAAAACAGACTACCTTCTATAATGACATGGCTACCATCCATTAGAGTAACAAAATTCTCGACAACAGACAACCTTCCATAATGACAAGACTACCATCTATTTTAGTAACAAAAATATCGACAACAGACTACCTTCCATAATGACAAGGCTACCATCCATTAGAATAACAAAAATCTCTAAAATAGACTACCTTCCATAATGACAAGGCTACCATCCATTAGAGTAACAAAAATCTCGACAACAGACTACCTTCCATAATGACAAGGCTACCATCCATTGAAGTAATAAAAATATCGACAATAGACTACCTTCCATAATTACAAGGCTGCCATCCATTGGAGTAATAAAAATATCAACAACAGACTACCTTCCATAATGACAAGGCTACCATCCATTAGAGTAACAAAAATCTCGACAACAGACTACCTTCCATGATGACAAGGCTACCATCCATTGGAGTAACAAAAATATGAATGACAGACTACCTTCCATAGTGACAAGGCTACCATCCATTGGAGTAACAAAAACATCGACAACAGACAACGTTCCAAAATGACAAAGCTACCATCCATTGGAGTAACAAAAATATCGACAACAGATAACCTTCCATAATGACAAGGCTACCATCTATTGGAGTAACAAAAATCTCGACAAAAGACTACCTTCCATAATGACAAGGCAACCATCCATTGGAGTAATAAAAATATCGACAACAAAATACCTTCCATAATGACAAGGCTACCATCCATTGGAATAACAAAAATCTCGAAAACAGACTACCTTCCATAATGACAAGGCTACAATCCATTAGAGTAACAAAAATCTCGACAACAGACTACCTTCCATAATGACAAGGCTACCATCCATTGGAGCAACAAAAACATTGACTACAGACTACGTTCCAAAATGACAAGGCTACCATCCATTGGAGTTACAAAAATATCGACAACAGACTACCTTCGATAATGACAAGGCTACCATCCATTGGAGTAACAAAAATCTCGAAAACAGACTACCTTCCATAATGACAAGGCTACCATCCATTAGAGTAACAAAAATCTCGACAACAGACAACCTTCAATAATGACAAGGCTACCATCCATTAGAGTAACAAAAATCTTGACAAAAGACTACCTTCCATAATGACAAGGCTACCATCCATTGGAGTAACAAAAATATCGACAACAGACTACCTTCCATAGTGACAAGGCTACCATCCATTGGGGTGACAGAATCACACCGACAAACTACCTTCCATAATGACAAGGCTAGCATCCATTGGAGTAACAAAAATCTCGACAATAGACTACCTTCCATAATGACAGGGCTACCATCTATTGGAATAACAAAAATCTCTACAAAAGACATCCTTCCATAATGGCAAGGCTACCATCCATTGGAGTAACAAAAACATCGACAACAGACTACGTTCCAAAAAGACAAGGCTACCATCCATTGGAGTAACAAAAATATCGACAACAGACTACCTTCGATAATGATAAGGATACCATCCATTGGAGTAACAAAAATCTCGAAAACAAACTACCTTCTATAATGACATGGCTACCATCCATTAGAGTAACAAAATTCTCGACAACAGACAACCTTCCATAATGACAAGGCATCCATCTATTGGAGTAACAAAAATATCGACAACTGACTACCTTCCATAATGACAAGGCTACCATCCATTAGAATAACAAAAATCTCGAAAACAGACTACCTTCCATAATGACAAGGCTATAATCCATTAGAGTAACAAAAATCTCGACAAGAGACTACCTTCCATAATGACAAGGCTGCAATCCATTGGAATAACAAAAATATGGACAATAGACTACCTTCCATAATGACAAGGTTACCATCCATTGGAGTAACAAAAACATCGACAACAGACAACCTTCCATAATGACAAGGATACCATCTATTGTTGTAACAAAAATCTCGACAAAAGACTACCTTCCATAATGACAATGCTACCATCCATTGGAGTAATAAAAATATCAACAACAGAATACCTTCCATAATGACAATGCTACCATCCATTGGAATAACAAAAATCTCGAAAACAGACTACCTTCCATAATGACAAGGTTACCATCCATTAGAGAAACAAAAATCTCGACAACAAACTACCTTCCATAATGACAAGGCTACCATCCATTGGAGTAACAAAAACATTGACAACAGACTACGTTCGAAAATGACAAGGCTACCATCCATTAGAGTAACAAAACACTCGACAATAGACAACCTTCCATAATGACATGGCTACCATCCATTAGAGTAACAAAAATCTTGACAAAAGACTACCTTCCATAATGACAAGGCTACCATCCATTGGAGTAACAAAAATATGGACAACAGACTACCTTCCATAGTGACAAGGCTACCATCCATTGGAGTGACAGAAATCAGAACGACAAACTACCTCCCATAATGACAAGGCTAGCATCCATTTGAGTAACAAAAATCTCGGCAATAGACTACCTTCCATAATGACAAGGCTACCATCTATTGGAATAACAAAAATCTCTACAAAAGACTTCCTTCCATAATGGCAAGGCTACCATCCATTAGAGTAACAAAAACATCGACAACAGACTACGTTCCAAAAAGACAAGGCTACCATCCATTGGAGTAACAAAAATATCGACAACAGACTACCTTCGATAATGACAAGGATACCATCCATTGGAGTTACAAAAATCTTGAAAACAGACTACCTTCTATAATGACATGGCTACCATCCATTAGAGTAACAAAATTCTCGACAACAGACAACCTTCCATAATGACAAGACTACCATCTATTTTAGTAACAAAAATATCGACAACAGACTACCTTCCATAATGACAAGGCTACAATCCATTAGAATAACAAAAATCTCTAATGTAGACTACCTTCCATAATGACAAGGCTACCATCCATTAGAGTAACAAAAATCTCGACAACAGACTACCTTCCATAATGACAAGGCTACCATCCATTGAAGTAATAAAAATATCGACAATAGACTACCTTCCATAATTACAAGGCTGCCATCCATTGGAGTAATAAAAATATCAACAACAGACTACCTTCCATAATGACAAGGCTACCATCCATTAGAGTAACAAAAATCTCGACAACAGACTACCTTCCATGATGACAAGGCTACCATCCATTGGAGTAACAAAAATATGAATGACAGACTACCTTCCATAGTGACAAGGCTACCATCCATTGGAGTAACAAAAACATCGACAACAGACAACATTCCAAAATGACAAGGCTACCATCCATTGGAGTAACAAAAATATCGACAACAGATAACCTTCCATAATGACAAGGCTACCATCTATTGGAGTAACAAAAATCTCGACAAAAGACTACCTTCCATAATGACAAGGCAACCATCCATTGGAGTAATAAAAATATCGACAACAAAATACCTTCCATAATGACAAGGCTACCATCCATTGGAATAACAAAAATCTCGAAAACAGACTACCTTCCATAATGACAAGGCTACAATCCATTAGAGTAACAAAAATCTCGACAACAGACTACCTTCCATAATGACAAGGCTACCATCCATTGGAGCAACAAAAACATTGACTACAGACTACGTTCCAAAATGACAAGGCTACCATCCATTGGAGTTACAAAAATATCGACAACAGACTACCTTCGATAATGACAAGGCTACCATCCACTGGAGTAACAAAAATCTCGAAAACAGACTACCTTCCATAATGACAAGGCTACCATCCATTAGAGTAACAAAAATCTCGACAACAGACAACCTTCAATAATGACAAGGCTACCATCCATGAGAGTAACAAAAATCTTGACAAAAGACTACCTTACATAATGACAAGGCTACCATCCATTGGAGTAACAAAAATATCGACAACAGACTACCTTCCATAGTGACAAGGCTACCATCCATTGGAGTGACAGAATCACACCGACAAACTACCTTCCATAATGACAAGGCTAGCATCCATTGGAGTAACAAAAATCTCGACAATAGACTACCTTCTATAATGACAGGGCTACCATCTATTGGAATAACAAAAATCTCTACAAAAGACATCTTTCCATAATGGCAAGGCTACCATCCATTAGAGTAACAAAAACATCGACAACAGACTACGTTCCAAAAAGACAAGGCTACCATCCATTGGAGTAACAAAAATATCGACAACAGACTACCTTCGATAATGATAAGGATACCATCCATTGGAGTAACAAAAATCTCGAAAACAAACTACCTTCTATAATGACATGGCTACCATCCATTAGAGTAACAAAATTCTCGACAACAGACAACCTTCCATAATGACAAGGCATCCATCTTTTGGAGTAACAAAAATATCGACAACTGACTACCTTCCATAATGATAAGGCTACCATCCATTAGAATAACAAAAATCTCGAAAACAGACTACCTTCCATAATGACAAGGCTATAATCCATTAGAGTAACAAAAATCTCGACAACAGACTACCTTCCATAATGACAAGGCTTCCATACATTGGAATAACAAAAATATGGACAATAGACTACCTTCCACAATGACAAGGTTACCATCCATTGGAGTAACAAAAACATCGACAACAGACAACCTTCCATAATGACAAGGATACCATCTATTGGAGTAACAAAAATCTCGACAAAAGACTACCTTCCATAATGACAATGCTACCATCCATTTGAGTAATAAAAATATCGACAACAGAATACCTTCCATAATGACAAGGCTACCATCCATTGGAATAGCAAAAATCTCGAAAACAGACTACCTTCCATAATGACAAGGCTACCATCCATTAGAGAAACAAAAATCTCGACAACAGACTACCTTCCATAATGACAAGGCTACCATCCATTGGAGTAACAAAAACATTGACAACAGACTACGTTCCAAAATGACAAGGCTACCATCCATAGAGTTTCAAAAATATCGACAACAGACTACCTTCGATAATGACAAGGCTACCATCCATTGGAGTAACAAAAATCTCGAAAACAGACTACCTTCCATAATAACAAGGCTACCATCCATTAGAGTAACAAAACACACGACAATAGACAACCTTCCATAATGACAAGGCTACCATCCATTAGAGTAACAAAAATCTTGACAAAAGACTACCTTCCATAATGACAAGGCTACCATCCATTGGAGTAACAAAAATATGGACAACAGACTACCTTCCATAGTGACAAGGCTACCATCCATTGGAGTGACAGAAATCAGAACGACAAACTACCTTCCATAATGACAAGGCTACCATCCATTGGAGTAACAAAAATCTCGACAACAGACTACCTTCCATAATGACAAGGCTACCATCCATTGGAGTAATAAAAATATCGACAATAGACTACCTTCCATAATTACAAGGCTACCATCCATTGGAGCAACAAAAACATTGACTACAGACTACGTTCCAAAATGACAAGGCTACCATCCATTGGAGTTACAAAAATATCGACAACAGACTACCTTCGATAATGACAAGGCTACCATCCACTGGAGTAACAAAAATCTCGAAAACAGACTACCTTCCATAATGACAAGGCTACCATCCATTAGAGTAACAAAAATCTCGACAACAGACAACCTTCAATAATGACAAGGCTACCATCCATGAGAGTAACAAAAATCTTGACAAAAGACTACCTTACATAATGACAAGGCTACCATCCATTGGAGTAACAAAAATATCGACAACAGACTACCTTCCATAGTGACAAGGCTACCATCCATTGGAGTGACAGAATCACACCGACAAACTACCTTCCATAATGACAAGGCTAGCATCCATTGGAGTAACAAAAATCTCGACAATAGACTACCTTCTATAATGACAGGGCTACCATCTATTGGAATAACAAAAATCTCTACAAAAGACATCTTTCCATAATGGCAAGGCTACCATCCATTAGAGTAACAAAAACATCGACAACAGACTACGTTCCAAAAAGACAAGGCTACCATCCATTGGAGTAACAAAAATATCGACAACAGACTACCTTCGATAATGATAAGGATACCATCCATTGGAGTAACAAAAATCTCGAAAACAAACTACCTTCTATAATGACATGGCTACCATCCATTAGAGTAACAAAATTCTCGACAACAGACAACCTTCCATAATGACAAGGCATCCATCTTTTGGAGTAACAAAAATATCGACAACTGACTACCTTCCATAATGATAAGGCTACCATCCATTAGAATAACAAAAATCTCGAAAACAGACTACCTTCCATAATGACAAGGCTATAATCCATTAGAGTAACAAAAATCTCGACAACAGACTACCTTCCATAATGACAAGGCTTCCATACATTGGAATAACAAAAATATGGACAATAGACTACCTTCCACAATGACAAGGTTACCATCCATTGGAGTAACAAAAACATCGACAACAGACAACCTTCCATAATGACAAGGATACCATCTATTGGAGTAACAAAAATCTCGACAAAAGACTACCTTCCATAATGACAATGCTACCATCCATTTGAGTAATAAAAATATCGACAACAGAATACCTTCCATAATGACAAGGCTACCATCCATTGGAATAGCAAAAATCTCGAAAACAGACTACCTTCCATAATGACAAGGCTACCATCCATTAGAGAAACAAAAATCTCGACAACAGACTACCTTCCATAATGACAAGGCTACCATCCATTGGAGTAACAAAAACATTGACAACAGACTACGTTCCAAAATGACAAGGCTACCATCCATAGAGTTTCAAAAATATCGACAACAGACTACCTTCGATAATGACAAGGCTACCATCCATTGGAGTAACAAAAATCTCGAAAACAGACTACCTTCCATAATAACAAGGCTACCATCCATTAGAGTAACAAAACACACGACAATAGACAACCTTCCATAATGACAAGGCTACCATCCATTAGAGTAACAAAAATCTTGACAAAAGACTACCTTCCATAATGACAAGGCTACCATCCATTGGAGTAACAAAAATATGGACAACAGACTACCTTCCATAGTGACAAGGCTACCATCCATTGGAGTGACAGAAATCAGAACGACAAACTACCTTCCATAATGACAAGGCTACCATCCATTGGAGTAACAAAAATCTCGACAACAGACTACCTTCCATAATGACAAGGCTACCATCCATTGGAGTAATAAAAATATCGACAATAGACTACCTTCCATAATTACAAGGCTACCATCCATTGGAGTAATAAAAATATCAACAACAGACTACCTTCCATAATGACAAGGCTACCATCCATTAGAGTAACAAAAATCTCGACAACAGACTACCTTCCATGATGACAAGGCTACCATCCATTGGAGTAACAAAAATATGAATGACAGACTACCTTCCATAGTGACAAGGCTACCATCCATTGGAGTAACAAAAACATCGACAATAGACAACGTTCCAAAATGACAAGGCTACCATCCATTGGAGTAACAAAAATATCGACAACAGACAACCTTCCATAATGACAAGGCTACCATCTATTGGAGTAACAAAAATCTCGACAAAAGACTACCTTCCATAATGACAAGGCTACCATCCATTGGAGTAATAAAAATATCGACAACAAAATACCTTCCATAATGACAAGGCTACCATCCATTGGAATAACAAAAATCTCGAAAACAGACTACCTTCCATAATGACAAGGCTACAATCCATTAGAGTAACAAAAATCTCGACAACAGACTACCTTCCATAATGATAAGGCTACCATCCATTGGAGCAACAAAAACATTGACTACAGACTACGTTCCAAAATAACAAGGCTACCATCCATTGGAGTTACAAAAATATCGACAACAGACTACCTTCGATAATGACAAGGCTACCATCCATTGGAGTAACAAAAATCTCGAAAACAGACTACCTTCCATAATGACAAGGCTACCATCCATTAGAGTAACAAAAATCTCGACAACAGACAACCTTCAATAATGACAAGGCTACCATCCATTAGAGTAACAAAAATCTTGACAAAAGACTACCTTCCATAATGACAAGGCTACCGTCCATTGGAGTAACAAAAATATCGACAACAGACTACCTTCCATAGTGACAAGGCTACCATCCATTGGAGTGACAGAATCACACCGACAAACTACCTTCCATAATGACAAGGCTAGCATCCATTGGAGTAACAAAAATCTCGACAATAGACTACCTTCCATAGTGACAAGGCTACCATCCATTGGAGTGACAGAAATCACAACGACAAACTACCTTCCATAATGACAAGGCTAGCATCCATTGGAGTAACAAAAATCTCGACAATAGACTACCTTCCATAATGACAGGGCTACCATCTATTGGAATAACAAAAATCTCTACAAAAGACTTCCTTCCATAATGGCAAGGCTACCATCCATTAGAGTAACAAAAACATCGACAACAGAGTACCTTCCATAATGACAAGATTACCATCCATTGGAGTAATAAAAATATCAACAACAGACTACCTTCTATAATGACAAGGCTACCATCCATTAGAGTAACAAAAATCTCGACAACAGACTACCTTCCATGATGACAAGGCTACCATCCATTGGAGTAACAAATATATGAATGACAGACTACCTTCCATAGTGACAAGGCTACCATCCATTGGAGTGACAGAAATCACAACGACAGACTACCTTCCATAATGATAAGGCTACCATCCATTGGAATAACAAAAGTATCGAAAACAGACTACCTTCCATAATGAGAAGGCTACCATCCATTAGAGTAACAAAAATCTCGACAACAGACAACCTTCCATAATGACAAGGCTACCATCTATTGGAGTAACAAAAATATCGACAATAGACTACCTTCCATAATTACAAGGCTACCATCCATTGGAGTAATAAAAATATCAACAACAGACTACCTTCCATAATGACAAGGCTACCATCCATTGGAATAAAAAAAATCTCGAAAACAAACTACCTTCCATAATGACAAGGCTAGCATCCATTGGAGTAACAAAAATCTCGACAATAGACTACCTTCCATAATGACAAGGCTATCATCTATTGGAATAACAAAAATCTCTACAAAAGACTTTCTTCCATAATGGCAAGGCTACCATCCATTGGAGTAGCAAAAACATCGACAACAGACTACGTTCCAAAAAGACAAGGCTACCATCCATTGGAGTAACAAAAATATCGACAACATACTACCTTCGATAATGATAAGGATACCATCCATTGGAGTAACAAAAATCTCGAAAACAGACTACCTTCTATAATGACATGGCTACCATCCATTAGAGTAACAAAATTCTCGACAACAGACAACCTTCCATAATGACAAGGCTACCATCTATTGGAGTAACAAAAATATCGACAACTGACTACCTTCCATAATGACAAGGCTACCATCCATTAGAATAACAAAAATCTCGAAAATAGACTACCTTCCATAATGACAAGGCTATAATCCATTAGAGTAACAAAAATCTCGACAACAGACTACCTTCCATAATGACAAGGCTGCCATCCATTGGAATAACAAAAATATGGACAATAGACTACCTTCCATAATGACAAGGTTACCATCCATTGGAGTAACAAAAACATCGACAACAGACAACCTTCCATAATGACAAGGATACCATCTATTGGAGTAACGAAAATCTCGACACAAGACTACCTTCCATAATGACAAGGCTACCATCCATTGGAGTAATAAAAATATCGACAACAGAATACCTTCCATAATTAAAAGGCTACCATCCATTGGAGTAACAAAAACATTGACAACAGACTACATTCCAAAATGACAAGGCTACAATCCATGGAGTTTCAAAAATATCGACAACAGACTACCTTCGATAATGACAAGGCCACCATCCATTGGAGTAACAAAAATCTCGAAAACGGACTACCTTCCATAATGACAAGGCTACCATCCATTAGAGTAACAAAACTCTCGACAATAGACAACCTTCCATAATGACAAGGCTACCATCCATTAGAGTAACAAAAATATTGACAAAAGACTACCTTCCATAATGACAAGGCTACCATCCATTGGTGTAACAAAAATATCGACAACAGACTACCTTCCATAGTGACAAGGCTACCATCCATTGGAGTGACAGAAATCACAACGACAAACTACCTTCCATAACGACAAGGCTAGCATCCATTGGAGTAACAAAAATCTCGACAATAGACTACCGTCCATAATGACAAGGCTACCATCTATTGGAATAACAAAAATCTCTACAAAAGACTTCCTTCCATAATGGCAAGGCTACCATCCATTAGAGTAACAAAAACATCGACAACAGACTACGTTCCAAAAAGACAAGGCTACCATCCAATAGAGTAACAAAAATCTCGAAAACAGACTACCTTCTATAATGACATGGCTACCATCCATTAGAGTAACAAAATTCTCGACAACAGACAACCTTCCATAATGACAAGACTACCATCTATTGGAGTAACAAAAATATCGACAACAGACTACCTTCCATAATGACAAGGCTACCATCCATTAGAATAACAAAAATCTCTAAAATAGACTACCTTCCATAATGACAAGGCTACCATCCATTAGAGTAACAAAAATCTCGACAACAGACAACCTTCCATAATGACAAGGCTACCATCTATTGGAGTAACAAAAATCTTGACAAAAGACTACGTTCCATAATGACAAGGCTACCATCCATTGGAGTAACAAAAATATCGACAACAGACTACCTTCCATAGTGACAAGGTTACCATCCATTGGAGTGACAGAAATAACAACGACAGACTACCTTCTAAAATGACAAGGCTAGCATCCATTGGAGTAACAAAAATCTCGAAAACAGACTACCTTCCATAATGACAAGGCTACCATCCATAGGAATAACAAAAATCTCTACAATAGACTACCTTCAATAATGGCAAGGCAACCATCCATTGGAGTAACAAAAACACCGACAATAGACTACGTTCCACAATAACAAGGCTACCATCCATTCTAGTAACAAAAATATCGACAACGGACTACCTTCGATAATGACAAGGATGCCATCCATTGAGGTAACAAAAATCTCGAAAATAGACTACCTTCCATAATGACAAGGCTACCATCCATTAGAGTAACAAAAATCTCGACAACAGACTACCTTTCATAATGACAAGGCTACCATCCATTGGAGTAATAAAAATATCGACAATAGACTACCTTCCATAATTACAAGGCTACCATCCATTGGAGTAATAAAAATATCAATAACAGACTACCTTCCATAATGACAAGGCTACCATCCATTAGAGTAACAAAAATCTCGACAACAGACTACCTTCCATAATGACAAGGCTACCATCCATTGGAGTAACTAAAATCTCGAAAACAAACTACCTTCCATAATGACAAGGCTACCATCCATTAGAGTAACAAAAATCTCGACAACAGACAACCTTCCATAATGACAAGGCTACCATCTATTGGAGTAACAAAAATCTCGACAAAAGACTACCTTCCATAATGACAAGGCTACCATCCATTGGAGTAATAAAAATATCGACAACAAAATACCTTCCATAATGACAAGGCTACCATCCATTGGAATAACAAAAATCTCGAAAACAGACTACCTTCCATAATGACAAGGCTACAATCCATTAGAGTAACAAAAATCTCGACAACAGACTACCTTCCATAATGATAAGGCTACCATCCATTGGAGCAACAAAAACATTGACTACAAACTACGTTCCAAAATGACAAGGCTACCATCCATTGGAGTTACAAAAATATCGACAACAGACTACCTTCGATAATGACAAGGCTACCATCCATTGGAGTAACAAAAATCTCGAAAATAGACTACCTTCCATAATGACAAGGCTACCATCCATTAGAGTAACAAAAATCTCGACAACAGACAACCTTCAATAATGACAAGGCTACCATCCATTGGAGTAACAAAAACATTGACAACAGACTACGTTCCAAAATGACAAGGCTACCATCCATGGAGTTTCAAAAATATTGACAACAGACTACCTTCGATAATGACAAGGCTACCATCCATTGGAGTAACAAAAATCTCGAAAACAGACTACCTTCCATAATGACAAGGCTACCATCCATTAGAGTAACAAAACTCTCGACAATAGACAACCTTCCATAATGACAAGGCTACCATCCATTAGAGTAACAAAAATCTTGACAAAAGACTACCTTCCATATTGACAAGGCTACCATCCATTGGAGTAACAAAAATATCGACATCAGACTACCTTCCATAGTGACAAGGCTACCATCCATTGGAGTGACAGAAATCACAACGACAAACTACCTTCCATAATGACAAGGCTAGCATCCATTGGAGTAACAAAAATCTCGACAATAGACTACCTTCCATAATGACAAGGCTACCATCTATTGGAATAACAAAAATCTCTACAAAAGACTTCCTTCCATAATGGCAAGGCTACCATCCATTAGAGTAACAAAAACATCGACAACAGACTACGTTCCAAAAAGACAACGCTACCATCCATTGGAGTAACAAAAATATCGACAACAGACTACCTTCGATAATGACAAGGATACCGCCCATTGGAGTTACAAAAATCTCGAAAACAGACTACCTTCTATAATGACATGGCTACCATCCATTAGAGTAACAAAATTCTCGACAACAGACAACCTTCCATAATGACAAGACTACCATCTATTGGAGTAATAAAAATATCGACAACAGACATCCTTCCATAATGACAAGGCTACCATCCATTAGAATAACAAAAATCTCTAAAATAGACTACCTTCCATAATGACAAGGCTACCATCCATTAGAGTAACAAAAATCTCGACAACAGACTACCTTCCATAATGACAAGGCTACCATCCATTGGAGTAATAAAAATATCAACAATAGACTACCTTCTATAATTACAAGGCTACCATCCATTGGAGTAATAAAAATATCAACAACAGACTACCTTCTATAATGACAAGGCTACCATCCATTAGAGTAACAAAAATCTCGACAACAGACTACGTTCCATGATGACAAGGCTACCATCCATTGGAGTAACAAAAATATGAATGACAGACTACCTTCCATAGTGACAAGGCTACCATCCATTGGAGTGACAGAAATCACAACGACAGACTACCTTCCATAATGATAAGGCTACCATCCATTGGAATAACAAAAATATCGAAAACAGACTACCTTCCATAATGAGAAGGCTACCATCCATTAGAGTAACAAAAATCTCGACAATAGACAACCTTCCATAATGACAAGGCTACCATCTATTGGAGTAACAAAAATATCGACAATAGACTACCTTCCATAATTACAAGGCTACCATCCATTGGAGTAATAAAAATATCAACAACAGACTACCTTCCATAATGACAAGGCTACCATCCATTGGAATAACAAAAATCTCGAAAACAAACTACCTTCCATAATGAAAAGGCTAGCATCCATTGGAGTAACAAAAATCTCGACAATAGACTACCTTCCATAATGACAAGGCTACCATCTATTGGAATAACAAAAATCTCTACAAAAGACTTTCTTCCATAATGGCAAGGCTACCATCCATTGGAGTAACAAAAACATCGACAACAGACTACGTTCCAAAAAGACAAGGCTACCATCCATTGGAGTAACAAAAATATCGACAATAGACTACCTTCGATAATGATAAGGATACCATCCATTGGAGTAACAAAAATCTCGAAAACAGACTACCTTCTATAATGACATGGCTACCATCCATTAGAGTAACAAAATTCTCGACAACAGACAACCTTCCATAATGACAAGGCTACCATCTATTGGAGTAACAAAAATATCGACAACTGACTACCTTCCATAATGACAAGGCTACCATCCATTAGAATAACAAAAATCTCGAAAATAGACTACCTTCCATAATGACAAGGCTATAATCCATTAGAGTAACAAAAATCTCGACAACAGACTACCTTCCATAATGACAAGGCTGCCATCCATTGGAATAACAAAAATATGGACAATAGACTACCTTCCATAATGACAAGGTTACCATCCATTGGAGTAACAAAAACATCGACAACAGACAACCTTCCATAATGACAAGGATACCATCTATTGGAGTAACAAAAATCTCGACACAAGACTACCTTCCATAATGACAAGGCTACCATCCATTGGAGTAATAAAAATATCGACAACAGAATACCTTCCATAATGACAAGGCTACCATCCATTGGAGTAACAAAAACATTGACAACAGACTACATTCCAAAATGACAAGGCTACAATCCATGGAGTTTCAAAAATATCGACAACAGACTACCTTCGATAATGACAAGGCTACCATCCATTAGAGTAACAAAACTCTCGACAATAGACAACCTTCCATAATGACAAGGCTACCATCCATTAGAGTAACAAAAATATTGACAAAAGACTACCTTCCATAATGACAAGGCTACCATCCATTGGTGTAACAAAAATATCGACAACAGACTACCTTCCATAGTGACAAGGCTACCATCCATTGGAGTGACAGAAATCACAACGACAAACTACCTTCCATAACGACAAGGCTAGCATCCATTGGAGTAACAAAAATCTCGACAATAGACTACCTTCCATAATGACAAGACTACCATCTATTGGAATAACAAAAATCTCTACAAAAGACTTCCTTCCATAATGGCAAGGCTACCATCCATTAGAGTAACAAAAACATCGACAACAAACTACGTTCCAAAAAGACAAGGCTACCATCCAATAGAGTAACAAAAATATCGACAACAGACTACCTTTGATAATGACAAGGATACCATCCATTGGAGTTACAAAAATCTCGAAAACAGACTACCTTCTATAATGACATGGCTACCATCCATTAGAGTAACAAAATTCTCGACAACAGACAACCTTCCATAATGACAAGACTACCATCTATTGGAGTAACAAAAATATCGACAACAGACTACCTTCCATAATGACAAGGCTACCATCCATTAGAATAACAAAAATCTCTAAAATAGACTACCTTCCATAATGACAAGGCTACCATCCATTAGAGTAATAAAAATCTCGACAACAGACAACCTTCCATAATGACAAGGCTACCATCTATTGGAGTAACAAAAATCTTGACAAAAGACTACGTTCCATAATGACAAGGCTACCATCCATTGGAGTAACAAAAATATCGACAACAGACTACCTTCCATAGTGACAAGGTTACCATCCATTGGAGTGACAGAAATAACAACGACAGACTACCTTCTAAAATGACAAGGCTAGCATCCATTGGAGTAACAAAAATCTCGAAAACAGACTACCTTCCATAATGACAAGGCTACCATCCATAGGAATAACAAAAATCTCTACAATAGACTACCTTCAATAATGGCAAGGCAACCATCCATTGGAGTAACAAAAACACCGACAATAGACTACGTTCCACAATGACAAGGCTACCATCCATTCTAGTAACAAAAATATCGACAACGGACTACCTTCGATAATGACAAGGATGCCATCCATTGAGGTAACAAAAATCTCGAAAATAGACTACCTTCCATAATGACAAGGCTACGATCCATTAGAGTAACAAAAATCTCGACAACAGACTACCTTTCATAATGACAAGGCTACCATCCATTGGAGTAATAAAAATATCGACAATAGACTACCTTCCATAATTACAAGGCTACCATCCATTGGAGTAATAAAAATATCAATAACAGACTACCTTCCATAATGACAAGGCTACCATCCATTAGAGTAACAAAAATCTCGACAACAGACTACCTTCCATAATGACAAGGCTACCATCCATTGGAGTAACAAAAATCTCGAAAACAAACTACCTTCCATAATGACAAGGCTACCATCCATTAGAGTAACAAAAATCTCGACAACAGACAACCTTCCATAATGACAAGGCTACCATCTATTGGAGTAACAAAAATATCGACAACATACTACCTTACATAGTGACAAGGTTACCATCCATTGGAGTAACAAAAATCTCGACAACAGACTACCTTCCATAATGACAAGGCTACCATCCATTGGAGTAATAAAAATATCGACAATAGACTACCTTCCATAATGACAAGGCTACCATCCATTGGAGTGACAGACTATCTTCCATAGTGACTAAGCTACCATCCATTGGAGTAACAAAAATATGAATGACAGACTACCTTCCATAGTGACAAGGCTACCATCCATTGGAGTGACAGAAATCACAATGACAGACTACCTTCCATAATGACAAGGCTACCATCCATTGGAATTACAAAAACCTTGAAAACAAACTACCTTCCATAATTACAAGGCTACCATCCATTAGAGTAACAAAAATCTCGATAGCAGACTACCTTCCATAATGACAAGGCTACCATCCGTTGAAATAAAAAGAATCTCGACAATAGACTACCTTCCATAATGACAAGGCTACCATCCATTGGAGTAATAAAA
The DNA here is from genome assembly GCA_948472305.1 of Vicia faba. NCBI lineage: Eukaryota > Viridiplantae > Streptophyta > Magnoliopsida > Fabales > Fabaceae > Vicia > Vicia faba. Next base: position 770,573,173 of record OX451738.1, read on the forward strand.
ACATCGACAACAGACTACATTCCAAAATGACAAGGCTACCATCCATTGGAGTAACAAAAATATCGACAACAGACTAACTTCGATAATGACAAGGTTACCATCCATTGGAGTAATAAAAATCTAGAAAACAAACTACCTTCCATAATGACAAGGCTACCATCCATTAGAGTAACAAAAATCTCGACAACAGACAACCTTCCATAATAACAAGGCTACCATCTATTGGAGAAACAAATATCTTGACAAAAGACTACCTTCCATAATGACAAGGCTACCATCCATTGGAGTAACAAAAATATCGACAACAGACTACCTTCCATAGTGACAAGGTTACCATCCATTGGAGTGACAGAAATAACAACGACAGACTACCTTCTAAAGTGACAAGGCTAGCATCCATTGGAGTAACAAAAATCTCGAAAACAGACTACCTTCCATAATGACAAGGCTACCATCCATAGGAATAACAAAAATCTCTACAATAGACTACCTTCAATAATGGCAAGGCTGCCATCCATTGGAGTAACAAAAACACCGACAACAGACTACGTTCCAAAATGACAAGGCTACCATCCATTGTAGTAACAAAAATATCGACAATGAACTACCTTCGATAATGACAAGGATGCCATCCATTGGAATAACAAAAATATCGAAAACAGACTACCTTCCATAATGACAAGGCTACCATCCATTAGAGTAACAAAAATCTCGACAACAGATAACCTTCCATAATGACAAGGCTTCCATCCATTAGAGTAATAAAAATATCGACAACAGACTACCTTCCATAATGACAAGGCTACCATCCATTGGAATAACAAAAACCTCGAAAACGAACTACCTTCCATAATGACAAGGCTACCATCCATTGTAGTAACAAAAATATCGACAACGGACTACCTTCGATAATGACAAGGATGCCATCCATTGAGGTAACAAAAATCTCGAAAATAGACTACCTTCCATAATGACAAGGCTACCATCCATTAGAGTAACAAAAATCTCGACAACAGACTACCTTCCATAATGACAAGGCTACCATACATTGGAGTAATAAAAATATCGACAATAGACTACCTTCCATAATTACAAGGCTACCATCCATTGGAGTAATAAAAATATCAACAACAGACTACCTTCCAGAATGACAAGGCTACCATCCATTAGAGTAACAAAAATCTCGACAACAGACTACCTTCCATAATGACAAGGCTACCATCCTTTGGAGTAACAAAAATATGAATGACAGACTACCTTCCATAGTGACAAGGCTACCATCCATTGGAGTGACAGAAATCCCAACGACAGACTACCTTCCATGATGATATGGCTACCATCCATTGGAATAACAAAAATATCAAAAACAGACTACCTTCCATAATGACAAGGCTACCATCCATTAGAGTAATAAAAATCTCGACAACAGACAGCCTTCCATAATGACAAGGCTACCATCTATTGGAGTAACAAAAATCTCGACATCAGACTACCTTCCATAATGACAAGGCTACCATCCATTGGAGTAACAAAAATCTCGAAAACAAACTACCTTCCATAATGACAAGGCTACCATCCATTAGAGTAACAAAAATCTCGACAACAGACAACCTTCCATAATGACAAGGCTACCATCTATTGGAGTAACAAAAATCTTGACAAAAGACTACGTTCCATAATGACAAGGCTACCATCCATTGGAGTAACAAAAATATCGACAACAGACTACCTTCCATAGTGACAAGGTTACCATCCATTGGAGTGACAAAAATAACAACGACAGACTACCTTCTAAAATGACAAGGCTAGCATCCATTGGAGTAACAAAAATCTAGAAAACATACTACCTTCCATAATGACAAGGCTACCATCCATAGGAATAACAAAAATCTCTACAATAGACTACCTTCAATAATGGCAAGGCAACCATCCATTGGAGTAACAAAAACACCGACAACAGACTACGTTCCACAATGACAAGGCTACCATCCATTCTAGTAACAAAAATATCGACAACGGACTACCTTCGATAATAAAAAGGATACCATCCATTGAGGTAACAAAAATCTCGAAAATAGACTACCTTCCATAATGACAAGGCTACCATCCATTAGAGTAACAAAAATCTCGACAACAGACTACCTTTCATAATGACAAGGCTACCATCCATTGGAGTAATAAAAATATCGACAATAGACTACCTTCCATAAATACAAGGCTACCATCCATTGGAGTAATAAAAATATCAACAACAGACTACCTTCCATAATGACAAGGCCACCATCCATTAGAGTAACAAAAATCTCGACAACAGACTACCTTCCATAATGACAAGGCTACCATCCTTTGGAGTAACAAAAATATGAATGACAGACTACCTTCCATAGTGACAAGGCTACCATCCATTGGAGTGACAAAAATCCCAACGACAGACTACCTTCCATAATGATAAGGCTACCATCCATTAGAGTAACAAAAATCTCGAAAACAGACTACCTTCCATAATGACAAGGCTACCATCCATAGGAATAACAAAAATCTCTACAATAGACTACCTTCAATAATGGCAAGGCTACCATCCATTGGAGTAACAAAAACACCGACAACAGACTACGTTCCAAAATGACAAGGCTACCATCCATTGTAGTAACAAAAATATCGACAACAGACTACCTTCCACAATGACAAGGATGCCATCCATTGAGGTAACAAAAATCTCGAAAATAGACTACCTTCCATAATGACAAGGCTACCATCCATTAGAGTAACAAAAATCTCGACAACAGACTACCTTCCATAATGACAAGGCTACCATCCATTGGAGTAATAAAAATATCGACAATAGACTACCTTCCATAATGACAAGGCTACCATCCATTGGAGTGACAGACTATCTTCCATAGTGACTAGGCTACCATCCATTGGAGTAACAAAAATATGAATGACAGACTACCTTCCATAGTGACAAGGCTACCATCCATTGGAGTGACAAAAATCACAACGACAGACTACCTTCCATAATGACAAGGCTACCATCCATTGGAATTATAAAAACCTCGAAAACAAACTACCTTCCATAATGACAAGGCTACCATCCATTAGAGTAACAAAAATCTCGATAGCAGACTACCTTCCATAATGGCAAGGGTACCATCCGTTGAAATAAAAAGAATCTCGACAATAGACTACCTTCCATAATGACAAGGCTACCATCCATTGGAGTAATAAAAACATCGACAACAGACTACATTCCAAAATGACAAGGCTACCATCCATTGGAGTAACAAAAATATCGACAACAGACTACCTTCGATAATGACAAGGTTACCATCCATTGGAGTAATAAAAATCTAGAAAACAAACTACCTTCCATAATGACAAGGCTACCATCCATTAGAGTAACAAAAATCTCGACAACAGACAACCTTCCATAATGACAAGGCTACCATCTATTGGAGAAACAAAAATCTTGACAAAAGACTACCTTCCATAATGACAAGGCTACCATCCATTGGAGTAACAAAAATATCGACAACAGACTACCTTCCATAGTGACAAGGTTACCATCCATTGGAGTGACAGAAATAACAACGACAGACTACCTTCTAAAATGACAAGGCTAGCATCCATTGGAGTAACAAAAATCTCGAAAACAGACTACCTTCCATAATGACAAGGCTACCATCCATAGGAATAACAAAAATCTCTACAATAGACTACCTTCAATAATGGGAAGGCTGCCATCCATTGGAGTAACAAAAACACCGACAACAGACTACGTTCCAAAATGACAAGGCTACCATCCATTGTAGTAAAAAAAATATCGACAACGAACTACCTTCGATAATGACAAGGATGCCATCCATTGGAATAACAAAAATATCGAAAACAGACTACCATCCATAATGACAAGGCTACCATCCATTAGAGTAACAAAAATCTCGACAACAAATAACCTTCCATAATGACAAGGCTTCCATCCATTAGAGTAAGAAAAATATCGACAACAGACTACCTTCCATAATGACAAGGCTACCATCCATTGGAATAACAAAAACCTCGAAAACAAACTACCTTCCATAATGACAAGGCTACCATCCATTAGAGTAACAAAAATCTCAATAGCAGACTACCTTCCATAATGGCAAGGGTACCATCCGTTGAAATAAAAAGAATCTCGATAATATTCTACCTTCCATAATGACAAGGCTACCATCCATTGGAGTAATAAAAACATCGACAACAGACTACATTCCAAAATGACAAGGCTACCATCCATTGGAGTAACAAAAATATCGACAACAGACTACCTTCGATAATGACAAGGTTACCATCCATTAGAGTAATAAAAATCTAGAAAACAAACTACCTTCCATAATGACAAGGCTACCATCCATTAGAGTAACAAAAATCTCGACAACAGACAACCTTCCATAATGACAAGGCTACCATCTATTGGAGAAACAAAAATCTTGACAAAAGACTACCTTCCATAATGACAAGGCTACCATCCGTTGGAGTAACAAAAATATCGACAACAGACTACCTTCCATAGTGACAAGGTTACCATCCATTGGAGTGACAGAAATAACAACGACAGACTACCTTCTAAAATGACAAGGCTAGCATCCATTGGAGTAACAAAAATCTCGAAAACAGACTACCTTCCATAATGACAAGGCTACCATCCATAGGAATAACAAAAATCTCTACAATAGACTACCTTCAATAATGGCAAGGCTGCCATCCATTGGAGTAACAAAAACACCGACAACAGACTACGTTCCAAAATGACAAGGCTACCATCCATTGTAGTAACAAAAATATCGACAACGAACTCCCTTCGATAATGACAAGGATGCCATCCATTGGAATAACAAAAATATCGAAAACAGACTACCTTCCATAATGACAAGGCTACCATCCATTAGAGTAACAAAAATCTCGACAACAGATAACCTTCCATAATGACATGGCTTCCATCCATTAGAGTAATAAAAATATCGACAACAGACTACCTTCCATAATGACAAGGCTACCATCCATTGGAATAACAAAAACCTCGAAAACAAACTACCTTCCATAATGACAAGGCTACCATCCATTAGAGTAACAAAAATCTCAATAGCAGACTACCTTCCATAATGGCAAGGGTACCATCCGTTGAAATAAAAAGAATCTCGACAATAGACTACCTTCCATAATGACAAGGCTACCATCCATTGGAGTAATAAAAACATCGACAACAAACTACATTCCGAAATGACAAGGCTACCATCCATTGGAGTAACAAAAATATCGACAACAGACTACCTTCGATAATGACAAGGTTACCATCCATTAGAGTAATAAAAATCTAGAAAACAAACTACCTTCCATAATGACAAGGCTACCATCCATTAGAGTAACAAAAATCTCGACAACAGACAACCTTCCATAATGACAAGGCTACCATCTATTGGAGAAACAAAAATCTTGACAAAAGACTACCTTCCATAATGACAAGGCTACCATCCGTTGGAGTAACAAAAATATCGACAACAGACTACCTTCCATAGTGACAAGGTTACCATCCATTGGAGTGACAGAAATAACAACGACAGACTACCTTCTAAAATGACAAGGCTAGCATCCATTGGAGTAACAAAAATCTCGAAAACAGACTACCTTCCATAATGACAAGGCTACCATCCATAGGAATAACAAAAATCTCTACAATAGACTACCTTCAATAATGGCAAGGCTGCCATCCATTGGAGTAACAAAAACACCGACAACAGACTACGTTCCAAAATGACAAGGCTACCATCCATTGTAGTAACAAAAATATCGACAACGAACTCCCTTCGATAATGACAAGGATGCCATCCATTGGAATAACAAAAATATCGAAAACAGACTACCTTCCATAATGACAAGGCTACCATCCATTAGAGTAACAAAAATCTCGACAACAGATAACCTTCCATAATGACATGGCTTCCATCCATTAGAGTAATAAAAATATCGACAACAGACTACCTTCCATAATGACAAGGCTACCATCCATTGGAATAACAAAAACCTCGAAAACAAACTACCTTCCATAATGACAAGGATACCATCCATTAGAGTAACAAAAATCTCAATAGCAGACTACCTTCCATAATGGCAAGGGTACCATCCGTTGAAATAAAAAGAATCTCGACAATAGACTACCTTCCATAATGACAAGGCTACCATCCATTGGAGTAATAAAAACATCGACAACAGACTACATTCCAAAATGACAAGGCTACCATCCATTGGAGTAACAAAAATATCGACAACAGACTACCTTCGATAATGACAAGGTTACCATCCATTGGAGTAATAAAAATCTAGAAAACAAACTACCTTCCATAATGACAAGGCTACCATCCATTAGAGTAACAAAAATCTCGACAACAGACAACCTTCCATAATGACAAGGCTACCATCTATTGGAGAAACAAAAATCTTGACAAAAGACTACCTTCCATAATGACAAGGCTACCATCCATTGGAGTAACAAAAATATTGACAACAGACTACCTTCCATAGTGACAAGGTTACCATCCATTGGAGTGACAGAAATAACAACGACAGACTACCTTCTAAAATGACAAGGCTAGCATCCATTGGAGTAACAAAAATCTCGAAAACAGACTACCTTCCATAATGACAAGGCTACCATCCATAGGAATAACAAAAATCTCTACAATAGACTACCTTCAATAATGGCAAGGCTGCCATCCATTAGAGTAACAAAAACACCGACAACAGACTACGTTCCAAAATGACAAGGCTACCATCCATTGTAGTAACAAAAATATCGACAACGAACTACCTTCGATAATGACAAGGATGCCATCCATTTGAATAACAAAAATATCGAAAACAGACTACCTTCCATAATGACAAGGCTACCATCCATTAGAGTAACAAAAATCTCGACAACAGATAACCTTCCATAATGACAAGGCTTCCATCCATTAGAGTAATAAAAATATCGACAACAGACTACCTTCCATAATGACAAGGTTACCATCCATTGGAATAACAAAAACCTCGAAAACAAACTACCTTCCATAATGACAAGGCTACCATCCATTAGAGTAACAAAAATCTCAATAGCAGACTACCTTCCATAATGGCAAGGGTACCATCCGTTGAAATAAAAAGAATCTCGACAATAGACTACCTTCCATAATGACAAGGCTACCATCCATTGGAGTAATAATAACATCGACAACAGACTACATTCCAAAATGACAAGGCTACCATCCATTGGAGTAACAAAAATATCGACAACAGACTACCTTCGATAATGACAAGGTTACCATCCATTGGAGTAATAAAAATCTAGAAAACAAACTACCTTCCATAATGACAAGGCTACCATCCATTAGAGTAACAAAAATCTCGACAACAGACAACCTTCCATAATGACAAGGCTACCATCTATTGGAGAAACAAAAATCTTGACAAAAGACTACCTTCCATAATGACAAGGCTACCATCCATTGGAGTAACAAAAATATCGACAACAGACTACCTTCCATAGTGACAAAGTTACCATCCATTGGAGTGACAGAAATAACAACGACAGACTACCTTCTAAAATGACAAGGCTAGCATCCATTGGAGTAACAAAAATCTCGAAAACAGACTACCTTCCATAATGACAAGGCTACCATCCATAGGAATAACAAAAATCTATACAATAGACTACCTTCAATAATGGCAAGGCTGCCATCCATTGGAGTAACAAAAACACCGACAACAGACTAAGTTCCAAAATGACAAGGCTACCATCCATTGTAGTAACAAAAATATCGACAACGAACTACCTTCGATAATGACAAGGATGCCATCCATTGGAATAACAAAAATATCGAAAACAGACTACCTTCCATAATGACAAGGCTACCATCCATTAGAGTAACAAAAATCTCGACAACAGATAACCTTCCATAATGACAAGGCTTCCATCCATTAGAGTAATAAAAATATCGACAACAGACTACCTTCCATAATGACAAGGCTACCATCCATTGGAATAACAAAAACCTCGAAAACAAACTACCTTCCATAATGACAAGGCTACCATCCATTAGAGTAACAAAAATCTCAATAGCAGACTACCTTCCATAATGGCAAGGGTACCATCCGTTGAAATAAAAAGAATCTCGACAATAGACTACCTTCCATAATGACAAGGCTACCATCCATTGGAGTAATAAAAACATCGACAACAGACTACATTCCAAAATGACAAGGCTACCATCCATTGGAGTAACAAAAATATCGACAACAGACTACCTTCGATAATGACAAGGTTACCATCCATTGGAGTAATAAAAATCTAGAAAACAAACTACCTTCCATAATGACAAGGCTACCATCCATTAGAGTAACAAAAATCTCGACAACAGACATCCTTCCATAATGACAAGGCTACCATCTATTGGAGAAACAAAAATCTTGACAAAAGACTACCTTCCATAATGACAAGGCTACCATCCATTGGAGTAACAAAAATATCGACAACAGACTACCTTCCATAGTGACAAGGTTACCATCCATTGGAGTGACAGAAATAACAACGACAGACTACCTTCTAAAATGACAAGGCTAGCATCCATTGGAGTAACAAAAATCTCGAAAACAGACTACCTTCCATAATGACAAGGCTACCATCCATAGGAATAACAAAAATCTCTACAATAGACTACCTTCAATAATGGCAAGGCTGCCATCCATTGGAGTAACAAAAACACCGACAACAGACTACGTTCCAAAATGACAAGGCTACCATCCATTGTAGTAACAAAAATATCGACAACGAACTACCTTCGATAATGACAAGGATGCCATCCATTGGAATAACAAAAATATCGAAAACAGACTACCTTCCATAATGACAAGGCTACCATCCATTAGAGTAACAAAAATCTCGACAACAGATAACCTTCCATAATGACAAGGCTTCCATCCATTAGAGTAATAAAAATATCGACAACAGACTACCTTCCATAATGACAAGGCTACCATCCATTGGAATAACAAAAACCTCGAAAACAAACTACCTTCCATAATGACAAGGCTACCATCCATTAGAGTAACAAAAATCTCAATAGCAGACTACCTTCCATAATGGCAAGGGTACCATCCGTTGAAATAAAAAGAATCTCGACAATAGACTACCTTCCATAATGACAAGGCTACCATCCATTGGAGTAATAAAAACATCGACAACAGACTACATTCCAAAATGACAAGGCTATCATCAATTGGAGTAACAAAAATATCGACAACAGACTACCTTCGATAATGACAAGGTTACCATCCATTGAAGTAATAAAAATCTAGAAAACAAACTACCTTCCATAATGACAAGGCTACCATCCATTAGAGTAACAAAAATCTCGACAACAGACAACCTTCCATAATGACAAGGCTACCGTCTATTGGAGAAACAAAAATCTTGACAAAAGACTACCTTCCATAATGACAAGGCTACCATCCATTGGAGTAACAAAAATATCGACAACAGACTACCTTCCATAGTGACAAGGTTACCATCCATTGGAGTGACAGAAATAACAACGACAGACTACCTTCTAAAATGACAAGGCTAGCATCCATTGGAGTAACAAAAATCTCGAAAACAGACTACCTTCCATAATGACAAGGCTACCATCCATAGGAATAACAAAAATCTCTACAATAGACTACCTTCAATAATGGCATGGCTGCCATCCATTGGAGTAACAAAAACACCGACAACAGACTACGTTCCAAAATGACAAGGCTACCATCCATTGTAGTAACAAAAATATCGACAACGAACTACCTTCGATAATGACAAGGATGCCATCCATTGGAATAACAAAAATATCGAAAACAAACTATCTTCCATAATGACAAGGCTACCATCCATTAGAGTAACATAAATCTCGACAACAGACTACCTTCCATAATGACAAGGCTTCCATCCATTAGAGTAACAAAAACATCGACAACAGACTACGTTCCTAATTGACAAGGCTACCATCCATTAGAATAACAAAAATCACGAAAACAGGCTACCTTCCATAATGACAACGTTACCATCCATTAGAGTAACAAAATCTCGACAACAGACTACCTTTCATAATGACAAGGCTACCATCCATTGGAATAACAAAAATATCGACAACAGACTACCTTCGATAATGACAAGGCTACCATCCATTGGAGTAACAAAAAAATCGACAACAGACTACGTTCCATAATGACAATGCTACAATCCATTGGAATAACAAAAATCTCGACAACAGACTACCATCCATAATGACAATGATACCATCCATTGGAGTATCAAAAATATGAACGACAGACTACCTTCCATAGTGACAAGGCTACCATCCATTGGAGTGACAGAAATCACAACGACATACTACCTTCCATAATGACAAGGCTAGCATCCATTGGAGTAACAAATATCTCGACAACAGACTACCTTCCATAATGACAAGGCTACCATCCATTGGAATAACAAAAATCTCAAAAATAGACTACCTTCCATAATGACAAGGCTATCATCCATTAGAGTAACACAAATCTCGACAACAGACAACCTTCATAATGACAAGGCTACCATCTATTGGAGTAACAAAAATCTCGCCAAAAGACTACCTTCCATAATGACAAGGCTACCATCCATTGGAGTAATAAAAATATCGACAACAGACTACCTTCCATAATGACAAGGCTACCATCCATTGGAATAACAAAAATCTCAAAAACAAACTACCTTCCAAAATTACAAGGCTACCATCCATTAGAGTAACAAAAATCTCGACAATAGACTACCTTCCATAATGACAAGGCTACCATCCATTGGAGTAACAAAAATATCGACAACAGACTTTGTTCCAAAATGACAAGGCTACCATCCATTGGAGTAACAAAAATATCGACAACAGACTACCTTCGATAATGACAAGGCTACCATCCATTGGAGTAACAAAAATCTCGAAAATAGACTACCTTCCATAATGACAAGGCTAGCATCCATTGGAGTAACAAAAATCTCGACAACAGACTACCTTCCATAATGACAAGGCTACCATCCATTGGAATAAAAAAAATCTCTACAATAGACTACCTTCCATAATGGCAAGGCTACTATCCATTGGAGTAACAAAAACATCGACAACAGACTATGTTCCAAAATGACAAGGCTACCATCTATTGGAGTAACAAAAATATCGACAACAGACTACCTTCGATAATGACAAGGATACCATCCATTGGAGTAACAAAAATCTCGAAAATAGACTACCTTCCATAATGACAAGGCTACCATCCATTAGAGTAAGAAAAATCTCGACAAGAGACAACCTTGCATAATGACAAGGCTACCATCTATTGGAGTAATAAAAATAACGACAACAGACTACCTTCCATAATGACAAGGCTACCATCCTTTAGAATAAAAAAAATCTCGACAACAGACTACCTTCCATAATGACAAGGCTACCATCCATTAGAATAACAAAAATCTCGAAAACAGACTACCTTCCATAATGACAAGGCTACCATCCATTAGAGTAACAAAATCTCGACAACAGACTACCTTTCATAATGATTAGGATACCATCCTTTGGAATAACAAAAATATCGACAACAGACCACCTTCGATAATGACAAGGCTACCGTCCATTGGAGTAACAAAAAAATCGACAACAGACTATGTTCCATAATGACAATGCTACAAACCATTGGAATAACAAAAATCTCGACAACAGACTACCATCCATAATGACAATGATACCATCCATTGGAGTATCAAAAATATGAACGACAAACTACTTTCCATAGTGACAAGGCTACCATCCATTGGAGTGACAGAAATCACAACGACATACTACCTTCCATAATGACAAGGCTAGCATCCATTGGAGTAACAAATATCTCGACAACAGACTACCTTCCATAATGACAAGGCTAGCATCCATTAGAGTAACAAAAATCTCGACAATAGACTACCTTCCATAATAACAAGGCTACCATCCATTGGAGTAACAAAAATATCGACAACAGACTACGTTCCAAAAGGACAAGGCTACCATCCATTGGAGTAACAAAAATATCGACAACAAACTACCTTCAATAATGACAAGGCTACCATCCATTGGAGTAACAAAAATCTCGAAAACAGACTACCTTCCATAATGACAAGGCTAGCATCCATTGGAGTAACGAAAATCTCGACAACAGACTACCTTCCATAATAACAAGGCTACCATCATTTGGAATAAAAAAAATCTCTACAATAGACTACTTTCCATAATGGCAAGGCTACCATCCATTGGAGTAACAAAAACATCGACAACAGACTATGTTCCATAATGACAAGGCTACCATCTATTGGAGTAACAAAAATCTCGACAAAAGACTACCTTCTATAATGACAAGGCTACCATCCATTAGAGTAACAAAAATCTCGACAAAAGACAACCTTCCATAATGACAAGGCTACCATCTATTGGAGTAACAAAAATCTCGACAAAAGACTACCTTCCATAATGATAAGGCTACCATCCATTGGAGTAATAAAAATATCGACAACAGACTACCTTCCATAATGACAAGGCTACCATCCATTGGAATAACAAAAATCTCGAAAACAGACTACCTTCCATAATGACAAGGCTACCATCCATTAGAGTAACAAAAATCTCGACAACAGACTACCTTCCATAATGACAAGGCTACCATCCATTGGAGTAATAAAAACATCGACAACAGACTACGTTCCAAAATGACAAGGCTACCATCCACTAGAGTAACAAAAATATCGACAACAGACTACCTTCGATAATGACAAGGCTACCATCAATTGGAGTAACAAAAATCTTGAAAACAGACTACCTTCCATAATGACAAGGCTTCCATCCATTAGAGTAACAAAAACATCGACAACAGACTACGTTCCTAATTGACAAGGCTACCATCCATTAGAATAACAAAAATCACGAAAACAGACTACCTTCCATAATGACAAGGCTACCATCCATTGGAGTAACAAAAATATCGATAACAGACTACCTTCCATAGTGACAAGGCTACCATCCATTGGAGTGACATAAATCACAACGACAGGCTACCTTCCATAATGACAAGGCTAGCATCCATTTGAGTAACAAAAATCTCGACAACAGACTACCTTCCATAATGACAAGGCTACCATCTATTGGAATAACAAAAATCTCTACAATAGACTACCTTCCATAATGGCAAGGCTACGATCCATTGGAGTAACAAAAACATCAACAACATACTACGTTCGAAAATGACAAGGCTACCATCCATTGGAGTAACAAAAATATTGACAAAAGACTACCTTCGATAATGAAAAGGAATCCATCCATTGGAGTAACAAAAATCTCGAAAATGAACTACCTTCCATAATGACAAGGCTACCATCCATTAGAGTAACGAAAATCTCGACAACAGACAACCTTCCATAATGACAACGCTACCATGTATTGGAGTAACAAAAATATCGACAACAGACTACCTTCCATAATGAAAAGGCTACCATCCATTAGAATAACAAAAATCTCAAAAAAAGACTACCTTCCCTAGTGACAAGGCTACCATCCATTGGAGTAATAAAAATATCGACAACAAACTACCTTCCATAATGACAAGGCTACCATCCATTAGAATAACAAAAATCTCAAAAACATACTACCTTCCATAATGACAAGGCTACCATCCATTAGAGTAACAAAAATCTCGACAATAGACTACCTTCCATAATGACAAGGCTACCATCCATTGGAGTATCAAAAATATCGACAACAGACTTCGTTCCAAAATGACAAGACTACCATCCATTGGAGTAACAAAAATATTGACAACAGACTACCTTCGATAATGACAAGGCTACCATCCATTGGAGTAACAAATATCTCGAAAACAGACTACCTTCCATAATGACAAGGCTAGCATCCATTGGAGTAACAAAAATCTCGACAACAGACTACCTTCCATAATGACAAGGCTACCGTCCATTGGAATAAAAAAAGTCTCTACAATAGACTACCTTCCATAATGGCAAGGCTACTATCCATTGGAGTAACAAAAACATCGACAACAGACTATGTTCCAAAATGACAAGGCTACCATCCATTGGAGTAACAAAAATATCGACAACAGACTACCTTCGATAATGACAAGGATACCATCCATTGGAGTAACAAAAATCTCGAAAATAGACTACCTTCCATAATGACAAGGCTACCATCCATTGGAATAACAAAAATCTCAAAAATAGACTACCTTCCATAATGACAAGGCTACCATCCATTAGAGTAACAAAAATCTCGACAATAGACTACCTTCCATAATGACAAGGCTACCATCCATTGGAGTAACAAAAATATCGACAACAGACTTCGTTCCAAAATGACAAGGCTACCATCCATTGGAGTAACAAAAATATCGACAACAGACTACCTTCGATAATGGCAAGGCTACCATCCATTGGAGTAACAAAAATCTCGAAAACAGACTACCTTCCATAATGACAAGGCTAGCATCCATTGGAGTAACAAAAATCTCGACAACAGACTACCTTCCTTAATGACAAGGCTACCATCCATTGGAATAAAAAAAATCTCTACAATAGACTACCTTCCATAATGGCAAGGCTACTATCCATTGGAGTAACAAAAACATCGACAACAGACTATGTTCCAAAATGACAAGGCTAACATCCATTGGAATAACAAAAATATCGACAACAGACTACCTTCGATAATGACAAGGATACCATCCATTGGAGTAACAAAAATCTCGAAAATATACTACCTTCCATAATGACAAGGCTATCATCCATTAGAGTAAGAAAAATCTCGACAACAGACAACCTTGCATAATGACAAGGCTACCATCTATTGGAGTAACAAAAATATCGACAACAGACTACCTTCCATAATGACAAGGCTACCATCCATTAGAATAACAAAAATCTCGACAACAGACTACCTTCTATAATGACAAGGCTACCATCCATTAGAATAATAAAAATCACGAAAACAGACTACCTTCCATAATGACAAGGCTACCATCCATTAGAGTACCAAAATCTCGACAACAGACTACCTTTCATAATGACAAGGCTACCATCCTTTTGAATAACAAAAATATCGACAACAGACCACCTTCGATAATGACAAGGCTACCGTCCATTGGAGTAACAAAAAAATCGACAACAGACTATGTTCCATAATGACAATGCTACAATCCATTGGAATAACAAAAATCTCGACAACAGACTACAATCCATAATGACAAGGCTAGCATCCATTGGAGTAACAAATTATTCGACAACAGACTACCTTCCATAATGACAAGGCTACCATCCATTGGAATAAAAAAATCTCAAAAACAGACTACCTTCCATAATGACAAGGCTACCATCCATTAGAGTAACAAAAATCTCGATAATAGACTACCTTCCATAATGACAAGGCTAACATCCATCGGAGTAACAAAAATATCGACAACAGACTACGTTCCAAAAGGACAAGGCTACCATCCATTGGAGTAACAAAAATATCGACAACAGACTACCTTCGATAATGACAAGGCTACCATCCATTGGAGTAACAAAAATCTCGAAAACAGACTACCTTCCATAATGACAAGGCTAGCATCCATTGGAGTAACAAAAATCTCGACAACAGACTACCTTCCATAATAACAAGGCTACCATCATTTGGAATAAAAAAAATCTCTACAATAGACTACTTTCCATAATGGCAAGGCTACCATCCATTGGAGTAACAAAAACATCGACAACAGACTATGTTCCATAATGACAAGGCTACCATCTATTGGAGTAACAAAAATCTCGACAAAAGACTACCTTCAATAATGACAAGGCTACCATCCATTAGAGTAACAAAAATCTCGACAATAGACAACCTTCCATAATGACAAGGCTACCATCTATTGGAGTAACAAAAATCTCGACAAAGGACTACCTTCCATAATGATAAGGCTACCATCCATTGGAGTAATAAAAATATCGACAACAGACTACCTTCCATAATGACAAGGCTACCATCCATTGGAATAACAAAAATCTCGAAAACAGATTACCTTCCATAATGATAAGGCTACCATCCATTAGAGTAACAAAAATCTCGACAACAGACTACCTTCCATAATGACAAGGCTACCATCCATTGGAGTAATAAAAACATCGACAACAGACTACGTTCCAAAATGACAAGGCTACCATCCACTAGAGTAACAAAAATATCGACAACAGACTACCTTCGATAATGACAAGGCTACCATCAATTGGAGTAACAAAAATCTTGAAAACAGACTACCTTCCATAAGGACAAGGCTACCATCCATTAGAGTAACAAAAATCTCAACAACAGACAACCTTCCATAATGATAAGGCTACCATCTATTGGAGTAACAAAAATCTTGACAAAAGACTACCTTCCATAATGACAAGGCTACCATCCATTGGAGTAACAAAAATATCGACAACAGACTACCTTCCATAGTGACAAGGCTACCATCCATTGGAGTGACATAAATCACAACGACAGGCTACCTTCCATAATGACAAGGCTAGCATCCATTGGAGTAACAAAAATCTCGACAACAGACTACCTTCCATAATGACAAGGCTACCATCTATTGGAATAACAAAAATCTCTACAATAGACTACCTTCCATAATGGCAAGGCTACAATCCATTGGAGTAACAAAAACATCAACAACATACTACGTTCGAAAATGACAAGGCTACCATCCATTGGAGTAACAAAAATATTGACAAAAGACTACCTTCGATAATGAAAAGGAATCCATCCATTGGAGTAACAAAAATCTCGAAAATTAACTACCTTCCATTATGAAAAGGCTACCATCCATTAGAATAACAAAAATCTCAAAAAAAGACTACCTTCCCTAGTGACAAGGCTACCATCCATTGGAGTAATAAAAATATCGACAACAAACTACCTTCCATAATGACAAGGCTACCATCCATTAGAATAACAAAAATCTCAAAAACAGACTACCTTCCATAATGACAAGGCTACCATCCATTAGAGTAACAAAAATCTCGACAATAGACTACCTTCCATAATGACAAGGCTACCATCCATTGGAGTAACAAAAATATCGACAACAGACTTCGTTCCAAAATGACAAGGCTACCATCCATTGGAGTAACAAAAATATCGACAACAGACTACCTTCGATAATGACAAGGCTACCATCCATTGGAGTAACAAAAATCTCGAAAACAGACTACCTTCCATAATGATAAGGCTACCATCCATTGGAGTAATAAAAATATCGACAACAGACTACCTTCCATAATGACAAGGCTACCATCCATTGGAATAACAAAAATCTCGAAAACAGACTACCTTCCATAATGATAAGGCTACCATCCATTAGAGTAACAAAAATCTCGACAACAGACTACCTTCCATAATGACAAGGCTACCATCCATTGGAGTAATAAAAACATCGACAACAGACTACGTTCCAAAATGACAAGGCTACCATCCACTAGAGTAACAAAAATATCGACAACAGACTACCTTCGATAATGACAAGGCTACCATCAATTGGAGTAACAAAAATCTTGAAAACAGACTACCTTCCATAAGGACAAGGCTACCATCCATTAGAGTAACAAAAATCTCAACAACAGACAACCTTCCATAATGATAAGGCTACCATCTATTGGAGTAACAAAAATCTTGACAAAAGACTACCTTCCATAATGACAAGGCTACCATCCATTGGAGTAACAAAAATATCGACAACAGACTACCTTTCATAGTGACAAGGCTACCATCCATTGGAGTGACATAAATCACAACGACAGGCTACCTTCCATAATGACAAGGCTAGCATCCATTGGAGTAACAAAAATCTCGACAACAGACTACCTTCCATAATGACAAGGCTACCATCTATTGGAATAACAAAAATCTCTACAATAGACTACCTTCCATAATGGCAAGGCTACAATCCATTGGAGTAAAAAAAACATCAACAACATACTACGTTCGAAAATGACAAGGCTACCATCCATTGGAGTAACAAAAATATTGACAAAAGACTACCTTCGATAATGAAAAGGAATCCATCCATTGGAGTAACAAAAATCTCGAAAATTAACTACCTTCCATAATGAAAAGGCTACCATCCATTAGAATAACAAAAATCTCAAAAAAAGACTACCTTCCCTAGTGACAAGGCTACCATCCATTGGAGTAATAAAAATATCGACAACAAACTACCTTCCATAATGACAAGGCTACCATCCATTAGAATAACAAAAATCTCAAAAACAGACTACCTTCCATAATGACAAGGCTACCATCCATTAGAGTAACAAAAATCTCGACAATAGACTACCTTCCATAATGACAAGGCTACCATCCATTGGAGTAACAAAAATATCGACAACAGACTTCGTTCCAAAATGACAAGGCTACCATCCATTGGAGTAACAAAAATATCGACAACAGACTACCTTCGATAATGACAAGGCTACCATCCATTGGAGTAACAAAAATCTCGAAAACAGACTACCTTCCATAATGATAAGGCTACCATACATTGGAGTAATAAAAATATCGACAACAGACTACCTTCCATAATGACAAGGCTACCATCCATTGGAATAACAAAAATCTCGAAAACAGACTACCTTCCATAATGATAAGGCTACCATCCATTAGAGTAACAAAAATATCGACAACAGACTACCTTCCATAATGACAAGGCTACCATCCATTGGAGTAGTAAAAACATCGACAACAGACTACGTTCCAAAATGACAAGGCTACCATCCACTAGAGTAACAAAAATATCGACAACAGACTACCTTCGATAATGACAAGGCTACCATCAATTGGAGTAACAAAAATCTTGAAAACAGACTACCTTCCATAAGGACAAGGCTACCATCCATTAGAGTAACAAAAATCTCAACAACAGACAACCTTCCATAATGATAAGGCTACCATCTATTGGAGTAACAAAAATCTTGACAAAAGACTACCTTCCATAATGACAAGGCTACCATCCATTGGAGTAACAAAAATATCGACAACAGACTACCTTTCATGGTGACAAGGCTACCATCCATTGGAGTGACATAAATCACAACCACAGGCTACCTTCCATAATGACAAGGCTAGCATCCATTGGAGTAACAAAAATCTCGACAACAGACTACCTTCCATAATGACAAGGCTACCATCTATTGGAATAACAAAAATCTCTACAATAGACTACCTTCCATAATGGCAAGGCTACAATCCATTGGAGTAAAAAAAACATCAACAACATACTACGTTCGAAAATGACAAGGCTACCATCCATTGGAGTAACAAAAATATTGACAAAAGACTACCTTCGATAATGAAAAGGAATCCATCCATTGGAGTAACAAAAATCTCGAAAATTAACTACCTTCCATAATGACAAGGCTACCATCCATTAGAGTAACAAAAATCTCGACAACAGACAACCTTCCATAATGACAACGCTACCATGTATTGGAGTAACAAAAATATCGACAACAGCCTACCTTCCATAATGAAAAGGCTACCATCCATTAGAATAACAAAAATCTCAAAAAAAGACTACCTTCCCTAGTGACAAGGCTACCATCCATTGGAGTAATAAAAATATCGACAACAAACTACCTTCCATAATGACAAGGCTACCATCCATTAGAATAACAAAAATCTCAAAAACAGACTACCTTCCATAATGACAAGGCTACCATCCATTAGAGTAACAAAAATCTCGACAATAGACTACCTTCCATAATGACAAGGCTACCATCCATTGGAGTAACAAAAATATCGACAACAGACTTTGTTCCAAAATGACAAGGCTACCATCCATTGGAGTAACAAAAATATCGACAACAGACTACCTTCGATAATGACAAGGCTACCATCCATTGGAGTAACAAAAATCTCGAAAACAGACTACCTTCCATAATGATAAGGCTACCATCCATTGGAGTAATAAAAATATCGACAACAGACTACCTTCCATAATGACAAGGCTACCATCCATTGGAATAACAAAAATCTCGAAAACAGACTACCTTCCATAATGATAAGGCTACCATCCATTAGAGTAACAAAAATCTCGACAACAGACTACCTTCCATAATGACAAGGCTACCATCCATTGGAGTAATAAAAACATCGACAACAGACTACGTTCCAAAATGACAAGGCTACCATCCACTAGAGTAACAAAAATATCGACAACAGACTACCTTCGATAATGACAAGGCTACCATCAATTGGAGTAACAAAAATCTTGAAAACAGACTACCTTCCATAAGGACAAGGCTACCATCCATTAGAGTAACAAAAATCTCAACAACAGACAACCTTCCATAATGATAAGGCTACCATCTATTGGAGTAACAAAAATCTTGACAAAAGACTACCTTCCATAATGACAAGGCTACCATCCATTGGAGTAACAAAAATATCGACAACAGACTTCCTTCCATAGTGACAAGGCTACCATCCATTGGAGTGACATAAATCACAACGACAGGCTACCTTCCATAATGACAAGGCTAGCATCCATTGGAGTAACAAAAATCTCGACAACAGACTACCTTCCATAATGACAAGGCTACCATCTATTGGAATAACAAAAATCTCTACAATAGACTACCTTCCATAATGGCAAGGCTACAATCCATTGGAGTAACAAAAACATCAACAACATACTACGTTCGAAAATGACAAGGCTACCATCCATTGGAGTAACAAAAATATTGACAAAAGACTACCTTCGATAATGAAAAGGAATCCATCCATTGGAGTAACAAAAATCTCGAAAATTAACTACCTTCCATAATGACAAGGCTACCATCCATTAGAGTAACAAAAATCTCGACAACAGACAACCTTCCATAATGACAACGCTACCATGTATTGGAGTAACAAAAATATCGACAACAGCCTACCTTCCATAATGAAAAGGCTACCATCCATTAGAATAACAAAAATCTCAAAAAAAGACTACCTTCCCTAGTGACAAGGCTACCATCCATTGGAGTAATAAAAATATCGATAACAAACTACCTTCCATAATGACAAGGCTACCATCCATTAGAATAACAAAAATCTCAAAAACAGACTACCTTCCATAATGACAAGGCTACCATCCATTAGAGTAACAAAAATCTCGACAATAGACTACCTTCCATAATGACAAGGCTACCATCCATTGGAGTAAAAAAAATATCGACAACAGACTTCGTTCCAAAATGACAAGGCTACCATCCATTGGAGTAACAAAAATATCGACAACAGACTACCTTCGATAATGACAAGGCTACCATCCATTGGAGTAACAAAAATCTCGAAAACAGATTACCTTCCATAATGACAAGGCTAGCATCCATTGGAGTAACAAAAATCTCGACAACAGACTACCTTCCATAATGACAAGGCTACCATCCATTGGAATAAAAAAAATCTCTACAATAGACTACCTTCCATAATGGCAAGGCTACTATCCATTGGAGTAACAAAAACATCGACAACAGACTATGTTCCAAAATGACAAGGCTACCATCCATTGGAGTAACAAAAATATCGACAACAAACTACCTTCGATAATGACAAGGATACCATCCATTGGAGTAACAAAAATCTCGAAAATAGACTACCTTCCATAATGACAAGGCTACCATCCATTAGAGTAAGAAAAATCTCGACAACAGACAACCTTCCATAATGACAAGGCTACCATCCATTGGAATAACAAAAATCTCAAAAATAGACTACCTTCCATAATGACAAGGCTACCATCCATTAGAGTAACAAAAATCTCGACAATAGACTACCTTCCATAATGACAAGGCTACCATCCATTGGAGTAACAAAAATATCGACAACAGACTTCGTTCCAAAATGACAAGGCTACCATCCATTGGAGTAACAAAAATATCGACAACAGACTACCTTCGATAATGACAAGGCTACCATCCATTGGATTAACAAAAATCTCGAAAACAGACTACCTTCCATAATGACAAGGCTAGCATCCATTGGAGTAACAAAAATCTCGACAACAGACTACCTTCCATAATGACAAGGCTACCATCCATTGGAATAAAAAAAATCTCTACAATAGACTACCTTCCATAATGGCAAGGCTACTATCCATTGGAGTAACAAAAACATCGACAACAGACTATGTTCCAAAATGACAAGGCTACCATCCATTGGAGTAACAAAAATATCGACAACAGACTACCTTCGATAATGACAAGGATACCATCCATTGGAGTAACAAAAATCTCGAAAATAGACTACCTTCCATAATGACAAGGCTACCATCCATTAGAGTAAGAAAAATCTCGACAACAGACAACCTTCCATAATGACAAGGCTACCATCCATTGGAATAACAAAAATCTCAAAAATAGACTACCTTCCATAATGACAAGGCTACCATCCATTAGAGTAACAAAAATCTCGACAATAGACTACCTTCCATAATGACAAGGCTACCATCCATTGGAGTAACAAAAATATCGACAACAGACTTCGTTCCAAAATGACAAGGCTACCATCCATTGGAGTAACAAAAATATCGACAACAGACTACCTTCGATAATGACAAGGCTACCATCCATTGGATTAACAAAAATCTCGAAAACAGACTACCTTCCATAATGACAAGGCTAGCATCCATTGGAGTAACAAAAATCTCGACAACAGACTACCTTCCATAATGACAAGGCTACCATCCATTGGAATAAAAAAAATCTCTACAATAGACTACCTTCCATAATGGCAAGGCTACTATCCATTGGAGTAACAAAAACATCGACAACAGACTATGTTCCAAAATGACAAGGCTACCATCCATTGGAGTAACAAAAATATCGACAACAGACTACCTTCGATAATGACAAGGATACCATCCATTGGAGTAACAAAAATCTCGAAAATAGACTACCTTCCATAATGACAAGGCTACCATCCATTAGAGTAAGAAAAATCTCGACAACAGACAACCTTCCATAATGACAAGGCTACCATCCATTGGAATAACAAAAATCTCAAAAATAGACTACCTTCCATAATGACAAGGCTACCATCCATTAGAGTAACAAAAATCTCGACAATAGACTACCTTCCATAATGACAAGGCTACCATCCATTGGAGTAACAAAAATATCGACAACAGACTTCGTTCCAAAATGACAAGGCTACCATCCATTGGAGTAACAAAAATATCGACAACAGACTACCTTCGATAATGACAAGGCTACCATCCATTGGAGTAACAAAAATCTCGAAAACAGACTACCTTCCATAATGACAAGGCTAGCATCCATTGGAGTAACAAAAATCTCGACAACAGACTACCTTCCATAATGACAAGGCTACCATCCATTGGAATAAAAAAAATCTCTACAATAGACTACCTTCCATAATGGCAAGGCTACTATCCATTGGAGTAACAAAAACATCGACAACAGACTATGTTCCAAAATGACAAGGCTACCATCCATTGGAGTAACAAAAATATCGACAACAGACTACCTTCGATAATGACAAGGATACCATCCATTGGAGTAACAAAAATCTCGAAAATATACTACCTTCCATAATGACAAGGCTATCATCCATTAGAGTAAGAAAAATCTCGACAACAGACAACCTTGCATAATGACAAGGCTACCATCTATTGGAGTAACAAAAATATCGACAACAGACTACCTTCCATAATGAAAAGGCTACCATCCATTAGAATAACAAAAATCTCGACAACAGACTACCTTCCATAATGACAAGGCTACCATCCATTAGAATAAAAAAATTCACGAAAACAGACTACCTTCCATAATGACAAGGCTACCATCCATTAGAGTAACAAAATCTCGACAACAGACTACCTTTCATAATGACAAGGCTACCATCCTTTTGAATAACAAAAATATCGACAACAGACCACCTTCGATAATGACAAGGCTACCGTCCATTGGAGTAACAAAAAAATCGACAACAGACTATGTTCCATAATGACAATGCTACAATCCATTGGAATAACAAAAATCTCGACAATATACTACAATCCATAATGACAATGATACCATCCATTGGAGTATT
Organism: Vicia faba; assembly: GCA_948472305.1. Lineage (NCBI taxonomy): Eukaryota > Viridiplantae > Streptophyta > Magnoliopsida > Fabales > Fabaceae > Vicia > Vicia faba. Next base: position 770,597,397 of record OX451738.1, read on the forward strand.
AAAAATATGAACGACAGACTAGCTTCCATAGTGACAAGGCTACCATCCATTGGAGTGACAGAAATCACAACGACATACTACCTTCCATAATGACAAGGCTAGCATCCATTGGAGTAACAAATTATTCGACAACAGACTACCTTCCATAATGTCAAGGCTACCATCCATTGGAATAAAAAAAATCTCAAAAACAGACTACCTTCCATAATGACAAGGCTACCATCCATTAGAGTAACAAAAATCTCGATAATAGACTACCTTCCATAATGACAAGGCTAACATCCATTGGAGTAACAAAAATATCGACAACAAACTACGTTCCAAAAGGACAAGGCTACCATCCATTGGAGTAACAAAAATATCGATAACAGACTACCTTCGATAATGACAAGGCTACCATCCATTAGAGTAACAAAAATCTCGAAAACAGACTACCTTCCATAATGACAAGGCTAGCATCCATTGGAGTAACAAAAATCTCGACAACAGACTACCTTCCATAATAACAAGGCTACCATCATTTGGAATAAAAAAAATCTCTACAATAGACTACTTTCCATAATGGCAAGGCTACCATCCATTGGAGTAACAAAAACATCGACAACAGACTACCTTCGATAATGACAAGGCTACCATCCATTAGAGTAACAAAAATCTCGACAAAAGACTACCTTCCATAATGACAAGGCTACCATCCATTAGAGTAACAAAAATCTTGACAATAGACAACCTTCCATAATGACAAGCCTACCATCTATTGGAGTAATAAAAATCTCGACAAAAGACTACCTTCCATAATGATAAGGCTACCATCCATTGGAGTAATAAAAATATCGACAACAAACTACCTTCCATAATGACAAGGCTACCATCCATTGGAATAACAAAAATCTCGAAAACAGACTACCTTCCATAATGACAAGGCTACCATCCATTATAGTAACAAAAATTTCGACACCAGACTACCTTCCATAATGACAAGGCTACCATCCATTGGAGTAATAAAAAAATCGACAACAGACTACGTTCCAAAATGACAAGGCTACCATCCACTGGAGTAATAAAAATATCGACAACAGACTACCTTCGATAATGACAAGGCTACCATCAATTGGAGTAACAAAAATCTTGAAAACAGACTACCTTCCATAAGGACAAGGCTACCATCCATTAGAGTAACAAAAATCTCAACAACAGACAACCTTCCATAATGATAAGGCTACCATCTATTGGAGTAACAAAAATCTTGACAAAAGACTACCTTCCATAATGACAAGGCCACCATCCATTGGAGTAACAAAAATATCGACAACAGACTACCTTCCATAGTGACAAGGCTACCATCCATTGGAGTGACATAAATCACAACGACAGGCTACCTTCCATAATGACAAGGCTAGCATCCATTGGAGTAACAAAAATCTCGACAACAGACTACCTTCCATAATGACAAGGCCACCATCTATTGGAATAACAAAAATCTCTACAATAGACTACCTTCTATAATGGCAAGGCTACGATCCATTGGACTAACAAAAACATCAACAACATACTACGTTAGAAAATTACAAGGCTACCATCCATTGGAGTAACAAAAATATCGACAAAAGACTACCTTCGATAATGAAAAGGAATCCATCCATTGGAATAACAAAACCTCGAAAATGAACTACCTTCCATAATGACAAGGCTACCATCCATTAGAGTAACAAAAATCTCGACAACAGACAACCTTCCATAATGACAACGCTACCATCTATTGGAGTAACAAAAATATCGACAACAGACTACCTTCCATAATGAAAAGGCTACCATCCATTAGAATAACAAAAATCTCAAAAAGAGACTACCTTCCATAATGACAAGTCTACCATCCATTAGAGTAACGAATATCTCGACAACAGACTACCTTCCCTAATGACAAGGCTACCATCCATTGGAATAACAAAAATATCGAGAATAGACTACCTTCTATAATGGCAAGGCTACGATCCATTGGAGTAACAAAAACATCGACAACATACTACGTTCCAAAATGACAAGGCTACCATCCATTGGAGTAACAAAAATATCGTCAAAAGACTACCTTCGATAATGAAAAGGATAACATCCATTGGAGTAACAAAAATCTCGAAAACAGACTACCTTCCATAATGACAAGGCTACCATCTATTGGAATAACAAAAATCTCTACAATAGACTACCTTCCATAATGGCAATGCTACGATCCATTGGAGTAACAAAAACATCAACAACATACTAGGTTCCAAAATGACAAGGCTACCATCCATTGGAGTAACAAAAATATCGACAAAAGACTACCTTCGATAATGAAAAGGATACCATCCATTGGAGTAACAAAAATCTTGAAAACGGACTACCTTCCATAATGACTAGGCTACCATCCATTATAGTAACAAAAATCTCGACAACAGACAACCTTCCATAATGACAAGGCTACCATCTATTGGAGTAACAAAAATATCGACAACAGACTACCTTCCATAATGACAAGGCTACCATCCATTGGAGTAACAAAAATATCAACAACAGACTACCTTCGATAATGACAAGGCTACCATCCATTGGAGTAACAAAAATCTCGAAAATAGAGTACCTTCCATAATGACAAGGCTACCACCCATTAGAGTAACAAAAATCTCGAAAATAGACAACCTTCCATAATGACAAGGCTACCATCCATTGGAGTAATAAAAACATCGACAACAGACTACGTTCCAAAATGACAAGGCTACCATCCACTGGAGTAATAAAAATATCGACAACAGACTACCTTCGATAATGACAAGGCTACCATCAATTGGAGTAACAAAAATCTTGAAAACAGACTACCTTCCATAAGGACAAGGCTACCATCCATTAGAGTAACAAAAATCTCAACAACAGACAACCTTCCATAATGATAAGGCTACCATCTATTGGAGTAACAAAAATCTTGACAAAAGACTACCTTCCATAATGACAAGGCTACCATCCATTGGAGTAACAAAAATATCGACAACAGACTACCTTCCATAGTGACAAGGCTACCATCCATTGGAGTGACATAAATCACAACGACAGGCTACCTTCCATAATGACAAGGCTAGCATCCATTGGAGTAACAAAAATCTCGACAACAGACTACCTTCCATAATGACAAGGCCACCATCTATTGGAATAACAAAAATCTCTACAATAGACTACCTTCTATAATGGCAAGGCTACGATCCATTGGACTAACAAAAACATCAACAACATACTACGTTCGAAAATGACAAGGCTACCATCCATTGGAGTAACAAAAATATCGACAAAAGACTACCTTCGATAATGAAAAGGAATCCATTCATTGGAATAACAAAAATCTCGAAAATGAACTACCTTCCATAATGACAAGGCTACCATCCATTAGAGTAACAAAAATCTCGACAACAGACAACCTTCCATAATGACAACGCTACCATCTATTGGAGTAACAAAAATATCGACAACAGACTACCTTCCATAATGAAAAGGCTACCATCCATTAGAATAACAAAAATCTCAAAAAGAGACTACCTTCCATAATGACAAGTCTACCATCCATTAGAGTAACGAATATCTCGACAACAGACTACCTTCCCTAATGACAAGGCTACCATCCATTGGAATAACAAAAATATCGACAATAGACTACCTTCTATAATGGCAAGGCTACGATCCATTGGAGTAACAAAAACATCGACAACATACTACGTTCCAAAATGACAAGGCTACCATCCATTGGAGTAACAAAAATATCGTCAAAAGACTACCTTCGATAATGAAAAGGATACCATCCATTGGAGTAACAAAAATCTCGAAAACAGACTACCTTCCATAATGACAAGGCTACCATCTATTGGAATAACAAAAATCTCTACAATAGACTACCTTCCATAATGGCAATGCTACGATCCATTGGAGTAACAAAAACATCGACAACATACTAGGTTCCAAAATGACAAGGCTACCATCCATTGGAGTAACAAAAATATCGACAAAAGACTACCTTCGATAATGAAAAGGATACCATCCATTGGAGTAACAAAAATCTTGAAAACGGACTACCTTCCATAATGACTAGGCTACCATCCATTATAGTAACAAAAATCTCGACAACAGACAACCTTCCATAATGACAAGGCTACCATCTATTGGAGTAACAAAAATATCGACAACAGACTACCTTCCATAATGACAAGGCTACCATCCATTGGAGTAACAAAAATATCGACAACAGACTACGTTCGATAATGACAAGGCTACCATCCATTGGAGAAACAAAAATCTCGAAAATAGACTACCTTCCATAATGACAAGGCTACCACCCATTAGAGTAACAAAAATCTCGAAAATAGACAACCTTCCATAATGACAAGGCTACCATCTATTGGAGTAACAAAAATCTTGACAAAAGACTAACTTCCATAATGACAAGGCAACCATCTATTGGAGTAACAAAATTATCGACAACAAACTACCTTCCATAGTGACAAGGCTACCATCCATTGGAGTGACAGAAATCACAACGACAGACTACCTTCCATAATGACAAGGCTAGCATCCATTGGAGTAACAAAAATCTCGACAACAGACTACCTTCCATAATGACAAGGCTACCATCCATTGGAGTAACAAAAATATCGACAACAAACTACCTTCCATAGTGACAAGGCTACCATACATTGGAGTGACAGAAATCACAACGACAGACTACCTTCCATAATGGCAAGGCTACGATCCATTGGAGTAACAAAAACATCGACAACATACTACGTTCCAAAATGACAAGGCTACCATCCATTGGAGTAACAAAAATATCGTCAAAAGACTACCTTCGATAATGAAAAGGATACCATCCATTGGAGTAACAAAAATCTCGAAAACGGACTACCTTCCATAATGACAAGGCTACCATCTATTGGAATAACAAAAATCTCTACAATAGACTACCTTCCATAATGGCAAGGCTACGATCCATTGGAGTAACAAAAACATCGACAACATACTATGTTCCAAAATGACAAGGCTACCATCCATTGGAGTAACAAAAATATCGACAAAAGACTACCTTCGATAATGAAAAGGATACCATCCATTGGAGTAACAAAAATCTCAAAAACGGACTACCTTCCATAATGACTAGGCTACCATCCATTAGAGTATCAAAAATCTCGACAACAGACAACCTTCCATAATGACAAGGCTACCATCTATTGGAGTAACAAAAATATTGACAGCAGACTACCTTCCATAATGACAAGGCTACCATCCATTGGAGTAAAAAAAATATCGACAACAGACTACCTTCCATAATGACAAGGCTACCATTCATTGGAATGACAAAAATATCGACGATAGACTACCTTCTATAATGACAAGGCTACCATCCATTGGAGTAACAAAAACATCGACAACAGACTACGCTCCAAAATGACAAGGCTACCATCCATTGGAGTAACAAAAATATCGATAATAGACTACCTTCGATAATGACAAGGCTACCATCCATTAGAGTATCAAAAATCTCGACAACAGACAACCTTCCATAATGACAAGGCTACCATCCATTAGAGTAACAAAAATCTTGACAATAGACAACCTTCCATAATGACAAGCCTACCATCTATTGGAGTAATAAAAATCTCGACAAAAGACTACCTTCCATAATGATAAGGCTACCATCCATTGGAGTAATAAAAATATCGACAACAAACTACCTTCCATAATGACAAGGCTACCATCCATTGGAATAACAAAAATCTCGAAAACAGACTACCTTCCATAATGACAAGGCTACCATCCATTATAGTAACAAAAATTTCGACACCAGACTACCTTCCATAATGACAAGGCTACCATCCATTGGAGTAATAAAAACATCGACAACAGACTACGTTCCAAAATGACAAGGCTACCATCCACTGGAGTAATAAAAATATCGACAACAGACTACCTTCGATAATGACAAGGCTACCATCAATTGGAGTAACAAAAATCTTGAAAACAGACTACCTTCCATAAGGACAAGGCTACCATCCATTAGAGTAACAAAAATCTCAACAACAGACAACCTTCCATAATGATAAGGCTACCATCTATTGGAATAACAAAAATCTTGACAAAAGACTACCTTCCATAATGACAAGGCCACCATCCATTGGAGTAACAAAAATATCGACAACAGACTACCTTCCATAGTGACAAGGCTACCATCCATTGGAGTGACATAAATCACAACGACAGGCTACCTTCCATAATGACAAGGCTAGCATCCATTGGAGTAACAAAAATCTCGACAACAGACTACCTTCCATAATGACAAGGCCACCATCTATTGGAATAACAAAAATCTCTACAATAGACTACCTTCTATAATGGCAAGGCTACGATCCATTGGACTAACAAAAACATCAACAACATACTACGTTCGAAAATGACAAGGCTACCATCCATTGGAGTAACAAAACCTCGAAAATGAACTACCTTCCATAATGACAAGGCTACCATCCATTAGAGTAACAAAAATCTCGACAACAGACAACCTTCCATAATGACAACGCTACCATCTATTGGAGTAACAAAAATATCGACAACAGACTACCTTCCATAATGAAAAGGCTACCATCCATTAGAATAACAAAAATCTCAAAAAGAGACTACCTTCCATAATGACAAGTCTACCATCCATTAGAGTAACGAATATCTCGACAACAGACTACCTTCCCTAATGACAAGGCTACCATCCATTGGAATAACAAAAATATCGAGAATAGACTACCTTCTATAATGGCAAGGCTACGATCCATTGGAGTAACAAAAACATCGACAACATACTACGTTCCAAAATGACAAGGCTACCATCCATTGGAGTAACAAAAATATCGTCAAAAGACTACCTTCGATAATGAAAAGGATAACATCCATTGGAATAACAAAAATCTCGAAAACAGACTACCTTCCATAATGACAAGGCTACCATCTATTGGAATAACAAAAATCTCTACAATAGACTACCTTCCATAATGGCAATGCTACGATCCATTGGAGTAACAAAAACATCGACAACATACTAGGTTCCAAAATGACAAGGCTACCATCCATTGGAGTAACAAAAATATCGACAAAAGACTACCTTCGATAATGAAAAGGATACCATCCATTGGAGTAACAAAAATCTTGAAAACGGACTACCTTACATAATGACTAGGCTACCATCCATTATAGTAACAAAAATCTCGACAACAGACAACCTTCCATAATGACAAGGCTACCATCTATTGGAGTAACAAAAATATCGACAACAGACTACCTTCCATAATGACAAGGCTACCATCCATTGGAGTAACAAAAATATCAACAACAGACTACCTTCGATAATGACAAGGCTACCATCCATTGGAGTAACAAAAATCTCGAAAATAGAGTACCTTCCATAATGACAAGGCTACCACCCATTAGAGTAACAAAAATCTCGAAAATAGACAACCTTCCATAATGACAAGGCTACCATCCATTGGAGTAATAAAAACATCGACAACAGACTACGTTCCAAAATGACAAGGCTACCATCCACTGGAGTAATAAAAATATCGACAACAAACTACCTTCGATAATGACAAGGCTACCATCAATTGGAGTAACAAAAATCTTGAAAACAGACTACCTTCCATAAGGACAAGGCTACCATCCATTAGAGTAACAAAAATCTCAACAACAGACAACCTTCCATAATGATAAGGCTACCATCTATTGGAGTAACAAAAATCTTGACAAAAGACTACCTTCCATAATGACAAGGCTACCATCCATTGGAGTAACAAAAATATCGACAACAGACTACCTTCCATAGTGACAAGGCTACCATCCATTGGAGTGACATAAATCACAACGACAGGCTACCTTCCATAATGACAAGGCTAGCATCCATTGGAGTAACAAAAATCTCGACAACAGACTACCTTCCATAATGACAAGGCCACAATCTATTGGAATAACAAAAATCTCTACAATAGACTACCTTCTATAATGGCAAGGCTACGATCTATTGGACTAACAAAAACATCAACAACATACTACGTTCGAAAATGACAAGGCTACCATCCATTGGAGTAACAAAAATATCGACAAAAGACTACCTTCGATAATGAAAAGGAATCCATCCATTGGAATAACAAAAATCTCGAAAATGAACTACCTTCCATAATGACAAGGCTACCATCCATTAGAGTAACAAAAATCTCGACAACAGACAACCTTCCATAATGACAACGCTACCATCTATTGGAGTAACAAAAATATCGACAACCGACTACCTTCCATAATGAAAAGGCTACCATCCATTAGAATAACAAAAATCTCAAAAAGAGACTACCTTCCATAATGACAAGTCTACCATCCATTAGAGTAACGAATATCTCGACAACAGACTACCTTCCCTAATGACAAGGCTACCATCCATTGGAATAACAAAAATATCGACAATAGACTACCTTCTATAATGGCAAGGCTACGATCCATAATGAAAAGGATACCATCCATTGGAGTAACAAAAATCTTGAAAACGGACTACCTTCCATAATGACTAGGCTACCATCCATTATAGTAACAAAAATCTCGACAACAGACAACCTTCCATAATGACAAGGCTACCATCTATTGGAGTAACAAAAATATCGACAACAGACTACCTTCCATAATGACAAGGCTACCATCCATTGGAGTAACAAAAATATCGACAACAGACTACCTTCGATAATGACAAGGCTACCATCCATTGGAGTAACAAAAATCTCGAAAATAGACAACCTTCCATAATGACAAGGCTACCACCCATTAGAGTAACAAAAATCTCGAAAATAGACAACCTTCCATAATGACAAGGCTACCATCTATTGGAGTAACAAAAATCTTGATAAAAGACTACCTTCCATAATGACAAGGCAACCATCCATTGGAGTAACAAATTTATCGAAAACAAACTACCTTCCATAGTGACAAGGCTACCATCCATTGGAGTGACAAAAATCACAACGACAGACTACCTTCCATAATGACAAGGCTAGCATCCATTGGAGTAACAAAAATCTCGACAACAGACTACCTTCCATAATGACAAGGCTACCATCCATTGGAGTAACAAAAATATCGACAACAAACTACCTTCCATAGTGACAAGGCTACCATACATTGGAGTGACAGAAATCACAACGACAGACTACCTTCCATAATGGCAAGGCTACGATCCATTGGAGTAACAAAAACATCGACAACATACTACGTTCCAAAATGACAAGGCTACCATCCATTGGAGTAACAAAAATATCGTCAAAAGACTACCTTCGATAATGAAAAGGATACCATCCATTGGAGTAACAAAAATCTCGAAAACGGACTACCTTCCATAATGACAAGGCTACCATCTATTGGAATAACAAAAATCTCTACAGTAGACTACCTTCCATAATGGCAAGGCTACGATCCATTGGAGTAACAAAAACATCGACAACATACTACGTTCCAAAATGACAAGGCTACCATCCATTGGAGTAACAAAAATATCGACAAAAGACTACCTTCGATAATTAAAAGGATACCATCCATTGGAGTAACAAAAATCTCGAAAACGGACTACCTTCCATAATGACTAGCCTACCATCCATTAGAGTATAAAAAATCTCGACAACAGACAACCTTCCATAATGACAAGGCTACCATCTATTGGAGTAACAAAAATATCGACAGCAGACTACCTTCCATAATGACAAGGCTACCATCCATTGGAGTAAAAAAAATCTCGACAACAGACTACCTTCCATAATGACAAGGCTACCATTCATTGGAATGACAAAAATATCGACGATAGACTACCTTCTATAATGACAAGGCTACCATCCATTGGAGTAACAAAAACATCGACAACAGACTACGCTCCAAAATGACAAGTCTACCATCCATTCGAGTAACAAAAATATCAATAATAGACTACCTTCGATAATGACAAGGCTACCATCAATTAGAGTAACAAAAATCTCGACAAAAGAATACCTTCCATAATGACAATGCTACCATCCATTGGAGTAATAAAAATCTCGACAACAGACTACCTTCCATAATGACAAGGTTACCATCCATTGGAGTAATAAAAATATCGACAACAGACTACCTTCCATAATGACAAGGCTACCATCCATTGGAGTAAAAAAAATCTCGACAATAGACTACCTTCCATAATGACAAGGCTATAATCCATTGGAGTAACAAAAACATCGACAACAAATTATGTTCTAAAATGACAAGGCTACCATCCATTGGAGTAACAAAAATATAGACAACAGACTACCTTTGATAATGACAAGGCTATCATCCATTGGAGTAATAATAATCTCGAAAATAGACTGCCTTCCATAATGACAAGGCTACGATCCATTAGAGTAACAAAAATCTCGACAACAGACAACCTTCCATAATGACAAGGCTACCATCTATTGGAGCAATAAAAATATTGACAAAAGACTACCTTCCATAATGACAAGGCTACCATCCATTGGAGTAACAAAAATATCAACAACAGACTACCTTCCATAGTGGCAAGGCTACCATCCATTGGAGTGACAAAAATCACAACGACAAACTACCTTCCATAATGACAAGGCTAGCATCCATTGGAGTAACAAAAACATCGAAAACAGACTACCTTCCATAATGACAAGGCTACCATCCATTAGAATAACAAAAATCTCTAAAATAGACTACCTTCCATAATGGCAAGGCTACCATCTATTGGAGTAACAAAAATCTCGACAAAAGAATACGTTCCAAAATGATAAGGCTACCATCCATTGGAGTAATAAAAATATCGACAACAGACTACCTTCCATAATGACAAGGCTACCATCCATTGGAATAACAAAAATCTCGAAAACAGACTACCTTCTATAATGACAAGGCTACCATCCATTATAGTAACAAAAATCTCGACAACAGACTACCTTCCATAATGACAAGGCTACCATCCATTGGAGTAATAAAAACATCGACAACAGACTACGTTCCAAAATGACAAGGCTACCATCCACTGGAGTAATAAAAATATCGACAACATACTACCTTCGATAATGACAAGGCTACCATCAATTGGAGTAACAAAAATTTTGAAAACAGACTACCTTCCATAAGGACAAGGCTACCATCCATTAGAGTAACAAAAATCTCAACAACAGACAACCTTCCATAATGATAAGGCTACCATCTATTGGAGTAACAAAAATCTTGACAAAAGACTACCTTCCATAATGACAAGGCTACCATCCATTGGAGTAACAAAAATATCGACAACAGACTACCTTCCATAGTGACAAGGCTACCATCCATTGGAGTGACATAAATCACAACGACAGGCTAACTTCCATAATGACAAGGCTAGCATCCATTGGAGTAACAAAAATCTCGTCAATAGACTACCTTCCATAATGGCAAGGCTACGATCCATTGGACTAACAAAAACATCAACAACATACTACGTTCGAAAATGACAAGGCTACCATCCATTGGAGTAAAAAAAATATCGACAAAAGACTACCTTCGATAATGAAAAGGAATCCATCCATTGGAATAACAAAAATCTCGAAAATGAACTACCTTCCATAATGACAAGGCTACCATCCATTAGAGTAACAAAAATCTCGACAACAGACAACCTTCCATAATGACAACGCTACCATCTATTGGAGTAACAAAAATATCGACAACAGACTACCTTCCATAATGAAAAGGCTACCATCCATTAGAATAACAAAAATCTCAAAAAGAGACTACCTTCCATAATGACAAGTCTACCATCCATTAGAGTAACGAATATCTCGACAACAGACTACCTTCCCTAATGACAAGGCTACCATCCATTGGAATAACAAAAATATCGACAATAGACTACCTTCTATAATGGCAAGGCTACGATCCATTGGAGTAACAAAAATATCGACAACATACTACGTTCCAAAATGACAAGGCTACCATCCATTGGAGTAACAAAAATATTGTCAAAAGACTACCTTCGATAATGAAAAGGATACCATCCATTGGAGTAACAAAAATCTCGAAAACAGACTACCTTCCATAATGACAAGGCTACCATCTATTGGAATAACAAAAATCTCTTCAATAGACTACCTTCCATAATGGCAATGCTACGATCCATTGGAGTAACAAAAACATCGACAACATACTAGGTTCCAAAATGACAAGGCTACCATCCATTGGAGTAACAAAAATATCGACAAAAGACTACCTTCGATAATGAAAAGGATACCATCCATTGGAGTAACAAAAATCTTGAAAACGGACTACCTTCCATAATGACTAGGCTACCATCCATTATAGTAACAAAAATCTCGACAACAGACAACCTTCCATAATGACAAGGCTACCATCTATTGGAGTAACAAAAATATCGACAACAGACTACCTTCCATAATGACAAGGCTACCATCCATTGGAGTAACAAAAATATCGACAACAGACTACCTTCGATAATGACAAGGCTACCATCCATTGGAGTAACAAAAATCTCGAAAATAGACTACCTTCCATAATGACAAGGCTACCACCCATTAGAGTAACAAAAATCTCGAAAATAGACAACCTTCCATAATGACAAGGCTACCATCTATTGGAGTAACAAAAATCTTGACAAAAGACTACCTTCCATAATGACAAGGCAACCATCCATTGGAGTAACAAAATTATCGACAACACACTACCTTCCATAGTGACAAGGCTACCATCCATTGGAGTGACAGAAATCACAACGACAGACTACCTTCCATAATGACAAGGCTAGCATCCATTGGAGTAACAAAAATCTCGACAACAGACTACCTTCCATAATGACAAGGCTACCATCCATTGGAGTAACAAAAATATCGACAACAAACTACCTTCCATAGTGACAAGGCTACCATACATTGGAGTGACAGAAATCACAACGACAGACTACCTTCCATAATGGCAAGGCTACGATCCAATGGAGTAACAAAAACATCGACAACATACTACGTTCCAAAATGACAAGGCTACCATCCATTGGAGTAACAAAAATATCGTCAAAAGACTACCTTCAATAATGAAAAGGATACCATCCATTGGAGTAACAAAAATCTCGAAAACGGACTACCTTCCATAATGACAAGGCTACCATCTATTGGAATAACAAAAATCTCTACAATAGACTACCTTCCATAATGGTAAGGCTACGATCCATTGGAGTAACAAAAACATCGACAACATACTACGTTCCAAAATGACAAGGCTACCATCCATTGGAGTAACAAAAATATCGACAAAAGACTACCTTCGATAATGAAAAGGATACCATCCATTGGAGTAACAAAAATCTCGAAAGCGGACTACCTTCCATAATGACTAGGCTACCATCCATTAGAGTATCAAAAATCTCGACAACAGACAACCTTCCATAATGACAAGGCTACCATCTATTGGAGTAACAAAAATATCGACAGCAGACTACCTTCCATAATGACAAGGCTACCATCCATTGGAGTAAAAAAAATCTCGACAACAGACTACCTTCCATAATGACAAGGCTACCATTCATTGGAATGACAAAAATATCGACGATAGACTACCTTCTATAATGACAAGGCTACCATCCATTGGAGTAACAAAAACATCGACAACAGACTACGCTCCAAAATGACAAGGCTACCATCCATTGGAGTAACAAAAATATCGATAATAGACTACCTTCGATAATGACAAGGCTACCATCAATTGGAGTAACAAAAATCTCGACAAAAGAATACCTTCCATAATGACAAGGCTACCATCCATTGGAGTAATAAAAATCTCGACAACAGACTACCTTCCATAATGACAAGGTTACCATCCATTGGAGTAATAAAAATATCGACAACAGACTACCTTCCATAATGACAAGGCTACCATCCATTGGAGTAAAAAAAATCTCGACAATAGACTACCTTCCATAATGACAAGGCTACAATCCATTGGAGTAACAAAAACATTGACAACAAATTATGTTCTAAAATGACAAGGCTACCATCCATTGGAGTAACAAAAATATAGACAACAGACTACCTTTGATAATGACAAGGCTATCATCCATTGGAGTAATAATAATCTCGAAAATAGACAACCTTCCATAATGACAAGGCTATGATCCATTAGAGTAACAAAAATCTCGACAACAGACAACCTTCCATAATGACAAGGCTACCATCTATTGGAGCAATAAAAATATTGACAAAAGACTACCTTCCATAATGACAAGGCTACCATCCATTGGAGTAACAAAAATATCGACAACAGACTACCTTCCATAGTGGCAAGGCTACCATCCATTGGAGTGACAAAAATCACAACGACAAACTACCTTCCATAATGACAAGGCCAGCATCCATTGGAGTAACAAAAACATCGAAAACAGACTACCTTCCATAATGACAAGGCTACCATCCATTGGAATAACAAAAATCTCTAAAATAGACTACCTTCCATAATGGCAAGGCTACCATCTATTGGAGTAACAAAAATCTCGACAAAAGAATACGTTCCAAAATGACAAGGCTACCATCCATTGGAGTAAAAGAAATATCGACAATAGATTACCTTCCATAAAGACAAGGCTACCATCCATTGGAGTTACAAAAATCTCGAAAATAGACTACCTTCCATAATGAAAAGGCTACAATCCATTAGAGTAACAAAAATCCCGTTAACAGACAACCTTCCATAATGACAAGGATACCATCTATTGGAGTAACAAAAATATCGACAACAAACTACCTTCCATAATCACAAGGCTACCATCCATTAGAATAACAAAAATATCGACAATAGACTACCTTCAATAATGACAAGGCTACCATCCATTGGAGTAACAAAAATCTTGAAAACAGACTACGTTCCATAAGGACAAGTCTACCATCCATTAGAGTAACAAAAATCTCAACAACAGACAACCTTCCATAATTACAAGGCTACCATCTATTGGAGTAACAAAAATCTCGACAAAAGACTACCTTCCATAATGACAAGGCTACCATCTATTGGAGTAACAAAAATATCGACAGCAGACTACCTTCCATAATGACAAGGCTACCATCCATTGGAGTAAAAAAAATCTCGACAACAGACTACCTTCCATAATGACAAGGCTACCATTCATTGGAATGACAAAAATATCGACGATAGACTACCTTCTATAATGACAAGGCTACCATCCATTGGAGTAACAAAAACATCGACAACAGACTACGCTCCAAAATGACAAGGCTACCATCCATTGGAGTAACAAAAATATCGATAATAGACTACCTTCGATAATGACAAGGCTACCATCAATTGGAGTAACAAAAATCTCGACAAAAGAATACCTTCCATAATGACAAGGCTACCATCCATTGGAGTAATAAAAATCTCGACAACAGACTACCTTCCATAATGACAAGGTTACCATCCATTGGAGTAATAAAAATATCGACAACAGACTACCTTCCATAATGACAAGGCTACCATCCATTGGAGTAAAAAAAATCTCGACAATAGACTACCTTCCATAATGACAAGGCTACAATCCATTGGAGTAACAAAAACATTGACAACAAATTATGTTCTAAAATGACAAGGCTACCATCCATTGGAGTAACAAAAATATAGACAACAGACTACCTTTGATAATGACAAGGCTATCATCCATTGGAGTAATAATAATCTCGAAAATAGACAACCTTCCATAATGACAAGGCTATGATCCATTAGAGTAACAAAAATCTCGACAACAGACAACCTTCCATAATGACAAGGCTACCATCTATTGGAGCAATAAAAATATTGACAAAAGACTACCTTCCATAATGACAAGGCTACCATCCATTGGAGTAACAAAAATATCGACAACAGACTACCTTCCATAGTGGCAAGGCTACCATCCATTGGAGTGACAAAAATCACAACGACAAACTACCTTCCATAATGACAAGGCCAGCATCCATTGGAGTAACAAAAACATCGAAAACAGACTACCTTCCATAATGACAAGGCTACCATCCATTGGAATAACAAAAATCTCTAAAATAGACTACCTTCCATAATGGCAAGGCTACCATCTATTGGAGTAACAAAAATCTCGACAAAAGAATACGTTCCAAAATGACAAGGCTACCATCCATTGGAGTAAAAGAAATATCGACAATAGATTACCTTCCATAAAGACAAGGCTACCATCCATTGGAGTTACAAAAATCTCGAAAATAGACTACCTTCCATAATGAAAAGGCTACAATCCATTAGAGTAACAAAAATCCCGTTAACAGACAACCTTCCATAATGACAAGGATACCATCTATTGGAGTAACAAAAATATCGACAACAAACTACCTTCCATAATCACAAGGCTACCATCCATTAGAATAACAAAAATATCGACAATAGACTACCTTCAATAATGACAAGGCTACCATCCATTGGAGTAACAAAAATCTTGAAAACAGACTACGTTCCATAAGGACAAGTCTACCATCCATTAGAGTAACAAAAATCTCAACAACAGACAACCTTCCATAATTACAAGGCTACCATCTATTGGAGTAACAAAAATCTCGACAAAAGACTACCTTCCATAATGACAAGGCTACCATCTATTGGAGTAACAAAAATATCGACAGCAGACTACCTTCCATAATGACAAGGCTACCATCCATTGGAGTAAAAAAAATCTCGACAACAGACTACCTTCCATAATGACAAGGCTACCATTCATTGGAATGACAAAAATATCGACGATAGACTACCTTCTATAATGACAAGGCTACCATCCATTGGAGTAACAAAAACATCGACAACAGACTACGCTCCAAAATGACAAGGCTACCATCCATTGGAGTAACAAAAATATCGATAATAGACTACCTTCGATAATGACAAGGCTACCATCAATTGGAGTAACAAAAATCTCGACAAAAGAATACCTTCCATAATGACAAGGCTACCATCCATTGGAGTAATAAAAATCTCGACAACAGACTACCTTCCATAATGACAAGGTTACCATCCATTGGAGTAATAAAAATATCGACAACAGACTACCTTCCATAATGACAAGGCTACCATCCATTGGAGTAAAAAAAATCTCGACAATAGACTACCTTCCATAATGACAAGGCTACAATCCATTGGAGTAACAAAAACATTGACAACAAATTATGTTCTAAAATGACAAGGCTACCATCCATTGGAGTAACAAAAATATAGACAACAGACTACCTTTGATAATGACAAGGCTATCATCCATTGGAGTAATAATAATCTCGAAAATAGACAACCTTCCATAATGACAAGGCTATGATCCATTAGAGTAACAAAAATCTCGACAACAGACAACCTTCCATAATGACAAGGCTACCATCTATTGGAGCAATAAAAATATTGACAAAAGACTACCTTCCATAATGACAAGGCTACCATCCATTGGAGTAACAAAAATATCGACAACAGACTACCTTCCATAGTGGCAAGGCTACCATCCATTGGAGTGACAAAAATCACAACGACAAACTACCTTCCATAATGACAAGGCCAGCATCCATTGGAGTAACAAAAACATCGAAAACAGACTACCTTCCATAATGACAAGGCTACCATCCATTGGAATAACAAAAATCTCTAAAATAGACTACCTTCCATAATGGCAAGGCTACCATCTATTGGAGTAACAAAAATCTCGACAAAAGAATACGTTCCAAAATGACAAGGCTACCATCCATTGGAGTAAAAGAAATATCGACAATAGATTACCTTCCATAAAGACAAGGCTACCATCCATTGGAGTTACAAAAATCTCGAAAATAGACTACCTTCCATAATGAAAAGGCTACAATCCATTAGAGTAACAAAAATCCCGTTAACAGACAACCTTCCATAATGACAAGGATACCATCTATTGGAGTAACAAAAATATCGACAACAAACTACCTTCCATAATCACAAGGCTACCATCCATTAGAATAACAAAAATATCGACAATAGACTACCTTCAATAATGACAAGGCTACCATCCATTGGAGTAACAAAAATCTTGAAAACAGACTACGTTCCATAAGGACAAGTCTACCATCCATTAGAGTAACAAAAATCTCAACAACAGACAACCTTCCATAATTACAAGGCTACCATCTATTGGAGTAACAAAAATCTCGACAAAAGACTACCTTCCATAATGACAAGGCTACCATCCATTGGAGTAACAAAAATATCGACAACAGACTACCTTCCATAATGACAAGGCTACCATCCATTGGAGTGACATAAATCACAACGACAGGCTACCTTCCATAATGACAAGGCTAGCATCCATTGGAGTAACAAAAATCTCGACAACAGACTACCTTCCATAATGACAAGGCCACCATCTATTGGAATAACAAAAATCTCTACAATAGACTACCTTCCATAATGGCAAGGCTACGATCCATTGGACTAACAAAAACATCAACAACATACTACGTTCGAAAATGACAAGGCTACCATCCATTGGAGTAACAAAAATATCGACAAAAGACTACCTTCGATAATGAAAAGGAATCCATCCATTGGAATAACAAAAATCTCGAAAATGAACTACCTTCCATAATGACAAGGCTACCATCCATTAGAGTAACAAAAATCTCGACAACAGACAACCTTCCATAATGACAACGCTACCATCTATTGGAGTAACAAAAATATCGACAACAGACTACCTTCCATAATGAAAAGGCTACCATCCATTAGAATAACAAAAATCTCAAAAAGAGACTACCTTCCATAATGACAAGTCTACCATCCATTGGAGTAACAAAAACATCGAAAACATACTACGTTCCAAAATGACAAGGCTACCATCCATTGGAATAACAAAAATATCGACAAAAGACTACCTTCAATAATGAAAAGGATACCATCCATTGGAGTAACAAAAATCTCGAAAACAGACTACCTTCCATAATGACAAGGCTACCATCTATTGGAATAACAAAAATCTCTACAATAGACTACCTTCCATAATGGCAATGCTACGATCCATTGGAGTAACAAAAACATCGACAACATACTAGGTTCCAAAATGACAAGGCTACCATCCATTGGAGTAACAAAAATATCGACAAAAGACTACCTTCGATAATGAAAAGGATACCATCCATTGGAGTAACAAAAATCTTGAAAACGGACTACCTTCCATAATGACTAGGCTACCATCCATTATAGTAACAAAAATCTCGACAACAGACAACCTTCCATAATGACAAGGCTACCATCTATTTGAGTAACAAAAATATCGACAACAGACTACCTTCCATAATGACAAGGCTACCATCCATTGGAGTAACAAAAATATCGACAACAGACTACCTTCGATAATGACAAGGCTACCATCCATTGGAGTAACAAAAATCTCGAAAATAGACTACCTTCCATAATGACAAGGCTACCACCCATTAGAGTAACAAAAATCTCGAAAATAGACAACCTTCCATAATGACAAGGCTACCATCTATTGGAGTAACAAAAATCTTGACAAAAGACTACCTTCCATAATGACAAGGCAACCATCCATTGGAGTAACAAAATTATCGACAACACACTACCTTCCATAGTGACAAGGCTACCATCCATTGGAGTGACAGAAATCACAACGACAGACTACCTTCCATAATGACAAGGCTAGCATCCATTGGAGTAACAAAAATCTCGACAACAGACTACCTTCCATAATGACAAGGCTACCATCCATTGGAGTAACAAAAATATCGACAACAAACTACCTTCCATAGTGACAAGGCTACCATACATTGGAGTGACAGAAATCACAACGACAGACTACCTTCCATAATGGCAAGGCTACGATCCATTGGAGTAACAAAAACATCGACAACATACTACGTTCCAAAATGACAAGGCTACCATCCATTGGAGTAACAAAAATATCGTCAAAAGACTACCTTCGATAATGAAAAGGATACCATCCATTGGAGTAATAAAAATCTCGAAAACGGACTACCTTCCATAATGACAAGGCTACCATCTATTGGAATAACAAAAATCTCTACAATAGACTACCTTCCATAATGGCAAGGCTACGATCCATTGGAGTAACAAAAACATCGACAACATACTACGTTCCAAAATGACAAGGCTACCATCCATTGGAGTAACAAAAATATCGACAAAAGACTACCTTCGATAATGAAAAGGATACCATCCATTGGAGTAACAAAAATCTCGAAAACGGACTACCTTCCATAATGACTAGGCTACCATCCATTAGAGTATCAAAAATCTCGACAACAGACAACCTTCCATAATGACAAGGCTACCATCTATTGGAGTAACAAAAATATCGACAGCAGACTACCTTCCATAATGACAAGGCTACTATCCATTGGAGTAAAAAAAATCTCGACAACAGACTACCTTCCATAATGACAAGGCTACCATTCATTGGAATGACAAAAATATCGACGATAGACTACCTTCTATAATGACAAGGCTACCATCCATTGGAGTAACAAAAACATCGACAACAGACTACGCTCCAAAATGACAAGGCTACCATCCATTGGAGTAACAAAAATATCGATAATAGACTACCTTCGATAATGACAAGGCTACCATCAATTGGAGTAACAAAAATCTCGAAAAAAGAATACCTTCCATAATGACA
Source organism: Vicia faba (assembly GCA_948472305.1). NCBI lineage: Eukaryota > Viridiplantae > Streptophyta > Magnoliopsida > Fabales > Fabaceae > Vicia > Vicia faba. The sequence continues at coordinate 770,618,161 of OX451738.1, forward strand.
AGGCTACCATCCATTGGAGTAATAAAAATCTCGACAACAGACTACCTTCCATAATGACAAGGTTATCATCCATTGGAGTAATAAAAATATCGACAACAGACTATCTTCCATAATGACAAGGCTACCATCCATTGGAGTAAAAAAAATCTCGACAATAGACTACCTTCCATAATGACAAGGCTACAATCCATTGGAGTAACAAAAACATCGACAACAAATTATGTTCTAAAATGACAAGGCTACCATCCATTGGAGTAACAAAAATATAGACAACAGACTACCTTTGATAATGACAAGGCTATCATCCATTGGAGTAATAATAATCTCGAAAATAGACTACCTTCCATAATGACAAGGCTACGATCCATTAGAGTAACAAAAATCTCGACAATAGACAACCTTCCATAATGACAAGGCTACCATCTATTGGAGCAATAAAAATATTGACAAAAGACTACCTTCCATAATGACAAGGCTACCATCCATTGGAGTAACAAAAATATCGACAACAGACTACCTTCCATAGTGGCAAGGCTACCATCCATTGGAGTGACAAAAATCACAACGACAAACTACCTTCCATAATGACAAGGCTAGCATCCATTGGAGTAACAAAAACATCGAAAACAGACTACCTTCCATAATGACAAGGCTACCATCCATTGGAATAACAAAAATCTCTAAAATAGACTACCTTCCATAATGGCAAGGCTACCATCTATTGGAGTAACAAAAATCTCGACAAAAGAATACGTTCCAAAATGACAAGGCTACCATCCATTGGAGTAAAAGAAATATCGACAACAGACTACCTTCCATAAAGACAAGGCTACCATCCATTGGAGTTACAAAAATCTCGAAAACAGACTACCTTCCATAATGAAAAGGCTACAATCCATTGGAGTAACAAAAATCCCGTTAACAGACAACCTTCCATAATGACAAGGCTACCATCTATTGGAGTAACAAAAATATCGACAACAAACTACCTTCCATAATCACAAGGCTACCATCCATTAGAATAACAAAAATATCGACAATAGACTACCTTCAATAATGACAAGGCTACCATCCATTGGAGTAACAAAAACATCAACAACAGACTACGTTCCAAAATGACAAGGCTACCATCCATTGGAGTAACAAAAATATCGACAACAGACAACCTTCCATAATTACAAGGCTACCATCTATTGGAGTAACAAAAATCTCGACAAAAGACTACCTTCCATAATGACAAGGCTACGATCCATTGGAGTAACAAAAACATTGACAACAGAATACGTTCCAAAATGACAAGGCTACCATACATTGGAGTTACAAAAATATCGACAATAGACTACCTTCGATAATGACAAGGCTACCATCCATTGGAGTAACAAAAATCTCGAAAACAGACTACCTTCCATAATGACAAGG